>JAWNNL010000641.1:0-1405000 GCA_035045005.1 Liodrosophila aerea | reverse complement strand
TTACGTACAGCATACAGCAGCCACATAAACTGCCAACGCCATTTAAGTCATAATTTAAGCCACATTCCAGACGTGATCCTTCACAGATTGCATCGCGTGTTCATTCGTTTCTCCATTCCATTTCCCACCTTCCTCCGCTGCTTCCTCCGTGCTTCTCAGTACCACGAGGCTTGGCTTCTTGTGAAAGAAACTCAACGGAAAAATGCTCGTAATCGTACACATTCATAAATTCTCATCGTTTCGCTGCCTGGATCCAGAGTGTACAGTATTTCGTTTTCTTCCTCATATCTTCTCTATGGAGTATGGTGTTATAAGCGTTTTGATACTCTTAAGGAATATTCACTGAACTGCATTGCGAACAACGAAATAGAGTTCTTGCCTATCAAGAAAGTCCTATTGATACTGCTAACATTTTTATAAAATTTGCTGCATAAATTCGCAATTGTATTTCGAGAGATTCTTCATCTAGAGTTCTTGCTTGTTATTATAAACTTATCAGCTAAAATCTAGAGTTTTTTCTATCGATTGATTTTATAATATCATTAAGGTTCTCCTATATTTTCTGACTAGTTTCCTGGATATTACTTTTATAAATAATATATTCAATAACACTGATTTTCTATGAATTTTTTAAAACATATTCTTACTGTACATTCATCTTATAGGAAAAACCTATTATACAAATTTCAACCTCCTACCTTATGTATAGGGTATCAGCAGTAGGGTATTCTCCAATTAGCCAGATTCTGTTTCAATTTAAAGATTAACATTTTATCTAGAATTGTTGCTAAATATAAACTTATCAGTTTAATTTTAGTTGTTTCTATTGATTGATTTTACTTTATCGGTAAGCTTCTCCTATATTTTCTGGCAAATTTCTTGCATATTACTTTTATAAAGTCTGGAGTTCAATTCAGAAGTGCTCTCTTTATTTACAGTCGTGCTGCATGTTCTGTTGTGCAGCTCTGTTACTTAACATAATGTATAGAACATATGATAATATGGGTGACCATGTTTACAATACCTAACACTAATATATTCAATAATACTAATTTTCTAATAATTTTTCAAAATATCTCCTTACTCTACATTCATCTTATAGGAAAAACCTATTTTACAAATTTAAACCTCCTAGGTTGGTATGTAGGGTATCAGCAGTAGGGTATTCTCCAATTCGCCAGATACTGTTTCAATTTAAAGATTTACATTTTATTTTCTCAATTAAAAATGTATTTAGTTTTCTCATTAATTAACTCTATTTTTATTGTATTTATTTTTAATAATTTTATTTAATTTCCCTTCCCGCTATTCTGCTGTGTGAAATACTTAAAATTCCTGCTGTATCGAGGCAGTTTATGAACATTATAAAGCCTGTATTCGTAGGAATATATAGTACGTAGTAGTATAGCCCTAGAACGCTGTCGCCGCATATAATTTGGCACATTAACAAGTCTCAAATTTCGAGCGATGTGTCCCGGCTTTAGAGCTACAAGCTACAACTTGCCAGCCTCAATAATTTGTTGTTGTTGTTGTTGTTGTTGTTGCAGTCTTTGTCCCATCATTCCCACGCATCTGGGCACGTACGAGACTCAAGAGTGTGTGTAGTGCAGCGCATTGCAGCACAGTGGAGTGGAGTGAAGTGGAGTGGAGTGAACTAAAGTGGAGTGGAGTGGAGTGGTTGCTGGTTGCTAAGGGCTATGGCAAACCAGATCTGTAAGGAAACAAATGTCAGGCGTTTATGTTACAAGTGCCAGCCCACGAATCGAAACGAGACGAAACGCAACGCAACGAAACATCCGTTAAGCGTTCCTCCGTTCCTCAAGTACTCAATGCGCATGCGCTGCAGCAGCGTGTCCGTCCCATTGTCCCTGTTTTTCCTTTGAATAGGCAATACATGATCTCTTACACTGCATATCCTGTACGCACTTGAACAAGCGGGAGAGGGCAAATGCAGAAAGCTCTCTCTCTCTTATCTGCGTACACTGCCTTGCGCTCTTCGTAATTAAGAGCGCAATGTAGGCGTCGTTTTTGGCCTCTCCTTATGCTCTTTTACCCCCACCCCACTGGCTCTGCTCTATATGCTGCCTGTGGTTGTAGGCATGTGTAGCTTAATTAAAACAAATTAAAGTGATTGCCATTTAGTTTGAGGTTAATTGCATTAAATGTGAGCAGAGAAAAAAGAAATGTTCCTTTTCGCATATGGCACAATTACAGCACAGAATTTATATGAATAATTGCGTATAGTACGCGTAATTCAATTCTAACCTCTTTCAATGGAAAGTAAGCAGAAATCCACAAATCAAAGCTGTTAATTAACAGCAGCTCTGTTAGGTGGGCGGCAGTGCTGTAAACAGTTCTGCTAATTTGCAGGTACGCCCAATAGAAAGTAAACAGAAAAGAACAAATCAAAATGTTAATTAACAGAAGCTCAGCTGTAAACAGTTCTGTTAAGTTGCAGTTTTGCTGCCAAACGTTCTGTTATTGAATGATATGATAACATAAATGGATTCTGTTAAATTTAAATTTGAATTTAAATTAGCTGTAATTGCCTATATAAAGTATAGTGTATGTGGGTATGTATAATATACATTTAGATGGTGTAATTGCAGTTCGCATGTTTTCCGACACTTTGGCCCAGTTTATGCATCTTTTGAGCATACGAACTCATATATGTAACATGTCAGCACATAAATTTAAATTATAATACAGAGCAGAGACATGCAGCGGGGGGTAAGCAGTAATTATTCTAAAGTAAGAGTAGTAGTATTAAGTAAAATAATTAACTATTACTGAATTTTATATTGAATTATGCTTCTCATGCTTATTCACCCCCCTTGCATTTAAACCACACACGCCTCTGGCTAGTAATTGTAATGGAACAATTGCACGACATGCCCCGATGGCACTGAACTTTTGTGCTTAATTCTTTTCGATATGTTTCGCAATAAATAAACGCTGCCAATATCATTGATACGTACATAAATAATACATATAGGAAAAATAAATAATGCCCATATATTATGCATGCTAGACATGTGACCTGGCAACCCTGGCTAACTAGCGCTACGAGCACTAGGCATACCATATTCATCCCAAGGGTTCGGGTGTTTGGAGCCGGATGAGCATTAATTGCGTTGATTTTGATTGTCGATGTTGACTCTCTTACTGTTGCTGGTGTTGTTGTTGTTGCTGCTCAGTGTGTTGCGAGTTGTCGCGAGAGCTATCGACGCGTGCTGTTGTTGCAATCGCAGCTCTGGCTGCAAAAGCTGCGGGCTGCAAATGTGTAGACGGCAGAGTGTAGACTGGAGAGCAGCGCAGTCAGCGTCAGTCTCAGCCTCAGCCTGCGCTGCTGCATAGGTAAAAGTTTTATACTGAAGTCTTCAATGTGATGCTGCTGCTGCTGCTGCAGTTGTTGCTGCCTCGATGCGTGACTGTTGCCTCTACTGCTGCTGCTGCTGCTGCTGTTGTTGTTGCTGCTGCTTTTTTAGACACAATTTCCGGGTCATTGACTTGGACTTGGAGCATTTCTTCATTGAATTGCGTATGCGGCTGCAACTGTATGTGTGTGTGCGTGCGAGTGTGTGTGTGAGCAACAACACGATCAATAAACGAGACAAGCCAGCAACAACAACAACAACAACAAGCCACACACAACGACGTTGAGCTAGAACAAATATGATAAAAAAAGCTACATATTGATTGATGAAATGCTACATACCCTGTAGCCAATTAGTGTATACTACTGACTGAGCAAATACCCTGCAAAGCTCTAACAAGCGCTGATTGTTTTTGCTTTTTCTTTTCTTTTAGTTGCTTGGAGGACGAATGTCGTGCGTAGCGCAATGCCAGAAGAAAAACAGTGAAAGAAGAAGCAGACAGCAAACGAATATTACAGCAACAGCAACAGCAACAACAGTAAGCAAAAGAACGCTGCAGATAAAACCATGCAGCCGGCAACGACAACAGCAAACGAAAAGAAACCCCTCCCCCACTCCCCACTCTCCCCCTGCCCCATCAGCACACCTGCACACTCCGCGCCCAAGAGAAAGAACCTGATCCCTAATGGCCAGTATCAGGAGAGGTTGTAGTCGCAGTCTCTCTCACTGTGTGTGCGTGTGTGTGTGTGTACAGTGCATGCGTGCGTATGCGTGTATGTGTGTGTGTGTGGAAATCAAGTGTAGCAAAGCAATGTGAAGGCAACAGAATAAGAGCAGCGGACTTGAGAAAGAACGAAGTGGAAGAAATAAGAATGAAAACAAGAATGAAAACGTATTCTGTGGCAGTCGAAAGCGAAATACACTAACAAAAGGAAAATGTTAAATAACATAATAGAAAAATGTTACTAAGTAACGGGTTCTTTTGCATTGGGGATGAGCAAAAGTGCCAAATAAAATATCGACTAGTCGATAACTGCCTTTAAATTTGAAACGAGAGAGATGGTAAATATGTATATCGATATTTTATTAGAGAGTTTCGCTGAATGGACCACAAACTGCTTGGCATATTTGGAATACCCTTTGAATGAGAGCATGAAAATAAACTGAACGCGTCACGGAAAACTCGTTAATGCAGGCGAAGATTTCAGTTGGAGGTCGGGTCTACCAGTGCCGGGCCAGACCCACCTAAGTCCCAGGCATTTTAATCAGCGTGTCGCATAATTACCGGATGCTGTTGAACGACGCTGTCGGGACTGGGACCGGGACCGGGACCGGCATCGGCATCGGGATCGGGACTGAGAGACTCACAGAGTGCCCCAACGCACATGCCAAGCATAGAAGAATACACAAGCAAAAGAGAGCGAGTGAAGAGGGTGAACACTAGCGAGAGAGAGTGCTGCTAAAGAAGAGAGAGCGAGGAGCAGTGGGGTGGGGGAGGGGGAAACCGGGAGATGTATTCAAAATCATAACAAAAAATGATGGATGAATTGTCGCGCTGCTTGACTCCAATAAAAATAACTGTAAATGCTGCTAGTCGACTGTTGATTTCTAGGGGGAGATCAACAGCAGCGGCAGCCAAATTAAAATTATGTTGTACAAAAAAAGAAAAGAACTAAAAAATATATATATATGTATATGTGTGTGTGTGTATATATTCTAGTTATCTGTGCGGAGAGACTGCAGTGAAAGACTGTCTGAATTCGAAGTATTGAAAATATTAATAGAACAAACTTGTTTTGACGGAAATGCACTTTACTTTATTTATCATAGTCCAGCAGCTGCTGCCTGCGGATGAATGGAAGCAGCATGTGGAGAGGGTGCAAAGAACACTGTGTGTGTGTGTGTGAGCATCAAGAAGGGGAGAGAGGAGAGAGGAGAATGGAGAGAGCGGCGACTGCTACCATGTCGATGATTCTGATTCTGAATCTGATTCTGCTGATGATCGTGTAAGCAAGTGTGTGTCGCTCTGTCTGTCTGTCTTCCTGTGTGTGTGTGTGTGTGTGTGAGTGTGAGTAGGAGTCTGCGTGTGTGTGTGTGTGTCTCACATCGTGCTCGTATATTTATGCAGATAGATGGCCGGAAAAGATAAAGTATCGGCGCAGTTTCAGCTAGCAGTGCAAATATGCATGAGTATCTGCAGATGAATATGCTCATGTGTGTGTGTGTGTGTGAATATATGCATATGTGTATGTCTGCAGTTGCAGCCAAAGCCCCACTCCTACTACTTCTGCTATATACTATCTATATTTGTACATAAGGCTGACAAAAATTCTGCAGCTAAAATTACTGTTTGCATTTCCAGCCTCTGCCTCTGTATTCACAGCATTCACGAGCGCGTTCGGCTTATTCATGAGTGCACTCATTCCATATGGAACATAATTAAAGTAAATGGATGGCAGGTATTATAGTAAGTAGAGTAAATTATTGAATTAGTATGACTAGACTCTAGAGGAGAAGATTATTACTTCCCACTTCGAAAATATATATATCTTGATTCTAGGCTTTTAATATGTACAAAATTATATGATATGATATAAAATTGTAAATCTATCAGAAGTAATTATTTCATTTCTCTTACCAATATCCATTTTTATAGGGTATACGTCTATCCATATGCATTCCATTTTAGCTCTACATTATCTGTGTGGTTTGTTATCAGAGCTGTTTGATGATATATCAAATATTCACTCGTATCAGTGTGCACTGCCCTTTGATAGATTATCGATTATGGCATTGATTAATAACTACACTGAGAAAATGAAACTAGTAGAAACTAAAGTGCGCTAAAACGGATTGAATCTGTGCTTGATTTGAATATTGAGATACTTTTTTATATAGTTTATGCATCCTAAAAATTATATCTAATTTATAATTTATTTACTCTGCTATTAATGGTTTTTTTTAGAGTACTTAACTGTTAGTTGATTATATCGTAAATAAATTAAATAAAGATAAGCTCAAACCCTACATATTTCAAATGGAAATTCAGACTAGATTTTTGTGTATTTTTAGCTTTGTCAAGATCTATCTACAATAAGTTTCTTCCTTATCAAATTGAAGAACATTTTAAATAAAGTTGAATTGAAATTGCTGTGACTTTCATCTGGCTGTATGCCACTATTTCTCTGAGTGTACTTGCTATTTTTGCAATTAATTTCTGTTGGAAATAATTTAGAGTTTTCTCTAGTTTTGGTGATTGTGCTGTGTCTCTGTGTCTCTGCCACACACACACTTGACATCATCAACAATGCTCATCAGTTGCCCAGCGGCGGCGGCAGTTGCTCCGTCTGTCCCTCCCTCCCTCCTTCCGTCCGTCCGTCTGTCCATCGATGCTTGTCAAGGTTTATTACAATGTAACCACATAAGCTGTTGGCTTCAAGCGGCTGTCATGAAATATTAGAAACGCCAAAAACAACAACAACAACAATAGGAAAGTTGTTCATGTTGCACATGTTGTTGTTGTTGCTGTTGTTGTTGCTGTTGTTGTTGCTGGCCCATAGACAAAGTTCAAGTAAGGTTGAAACCATTTGTCGGATTAAATACGCGCCGCGGTAATTATGTGCTTCGACATCAACAGCTAGAGCCAGAGCCAGAGCCAGAGCTAGAGCCAGAGCAATAGCAACCGCAATATACTCTCGCAGCAACATACTGTAGTAGTAGACAAGCAGACAAACAAACCGACAAGATCCGACCTCCGCCCATACCCATACCCATACCCATGCCCAATCCCCTGCCCACTCCCAGCTCCAATGGCATAGGCGACACGCAGCCCGAAAGCCGAAACAAGTTTCTAGCGATAAGGCAAACCGCACCAAGTGTCAAATGAATTTGTCGCACTCGGACTCGCAACACGGGCAACAGCAACAGCAACAGCAACAACTACAGCAACAACAGCAACTATTACAACTACAACAATTGCTGGCAATAATAAAAAACAAAATTTAACTGCCGAAATGACACAACAAACGCGTCAACTGCCGCCCCAACACCCTCTGCATATACACACATTCACACATATGTGTATATCCTGTCTACACTCGGAGAAATACAAGCGTGTTCTAGTCACTAGAGTCTAGGGAGATGTAGTAAATTGATTTTTCTAAATCTGAGAACATTTGTACATATATACATATGTATGTATATACATTAAAATAGGATATTTTATAGCACGAAATCAAATCAGAACGGAAGACTATTGAACCTATGGAAATAAAGAACCGAAACTGGTACCGGAAACGACTTTAAAGTTTCGCTTATCACAAACCCTCTAAACGAATGCATCCCACGGCGATCACATAAATTTACAGCTATCACTCTCCCCTTCAACAACAATCTATAGCCTGCACATCATAAAGTGCATCTTTCGATAGAGCACACTCGACTAATAACTGTTTTTGTAAAACTTCACAACATGGAGCTCATTTCACTCAATTTACTCGATTTACTCACGAAAAGGCTCGATTGCACTTGTTTTTGCGAGTGTTTTTCGATTCGAACATCCAACCAATATCAAACTTGAGCCAAATTGGCTTCACTTGTTGAGGTAAGCATGTTCGATGTTCAAGCACGTTCGTAAACACACAATCATACACAATTGAGTCGAACTTCTCGCTCAAACATATGTATCGAACTTTTTGTGAGAGTTGGCGTTCGAACTTGGAACTCGCACTGGTGTGAATCGAACTGAATCAAACATGAAAGTACAAAAGTGGCTCAACTTACATATATGTATGTACATACATAAATATGTATTTAGAAGAAAATAAAATGTATACATTTACATATATGTATGTATACAAATAATAATTGCACTTACCTATAATTCATTGAGTCGGTGTTATTTGCTATGCTTTTGCCACTGCACTAAATTTTCACTTCGCTTGCTAAGAAGAAGAAAAGTGAAAAAATGGCGTACGGCGTGCATAGCACTCGCGTCGATTTTCATTTCTTTTTCTTTGAAGTTTTATTAATTTCACTATCCACTTATATACATTAGTATTATGCACTTATTGCCACACTTTTGCAGTTGCTAAAACTTCACTTGCCACAAACACTGTAGAGGTGGAGAACTATCGATGGCACTATCGACACTATCGATGGTTTAAAATAAACTATCGTCGACTATCGATGGCGCCCACTATCGATAGTTCTCCACCTCTAAAACACTGCTCTCACTGCCTAGGCAAAGTCCGTTACTCTCGCTCATGCTCTCTTCGCTCTTCTCATCAATCATACAGAATTGAGTCAAACTTCTTCATACAGAATTGAGTCAAACTTCTTCACACAGAATTGAGTCAAACTTCTTCATACAGAATTGAGTCCAACTTGTTGCTTCCTGCTTGTGGAATATAAGCACTCATTTTGTTAAATTTGAGCATAATGCTTGCTTATTGAGAAAGAATCATAAAACACTCTCAATTCAAATTCCTTGTAGTTTTGCCAAGTGTACTCACCTGAATAGTTACACCTACTCGTACGCTGTTCAAGTATGGTAGCTGCATACAGGTGCTTCCGTTGCAGAGCGGATGTGCGTATTTGTTGTATTTCGTTTACACCTGTTGCACTGTTGCACCGTTTGCAACATCAAAGCGCTGCCAGGAGCGAGCAGTTAGCAGAGTGGAGAGTGGAGAGACTACGCGCTGTGCATACAAAACCACAAGCGACTTCCGCTGCAGGATCAATCGTCGCGTCGCGTATAAAGAGAGACCTGTTTCTCTTCACTCTGCTGCTTCTTCTTCTTCTTCTTCTTCTTCTTCTTCTGCTGCTGCTGTTGTTGTCGTTGTTTTTTCGGCTACTGATTGTTGGCAATGACTTGGCAAGTTTTGCACATTGGCGGATAAGATCAGATGACGACGACGATGCACACACAATCCACACGGACGAATCAAGCGAATTCATAATGATTTCATTGATCTGTCATTCAGGAGCTTCCAGCATGTCTGTAGAAAGCTCTTTACACCCGTATGTGTGTGTGTGAGTGTGTGTGTGTGTGTGCATGGCGAGTGCAGATCTCATTTTTATAGGGTATACTTAGTATACAGTTAGACAGCTCAGACTGATAACGCTTCCTGGCTCATGTACCACATTAGAGCCGATTACGCTAGAGAGCGCACGGTTCACCTTCGGCCAGCAGACAGTGAGAGGGGGAGGGGGTGGTGGATTGTAGTAGAGTGACAGCGAGTAGCGTCATTGCGCTCGTACAACGGTAATTTTTATGCGGGCGCACACATTAAAATGCAGTTAGACTTGAGCTTAAATACGTGTGACTCTGTGTGTGTGTGTGTGTATAGAGGAAATGGGGTATGCCGCTTGTGTATATGAAAATTGCTGCGTTGACAGGCAGGAAATGAGCCCATAACATGACTGAAATTGCGTGTGGCATGTTAAATATGTTGCTTAAATCACATGATAAACAAAGGCTAAATAAACCTAGATAGTATTAGTATAAATACTTTTATTATTATTGTATATTATTATGCAGTGAGTGTGCACATTACCAAGTTGAAAGTAGTTAAAATATTATTAAAAATATATTGCAAATAGAAAGCGCATAAAAATTGTGGCTGCTTTTTCTACACTTCTCTTAACAGAGCCGTTTGAGCTTTACAGAGTTATGTTCGTTTAACAGAGTCATTTGAGTTTTACAGAGTTATGTGAGTTAAACAGAGTGACCAATCTACAATCAGAGGAATAGCTCTCACGATAGCCGTGCTAGTATCGGCACAATCCTGCTACAAAATTAACATTTAACTATATAAATTTATAATAATGAGGGAAAATATATTTATTTATTTAATAAACTCTATAGTTTAGTAGTAACTCCATTGATGTACTTACCCTGTGAGCCACTGTATTCCTCTCGTTTCGCAGCCGCATATCGATCAACATAACCCCAAAAGCTCTGGCATAGTAAAAGCTCATCAATTTTAACTCGATCAGCAGCATCATCAGCCCCAACACGCTGCCCATTTACCATGAGGCATGAGGCACTTGGCAACCGTTGCAGTAGTTCAGTTTGTCGCTTTGTCCGTCTTATCAACTTCATTCATTAGAGCTGTCAGTGCAATGCGTGTGTGTGTGTTTGGTTATTGAGAGGCCAGGCCAGACGCAATACAAATACAGTTACAGTTACTCGAATGGCAAGAGTTGCATGCCATGCACTCACTTCGTTAAATATAGCACACTTCAATACAAATACAAAAAAAAAAATAAAATAAAATAAAAAATAGCCGTGCCAACGTTTCAGTTCAGTTCGGTTTCCATTCATCAATATAAGAAAGCGACCCAAACTGTGTCAATCAGCGGCGGCAGCAACAACAACAACGAGACCAGTTTGAAGCGAATTGGCAGGTCTCGTGCGCTTATCAGACCCGTTCGCCATCTCAGTTTGTTTGTTGGGTGTGCGGCAAAGTCGTCGCTGATTACAGTTATTTATTATTATTATTTTCTTTTTTTTTTTAATACATATTCTGCTTACTTATTTTATTTGCATAGGCAAAGGTGACCCGGCGAACTGTGGGGCTATCAGCGGCGACAAACATGCACGCACACCAACACAGACACACACACACACACACGCAGAGTGGGAGAGCGCGAATTATGATTGAATAATGTGGTGGCCACAGCCGAGGGTCGTACTCGCTGGCCAGTCAATTATGCAAAACGGTTACTGCACTTTGCATTAATTAACAACGATAACAACAATAACAATAAAAAAATTACAACAATTTCAACTATATATTAGATACGATAGTTTTGTTGGTTTAGTGCTGGCATAATCGATTTGCAAATTTGGTTGTATATCGATATTTACTTTACAGACATCGAATACACTGTAAACCATTTTTACTTTTATTGTAGCATTAATATTTGTGTAGAGCTTACTGTAAACTGTAAACAATAAAATAAGTTCAATATAGGCATGCATATTATCGATATCGTAGTTCGATACATCGATATCGATATCTAGCCAGCCTGTCACACAATTTGCACGTGTTGCCCAAAGCTCGGCTTGCCAAAGAGCGAACAGCTGTTTGGCCTTAGCCTGAGAGTGGGAGAGTGCGGCAAAGTGCAAAGAGCGCGTAAAGAAAATGGCGCTGTTTTTACTCGGTGTTGTTGTTGTTCTTGGTTCATGCTGATGTTGATGTTTCGCTTGTTATTGTTGTTGTTATTTTTGTAGTTGTGCTGCTGCCCTCCCTTCCAGTGTGAGTGAAATATTTCGCAGTTAAATTTAAATTGAATGTGTACGCATGTGTGTGTGTGAGTGTGTGTGTTTGTGTGTGCTTGCAACATTTTCAGTAATTTAAAAATAAGTGCGCCGACGACCGGCGGCCCCAAATAGCATACGCGAATTGCAGCAGCAGCAGCGGCGGCGGCAGTGACTGCAGCAGTGGGGGCTGCCACTGGATAGGCCTCACTGATGTATGTGTGCGTGTGTGTGTGTGCAAGCATAAACGTAAACAAGAGCGAGAGCGGCAGAGTGAGCGATTGAGCGCGAGAGGAAGAGATAGTGTAACGGCCAGGGGCTGTCGCTGGGGCTGGAGCAGCGAGCAGAGGCAGCGGCAGCAGCAGCGAGTCTCTGCTCGGTCCGTGTGCGCGAGATAAACAAACTGCCAGTTTACTATCAATCAAATACCGGAAACAGCTGCTTTAGTTTTATTTTGCCATAGCCATTTGGCACAGCAGCAAGAGCACACACACACACACACACAAACACACACACACATAGGCAGACAGACAGCGGCAACTTAGGCAACGGCTGCATCGCTGTCCACGTCATCATTCGCTACAACGTGGCAGATGTACACACACACACACACACACGCACACATTGAGAACACTTTTTGCAGTATTTAGTATTATATGATTTTTTTATTTTGTAGTTTTTAACGGAACATACATTCTAAAAACATTACATAAAGTTCATCGCACACCTGCTACGTCATCATCATCATCTACATACATCATCTTTATCATCGTCTCAGTTGATTTAATAATAAAATGTACAAATAAAATAAATATTCTTTATGTATAGCTTGTATGTATGTATAGTGCCTTAGTCGCTAATCGTTTGTATTAACTTAGTATTCCATATTTTTTTTCATTTCTTTTTCAATTCTTTTTTCTTCACTATCGTTAAGGAGTTTTTTATTCCGTTTTAGTTTAGTTTTAGTTTTTGCTTTTGTTTATTAATAGTTAGGAGTTAAGCATAGTACATTTGTTGTTGTTGTTGTAGCGTTACTTACATATTACATATACATTTATAACATATGGTAAAGTGTTTTTTATTTTTTCATTTTTTGTTGTTGCTAATCGGGATTGCGTTTACTATATAGTAGTAGCTCTTACTATATGTTTGTTGTTTCTTTTTGTATTTGCTGCATATTTAGTAGTAGTGCTAAAGTAATATAAGAATTTGTTTGGCTTTGTGTTTTTTTAGTTTTACTTTTAATTTACTGTTATTTTTATTTTGGAATTTTCTGTTGTTGCTGTTGTTGCTTTTATGTACACGGGGTTAACAATTCTCATATAAAATACATCGATAAGAAATTAATTTTCGCTTTGTTTTCGCACCCTGCACTGGCCCACAGCGCAGGCGGGTGTATTAGTTCTATACAATAAAGTGTATGCTATCAGTTTCTCTGGTTTTTCCATTTTCCCCTCGTAAAGTAAACTTCTTCTGACACACACACACGTACACACTCACACATACATACAGTTAAGCACATTTAGACGCTGCTCGAATACCCTGTAAATTCGTGACTTGCTCGACTCCGATTAAAGTATGTATTTATATTTAGTTAGTGCATAATCTTTAGTACAACATCAAAAATGGACTGGATCTAAACTGTATCTTCGAGATACTCTCTCTGTGTGTGTATATAGTTATGTATATATCGGTATAGTTTTCTGTGTATATAGATCTGATCAAATATCGCTCTAAAAACGTTTTACTGTATGCCGAAAGGTATGGGAATAGTATAAATAAAGTTTACTTTACAGTTGCTATTGGAATTATGCATTTATTCAATTTGCAGTGGAACAAAAACAAATTACAAAAAAAAGATATAATATACTTTTTTATATAGGCATATATCCACGATATAACGGTAATTGTCTTCATAATGAACGAAAGCAGCTAAATCGAAATTTAATCAAAATAAATCGTTCGAAAAATATATTATTATTATTATTATTATTATTTTTATCGCTCGTTTTTGTCAGTTTTTTTATTTTCAGTTTTTTTTTTGTTAAATTAAGCGAAAATTATTTTTTAAATAACATTTCTAATAATTAATAATTATCTGTTTGCAGTCTTTGGTTATTTATTTTTTTTCATTTCTTTTCTTTTGCTTTTGCTTGGTTTTACTCTTTTTTCTTTTGTTTATTTAAATCATACATTCCACGTTTTCTTCTTCTTCTTTTAAATTATACATTAATATTCCTCCGACTCCTTATATAGCTTTAAGTCATACATTAATATTTGTATATATAGGCGAATATATACACACATACATGTATTGGTATATATATATATCTATTTGTATATAGAGCTCGATCTCTGCCCGATCTCACGTTGTGTGGCGATTTTACCGCGCGGCAAAAAACGCACACGAAACGCGCGCGCTCGTTTTTCCTTTTTTTAGTAGTCCGGACTGGAGTCAAGCAGTCGCTTCTCTGGCGTCAGATCGCCTTTGCGCAGGATGCGGCTCGCTGCACTGCAGCCGTGATCGAATCCTCCCTTGCCATTCACCTGAACGCCGCCATTCTGCTGCATGCCACTGTCCGCGTTGCCACCGAGGTTGCCGCCACCCAGCGGCACAATGGGCATCATGCTGCTGGTGGAGACGCCACCAATGCCGCCGGCGCCGCCGTCTGCTCCCGCCGAGGCGTTGTACTGACAGCGACAACCACGTCCGGCGAAGCGGGCATAGCACTTCTCGCAGAGCTTGATGCAGCCGCGCATGGGCCAGTAACACCAGAGGCAGGGCAGCACAATGGACAGGGCGCCCAGCCAGCCCCAGCGTTGGGTGCGCTTGTAGGGGCCACAGGAACAGGGATTATCGACGCAGGGCGTGCCGGTGCCGTCGTCGCAGTCCATGTCATTGTCGCGGGCACAGTGGTAGAAGAGCGCCTTGGCACAGCACAGACAGGAGGCGTAGTCGATGATGGACTCGGCGCTGCACAGGCACGTCTTGTTGCACACCCACGTCTGTGGCAATGGCCTCGGTTTCTGGCACTGCTCACAGCGGCACAGGCCACAGCGTGGACACTCGATGGGGTTCAGCAGCATCGGATCACCGCCCATGACAATGGGTGCTCCCAACTGCCCACCACTGCCTGGTAGGGATTGCTGACGCTGCTGCTGGAGCAGCTCCTCCAGCGCATGCATGTGCTCCTTGCTGGTGTTGTGCCCCGCCGAGGCGGGTTGCTTGGTAATGGGTTGGGTAATGGGTTGATGGGGCGTTGCTGCCGCTGCTGCTGCCACTGCGGCGAATCCACTGCGTGGCGGCGCCGGCGGCGGTGGATGCTGCTGGGCGAACTTGGAGGCGGGTGGTGCTTTGGTGTGTCCATTTAACTGTTGCGCGGGTAACGATGATTGGTGGTGGTGCAAATGCGTAGAATGTAATAAGCCATCGGTGCCATCGATGCCAGGGGTGATTGCTGCCAGTGGCGTCGACGTCGCTGAGCCCGCAGCTGTCGCCGTTGCCGCCAGTCGTTGTTGTTGATGGCCACCACCTGCTCCTCCTACCCCTACCACTCCCACTCCCTGGTGCGAGTGCGTCGTGTGCGTGTGCTGGTGGTGATGCTGATGGGATTGATGCTGATGCTGGTGCGGATGCGAGTGCGGATGCTGCTGCTGGTGCTGATGATGGCGCTGCGGCAGCAGCAGCAGATGATGCGTGGTCGTCTGACCATTGTCCTGCTGCCCCGCAGGATGCTGTGCCCGCGTCGCATGCTGCAGCGGTGTGTCCACATACTCATTGGTGAGCCTTTCGGATTCGGGTCGCGGTTGCGCCAGCGTGACGGGCGAGGCGGGCGGCTGACCCGTGGACAACAATGACACGGGATCAGCGCTTTGGAAATGACTAAGGAAGTTGTTGTTGTTGTTGCTGTTGCTGCTGCTGCTGTTGCTGTTGCCGATGGTCAGCAGTGGCGCTGGCGGACGACGACGTGTGAAACTGGATGTGGAGCCGGTGCTGCTGTTCGCCGTGGCCGTCGATGAGGATGCGTTGCTGCTGTTGCGACTCAGACTGCTGGGACGCTGTGGCAGAAAGGTCAGATGATGGATCTGATAGTCGTCGATGTCGGCCGTAGCGGGTATTATCGATATAATGTTGTTGTTGTTGGGGTTGTTGTTGCTGCTGGTAATACTCGGTTGTTGCTGATTGCTGCTGCTGTTGTTGTTACTGTTGCTGCTGTTGCTGCTGCTGCCATCGGCAACAACACTTAACGCTGTTGGCTCCGGCGCCCTTGGTCGATGCACGCGCGGTAACAGCTTTGGGGGCCGGGGTGGCGCCAAGGGATCGCCGCCATTTCTGCGATCCATGTAGTGTTGTAACCAATACCAAGCACCACAGCCTTGCACTGCTAAGGCCTACCTGCCTGCCTCCCCTCCTGCTCCGTCTGCTGCTGCTGCCTCAATAGCGGCCACTGGAATTGCTGTGCCTCGACTCGGCTCGATTTGCCTTCATCCTAGCACGTTCTCTGCGATGCGGTCAGCCAGCGATTGCTTTCTGCAATGGAGGAATGGAAACAGAAACAGTTGACTTTAGTTTACAGTTCTTTATATATATATACTTATGTTTCTATATACATGTATGCTATGTACTATGTACTATATACTACGTCTATTATATATCTATGTACTTGTATAGTACTGTGTCTGTTGTGTCTTTATCTGGAGGAATAGAAACAGAAACAGTTGACCTTAGTTTACAGTTCTTTATATATATACTATGTACTATGTACTATGTACTATATACTATATACTACGTCTATTATATATCTATATACTTGTATAGTACTGTGTCTGTTGTCTTTATCTGCCACTGCCTTCAAATGGCACGTACTCTGCTCTAAGGTCCCCTCCCCCTCATGCCCCCCTTCCCACTTGCCACATGGCACGACTTTTGTTTGGATTCAGCGCACATTATAATAAACGTGTTGCTGTTGTTGTTACTGTTGCTGCTGCTGCTGTTGCTGCTGCTGTTGTTGCTGCTGCTCTTGTTATTATTGCTCTCTGCTTATTTAGTTAAAATTTAAAAGTTTTCTTCATATGCGAGTAAATCTCATTGTTTGTAATTAATTTCGCGCTGCTGTGCTATAAAAAGCAGCAACAACTACAACAGCAACAACAACAGCAACAACAACAGCAACAACAACATCAGCAACAACAGCAAACTTTGATCAGCTCAACGCCCAAGAAGAAGGTCAAAAACTTTGGCGTGACTTTTGTGTAAACAAAAAATGCAAAGCTTTTATATACCCTACAGACAGACAGCGCTTATAGGGTATGCCCTGTTAATCTCAGCTCAAATTAAGCCAAAGATAATTGGGTAAGGAATAGAAGCGCTCTCACTTCTTCTTTGATAACTTTCTTCTGCTTCTTTAACTCTGATTCCTTTAACTCCTTCCATGACTTCTTCAGCTTCTTCTTCTACATTTTGTACACTACTTTCGACTTGTGCATTTCCCTTTTTTTACTTTTCACTTTACTTCTACTCTTACTTTTATTTTATTTATTAAAGTACTTTTCTTACTTCTAATTTAAGTTAACTCTTTTATCTACTTTTACTTCCTTTACTAACCAAATCATTTCTTCTACCTACCTTTTTTCTACTTTTAATTCATCTTTTATTTCCTATCTACTTTCAACTTCTTTTACAAACTAATCTACCTCTTCTACTCCTACCCTTTTTTTACTTCTAATTCCTGTTATCTTTTTTAGCTGCTTCCAACCCACAACCTTCTACCTTCTACTTCTAATCCATATTCTCTTTCTTATCTACATACCTGCAACTTGTTTTACTAACTAATCTTTATTTCTACTCCTATCTATTTCTATAGTTTTTACAGATTAATCTATATATTCTACTTCTAATTCATATTCTCATCCTTTATTTCTTCTACTTCTGATCCATCATCTAATACATCTTTTTCATTATCTTCATTCACTTCTGTTTCAATAGCTTCTCCTCTTTATACTTTTATGTCTTGTACTAATTCTTCTAGTTTTGTTCAATTCTTTTTATATTTTCTATAATACTTATAGTTCCACTAACTCTAGCTTTACCTTTACTTCTTTATCTTCTACTACCTCAAGTTCTTCCCATCCATTTACTAATCTACCCTAATCGCTCGTGTCGAGGGTATCTCTGCTTATCGTGCACTCTTGTTTATTTATTTATTGTAGTTATGTTTTAAAACATTAAAAATTCACTTGAATTTCATTTATGCTTTTTGCCTGGACACGCGATATTTTCAAGATTACGAGACGATTATAATGGGTAGAGGAGAACCATAGTAGTTAGTTGGGCTAATACCCGACTGACTGACTGACTGACTGACTGACTGACTGACTGGACTGTGTTAAATGTTTATTAAAGCGTATCATATTTTCATGGCAATTCCACAGAAATAATTGGTGGCATTAGAAAGGGCTGAGTTTTACAAAACACGAAATAAAAACTCTAAAATAATATTGAAAAATCTATGAAAATTCTAAATTGTAGATCTTCATAGATACTAACATTAATGTTATGAAATTATATATATAATAATGAATATAGTTAAGAATAATATTCATAGCTTCGTTGAGTGTATTATGTTTATAGAGAACTCTAAGAAGTTAAATTTCAACAAACCATTTCACATTTCTTACACTCTTCATTCTGATTATAATTTCTTTACGGTTCATACAACTTGGCCAAGTGTACTTGCTGCTGATCTGTAGCCACTTGGGCAGACAATTTATCTGATATTTATATGGTGTTTACACATAATTAAAGCTCATTTATAAGGAAATACAGGAAATATTAAAACAGAAAGAAAACGCTTAAAATTTAATGCGATTCCAACTCAAACAAACTCAAGCTAATGGAGTCGAGCTACAGATACACTCCTTTACAAGTGTGTGTGCCATAAAAATCGACAAGAATTATTAATATTATTAACATTACGACTGTTAGTATTATTATTATTATTATTTCGCATCGTTCTAGAGTTCTAAATGGATCTGCTCTCTATAGAGATTCACCTTTACATAAGCATAAACACATGTGTGTGTATATGTAGCTGTGTGTGTGTGTGTGTGTATGGGTATAAAAATTAACACAAACGCCCACTTATTGACGTCATGTCCGGTACTCAAAAACAATTTTCGAGAATGACCACAATTGAGAAAAACAAAATCGAAATAAACAGCCAACAGATGAGGAATGGGTATTTGCCATCAGCCAAGAGGCGGCGAGTGAGGGGCCGAGGAGCGAGTGTGGGGTGTGGAGGCTAACTGTGGCAGATCGTTGCTGATTGCCAATAAGAAAAGCTACAACAAAAGCAACAACAACAACAGAAATTCTCACAGTGTATGTGTGTATTTGCCAATCGTTTGGCTGTAAACGTGATGCTTAATTTTCCGTTTTCTTTCGGTTTTTCTTTTTCTCTTAATTAAATTTAATTTTATGTTCTAGTCAGTGAAAATTAACAAATTATTAATCCTATTTAATTCACTAATATATTTGATAAGAAATCGTCATAAAGTGCAATCAATCATTGAATATTTCTCTAATATATTAGGGGATTTTTCCCCATAGAAACAAATAAACATACGACTAATTTATTATGTTTTTTATGCATTTTCGTCTTGTTATATTTCTGTGAATCATTTTGTTAATAATATAATAACAATTTGAATCAATTTGCTGCCATAATTTAATAGCTTTATAAATACAGTAATACTATTTATTATAAGTGCTATATGCACACACGCTTAGCCACGCCCAAAAACCGTTTCTCAACATTCAAAGAAATAAAAAGATTTTCGATTTCATTCTTAAATTAATTGGCACAGCCCAACAACAACAGCAATAGCAATAACAATAGCATCACGTAATTTAGAAAGATTTTTCTTATTTTTAATTGCTTTTGAGTTTTGTGTTGCTGTTATACTCAATATGCCTACACTGCCAAGCCATTAAGTGGGTATATTGGGCACATGTGGGCAGCAGGTGTTGGGCTTAGATATATGCTTATTTAGATATGCATTTCAACATCAATAATGGAATATATTAATATATTTTTTCTGGCTTAAATTTAATTTTCAAAAGGAATATTTTAAAGCCGATTTATATTTCTAGATTTTAGCTTATAATTTGCTTTAGAGATACCTATCTAAGACTTCATAAAAAATTGCTTAAAAATCCCAATTTATATTTCTATATTTCAGCCCATATTTTGCAGTAGATATACCTATCTAAGACTTGATATAAAATTGCCTAAAAATCCCCTAAACAATTTAAACAAAATACTCTCTAAATTTGGCAACTATATAGTTATAGAAACTACAGTTAAAATGTGATAAATGCTCTAAAGTTAGTCTAAGAAAACTCAACCAAGCTGAGCTGAACCAGTAAATAATACCCGAAATAGATAATGAACACGGAAAATGAAATGCTTTATTTTAATAACGATCTTAATTGCGTCTCTTCATTGCAATAGCTTGATGTTTAAAGTTACAGTGTGACCAACATATTACTTTGATAATAATACTTATATACTAAAAATACTAGAGCGTACATTTCAACACAATAATACAGTGGAAAGTGTATACGAAATTCGTTCTGTTCGTGCGAATTTTCCTCTTATTGTTTTATTGTGATTTCGTATTTTCTGCTTTGCGTATTTTTTGTTTATATATATACTATATAGTATTGCCGCCAACGACCGAAAAGCTGGCAAACTTTGACCTTGGATCGCAGTAGTGAAAAAGTGCTGCCAATTTTTTATTTTTATTTTAAGTACATAGCACATTTTATTGTATTTTTTTTAAATTTATTTTTAACACTGCTGTCACAGAAATGTGGTTGTTGTTGTGGGAAAACAAATTGTGCCATTTGAATTTGAAACGTTTTTCATTAATAAATAAATGAGCGCCACAAAACAAGTCACAAATCAGCAGCAGTCACTGTCACTGTCACGAGTCACTGTCACCGTCACTGTCACAATCACAGTGACGTCGCTGGGTCATTGCTGCCTGCAGCTTCATTCAAATGTATCAAGCGATTCACGCAAATGTATTTTGTTTCTGTTTTGTTTGAGCTTCGATTCTAAATGCAAATTTTAATTGTTCAAGACAAACTGAGAGCAATGGCAAACCGGTTCACTGTTTGCTGCTTGCTACTACTACTGCCAAGAGGGCGCTCCCCATGCCCATGCCCATTTGTTTATAATTAATTGCCGAGCAAAAGAAATGTCAGCATGACCCAATTATCATAAAAAGTGTATAAAAAACCGCCAAGTGTACCCATAAACGTTTATGCACATATTTATTCGCCGTAATTAATGGCGATATTTAGCCACAAATACTATACTCAAATGGAAGCTGCATCAATTCTCGAATTACGGCAGAGTCATAAAAACATGTGTATAAATAAATAAGGAAACATTCAATACGCACACACACACACACACACACTCGTTTTATGCACATTTCCAACTTTAATTAGTCGGCAGATCATATTACACTACATACTAAAGGATAGGCCTTAAAACGGAAACAGACTCGGCTTCAGATAGGAGTATGATAATAAGATATATAGTTATATACTAAATATGTCTATAAATATATGTAAAAATTTACATAAAAATATATAAAAATATACATAAAATATACATAAAAATATATGTAGGCAAATATGTATACAAATATATATAAAAGTACTCAGATTGTAAGCAGAAAGCAGAAGAGATATTTTGGATGTACTACAAGTACCTGAATAAAAATTAATAATATAAAAAAAATATACATATAAAAATATAAAAAAAATATGTAAAAATATAAAAAAATATATAAAAAAATACATAAAAATAAAAAAAAATACATAAAAATATATAAAAAATATATAAAAATAAAAAAAAAATATATAAAAATATAAAATATACAAAAATACATATAAAAATTAAAAACATATAAAAATATAAAATATACAAAAATACACATAAAAAAGTATTAAAATCCATATAAACAATATTCTTTAAAACTCTGAAAATAAGCAAAATAAAAGGCTTAAAATGACAGCTAGTCTCTTCAACTGTTTTTCTATAATTTTCTTCGTTTTTTCTGCTTTCCAGTACTAATAAATTTACTAATATCTTCTATATACTGACATCAGGGCTTCTAGTTGAAATAATATTATTAGGATAAATAATAAATTAATAAATAATATGAAACATATGTAAATGTAATAATTTCTGTAATTTTTCTCTCAATTCACTTTCTCTTTAGCTAACTTAAATATTTTCTAAAAGTCCAAACCAAATCGTTGCCTTGAATCTAGGCTTACGTGGTTTAATTAACATAAAAATTCTGCTAGTTAGTCAACAATTAGCAATTAGCTTATTAAATTAATAATAATGGGGTTTTTACAATGACAGCTACTGTTATTGTAAGGTTGAGACGTCACATTGCTATTCAAAATTGAATAGAAAATTAAATTAATAATAAATATAAATATAAAGCAATTTTTTGTAATCGTTTTCAGCTCTTAATTTAGTCGAATGTAAAGACTATTGGCGAACTATCGATATTTTATACTATAAAACAAAAGAATTGTCAACTAAAACTATTATTAATGATAAGGATATTGAATATATTTCTTATCAGGTTTTTAGCAGGTTTGAAAATGTTTAAAAAAATGGCAAGAATTTCAAAAACTCTATGGTTTATACGAAGGAGTGTAAGAGCGCTGTTTATGCTGTTCATATTGCGGCAGAAATATGTTGTTTATAATGCATTTTGGCATGACGGATGCTAAAAATATGCGCGGATATGCCTTAACACAGCTACAGCTACACACACACACACACACACACACAGATACACGTGCAGATTCAGATGCAGATGCAGATACAGATACAGAAAGCGACAGCGACAAATGAAAAACCTACACAGGAAACACTAATGACTGCAGGCAAAGAGAACTGCAGAGCCCCGTGGCACGGCTAACGGGAAACAGTGGCGAAAAGGGAAGCAGGGAAATCAATCGGTATGCAGAGAAGGAGAGAGGGAGTGGGGAAGAAAGAGAGACAGTCAGAGAGACAACAGTGAGCATCGCAGTCGGAGCACAGATCATTAAACTATTTAAATGCTTAGGCTGTAGAGTGGAGAGTGGAGAGCGACTGACTGTTGGAGGCAGCAGAGAGACAGCTGGACAGAGGGACAGACAGGCAGATGTAGAGAGTGGAGACAGGGAGACAGACTGACAGAGAGTCAGCTCAAGCCAGAGACTAAAAAACCAAAGAGCAGAGACACAAGCAGCGCGTCTTAAAGGCCATATGTTGTGGATTCTGCAGCAGCAACAGCAGCAAAGGGCAAGCTAATAGTTTTCAAAGCAAATGAGCAGCACATGTGGCAAACACACACCAACACACACACACACACCAACACACACACACATTTGTATGTTTGTTTTATAGGGCTCTACTACTACTACTACTACCTCTATGCTCTTGATAATGATAATGATGCTGATGATTATGTTGGCTGCTTTGTTCAGTTCTTCTTCTTCTTTACTTTTATAGTAATCATTGAAGCAAAAGATCAAATGAAAGAGGGAAGAAGCAGTGAGAACGAGAAGTGAAGATAGCTATAGAGAAACTGGTAAAGTAAGAAAGAAGAAGCCCATAAACTACAGATGATCGACCTCAAGATCTTCTTGCACTGATTGTCGCTTGGGTCTCTCGCACAATGTTGCCACAGGCAGGCAGTGTGTGTGTGTGTGTGTGCGAGTGTGTGTGTGTGTGTGTGTGTGTGTGTGTGTGTGTGTGTTTGGGTCTATGCGTCAGCTGGTGCCACATGAGGCTGTAGGTAGATTTCAGGTAGATTCTGTAATGACTAAAGTGAGTTACAGTTAAGTGGCAGCCAGAAAGGAAGCTGCAACATTTGCCAGCTCTAGGCAGTGGCATCTTCTTCTGCTTCTTCTTATTGTTCTTGCTGTTGGTGCGTAAGTGCTGTTTCATTGTTGTTGCTGCACACCTTTCTGACTATGGCATATATCTAGAGCCCAGAACCTTTCATGCCTTATAAGCAACAGCAGCTCGAACTGCAACAGATGTTTTCCCAATGAAATTTCATTGAAAATCTCTGGGAAATGCACTCGAGTGTGTGGGAAGTGAATAGCATATGCTTATAGAATCGTGTAGGGGCTAGAGATAGGGTGAATAGGTAATGAGAAGTATCAATCATAACTAGTATATTGTTATAGATACATTCATACTGGATTCATTTAATCATAGCAAGTATATTATTATAGATACATTCATGAAGGATTCATTTAATCATAACTAGTATATTATTGTAGATACATTCATGAAGGATTCATTTAATCATAACTAGTAGAGTATAATAGATACATTTATAGAGGATTCATTTAATCATAACTAGTATATCATTATAGATACATTCATGAAGGATTCATTCAACCATAACAAGTATATTATTATAGATACATTCATGCAGGAGTCAGTTGGTGTTTCTTTTAGTGGTTTTAATATTAATATTTTCAATAGAAACTTGGCAGAATTAGAACAATAAACTGTGTTGGTTCTTTGCCAATGAAAGTGGTTCTTTTTCAGGCCTTATGACATATCAACATAACAAATAATATTGTTTAATTATTTACCAATATAACAACTCCAAAAAGTCCAAGAGCTTGAACTTATACTGCTTCTACTTATACCACTATAAATAGCATTAATCTTAATTAGTATATTACAAATATATACACATATAAGCTACCTCTGTCACCTACTTCAATAGCATATACTACATATTAGCATATACTAACTTTAGTTGGCATGTAAAAGATACGATTTCTCTTCGTATCATTTACAATAACCCCAGCTCAGCTGCCACTTCATTCAGCAGCAGCAACGCCCACAATTGGCGATGTTAGACCCCTCCACCCCCACCCCACCCCTTTGGGCCCTACTACCAAATAAAAGAGACCTAATAGAGCCATACACACAAAGGGATAGAGACAGACAGAGAGAGAGAGTGAACGAGAGCGAGTGAGCGTGAGCCGAGGTAAGGCATGCACATAATTTTCTATATCTAATTTTCGTGTGCTGCTCAAAAATTCCGGTCACATCCTTACACGCGCAACGCCCACGCAGCACAAAATGCTAGAGACCTCAGCGTCAGCGTCAGCGTCGACTTCGCTGCCGGCGTCAGCGTCGGCGTTGACTGCGCAGGCGACAGCTGCTGGCAATGCCTATTCACGTCCTCAAAGACAACGACAACGATGCCAACGTAGACAATGTTCATTGGCTTGTGCAGAACACAGAAGACAAAAAAAAAACAAAAATGATATAAGCGAAATTCATGACATGCTGATGATGACGTCAATGACACACACACACACACACAGACACGCACAGACACAGAGAGTGAGCAGAGAGCAGAGAGGATGGGCGGCCGGCAGTGGGAGGCAACATAAACGCCAGCACGTCTGTCGTCTGCCTCCTGTTACCTACGATAGGAGAGGCATTAGGTGGTATAACAAGTGCACAAATAATATAAATTATAATAAATGATATAAATAATAATAATAATAATAAATTATACAAATAATAATAATAAATTATACAAATAATAATAATAAATAATATAAATATATAATAAAAATATATATAAAAATAATATAAATAGTAATAAATAATAAAAATAAATAAAGAAATAATATAAATAATAAAAATAAATTAAGAAATAATATAAATATTTATACTAAATAATATTAATAATTAATATTCATAATAATAAAAAATAATATAGATAATAACAATAAATAGTATTTATAAATAATATAAATAATGATTATAAAGTATATAAATATTAATAATAAATAATATTAATAATAAATAATATTGATAAATAATAACGATAAATAATAATAAAGATTATAAATAATATTAAAAAAATAATATAAATGATAATAATAAATATTATAAATATATAGTATAAATAATGATTATAAATCATATAAATAATATTTGGAAATAATATTAGTAATAATAATAAATACTATAAATAATAATAATAATTATGCATAATATAAAAAAATAATATAAATAATAAAAATAAATAATATTAATAAAAAATAATAAGAAAATATTAATAAATATAATAAAAAGAATATAGATAATAGTATATAACAGTATAAATAATACCAATAAAAATCCTATAGATAAAAAACATAATTATAAACATAATCATAATTTATGCAATATACAGTAGATTTTAATATATAATTTTCCCTTCATTTTAAAGCCAGAAAGTTTAGTTTTTATTGCTGATAATTACTTAACTAAAGATATAAACTATTGATTTAATAATAAAGTACAGAAAATGATATAAAAATGTATATTAAGTTTATGTAAAATTAATATATATTTACAACAATAAGAATCTGCTGCTGGGGAGCTCAAGGCGCGTCAGGGCAGCACAGGCAAAGTGTATGGCGCTCAACAACAACCTGACCCGCCCTAACCTGCCCTCAAGTATACACACACAGCATGCACACACACACACACACACACACACACATACACACACACAGAGACACAGCACAAACAGCTGAGCTGGCAAAGTTTATCAAAGCATAGAAACAGGCGCGTGACTTAAGAGCGCGCACACCCACACACACCGACACGCACACACACACCCACGCACGCCCACACAAGAGAGCAGCAGTAGAGAGTGGAGCGTGCGAGTGTGTGTGTGTGGGGGTGTGGTGTGTGTGTGTGTGTGTGTGTGTGTGTGTGTGAGCGCCTGCCAAACACTTGACTGTCTGCGCTTAGCTATTTTTAGCCACATTTTGGCCAATACAAAACGGATACAAAAGCAGCGAAACAAAAAGTAAAAAGAGGTGACTGACGCTTAAAGTGTCTGCCAGGCCAACAGACACACTCACACACACACACACTCACACACACACACACAGGATAATAGCAGTTGCCATGGCTTAAGCGTGGGCTCGTCCTCAGCTGGCAACAGCAGCAGCAGCAGCTCTGCCTGTCACCTGCAGGTGGCAAAGATCGCGCCCAGCCAACAGCCAACAGAGTGTGCCACAGTGGGGCATACAACACATCAAAGGCCGCCATACAATTTGACAGCTTGGGCGTCATCTCATACTATATATACTACTATTATTCCATTGTATTGGTTGCTTTCATATTTATTCGAGTTTTGCTCGCTTGCCAACGCTTTTCATTGACGACATTCGCTATATACAAGTACATATATACAAGTATATGTGTGTATGTATATAGACGACATTCATCTATTAGCTGGCTCGATTAATGAGCATTCTGTATGCGCTACTCGATGTCGATGTCGCTGTCGCTGTCTCGCTGCCATTTGGGTGGCCCACTGTGTATGTGCCGCGGGTACTCGCACGGGTATTCAGACTCATATTCAAACTGAAATTGAATCCGATTCAGAGCTTAAGCTTTGGGGCATGCCAAAACTATCAAGCGGAAGTCAATGTGAGGCGCCTGCTCAGCAGATACCCTGTAAGCCGGGCCATAAAAACTATGGCTAGACTATTAAGGGGTAATAAATATCATAAGCTTTCTATAGATATGTAAAGTTGTTTGTCCTGACTGACTGACTAAATGACTGATCAACATCGCACAGAGCAAACGGTAAGACGTAGTGAGTTAATTGCGATATGAGCTGATAGCCAATGGACAATAGGTCTCCTCTAAGTTCGCTAAACAGTTGCAACTATCGATTGCCATTATATAGGTTAGATTGCGTCAAAGACGTAGAGGAGCAGAGACGTCGTTTAAAGCTTAAGGTTCTTAGTTATAATGTATCTTTAAGTATAACTAAGCCGGCAATAATAAAGTCTAATTTAAGCATATTCTAAAGCTGATAAAGTTTGAATAATTTATGAATAAAGAACACTATTTTTTATTAAAGTTTTAAGGTGTATAATGTCAGGTTATTCTTCACTTTCATTTCATTTCATTCATTGAGAAATTACTGCTTATAAACATATGTAAATCGATTATAGTTAACACATTTCCTTTGCCATAAACTTGAGCTTCTCAGTGTCCAAAGTGATCAATAAAAAATCTAGTCTAAATTCACAGTTCCGTTAAACTATATATACGAATCTCTAGCACTAGAAATTGTCACTAAAAAAGAGGAATCTTGAAGAGTTTCTGGGAATTACACACACACACCACACACATTCATCGCACGCATTTGTAGACACTTACATATGCCACTACTTAAGAGCTTATTAAGCATTTTATTTAATGTTTTGAGTTGAAATGTTGTTTTGACCAACTTAAACGTTGGCATAAGTCAGCTACGCATAACGCAGAGTCTAGACAAGTGAATACAGTAGTGAATACAAACTGAATCTGAATACACCACCACACACCACTCTGGCCATTCATTTCATCATCATCATCATCATCATCGTCAGGCAACATTCATTGCATTGCCCTATAGCTGTTGTTGTTGTTGTTGTGCTTGAGTTTATTTTTAAAAATTATAATTTTCAAAAATAACAATTTTGCGACGACAAAAATAATTAAAATCACATGTTTGCTTGCGGCATAAAATGTTTTTCAGACTTTTTGGTTTCGTTTCATGCGAGCTCTGCTCTCTCTCCCTATATCTCTTTAAATATGTATTTATTATTCTGTTGCGTTTCGTTACGTTTTCTTCTTTGCTTTCGGTTCTCTCTTGTTGTTCTTGTTGCTTTTCCTTGGCTTTTCACTTGGCGTTTCGCTTTGCTGGCAGCGCAAAAAGCCGCAGAATTTCAGCCAAAGTACTTTCCTCTACTTGACATATTGACAATTTGCGATATATAAATATCAATATATATATCTTATCATAACATAATATCATGTAATAATATCAAATCTAAAAGCTTTTCATTAAAAACTTCTTTAGTTCACACTTCATTCAGTATAACTCAACTCTATCTAGAGATTCAAAAACCTTGCTTCAGCTTGTTTAAAAGTTTCTACTTTAAGTGGGGTTAAAAAATTAATATAAATTTATATAAAATAAATGAGTTATGCATAGCAATTATACATTCAATTTGTCATTTAAATAAATGTTAATATTCAGTATAACTCACTCTAGCTCGAGGTACAAAAAGCTTGCTTTAGTCTAATCAGATATTACTGTTTTAAATTGCATTAAAAAATTAAAATAAATTTATATAAAATATAAAAATTATGCATAGCAATTATACATTTAATTTGTCTATTAAATAAGTGTTAATATTGTATTATACTCATATAATATTCAAGCCAAAAGTAATATTGAAACCCATTGATATATACCAAAAAATTTCAATTCATTAAGTTATAATATTTTTATTTAGTAATTGATAATGAATTATGAGCATTTATGCTATTGTTGAAGCTATTGAAAAGTGTTTATATTACTCTTATTTATTTCTAATATTTTGATGGCATATTTATTATTGTAAAACTAATCAAAAGACACCATAATAAAATTCTATAAAATTATTACAATTTCATTTCATTAAATTAGGATTTTTTATTGAGTAATTGATATTGAATTTTGAGCATTTATGCTATTGTTGAAGCTATTGAAAAGTGTTTATATTAATCTTATTTATTTCTAATATTTTGATGGCATATTTATTATTGTAAAACTAAACGAAAGACACCTCAATGAAATTCTATAAAATTATTACAATTTCATTTCATTAAGTTATGATTTTTTTATTGAGTAATTGATATTGAATTATGATAGTTTATGCTATTGTTGAAGCTATTGAAAAATGTTTATATTACTCTTATTTATCTCCAATATTTTGATGACATATTTATTATTGTAAAACTAAACTAACGACAACTCAATGAAATTCTATAAAATTATTACAATTTCTTCAACATTTATTCAGTGACGTTGTATATATATTATTATATATTATTAGTATATATTGTCGCTCATTTTCTTGCTTAATTAATTTGCGTAATTATTGCAGTAATTCCTATAATTTGCACAAACTGCGTATGTAGTTGGCTTTTGCCACATTTTAGCTCGATTTTCGCAATTCCTTTGGCTCATGTGCTTCGGTGTCGTGTCTTCTGCGTCATCAACGAGATGTTGTAAATATCACAGAATGTTTGTCTAATACCTAGAATACCGAATACCTTGTGCCCCTGCTTGTTGTTGATATTTATTTGGCTAATCAAAAATTAAATATATAATATACTGGTATAATAAATGCGCGAGAGCCTTAGACTCGTTTCGTTCATGAATGAATTTCGCTAGAGCGAACTTTTGTTTATTCTCTATATTTTTGGCTATGACATAAATAAGTGCCACACAGATGAGTGTGCGTGTGTGTGTGTGTGTGCGTGTGTGTGTCACATAAATTTAAATTAAATTTATGGCAAACTGCCGCAAAATGATAAAAACAAAAACTAACGCAAATCATGTTTCCATTGAAAGACAGAGAACTCTTCTAGCAGTCGACTGGAGGGGGAGGGGGTGGGGCGATAGAGGGGTGGCAGCTGTGCTGCTATCAGCAAAGCAGCGGAAAATAAACAAATAAACAAACAAACATATCAGATCGAAATCACAAAATACGTTGCCCACAAAATGCAGTCACGAGCCAAAAAAAAGAAAGAAAAAAAGTAATCGTACTCGTACTCGTATGTGGAGCGCAGAGGCCATCGATCAAAAAACACCACACCACACACACCACACACCGAAAACCGAGAAATAATAATAAAAATATAAAATACAAAATGAAAAGCAACAACAACAAGTTGGAAAACAAAATGTTAACATGCCCACAGAGTGAACTTATCGGGGCTGAAAAGTTTCTTTTACGCCTCTTCGTTTATTTTTGGACTCTTTTTTTTCAAAGTGTTGTCGTATGTTACCCCTCCCCCCACTCGGTACCCCCCACTCCAGTGTGTCGCTAAGTACTGCCACTACTATTCTAGCGTCTGATAAAGCGACAAATAGAAAGTGAAAAGTCAAGTGGAGGGTGTAGCGCTTATCGAGCGGATGGCATAGAGAACGCAAAGGCAGCCAAAGAAATAAAAAATAAAAAATTATAGAATAAAGTGTCAATGACGAAACCAGTCCATAAATAGTAACAAATTCGTTTTCTTTCGCCCAGCACGTGATTTGCCCCCAGAGTTTAGATTAGAGCCCCCATAACTCTGTGAAGAGACTAGAGTCTGAAATATGCTCAGGTGTCTGCTGTTCGATTTGGCTCAGGTGTGACAACAATGAGTGAAAAACTGATTAGACAAGTTGCGAATTTACTGAATGGAAGTCTATAATCGTTAGTTTTCTATTACGCTTATCGCTTTGAGCAACAATGAAGCAGAGGCAGCGTATTGATTCAAACAAAAAGTAAAGTAAAAAACAACCAAATCACATCGAATCAGTTACGAAGCGGTCAATCGGTGCAAGCTAACTATATAGTCTGCTATAGTACATATATTCATTTTATATATACTTATTTTATAATACTTTATAGAAACTATAAAAGCCGACGAGACACATAAGCAACCTCTGAGCTTATTCAAGATTACAATTCGTTTTACTAGTGAATTGTCTTTCAAAAAAATAAAAAAGAGTTTCTGCAGCTATTTTTAGAATAATAATATCAGCTTGAGCTTTTAATTGACACTAAATTTAATAAATAAAATTAATAATATGAATAATACTATTTAAAAAGAAATAAAATAAGAGTGAATGTATTTGTTAGCCGAAGTTTTGATTCAAGTGGTTTGATTGAAGATTTTCTCAAGTAAACTCTAAATGCTTTTTAGACACTTTAACTAAATTCTTTTAAATTGTATAACTATAGAGTATAGATTCCTAACTATATAAACTATATATTGGTTGATCTCAGCTGACATAAAATCGAGTTTGCTTAGCCATTTTTATAGGCAGATTTATTGATTGAAGATTTTCTCAAGTATTTTTAACTCTAAAAGCTTTTTAGACACTTTAACTAAATTATTTTAAATTGTATAACTATAGAGTATAGATTCCTAACTATATAAACTATATATTGGTTGATCTCAGCTAACATAAAAGCTAATTTGTTTAGCCAACTTTATGGGTAGAACCAAAGCACCTAAAGGGAGAAATAAGAAGAGCTAAAAGAAGTGATACCGGAAACTGGAATACCGAAGTATTCAAGCCTGTTCCCATTTTCGAATTCGATCAATCGATTTACTTTTTGAAAAAAATGGGGTTCCAAATTTCAATTCATCGTTTTCGATTAGCTTTATATTTGGTCAATTTCGAAATAGATTAGCTTCATGTGAAAGTACAATAAACATTTTCACTTCTTGAAAACGATACATCGAATTTGGGAAGCCCATTTTTTTCAAAACGTAAATCGATTGAACGAATTCGAAAATGAGAACAGGCCTGATTATTATTATTAGTCCTGAATGTAAATGATATTAAATATTATCAAATACAGTTAGACAAAGTATTTAAATATTATGCTTTTTCTTTAGATAATTTCCTAGACTTCTTTTAGATACAAGATACGTAGATACAATAGCTTTTTCTACTCCCAAAGCTTTCTTCTTTTGATCAGCAGTTAGTTCCTCAAAGAGTCACTTGATATTACTTCCACACCCGATTTCACATACTCCATTACACATTATAATTTAGTTAGCACAACTAACTAGTAGTTGTGCCAGACACCTTCCGTATACCATACATATGTATGCATACATACACCACACATTCCATGCAGTCTTGATGTTTGTTTATCTGTCCATCACGACTGACATGAAAATGTTGCATTTCCTGTTGTTCTGCTTCCGTTAGACTATAGACACACATACTAACTAGTGGCTTATGCTAATTTACTGTAGATTTTATGACGCTCGGGCCAAACTTACATTGATTTTCAAAAGCAATCCAATGTTCTATAGGAAATCCAAAATGTTGAATGATAATCCGTGTGGACAGTGGACAGATCGTTTGAGTTATATATAGAGTGTGTGTGTTGGGTGTGTATATATCCAATTAATGCCGTACTCCTCGATTCGTATAATCCAAAGTTATGGGCTTATGGGTATTGGGGCACACTAAACGCCGCTGCGATGCGATGCGATTTGGCTTTGAATTCGCTTTTGCTTGCTCTCTATTTTCTACTCGCGATCGCGACAACATACACTAATACATGTGCGTGTGAATGTGTGTGTGTGTAGATTCTCGCTCTGTGTGTTATTTATTTAGCATTTATGTACATATTAAAAAATATTTTTTATTCGCTTTGCTGGTTTTTTTCGCATTTCATTCACAAAAGTAAATTTAATTAACACAAAGCGCGACGCTGGCGTTGACGCTGACGTTGACAGAGGACAGCGACGCTGGCAGAGCAGGCGACTGTTACAGGTTTGCGTGCCAAAAATATAATAATAATCGAAATAATAATAATAATAATGAACGTTTGTGGCGACGACTGCGACGGGCGACGGTGACGGTGACTGTGACAGCGGTGACTGTGACAGCGACGGTAACGGCGACTGTGACGGTGACGGTGACAGCGACTGCGGCGCTCGCACACAAACACTCACGCACACACGGACAAACGGGCACTGGCACTGGCAGAGGCACTGGCAGAGGCGAACGCACACAGGCACAGAGTTGTACGCGCACACAGACACACACTTAGGCGAGGGCCACGTCGACGGCTGTAGATGTGAGTGTGAGTGTCGGTCGGTTGGTCGGTTTGTACCTGTGTCTGTGCGCTGCTACGACAACACACTACAGTAAAAAAATATTTTTATGCAATTTTATATAGACAAAAATTTCGTGTGTCGCTGCTGCTGTTGTTGTTGTTGCTGTTGTTTTATTTTTTGCTTAACACGTTTTGTATTTGAATTGAATTTTTTGTGTGTGTTATTTTTTTCGCTAGATATTTTTGCCGTGCAAGTTGTTGTTGTTGTTGCCGCTGTTGTTTTGTTGTTGCTGTTGTTGTTGGACTTTTAAATAGACGTCGATTTTCTTTGCGCAATTTACATTTTTAGGCACATGATTTCCATTGGAAGCAATTTGTAATTCCAAAATAGACTTTCGATTGCAATTGCAATTCATTTATTTAATACAGAAAACATTTCTCAGCATTCACTTGACTCTTTGCACAATTTTATTTTAATTTCTTTTTTGTTGTTGTTGTTAATTTGTCGTCGTTTGTTCGTTTTCCCTTAACGGTTGTTTAATTGTTGTGTTGATTCGCGATGAATTGTTGTTAAATTGTTTCAAGTGAATATATTCAATAATGCAATAATGCCAGGCTAAAAAAATTTACTCTTCGCGGCAGCCGCACTGCTCAGCTCCGTTCACGTTGCACTGTGTACACGCTCAAAGTTTTTGAAGCGAAATGAATGCCGAGTTCGATGCGACGTACTGGCAACCGTTTGCCTCAGCCCAGCGGCGAATTCAATTCATTCTGAAATTGTGTGAGCGGCGAAACCAGCGAGAGCGAGCATGCGGCTGTGTGCGTGCCATGGCGACCCAGTCGGACGCGAGGGCATGCCCAAAGGCATGAATTCGGCATGCATAGTGGAATTATTGATGTTAAAACATAATTTTTTAATAAATTAATGTGAAAATAGCTTGCTTGTTGTTGTAGTGTTAATTTAAGAGAGTTATACTAACACATTTCATAGCTTACTCTTACACGACAAACACGTTACACTCAGCGCTGCTGGGTTCAGCACTGTATACGTATGGAGATGCTTGCTTGTGTTGGTGCACACAGCAACTGTAGTTGATAATTTGCGAGAGCCGCTCTTTGACTCAATGAATTCGCTCCACTAGCGCACTCTCGAGTGACTGCAAAACAATTTCGAACTACACACAGCCATTGTAAGGCGACAACACATGGTCGGCCTTTTTAAAGCCCCCCTCCGTCAGCACCCAGCGCCCCCCTGCTCCACATGCAGCGACTACAGGCCTTAAAAGCGCACGAAGCCTATGCTCTGAGCGACAACAACAACAACAACGACGGCGACGACGAATTTTCGTACTAAAAACCAACCGGACGTTGCCGCCACCGCCACCGTTGCCCGTTGCCCGTCAGCAGCGACAGCGGCAGCGGCGGCGGCGGCGGCAGCAGCAAGCGACGCCAACATAAGCTTTGGGGCTGTGAAGCTTTATCGGTGTGCGTCTGTGTGTGTGTGTGTGTGTCAGTATGTGTGTGCTGAGTGTTGGGGGCTTCGCTGTTGTTTTTGCTTTTGCCTCTGCTGTTGGTGTGTAAAAAACGGAAATTGAAAATATGCCAACTTGTAGGCGCGCTCGTTCGCTTGGTCGCCGCGGCCATGTTGTTGCTGCTGCTGCTGCTGCTGACGGGATGGCAGAGCACGGGATGCACGTTGCTGTGCTGAAGGGGTGGGAAGGGGGTGAATGGGGGGGACAACTTGTGACAAAATTCATGTCAGTTGTATTTAAATTTTTTCATTCATTTGAATTTAAAAGCAAAAAACAGCGCACAGCAAGCAGCAGCAACCGCAGCCGCAGCAGCAGCCGCCGCCACCCCCCGCAGAGTGCGCTCCCCTGCCCCACATTCAGTGTGTGCTGCTGCCTACGCGAAGAGTGTCCCCTGCAAGAGTGTCCACACACACACACACACACACATTCCTATACACATTCAAATCTCACTCAATTCACAGTTTCGCTTGAGTGAGAAATTTCATTAATTTATCAGCTCGATTTTTGTCGAATTTTATTGAATGAATCGGAATCTCTTGGCAGTTGCACATTTTCATTTTCACCAAATTTTTAGCGATGAACCATAAAATATCAGCCTCAATGAGCGTTGCTGCCTCTCGCTCTCTACATCGCGCTGTCTCTCTGCCAATATGAATGAAAAATACGCACACACCAAGGCGAAAGTAGATACAAAAACCACGGCGATGTTGTTGTTGTTAGTGCTGCTGCCTATGCATGGATAGCTGCAGCTGCCAAGTGTGTGTATGTATGCCAGTGTGTGTGTGTGTGTGTGTAAGACGGTGTGTGTTTGTGTGTGCGAGCAAGTATCTGTAGCTGAATGTTGCATGAGGTAAGCATAAGATGTTGTTGTTGTTGTTGTTGTTGTTGTTGTCATGCCAGTGTGGTGTGAGTGGAAAAGTTAACATCCGGCAAGACGCCATGCTCAAATCATTTACGCCAACTAATAAGAGTTTCATAATGAAAAACAAATAAAGAGTCGGGAATATGTATGTAATAAGAAGAATTTGAAGATATTATTTTAATTTTCTATTAAATTAAATTTTATTAAATAATATTAAATACATATTTATTAAATTTATTTCATTGATATTTTGTTTTAATATACCACTAGTAAATAAACCTACTCGATTTACTTGTGCAGCAATAAAACTGTCTCAAGTGTGAATGATATTGAAAGGCAAACACATCAATGACTGGTTCAACGTTGTCTGGCTGGCTCTGGTCTCTGCTTGGGCTGCTGTTAATGCTGCTGCCGCTGTTGTTGTTGCTGCTGCTGCTGCTGATATTCGGCAGAGTTGCCGAGTGCTCTGCGCAGAGTGAGTATCAAAATAAAATAACACGATTCTGCGACGCGTTGGCAACTGTGCGCAGCGACTTCAAGCTAAAATCTCAAAACCAGTAGCACTTTTCTTGGCTTCGACATAAAAAAAGTGCGCGGCTACAATAACAACAACAACAGCAACAGCAACAGCAGCAGCAGCAGCAGCGGCGAAGACGACGTGCGTTGAAAACAGCAAAAAGAAAAGAAGAAGAAGCAGCAGCAGCAGCAGAGGCAGCGGCAGAGGCAGAGGCCGAGGCAGAAAAAACAACGACAAAAACGTTAAAGCGAGCGTGAAGAGTTGTTTGTTGTCTAATAAGCCAAGCCTCAAAACGGGGGAGATAGCAAGCAAATCGGATCGACTGTAGATAACAACTAAAAAATAAATACACACACACACACACACACACATATCTGTATGTATATTTAAGACATACATACATACATATATATGCAAGAATGTATATATAGACAGACAATTGGGTGCCATGCCACAGATTAGCATGAACTTTCCAGAGCAGAAGGAAGCGAAATCGCTGCATACATACTAGAACTACAGACATACATACATACATACATACGTACACACATGCATGTTTGTAAAATTGTACATAGTAGTTGTAGTAATGTATTTTATAGTATCAAAATGGCTTATTAAACATACATATCTGTATGTATGTATGTATGTAACAGTCGACACTCGAAACTTCCTCTCCAATGCTACAAATACTCAACTCGTTGCGAGCGAAAATCACAGTCAGGCGAAGGCGAATTCAAGAGAGTCGCGCAAGAGAGCGACGACTGAGAGCGCGCTGCGAGAGTGCAGCGAATTGGAATGAGTGAAAGAGTGGCTGGCGGCGAATTGAAACGAGTCGCTCGCTCCCATGCCAGAGTCGTTTTTATGAATGAAACCGATTATAATGAATGGAGGCCTGCGCTGCCAGCGATGCTGCCCCGCTGCCGACGTCGCTGTCATTGTCGTGTGGGCTGGCAAAGACAAAAAACAATTTACTTTTTTTTTGTGTTTTTGCTTTTCGTATAGAATAGAAAACAATTTTTTCATTGCGTTTTTCTTTGTCGTCGCATTGCTTTGTTATTTAGCTCGATATTATTGAATGTACACAATATTATTAAGTTTTTATTTGTGTTTGTTTTCAAGTAAATTGCATGCGCTCTCTATATGAAATTAGTGCTTAATTTTCAACTGAATTTGATCAATAGAAAATGTATTTATACTCAAAATTTGGACATAATGAAACTGTGACATTTTTGGTAAATAAGTTGCCCACATCTGCTGTTAAACTGTGGGCGAAGCGGATGGCTGGCTGCTTAGTTACATACATACATACACACATACGTACATACATTCTGACCAGACTTTGAATACATTCGAAACATTCAAACTAGCCGGCGGCTCATTTTAAGTTTCATTCTAACCCACTCAATGCGCCGGACAACAAGTTCTCTTTGGGGTTTTTCCAAATGGATTGATGACCAGCCAATAAATGGCAATATCATTTCGAATTCAACCAATTAGGTCAGTTGAATAAATGGAAACTGTCTTTTAATAGGTGTTGCTATTAAAATGTATCTTTAAAGTCAGTCGTGAGCACTCTACTATACAATATTGATAATACTACCTATAACTGGACTAAAGTCTGTGTTTACTATCGGATCATAATAAAATGTTCAGCATATTTAACTGAGGTGTTAATTTAAGCATCTGCCAAATATGAAGTCGATATTTTTAAATTGAAACACTTTAAAATGAGTTGCTAAAAAGGAAATCAAATAGACTAAACAACACGACGACTGTAGATACTATTTTAACGGCTCTATCACGACTTCGCTGCTTATCGCTCAATTCAGTTTTATAGTCCTAATATTATCTATAATATACCAAATAGATTACTGTTATTTTGGGGCCAATTTACGTATGTATAATTCAGCTGAAAAGTGTCTAAATAGACACCGTAAAATTGCCAATTTTATGCCATACGTTTCCACTTATAATGCATATTTAAATTACAACCAAATATGGACTCGACGTAGGTTCAAAAATACACACACACACACACACTGTATGTGTGTGTATCTCTGCCAAGTCAGCCAAAAATGTTGTTAAATGTGAAGCATTGGCTTTTCGATGCCTCTTCGATGTGGGCTTTGTCTGATTTGCATATGAGTTTGAAACGAGTATGTAATAAACTTGGAAAGTGCCTAAAACCGACGGCGTTGGTGGTTCGCACTGAAAGCAAAAACATGCAACACACACACACACGCACAACATGCAGATAGCTGAAAAACTGTTTGGAGTTTTTCAATATTTCATTTAGCTGAACAAATTACAAATAATGACGGCATGACGTCGACTAGGGCGACAATCACAACGCCAACCCGCTTCCGTCGGCACTAGTAGAGTAGACGAAAATGCAGGAATGCCCACAATGAAAACCCAAATGCTCCAAATGGTAAATGAACGCACCATTCATTAACTCTTTCATGGAGCTAAGTGGTAAATCAAAAACTTATACTAACATTTTATATAGTAGTTTCAATTTAAACAAATATCGTAGTTTTAGCTGTTTTTACTAATCAGTTGAGCAGCATTTAACCATAAAAAAGTGCCAAAGCAAACGGATCTATTACAGTAAATTATCTAATTACATAACAGGATTTAAAATTATGTTTCCAATGTAGCATTTTTATATACATTATATATGTATGTATCTGCGTACACCCCAAAAAATTTCAAAATCAAACTTTCAACGCAAATTGTTCGGCGATTTATGAATATATTTAACCAATTCTTTTTTTAAACTCAACTACAATTTATTCCCTTCAATAATAATTTTTTTCAGAATTTCTTAACAATATTTTATTTTTATTTTTAAAATGAACATCTTCAAAATATGTACACGGTAAATTCTGCGTACAGCTAATTGTAACTTACAAATATGGTAATATTACTTATGTATAACCCTTTCAATAAAACCAATATTTTTACCTAGCATTTAGGCACTGTATCGAACATCTGGTAAGGCCAAAAAATAGACTTGAGTTGAAAAATCCAAGACCAACTCAACACAGTATTACATACAAATTATAAATAATATAAAAATCCAGCAGATTTACTTGTATATTATTTTAGGCTCTAATAAAGTATTCTATTCGTTTAATATTTGATTATCTGCTTCTAATAAGATCTTAAAACATTTCCCTGCAACTTTTTATTTTAATCAAATTTAATACAATAAAATCTAGAGTTATATGTTTGAAAGAAAATACTACTTGTTAGGCCTTTTAATATATATTTAATTCAAATTAATTTTATAACTAACACAACTTACATATATTCTACTAACATAACTTACATATATTCCAATAGCAACAAAGAATAAGTTTGACTCAATTCTGTATGATTGATGAGAGGAGCGAAGAGAGCGTGAGCGAGAGTAACGGACTTTGCCTAGGCGGTGAGAGCAGTGATTGCTCGAATTTTCAAAGCGTTTAGACGTGCCCTTGTACCGCGATCTTCTCTTTATTTATTTATATTTTTTTCAAGTGCCAAATAAAGATTTAAGTAGTGCAAAAGCGTGGCAATAAGTGCACAATACTAATACATATTTATAAGTGGATAGTGAAATTAATAAAACTTTAGTAGTTATTCCTAAAGAAAAAAGAAATGAAAATCGACGCGAGTGCGATGTACCCCGTACGCCATTTTTTCACTTTTCTTCTTCTTAGCAAGCGAAGTGAAAATTTAGTGCAGTGGCAAAAGCATAGCAAATAACACCGACTCAATGAATTATAGGTAAGTACAATTATTATCTGTATACATACACATATGTAAATGTATACATTTTATATTCTTCTAATATGTTTATTCTTCTAAATACATATTTATGTACTTACATATATGTACATATAAGCTGAGCCACCTTTGTACTTTCATGTTTGATTCAGTTCGATTCACACCAGATCGAGTCTCAAGTTCGAACCACAACGCTCACGAAATGTTCGATACATATGTTTGAGCGAGAAGTTGGACTCAATTGTGTATGATTGTTTGTTTACGAACGTGCATGAACATCGAACATGCTTACCTCAACAAGTCAAGCTAATTTCGAATCGAAAAACACTCGCAACAACAAGTGCAATCGAGCCTTTTCATGAGTAAATCGAGTAAAGTGAGTGAAATGAGCTCGTTGCAGCTCTATGTTGTGGAGTATTACAAAAACAGGTAATAGTCGAGTGTGCTCTACCGAAAGATGCTCTTTATGATGTGCAGGGTATAGATTGTTGTTGAAGGGGAGAGTGATAGCTGTAAATTGATGTGATCGCCGTGGGATGCATTCGTTTAGAGGGTTTGTGATAGCGGCTTAGCCTTATGCAGGCCGTATGGGACAGACAGAAGTCAAAACTTAACGGGCCACCCAGAGTGGGATATTAAAAAGTAGCCCATACACACATGCAAATGCAACTACGCTCCTTGAGGCCTATGTGTTGGTTATGTGTGTCAATTGATTACGAATTCTGCACAAATTACACACACATTAACACGTAAATGCAAAGGCACACATACATATTGCCATAAAAAATGGACAACTAGCTGATAGTCACAAATTTTTAACAAAAGAAAAACCTCAATTACAATATTTAATATACTTAGATACTTCTGCATAGTAGATACTTCTGCAAAGTCTAGGAACATAATAAACAGCTGCTCAGTTTTTTACAATATTTTATAAGATTTCTTTACATTAGACCTTACCTTACTTTTGCAATTCTGACTTAACTTTAAGATTAATTCTAATAGTAATACACGCTTCATTATATAGAAAGAACACACGATTTCACCTGGTTAGGGTATTCGCATTATACGATTCTTAGATAAAGCTATATAATATACTAAATCGTATAGTATAGTTCCATGATATTTGTACAGCTGAAATTGTGATGCTATAAAACAATAGCTTGGATGCGATTCAGTAGCAAAACAGCAGTCGATGATATTCAAATACATTTGGACAATGCATTCATTCAGACTTATTCACAAATACCTGAGTGTGTTTGAGTGTACCCTTAGACTCATAAGGCCTGGCTCCAAATGGCGCTGGCCCCAAAATGTGCGACAGCGAGACAGTTGGCACACCCGCGGAATGCGGAATGCCAAAGATTGTTGCATGTGCCACATATGGCAAATGATGATCGCCAGTTGAAACCCTAAAGAGAGCCTGGAATGCCACAGTGCCACAGTAGCCACATCCGCTGTCAACCTGGGGAATAAACGCAGTTATTCAGGCTGAATTGACTCTGACTCTGACTCCGAGTTCACATTCAGATTTCACAGTAAAAAGCAAAGCTATGTCTCTGCCTGTTGCTGATCTTGATTTGGTATCATTATGATACCAATTCTCAAATATGTATTAAGCCCTCTACCTGAGAGCCAAATGGAACCAATTTCATTTATCTTCTTGCGGCATTCAGAGATTCGTTCGGCTCTTGGAATTTGTTGACTACTGTTTCGCATTCTCATTGCACAGAGATTATAATCTTGACAAAGGTGTGTTCTAAATTAAAATCACCCTGAAGTGAGTGAAGAATATCTATTGTTATTGATTTAAAGAAATGCCATTTACACAATATCTTTGAAGTAGTAGATCAAAGCTAAAAGCAGGCAATGAATGGTTGGTAATGGCTATTCAATAAAGGAATTGGGCAGAGGTAGTTAGTTACTGATCGAACTTTGTTAAAGTCTCTTTTGATTAGGCATTTGATTACCCTTTTGTCGAGTTTAAGCTTAATCTAGATTATAAATAATATACTATAATATTCTTTATTATAATCAATTGATTTGTATTATACAAATATAGTAGAAACCATATACATAATAGGTATTAAGCTATTCATACGACTATACTTTATCTATTTTTTAATGATACCTGTATAACAAATTATTCTATTTGTTTTAAAATACTTTTTGCTGCATTTTATATTGAAGCAGCTGTATTATTTTGAAGTGTGAGCTAAAGGTTATACTATTTATTTATTTATATTAATTAGCACTCAATTGTTATGAGTTTATTTAAATATCAATGGTAAAATCTAGTAGATAATTAAAATATTTATAAACGTTATTCATATTCAAGATACTAACTACTAAATGATTGAGATAAAGCCAGTTCAAGTCGATGCAACGGATGCACGTTTTACCAGTGGAAACTTTTTATTTTTTATTTAACAAACTAAATCTAGTAGTTAATATAAAACCCTAGAAAGCTTTAGCTTTAGCTGCTGAGGCCTGCAGCTTTACTTTTTTAGATACATAAGAGTATGTAGTAATATAAATTATATTACAGTGGCTAATTTTGTAATGTGATCTCTGCCTACTATCTATTATTATTACGTATATAATACACATAGCTTATTCCCATAGATTATTTATATATTTAGTTATAGTTATACACTACAATAGTTATAAATAGCTTTAGTTTATTTCAAGTATCGCACTCTTTTCCACATCAAAGTTTGCTGATCAACAAGAGGTTTCTATCAATGGAAACAATTGTGTGAATAAAGAGTAATTAATTCTATATACTAGAAGATGACAACAATCAGTACTATTAGTTACTTTTTCCTATAAACAAAATGTAGTAGCTAAAAAGGAACTTCAGGTGCCTAGGTACACTTAAACAGCGACTTAGTAGTAGCAGTAGTAATAGTTTTAATTAGTATTATTAATAAGTTTAGAATATTGGGTTTAGGCTTAACTAAAAGCCAAAAATTTGGCAGCAAATTGAATGTTATGCATAGAATTCAGAGTTATCTTTACTTGCTGTAGAAGAAATTATAGTAATAAGATATTTATTTTATTAGTAGTAGCTTAAAAGGAGTAAGGCTGTTATACCATGAGATAAATACTGAAATACTGTTAATATAAAAGGAATTTATTCCTATTAAATTATGTTTAAAATGTACACTTATATATACCGAATATATTAGATTGGAATATATATTAGATTAGATTAATTTTAACGGGTTGAAAGTTGAAGTTTGGCATTGCCAAAGAGGAGTTTACTTATAGTAATCATAGGGAGTTACTCACCACTTAGTCAACGCTTTTAGCTGCCTTAAATGATTGCTATTGATTAAGTACAAGATTTCTGCACTGTATATTTGTCAAATTGTTTATGAATTATGCACTATTAGTTAGTAAAGTTACTTGATAAAGCACAGTATAGTAGTAGAGTTTTGACTGAATTGTACGTCAATTCCCAATCGATGCACACAATTGTCAGTTGCATTTAAACACTCACAATATAAAGTAAATACAGTAGATTAGTTTAGTTAATGCCGCACTTGTTTAAACTAATAACTTTTGCAATTGTTTAACGTCTTTAGGATGCCACAAAAAAACATTACGCATACGCAGTGTGGGCCAATGCAATTTGTGAGCTGGTAAACTGGTATTCAGTGCTCCTTTAATGTTTTATGTTATTTAGTTGTTTTATTTTTATACTTGATACACAGTTAGAGAGGGGGTGTGTGTGTGAGTGTGTATCCTGTTTTTTAATCGCAGAGATTGCACGTTGAATGCAGCTTGAAGCGCGTCTAATGACTGACACGATGTTGCATGCCATTTGCATTGAGAAATTGCTCCAACCATGCTGGGGCCCAGCTCCAGCTGCACTCGGCTCTTCGTCGGTGGCACGAAGCGCACTTCGGCAGGTCGGACACGACAGGATGCGGCGGCACGACAGCTGCACGAAGTGACTGGAGACTGGAGACGAAGTGTAATCGTTTATGGTTTGAATGTGCTGCGTGGGATTCAGCTGAAGGACTCGGATTGATGTTGATGTTGATGTTGATATTGATGTGGCAGCTGCAACGCGGTACCGTTTGCCGCTAGCTACAGCGATTTGCGTTCAACTGGGCAATGATGGAGTCAGGATTGGGATTGGGATTGGGTTCAGGATTGGATTTACTCTGGCTCCTCTCATGGCACAGCTATCGCTGCAGTTCCTGCTAGTGTAGGTCCTCTCCGCTGGCTCCCCCTCCCCACCCCCTCAGTCAGCAGCCAATGAACGTGCTGCATTCAAGGTCAAACGTTTTGACGGCCATTTTGGAATTTGTTGTTGGCCGTCAATGGCCGCCCAAATGGAGCAGAGCAGAGGTTCAGTGGCTCAGAGCAGCTGCAGCTGGCAGGTTGCATTTCCTGCCCAATGAGCTTGGCCCTGAGACGGTGTCCCGCCTGCTGCGTTGGCGTCGTTGCCTTGGCAACGTCCTTCGATAGGCGTAACCTCGACATTGGCTCTGCATTCAGCCACACACACACACACACACACACGCTGCTCTTGGGGGTTGGCCACTGCAGCTACGCTCAAGGTCATCCATCCGACTGTATGCGTGTGTGTGTGTGTGTGTGTGTTTGTGTGTGTTTGTCTATTTGTATTCCCTCCAGCTGATATCCAGAGTTACCGCCCATCTTTGCATTTATATCGAATTTCCTTCTATTTTAATCGAATTTGGCGCGCTGCTCAAACATTTCCTGCCTTCCCTTCATACACTTCATAAATTAATCAGCAAATTATATTGCCACACACACACACACACGAGTCTAACGACATCCGGTCAAGTGCGCCACCAAATTCAGCGACGACAGCCAATTGCCAATTTGTACGCCATAACAAAAACACTAACACAACACTAGTTAACAAGATTGCAGGAAAAAATACAACATTTAATAATAACTGCAAATTATATGGTATTTTTTTGAAATTAACTGCCAGACTACAGTCGCAGGCAACCGACAGCAGCTGAGCTGTGGATAGGAGTTAAAGTTATAAATATATTTGCAATTTATTCTACATTATATACAAGTGTAAATACCAAGATCTTATACTATAAATACATCCATTAAAAACCAAAGAAGGAATCATATTTAAGCAGCTAGCACTTTAAAATATATTTAGTTGTTTTTTATGCCTTGATTTAAAACATAAAGAAAAGAACATTAGGTAAGTCACATTGGTGTCTGATATGGAAATGCAAATATTTTGGTTGTAAAAGATTTGACATGAATTTGAATATATAAAACAATATCTTAATTTACAAAATATTGAATTTATTTTAGGTATAAATATCAAATATATAGTTAGAAATATAAGTAATATCAAACTGCAAATTATATGGTATTTTTTATTTGAAATTAACTGTAAGACTACAGTCGCAAGCAACCGACAGCAACTGAGTTGTAGATAGAAGTAAATGATATAAATATATTTGCAATTTATTCTACATTATAAACAAGTACAAATATCAAAACCTTATATCTATAAAAAACTAAGGAATCAATCATAATTAAGTGGCTAGCATTTTAGAAAATATTTAGCTCTTTTTGTTGCCTTGATTTACTATACAAAATAACGAAAAAGTGTCTGATATGGAATTGCAAATATTTTGGTTGCGAAAGCGTACCTCAAATTCTTGACATGAATTTTAATATATAAAATATCTTAATTTACAAAATGTTGTATCTATTTCAGATAATAATATCAAACACTAAATAATAAAATTTAAATAATATCAAATAGCATTATACATTCATAAAAACTACAAGGCTTGACTGCTCTCTAGGTTCACAAATTTCTTTAAAAAGTATAAGCAAATCATTTTGCCATAATTTAATATTAAGTTGCATCAGTTCTAGTTTCTATTGAACAATTGAAAGCTAAATTAAACAAAACCAAACTAGATTTTCTTTTTACATATTTACTTAGAATTATTTATATATTACATTTATATTATATTCAACTCCTTCATACATCCAATATAAGCACTAGTTTCCCTTTAGACCCATAAAGAAACCAATCGTAAGATGAGACTAGTTCATTGGTAATCTAAGCAAGAGTTTGCTCACCCTTCTCTCCATAATATTTTACCATAAGTTCTTGCTTCCATTACACAATTTCAAGCCAGAATAATTTTGAAATAATATTAGTAAAATATCTAAAAAAATCTTTTACTATCACCCAACGTGAATTTCATTCGTTTAATCGTTTAACCAAGTTGTTAAACAGATTAAAAATATTATTACCGACTACCAGTTCATAAAGCAGTCCATAAATAAATGCATAAACTAAATAGAATTCAGTGAAATGTGAATTGAATTAAAAATAAACCGTAAGCGATAGAAATAAACGACAATTCATGAATATTTAAAATTCAATAAACAAATGTTTGCTCTCTATTTAAAGAAAGCATAAAATATTTACATGCCATGAGCTATGTAATGGGGTATATATAGTATGTGTGTGTGTGTGTGTGTTTGTGTATGAAAATTGGCCATCCGTTTTCTGTGGCTGAGTGGCTTTGACTTTGCTTTTCGGGTGTGCTTGTTGTTGTTTCTTTTGGTGGAATAAATTGTGCGCCGTCTGACGTCACAAGTGTCCTAGATAATCAACAACAACGTCGAGGTGAAACGTATAAACATGAAATCATGGCAAACAAAATACAGCAACAACAAGTACAAATTGAATACTCACACACTCACACACTAACAAAAGCGGGTATAAGCACGTGCAATGGCCATTTTGGAAACGGAAGCTGACCTGCTGCTGCTGCTGCTGCAGCTATTGACGTTGATTTGATTTTCATTTTCATTTCCATGCCATTTTCATTTGCTATTTTCCAGTTTTACAGCATTTCGATTTGACTTTTATTTCTCCTTTCATTCATTACACTCACATTCGCACACACACACTCGCACACCCGCTGAGCTCTCTAAGCATTTAAGCTGACTCGCTCAAGTGGCCAAGCATCCTTTTGCCCACTGTGTGTGTTTTTCTCAATGAAACTACCCCAACCACAGGGCACAGCCCACAGAGCCCACGGCCCACATTCCGCATTGTGCAGTCACTCCCCCAAGCCATAACATTGAGAAGGTTGCGGCACAGCCGCAGTGCCGCCTGTTGCCCTAGTTCCACAATCCACATGACGCAGCCACAACAACAACATTGCGCAGCCCTTGTGGATGCCATTGGCTGCCTCTGCGTCTTCCTTGTGAATGAATTTCTCTCTCTCAATGGGCAGCTTAGTTCGTTCTATGGCGTCATCGAATACGCCTTGAATGTGTGTGCCACCCCCCTCACCCATCACCCACTACCCACCCAGCCTGACCCTCAGGGACAGCGACAGACCCCCTGCCAGTTTGCTCTCTTTATGGTAGTCGTATCCTAGCGCCACAGTATTCAAATTGATACAAATATTCCATAAATATGGCTGCTAAAAATAGTAGAAAGTTGCTAAAATAGTCGTTGGATTTATATTTATTTATAGGTTAGCTTTGAGTTGGCCCACAATCGATGTTACTGTTGATATTATTGATGGTAAATTTGGAATTTTATTTTGTCATATACATGCAAATGAAATTGCGTCAAATGGAATTCGGATGACGTTTTTGCTTTGTTTTAAATTTAGTTTTATAATTATGAATTGCAGTGAGAGATTTATGAATGTGTGTGTCTTAAAAATGTGTCTTTATGCACACCCAATAATGGGGTGAAAGTGATGAGTTCCTGTAACTGAAAAGCACTGTGGTTGATAGTTACTATTCTTCGATATTGAAAGGTTGTCATATCTCCAATAGAAGCTTTTTCTTACATCTCCAATAGAAGCAGTATTAACTGAGTGCATGAACTGTGGAGGCTTGAAGATGATTAATCCTACTAATTCTCTAAAAGATTTCTTTTCTAATATCTCAAACAGAAGTCTTGGAGACGAATTAAGAGTAGTATTATCTATATGAATTGTTGAGGATTACAGTGAGAGAATTATGAATGTGTGTGTCTTAAAAATGTGTCTTTATACACACCCAATAAGGGCGTGTAAGTGATGAATTCCTTCAACTAAAAAGCACTGTGGTTGATGGTTACTATTCTTCGTTATTGAAAGGTTGTCATATCTCTACGAGATCTCTTTTCTTATATCTCCAATAGAAGCTTTTTAGTCGTATTAAGAGGAGTATTAACTGAGTGCATGAACTGTTGAGGCCTGAAAATGATTAATCCCTTGAACTAAAAAGCAGTATGGTTACACTAATTCTTCGATATTCAAAGGTTACTAGTAATTCTCTTAAAGATTTCTTTTCTTGTATCTCAAACAGAAGTTTTCTAGTCGAATTAAGAGTAGTATTATCTAAGTACATGAATTATTGAGGTCTCAACTGAAACCTCCTTTGATGTCTTCCTTGTGCTTCCATTGCAGTTGTGATGTGGTATGACGGTGTTATAAGTGGCACTCATAATGAGAAATATAACCCTATGGCAATTTTCTACTCTTTGTTACTTTAGCATAACCCGAGAAAATACTTCCACCGGATCATAAATACATAAATAATATATAATTATTTTAGTAATATGAAAATACTGTTTTACTCTATATCTACAAGCGTATTGAATAGACTCAAATGACTATTTTTTATAGCACTTAAAGAAACAATTGAAGTTTAGATTACGACAAAAAAGAAAAGCTACGATTATCTTGCCATCTAAAGCTGTAATTGGAATTGTTCTCCAATTAAAACTGGATTATAATCTCTTCTGTTTCCTAAGAACGTATTAGCAAATGCTGCATACGTAATTCCGTTGAAGTTGCCTTTAAGCATTCATTAATTGACGCATTTGCACACACACACACACACACACGTAAGCCTTCAGTGTGTGTGTGAGTGTTGGTGCCACTTATAACTGTGCCGTGTTGTGCGAAAGAATTGTCCTTCCACACTGTTGGCTGCGGCAGGTTGAACGAACCTCTGCGGCTGACCCAGTTTCTGCAGGCAACATGGCCAGGCTGCTGCTGCTGCTGCTGCTCTGCTGTTGCTGCCATTCACAAGCAGCAGCAACACTCACACCCATACACACACTCACACCCATACACACACTCGCATTCATATCCTTGGCGCATTCAAAAACGCGCTATGAATGAAAAGGAGCTGCTGCTGCACTGCGCATGTTGCTGCCGCTGCTGTTGCTGGGTCAATATCCTCCAGCATGAAGGTTACACGCCCAACTAATGCGCTGCTGTGACGTCATTGCTGACATAGTTAAGCTAAGCAATTCACAATTCACAATTTCAGTTCAGTTTTTCTCTTTTTATCAATTTTATTTCATCTTCAGATTATTCTCTTTTTTGAGGCGTAACAAAAACGTAGGCAAAAATTGTTGTTGTTGTTGTTGTGCAAAATCATTTACAAATTTGATTAAAATTTAGTTTTAGTTTTAAACACATTGTAAGCGAGACAACGACCACCACGACGACGACGACTACAAGCCGTAATACAGTAAAAAAATAAAAAACTAAGCAGCAAAAAATGATAAAAAACGCATTTTGCATAAGGTAAAATCCGACTGGCCATCCAGCCGTGTCTCGAGCTCAAGCAGTCTGTAGTTAAGAGTTGAATTACAAGTACATAATTGTTGCAGCTGCAGTTGCAATGGTTGCCGCTGCACTGGCAACAGTTGCTGTTGTACGCGTTTAAGTTTTGGCAAATGTTTAGAGAATCTCAAACAGTTTCTTCAGCTCCACCATTAAAGCCCAGTCGTTCTTGATTAGGTCATCACGGAAATAGTCCTTGCAGGCATCGATGCTCTGACGCGATATCTGTAGATGATACAGAAAGAGGAGAAGGATTAAAAGAAGAATTAAATAAGAGAAAACTTGAATAAATTATACATTTTAATTAATGTTCAACTCTTGCTTAATGCTTGAAAATATTGAAATTTATAGAGAAATTGGTATGTAAGATATCTATAAAGTTTAACGGAAAATATGTATCTATAATACTTTATCAGTATCTACAAAGTTTTACAGAACATATGTATCTATACGATATCTACAAAGTTTAACAGAATATATATATATTTATAATACTATATTATCAGTATGAATACCTCAAGTCGTCTGCCACATTTACATCCGTTTGCCTACACTCTCCTCCTTCTTCAACTCCTCAACTTTCCATTGCATACAATTATTATTATTATTTTCGTTAGTTGCATATTAATTCTCTTATCATTGAGCACTGCATACATATGTATATATAGTATGACCAGACCCTTAGTTGGGTATCTCAAATGACACCGGATAATGCAGCGGACAATACCGATAACTCGTAATGCCAATTGTCATGCATATTAATATTCTGAGCATAGGCATAGGCATTGCCTTATTGTTAGGCTTCAACTATTCGAAATGCTATCTATAGTACGGATATTGTGTCTAGTATATAGCTTAAGTCTGTGCAAATATTATATACATATTAATCTGAATTGAAAGATGGAAAGTAAAGCTAAAGATAAAAAACATCTGAATAAATCTATACATAAACATAAATCGAAAGTTGAGAAGTAAGAATAAAGACTTCTCATACATAATGATTATAAATTGTTGAAATATAATCCTAAATACATATAGTATGGTAGTTAATAGTTATTATCAAGGAGAGATTAATAGAATTGCCATTTGAAAAATGGAAGCACCTCTAAGGACTTGGCTAAAGGAACTTCAAACTGTTTAAAATGATTGAAAATACAAGAATTTATGATTTGAAATTTGAGATCTTTGAGTTTTTGGGACTGAGAACTTTGAATTTAGGATCTTAGAGTTTATAAGACTATGGAATATAATTTTGTGAACTACAGACTTTTCGGGAATTCTACGATTTGTGATTGAGAACTATTTGAAACTACTTTCTGCAATCATAGGCAGATATTTCTGTGTAATAAGTGTCCAATAAGCCATATATACATTTTATTCTTGCGCTGACCTTCCATGTCATCAACTCAATTGCTATACTCCATTAAAAAAAGCCCGGAAAAGTGCAGGCAATTGAGCACGGCATTCGGCATTCGGCTTTTTCTATGCCGCCTGCTACTAAACCGGGTCGCAAAATGCGTCAGAAACTGTGATGAAAAAAGATAGAAGAGAAGTCGAGTCAAAGCTGCGCTCAGCCAGCAGAATGCAAAAGTTGAACCCGCGTGGCAGCTGCAACTGGGTCAAGTGAGTATCCAAAACAACGCGACCAAAAACTAGGTTATTGCTGCGACGACGACGACGTCAGAAGTCAATAAACGACGCTGGCAGCGCAGCAAGTGCATTGCCGTGGAAGGTGAAAGATGACGTCAGCATGGCGATGGGTCGACTGGGGTGGGGTGGGTTGTGGCAAGGTTGTTGTACGGTCTTTGGGTGTGGACCGTTTGGGGTGGCTGACTGCGCCTCCATCAGGTCAGGTCAGCCATGACATAATACCCTTTGATAGCATAAAAAGGCATTGAGTGCTAAAAATAGTCGGGCTATGCTGTAAATAGTTGCATGAGTGAGTGGCACACACACACACACACACACACACACACAGTTGTGTGTGGGGTTTGTCCTTGTCTGCAGGGAGTAGTTTATACTCCTGCCACAATTTTAACGGCAATTTAATTGAATCAAACTCACAGCAAAGTGGAGCTCAATGAGCAATTACCCAATGGGTCCCACTCCACCACCCCGTGGCACTCACTGACGTCACTGTTTGATAAGGCGCCACGAAAATAGCGCGAAAATTAAGTTCATTATCGATTGGCAGAGTTCGTGTTGACGTAAGCATTTTTAAGTAATTATCATTGTTAATCAAATGATTGTCTGCCATTCGCTGGAACGGAACGGAAGTCGCAAAGACCTTTTAACGCCACTTACATAAGTGCCACTCCCCCCACTCCTCCACTCCCCCACACCCCACGCACAACTTGGCCATGTAATTTGATAAGCCAAGTTGCCAATGGCAATGGGTGGGGGAGGGTGGAGGGGTGGGGGTGGCTAATGCTAGTGCCAACTTTGAATTGGCATTGGTATGGCGCATTGCCAAAGTTTAAGTGCTTAGAACTGAAATGGAAAGAATACGCAACAAAGCAATAACAACAACAACAACTGCATGATAGCCAGCCAGAGTCCAGGTGCAAAGAGGTGAACGAGGTGCAGAGGTGTAGAGCTCTACCTGCTGCAGGTGCCACTCAGCGTCTAGCGGAAATCAACAGCCATAACAATAGACTTTGATTGCCATTGTCGAGCACTTGTGGAAAAGCCCACAACTTATCTACGGCTTGTCAATTTCAAATTAAACAATTAAACTTTGCCCGCGTGTAGTACTACCAAAATTATACAGGTGAGTGCAAATTGAGTGCAGGAATATGCTTTAGATAGAAAGTAGAATAAAGGCTATGGTAGATTGTACTATAGTGTGAGAAGTGTATATGAAATAGTATGTGCATGAATATGCTGTAGTAAGAGAGTAGAATGGAGGGTATAATAGAGGGTACTGTATGAAAAGTATAATGGCAATAGTAGGTGCATGAAAATGGTTTAGTAAGAGAGTAGAATAAAGTGTATACTAGATAGTAATATACTTATGAGAAGTGTATTCCAAATAGGCGCAGAAATATGCTGTAGCTGTAGTACATATGAGAGGTGTATTCTAAATAGGTGCATGACTATGCTATAGTTAGAGGGTAAAATAAAGGGTGTAATAGAGGGTACTATATGGAAAGTATATTCGAAGTAGTAGGTGCATGAATATGCTTTAGTAAGAGAGTAGAATAAAGGGTATACTAGATAGTAATATACTTATGAGAAGTGTATTCTAAATAGGTGCTTGAATATGCTATAGCTGCAGCAGATTAAAGGGTATAATTGATCGTACTACTAAATAAGATTGTAGCGATAAATAAACCGTAACAAAAGAGAGTAATAAATCTGATTTACATTATCAATGATTCTATGCTATAAGTCCTTTACTTCAGAAAATATATACTAGCAGTTAAAAGTAAATGTTTCGACTACTAGAAGCACCCAACAAAACAGAATTCATAAAGCACTTCCTTGGAGTAATTTAAGATACTAAACCAATAGTTCTACTACATATGTATGTATATATATGAGAATGCAGAAATACAATCAGAAATTATACATAGTTTCCATGCATTATTTCATGATACTGAAGCATCAGTTTGCATATACAGTTTCCTATAGAGAATACAGTTTTGATAGACTCAATAACCCGAAATACTATCAGAAATGATAGATTCTTTTAGATAGTGTTTTCTTAGAGTAATCCTAAACTTTAAATATAGCTATGGTAGCTAAGAATTTGGGATCCTTAGTTCACTTAGACTTGAAGAGGCCCATTGTGATAAACTAAGTTCTACCTGATAAAAGTTATATGATAATTTACAAATCTATACAAAAATGGATGCCTCTGCTCTGCCTGTAATCGATTAACCCTACTGTCAAACTCCACAACTAATTTAGTGACTTGCATACTCTGCTTAGCTAATAAACTTCATAGTTTTCAATTACTAATATTTGTAATTGTATTTGTAATAAATTGATATAGCATAGTCATAGTAAAACTTACCTTGCTGATGAGCATATCATCTGCCTCGAAGTGGCGACCGAACATCTTGGGTGATTCGCCGGGTATGGGTTCTATTTTAATGCAAATCTCCTGACCTTTGCGTGCCGAGTCAATCTGCTTGTGATTCGATTCAATTGAGGTGACAACGCCAATGTCCACAAACTGCAAAGAGAATGGAATGGAAATGGAAAATGGAAAACAGAAATTAGAACAGCTCAACGAAGAGGAGGAAATGGTTAAATGAATAGCGCATATTATGTGATGATAATAATTATTATTATTATATTTACATATACATACATATGTACATATGTATGTATGTGGTTCATTGAGTCGACTCTTATCTAGCTCACATCTGGCACAAGCCTTTCGAGCGGCACTTCCTTAATGTGCACGCTGATAAATGAGCTTGTGGGTGGCTTTTGGGCTAAATGTGTTGTGGGTGTGAGTGTGTGTGTGTGTGTGTGGTGTGTGGTGGTCTAGATAACGCCCCCAAAGCACTAGGCACTATATGTAGTGTAGTGCTGGCATTACTATAGCATAGCATATAGTGCGAGGCGTTGTCGACTCGCCACGCTCACATTCTCTATCGCTGGGCAAAGTCATTGAACCAAATTGTAATATGTTTGTTGTCGTAACTCGTTTGCACTCAGCGACAACAACAACAACAACAAATTAAACACAGGAAACTGTTGCCAACCCAACGGCGACTGCCATATAGTCGACTGCGCTGCCAGCGTCAACGTCAACGTTTCCTGTGGGCGCCCCAATGGCGGCCATGTCGCCTCGCCGTTGCTTCATTCGTATTTCATTCAAACCAAATAAATTATTGAAATTTTTGTTGTTGTTGTTTTTGGCTTGTTGCTATCGGTGCAAATAGCTACAACACACATTTACATAGGGCCAGCGAGGTAGGGAGGGTGGGGGGTAGGAAGAGCTCATGGAACAGTGGGGCCAGCGCAGCATTTGTCACCATTTCCTGCCGTTGATTACTCATACGCTCCGTTTACAGTTTTCTACTGCGAATACGTCGAATTTTCATTAAGTGTGCTAATTTATGGCCATTTCCACACACGAAATTTCCCTTTTAAGGCCAATTTTAAGCCCAGTGGCCGCCAAGGTGTTAAATATGCCGATAAATGATAAGTCGATAAGTGAAAGCTCGATAGCCCGATTGCTGTTACTGATTGGCTAGTTTTGGGAAATTTACTAGCATTTATATATACAGTGCGTTTCATAATCATAAGACACTTTAGAATTAGTTAAAAGAAGATTAATAGGATTCATGCATAACCGATTGGTAGAGGTTCCCAAAAGTCAAGGACGATATACAATATATAAAAAATAATTCAAAAAGATGTTTCAACAAATGGTTGTGGTTTAAACGATGATTAGGCTTTAATCACCAGATATAATATGTATATATAAGTGTCTTATGATTATGAAACGCACTGTATTTTTAAGTATATATATTATTAATATTATATTGAATTTATGCATACAGCATTAGTTAAAGTTAACCCTAATACAAAAACTATTTCTAGCCATGAAAGATTTCAAATCAAAGTACAGTTGCAAGAGCCTTTTATAAAATGTTTCAAATATTAATATAATTAAATATATTACTGTAATAAATGGACTTAATTTGGCATTAAACAAGTAAATAAATTATAAATTTCATACATTAAATAACCATTGATGCCTTGATAAACTATTGCATTGAATATAGGCTGCCAAAACTATCGACTGCAATCGATACTAAGTATCGATGGGTTTCGTTTTTATTCTACAGATAAATTTCAGAAAGTTAAATGAACTTCATATTCTTCTATACATTAAGTGCTAATTTTGTATAGTTAAATAAATAAGTATTATTATTTATATTGTATATTATTATTTTATCTAAATATTCATTAAAATAATGCTTATTTAAACTCAGTTAAATTAAGTCTATAATCTGGGCATTCTTTTCTCTTATTGTAAACCGTACATTTCCACACTCTACAGCGTATCTTTTAGTCGAGTAAACCCCTGAGCTTTTACTTGTAATAGTTGCCTATGTGATAATAGTTGAAAACATATATAACTATAACAGAGACTATTCCTATGTGATGTTGCTACAGCAGCAGCAGCGCACATTTCCCCATTGATGAGCGCAAGCAAGAGTGTGTGTGAGAGCGTGTGTGTGTGTGTGTGTGTATCAACGTTTATCTAAAAATATGATTTATATTTTTTGTAGAGACCGGATGTCGTCTATTTTCATACAAGAACAACAACAGCAGCAACAGCAGCAAGTGCACGAGGCAATGCCAGCTTGTACTATGTTTGAACAAAATCACAATTTATTGAACTATTTACGAGGGGCACTCGTACAGTTTGCACTTGTATACATACTATAAATAAATATAGTATATATATACTATTGTTATCTATAAGTCTTGTGCTTAAGCATCTGTGGCTCGGGCTCTTTTGTTTCTTTTGTTCTTTATCATGGCATGTTGTGCCTTTTTTGTCTTTGAAGCTTAAACTGCAGTTGTCAGCAGGAAGCACTAAATTAGCTGCTGGCTGAGAGAGAATTACGGCATTTCGACACACACTCACACACGCACACATACGAGCATATACAATGTGTGTGTGTGTCTGTTTGTATCTGTCTCTGTGTTTATCATGCAAAGGCAAATCAGAGTGCCAAAATTTGCGACATCCGTCAGAGCAAAAAGCCAGCGCCACCACACACACACACACACACACACACACACACACACACACATACCTCAATATGTATGTACAACTACTACTACTGTAAAGAATGCTTAGTTTTAGCTTTAATCACAACGCTCACAGCGATCACAACTTTGGCTATGTCATCACATCTCTCCCAAGTGCCAGAAGGCTTTTCACTCAACTGCGCAGCTGCAGAGTTGTTGCTGCTGCTGCTGCTGCTACTGCTGCTGCTGTTGTTGGCCTGACAAGTTCTGCAGTTCTTCACTTTATCAGTTCTACACTTCTTCAATGCCTTTGGCTCCTCTTCGCTTCTTTGGCTACTGGAGTAGTTCTTCAATTATACAATTGTCTGTTTGGCTGCCGGTCTTTTTTTCACTCTATGCATTTCAAATGAATCCGAGTGCCTAGCATAAACAAACAATCAACAATAAACAACAACAACAGCAGCAGCAGCAGCAGTAAGAGCAGCAACAACAAAGCTGCCTACGTCATGTGTTGTGACTATCTTTTCACTTTGGGCGTAGGCTTCAGCTTGGCTGATTCGACTGATTGAGCTGCAACTCTAAATAACTTTAACTGGCTATAAATAGAGTGTTAGTGCAACTAATTAACTTAAAGTTCTTTAATATATTCTTATTTAAATATCAATCAGATACAGATGAAGATAAAGCTCTTTAGTCAACTTTGGTATCACAGAAATAGTATCATGGATACTATATGTAAAGCATGATCGATTTCTTATCGATATTTTGATATATTATCATCTTTAGTATCACAGAAACAGTATCATGGTATCATGGATACTATATGTAAATCATGATCGGTTTCGTATCGAAATATCGATATTTTATCAACATATTGTCAGCTATAATATTACAGAAATAGTATCATGAATAGAATAGGTAAATCATGATCGATTTCTTATCGATATTTCGATACATTATCAACATAGTGATAGCTTATGTATCACAGAAATAGTATCAAGGATAGAATAAGTAATACATGCTCGATTTCTTTTTGATATTTCGATTCATTATCATCTTTAGTATCACAGAGATATTTTATCAACATATTGTCAGCTTTGGTATCACAGAAATAGTATCATGGATAGAATAAGTAAATCATGATTGATTTCTTATCGATATTTCCATACATTATCATCTTTAGTATCACAGAAATAGTATCATGGATAGTATATGTAAATTATGATCGATTTCTTATCGATATATCGATATTTTTCAACATATTGATAGGTCAAGTATCCCAGAAATAGTATCAAGGATAGAATAAGTAAATCATGATTGATTTCTTATCGATATTTCCATACATTATCATCTTTAGTATCACAGAAATAGTATCATGGATAGTATATGTAAATTATGATCGATTTCTTATCGAAATATCGATATATTATCAACATATTGCCAGCTTTAGTATCACAGAAATAGTATCAAGGATAGAATAACCAAAACATGATCAATTTCTTATTGATATTTCGATAAAGTATTATCAACATATGGCCAGCTTCAAGTCTAGTCTAGCTTATCACAAGCTGCAGTTGCTCTGCTGCTCATCTGCTAACAACAACACAACGCCTCGGCATATTTGGGGGCGTGCATCTAAAGGGAAGATGTGGAGGTGGGGGGGAGAGGAGTTGCTGTCAACGGGCAGAGCAACAGTTGGTAACAATGCCAGCAACACCTATTTGTATGAGCGGACAGTTGGCAGCTGGCAGCAGCAGCAGCAGCGGCAGCAGCACGTTACCAGGTATCAGCCATATGTCTAGTCATGCTCATTAGCATCCGCTGTGAATGCAGCAACGCCCACATTGTCTGCATAAACAGTAACAATAACAACAACAGCAACAGCAACAGCAACAACAGAAATAGTAACAACAACAATAAAAAAAAGCTTGTAGGAGGCCTTTCTTTCTCAGTCACAGGAAGTCTGTGGGCTTCAAATTGAAGTATCAGCTCAGGTGGGTGCTGCAAAGTGCCAACTACAGTGGCCAGAGATCAACAAGAGCAGCAGCAACAGCAGCAACAGCAGCAACAACTAAAAGAATAACAACAACAACTACGACATAGTATCTAGAGCCTACCTATTATCAGGTATTACAACGTTGCTTTGCTTTTGCTTTACCTTGTCTCTTTGTTATCAAATAGGAAACACTTATAGATACACACACATTTATCAGTAATCAATAATACGAGTCCAAGTGCAAAACAATAATGAATGGGCACACACACGAAATAATAATAATAAAATAATAAAAAACAAAATCGACAGTAACATTACCACACACGCCTCTATTGATAAGAATCAACTGCAAAATATATGTACGACTGATAAGCGCAGAATACAAATTGCATATACCCCATATACATATAATTGATCGACCGAGTGTAGTCGAATTCAAGTGTTATTCACCCAAATACGAGTATATAAACTCTTTTCAAGGTGAGCAACTGTTATTTCAATGCCAAACTTAAGTTAATTGTAGAGCAAGGTTTTAGAGTACTGCTCTTCACATTCTGTTTTGCCTAAGCAGCGGAAAATAAACTAGAAAATTTGTACTAAAAGTAGCTAGAGTTGTTTGGAATATGTAGAATATTTAAGTATTTTTTCAGAATTATATCTTCTACTAACTGAAGCCTAAAAGTAACATAAGCCAGGTACTGTGGACTCTATCTTGCCAGACAACTTGTCAGCGCATTTCGACTTATTATTCAGCGGAAAACAGCTGGAAAATGTGTACTAATAGTAGCTAGAGTTGTTTGGAATATGTAGAATATTTTAGTATTTTTTATAGAATTTTATATCTTGTACTAACTGAGGCCTAAAAGTAATATAAGCCAGGCACTGTGGACTCTGTCTTGCCAGACAAACTGTCAGCGCATTTCGACTTATTATTCAGCGGAAAACAGCTAGAAAATGTGTACTAATAGTGGCTAAAGTTGTTTGGAATATGCAGAATGTTTTAGTATCTTTTATAGAATTTTATATCTTGTACTAACTGAAGCCTAAAAGTAATATAAGTAAGTGACTGTGGACTCTGTCTTGCCAGACAAACTGTCAGCGCATTTCGACTTATTATTCAAATTGTTATTATTGTTGATATTAAGCAACCTAAATATGTAATATATATACATTTTTTAATATACTTTTTATGCTGTGCTCAGTGTTATGGCTTATAGTAAGGTTTGCCCCTGGCTGCAATTAAACAAACATCAATTAAGTGCGAGTATATATTTATTTTGGGGGAAGCGCGTGTTACCACAAAAAGCAAAAAATAATATAAATATGCTAAAAAGAGCAAAAGAAATGTAAAAAAAGCGAAAAGAAAACTGAAACAAAACACTGAAAATGCTTATACGAGTCAGTATTTATGTGACTTTCCGCCTTGAGTGCGAATTCAGCATATCCGGGCAGAAACTGACTGAAATGTGACCAAGGCGAAGGCGAAGAAGACGACCAACTGACAGACTAACTAACGGACAGACGGACAGAGGGACAGTGGGACAGACAGCGCAACTGAACGTCAATTTTCAAGCCACAAACTTATATACATATATATATATAGAGTGGTCTGTACGAATGTCGAGTAATTTGCTAATTACGCTAATTTCTTTTGTTGTTGCTATTAATTTTCATAGTAAAATATACACACACACACACTAGATACAGCGCAGACGAGCAAAGACAGAAGAGCGCAAAAAAAAGCGCGTATCTAAGCGGATTTTATTATCTTATCGTTGAATGACTTTCAGTGTAGTCGTAACAGTGTGTGTGTGTGTGTGTGTTTTTTATGACTGTGCAAACTATACTCGAAACATGAAGCGCTCTAGGCGGCCGCCTAGCCAAACAACAGGAAATAAGCATTTTTATGAATGAAACGACAACAGCCAGCCAGCCAGAGATACAGATACAGATACATTCACAGATACACCGCCATAGATATAGCCATAGCTATAGATATATGTGTAGATACAGACACAGCTATAGCTATAGATACAGTGATCCACTTACAGCTACGTGCAAAATATTTAGCTTAAGTGTAAAACTTGAAAATTATTTCTGCTTTTATTATGATTACTTTTTTTTGGGCAGTTTTTTATGCCTGCATGCATGGCTGTCCGTCTGTCTGTGTATCTGCTGTCTGTATTGAGTTATATGCACGATGTGTGAATCTATTTCAAAACTTGTTTTTATAGTTTCTATTAGCGTGGATTTCATTCATGGCGCTGCTGCTGTGTTTTATGGTCTGTTTGCTCCATTTTACATTATGTACATACGATATACATACATATATATAGATACACACATACTACACACAGATACTTTGGCTATGCAGCCTCTGTCAACGCCCACGACAAATCTCTATAGTCTGTGCTAAGCTTCTCTGCTTTTTATTTAATGCCAAACTAGTTCACACACACGCACACACACGCACACTCACACACACTCACGACTTGTGTTCCATTCATAAATTTTATTCGCTTCAACTTCCTTGGGAGACGCTGCACACCTGCCCAGAGAGTAGAGAGTTGTGAAGCACTTCCTCTTACCCTTAATTTTGATTCACTTCCGACTTTACGAGACGTTGCAACAGCACGTTCCCATTCCCTCTTCTTCTCGCAACCATTTAGCTCTTACTCGTATTCCTGCTGCTGCTGCTGCTATTCATTCATTCATTCATACACTCACTTATTCATTCATGCTATTCTTCTTGCTTCGTGTACGTGCGGAAGCATTCACATCCGTTCTGCCGCTCTGCCGGCGTAACTGCTTCCGTTCTCTGCCAGTTGTTGTTGTTGTTGTTGTTGTTGCTGCTACTGCTGTTGCAAATGCGGGCTGCAATTTGATGCAACAACAACAGCAGCAGCAGCAATAGCAACAGCAGCTGCCTTTTGCCTCGAAATCCGCTTCCGCAGCATTTCAGCTGCAACTTCTTTAGTATTTAATTACTTGTTCCGATTCTTAACGTCGTTTCTATTGCCCCTCTTTCTCTTTCCCTTCTACTTCTGCCACTTCTTCTCTTCTTTTTATTGCTATCATAATACCCAAAGTATTGCTTTGTCGCACACGTTTCGCTGCTGCATTCAGTTCTTTGCTTTTGCTTTGCTTTGCCTAAGCAGATAAGACACAACTTCCTCTGCACAGTGTGACAAAAGTTAAGGCACTCTAATCCACATATAATTCTTTAGAGTGTACTCTACACAGCGAGAATGGCAAAAGAAGGTAGAGTATTACTTGAGGGGGTAGAGTATCACTTGTAGATGGTAGAGTATTAGTTGTGCTAAGCTGTAGTTAATATTGCTTACTTGAAGTACAATTGTATCTCAAGTGAATTTTTAGTTAATTTTAAAATAACTCGAGTATTGTTTGGTAAGAGAAGCTTACTTTGCCGCCCTTTCCTGAGCTTTTAACCTGCTGAGAGTTAAGTTTAGACTTCCTTTAAGCATATATAAGCTTGAATTAAGTTCAACACAAGTTCTGCTATTTTATTGGAATTTTTATATTGACCCTGCTTTCACCAGTGAAAAGATGTACTATATAACTTTCAGAAATGGAATGTATTATTTATTACTATCATATTTATAATTTCTTGATTTTTGATGAATTTATTTAATATTAGTTTCTTTCATATTATTAAATTTCAAATTATATTATATTTTCTTTTTTCTATATTAATATTTCCTAATAATTGTCATTCAATTTGTTAATAAAATACTGATTATTTCTGGCAGTCATAAAGCCAGTCAGCCAGCCATAAATATTTCATTTACTATAATATTTTTTCTTTATTTCTGGACATTTCAATTGGCACATTTCGAAGTGGTAAACAGTTTTAAAGGCGACAACGGAAGTCATATGCTCAATTGCTTTTAACGGTTCAGCGGGTCGTATCCAACATCTCTGGCAAAGGGTAAGTACTATGATCTCAGAAACGCCCTTTCGTTCAGCAGGGGGAAAATCAGCTACTGCCACTATATAAGAGAGATATTTATACTGCATGCGTGTGTGTCTGTGTGTGTGTGTGTGTGTGTGTGTAAAGCAAACCTAAAACTGAAAGGCCTGCCGGCATTTAATTAACAAAAACCAGCAGCACGTTGAATAAGCTTTCATTTCCGGTCCGACAACAACAACAGCAGCAGCAGCAGCAGTAGTTGGGGCATGCCCATACACACAGCCGTTGAGTATCAGCAGCAACACACACATAAAAAACAGCAACAAGAAAAACCAAAAACAACTCGAGGCATGAATGAAATTATTAAAGATATCGATCGCCTGTTTCGTCTGATCTTTCACTGGCTGCAAAACAAGTGGCTCAACTTGCCACTGCCTCCGAGTCTACAGAAGCTCGCTCGACGGGTAATTGCAACAGAGAAATAACAGCAAAAAAAACCGTACAAAATAATACAAAAATGCAAAACTACAATACTACGAGTATATTCAGCGATTGCAGATATCTCTTGCCCCCTTTCATTACTCCTTCAGCTTGCTGTTTGGCTTTCTTCAGCTTTTGCACAATTTTAATAGCCATCTCTTAGAAATCAACAAGATTATTTAGCTTTAACTATTCACAGTGTGTGTGTGAGTGTGTGTGGATATAAATTACTTCTACACACACACACACACCACTTGTCAAGTGATTGTCGGATTTGGCGCAGAGTAACGCCTCCAACTTCCGTTCCGTTCGCAGTTTACTTCGAGCTTTATATGCAGGCTCTGTTTGAAAGTATAGAAACCACATTAATAGCTATGCCATAACGAATTTTTATTACTCTCATCTATGGATCTACGCTACTGTAAGCTACAGTAGGTAATACTTTATTTAAGTGTACTTCTATTTGAAAAGTCTAAAGTTTTGCTTTATGGCAAAAGCAGATTGTGGAATACGGAAAAATATTTCTGATGGTTTTACTCTCTGCCAGCGATTAGTTTCTTTTGGCATATTGTATAACTAGAATCTCAATTTTATAAATGAAATATAACTCAAAGAAAGTTATCAAAATTTCTATAGTTTTAATAATAATTACTATGATTTATATCAAACAGAAAAAATGTCTAGAAAATTGCTTTCAAAATCGGTAACTGAAATTTCGCAATGAAAAAGTTGACATTTTAATAGAAGAATTAATAAGTTTTTATATTGCAACTCTTTTACCTCACATTAATATATTTATTTATATTTATTTCTATATTTAATTTTTATTTTATTTATTTATTATTCATATATTTTTTAAGTATATTCCTCTCCACCAACTAGTAAACTTTGTATTAATGTTGTATAGATGGCGTGGGATTAAATAGCCACAGGAATTGATCCAACTCGGATCAAGTTTACCCTATAATTACGATAATAAATCAAAAGCAGCAACGATTCTGCACAAGTTTTAAATTGAGCCTCTATCCTAATCGACTCTTGCCCCAAAGCGCAATCAATCACCTGAACCACAGGCACCCCTGACATGGGAAATTTAAAGTGCAAGTCCCGGGAGGGAACAACAACAACAGTTGGTACTCTCAAATTTCCCTGCACACACTTTGACACTTGTGACACAGAGCACTCTGAACCTCAATTGATCTAAGGTTAAGGGTTGCAAAGCACGCTTATCGAAGCGGCGACACAGCCAATCAAAGCAAAGAAAGACAAAAGAAAAGAGAACGGGAAGTGGAAGTGGTTTGTTTTTTCTCTGCTTTTTATCTGGTTTTATGTTTTTTTTTGGGTGCACAGTTGGTCAAATTGCGCCTGAGAACGGAAGTTTTTGAGAGGCCAAACGAAACAATTACGCGGCGCTGAAACAAAGGGCCAAGCAAGTGGTTAAGCCACTGTCATTACAGATTTAATTATATAATTAATAAAGGCAATCAATGGGGCTAGGGAACCGGGCAAGGCAAGGCATTGCCTGACCATCTGGCAGGCAAACCGATCGACTGACACGCACGCGCAGCAGCCACGGCAAAGGAAGTTGGACCGGACCCCTCTCCATACAAGAGTCAACGGAAATCGCGAGGCGAAGGAAAAAAGTAACAACAACAACAGCAACATTGGCGACAAAGCAACACAACAACGACAAGCTTAACACGGAGCATACATCTAGAGTTGATTGGGGGCTCACATGTTGAGGAGGAGCTTCTCGACCAGGCCACAAAGACTGGCCTGATGCGCTACTCCTCAAGTAACTCAACTCTAGCAAATTACAGCACTCAAATAGTTCCATATAATAGTAATTAGCTCTAACTATTTGCCATTCTATATACTCTGTATCTGCATCTAGTGTAGGGCATCTGTTATGCCTGCTCTAGCCGCAGCAAATCCGCATTAATATACTTTGCAAAGAGCTGCAAAAAAGAAGCAGAGGAGCAGAATGTTTTAAAAGAATGACGATGAATGACGGGAAGCGCACAGCTTAGCTGCGCTCTGCTGGATAATTGAGGAAGTTATAATTGCCAATGAATCCCAACCAGCCAACCAGCCAGACTGTGTACAGATTGTTGTGTCCGACCGAACGTACCAAAGGGGATCTGTTCGAGCGATCCCAGCGAGCGAGTGTCTTCGCTTCTTCGGAACCCTTTACAAAAATAAAGGCAGATTTTTGCCACAATGTGCACATGTTGTTGTTGTTGTGGAGAGAGGAAACAGTTATTGTTGTCTCTGGCGGGAAACAGGACATGCCTGGGCATAAATTGCAGCGGGTAACTGCGCAGCGGAAGGACAATAATTGAGCCTCAGCACTGCCATTATTTAAGAGTATTAATACTCAAGTTTTTGGCTTTAGCGGAAAGGCAAACAGAGTAGCACTTGCAGTCGAGAGTTAAAGTTAGCAATTTAAATGAATATACTAATTAACAAAAGGTTAATAATTTACTTATACAATGTTACTGTAAGCTTTTATATTCTATGCTTATAATTAAGTCAATTAATTCATGAGAAATTTATGACCCTACTCGAAAGAGTTTCCTTTCTCCAAGCTCTTAAAATGTATCTAAAGCACATAGAGAAGACATAGACAGCGATAAACCTTAAACCTTAAAGAATACTTTTCTTTAATAACTAAAATTGAATTGTACTTTTTTCAACTACTGAAATAAAGCTTTTTTGTATTCAAAATTGTATTATTAAAAATTATTATAATATATTATATAATTTAATATATTATTATATATTAAATAATATATTAAATTATTAAAAATTTGAATTTTAAACTTGCTCAAAATAAACTATAGCCCTTTAGTTCTCATCAAACACCTCCCATAGCAATAGTAGTTGCTTCTTTCTTTGATATGCCCAAAGTGTTCTTAGCTAAACGTCATTGTATTTGTGTACATCTATACATTTATAAATGTATTTGTATGTGTATGTGTGTGCAATTGCATCACGAGAGCATTGGCAAATAAACAATTATGCCAGACACAACACGCACCTGTGTCAACATTGAAAGCCTCGGGAGAAAGAAAGCAAGAATGAAGCCCAGAGAACTCAGATACAAACCAAACAGCGCCAGAACGACGCAGTTTATAAAGATGGGCCCTTTGCTTGTCAATACAAACGGACAAATACACGCACACACACTGACACACACACTTTGTATCTAGATACTTGACACGATTTTCGAAAAGTGCCTCAAACTAAGACAAGGATTTCCATTGTGTGTGCAGCCAAAGAGTCGCAAATAGTAGATAGAGCTCATAGGGACTGGAATGGGAATGGGTTCTTCTACGCCGATCTCTACTCTATACTTATGCTATACAATGGCTGAGCATTCAATGAACACTTCTCTGCGCGAAAATAGTTAAATATTTGCCAGCGATGGTCACATTGTACTCACCTCTTTGCTGGGCACACAGATGGGCGTGCCCACTTTGACTATGCCATTCTCGACCATGACGCCCATGACTATGGGATCGCGACTGTTGAATATGAATTGCGGCAGTATCTGTGTGGTAAAGATATACAAAAAATATAATTAGATCAATATCAATAACAAACAGATTGGTGAGGGGAGGTGAAGCAGTGTTATACCCCCTTCTATTAGTTAGGTTCAAAGCCTTGACAGTAATATAAATCTACAATATTTGCACACATCTAAAAGACTTTCTATACTAATCTTGTATGGGTATAAAATGTTATAGATACTCATAATAGTTATAGGCAAATAGTAGTTGCATAACTCGTAAAATATATCTAAGAATTTGAGGTGAAATCAAAAAGATTTTCCTCTCTCTATTGTGAAAGAAAGGTATCCTTTAAACTGAATAGACTCTGTCTCTTCTGAGTGTAATTTTAATTCCACATTTATACCTAATCTCTGACATCTTTGCACTCTTGAAAGATCTGCTTCTAATCTTAGTATCTCAAATCTAATTTGAGCTTTAATTTAGCTCAATTTGGTATGACTCGAGGGGTTCAGCTAGTTTCTAATGATACCTAGCCCACAGCCCACAAGTGGCACAGAGCACAGTGTGCGGTGTTATGAGGCAGGTTAATAACTTAACTAAACAACCTCGTTGCTGCTGCTGTTGTTGTAGAGATTGGACACGACTTAAGAGTGCACCAACAGCAGCAACAACAAGGCTAGAGATCATGGGTACGAGTACGAGTACTACGGACTACGGGTGTGTGTGTCCAATTAACAGCACAGTGGGAGATGGAGACAGACGCAGAGATGCATAGACCGATGCAAGCACCGATGCTGGCTAAGCAGGCAGAGAGCCAGAGCCAGAGCCCAATAGAGTCTAGGGCCGAGAGTATAGCCTAATGATTATCTATAAATCAAATATGCTATTTTAACATTATTTGAGCAGGAAGTGTGGACGTGATGCAAGCGTCTTGGACAAGCTTTAATCGCTCTCGACTCAAGTTGCGTTACTTGGCCAGCACGCATCATTAGCCGAGATACCTCGTAACCAGAGACAGACGACGGACGGACGGACGGACGGACAGAGAGGCTGTTGAGAGAGTTGAACAGCTGGAGATCGACATTTGCAGCAACCACAAAGCGAGTTGATTGCATTTTACACCTGTAGCTTTTGGGGTAATTACGTTTCGATCGCAGTTACCTAGAGACAAGACAAGAGATTCCGTTGAACTGTAACGAAGTGTAGATACTCTATGGAATGGTATAATATACTTTACTTATCTCATATCGAACTCACCTTTAGCTTGCATGGGAATACGGCTATGGAGCGGAACTCTTCGCGCTTCTTTTGCTTCAGCTCCTCACGGTAGGCGGTGAACTTGTCAAACAGATGATAGATAATGTCCGCTTGGAATATCTTCACACCCAACGATTCGGCCATTTCCTGCGCCTCCTTCTCCACTTTCACATCGAATGCCAAGATCGTTGCATATCTGTCGGCGTCAAAGATAGATACAGATACAGAGACTGGGTTAGTTTCAGTCATTCTCTATGCAATTAAAAGCAACACAAATTGTTGCATCCATTCTGACAATTATCAACGATACATTATAATAATAATGATAATACTAATAATCCTCATCATCATGACAATAATTAACCATCTTGGGTCTTCCTGTGTCGGCCTAATGATCGCCAGCTAAAAGGTAAGAAGTCGTGTTCTCTCTTACACAGAACCAGAACCAGGAAACGTTAATAATTGAGATAAAGACAAGCAACTCTAACTCTGTCTGCTCGAAAGCTTCTACTGTGACAGGAAACAGTTGGCATTAAGGCAATGCGAGCATAGAATGAGCAGAGCTACTTTACGAGTATTGACTGTATGCGATGAATAGTATATCTCATAGCTGTCATCGATAAGATCGCATATATAATTCATATATAGCATAAAATGGGCTATAAAATCGTTTAAATTATTGTCAACAGACGAAGAGAGTCAGACAGGATCTACTTTATGATATCTTGATCAGCATCTATACACAAGACAGTTGGGTCATTGAGATAAGCAACTACAGGTAACATAGAGGTAAGTTCTTTACTATACTATATGAAGACTGGGCTCAGTAGACTCAGAACTATAAGGCCAAAGGATGGATCAATGGAGTCATGATTCTACTATACCATATAAATGCTTGAACTGCAAGTCACTGAAATCGTAGATCTCAGCAACTACAAGGTCTAAAGAAACCAAATTCAATACTTATATAGGCAACTGTATAAAGAGTTAATTTATAGTCATATGACTCTGCTTTATATACCACATATTTGCTATATATTAAAAGGAATCTGCTAAGCATCCGAGCACTGAAGTATTACCATCTCTCGACAGTCGATAAATGCCTAAATGGACCAATAGAGTCATGATACTACTATACCACATAAAATTCTTGATTCTTGATCTGCATTTTAGGACAAGTCAGCGAAATCGTAGATCTCAGCAACTACAAGGCCTAAAGAAACCAAATTCAATACTTATTTAGGCAACTGTATAAAGAGTTAATTTATGGTTATATGACTCTGCTTTATATACCATATATTTGCGATATATTAAAAGGAATCTGTTAAGCATCCGAGCACTGAAGTATTACCATCTCTCGACAGTCGATAAATGCCTAAATAGACCAATAGAGTCAAGATACTTCTATACCATATAAATGCTTGATCTGCATTTTAAGACAAGTCAGTGAAATCGTAGATCTCAGCAACTACAAGGCCTAAAGAATCCAAACTTCATACTTATATAGGCAACTGTATAAAGAGTTAGTTTATAGTTATATGACTCTGCTTTATATACCGCATATTTGCGATATATTAAAAGGAATGAAATCGTAGATCTCAGCAACTACAAGGCCTAAAGAAACTAAAATTAATACTTATATAGGCAACTGTATAAAGAGTTAATTTATAGTCATATGACTCTGCTTTATATACCACATATTTGCTATATATTAAAAGAAATCTGTTAAGCAGCCGAGCACTGAAGTATTACCATCGCTCGACAGTCGATAAATGCCTAAATGAGTTTCTCGCTGGGTGGGTGCATTTTATGTAGCTGCACAGTGTAAAAATTAACATTAAGACAGTTAAAGGTTTTATTGTGTTCGGGGACGAGACACAGATACAGATACAGACACAGACACAGACTCATCGCTGTCAAGAGCCAAGGAGGCTATTAAAAAGTATATATTCATGATCACCTGCAGCGTAAAAAGCAAAGTTTTATGCTTTAAAAATTCTGTGCGCGTAAGAATCATCAATAAATAAACGGCAACACATTGTAAAAAGCAACAAAAGGAATGTAATATTAAGTTTATGGCCCAGTGGGGCTGCTTCAGTAGAAACAGTATCTCAAAGATACGACGACATTGAGGGGGCCAAGCGAATGAATGAGTGAGTGAGTGTGTTAAAAGCATTCATATATAAATTCAAACTCAAATGGCTGCGCATGCGCAAAGGGCCGGAAATGTACGGCAGCGGAAACGCAACGTCTATTACATGGGCGTAGATACAAACATATATGCAGATACAAATGTATCTCTGAAAGCCACACATTTCTATTTTTTGCTGTTGCTTTTGCTGTAGCTGTTGCTTTGCATGTGACGCAGTAATTTGAGCGTAGCACTCATAGTAGTATTGTGTGGGCCGTACAAAATTGTAAATGTATCTCCAACTGCATCTGTCTGTATCGCTTGTATCTGTAGCTGTAGCTGTTGCTTTTGTTGCTGCCAAGCAGAGCACGAAAATAGTTGCCATTGCAATTGGAAACTTGTCATTAGGGCCCCCAAGGGAAGGTGAGGTGAGGACGTTGCCTATTTGCCAATTCATTTTCGCCACTTAACAACAACTACAACTCTAATGAGTTAAAGTCGCCGTCAAGGCAAATATATGAAAGGGTTCGTCATATAATAATAAATCATGAGGATTGCCAGGAAAGTGCATTTTGTGATTGCCACTAAATGAATCACTTAACCCCAGCACAGGCAGCTACAGATACAGCCTGTAGATACAACTCGTGGCGGCTCTATCACACAGGCTCTTCAAAGAGCCGCACACTCCATTCTTCTACGGGGCAAGGGGTCGTGTTAATAAAGTTAAGCTGCAATAAAATTGAATCGTTCCTTGCCACAGAGAGCACAACAGTTACAATGTTGTTGATATATAGTATAATAATGATATGTGATCTGCCGCCAAATGGATGGCAGCTGAAGGCACAGCATGTTAAGCCGTCGTAAATGCTTAATCACACAATGTTTTAAAGTAGCTAAAGTCAGTTTTGATCACTCCAGTCAGTACTTACTGTGCCTCATGCTCCAGCATGGTGGAGGCCTTCATCACATCACGCTTGACCACAGGACCAATGCGAATGGCCGAGTACTGCAAGGAAACAGAGAGAAAGGGGATAAATTAGATAATAAATATGTGAATGGAAATAGAAATGAATAGAAATATTATAGCTGATAATGAACAAGATTTACAAGCATATTAAACAATACATTAGAATTTATGGGGATTTTATATACACTGAGAAACAGTCAGTTCTTGAGTAAGAATGTTTTTTATACTCTTTAATCGGAAAATGGGTATCAAATGGGTATAATAACTTTGTAGAAATGTATGTTACAGGCAGAAGAATGCTTCGGAGATCTTATACTGTATACAAATATTATAATTGATGCTTAAAACTTTCAAATAGATCTAGCACAGACTCGTCAAGTATTAGGAGATAGATAAATACATTTATCTGCTTATTTTGAGAATAGTTCAAAGTGTAGCTTCAAGCTATCATATTCTTAACTAATGGATAAACATATAATAAAAATAAATATATATATTTAACTATAATATATTTAATTTAAAATATCATGTTATTTATTAATGGATATATATAATAAATTTATAAATATATTTAAATTAAATTTAAATTAAATTATCATGTTCTTAATAAATGGATATCTAATATAAATAAATATATATATTTAAATATAATATATATAATTAAATATAATATGTTTAATTTAAATTATCATGTTCTTGATTAATGGATATCTACTATAAATAAATATATATAAATGTATTTAGATATATTATATTTAAATTAAATTATCATCTTCTTAATTAAAGGATATCTAATTTAATAAATATATATGTATATTTAAATATAATATATTTCATTTAAATTATCATGTTCTTAATTACTGGATATCTACCATAAATAAATAAATAAATATATATATTTAATTATAATATATTTAATTTAAATATTACAGATTTAACTATCATCTATTTAAATTAAAACCCAATTCCTTTAATCGCATCACTGAACAATAGTCAAAGTATAATAGCGAATTAAACATATTTGTCACTATATCGTTAGCTATAAAATCTAGTTGACTTCTATACACAACAAATCGGATGCTCAACAGTGGCAGATAATGAGCGTAATTGTAGAGGCACAACAAACACACACAACCCAAGCACTATTGCATGCTTTCAAATGGCAAGCGGAAGTGATAGCAAAAACAACAACTACAATAATAAAAAAAAATATAAAAAATGTGACAAAATTTTCCACATGGCAACCCGTAACGCCGTTAAGCGAAAACAATCAAATCGAGTGTCTGTCCGTCTGTCTGTACGATTCTCTTCAGCGAATCGAATTTCAAATGCTGACGCAGCCAATGGGATAAAGGAAAGTTCCAAAAGAGAAATAAAAACAAAAGAAAAACGAGAAAAAAAAGAGAATTCATTTCGTGGGCGACTACTAAAAGCAAATGTAAAGTTAATTAGACAAAACGCACGACACTCGAACACCTGAACACCTGAGCACCTGATGTTGCCATGGCACGACATCGACATCGATACGCTGCGAAACGGGGGCAAAAGGTAAAAGTTCAAATTGCCAACTATACGAGAGAGCATGAACTGACACCCAACTGCTTGACGTCAGCACAATCTCTGGGAGATGGGCGTTCCAGATGCCGATGCCGATGACGAGGTCAGGTCAGGCGAGGGCGAGGGCGAAGGCGTTGTTATAGAAGAAACTAAATTTAAATCCATTTGAACAGTGATCAAACTACGACGTACTCGCACTCATACTCAAACGTATCAAACGTGAGACGTGTCTGTTTCCATTCTATTCGCAAATAAATGACGCCCTCTGCTTTCATTGGAAATAGTAGTAGTTCTACCCATAGAGGTCTTCTGCACGTTCCGTTCGACTTCCGTTCTTATGCATAATCTATTATATCGTCTTTTCGGGCCAACTTCCTTCCTTGCGCTGTTGATTTCATTAAAAATGCGGTCGCAACGTGTTTATGAATGAAAATTAAGCAATAAGCTCTTCAAACTGCCATTGCACGAGTGTGTGTGTGTGTGTGAGTGTTTATGAGTGTGTGTGAGTGTGTGTGTGTGTACGATGCAGGAAGAATTACTTCCGTTGTTGTTGCGGGGTGGAGGTCTTTTTTTCTTTCTTTTTTTTTTTGTATTTTGTTTTGTTTTCATTCATACCGTATGAACATTTACTCGTTCATTCATTTACTCATTCACTCGCCAGCCAGCATACTCATTCATTCATTTGGATTGCTTTTAATACCCTTTCCATGTTGCCACGATTAGGTGTGAGTTAGTCTACTGAGTTTACTGGAATAAAGGCAAGAGTTTTGCATAATCGTACTACAACTATTTGCCATCAATAGAATTGAATTGTAGTGAAGAAGAAGTTTGGAGATCGAAATAATAAGAAATTAGATTCAGTTTTATTTTAGAGAAGTTATTATAAGTATAAGTATAATGCTAGCTGCTTGCCTAGGCAACTCGTTGGCGATTAAGAATCCCATCTGCAGAGAATCTACCTTCAATCCAGACTCAAGAGCTAAGAGATGCGTGGGTTTGTTTAAACAGCGTTGGTCCTACAACCCGGAGGCCAATGAATGCATTGAATTCACCTACTTATACTTATTGCGAACGATTATAGTATATAGTTATAAATACTTGTAGTATCAATCTTGATTAGAATGTATATAAATATACAATGGAAAGGCTGATCGAAAGGCTATATAAATTAGGCTAATATAACGATAATATGTTTGTATTATTATCATCTGTATTGGTTTTATCAATTTAAAGGAAAGGCTGATCGAAAGGCTATAAAAACTAGAATAATATTGCGATAATGTATTTGTATTCATATCATCCATCGTTAGTTCTTTTTCCAATTTATAAAGCTTACATCTGAAGGGTTATTCAGTTGAAAGGGTATTTCGAATTTGTTCTAAAAAGACCTCGTTTTAAATGTTGTTGCTATCGTTGTTTTTTTTGTTTTTTTTTTCTTTTTTGTTGTTCTTGGCACAACTACGTCGCATTAATGAAAACGTTGGCATTGTCTGCTTCTTAGCTCACTTCCTTCCTTTCTTTCTTGAAATATGTATGTATGTATCTGTGTGTGTGTGTGAAAAAGCGAACCAAATAAGATTCATTCATTAAATTCAGCAATACAACAAACATGCCATAGAGTATGAAACTAGTAGCATGACGCAATAGAGAGTGCCCGACTGAGGGAGGGAGGGAGGGTGACGATTCATGAATGAAAAACCTCTCTCAACAGCCATTAAGTTGTCTCCCTAAGTGGAGTGTAGTCTAAGGCAGTTATTTTTGTATATTTATGTATATTATATTTAGCTAGTTTTTGCACTATTTCCACTGATTTTTCATCAGCGTTGTGGGCGTAGAGCGATGCCATAACATTCGCATATTTGCATGCAACTGCGTCTCGATTACAAATTGTTGCCAGGCATGAACGAGTGTGTCTCTGCTTGCGAAACCCCTCCCCACTCAAAGTGTGTGTGTGAGTGTGTGTGTGTGAGTGCTGTTGACTTTAAATTAAAATGCATAGATGAATTAAATTACCTACACTCACAGACACAGACACACACACACACACCGACACATGTAACCCTAGCTCACCTCACAAACTGTCAAACTGGCAACCGCAACTCGAGTGTGGAGTGGCAGGCAGGAGGGGTAGGGTAGGGTGGGGGGCGAAATGCAACCGCAAAAGTACGAATTGCAACAACAATGCTCAGCTATAGACTTGCCTAGTTACTGCATAATTACAGTTACGAGCACAGCCCAAATACTTGCATTAAGCAAAGCCAAACTCTAACTCTGCCACATGCACTCGTGTTGCCCTTACAGAGTAGAGTATACTCAATTTCTTAAGAAGGTGGTCAGGGTATAAACAAAAGGTGAAATAAACATAATCTTTATTACACTATTCTTCTTATCTATAGTATTTTTACTATTATTTTTTGAAATATATAGAATAGGGCTCCAGATTCTAGAGTCTAAAACATCAAAATGATTTTAAGATAATTTACGACTTATTGAATATTTTTAAATATTATGCAATTTATTTATTTATTTATCGTTATATAAATTATGTAAAATCTGCATAATAATTTCATCAAAATAATTCTTTAAATTATACATTAAATTTACTTTTTACTTTACTTTTATTTCATTGCGTTAATTTTATTTAAAATTTAATAACTCATTGCATATAAAATATTCAGAATATTATCTTATAGCGTATTCCTACCTCAACTCACAAAATTCGCTCAACATCTTTCCAATTTTCTTGTGAATTGCTGTGGGTCTTTTTTTTAGTCGTATTTTGTTGTACAATTTCAATTCATGAAAGAAAAACGTCACGGACCGACGACCGACGACTAGCAGACTCCTCTGACTCTCGAGTCAGTTGTTACGAACATTTTCAGTTGTTTTTTGTGCAATTTTTCATTCATAAAAGAAAAAGTTACACAGAGGCAAAAACTGTTGGCATGAATGAAACTCAGCGACGGCAGCAACTGTTGCTGTTGTTGCGGGTGTTGCTTATGTGGGTAACAACAACAACAACAACAACAACAGCAGCCAAGAGTTGTATAAGGTGGCACAGCTCTTTTTTATGAATGGCAGGCAACACTATGTGAACACTGTGAGCATTGTCAGGTTGGTAACAACAACAGCAACAACAACAGTAACAGCAATAGCACTAACAACAACTCTATATTTGGCTGAGCAGCAAATGTTAATGAAGCCACTGAAGTCAGTTGGCTGTTGCTGTTGCCAGTTGGCAACAACAAGCGGAATTTAAGCAGCGATTGCAGGTCAATTGCATAACGGTGTGTGTGTGTGAGTGTGTGTGAGTGTGTAGTGGTGTGTGAATGTGCAACAGAAGTTCGCGTTGCATGTTTTGTGGCTTGGTTTGGTTGGCCTGTGGCAGAAATATGGGAGAATTGCAACTGCTTCGAAATAGTAGTATGTGAGGAGTTACCTCTAAGGTTAATTAGGAGTAGGACTAAAGGTGAAGTTGGTTGTTTAGCTATTAGATGTAGTCTAGTAGTATGCATATATATACTATGGGTAAACTGATCAGCACTCAAACATTGATGTGGTTCATAGTCAAGCGCGACAAATGTATTGGGGAAAAGTTAATACTCGTGACAAAATATGAATACATAGACCTTTATATTATAGAGTTTGATTATAGATAATAAAGATAATGTTATAAAAATATATATTAAAATAAAATATATGTTATAATGAAATTAAATATTCAAAATTATATATATGTATATATGCGTGGGTTATACTAGATAACTGGCAGACAGAAATTCAAGTACCTTTCATCTAATCGATGAATGAATGAATGAATTTTATACTATAAAGTAAATGTAAAGTATGTAGCTACCACTATAAATTTGATATATATAACTACATGACTTGGCATTCTTTTTGTGTTTTCGACTATAGAACTATTTGCCAGGGTCTCGAGTGTGAACGCATGCAGGGCTGGCTCGCAGGCTGCGGCCATCGATTCTATACATCTATGTATATATTTATTTTTGTAAGAGGCTGCTAATGAATTATGGTTATTTATACAAATATTATGCGTATTGGTTTTATAAGTGAACCACAAAAATGTTGAATCTTCGGCGAGTGTGACGCACGCGTTGGCTACACACACACACACACACACACACACACACATGGCCAGAAGCCGAGGGCGAAGAGGATGCCTAAAAAGGGAAGACGACAGAGGCAGAGCAACAAGTGCAATTAATTTTTATGAATAGAAAGTGCGGCATTAATACGCTGCTGCTGCTGCTGTTGTTGCTGTTGTTGCTGCTGCTGCTGTCGATACGCCCTGCCGCGTCGTGTTTAATTTATCGAAATGTGTAGCAAATGTTTATTTGATCAATAAAATGAATTACGATACAAGAGCAAGTGTAGCTGTCTATGCGAGTGTGTGTGTGTGTGTGTGTGATAGAGATGTATCTCGCTGCGAGTGTGTGTCTGTACAAACAAGCAAACTGTCTACCAACATGAATGAAATAACACAACAAAAAAAGAGCAGCAACAAGTACAGTTTACTAGAGATCGATAGTGAACGACTAGCAGATACCCTACAAAGAAAGTTCTACAATATTATGCAAATAGTAAATACATTATCCTTATCAAAAGTTCCTCTTAGCCAAACGATCAACGTTTACTGCATACCTCTACTATTACAGGGTATATTAGTGCCATTAAGCAGTCTTTTGGCACGCAATTAATGAGAGATAGGAAGGAGGTGAAACGTATTTGTAATTGATTTGTTTTTCATTCAATTTTTTGATGCGCTTTTATTTTTGGAAGACACTTAACTGGGCTTGTTAATGCTCTTGTTGTTCATGTTGTATTGTGAATTAATTAAATGCGACGCGCGCTCAATGGAATGATGTATAGATACAGAGCAGGAGGAGGAGGAGGAGGAGGGGTGAGTGTATTGTAGTGAGTAGCTCATCAATTGCATGACTTGGTTAAGAGAAAGAGTAGGGAGAGTGTATGTGTGTGTCGCTGCCAATTTATTTGCGCTAACTCACAACTTTATGCCTTTTGAAGAGCCGATCGATCAAGCTATGTGTTAATACGTTTTTGGCGAACAGCCACAATAACAACAACAACAGCAACAACAACAACAGCAACAACAAGTCACTTAAATGACAACTTCCGGTCACTTTGGTCAGAGCCAATATAAATTGGAATCCCTGTTCGTATTTCATAGCGTGGGTGATGCAAATAATTACTCGACATCGACTAGAAATATATAGACAGACATGCGCATTAATGGGTCGACTAGGCGCTACCCTGTACTAATATGAATTTGATGTTATAGCGAAGCCTAAACTTACCCCTTATGGCCTGTTGCTTGACTATTGTTTATGCTAGTTTAACATGGCAATTGAAATCCAAATAAAATGCAGAAAATTATACATAAATAGTACACATTACTACAAATACTCGTCAAGACTGCAGTCGAGCGCTAGCGACAGTAGAATCCTCTACATCATAGACTATTAACTATACACACTTTAGCAATGATCAGCTACATCATAGACTACTAACGATACTTTTTACTAATATCCACACTCAGTTCTTATCACATTCAAATCTCAGCATATTCTAAGTATGTTACACACTCTCTGCGTATGAGTATAATGTATGTATGTATGTATGTATGTAATATATGGACCAGCCATCGCATAACTATGCATGTATATAGCCTTAACGATTCAGTGCGTTGGCGCTAGTTAGTTACTAAATTTGGCTTAAACGCAGGCGGAACTTGTTATATAGCCGGCCGGTGGCTGCCCACAAAATGTTCAGCTCAAATCATGAATGAATGGCAATCAAGTCACGTCGTCCGTCCATCTGTCCAGCTGTACATTTGTCACTCTGTCAGTCCGTGTGCCATAATTGATTTTTGAAGCAAACGTAGAAACATGACGGCGACAAATTTAGTTTTGCTAAATGGGAAATGGACTGCCTAATACCCTGGGAATAGAAGTACACATTCACGTTAGTAACTGGTTCACAGTAGAGTGCAACACCTGCCCCCATACCTCATCAAATCCACAGCCATCAGACGCCTTCGACTACTCTACAGTTATGCAAGCATTAGCTAATTTGCATAGTTGTTGCTGTTGTTGTTGTTGCTCGTTGCGTTGGCGTCTGATTTGGTGGCACTTGGCATGGGAATAGTGTTGAGGCTGGCGCATAAAGACGATATAGTTTTGAAGATGAGATGCGATGTGAGATGACACTGTGGGAAACCCTAGAAAATGTAGGCTGCTGCCTAATGAGCTGCGCGTATTAAGTGCCTGCTTGTTAGAGCTGCTCTAGAAATCTAGTTAAACTAGTTCGACACGAGAATATTAGGTATAAATATTAATGGATTATTGTGATTATTGCATACATTATCGGAATATTGACAAAGGGAGAGAAGAGGGCGTAGAGCTAAGCCACATCTGTAAAGCTGAACTGAAGTATTCTTGAGCCTAAACGATGTCATTACAGCTGAAGTTAGTTAAAGCTACTTTAATAGTAATATCAGCATTATTTTAATTGTAGTTTTCCACTAATCAGTTCTCATTTTATACTATACTTAATGGCAGTCGGAATATGACTCCAATTACACACACAAATACTAGCGTTATCATTATTATAAATAAATGCCAGACATTCATTCATAAACACATCTCAACTAATCAAGTTGCAATAACATTTGAAATGGCAGAAATATTTAATGAAATTATTTGTAAATTGCTATGTGAGTTTGCCATATCCGTTCAGGTATATGCATACACACATACACACACACATTCACATTACATCTGTGCGTACATCAGTATATATAGAGCGTGTGTTATTTTTAGTTGGTGTTCAAAGTTTTCATGCTGATGGGGAGCAGACGAATGGATGGATGGATGGTTGGCTGGCTGGCTGGTTGGTCGGTTGAGGTTGGGGTTGGAGATGGGGATGGATGGGCAGAGGCTGTGCGTGCTGTTGGCTATGCGCCCGCCGCATGGCTGCTTGTGGCATGAATCATGCCTTGTGACCGGGTTTGTAGTTGTTGCTGATGTTGTTGCAACTATTTGCACCGCATTTTTAAAAATACATTTAATGTTTACGCCGTACTCATCGCCATCGCCATCGCCGCAGCCCATGTTGTCTGCCGCACTGGCTGCGCCACGAGCATGCCTTATGCCAGGAGGAGACGGAAACGCAGGTGGCGACACGCACACAGAATGAATCGCATGTAGTAGCTGCCACATACGACGCCACACGCAGACGCAGTTGCAGACACAAACGCTGGCTGCCTGATGCCGCCTAAATGCACTCATAATTTTCCAAAAATACATTTTGTCCGACAATTTACAACATTTTGCTAAATTCAAATCGCCAAGAAATCGAAGAAAAGATTTCCGATATCAAAGTAAATATAAATATGCGTATGACACTCGTCATGCTGAAGATATATGAAATAAGTTAGGGGAAATGAGCAATTATCAGAAACTTACGTCCAAATATGTAAAGCTACTATTCGGCACGTTCCCTGTTCACTTACCGGAATCTTGGAAGTACGCAGAAACTCCAGCAACGCCTCCAGTGAGCCCAAAGTAGAGGCCTGCACATAGACGCCTGTTTGAGCCAGCTTAATGTGACTGAGAGCGCTCTTCAGCTCTTTAGCAACTTCCTCCCTGTAAATAGTAAAATAATAATAATTAGATACACACAAAATAGATATAATTCAACGTTTCACCCACTTGCAAATGTCAACTTCATCGGGCTTGTGTGCAATCAACAGATTGATGCCTGCAATGGCCTTTTCCAGATCCTTGGCTGCAATTTTAACACCTTGAGCTGCCTTCACTTCCTTGTACTCGATGTAGGCATTCTTAACACGCAGCTCCTTCATTGGCTGTGGCATTAGTAGCGAGCGAATCTGTGTGGTTATAGGTCCATCTGTGCCAGCCAGAATCATGGTCTGTCCCTCGCGTAGCTTGCCATTGATTAGTATAGCATCGATTGTAGTGCCCAGGCCAGGTATGGCTTTCACCTCGAGTACTGTAGCCTGCAGCTCCTCGGAGTACATGAGACGTTTGGTCAGCATATTTTGACAGAAGTCTGCAATCATGAAGAGCAGATTACCCATTCCCTCGCCAGTGATGGCGCTGGTGGGCACCAATGAGATGTAGGTCTTGGGATCAGTATTCTCATAGAAGAGCGCAGCGTTGAGGCCTTGCTCGGCGAATTGCAGTATGACTTCTTTGCTGCGCTGTTGAAACTCCAATTGTGTGTTACTCTGTTGCTCCTTAATCACATCACGGACATCGCGGCGTGCCAGCACTTTCCAGTCATAGAGACGATCAATCTTGTTCAGCGCCACAATAAATGGACATTTCTTCTTCTTCAGCAACTGTATGGACTCAAGGGTTTGGGGCTCGAGGCCGTGCATAATGTCTACAACCAGAATGGCAATATCACAGAGAGAGGAGCCACGGTTACGCAGATTGCTGAAGGACTCGTGACCGGGTGTATCGATGATAAGCAATCCGGGAAGACGATGATCGAAGCCAGCCGCATTTTTCACATATTTTGTCTGCTCCTTGATGGCATCAATGGGCACATTTGTGGCGCCTATCTGCTGTGTAATGCCGCCTGCCTCCGAATCCTGCACGTTTGTGCGTCGCAGTTTATCCAATATCTTAGTCTTACCGGTATCCACATGCCCGAGGACACACACCACACCAGCACGCAGTTCATCGGTGGTTCGTTTCTTTTCGGCATCCGATTGGCGTTTTATGATGCGAGCCTCGGCGCGCAAACGACGCGATTCGGGATCATTAGCCAGGGCAGTGTCTTCCTTTTCGGATTCATCGCTTTCCTCATCGGATTCGTCGCTATCGTCATCGCTGTCATCGTCCTCTTCATCAGTTTCCTGTTCTTCAGCGGCTTCGTTTTTGCCGTTTGCGGTAGTGGCTTGAGAGGATTCCTCCTCGGCTTCACCTTCGCTGTCACTGGCATCCCAGCTCTCTTTCACCACCTCCTCTTTGGCTGCTTGATCAGCTGCCGCTGCTGCAGCTGCTGCCTCGTCAGCTGCTTCCTTGGACTCCGATTTAGCTGCCTCGGTAGATTCATCCTTAGGGCCCTTCTTCTTGTTGTTTCTAATGCGAGTGCCTACAAAATATAAAACTTGGTTTAAGCAATTACAGAGAAAAACTGATTCAAATCTCACCTGGCCTGGGTGCACGCCTGTCGTTGGGATCGGGAATCTCGAGGCCTTGCGCCTTAAGCGATTCCAACAGTGCCTGCGCACGGGCACGATCCTCTTTTTGCTTTTTAGTCAGAAGTTTGCCCTCCGCTTTGAGACGTGCTTTTCGTTCGGCCTCTTTTTGTTTTTTCTTCTCCTTGCGTTCTGCTTCTATGCGGACTGCTTCCAGGCGTGCATTTTCACGTTCATCCTCCAGGCGAATACGTTCTTCCTCAAGCTTTTGTTGACGTTCCTCCTCCTCCTTGCGTTTCTTCAGCTGATCTTGCATAGCCGCTACCATTGCTGCTGACATACCTTTCTTTTTAGTATCCTTCTTCTCCTCTTCAGCCTCGGCCTTTTTGTCTTTTTTGCCCTTTTTCTTATTTTTAGCAGCTTTACCGGCATCTTCAGCGTCCTCACCATCTACAGCCGCTGCAGCTTCTTCAGGAACTGGCTCAGGCTCTACTACAGGTTCTGGAACTGGTACTGGTTGTGGCTTTGGCTTCGGCTCTAGAGCAGCCCGCTGTTTTGCCATTGCAGCTTCGCGTTTTTGACGCTCTTTCTTCTCCTTTTTCTTTTGGGCTGCTGTTTTCATGGTACTTCCACCATCCTCATCGTCGTTATCGTCATCGTCCTCGGCGTCTGCTACAGGCGCGGCTTGTGCCTCTTGCTTCTTGTTTTTCTTTGACTTCTTTGATAGCTCATCTGCTAGCTGGTCAGGTGATACAATGGTGGCTGCGGATCCCTTTTCGCCAGCATATTCTGCCTGCAGTTCTGCCAACATTTTATCCAAATCTTCGTCGTCGTCATCTTTACCTTTACGCTTCGACTTTTTGCCTTTCTTCTCGTTCTTCTTCTGAGTCTTTACAGGTGTTTCCTCATCCTCTGAAGACTCTTTCTGCGCCGGCGCTTCATCCTCATCATCGTCGTCATCAACCAGCAAATTGAATGCAGACTTCTTGGCTGGCTTCTCTTCGGCGATCTCCTCATCGGAATCATTGTTATTCTTTGCCTTCGCCTTCCCTTTGCCTTTGACATTCGTCTTTGGCTGATTCTTCTTGTTGTTGGTACTCAATTTTTCGTCCGAGTCAATGACAGTATTAGATTCCCTGTGAAGAAATAATACATCAATGCAATGCAATGCAATTGAATAGAAAGTTTGCCAACACACGCCCTCGTGGCACCTCAATCACAAATGACAAAAACAACAACAAAAAGACAAACAGCAAAGACTGTCGCAATACTTACATTTCGTCAGCTGATGAACCACCTTCGACATTGGTCAGTATCTCTTTCTTGCCCTTTTTAGCTTTAACCATCTTTCCTGGCGCAGTCTCAACACGCTTCTTCTTGGAACACCCACCAAACTCCGAAAGTAACTCACTGCTGAAAATGTACACGCGACGGATATGCAACGAGGGGACTCTCTGTCTTGCCTAACAGCTGAGAGAGCAGAAAACGATGCTGTTGCTGGTTGATATCTCCTTGGCGGCAGCACTTTGGGTCCTTTGTTGAATATTAACGTTCGGGCTATTACAATAAATATTAATTGGCCCTTCAAATGGCCAAAATCAGTCAATTTTTGCACGTTTTGCCGATTCGGTTAGCGAATACGATGCACCTAATGATAGTGATGCGATTACCTCGATAACGTTGTCACAATTTAATTGCTATCGATATTTTGGGAAAATGTTGATAGTTATTATTGATAATTTTCATATTAAATTAATTGAAAGGAAAAAAAACAAGAGCAGTTAATGAAAGCAGAGTTTTTCCTTATTTAATTATTTGGCGTTTTTGCGCAAATTTTGCGCTTTTCTTATGTGTTGGCGCAATGGCAGTTTAATTTGATTCTTATGTCGGAATGTATATATAATTGAAGACATTTTCTTCAGTTGGGATTACAAGCAGATTTATTTGCCATCTGGAGGCTATTCTTTGTAGATCTATTGAAGGTGTTGAATGCGATATTTAGTGGGCTATGAAACGGTTATTCTAGGTTGTAGCATACACTAAGGTATTGAATTTGGCTAGCTTGGGTTGTGAACTTGACTAATCAGCAACTGGCAACATTAAAAAGAAATTTCAAACGCAAAGAAAAAACGCATTTGCCTGGTGTCCGTTGGTCGTTGGTACTACGAGTTCACAAGGCCGTTCTGCTACGGAAATATAGCAAAGCCAGGATGTGCACCTACGGTTTTTAGCGTTGACTATTTTGGAACCCAATTCTAAGCAAAACACGTTGCAGTCGAGTGCTAACAAACGTAGTGTGCGCTCAATTTCGCTGATAAGGTTTGAAACCAGGTTAACTTGTTTTTATCCTTCTAGTTTCTGTTAATAACAGGGTGCGCCAAAGTCGAAATTCAAAAGCGAGTTTTATTGGAGGGCTGCCGACATTTCAATATAGATCTAGTGATGGCGCCAATTGCGTCATTTGAATTCGCTAACGTACCTCATATAAATGTAACAATTACACACTTAATATACTGCATGCTTAAATTGTTTACTTTCTCATGGTAATTCTCTTTAAACATACTTATTTTATTTGCATAGATCTTATCTCATTGGTCTGCACACTCGAATTAAAACTATAAACCACACATGTTGTTATTATTTGTGTGTGATGGGCAACCTATAAAATCAAAAACACATTCAGATGAATACACTGAAATAACCTTCCTCCTTTCATTGCCTTAGGTTTGGATAGTAAAGATTAAAAATATAGACATGGCTGTAGATAAGAGCGTATTCTTGGGAAATGATCGGGAAGACGAGAATTAACACAATAAATTATACAATTCCTTACGTGGTTATGCTTAGCTGCTGAAGACTGAGCCGATAATGCTTTATGAAGAGTCAACACCATAATTATGATAGGGTCCCATAAACTCTATGTACGAGTAGATCTGCCCGAAGGTTATATTTCGGGTATATAAGACAAGTACCTGTCACGCAACTGATCAGTTTGTGATAATTATTCAAATCCAAGAGTCGAAATGGTAATGTTAAGTGCTCTTGTTGTCCTCCTAGCGCTAGGATTAGCTGCGGGACAAGGGACAAGCCAGTGCAATATCTGCCAAACAAGCAATGATGTCCTCTGCGAATCGGAGAGCACATATTACGTTTGCTTAGGTTGGTAATCGCCGCAGCTGGAAAGGATAAAGGATTATTAAAAAAATCTAATTTAATTAGGTTCCCGAAGATACGGTCCTTATGACTGCGCATCTGACGAGGTGTGCACCAATTCCGACACTGTTTGCCAAAAAAGGGATTCGTTGCCTGCTAATGTGAATAACGTGTGCGGTGCCGGCAGCAGCTCCTGTCAGAGTTGTCCAGGCACTAACAAATTCACCTGTGTGAGCAGAACTCAAGCTGCTCGTTGCGTTGCTGGTGCTGTGGCCACGGATATAATCATTCAGTGTGGCGATGATGAGGTTTGCATAGCCGACGCAGAGACGGACAATGTCTGTGTGCCACAGTGCGTCGCCGATTTTGTAAGTATCAATAATGCCAATTGCTATGCTCCAACTGATGTATAACGACATCCATTGCAGAATGGTCAAACTGCCAGCTGCAGCAGCACTGAGTACGTTCAACCAACACTGGCTCCCCCAACGACTCCCAGCCCAAGCTCTCATCAATCTATTTGCCAAGCGGCTGCTGCTACCAAGACCACTCGATACTTTTATGCCTATGCCGATTCCACATGCAGGAGCTACGTATATTGTCAGAGAACCACGGCGACCAGCACCGTTTTTGATACCACCTACGGTAGTTACTGCGCATCAGAGAAAGCTCCCTATTTCAATACGCTCACCGGTGGATGTGAAGCAGCTGTTCCAGCCGTTTGTTTAACTGATGCGCCTACGACCATAGCGCCTGCAACTACTATTAGTCCAGCAACTACTATTAGTCCAGCAACTACTATTAGTCCAGCAGCTACTGACTCAACAGTAACTACTGAGCCAACAGCAACTACAGACCCAACAGCAACTACTGACCCAACAGCAACTACTGACCCAACAGCAACTACTGACCCAACAGCAACTACTGACCCAACAGCAGTTACTGTCTAACAACTTCCACTACAACTTGAGGTAAATTATAAAGTTAAACTATGATTGCAATTGATTATCTTGCACGCTCTTTGTACAGACACATAAATAAATACTAATCATGAAATGTTGCATAACTGATATACATAATAGTAAGAAATGCCACAAGTTGCAACCAATAGTTATCCACAAAATTTAAGAGGAAAGTTTACTAACATCAGACCAATCAGTAAACCATCAAGTAATGCACAGAGTACACCAAAGGCTTCGCTATTACATTTACTATATACGATAAACTTATTTTTAAATAAGCATTTAATAATTACAACCTTTTCGTGGCCCGATAAATACTGAAGAGAAACATTCAGATTTATAGTCAGTTTTACAGATTTACAAGTGAATGTGTGTGTACAGCGCATTTGTGGCCATAAACATTAACCACACAGATACAGTGTGTGTGTGCGTGTGTATACTTATAGATACATCTATACAGTCTGCATACGTCATTGTGTCTAAATCTGTTAGAGAATATGATATTCACGTTTTCGCTGATTTATAACGCTGGCAGATGCGTTGCGTCTCGAGGGGAATAATTCTAACAAACATAAATGCGAAAAAAAATCGACTTATTTTATTGCTAGTTGTGTTGCATGGCCACAGACACACAGCCACACGGACACACTCACATAATCGCTACATTAATGGATACAAATATACAAATAGAATAAGTACTACACAATAAAAAGTTGTCAATTAATGATTCTTAATATTCGGCCGAGACAAAAGCCAAATGAAATGTTCTTGTGGCTGCAATGATAGCGATTGTCGCAGCAATTAAATATTAAATGAAATGAATTGCAGAAAACTGCAAATCCGACACTGAATGACGAGGAGCAGCAGCCTGTGCCGATCTGTCTGCGCCTCTGCCTCAGGGCAGTGGCCGGGGTAGGAGCAGAGACAGAGACAGAGACTCGGTTTGTTTTAACTAGTTATTCAGCCAAAAACTAAATGCGCAAATGGAAATTGTGGCCATTGACGACGCACGATCGGCCTGGCACACTATACGTGGGCAGCGGCGAGTGTACGAACTGAAATAAACAAGAGGAAATATTATTAAATCACTCAACGGATGATGGATAGGGGATGGATGCATTGCACAGACCTTTGGCACTTTCTGCGTTGTGGACATGTAGCCGACACAGAAGGACTGCGTTGTGTGGCTCCACATCACCTCGCCGCTGCTCTGTTGTGGATAGTACAGCAAGGTCAGGGCGCCGGCATAGAGATCCTGGTGTTGCGGCAGCAATGGCGAATCCAGGAACTTTTGCTTGAATGTATTGTGCAGACTCGTCACGGTGCAGTCACTGCTAAATGCTCCGTTGCAAATCTCTCTGGCTAGCAGGGTTTTCATCAGGTACTCACCATTGCCCGTTGTGCAAGTGGCAATGGCCAAATCATCCGTATCCGTGGCCCAACAGCCGGCACCGTAGGTAGCCGCTTGGCCAACACGACCGGGCACTTTGAGCAGAATGCCACCCGAACTGCAACCGGCTGCAGTACTGCCAGCACCGTCAACGCACACGGCACCCACCGTGTCCAGTGCGGTTGTCAGTTCCACTTCATTATCCGGCTTTGGTACAGCCTCTTCTGCTAGCGCCTTGCCGTTTCCCACAACCATATCGTATTTGCTCTTATAATGATTATAATGGAATTTTGCTTTCGATGAGATCAGCGCACTCGGATCCACCATCGCACAGCCCACCTGCTCCGCATATTGTTCAGCTCCACTGGCCGCCAGTATCATAGGTGGTATGCGTTCTAGCAGCTGTTGCTCCGACTGTCCATCACAAATTCGCCGTGCCAGTTGTATTGGATTCTTGACACGACTGACATTGGTACATGCACCAAAGTTAAGGGTGGTGCCATTCATTATGGCTGCATCACATTGTACAGATCCATCTAAGCAGAGATTAGATCCAAAGCCGGCGTTTGTTTGGCCACAGTTTTCCAATCGCATTATTGCTGCCTCGCAGGCGTCGACCGCGCTGCCGCCGTTGCGCAGTATTTCGGTGGCCCGTATGCATGCTTCCTTAATGACACGCTGGTATTTAGTCTCGTCGATGCAGTTGCCAGCGCCTGTATAAATAATAAGTAAACGTAAACAAAGTAGCGCATCTCATCAATCAAAATCAATCTATTACAAACCCGTATGCACCGCTACGAAACCAGCCATGTTGTTGCTATGTTTTCGCTGCTAACGCCAATTGCACTAGCGTCTCTCGGCCTTTGTTTACGTCCGTCGAATACTATTTTGGTATTTGTTTGTTTAAACAATTCTTTGGAAACTGACCGACCATTTGCTGTATTTTAAAAAATCCCAAAAGTATTGATAATAATACTGCGCCGATATACACTCATTAATGGTATGCTATCGATATTTCAAATAGATGGTGCTTATCTAATGAAGAGCAAATAAATATATGTACTGCACATAAAAACAACAAAATTAACATTTAAAATAAGCATTTTTGTTACAGCACGCATAAAAGAAAGAAGTGGAATTATATTAAAGCATATCTGTATCAAGTTTACTTAAAATTGAGTATGCCACGGCACTGTTTTGCTCATGATTTAATAAATTTAAATAAAAAGCGCAAAGATTAAAACATAAGCATATTTGGTGTTATTTAAATGCATATATTTTCTAGCACCATTAATTATCTATTCAGAAACTAGCAGTAGCAGTCTCTAGTTAGTAGTCTTTTTGGCGCGCAAAAAAGGTAAACAAAGCAAGGTGCATCCAGCGTATTCTAACAAAATTCATACCCTGTAACAGTGCAATTTAGCCAAGTGCACAACCATAGTCCATGCCACAACCCTGAAAAAGTGTCATTGCGCCAACACATGAAAAAGTGCCAATTTTGGCGCAAAAACGCCAAGTGTGGCAACAGTGATTGGCATTGCTGCTTTGCCAGCTCTAATACACAATAGATTTTTGCAATAAAAATAATGAGTTGCAAATAACGCGAGTAAAAATTAATTTATTTTAATATGAATTTGTCTAGATTGTAATATAATGATTGTGAGTGATGTATAGAATAAGTGTTTAAATAATTTAAAAAAGTACACACATCGAGGGCAAGTGAAATGCGACGAAAGTGTTTTTTGTTTCTCGAACAACTGTTTGTATGCTTGTGATATTGTGTGTGACGTTTGAATGCACCTATACTAAAATATGTATGTAAAAGAAAGAAAATAACGAAAACGACGGCAACATTGCAACGCAAAAAGCCAAAAGTTAAACTCGCCAATTGACCCCATAAATACTCTACTCTCAGCAAAAAGCCTAACTTCAGGCACAAAAACACTTGAAAATAATGGATAAATTCCCATTAAAGGGTAACAGAGAGGCCGCAGCAGAGGGCAACAGCTACATAACCGCATATCAGACGGTCATGAAAAAGGTATGAACGTACATACATACGTACAAACTTACGCATCTGTACTAAAACTAGTACATATTTTACTTACATATATGCTGATGTGAGTGCCCGCATTCTGTTCCATATTGAGGGGCGGAAATGCTATAGTGAAAAGTGTCTACGTGGGTGTTTGATTCTTGCCTAACTGAACAGCTGATGAGCTGAGTAATGTTTCTGTTCCATAGCCCTCGCTTTGTGTACGCAAAGAATATAAAAATTCCACTTAATCTTATCATTATCTATGTGTAAACAATGTCTTTGTGCCCTATACTCTAATTTTTATTGCAAAGGCCGGTATGCAGACTTAATTAACATTTGTTTGTGTTTATTTTGTAGTCAAACGGTCACAATGGCAGTACGGATGGCGATCATCCGCTAGCGCCACATTCAAAACTGTCCTATGGGGCAGCAACTACATCACTCACCGCGGCCACAGATGACGAGGATATGATCGATATAACACCACGATCAAGTCCTGGCGAACTAATCGGTGGCCCTGGGGTGTATCATCGTGAAGCGGCTACCGAATCGGATACAGAACGTGACTACACGCCGAGTCAGCGCCAATCAGCGCATCATCAGCATCAGCATGTGCCAACACACAGTGCGTTCGGTGATCCCATGGATGGTGAGTGGACAAGTAGTACTACTATGACGATTTATTAATCGCAGCGCGATCTTGTGGTCCACAACGTCACTTCAATTGTGACTGCGTGGCGCAATCTGTACTTCTATATATAGTATATAATATATATTTATTGGTCGGCCGCATGAGGGGGGAGTGTGCGCTTCACGTTTTTATTTAATATACATATGATTAAATACAGACATGTGCATTCTTCCCAGCCAGTTGTTCGGCTTGTCTGGCATTGTTGAGTTTAAATAACTGTGTACTATATATATAGTTTCTCTTGCCCGACTCTTAAAGACATACAAATTTTACTGAAGTGAAAAGCTAATGACGGCCATTCCGTTTAAATTATTTATTATTCTATTTATACCAGTTGTACGCCAGTGGCATGGTTTAATTGAAATTTCATTTATAGCTTTTTGGGTTCAGGACTTTCAAGTTCTCAATTGACAAATTCGAAATGGAGTGAAGTGAATAAACAAATTTAAATCAAGACATTTTTGTATTATGCTCATGTACACCACTTTAGGAGCGCTCTCGTTCTATGGCTCCTCAGATGTGCAGGATGACATACCTGGTATTGGGCAGTATGAGGATTTTCACACCATCGACTGGCAGCGCGATATCGCCCGAGATCGTATGCGGCATCGGTACATAGTGAAAAAACGACAGGATTCACTTTGGGATTTAATCAAGGTAACGTTAGTTTTAACTACTATATATAGATTAAACTCTTCTAATTATATTTGACATACTTTCAGGGATCCATCGATGCTGGTTCCGGCTGGCTATGCGTGCTGCTGGTGGGCATAGCAGCGGGCTGTGTAGCCGGTATGGTGGATATCGGCGCCAGCTGGATGTCTGATTTAAAGCACGGTATTTGCCCACCCGCATTCTGGTTTAATCGTGAGCAATGCTGTTATCCAGCCAAGCAATCAGTCTTCGAAGAGGGCAACTGTTCTACGGTAAGTTTTCCCCAGTTTATATGAATTTGACTTATCAACAACTTCTTTGATTGTAGTGGAAAACATGGCCGGAAATCTTTGGCATGAGTCGTAATGGCACGGGTCCATATATTGTCTCCTACATTTGGTATATATTATGGGCCCTGCTCTTTGCCTCGCTGAGTGCATCGCTGGTGAGGATGTTTGCTCCGTACGCATGCGGATCCGGTATACCGGAGATAAAGACCATATTGTCGGGCTTCATTATACGTGGCTATTTGGGAAAATGGACATTGCTGATCAAATCGGTGGGCCTGATGCTCTCCGTGTCAGCAGGATTGACTCTGGGCAAGGAGGGACCGATGGTGCATATCGCCAGCTGCATTGGCAATATATTCTCTCATCTATTCCCAAAATACGGACGAAATGAGGCTAAGAAACGTGAAATACTATCAGCAGCCTCTGCAGCTGGTGTCTCAGTGGCTTTTGGTGCGCCCATTGGAGGAGTACTCTTTTCTCTGGAGGAGGTCTCCTACTACTTCCCACTGAAGACCCTATGGCGATCATTCTTCTGTGCTCTGATTGCTGCATTTGTGCTACGCTCCCTGACTCCGTTTGGTAATGAACACTCTGTGCTGTTCTTTGTGGAATACAACAAGCCCTGGATATTCTTTGAGCTAATTCCATTTGTGTTCCTTGGCATCATGGGCGTAAGTATATAATAGAACGCTCTTTTTACCTACTTATTAATACGTTATTGGTTTTTAGGGCGTCATTGGCACCTTCTTTATCAAGGCGAATTTGTGGTGGTGCCGCTACAGAAAGTTCAGCAAGTTGGGTCAGTATCCAGTGAGCGAGGTGCTATTCGTCACACTTGTCACCGCCATCATTTGCTATCCGAATCCCTTTACGCGGATGAACATGAATGAGCTAATATTCTTGCTCGTTAGCAAGTGCTCGCCTGGAGATCTCACCAATCCCTTGTGGTGCGTATTAAACTAACTATTTCTATTGAATGAAACTAACTGCTTTCTCTTGCCACAGTGACTACAAACGAATGAACGTCTCTACTGGCACCAGCTTCATTGAGGTGACAGAACCTGGACCAGGCGTATACAGTTCGATTTGGTTGCTCGTGCTGACTTTCATACTGAAGCTGGCGTTGACCATATTCACTTTTGGCATTAAGGTGCCATCTGGTCTGTTTATACCTTCGCTGCTGTTGGGTGCAATTATGGGACGCATTGTGGGCATTGGAGTGGAGCAGTTTGCGTATAGCTATCCCAACTTTTGGTTCTTTACGGGAGAGTGTGCGGACAGCAACCTGATAACACCTGGCTTATATGCAGTTGTGGGAGCTGCCGCAGTCTTGGGCGGCGTTACTCGCATGACGGTGTCTCTTGTGGTCATCATGTTTGAGCTGACGGGAGGTGTACGCTACATTGTGCCATTGATGGCAGCCGCTATGGCCTCCAAATGGGTGGGCGATGCATTGGGACGACAAGGCATTTACGATGCACATATTGCGCTCAATGGTTATCCGTTTCTGGACAGCAAGGACGAGTTTGCCCACACAACTTTGGCGGCGGATGTTATGCGGCCCAAACGAAATGAAACATTAAACGTCATTACACAAGACTCGATGACAGTGGAGGATGTTGAGAATCTACTAAAGGAAACCGAACACAATGGCTACCCAGTCGTGGTATCCAGGGAAAATCAATATCTAGTTGGATTTGTGTTGCGCAGGGATCTTAATCTCGCTATTGGTGAGTTTAAAAACCATTTTCAAAATGTATAAACTAGCTAAGATCTATTCTTTCGCAGGCAACGCAAAGCGTCTCATTGAGGGCATCAATAGTAATTCCATAGTATTATTTACATCCACGACGCCAACCCAGAATCTAGGACCCGCACCACTCAAGCTCAAGAAGATTCTGGACATGGCGCCCATTACGGTGACAGATCAAACACCCATGGAAACTGTCGTAGACATGTTCCGTAAACTTGGTCTGCGCCAAACGCTCGTCACACACAATGGGTAAGTAAATGATGGAGACTATATACATCTGAGATCCCATTCTGATGTCTTATTTCTTATTGCAGTCGCTTGTTGGGCGTCATTACGAAAAAGGATGTGCTACGCCACGTAAAACAAATGGATAATGAAGACCCCAATACGGTGCTCTTCAATTGAGTTGAATTTATTAGCCAATCAGCATAAGAGCGGGCAGACGCCTAGCAATTATTATTACCTGTACTATGGATGGAAGCAAGAATATTGGATTCAATTAAGTGAAAAGTTAACCATGAGCATATGTAGTGTTTAGCCAATATGTACGATCGGAGATTCGAACGTGGGAATGAGAGATTTAGCTAAATTGTGTGCAGTTCTAATTTATGTTATCCATGTACATATATATGTGAGTGTATGTGTCGAGAAGTCTCGTTAACGTTAATTGTACCATTTATTTAAGACTTGCAATCTAATCATTTATTGTCACTTTGTAATTATGTCATTCTAAGCGTATGCAATATATTATTTTTTATATACTTTATTTAATACATACTACCTACATCTACATATGTACATCACGCACATCTGTCTGTGAGAGTTGAGAAATGATTGACGGTTCTCTTTGTGTTTTTAATGCGTATGACTCGAAAGTTTTTACTTGAAGCAATGTGAATGAATGGACTTGAATGGTTTTTCATTTCGTTCAAAATTCTTATTGACATGCATATGTTACACACGCATATATATCAATATCAAAATATTCTGTTTTGTTAAGCATCTGTGAAATTTTAATCCTGAACTCGTGTAAATAGCAACACTAAGAGATGATGAAACTATAAATAAACTTAAGCGCAGCTATACAAGAAAAACTCTATAGTAAATGAAAATTATTCCAATATATACTTGAAATATCGATCAGTTGATTCCAAATCCAAGCTAACCCTGCCCGAAATTATAGTAATAGTATGCATTTTGTTTTGTTCAGAATTTAATAGTAAATTAAAGTAATGCTTTTGACTTTGGCAAAACTGGCAACGGGTAAGTTGAGGAATAGAGGAAAATGTCTAAAGGTGAAACTAAGACTTCCCGTTGTTTACAGCATCTCCGGCGATTGGCCATAGATTTGGTCAACAAGCAGGGATTCTACCGTTGACTGAAGTGAAATCTCCAGTGAGAACAGTACAAATCCCAGGTGAATCGATGCAATGTTGCCAATACTCTACAACATCCAAAATTGGTGAACAAAAGAAACATCAGTTGAAATCTGGAAAGGTTCCAACTTTCACTTGGACGGTAAGATTGTGTTTCAAGAAATATTCGCACAGCGATGAAAGACCTAAAAAACAAAATGCTGTCAAGTGCGCAAAGGAGTCAGACGAAAAGCAAAATGTTGTGAAATGTGGGAAGTGTGAGCCAGAAGAAAAGGAAGAACCACTATGTGTGTGCATTGATCCATGTGACGATTGGGAATTGGAAGAAATCATGGAACACGTAGGTGCTCGATGCCCCGGACGTCCATGTGACCCAGTTAAAGATCCTCTGATGAGATTCATTAAGCAGCATATATCATCAAAGACTTCGCCTAAAGCAACTGCGGGCGTCCAGAAAAGTTGCTCGCCAGATAGTGTTCCAGCCAATAAAACTACTACAAGTGGTAAAAAAGAGTGTACTAAAGATATGCCAAAGACTTCGCCTAAAGCAAGTGCGGGCGTCCAGAAAAGTTGCTCACCAGATAGTGTTCCAGCCAATAAAACTACTATAAGTGGTAAAAAAGAGTGTACTAAAGATATGCCAAAACCAAAAGCATAATGTAAGTCAGTCAGAGCAGTAAAAATATACCAATTTATTTACTCTGTGTTTGAAATGGAACAATTATTCACTAATAATCACACACACACACACACACACAGGCCAGACTACAATGCACGTTCACCCGCTTCCAACGGCCATCACAAACGAAATAGTCAGAGCGGGAAAAGAATCACAGCTTTTGTACGAGGCGAATGTCACACTCATACCGCTGAGCGTATGTATGTGTGTGAGTCACTCTCTCTCACCCTTTGACTCTTCTGGACTACTGCAGTGGCTCACACACACTCGCACACAGGATGAGCGGCGTCTAAGCGGCGCAGTTCGATTACTGTAGGCGGGCGAGAGAGGAGTTGAGGGAGACTTCTACACTGTCTCGTCGTCTCTCACCCGCTTCTTAGGGTACAGCTCTCCCAGTCAATGCATTCTATTCCGTCATGATGCTTTATGTGTGTGTGTGTGTCAATGCGATATATCGCTAATATTGAATTGTGCAGTAGTAAGAGCTTAAATGAAATGGTACATATTTCTTGTGTATTATTCCCATAAACTATTTTCTATATAGAATATCTGAAATTCGCTGCCGTAAAGTCCTGTGATAAGCCAGCAACTGTAATGAAAAATGCAGAAAAATTATAATCAATTAACAATATGGAACAAATTAGTTTCGGTTTTTTTTACATTTGGATCAAATATTAAAAAATAATTGTGTATTTATTATTAAGCAAGCACAGTACGAAAATAACGAGCATACGTCTGCATACAGTTTTTTTTTTTTTTTTTTTTTTTTTATCTCTTTATTTGGTGGAGAAATTTAAAAATTCTGCCCTTAGAGAAGGCAATCATTAAATTTTTTGACTGACATTCTCTATTAAAAACTTATATTATGGTTGGTAGGTAGGGAGTTGGAGGTGTTATGCATCTTCATCTAGATCCAGTGGGTGGAGTCTCTTTAGCCTCCTGGTGGTTTGGCTGTTGTCCAGGAGCCCGATGGCCAGGACGTTAGGGGTCTGCATACAGTGACATCAAAAGAAATGCTTAGGCTAGGAAAATAAACTCACTTCATAAGGCGCGCTATTTCGCTGCAAATTTCACTGCAGTGAGAGTCTCTCACCCCCTCACTCAGCAACACTTCCCACACTTCCACACACTTCCCGCCTTCTGCAGTAGCTTATTTTGATCTGCGCTCTGTATTATGCACACGCACGCACACACACACATGAGAAGCGGTGTATGTTATTGAGAGTGTAAGTTAGAGCAGGGAATAGGAGAGGGGGAAGTGCATGTGTATGTGCAGCAAAAGACATTGCGCGAGAGCGATGACGGGAAAGACTTCCACACTGTCTCTCTTCCCATCACCCGCCAAACGCCCACTCAGTACATTGTGTGAGGTCGTGTAGAGCAGATGTCAATTGTGTGTGTGTGTGTGTGTGTGTCAATGCGATGACCTTGCAAATATGGAGTTGAACAGCAACAAATTAAATTTATAAATCAAAAATGATTTTTTTTTCATGTGGTTAATACTTTAAAGAATCTGCACGCCTTAGCACAAAGTAAGTACACTCCAGTTTACCTATTTTTAATGGGATATATAGATATATATTAGAATAGTTGTTACTTCATTACCCATTGTCACTGATCCGTATGAGGTTGCCGCGACCACGCAGTGCGCCCTTGACATGCGCATGGGCTCCATCGCTAACCCTGTAGTACTCCAAGGCGCCGTCGTTGCTGGGACAATAGATGATAGCGGCATCTCGGCTGCAAGTGATGGCGTTTTTAAAGGGCAACGGGATCTGCACAATCAACTGAGCGGTGTCCTGTCCAGTACATTGATTAATACGGAGATTAAAAATATCTGAAATGTTGCTACCTCATCTTCAAGCCGCATATCGTGATAGTAGGCCTGTCCGCTCAGATCGCAACTGACGACTATCTGATGGCCATCCATTTCGGATCTCTGCAATGTGGATACCATGAAGCGATGACGGCGCAGGGTCAACAGTTGCAACTGCTTCTTGGACGTTCTATCGGAGGCAGGTTGGCGGCCAGTGCTCCAGCAGCGAAAGACGCCACCGTCGTTGGTGCCCAAAACAAAATCATCCAGGCCCAGTGATACCATGGATGTCAGTTCCACAGCAGTTGTAGCTGTAAATGTATATCTAAGGATCGCCTTTAGTGGAGCAAACGGTAATACAACATGCTGGACAACTTACTCCCAGTCCAAGGTCATTTGATTGGTCACCAACCACTGGAGTATCGTGCAATTTGGATAGCAGGCCAGTAGTCGCTGCTCCGTCACCCAATCCAGTGCCACGGCTGCGCCTTGTGTGGAGGAGACGCTGTGTAGCTGCTTTATGTCCACATTCGCATCACTGCCACCACGTGCCTGCTCATACAGCCAGACAAAGAGCTCGCCATCCATGGTGGCACCAGCAAACATGTTCTTATTGAATCCATTCGTGGCCAGACTTCGCAGACAGGATTTGAGTGGCAAGCATTTAGCCTCCGTGAAGACCACAAAGTTGTCATGGGCCATGCGTTGCGGAACAAAGAGCTTCAGCTGCTGATCCACATGCTCGCACCAGTCGTCGTGTGGTGCCACAGTTGTGGTCACCAATACGGGTGCGTTGTTCGTGTGCACAGACAACCAGATGGCCAATCCCTGGGAGTTCTCCGTACTGCCCATGTTCAGATTCTGATAGGTATGCACCTGCACTTGCTCGCGCAGCGGACATTCCGGCTGCTGCTGCTGCTCCTCCAGCAACGGCGTCAACTGGCTCAGCTCCTGTTCCACCATGGGACAAATCTGTCGTAACCACTTGGCCAAGGCACGCTCGTCATAGTCAACGCTACCGCCAACATTAGCGCCGAACTGTTCCGTTTGCGTGGCCGCATGCTGCTTCTCCTGCGTCTCAGTGCTCACTTCGGCGCTTGGCGGCGGTGGATCTGTGCCAGTACAATTATCTACCAGGACACTTTGCTTTTCAATGGGCTGAGTAGCTGGAAATTCAATCACCGGTGTACTGTAGTGCGAAAGCACATCCATTTCGGAAAATGTTTGTTTATGTTCTGCTGTTGGCATAGCAACATAACCTGGGCAATAGGAATTCAAATATAATTGACAATATAAACACCATTCTTAACGGAGTGTTCCAATTGTAGCAACCGTGCAGTGCAAAGAAGTGATAGCTTTGAGCTTTTGTCAGTCATGAGTAGCTCAATAACAACGATGGCGGCAGAAGTATTATAGCATTTAGCTTATTTCAGTTATGTCTGCAAGCATTTGACAGTTGATAGCTTTTGTCAGTCATGAGTGCCTCAATAAGAACGATGGCAGCAGAAGTATCATAGCTTTTAGCTTATTTCAGTTATGTCTGCAAGCATTTGACAGTTGGAAATGCTTCGATTTGAAGTAGGCTTTGACATGGACGGACATTAATGTCAGTTTGATCAAAAAGAGTAATTCATTTACCAGTTCTGCGGACAACAGAGAAGTCAAAAGCAATAACTTAAAATCCAAGAAAAATATTACAAAAATATTCAAATTATTTTGAGCGAAATTCACTACTGGCAAGTGTTTTGTTCTCTTTGATAACTAATTTAAAAGTCAATTGTGAAAATGTCAAATACTTGGGCCAGATTGGCCACGGGTGAGCTGAAAAATATATTTTACGTGAATTTTTAAGTAAATTCAAGTACATATTACGTGTAGCTTGTGGTAAAATTGGTTTGAAATATGGGCAACCAGGTATGCTGCCCAGGGTAAAGACGCAGTTGCAGGCGCGGAACGTGCATACTGCCCTGGTGTCCATGGATGATGACAAGAATGTCTGTGAGGAGCCCCCACCAAAGGATCCTTGTGAAGATAGTGGTGAAAAAAGTGGCGGAAAAACTGAAGGTGGAAAATCTGGGGACGATATAACTTCCCTGCTTGGGAAGAGGCGTGAGGGAGTTATTCATGCAGTTATTGGACCAGTCATCGATGTTTACTTCCCGGATGATATGCCCGAGGTTTTAAACGCCATCGAGGTTCAGGATGCTCCAACTGGCCAACTAACGCTTGAGGTGAGACCTATTCGAAGCTTAGCATGGACAATTCGATAAACCTTCGATTCCAACAGGTCTTCCACCATCTGGGCAATAATGTGGTGCGCTGCGTGGCCATGGATTCCACAGAGGGTCTTAGACGTGGCCAGGCAGTTCTCGATACCGGCTTTCCCATACGTATACCTGTGGGAAAACCCGTATTGGGTCGCATTATCAATGTAGTGGGACAGCCCATTGACGAACGTGGCGAAATCAAAAGCGAATTCCATTCCTTTATCCACAATGATGCGCCGGAGTTGACCGAATTGACTGTCAAGCCAGAGATTTTGGTGACCGGCATCAAGGTTATCGATCTCCTCGCCCCGTATGTAAAGGGCGGCAAAATTGGACTCTTCGGAGGAGCGGGTGTTGGCAAGACTGTGCTAATCATGGAGCTGATTAATAATATTGCTAAATCTCATGGCGGATATTCCGTGTTTGTGGGTGCCGGGGAACGCACACGTGAGGGCAACGATCTCTATCACGAGATGATTGAGACCAAAGTAATTTCCCTTGAGGACGATACTTCCAAAGTGGCCCTCGTTTATGGCCAGATGAATGAGCCGCCAGGTGCTCGCAGTCGAGTGGTGCTAACCGGACTGACCATCGCCGAATACTTTCGTGACATTGAGGGACAGGATGTGCTGCTCTTTATTGATAACATCTTCCGCTTCACTCAAGCTGGATCTGAGGTGTCTGCTCTGCTTGGTCGTATTCCCTCTGCTGTGGGATATCAGCCAACGCTGGGCACCGACATGGGTACTATGCAAGAGCGGATTACCAGCACCCGCAATGGTTCCATTACATCCGTGCAGGCGGTCTATGTGCCCGCTGATGATCTAAGCGATCCAGCTCCGGCTGCAACATTCTCCCACTTGGATGCCACCACCGTGTTGTCTCGTCCAATTGCCGAGCTCGGCATTTATCCAGCTGTCGACCCTCTGGACTCTTCCTCACGTATTCTCGACCCGGATATTGTGGGCGAAGAGCACTACAATGTCGCCCGCGCCGTACAGAAGACTTTGCAGGGCTACAAATCTCTGCAGGATATTATTGCCATCCTGGGCATGGATGAGCTCTCCGAGGAGGACAAGTTAACCGTGGCACGTGCTCGGAAGATGCAACGTTTCCTCTCACAACCTTTTCAAGTAGCCGAGGTGTTCACAGGTACTCCTGGTAAACTGGTGCCCATCGATAAATGTGTGGATGGCTTTAAACGTTTGCTCAACGGTGACTACGATGATATACCAGAGATTGCATTCTACATGGTCGGAGATGTGGATGAAGTGTTGTCCAAGGCAAATCAATTGGCGGCCAGCATGGCAGGAGAAGCCGACCAACCAGCTGCAGAGGAGAAGCCAGAAGCAGAGAAAAAGGAGGAGAAGGCGCCGGAGAAAAAAGAAGATAAGCCAGAAGATGAAAAGAAATAGGTTCCTACTGATATTTATTACATAATTTAATAAATATATATAAATTAAATGACAAAATAATAGGAATGTCATATTTTTATATTATATTTGTATTTATATACATATATTTCTATCATATTAACTTTTGTTAAATATTTGAAATTCGAATTTGCGCGCTAACGTGTGCCGAAGCTCTCAGCTTCTGTCAGCTGTGGGCCGCTTACAGCTGTTTTCCACAGCGCCGGCTAAATTGTTTTGGTTACGTGAAGATAATGTTGCGAGTCATCCAATTTCGTCTCGGAATTCGCTTATATTCTGTGAAAGCCGCCAAAAAGGATGCAAACAAATACACGGATACAATCAATCTGCCGAAGACGAGGTTTCCCAATCGACTGACCGCAGCCAAACGCCTGGAACAGGAGCAGCAAATACTCGAGGTAAGCAGCAAATTTTGGACTATAAGCAGTACAATCCAATATCTTATTTCATCCATTTCAGCACAAGATCTCAGCTGCTTATCAGTACCAGGAGCAACACAAGCGTGGACCAGCTTTTATACTGCACGATGGACCACCGTATGCCAATGGGCAGCTTCATATGGGACATGCTGTTAATAAGATACTAAAGGATATTACGCTACGTCAACGTGTGGCACATGGACAGCAGGTTAGCTACATACCTGGCTGGGATTGCCATGGTCTGCCCATTGAGCTAAAGGCAACAAACGCCGCAGCTGGCGAGCAACAGCCGCTAGAAATACGTCGTAAATGTAAGTTAAGACGGAGTAACTAAAGCTAAAATACATAACTAATACTTATTTTTGCAGCACGTGCTTTTGCCTTGGAGGCCATTGAGTCACAGAAGCAGGAGTTTCGAGACTGGGGAATCTTGGCCAACTGGCAGCCGGAGAACATCTACTTAACGTTCAGGCCAGATTTCATAGCCAATCAACTACACATGTTTTACAATCTGTATGAGCGCGGTCTGGTCTATCGAGATCTCAAGCCTGTCTACTGGTCACCCTCCTCCAAGTGAGTAGAGCCAATGCATTGTTTCTTTACTGCTTCATAATTACTATCTATTCATTATAGAACAGCCTTGGCCGAGGCGGAACTGGAATATGATGCCAATTTCATTAGCCCATCGGTTTATTTGCGCTTTGCTCTCAATGACTTTAAACTGAGTAAAGCCAGGCAGATCTATGCGTTGGTCTGGACCACAACGCCGTGGACACTGCCCAGCAATCAGGCAATCTGCTATAATAGCTCATTGGAATATGTGCTAGTCCGGCTCTCCAATCATAATCCGCATGAGCTGTATTTGATGGCCACAGCGTTAGTGGCAGACTTTGAGGCGAGTACTCAGCTGCAGTGCGATATCGCGGAGAGAGTAGAGGGTAGCTTATTGAAGGATTGCACCTACCAGCATCCCATAGACGGAACACAGACAGATCTGCCGTTTTTTGATGCTAGTCATGTGCAGGACAGCAAGGGGACTGGTTTGGTACACACTGCGCCAGCTCATGGGCCAGATGATTTTCTAATTAGTCTGACCAAGAAGTTGACTGTCAAGTGCTACGTCGATGAGGCAGGCGTATACACAGATGAGGCACCAGAATTTCTGCGAGGGCAGTCAGTGCTGACACAAGGTAATCCGCTGGTGCTACAGCATATAGCTAAGGATGTGGTACATGCCTCGCAGCTGGAGCATGCTTATCCGATTGATTGGCGTACCAAACAACCCGTTATAATCCGCGCCAGCGAACAGTGGTTCATCAATACGGATAAACTGAAAGCACCGGCGGCTGCAGCTCTGGAACAGGTGGAGATTTATCCACGAGTTAATTCCGAGGCCAGCAAGAAGGCATTACTGACGCAGCTCCACAAGCGCCCCTACTGGTGCATCTCTCGCCAGCGTGCCTGGGGCGTCCCGATACCTGTGCTCTACAAGAAAAGCACTAACCAGGTAGTGCTCAATGCTGCGTTGATCGAGCACCTCTGTGGCTTATTAAAGAGCGAGGGTTCCATGGACTTTTGGTGGTCGAAATCACTGAACGAATTGCTACCTGATGAGCTCTTGGGACAGCTGGGTTGCAAGGCGGATGACCTGATTAAAGGCAGTGATATATTTGACATTTGGTTTGATTCGGGGAGCACTTGGTCGGCGGTGCTCAAGAACCATCAAAACGAGCAAGTGGCAGATCTTTATCTGGAAGGTTACGACCAGTTCACTGGCTGGTTTCAATCCTCACTGCTGACCAGCATTGCGACACGCAATTGTGCGCCCTACAAGTGAGTAGCTTACCCAGTGGCAACCATAAGTAATACTTCCATTTGCAGAGCGCTGTTTGTGCACGGCTTTACAGTGGATGAAAAGGGTCACAAGATGTCCAAATCTCTGGGCAATGTGATCTCCCCCAAGCAGATAACCAAGAAGTATGGCACGGATGTGTTGCGCTGGTGGGTTGCCTCACATGGCACCCAACACATGTCAATTACAGTTAGTGATAAGCTTTTGCAGCAGGCTGCCGAGAATCTAAGCAAAGTGCGCGGAACGTTGCGGTATCTAAACGGCGTCATCAATCACCAGGATGAAACGCTTGTCAGCGAGGATAAAAGCTATTTGAACAAGTATCTTTTGCACAACCTACTGAAGTTTGAGGAGGAGGTAAGTGCAGATCAGCTTGTTCAGTTCTTATTCTAATCCACTCTACTCTTCCAGATCACCAAGCAGTACAATGCCTATGAATACAATCGTGTGATAGCTAGCATACAGAATTTTATTGCCAACCAGGTGTCTGGCATCTATGTGCATTTAATCAAGGATAGACTCTACTGTGGGGATGATGAGCAACTGAAGGCTATACGTTTTACGCTTGGCCACTGCTACAAGCAGCTGTGCAAGGCTCTATGGCCCATAGCTCCGTTCCTCATTGAGGAGAGCTGGAGCTACTACGACACAACGGGTCGAGCCTTTCATGACCAATCAGTGCAGGCGGAGAAATGTTGGCAAAATGAGCCGGCTAATCAAATTGTGAACGCAGCATTGGAAATCAAACGGCTTATCAATCAGAAAGCTGGCGATGTCAATAGCTGGCATCTCTCAGTGAGCATTAGCTGTGCCTCCCAGCAGCAACTGGAGCTGCTGCAAGCTATAAACAGCCAACTGAATGAGTCCACCTCCAGCTCCGAGCTGTGTGAAATACTTCAAGTGGGCAGCGTTACATTGCAGGCAGAGATCAACGGAGCAACGGATGAGGCAGTGGTTACTGTAGACAACCTTGATGCACCGCTATGTCCACGTTGTCGTCGCTACAGTCTCTTGGCAGCAGAGCAAGAGACCTGCTTACGTTGTACCAGCATTTTGGATGTGAAGACATAAGTTTAATACTATTGCGTATGTATAATAAATTTTTAAATAGTTTTAGATTCTCAGAAGCTCTGCAAACACTTGAGCAGCGTGTCGCGGATCTTGAGACGAGTCGTTGGCTTGCCGCCACAAATAATGTGCGTCTCATTATCGTCAAACTTGATGGTGGTGTCCTCATTGACGAGGTTCAGCGTCAGGACGCCACCACTGCGATCCATTTTAATGTTGGTGAATCCATCCTGGGTCAAGCGTTTCATTAATATGTCCACATCAATTGTTCCATATTCATATTTAACATTCTTTAGCACATCCTCCTTGGAGGGTGCTCCGCCTACGGGCTCACAGCCCAGCTCATCTCTGGCGGTGTCTGCACAGGGTTGTATGCAGTGCACCTTGTCCTTGACCTGCAATACACCCGTGAGCGTGGAAAGCGAAACTCCAGCTGTGACCTCACGCGCTAGAATCCTCTGGGCCAGCTCCGAGGCGATATATATACGATCCAGTTTTCGCTTCAACGGTAGCCTAATAATCTCGCCACACTTGAAGGTAATGATCTTCTTGTCGGGCTGCTCGATGAATAAATTCGGTGCAGAGGGATGCGGCTTTGTGTATGCTTCCGGTATAACCAGTACATTGGGCTTCAATTCCTTGATAAGCTTGTTCGCCTGCTGATAATTCAGTGCAGTGTCAATGGGACAATAGAACGCCTTCATTGCCAATGGCTGGAAAGGCGCCAATACTTGCAGATATGGAAAATCTGGTTCGGTGAATATGATGGAATTATTCGGATTATTGCCCCACATTTCAATAAAGTGAACAGCGTCTCCAAAGCGTAGACTCGGATGGCCACAGAAGACGACACATGGCTGGAATATTAAATAATATTAATATAATCAAGGAAAAGTGTACGAATCAGACTCACCTGCCGGAAATCCTTGCTAAATCCTTCAGAGAATACGTGATTATAGTGTTTCAATTTGTTGTTGCGCAAGTAGAATGCATGTGGAAAAGGATCATCCGGTAGATACACCTTATTCTGCTTAGCTGAACTGAGCCATTCGGCCAAGATATTGGAGTACGCTAATGAGCTGTCTGCCACCGGCGATATAAAGAACATGGGTACATTATTCAATCCAGCATTCTCCAAATTCTGTGTGAGGCATTCAAACAAATCATAGACAACCCCCGATGGATAACATGGTATTAGAGCTGAGCCATTGTTGCGTATGGTAAGCGCGACGTTCATGCACAGTTCGCCCAGCTTTGTATCCGGATTGACTGTTGGCGCCTGGGTAAGTCCAGCCATAATGAGTACATCGGCATGCTTGAGCGCCGATTGATTAATAGGACGCGGATGCGTCGTTAGCGTTGAAGAACCACTTACATAGCAGATCTTTTCATGTGCCGTGCTTAGCACCCAGTTACTGGAACCCAGACAATATCCAGAGCTGACGGGCGTCGCAATAAATGCGCCTAATATATCTAGCTTCTCATCGTAGCCCATTATGGTCACCTTCGACAAACTTCCCTGCACATCCTTTAAACTGAAAATGGTTCGCCATTTTTTGGCTCGAAAAGCTTCGTTTAACGGACTGGGCAAGAGATGCAGCTTCTCCTTCCACAGACGTGCGGTACAAGCTTTTGGGGACACTTCAATATAATCGACTAGTTCCTCTAGGAAAAATCTACCAATCTGTAGAGTAGGCTCCGTGGCATAAACTTTGCCTTTGAAGCCCGTGTTTTCCGTAATATAAGGTAGCGCCAACATATTCAAATAGTTGGAAATTAGAATTACGTCCACTTCACTGAAATCCAGCATCTTGTCCATCGGCAAATTGAACTCGGGCACGGAGTCCACGAACACACGGCCGCAGCACTCCTTGAGCTCACCGTCCATCTGCGGATCATGGTCACTGCTGGGCACAAAATTAGGCAAATTGGACAACTTCAAGCTCTGGACGAACGGTAGCGGTAGGAAATTCAGCACTGTTTGCTCCGTCAGACCACAATCCAGCATAATCCGAAGTCCCTTGAATGTAATAATGTAGCATGGTTTGGCCAAGTCACCGCTGAGGCAATACTAAAAATTTATAATTCAGATAAGTTTACTGTTGTCATTTCCTTTGATAACGTTTATTTTTTGTTTGTCATTTACCAATCGCATCTTTGAAAAGTGTTTGTAGTTCTACGTGACCAACTTGCGCCGCGCTATAAACAGCTGAAACAAAAACAAAACTGTTCACACGGTTGCCACACTTGGCGTTTTTAGGCCAAAATTAGCTACTTTTTATGTGTTTTTCTTAAATTGGCTCCTTACGTCGCTAAAATAGATAAACTTGAGTTGAAATCAATTTCTAACAATATAATTTCTTCTGTTGAGCGCACAAGCAGAGTTATTTGCCATCTAAAAGCTATTGAACGAGATATTTATGGGCCTATTTGGGGATGGCTAAACTGCATTGCAACCGTGAAATCATTTTGTTCGATCTGCGCTCAAGTCACCATTGGTTGCCACTATCAGGCGAATTGCACTCTGTTAACCATTTAAATGCAATTTTTCGAATAGATTAATATAAATAATCTTGTTATTGATTTTTATTTAATTACAGATAAAATAATTTGTTTTGCGTATGGTGTCTCTAACTCTACACACACGGACAGACGGACATGGCTATATCGACTCAACTGTGCGGTCTACACTTGCACTTGTGATAGTGGGTTATTTTCGCTCTTCAATTAAAAAATTATATTACGTTATGTCGCCTTCAGTCTGACGTCTGACTACCAACAAGAGCGCCAACGAATGCAACGAAGGCAAGGATGAGAAGGCCAATCACGAAGTGGTCAGGGCCGTGGCCAAAATGCGCCAGAAGTCTGAGTTCGGGTCGGAGCTAAGTTTAAATGTTTAGTAGCAATTTGTTTCCAAAATTTACAAAATAAGCTTAAATTAATTGTAAGCAATAATTAAGGATTGACAAAAATTAATGTTTAAGCCGCAACCAGAACTAAAACAAACGATTTTCTTTTTAACATTTTTAATTCAGCTGGAAATGTTAAATGTTTGAATTTGAAATTAGCGCGCACAGACACCCCCAAAAGAATGCAATACTACAAAAGTAGAGATGGCTTTTTGTAGCATAGTTTTACGCGAGGGGTCATAAATCGAGGATTTCCCAAATTTCTAACGAAAGTATGCAGCATTTTTTTACCTGAAACATTTTATTGCATACTTCTGTTAGAAATTAGGGAAATCCTCGATTTTTAAGGCCTCGCCTAAAACTATGCAACAAAAAGTCATCTTTACTTTTGAAGTATGCATACTTTTGGGGCTGTTTCTGCGCGATAATTTCAAATTCAAATGCAAACAGTTAACTGGGGTTGTAGTTGTCGCTGTTTTAGTTTGTTGTAGTTGTTGTTGTTGTAGTTGTTGTTGTTGTTGTTGTAGTTGTTGTTGTAGATGTAGTTGTTGTTGTTGTAGTGGATCGATAACCTCAAGTGAAGACACCCTGAGTGCTGGACGCTAAGAGTAGTCATAGCTCTTCTCGGAGTCCAACAGGCTGCCATGGCTGCGCTCCTGGCTTAAGCCCAGGGCCTGCTTACATTTGTCGCTCTCCTGGGCATCCTTCAGCTGATCTAATTTGGCGCTCTCACAGCTGACCAAATCTTGCAGAATCCAGCAGCTGCTCCGTCACATTCACAGCAAGTGCACGTGTATGCTCCGCGGAGTGACAGCCATGCCAGGAGAGAACCTGATCACTGGAGACGTGTATAAGCAGCGTGGAGCTGCGTGAGAGCAGCTGTTGTGGCGGACATGGCATCTTCTTGATAAGCGTCTCCTCTGGCATATTGCACTGCAGCTGCATTATGAAGTAAAGCAGAGTTGTGCATGTGTGTTATCGATAACAAAATATCGAACGATTTACTGATTCCACAAAAATTCTGGCAACGTTAATGTTGATATAAAAATAAAGAAGAGTGGAAGAAAGTTTGAAAATGCCGCAAGAAGTTCGTGTACTGCAATGTATTGAATGCAAATTATATCAGGTTTGAGTCCAAACAATATTCGATATAATTGAATCATGTTGATATTTGGAAATATGCAGGTGGATATTGTGAAAAAGTCCAATAAATGGGAGTGCAAAGTATGTGGACAGAAACAAGTGGTACATAAGGAGTTCTTTCGGGGATCTGGAGCTGATTGTCGTGCAAAAGTGCAGCAGCTAAACCAGAAGAATGGCCAACACCACGAAGCACAAGACACACGAAAAATATTAGCAGCACAGGAAAGCAACTCGTCGGTTGAAGCTGCACCTCAAAGCAGTAAGAGTTCTAGTAAATGGGTTGCTTTTGTGGATGAGCCGGTGAGCCGGAGCAAACCAGAAGTTAAATCTGGGCCAGAATATTTATGGGATGAGCCAGAGCCAGAGAGGAGTACATTAAACAGAACACCGAATAGTTGCAACAAACGCAAAGCACCAGGTGCTAGTAATACAAACTCACAATCGAAGTGGCAAAAGTTTCTGTAATTATGATCTTGCATTAAATATTAATTTATTATTTATGTCGTATAGGTGTTTTTATTAAAATGTTTATTGTTTAATATTGTTTGAAACGCGTAGTGGAGGCAATTGAGTATATAGTTTATGTAAATAATGAATCAACGCTTCCACGCCTAATACATTTTCCAGAAAAATGCTACAAATTTAAATAAATTTTCAATATTACTGTTAGCTATTCGGTTGTTTAATTACTGTTGTTGGACATGAGAAGTGTACTTATGTGTCCAGTTTTAATTAGTTTTGAATGGAAATAGTGTATAGTTTAGTTATTGGGCGCAATTCGTTACGCAATTAGATTGAGAAAAAAGTTATTCATAATTATTGACGACTAAGTATGCCTAATGCTGATTTCCATGGCGCTCAGGCCGTGGCAGCGGCAGCTGGGGTATCGTCCTTCTTGGCTACCTTCTCATCTGAACCGGTTTCGTCGATGTCGGCCCCATCAGTTTCGGCACCGGTCACTCCCGCCTTGCCCGATGAGCGACGTCGCTTGCGATTGATGCGCCATGGGCGTATGGGATATTTCATGGCTGGCAGTTGATCCATGCCAAGCACTTTGAACATCTGACGGAAAGCAATATAACGCAGGAATAACTGTGCCGACACGGTGAGATCTTCACGCTCCTGTTTGGTAAGCTGATGCAGAGCATCAGTTGGATCCTTTTCACACGGATCCAGCAGACCAGGACCATTGATTAGGAAGCCCGAAGACAAGGCCTCCATAATGCGGCGTAAACAATCGCCGGGAGAAATGGGAAAACCAGCTGATGAAATAACCTTCTCAACAAGCAATTCCAGCGACCACTGTGGCAGCGATTGCCACGACGAGACACGCTGGCAAAGATCACGTAAGATGCGTATAACCATGACGCACGATTGCAAGCCAGTTGCCCGTGCCTGGAACCATTTGGCGTGGCGCAAATCAGCCAGAGCCTGCAATGGGAACTTATTGGTATTGATTTATAAATAATAGATTTGCGTGTGCTACACTTACCCGCAGACAGGGTTCACGTGGTAGAAAGTCCGAGTCGGCAGCAGCAGTATCTGCCGATGTGGTGGCTGCTGTATCCTCCGTCTTGCCCATATTGTCGCAGGCTTCGCGCAGAAGCGGGGATGTGAGTGTAATCTTCACCGCGACCACATCGTCGAGCACAACTACGGCAGCTTCCTCAGCATTCACCTCGACGCGGTAGTTCACCTGTGTGTCACCTGGAACGGATAGGTTTGCAATGATAGTTGTCAGTGGGGATTGATAAGGATCAGTGGAGAGCAATTCTTAGAAAAGAGACAAACATTCTAAGTAGATACAAATTCCAGGTGTTGGCCCATAAAATACATATATGTGCGTGCATATATGTAGATCTAATAATCGAAAGCATGATGCAAATGTTTGTTTCTTTCTACAATTCACAGATAAAAACAACACGGCTCAGTTCCCAGCAAACACATGGAATGCAAGTATCCGTATCCAAGGTGCGTGCTGGGATCGAGCCACATAGCCAGCGGGAACTCCATTTCGTAATCGGTAAGTCGCAAATAGAAATGGAATTGCAATTCCACTTAGAGAGTAGAGTGCATGGCTGTTGCTTGATTTTATTTGTTGTTCTATGTATATTTTCTTTGGTTAGTTTTCTCGCAACAAAACTAAAAACATTGACCGAAATTTTTCGTTTAGCGGGAAAAGCAAATCCTGCGGCACCAGTTCCAGTGACCAGTTCCGCACGCTCATTAGTTTAAGAGTAGTAGTAGTCAGCAGTCAGCACTAGTCACCGTTCTTTCTCATCGTTCGCAACACAAATTTCGGTCGCAATTTTCGTTCGCTTATCATCTCATATCTCTTATCTCTCATCACAATCAAGCTTGATACACACAAAACGGCTGCTCGGATGGTCAGGTCATCGACTCTTTAGAGAACTTGCCCTCAAGTACAAGTATCGAAGGGGCGTGCAAATTTTGATTGATCGAAAGTATATCTATATTTTATATTTATCTATATATATGTATGTATATATTCCATGTCTCTGTGTACCATCATCTAAGCGCCTTATGCGTCTGCTGTGTGGATCAATCGCATTGCTTCTGGTCGAGCATTATCGTATGATATGCAATCAAAGGACTTTATTTACACAAAGTTTCCAAGTGAAAATAGTAGTAGTAAAAGGAGTGTAGACAACTGGACAACTGGAGATAACTTTGTGTAAATATATTCCTTTGCTTGATTTGAGTTCTTGAGATGTGCTTAACGTTTCATATAGTAGCTTTTAGTTTTGATTTCATTCCACACACACATATCAACTGTTTGGCATCCGCATCCGCATCCTTGGGACAACGGATTACTGCGTGTGTTACCATTACGTTCATCCATTGGATTCCACCAACAGCAGTAGCAGTAGTTGGAGTAGTAGTAGTACGACGAGTAGCAGCGGCGGCAGTGACTTGGAAAGGCTAACAACAGACACCTGAGTGCGAGTACAGATAGCAGAGCAGATAGCATCTCTAGGCCCTGAGGGCTCAAGCTCAAATCTTATCCTGCAGAGAGAGAAGCTGAAAACGGCAAATACGTTTTTATTGTTCATTATGTTCATTATATTTAACTTTCTTTGTTTTATGCTGTTACTCTTCAGCTGCTGTTGTTCGTTGTTTGTTGTTCGAATCCATCTCAGCCACGGCAACAACAACAACAGGGCTCAACAGTAGTAGTAGTAGTAGTAGTTTTTTTTACTTTCAATTTTACTTTCATATTTCTTCACTTTTTCCACACAAATGGCGCATCACAAACGATTGAATTGATATATATCTATATATACGATTTTACGATTGAATATATACCGCATTATGTGCATATACTAATTATATAGATTTATATATGTATATTCCTCGCATTGCCAGCATCGTTTGCGCTCCGAAATGTTGCTCCCGGCGAAATTCACATTGTGAAATTGGCCAGACATTGGAATTGGATTAGGTTCTTTTTTTTTTCTTTATTTTTAACTAAGTTTTGGATTTGCTGCTTTTGATTTTGCAATTTGTCGCGGCGTTTTCGTTTAGTCGACATGGATATGTCTTGGAATCACATAGCTTACAGATTCTTGTCTTTGTATCTTCACAGTAAACCGATTCTCAGGTTTCAAGTTTAAGTTTAAGTCTAAGGCTATATACTATATCTAAGAAATTAGTAAAAAGTAGACAAATTTATACTTTCAATTCACTGTTCTTTGGTAGAACTTTAGCTGCATATCGAGCACTGTTGCCACAGCAACAAAGGCATCAAGAAAACCTTCTCCGAGTTGTGTTGCTTGGCACAGGCTGATATAGTAGTAGTAACAGTTTATATAAGGCATTACGAGGGTCAACTTTTATATTAGTAGTCAAGGCTAATAGAGTAGTAATGGGCTTTAATGGAAGCAGTGAATATTAAAGAGAATCTGAAGCAATTTGTGAATTGGTTCAGAGTATTTAGCAGAGTGGAAAATAGTTCGCTAAATAATAAAACTATTTTCCATTTTCTACTAAAATTGTTTCAGTATTAGACTAGAAATATAAAAGTTAACTCCCGCACAGCTGAAAGCCCACAGATAATGCTAATATGAAAAGTATCTTTTCAATCTTCAGCATCTTTTGCCTGGCCATCTTCACATTAGCACCATCGATGGTATTGCAGCCTGTTAGATTCACATTTTCCACTAATGTCAGAGGTGTAAATACGTGTGGAGTGTGTGTGTGTGAGTATAGAAAGCCTAAGACATATCCATGATATACTTAATTTCCCCGACAAGCGATAGATTAATCATAACATAACTGCTCTTATTCTGTTTATATGGGCATTTCTCTGGAAAAAGTTGACGCAGTGTGCACCAAGGAACACTGTGGCATGATATGTGTAGCATCTATTGATGTGGTTTCACTTACCTGCCACCTCTTTGAGCTTATCGGGCAACACATTGGCCACACGCTGTAGCAGACTCGTGGTTGGCTTCTCGGCGCAAAGTACGACCAGCTCGACGGCCGTGTCGCCATGGAGCAACAGACCCTTGGCCAAGTAGCCAACACGCATGACGCCCTTCAGAATGCGCACCACATTGCCGCCGTTATCGGCATCCTTGTGAAATGAGAAGATCTGATTATCGCGTCCATCCTTTTCTGAAGGTTTATCAGTTTTCTCCTTTTTGGCGGCCGGTCCATTATCGCTGGTTGCTGCTGGACTTGGCAATTCAGCCAGTGTGTCCGAAACGAGCTTGAGTGCGCGTTCAGTATGGGATACGATGCGCTGTATTGTCTGTAGCTCCTCCTCCTTCGGATATATCTCGGCATGACGTGCAATAGCGTGACGATCGTCAGTGCTCTCCGGACGTCGTACATTGCCGCCTGGCATCATGCCAAAGTGCGGCGGTGGACCATTACCCATGCGCCCAAAGCGTTGAGCACCTGAAAATAGAATAACTGCAATTAGAATCTCTTGACAGATTGATTAAACTGATAGCTTACCACCGAAACTGCGTGACATCCAGTTATTGTAGTCGTACTCTTCATTGTATTGACGATTACGCTGCTCTTCCCAGTAGTTGCCGCCGTCGTGATCGTCGCCACGGTGTGAGGACATGAGAGCACGCTGGGCACGAGCCTCGGCCAGGCGACGCTGACGTGGAGTGGGCTTAAAGTCCACAACCAAATCCGGCTGTACTTTGCGTTTGTATTGCAAGCGATGGCGACGTCCCTTCATGTGCATCTCTTTGGCATTCGGATCATTGAACTTGCAGTCGCACAATTTGCAGTTGAAGCTGAGTATCTTGCCCTCATCGTCCTTGACCTCCTCGATGTACTCGCCGCCCACGGGCTTAATGTTGTCTGTATTCTCACCCAACGAATCGTCAAGATTGTCATCCATACTCTCGTTGCCACTAACTGCCGCTGCGGCAGAACTAGAGGTGGCTGCTTCAGCTTCAACTGGCTCAGACTTGACTGCTGTGTCCGGGGCAGCGGCGGCTGCATTCGGTCCAGCAGCTGGGACAAAGTTAATTTTACCCATTTTCTTGGGCTCCTCGGAAGGTATTGGCTTGCCCAGTTTCTGGTGAAGTTTCACAACTTTCTGATGCTTGGCACCGCGCACATGAGCCGCATAGGCATCGGTTCCGGTGCAGGTGACATCGCACAGCTCACAATGGTAGTTGTTACCACGATTCTGAGTACTGTTGGTGGCACTTGCTTGCATCTTCAGCGATGCCTCGCGTTTCTTGTGCTTCTGCCCCTCCAGATGCTCCCGATATGTCTGGGGGCCGGCACATGAGATCTTGCACACTTCGCAGTAATGCAGCTGCTGTGGCCTTGGCGGCGCCTTTGGTCGCAGGCCACGTAGGGCAGCTGCACCAGGAATAGTGGGACCCATCTTGCGTTGAAACCAGCTGTTGTTGGGCCCTCCATTGGGTTTCTGCTGAGGTCCTCCAGGGTGCTGCTGGGCCACATACATGCTAGCAGCGTTGTAGAGAGCCGTGTCGTAGCCACTATAATTGTTTCCCGATGCCGCATTGGGCGGTGGCTTTGGTGTGCCATTCGATTTGTCCATTTTACCCATGCCTTTTTGTGCACTATTGGGATTCTTGACGGGCGGTGCCGAATAATGAGTCTTGCTAACTGCTGCAGCTGCTGCCGCTGCTGAGGCCGTGTTGTAGCTGGCCGGCGCTTGCTGATAGAATGTTTTGGTAGCATCGTACGATTGCATGGCGTTTCTGTAGTCACCATAGCCGCCATATCCCGCACCACCGCCAGCACCGGCCGCTGCATACCCGCCACCGCCGCCGGCACCACCGCCCCCTTGGCCAGCAGCTACAGCAGCATTTTGATAGGCAGCCGCATTTGCATATGTTGCATTAGTTACGGCCGGATAAGTGACTTGTCCCGTGTTGTACTGGGTGCCGCCGTAGTTGAACCCGGCATAGTTATTGTTCGCCATTGCCACGCAATTGCTGTAAAAAGAACATACAAATTACCAATCAATGCAAATCAGTTACAGTAAAGTATATTGTCATTTGTTTTCCCCGCGAACAAATGACAAATCAGTTTTGTTCTAGTTACATTTACTCCTCGTTATTACTTTCTTATTGCTCTGTCCAAATATTTATTGCCTCCGGCAATATTTCGCTATATTTATTTGTGCTTGTCAAGTAATAGTCTGTTTATATCTGTTAATGTTATGTTGGAATGCGTGGAAAAAGTGCTTTTAGTCACGTCATGTCTCTCCATCTCGGTCTTTGCCAATACGAGGAGCCCCACACCATTTTTTCTGTATCGATTTTTTAGCATGCTTGTTTAAATGCATTTTCCGTGTGTGCAAATTGCACGCACACACGCCAATCAATGTATAACAAAACAAACAACAACAAATGCATAAAAAGTACAGTTTATAACACAATTTGCGCAATTAAATTACCTTTTATGTGAGTTATGTGTTAAAAAAAACTTATTCGTCAAGAACCGGCGACCGAGCGATGCGAATAGAGTAATCGCACTGTCACGATAACTTACTCAGTCACGACATCGCACAGTATTGCCAGATACGTGAGTAGCAACTCTGTATATCGATTATTAACAACTGTGTTTATATCGATATTCGACATCATTTCATGAAAGAGTGGCAGCCTCGTAGCAATTCCCGCCGAAAACAAAATGAGTCTTGCAAAAATATTTTGCTAGTTGTGAAATTGTTTGTTGTTATTTGTTTTGTACTTTTCGATGGATGAAAAACGGTATATTAAGCGCAAGGAAAAGGCGCGGGCTGATGGCAATCGTGAACAACTCGCCGTGAGCTGTAATCAGCTGGGTGACCACTATTACCAACTTGGTAAATACAATGAGGCAGTTAATGAATATAAACAAGAAGCGGCAATATACTCCAGCATGGGCAAGGAGCTGGAGACGGCAAAAGCAAAGCGGATGCTGGGCGAGATGTATACGTTGCTTTGTGAGTATGATGCGGCCAAAGATCATATTAATGATTATCTGAGTAAGTGATTGCTGTAGTAAGGAATTTCCTCACAATTAACATCATCTTTCTTCACAGAGATTGCCAAGCGGGTGCAGAACAAAGTGGAGCAACAGCGAGCTTATGCAACGCTAGGCCGGGTACACCTGCTGCATGGACAGAACTTGTCGGACACCAGTGCTTCGAGTTCCATGGAACAGCTCAAGATGGCCGAGAAAAGCTTTCTTCGTAGTCTTTTGCTGATTAAAGAGTGAGTTAAGATTATGTACCTATTGACACCAATAACTAAGCATTGGCTCAGTCTAACTGGACAGATTTCGAAACTGGAGCAGCTGGACATGCAAGCACGATGCTACCTGAATATTGGAGTCGTCAAGGAACACATGGGGGCGTTCGAGTCGTCCATGGAATACATTAATAAGGCGATTAATATAAGCAAAACTCACGATTTATTCGAGTTGACCCACTTGTGCTACATTTCCATGAGTATGCTTTACAACTGCAAAAAGAATGATGCTGCGTCGGCTCTACGCTACTGCAATATGGCGCAAGAAGTGGCCAAGCGGCTTCCCAACAAGGTGAAGAAAATATGTGAAACGCTTATAACTAAATCGGATATACTCATCCATGCTGGAGACTTTGCCAGCGTCAAGCAAATCTTGACCAAGGCCTACAAGAAGAACACGCCTGATGAGAATGACCGAGCGAGCATTGAACGATCTCTGCGTGTTGTGGTGAAAATTTGTCAAACACTTGATGAACTGGTGGTCACCAGTTCGGTGGACTACAGAAAATTAAAGGGCCTATATGAAATGCTTGGGGACGGCTGTTGCCATCTCTTAAATTACGAAAAGGGGATTGTATATTATCTAAAGATGCTGGAGTGTGCCGAGCAGAATGGAGAGCAGGGCAAGAGTCTGGTGCCCATCTATGTGAGCTTGTATCAGACATACAAGGATAACAAGCAGTACGATAAGGCATTAGAGTATTTGTGGAAGGAGTTTGAAGTGAATCAGGATGTGCCAAAAGAAGCCTTTACCACGCTTTGCAGCATTGCGGAAATTTGCGAGCAGCAGGCGCAACCCTTCTGGACAATTCATGATGTATACCAAAAGGCGTTGCGGCAAGCAGCTAAGGCTGAAGATTCCACGTCCAAGAAGTTGGAGAAGATTGCTATGGTGCGTTTGTACAAGCTACAACAGAAATATAAAATGCAGGTTCTCATAGAGAATCTGAAAGCAGAGGCTGAAGCCAAGGGGATTGATTTAACAGAGGATCACGATGAGGATGAGGATGTTGACAGTGATGTGGCAGCACCGCAGCAACAAAACACGCCTGACTGGGGTGAGGATGTCGATTTGGATGCATTAACCGACTCTGATGCCAGTGATCTTGATGAGACGGAGAAACCCCGACCACAGCGTATGACCCGAGGCAATCGTACACTGACTATCAAGCGCAACAATAAGGGAGAAACGCAACTGCATCAAGCTTGTATTGCCGGCAATCTGGAACTGGCACGGCGGCTCATCGAGCAGGGACACACGGTCAATGTGCGGGATCACGCCGGTTGGTTGCCCTTGCACGAGGCCTGCAATCATGGCTATCATGATATAGTGGAGCTGTTGCTAGACAAGGGAGCGGCTGTGGCAATCAATGACAAGGGCGGGACCAGCTGTGATGGCATTACGCCCCTCTACGATGCCTGTGCCAATGGTTTTCTGGATGTGGCCGAATTACTGCTAGGACGGGGAGCTGATGCAACCGTTCGCACGGATTACAATGAGACCTGCATTGAGGCTTTGGACAAGTGGCGGCAGTCCAAGCAACTAATCGAAGGCGAGCAAGCTCAGTATGCACAGTTGCGTGAAAATCTGCTACGTACGCTCTCCAAGGTGGGCATCTGTAGTCAGAGGGATGCGCGGCCGCTAACAAATGCCAATGCTCGTGAGGCTACCAGTGAGTCTTCAGAAGAGGAAGACCCTGATTTGTCGCAGGCTCAGCGGCGGTCATTGTCTTTGCATAATCGGTCTGGCGGCTCTGCTAAAAGTCCGCGCCAAACTCCGAGTGCTAGTAAGGAATACCGCAATGTCATGGCTCAGCTGAAGCGTCCAAATCGCACACCTGCTAACTACGATGAGCCCAACAGCAGTTCCAGCAGTAAACAGAAGCGCACAGCACTGCTAAATGTCGACGAGGTGGACGCGGATCATTGGTTAGTTGATGATGTTGGACCGGAACGCAAACGCAAGCGCTACAACTCGGGCAGCATTAGTACTCGAGCTGTTAATGCCAAAGAGAATCTCCATGATTCAGCGCTGCCATGGGAGACCGATATTCTGGCCACGCCACCTGAATTGGACGCACATCAGGTGCTAATTGAGGCAGTTAATTCCAAGCAGCCACAGCGTCAAAAGAATATGCGGAAGCTGTCGCTCTCCCGCTCTTCCAGCATGAATAGTAACCACAGCGGCAGCAATTCCAAGTCTAAACAGCAGGCTTCTTTGCTTGATTGTGGATTCTGTCGCTTTCGCAGCGAGAGTCCTTTGGGCAGCGGTGAAGACTCATTGGATGGCGCATCCGTAATCAGCTTGCGCACGAATCCCGAGCCAGATTCAACCACAAGCAGTCTACAGTCAGCCGGTATACAGCTGCTTATATCACCGTCCAAACATGCATCCCCCATCAAGGTGCAGGCTACACCTGTGATGGCCACCACCGTATCATTCAAAGTCAAAGTGCAGGATGAGCTGCTCTTGGTGCCCATCGAGCGCAAGAAGCTGCAGGACATCAACATGCGTTGGCTGGCCGAAGAGGCAGGACGGCGCTACAATAAGTAAGTTTGTGGATGAATCTAAATTATTTTAATTATATTAATAATCAAACCATTACAGATTAACTGGACTGACGCCACTGCTGCGTCTGAAAACATCCGATGGATTTGCTTACGAGGAGACGGATGCAGTGAGCGTGGCCCTGGAGCAGGGCATCCTATTGTCCACCATTCTTGATTGGAAAATATCACCGCTGTCGCAGCGCTACGAGGAGATGTGTCATCAATTGCAGAAGGGTAAAATACTGATCAATTTGAGATAGACGTAACACTGTTCCACACTGTTCGAAGTCAACTCTTGTAGCACAGTGTAACTGTTTATTTAGTCTTCAATGCTAATGACTATTTGATTTATGTTTGTTTTTTTAGGAGTCGATGGCAAGATCAAATTGCTTCTAGAGCGTTCTCAGAACACTCAAACACTAGAGCTGGCTGGTCTGTGGCTTCGTGAGACTCAGACCGAGGCATTGTTTAAGGCGTTGCTACACCAGGCGCGTCTCACAGTTCTGGACTTGTCTCACAACTTCATTGGCAACGAGGGCTGCCAACAATTGGCCAAAGCGTTGCCCACATTGCTACAACTAAAGTCGCTGCGACTGAGTTGCAATGCCATAAGCAACCAGGGATTGGAGCCTCTGCTCTGTGGCTTGGCCATGGAGAAACTAGAGCATTTGGAAGAGCTACAGCTAAGTCAAAATCCGCTGGGCAATGAGAGCCTCAGAACGTTGCACAGGTACTGCAGCAGTGCAGCTGGACGAGCGTTGACCACGCTGAATCTCTCACAGTGTGAGTTAACGGAATTGCAGGATTTCGACTTGGCTTACGGTCAATTGAGCAGCTTCGACATGAGCTTCAATCAGCTAACGCAACAGAGCGTGCGTAGACTATCGGAGCAGTTGAACAGCTGCCGATTGGAACAATTGAATCTCAGTTACATGTGCTGGCCACTGGATGATCAGTGTGGATATGCATTAGGCGAGCGAATCGTGGCCTTGTTGGAGAGTGGCACCAGTGAGAGATTTGTGCGTCTGGAACTTGCCGGTTGTGGACTGAACGATGCGCATCTCTATCAGATTACTCAGCATCTGGCCAAGGCAAAGCAGCTGGAATGGTTGGATATTAGCGACAATGAGCGCTTAAGTGGTCCAGCCCTTGGCTATGTGCTTGATGAGTTGCCACAGTTACGTTCGCTTTTGGCCACTAACTGTATTCGCCTGCTGGACGACCTGCGAGTACAGAAACTGGAGGAGCAGAAGCAACTGCCTAAGCGCATGGATCTGAGCATTGATGAACATGCGTTCACCCTGCCCGGTGTCCTTGGCACGCTGAAGGCCATTTGGCAGCTGAAGTGGGGCGACAAAGCTAAAGTATTAACGCCGAAACGACACAGGGGTCTGCTGAAGCTCTACGTGGACGAAACCGATCTACAGTGGTGTCCAGGATGATGGCGATTGTACTCTTACTTAGTCTGTTATTTTATTTTGTTTCACGTGTCGTTTTTAATGTTTGTACTAATTTATAATAAAATACGAAAGTAATCATTAGGCGTGTCTTTGTCTACGTACTTTTGGGGCCAGAAGGGGCAATCTCTGGACAGCATTTGTATCTTATCAGCTGGAGTACGATTGTTCCACTTTTAATTGACCGAGATAAGCGGCTGCTTGATTGTCTTTCGGGTTAGATTACGTATTGTACTCGGTAGTTTTTAACATTGAACTTTGCTCTGAGTTGTCCCGGATTCGAAATGATTCCTTGCGTTCCTTAGCTTATCGTATCTTTATTTGTAGCGTTTGCGAATTTACAGTGGGTTTAACTTAGCTAAGTGGATTTCCCTTGGCAACTTCATACATGTTTCTCGAGATGATGAGGCGCTGGATCTGGGAGGTACCTTCGTAGATCTGATAGATCTTGGCATCACGCATTAATTTCTCTACGGGATAATCGCTGTTGAAGCCATTGCCGCCAAAGATCTGCACGGCGTCTGAGGCAATCTTGTTGGCCATATCCGCAGCATGGCACTTGGCAATGGACGCATAGTAGCTGTTGCGGCGACCCTGATCAATTTCCCACGCGGACAAACGCCACGCCAGACGTGATGTCTCCACACCAATAGCCATATCGGCTAACATGAACTGCACAGCTTGATGGTGGGCAATGGGCACACCGAAGGTCTTGCGTTCCAGCGCATACTTAAGTGCCTCGTCCAGGCAACGCTGGGCGAGTCCAACGGCACCGGCGGCAACTGGAGGGCGGGTTTTGTCGAAGGTGCCCATGGCAATTTTGAAGCCGGCTCCCTCGCCAATTAGCACGTTCTCTTTGGGTACACGCACATCTTCGAAGGTGATGCCACGTGTGTCGGAGGCGCGTTGTCCCATGTTGATCTCCTTGCGTCCTGGCGTCAGACCGGGCGTGTCGCGTTCAACAATGAAACCGGTGAAGGCTTTGCTGGGCGGGCATTTTGGGTCGGGATTGGTGCGGGCCAGCACAAAGTACCAGTTGGCCACGCCTCCGTTGGTAATCCACATTTTCTGGCCATTGAGGACCCATTCGTCGCCCTTCTTCTCGGCGCGCGTCTTTATGCCGGACACATCGGAGCCGGCACCTGGCTCTGTGACACCGTATGCCGCCACCAAGGGCTCCTCCAGCAGACGACCCAGGTACTTTTTCTTCTGTTCCTTGTTTCCCGACAGAATCACAGGTGTTTGCTAACAGAAGATTCCAAACATAAGTTGAAAGTCATAAGAGGAAAGTGTGTACACTTACACCCAAGCCGCTGGCTTCCAGCGCAGTCATAATGCCCGTGCAACCATAGGCCAACTCTTCGGCCGTCAGACAGGTGGTGAACACATCCAGATCCAAGCCACCCAGCTCAGCGGGTACGTGGTTGTTCATAAGGCCCAACGCCCAGGCCTTCTTTATAATGGGCCATGGGTACTCGCCGGATTTGTCGTATTGCGCAGCCACGGGAATAATCTCTTCGCGCGTGAACTTGCGTGCAATCTCTTGGAACTGCAGCTGCTCCTCGGTCAAGGCAAAGGACGGACCCGTCGCAGACACATGTGAGACGGCGGCATACGATCGGCTAGCCACCAACTGACGCACGGCTGGCGCAGCGAGCTATAAGTAAACAACGACAACAAACCCATTAGTGGAATTCCGTTCATGAGTCCACAGTCCAATCAGGGGGCAAAGTACAATACTCGCAGATAAGCAATATAATCGAAAAAGATGAAACAAACTGTTTTCAAAATGTCTACCAAATGATCAACAGATGTCAGCTTCACTTCCAATCAGATAAACTTGTAACTTTCACTGTGTTTTTTGCAATTATATCACTTTCTTATCAGCAGTTGCGTACCTTATTCAGAAATGCCATAACGTTGAACAAATTATTATTGCAAAACTTCTATACTTGTGTTTGACTATTAATTGGGGTCGCGTTGCTCACTGGTCGACGTCTCGTGGCGAATTAATCAAAGCAATTGTATTCGCCGACGCAGCAAAGCTTGAATCCAACATGAACATTAGACTTTGCCGCAACAGCAAAAGCGATTGGCGCCAGAAAGCTTTTAGTGGTTGTTGGAGTCGTTAAACTTTCGCCTCGCTTTAGCTGCGGTTCAAACAAATAAGTGGGCATGCCGAAACAAATTCGCTTTGCTATAGCACAGACACAGCGCAGGCACATATGCGAGATCCTAAGGCGGCGAATTGGTTGCCTTAACGCGGCGAATTATTTCTGGCGTCAGCAATAAGACTTCTACGCCAGGGTTGCAATCAAACCAATTTCTTCCGCTTTACATTTCTTCTCATCGTGTTCTGTTAATTAACAGTGTGCGCCAAAGTAGAAATTCAAATGCAAATGTTCTGTTAATTAACAGTGTGCGCCAAAGCAGAAATTCAAATGCAAGTTTATTATGAGAATTTGCCGTTATTAAAATTACTGTTTTAACTATGTAGATGTTTATTGTTTAAATAATATTTATAACAATGTTTCGGCGACTTTTCTTGCCTATTAGTCCGTTTTATTGATTTCTTAAGCACTTCTTAGTTTTCAAGTGGTAACAGTGGAAATCGCTTTGTTTGGCACAGAACATAGCGAGGACACATATCAGATCAGATCAGAGGGCAAGCAATTCGCCGCCATCACGGTGAATAATCAACCTTTTTTGTATTTACAAAAAGCCACTGCATACTTTTAGGCACCGTCTTAATTTGAAACAGACCGTTGACTATTAGCTCAATTAGAATGCCGGAATTTCAATGTTTAAATATGCACCATAAATAAAAAATAGATATATAGAAAAAAAAACGAGTATACAAACACAACAAAATCGATTCAACGTAGCCCAGGAAATTGTTAAGAGGTACTTAATAAACACCCTCAATAACGGCGCTGTGGGCCTATGCTATGCTAACAAGTGAAGTACAGTTAAATGGAAAGTTGTGTAAACTTCTTCTAGATATTGTAACCAATAGCAGTTCACTATTAAATTTGTTTAAATGTGTGAAAAGTATACGAAACTTTAGCAACTGCAAATTTAAAATCATTTTTCTTTGCCTAAAAAATATTGTAGCATACTTTTCTGCTGGTAGCAAATGTAAGCGCTCAATTTTGAACATATTTTCAGCATTTATATTTAGATAGATTTTATATTTATGTGTATATGCCCTTCCAGTGTCGCGACCAAGTTTATTTACGACCGCGTAAGTGACATGCATGAACACAACAAAAAACAAAAATAAATACTTGTCTGTGGGTAAGTGTATTGTTTGTTTAGCTCAGTTGCCAGCATCTGCTCTTATCAGCAACGGCAACGCATAAAATTTGGTCCGGTAAAAGCTTCCGTTAACCAAGCAGCTCTCCCCCCGCCCCCGCCCGCTCGAATAAAAGAACTTGTAAAAAAGCGCACACGACTGGCAGCCGAAGTGGCCGAAACGAAAGCCTGGGACGAGGACGAGGACGAGGTGAAAGTCCTGTCACATCTAAGGCAAAACTGGGATAGCTGCTGTCGTGGCTAGGCCAGTCATTTGACATTGCTCCTGCGTAAAGGTTGTCCGCGCGCACAGCTCAACTAATCCGTCGTCTAGCAAGTTGCTGCCTTCGCGTCCAACTGCACAGTACTGTGTGTGTGTGTGTGTGTTAGTGCATCTGAGTGTGGATGAGTGTTGTGTTTGCTACACACTCCCACCGCCTACTGTTGGTATACATATATGTATACCTCGAAAAGAAATTGAGTGAAAAGTTTGGCAAGTGATTATCTAAGGATTAATTAAAGTCCAGTGTGAAGCTGAGGTTGGGGCTGAGATGGCTCAGTTTGTGACTCATATACAGCCAACGCTGTTGGAGGCGTCGCAAGGTCATGTGCCGCATCATCATGGTCACCAGGTAGGCGTGCAGCACTCGTCGCATCTGCCACACAGTGGCCATAATATGCCATCGCCACCCACGGCCCACAATCATCATCACCAGCACCATCATGGAGGACACGGCAACTCCTCCTCTGCGTCGCATGCCCATCAATCGCAGTCGCAGTCGCATGCTCAGCCACAGTCTCAATCCCAATCCCATCATCATCATCCAGAGCAGCATAAGAAATCACATCATGCGACAGGTCATGGCACTGCCAAGTCGCATCCGCCAAAGAGTCCGCCGTCGACGGTCTCATCGCCCCCGGAGGAGCATGTGGGCCACTACGACTACTTTCAGCACCAGCATGAGCTGGCCTTTCAACATGCTGGTGCTGCCACGCCCGGCGGCAGCAACAACAAGCACCACGACAAGCATGAACACTGCCCCACAGGACATCAGAGTGCGGTGAGTCTGACTGACTGACATCATACAGCTTACATCACGGCAAACTCCACTCCACACTAGGCTAGGATCCTTGTGCATCTCTAGCTCGTAAGACCGTAAATTGTATATGTATCTATCAGTTATGTGTACAACACTTATTTGTATGTGTACCCAACCCAAGCAAATGACGCAATCGTAATCCTTGGGCTGGCATAGCTGAATGCCAAATGAGTCATCTTCCGCTTGTCCTTGTTGGCCATTAACAACTTCATGACGACTCTCTGGCGTCGTGGCGTCGCTGCGTCTCCAAGGCATCGTTTACGGTTTATTAAAAAGCTTTAAATTAGACACCATATGAATGCCACACACCACGCACACCACACACCACACACCACACCACACACCTCACTCCCAACCACTCAAACCCATAGCACAAGCTTCCCCCCAACATCCTGTAGTACGCTCGAAAAAAGCTTTCGAAATATTCTTCACATTGTTGTTTAAAAATAACCAATTGGCGAATTTCTCTTTAATACTGTGCGCTCTTCATCGCACGGGTCTCTGAGCTGCCGCACATTCGAAAATAATTTAGAAAACAACTCAAATCGCTTGCGGCGCGACGCGTCTGTCTATCGCGTATATAGCGTATATAGTACATATATATCTCGCGTATATCTACATCGAATGGAGACCTTAAAGAAACGTTTTCCATCATTGCAGAGTTTGGGCGTAAGTCTCCTCATCTTTTATGTAATCCCAGCAATTGCTCCAACTGTGAATGTGCTGCGGCCTGCAGTTGACCCAAAAATATCACGCAGACACAGCAAAAGACTGCGAAAGTTATTTAAATTCGCCTCGTATTGTTGTTGTTGTTGTTGTTGCTGTTGTCGCTTTTGTCTAGCGTGGGGTGCACTGAACTAACAAGCCCTCCACAGCCTGCCCTCCACAGCCAGCCCCCCACAGCCTGCCCTCCACCGCCTGCCCTCTTCCATCTACACTCCACTGTCAACAGCGAGAGGAGAGCGTAAGAGTGTGTGAGTGTAAAGTGGAGTGAGTGATGAATGGAGAGAGGCGGCAGCGCGTAGAAGCTTTCGGCTAAATGCTTGGCGTCTCGCACTTACTCGCATTTACGCTGCGTTCCTTGAGGTCATCAAAAGTTTTGGTCAATTAGCCGCGGGGGCAGTGCGTCTGCCTATCGATATCGCACTACCTTCCCCTTGTTGTTGCTGCTGTTGTGACTCTCGTAATTTTATATGCCACGACAGGCAGCCTTTACGACGCCAGCGCCATAATTAATAATAACTGCACATAAAAAAGGTGACAGTGTCAACGAAGTGTAAATACCCTGGGAAATAATAGAATCATACCTTGATATTTGTTAATTTTGTTCTACTAAGTAGTATACGACAATGCGATTAATCAGTTAATATCAAAATATAATTTCAAATAATTTTGTTTCTGATTATTTTTCCTTATTAGGTTAGGTTAGGTTAGGCGGTAGCTGAGGAATAGACCTCAGCTCACTTAGGCCAAAAGAGGCCCATTGTGGTACCGCATGGGCAGATTTGATAATTCCCAACTACTTCGCTTTAAAACCAGCCTGAGGCTTTTATGAACCGTCTCAGATTCCTTAGCTTTATTGGAGTAAGGTCCGTCAGCTCTGTCAGATTGTAGGCTCCCAGGTGAGAAAACCTGGTTCTACATGGGGCAGGACAAGAACAGAGGAGGTGATGGACTGTTTCCTCCTCTTCTTCGTCACGACAGCTGCAGCATGGGAGCCAATGAGCCAGTGACCGGTTAAGGCTCTGATTACTATAGAGTAGGAGGCTCTGTCAAGTCCGCAAAGCTCGGAGAAGCGTTTTGGACAGAGGATGAGCCAGGTTTGGCGGGCTATGGAGCATGGTTGTCTAGGGTTTTTTCCTTATTAAAGAGTGATCCTCGTAGTCCATGCACAAATCCCAAGCACAGTGCCAACTAAGTGTAAATTCCCTTGGAGATACTAAGTTCTTACATTAATATATATTACTTTTCTACTACTAAGTAGTATACGACCATGCGATTAATCAATTGCTATCGAAAGATAATGTAATGTGTAACTATTTTTCTATTTAAAAACATGGCATTTTCATAAAATAAATATTTATCTCTCAATTTCAAGAAGTGTATTTCAACAGCTGAGAAAACATATAGCACCATCGACACATTATACAGTGTGATTATGTTCTAAGGGCTCCATAGCCTGTATAGAGTGTTCACATTGATATATGAACACTTTGTTTAGTACCAGCTGACATGCGAACATGCAATTTGCCTGAGTCTTGGGCATGTCGTGGGCAACCCTCTGGATCCAAGTGTAACCGTAAACCCCTTTCGGGTGGCCAAAGCAAACAGGCCAATGTTTGGCCAAGCGATAAAGGCCAAAACTGCAGCTCAAAGACAGCCACCCTATACACACGCACACCCCATCCAAGCTCATTAATTAAATTCCAACTGTGCGTCGCACCTTGCCACACATGCCACACTTCCTCTGCTGCAACGTGAGGCAAGAGGCACTCTTACAATTTTTTCTGGTCACGATGCAATTTGAAATGCAATTTTATGCAATCCCCTGGGGTGGGTTTCTATCGCCCCACAGGGTAGATTGGCGTTTATCGCCTAATTTGCGAGCCAACACAATGTGATTCACAACAAAAACAACAACAAAAGTAGAGAAAAACAAAGAAGAGGAAGCGGAAAATTGATGGCTCTAGCAGAAACTGTGTCGTTCCTTCCTGCGGTAGTACTCGGCTTGGCTTACTTGGCATTAAACGTGACTGTGACTGCATACGCATCTGATTTCGGTTTTCGGTTTTCGTTAGGGTGTTCCAATGTGTTAGGGGTTGAGTGTGTTCATTTCGAACTTAGAACTCACAACACGTTCCGTTCGAAATGGGAAATAAACAAAAGTCCAGTGAATCGCTGCGTCTGCGCCACCTCACGTCTCCTGGAAGTCTCCTATTCCCCCCACCCAGTCCACAACAAACCACACACCAACCAACTGTGGATTGCCTCGAGTTCCCACTTCGCACTTGTTTACGCTCAGTCAACAAACGTGAAATTTACTACCCTAGGGTGTGGATGGAACCTGCATATGTGCATAGTTTAGTAATGATTCTATTTACCCAGCTAATTAGTGTAATGTTTTGTGTGCTCGCTAGTTTAGTGTGGCTCAAATATCATCGCAACTAGCTGCAATTACCCGTATTTTGTTGGGTGTGCCGGACATTAGCTAACAGGCCAATTAGCCGACTACATCATATTTCCGAAAATAGATTAACTACTGCACTAATAAGTACTTAAGTTAATTGCGTTATGTAAATTATAAGCAAATTGTTAGATAGACAATTCTTGTATAGAAAGTTATAGATAAATTGTTATATAGAAAATTCTGTAGACAGATGTCTGTAGCAGGCGGAAGAACTCACAGTAAAGTCCATAAAGTACATACAGTGCGTTTCATAATCATTAGACACTCATATACATAGATTGATTAAATTGATTTTAGTATTTCATTATCATAAGACACCCATCCTTTAAAGAAGACTCTTTTGATGGTACCAATCGGTTTTTCATGAATCCCTTTAATTTCATTTTAACAAATTCTAAAGTGTCTTATGATTATGAAACGCACTGTACTTTATCGAGCCGTCTTCGCCTGTCTATCTCCACGACTTGTATGCGGTTGCGTTCGACTGTAGCTTTAGGTCAATTTTTGAATATTAATTCCATAAATTAGATATATTAGTCTAATGTCTAATGAATTTTTACAAAATGTCGATAGATTTCAAGAGCTAAAAATAATACTTTATATCTATGTGCTTCTGGCTATTTAATATATCACTTATATAACTTAATTAATGAAGGAAGTACGACTTTCAGTATTATAAAAGATAAACCCTGTAATATAAATGAAATCTCTGAGGTTTATTTACTCAACTAAACCCTTTTTTATGCCACTGCATATTTCATTTCAACAATTGTTAAGCCCAGACCCAAATGCATTTCATGCTTTACGCAGAGATTCTGGGAATCCAAGAAAAAGGCGTTGGTCCTTTTCAATTTGTAATGACTTCGTTGCACTCAGTGCACGTGTCGAACTGCTCCCCCTGCGTCCCGCTCTACTCTACTTCTAATACAAAATGTCAACAAAACAAAACGCACGTGCCAAACGGGTGGCAGTCGCTTCCGCTTCCAGTAGAAACCACCCCTCGCTGGTGGCGCAGTCGCAGTCAGTGCGACCCGTTGGACGGACGGCGTTTCCAATTGGAATGTGTGAGTGCGCAGGTCCTTCGAAAATCCTGACGATGCCGACAAATTTCAACCACGACTGGATAGGACTACTCGCAGGGCGTCCAGTCTGGAGTTGAACATCGAAGAAAACGGCAGCAAAAAGCAAAAAGTGCTCCTCAGTTAGTGTGTGTTGAAACAGAAAGAAAAAGGAATCCAATCAGACACACACACACACACACACACAGACACAGACAAACAAATACAGTTACAGTCACTCGCACAAGCACACGTACACACGTATAAATACACACACCCTCGCACACACACACACACACACACACATGCACTCGGGTACATAAGGCTTACATAAAATCTAAGGAAAAATCGATAAGAGTGCATTTAAAATTCAAAAGGAAAATCTCCAGTATACTCGTATACGAAACGTATTCGCGATAAATCAGCAAGAGTAATCCACTAATTAGAGCAGTGAAAAGAAATTATGACTAATCAGTGACGGCATACGCGAGTTGCGCTTACACAATTTCTCTATACTAGATAATCCACTCGTCGTTTGATTGAAAATCTCCATTGCATTTGACTGAAAATCCAGCAAAATGGTCACTGAAAATGGAGCTCAGGTAAAATACAGAAATATTATACTCAACATTTCTCATTCGTACGTGTGGTACAGGAACTTTTCAGCCAGACTGTGCGACATTTCGGGGACGGCCATGTTGGCGTCCATTTTGCACATTATCGATTTTTCATTGTCTGCACTGAAAATTGCGTAAAAACGCAACGAAAAGTGATTAAAACTGCCCATAGAGTAGGGTTAATGCACGATTTGATAGTTTTTCGGGCAGAAAACCCATGGGTCGCACCCATTTTGATGACAGCAGAGTTTTATTGATTTTTCAGGCTGAACATTGAACTGAATCGAATTCGAATTGAAGTGAATCGAATAGTAGTATTATATTCCCAGACTTTGACTTTGTTCTTTAATGGAACAATGAGCTAAAAATAGTGCATTGTACTCCAGTAGTAATCCAGAAAAGGGAATATAGTACGGGGAGTCTTCTGGGAATGGGAGTGAAGAACTGGGTGTGGTAAGCGGTACCAAGTTGTGCGTGTATAGTCGTGGGTAATAGAGATTTAGGTTAAACTTAATGATGACATGCGACATTTGCCATAGAGAAAATCCATAATATGACTCATATTTCTCTCTATTCATATGGAAGAGATTGCAATCACTACATTTGTTGCACCTTCTCATCATAATAATCAATTTTCTACTTGAGTTTCGAGTATGTTGCCACTCGGACGACATTTTCCTGCACAAGTTCAAAGCAAAAGGGCTTCAAGGCAACTTCAACTGCTGCTACGATTTTCACTCGAGCACTCCATTTGCACAACTTGAGCTTGTTACACAATGCTCTGGCAAAGGACCTTTGAACTTTTCGCTTGTCCGTGTCCGTGTCCGTGTCCGTGTCCTCTCTCATCATGCTGAGCAAACAAGGAAGCAGCCAGCGGCGTAAGACACACTCTAGTAGTCCACACAGTCATACAAAATGAGCCCAGCCATGAAAAGGAGCAGCACACACTTCCGTATTTGCCAAGGGGCAAGGGGGAGTGGTAGATGAGGCGAGCCCTCGTTGCAACAGCATGAGACTAGGTGGCAACTTCAGGAAGCAGCGGCTGCTCGGGACATTGGGTCTGTCTGCGGTCATTTCAACGGCGTCGGCTCAAGTGCGACGAGACCTGACGCTTCCAGTGCGAAACGGTTTCAACCAAAGCCGCATTCCAGTTGCACTTTCCAGCGCCGTGACATGACGTCATTTCGATATCGAATTCGCAATTCTGTATCGTGGAAACTGCTGCAACAGGAAAATATAAACAAATTGTGGGTGGTGGATACACACACACACCCACACACACACACATAGCAAAGGGCAGCTGTTAGATTTCGTATGGCCATAAAACCGAATTACACCTGCGCACCCTATGTGAGGTGACCCCTCGCCTTGACCGTCGCCGGGTTGAACTTGAGCAGGTGTTGTACGGGGCTTCAGTTGCGCAACGACTGTAACACTCACTTATTTACACACATATGCATATTTTGTGTGTGTGTACGTAACGCTAGCAACGATCAATAACACACTTGGCTAAGCTCATTTGATAAATACGCAACTGACACGCAACTTTCGCTTGACCCTCAGCTGGGGATAAGGCAACGCTAATAAATCTATGATGCGATAAGCTCACAGTTGATGTAAATGCTAGAGTTTGCCATTTTCTTATTCTCTTTCACTTCACTTCCACTTCTAATGACAATGCAAATTGACTTTCCATCGAGTCTAGTGTAAAATTTATAAGCGAATTATACAACGCGTTTCATAATCATAAGACACTTACATCCATCACCTCCTCTGTTCTTGTCCTGTCCTAGGTAGAACCAGGTTCTCTCACCTGGGAGCCTACCATCTGACAGACCTGACGGACCTTGCTCAAATAAAGCTAAGGAATCTGAGACGGTTCATAAAAGCCTCAGGCTGGTTTTAAATCGAAGTAGTTGGAAATTATTAAATTTTGCCCATGAGGTACCACAATGGGCCTCTTTTGGCCTAAGTGAGATGAGGTCTATTCCTCAGCTACCGCCTAACCTAACCTAACCTACATATATATATATATATCTTATATCTGGTGATTAAAGCTTTCTAAAGCCGAATGATTTTACAAATACAATCGTATACATCTAAGCTTTGAATTCACCGTTAGAATTCTGCATTTTTCCATTGAACTATTTTTCGCATGAATTTATTTACTGAAAGCACTTTTTGATGCGACTTTTTAGCATTTCATTATCATATTAAAGTATGGGCCTTTAAACAAATTTTTTGAATTAAATTTAAATTTATAGTAATATTTCGTATATCGCCCTCGACTTTTGAGAACCTCTAGCAATCGGTTTTACATGAATCCTATTAAGTTTATTTTAACAAATTCTAAAGTGTTTAGCAGTTGGTATTTTTGCTATAAAAATATATGGTCACTCTGTGCTCTAAAGTCGCGTGATGTTCTCTTTAAGTTTATGCATTAGCAAAGCGATTAATCATAGTATAATAAACTCCATTTTGACATCATATCAAGTTAGATTGATTACAATGGGAATAATTTATTTATCAAGTGATTAAATAATTATTATTTCTCCTTTTTAGGGCGATGGCAACACATCCTTCCTGCGTGCCGCTCGCGCTGGCAATCTGGAGCGTGTGCTGGAGCATCTCAAAAACAACATTGACATCAACACCAGTAATGCGGTAAGTGAACTCGTATAAATTGACCTAATCCTAAGACCTAATGATTGTCTTCATTCACCTTAGAATGGACTGAATGCCCTGCATTTGGCTTCAAAGGATGGACACATACACGTTGTCTCCGAGCTGCTGCGACGCGGCGCTATTGTGGACAGCGCTACGAAGAAGGGCAACACGGCTCTGCACATTGCCTCTCTGGCTGGACAGGAGGAGGTAGTGAAGCTGCTGCTGGAGCACAATGCCTCGGTCAATGTGCAATCGCAGAATGGCTTCACGCCACTTTACATGGCCGCCCAGGAGAACCATGATGCCGTTGTGCGTCTCTTGCTGTCCAATGGCGCCAATCAGAGTTTAGCAACGGAGGACGGTTTCACCCCTCTGGCTGTGGCCATGCAGCAGGGACACGACAAGGTCGTAGCAGTGCTGCTGGAGAGCGATACGCGCGGCAAGGTGCGTCTGCCAGCATTGCATATTGCTGCCAAGAAGGATGACGTCAAGGCAGCCACGTTGCTACTCGATGTAAGTTAAAGGATAAATAAATATTCTTTCTTATTGGTAACTGATTGGTTTGCTCTATGCACAGAATGACCACAATCCGGATGTGACTTCCAAGTCTGGCTTCACGCCCCTGCACATTGCCTCCCATTACGGCAACCAGAACATTGCTAATCTACTGATCCAGAAGGGCGCCGATGTCAACTACGCCGCCAAGCACAACATCAGTCCACTCCACGTTGCCGCCAAGTGGGGCAAGACCAACATGGTCTCGCTGCTGCTGGAGAAGGGCGGCAACATCGAAGCCAAGACCCGCGACGGTCTCACACCTCTCCACTGCGCTGCCCGCTCTGGCCATGAACAGGTTGTGGACATGCTGCTGGAACGTGGTGCTCCCATTAGCGCCAAGACCAAGAATGGTCTGGCCCCACTGCACATGGCAGCTCAGGGTGAGCATGTAGATGCTGCCCGTATTCTTCTCTATCATCGCGCACCCGTTGACGAGGTCACAGTGGATTATCTGACCGCTCTGCATGTGGCCGCCCACTGTGGACATGTGCGCGTGGCTAAGCTGCTGTTGGACCGTAACGCCGATGCCAATGCTCGTGCCCTTAATGGGTTTACGCCACTGCACATCGCTTGCAAGAAGAACCGCTTGAAGGTCGTGGAACTGCTGCTTCGACATGGCGCCAGCATCAGCGCCACCACAGAGAGCGGCCTGACCCCACTGCATGTGGCTGCCTTCATGGGCTGCATGAATATTGTCATCTACTTGCTGCAGCACGACGCCAGTCCGGATGTGCCCACTGTGCGTGGCGAGACTCCATTGCATTTGGCTGCTCGTGCCAACCAGGTGAGTGACCGCTAATAAGTGTAATTAGTTGCAGTCATTAACTAAACTTGTACTCCTTTGCAGACGGACATCATACGCATTCTCTTGCGCAATGGTGCCCAAGTGGATGCACGTGCTCGAGAGCAACAGACACCGCTGCACATCGCCTCGCGCTTGAGCAATGTGGATATTGTGATGCTCCTGCTGCAGCATGGTGCTCAGGTGGATGCCACCACCAAGGACATGTATACGGCTCTGCACATTGCCGCCAAGGAGGGTCAGGATGAGGTAAAAGATTTGATTGCCAAAAAGATAACGGATCACATCGACACGGTGTACCTGATGCAGTTGTTCTGGATACGTCATCAGGAGTTTTTCATTTGAAATTGGCTTTTAAGTTTCGCTCTTATTTATTATTATTCACGAGTATTTGATCTGCTGTTTGTGTTACCTTCATCGAGTATTATGGATATTGTTGTGTCTTCTGTTCTCTTCTTTTATGTTGGCCATAAAATAAATGTAGCCATTATTTTATTTATTTTTTATGTATTTTATTTAGTGTTGTTTATGATTTTACATTCGCACAGCGCCATTTTGTTTAATTTGAATTGTAGTGTGACCAGACTTGTGTGAGTGGCGTTGCCACCCTGCTGCACTTATCGATAACACTAACGGTTTCCAGCAGAATGTAAACAAATCAGAGAACTAACTTGTGAATTTCGCATCTGTAGGTTGCCGCTGTATTGATCGAGAATGGTGCCGCCCTAGACGCAGCCACCAAGAAGGGCTTCACCCCGTTGCATCTGACCGCCAAGTATGGGCACATTAAGGTCGCTCAACTCTTGCTGCAGAAGGAGGCCGATGTGGATGCTCAGGGCAAGAATGGCGTGACACCGCTGCATGTGGCATGCCACTACAACAATCAGCAGGTGGCATTGCTGCTGCTGGAGAAGGGCGCCAGTCCACATGCCACCGCTAAGAATGGGCATACACCACTGCATATTGCGGCACGCAAGAATCAGATGGACATTGCCACCACTCTGCTGGAGTACGGTGCCCAGGCGAATGCCGAGAGCAAGGCTGGCTTTACGCCACTGCATCTCAGCAGCCAGGAGGGTCACGTGGAGATCTCTAATCTGTTGATCGAACACAAGGCGGCTGTTAATCACCCGGCCAAGAATGGGCTAACCCCAATGCATCTGTGCGCCCAAGAGGACAATGTCAACGTGGCTGAGATTCTACAACGCAACGGGGCCAACATCGATATGGCCACCAAAGCTGGCTACACGCCACTGCATGTGGCCTCCCACTTTGGCCAGGCGAATATGGTGCGCTTCCTGTTGCAGAATGGTGCCAACATCGACATGGCCACCAAAGCTGGCTACACGCCATTGCATCAGACCGCCCAGCAGGGCCATTGCCACATTGTGAACCTGTTGCTGGAGCACAAGGCAAACGCCAATGCGCAGACCGTCAATGGGCAGACACCACTTCATATTGCCCGCAAGCTGGGCTACATTAGTGTGTTGGATTCCCTCAAGTCCATTACCAAAGAGGACGAGGCAGCCGCCACTGCTCCCGGTCAAGCCGAGGAAAAGTATCGTGTGGTTGCACCCGAGGCCATGCATGAATCATTCATGTCCGATTCCGAGGAAGAGGGCGGTATGTATAGACTTGTTTGTTGTTATCCATATCACATGCCACACTTAGCCTCAACCAGCACTCAACATAACCAAAATATCCTTAGCCTATGCCTAGTCTTAAGTTAAATATAAAAACCGCAAACAAATACTCGCTCAGGTGACACAATTTGGGAATTGGACACAAGCTACGAGTTTGGCATTGGCGGTGAATACGATCCCAACCGTCTTAGGGCAGATGCCAACCTATGCGCCTATCCGCCGTATTACCAGGGCGACTATCTGTATGTCTCCAGTAAGTGCCAATTGTTGAACGGTTGCAAGGCCGCTTGTAAAACTCTGCTCGTATTCGTACTCCATATACCTACATATATGTTGAAGAGCTGCCTGCTATCAAGTGCCTCCATTGGACTCGATTGGCTAATCTGCAGTAACAAAATTGGTTGTATTGCCGCAAATATAAGCACTTTATATGGTTACTCTGGTCTAAATGTATAAATTAATTCTTGGCGTTGTTGTTGTACACACTAAAACACACCTGAGCTGGACTAGCTTCTCTGTATGGTGAAGAAACATATTTATTTATTATTATTATCAGAGATATGTTTTAACACTGCGACCTCGAAGATCTATTGTGCTCTCTGCCTAAACTAAGTTACAGCTCTTCCGCCAGTTCGATCAAGCGCAGAAATGCGATGATTCTCCCTGGTTGAAGAGCTCTTATCTCTGGACTGTCTAGGAAGTAGTTACCTAAGTGAGCTAGCCTTAACCTACTGACTGCCGGGCATGTTCCTAGTATGTGCTCTGACGTTTCGTCTTCTCCGAGACAGAGTCTACAGAGTGTATCGTCAACAATTTTGAGAAACACATTTATAGTTTTCAATCAATTGGAATTGGGATGAAAATTAACTCTTTTCTTTCGAGTCTTTTCCGAAAAGGATTTGCCCTTTGTGTATATACTTAAAGTGTCTTCTGATACACTTCTGAATAAGCAAGTCAAATAGACTTCTTTTTTTATATTTTTATCGGTGTTTATCCCTTTCAATTCAATTATTTCTTTATCAAAATGTGGCATGTTAAAGTAACTACCTCATAGTCCAATATGTACTATATTTAATCTATACTTTAAGCTCATAATCCACACTCATGCTAGCTTTATATATCATCTATATAACAATATACAATATACTATATATCTATAACAACGAGCTGCATGCAGAACCTATGAAATTTGTCAACTAAAATCAAACTCATTTGCATTCTTCTATTTACCATGCACCGCGCTCTCATCAATGCATCAATGCAACGCCAACAACAACAACAACAACAACAACAACTGAAACAACTACAACACAATATAAACACAACAACAACAATTACCACTACAACTACTACAACATGAACGCTATATGGCCAAATTGTCTTGTGACTGTCTTGTGCTTAATTGAAATGCGCCGGAATGCCACCGAAATGCTACGCATATCACATCGATTGACTATCAAAATCTAGGCGAAGATAATATGCTATCCGATCAACCTTATCGCTATTTGACCGTTGATGAAATGAAATCTCTAGGCGACGACTCGCTGCCGATTGATGTGACGCGTGATGAGCGCATGGACTCGAATCGCATGACCCAGAGTGGCGAGTATGGTGGAGGTATACCGCCCACCATTGGCGAGGAGGTGATCAGTCCACACAAAGCTCAGGTCTACGGGCAGTCCCCCAAGGCCACCGTTGATGGTGTCTACATTGCCAACGGCGCTGACAGCGATGAGCCACCACATGTGGGGTAAGTAGTACCGGCGGAGTACTCTCGAATAGCTAATCTAAGGGCACCTTTTGCAGTCGCAAGCTGAGCTGGAAGAGTTTCCTGGTGTCATTCCTGGTTGACGCCCGAGGCGGCGCCATGCGTGGCTGTCGCCATAGCGGAGTGCGTATGATTATTCCATCGCGCTCCACCTGCCAGCCGACGCGGGTGACCTGTCGGTATGTAAAGCCGCAGCGCACCATGCATCCGCCGCAGTTGATGGAGGGCGAGGCTCTGGCTAGCCGTGTGCTGGAGCTGGGACCCTGCTCGACCAAGTTCATTGGTCCAGTGGTCATGGAAGTGCCGCACTTCGCCTCGCTCCGTGGCAAAGAGCGCGAGATTATCATACTACGTTCGGATAATGGTGAGACCTGGCGTGAGCATACCATTGACAATTCGGAGGAGATCATACACGATGTAATGCAACAGTGCTTTGAGCCAGAGGGTAAGTGGATTGCTTTACACAACTAATTTGTTAACGTGGCTAATATTGACTGTTTGTTTGCACAGAGATCGCTCAGCTAGAGGAGCAGGCTGGGAATCATGTGTGTCGCTTTGTCACCTATGATTTCCCACAGTACTTTGCTGTAGTCTCACGCATACGCCAGGAGGTGCATGCCATTGGACCTGAGGGCGGCATGGTGTCCAGCACCGTGGTGCCCCAGGTGCAGGCCGTATTCCCGCAGGGAGCGCTTACCAAGAAAATCAAAGTTGGCTTACAGGTAAACCTCTTTAAACCGCGCAAAGGTGTTGCTCCAGAGAAGCTGCGCAAGATAAGCGTGAATCATGTACCCAAAAAGAAGCGCTTCTCGCTGATTTGGTAAACGAATAGAACCACAACCACACTCAATACTCAATATATTGCGAATACCCAAAATAAAAGTCAAATATCGTGCATTTACCTATACAACTTATCCAAAATCTGTCAAGAACTAGAAGTTTTCCAGTAATTATTATACGCATTTAGATACAAGCCAAAAAACGACTATGTAAACCGCTCCATAAACTCTGTAATCGGTCAAGCCAAACTATGCACTAAAGCTATTTATAAACATAGTAACTTATACTACTATCTAGCACGGCCCGAGGGCTACTACTCGTATTACCCAATCGAATCAAAATATTATACTTCGACTCTAGTGTTTAGATCTATCTCTTCCTGCTTTCAATGCCTATCGATTCGCATTTTGGATGTTATTTATGATATGTGTGTGTGCACTTTGTTTTAACCACAGAAACCAATTATATGGCACGAGATAATGTAGAACACGATACGATCAATATCAATATGCTACTGATAGCAACTTGCAATACCACAATTAATTACTTAAACTAATCGATGACTGATCTTGGATCAGATATAAGACAGATCGCATATTTTCTTATCAGCAAAACGATGAAACAATTGTCCAATTGAATAAGGCAAAATTAAGTACATAATATACTGAACTATATGCTTATATTATTATTATTATTATGATTATTATAAACTATTCATACCTACAATAATAAAATACTTATTTATGCATAAGATTATACAAGTTTTCTGAAATGACTACCCAATAAATTTAGTTCAACAAAAACTTTATGCCAATGAAAATGTTTTCATTAGTTTTCATTTGATTAATTCATTTTTCATTAAATTGCTTTTTCGATACCACAAATGACTCAGAAACATAAAAAACCAGCAGAAAAGCAATTATATATATGTATATATATTGTAAAAATGCTTAGACCGTTGCAATTGGGTTCGGTTTGAAGTGCCTAACGAAGTTGTAACACTTTAGCCAAGAAACGATTTTACGATTTTAATGGCCCCAATCATGAGTTCAAATTTAAGCATATTTATTTGCATTTTGTACATATGAATACAGTTAATATATCTTGAGTTCTGTATGGTTTTCATTAACACTTTGAATTTTCTTTTCAAAATCTTTAAGTTGTAGTCAAAGTTTTTTTTGATGACTAAATTTATTGGGACATAAATGGGCTTGAACATTGATTGTTATTGTTTGTAGTTAATGTTTGTTGTGTCCTAATGAAACATGCGATTGCAATTGCTCAATACAACCATAAATAACCTAAATGAAACATCAAACTGAATAAGCATTGATTGTATATAAAACAAAAGTCGAATACGAATGTTCACCATTTAGCCCAAGACTCATTTCATTTTCATTTCATTTTGTCATTAGAATTACAATAATGTATACCTAGGCATACGTTAGCCATATGAACTTGTGTATATTTTCATTAGACATTCTGTTTGATTTGATTGTTTTGTCCCATGTACTCAATGTATACCTTAAGAGTGGCCCGAAAATCGATTTCTTGTCTACAGTATCGTTACGTTCGTTACATTTCTAGGCCCAACCGGTTGATCCCGATTTAACTGCTAAGCTGCTGGGTCGCGGGGTCGCCGTCTCGCCGATTGTTACGGTCGAGCCGCGACGCCGTAAATTCCACAAGGCCATCACACTGAGCATGCCCGCCCCGAAGGCTCATAGCCAGGGTATGATCAATCAGTACTCGGGCAACACGCCAACGTTGCGTCTCCTCTGTTCGATCACAGGTAAGTTACAATTGTTGCCATAACAGTGAGCTGTATTCTCTTTTTTTTGTGTTGTTGTGACATGTACTCCAAGCAGTTCTATAACAATTTTGAGTAACTGTACTTAACATTACATTTTGTTAGTTGATGTTTATGAGTAACTTCCTCCTCAATCCCTTCTCTAATGCTCAGGCTTTCATTTCGATTTGTTTCGTTTTGAAGTAATTGTAGGATTTTCCTTTACTATTATTTAGATTTCGTTTTCTCTTTTCGTTCTATTTTGTTATCATGTACTATATACTAATATACATGCCATATATCTACTATATACTTATCCACATATTGTTGTACAGTGAAACAAACATATCGAAATTCCATACTACACTCTCGAAATACTCGCGGTCCCCTGCGATAAGAAACATTGTGCTTGTGTCTGTGTAGTTGATGCGTATAAGTTGTTCGGGTTTTTTCTATTGAGTACTAAAGTTGATTGATTTAACTACTTTCCACTACATACATACATCTATCTATATACTTATACTTACATTAAGCGAGCCTAGTAAAAGTAAATGTAACCGTAACCGTAAAAGCAACAGCCATAGCCTAGTAAAAGTCATTCACCCTCGCATACACAGACACAGTTACACCCACACCAATACAGTTACAGCTACAACAGATACAGTTACAGAACCCTCACACCAACTCTCGAACTCTCAACCTAATGTCATGCTCAGTGTCATCATTGTGCCAACAGTGTTTGCTCCAGTACTATATCTATGTTAATCTATGTATATTTTAAGTGATGTGTTCATTTCCGTTTCCGTTCTATGCTTTCCTTGACTTTTCTTTTTGAACCGTAAAAGAAAACAATACAAAACTAAACTAAACTAAAATGTGCATACTTCAATTCAATTCTTAATTGAAATCGTATTTAATTGTTCTATAATTTCGTACTAATGCGTCAATGCATATGTGCACGCATTCCATTCTGTTTTCTCAATCCATTGAAGGTGTGTTTCGGAAAAGGTCTCTAAAAGGTAACTAAAAAAATAATAATAAAAAACAACAAACTATAATAATGAAAACTGTCGAAAGATAAAACAAAATTAATTCAGAAATTCACAAACATGTATGAGGTTTCGAATTGAAACTGTTTACAAAATAAACATAAAGTTATTTGTTCGTATTTAGTTGTTTCGTTCCATGCCAAACAAATTGATTAATGAATAACAAAATAGTTGCAGATATCTAATTATCGAAAGAAAAATGAAAATGAAAAATATTTGAAAATTCTGCATATTTCATTTGAAACAAATTTCTTATTCAAGAAAAAATATATTGCAAATTTTTTTCAAAAATATATAATCTAATATTTCTTTTTGAACTACTCTATGCTTTGAGAACTCTTGATTTGATTAACTTATACTTTGCTTTGATAATTTCCGTTAATTTCAACTTCCTTTCTGTTACTTTTTTAATGAAATTCGGGTTGCGCTGCGTCCTTGGGTTTTCTGTACAAATAACATAAACAAAATCAGGTACACTTCTGTTGGGCGTATCCTTCTCCAACGTTTAGTCCTTTATTCCAAGGCCATGTTCAAGTTGTGCTTCTAGCTTATTTTTGTTCGGAGTAAGCTAACTTTTCCAATCACTTTTTCGATCCTTAAGCTTATCCTACAAACATTTTTGCTGCGTTCTCTCTAACCTACTAACAACAATAACTACCAATACCTAAATAAAGAATCTCTCTGCCTGCACGCGGTTTTACTATTCATATCTATCTATATCAATTGCACAATTTCATTCAAAAGTTTGTAGGTCTGTAATCAAACAATCTTAACTCAAATGCTAAAGTTGCTCTTTGGGCCATTGAAACCGTATCAAAAACCAAAGGCTATGTGCCAGACTTAAAATGTAAAATTATTATTTATTTCTCTTTTTGAATATTATCTAAGCTTACACAAAGATTTCGTTTGTTTATTGTTTGATTTGGAATGTTATGCACTTAGTAGTTTCGTTGGAGTGTTTGGATTTCCGTTAATGGCTTTTAATTTTGAGTTGTTTAAATATAAAGCAGAATATATCAAAATGTATAGATTACTTTTCAAAAATTAACCATACATCAATTTCGAATTTCTACTGTTTGTGGCACCAAAGAGAACTTTTCTGAAACCGAAAACAAGATAAACTAGAGAAAAACGAAAGAAGAAAGAAAGAAAAACGATAAAAGTCAACGCAAAGTATAAATAAACGTAATTGATAAACTACTACATAAACAATATATTTTGTTTATTTGTATATAAACAAGTTGACAGTTGATTGAGTTGTTTCAAAATTCCTTTACGATTACTATGTATTATTTACATTTATTCTGTGATTCTGTTTCCTGGGTTCTTAATGTTTTCCACACTTTACATTTACTATACAAGGAACACGTGACACGCTCACTTGATTACCATTTAAAGCCTACTAATTTCTCATTAATATTTTCAATATATACTTAGCATGTTGTTTCGACTAGCTTCAAATTAAGCGTAACAAGTACCTTTGTACCTGTATCTCTGTAAATGCTGCAGCCCAATAAATTTACCTGTTAAATACTTTTGCTTGAAAACAAAGTCATCAGTACATGCTGACATTACACACACACACACACACACACACTATGTACATTGTCAGTCATTACATGCCCACATTATTCACTCACCAACACACACACACACACACACACTGACCACCATAATCAATTTACTAAGATTCCCAATACCCATTGCTAAATACTACAATAAACACTAAACTTTTTCTAAATAATATAAACTTTTCAATACTACTCGTACTATAATCATACAATTGCTTTGTATTTAACACACACAATCGTAATTCTCGTTTTGAGTTGAGTTTTGATTTTCCAATTAGTTGAACTACTATTTCCAAATTACATAATAATTAATGATAATTATTATCTGCTAATGAGACAAAAGTAGAGTTTTCAAAGCGTTTTTAATACTATGTAGTCTGTACGTTCCCCTGGCCTTTGCCTTTGTCCTTGTTGTATGCCCGAAGATTGAACATATTGTTACCTCCATCACCTCATAGGCGGACCGTCTCGTGCCCAATGGGAGGATGTAACCGGCTCCACGCCGCTGACATTTGTCAACGATTGCGTTTCATTCACGACTACCGTCTCCGCACGCTTCTGGCTAATGGATTGCCGCAACATATCCGATGCCACCAAAATGGCAACGGAACTGTACAAGTGAGTATCCAGTTATACAAATGAGAAGTCTCCAGAGTAAATATATTCTTTCGCTTACAGAGAAGTCATACACGTGCCCTTCATAGCCAGATTCGTGGTGTTCGCCAAGAAGATTGAACCCTTTGAGGCGCGTCTGCGTGTATTCTGCATGACCGACGATCGTGAGGACAAAACTCTCGAGAAGCACGAACTGTACACTGAGGTGGCCAAGAGTCGCGATGTGGAGGTGCTGGAGGGCAAGCCTCAGTACATTGAAATGGCTGGTAATCTTGTGCCCGTGACCAAGTCAGGCGATCAGTTACAGCTGCAGTTCAAGGCCTTCCGTGAGAATCGTCTACCCTTCACGGTCCGCGTCAAGGATCAGCATGCGGATATTGTCGGCCGCACGCTGTTCATGAAGGAGCCCAAAGTGGCCAAGGGCGAACCACCACAGCAACCCATCTGCATTCTAAATATTGTGCTGCCCGAAGCGGTTATACCCGATTCGACCACAGCATTCTCGGAACGTGTCTCCTCTGCCTATCGTACCTCCATGTTCAGCTTGAGCAAGCATCAAAACGACCATTACATTGGCGACATTCGCATTGTAGATCTGTCCAATTTGCTGGGCAAAGACTGGATACAATTGGCGCCAGAAATTGGCATCACTGCCGATGAGATCGACGAGATTATCAACCAAAATACCGACAGTATTGCGAAACAGGCCCAAAGCATGATTCGCCTCTACAAAGATAAGCCCCACTACGACATCTTGGCTTTGGAAACGGCCTTAAAGAACATCGGACGAGATGACATCATGAAAAAGTGCAAGAGCGGACGACTATCGCATTCGCGCGAGTTTGATGAGGCCGATCTCATGAAGAACTCGGAATCCGTAGAAGAGCTGGTTCGCAGAGAAAGTAAGACTACTCACTGTCTATTATAATAGAGACATTACTTATATATCTATATCAATTTCAGGTAAGCGAATCCAGCAAATTAACGAACGCGAAGAAGTCAAGTACTCTGCCGAGGAGAAGGAGATCGAAGAGTCCGAGTCGGACGAGGAGCAAGCAAAACGAACCGTTGCTGAACGTCGAGAGAAGATTGTCAAGCGTCTTTCTGTGGAACGTTCCATACCTGCCTCTACCCAGAAGAAGGAGATTACACGAGAGATAACTGAGATAAAGCGCAAGAGCTTGATTGAGGATAAAAAGGCACATCACGAATCGGAGATTCTGATGCAGCTACCCGCCGACAATGTCATCATCAAGACTGCTGCAGTACCCGAGCAGGTGATTAAGATGAAGATGGGCAAGATGGACTCGACCGAGGTGAGCAAGAGCGATTTCGACAAGGAGTTGACGCACAAGCTGAGGACCTCTGGGCGCAGCTCGGAGGAAGAAGACCAGCGCTCTCCGGATAAGGTTGATAAGATTATCCAAGACATTAGTGCTGCTGAAAAGACGACAAAGGATACAGCTACCACCAGCCGAATGGCTTCCATCACCCGCCAAGAGGCGCGAGATATGACCGAGGACTTCTTGGAGTTTGAAAAACGCACTCAGTTGCCAACAACTACAGTTCACGAGAAGTTCTCAGTGGAGTTCAAGGAGAAGACCAGTCCTGTAGCGGCTATGCCACATGAAACGGTCAAGGAAGTTGAACGAGTTATCAGCGATGTAACAGAAACTGCCAGCAAGAAGGTGGAAAACATTATAAGTTCATTCGAGTCTGACAAACAGGAAGTCAAAGAAAAGACCAAAGAGGTCAGTTCCGAGACCACAAAGGTTACCGAGACCATAAAGCATCTACAAGATACGCAGTCAAAGACTACAGAAGTTGCCAAGACTGTCGAAGTTATCGAAAGCACAAAAATTGATGAGAAAATTGCCGATTTCGAGGCTAAAAAAGTGAAATACGATTTCCATGGAGGTGAACCCAAGACCCAAATACCCAAACTTGTAAAGAAATCCAGCGATTTAGAAATTACCAGACCCACAGCGGCTCCTCGTGCCCCAACAGAAGTAGACTTGGAGAAACCAGTCGAAGCTAAGCCCGTCTCTAAAATCCCAGTCAAGACTGGAGTAGCTGAAATCGATGCACGAAAATTGACACAAGATTTTCTGCACACGGAGCAGAAAACCCAACTCCCAGCTGAGCCTAAGCCAGCATCCCCTGCTAGTAAGATTCCAAAAGTAGAACCCAGAAAATCTGTGGAGAAGATTGCTGAAAAAGATACCAAAGTCTTTGATGACATTGTTTCATCCACTACTACAATTATGACTTCTGGAATGGGCACCGAGCAGCCCATGGCTAAGCCAGAAATAGCTGAGAAGGTGCAAGAAATGCTTGTTGCAGTCCAAAAGGTCGAAGAGAAGGTTACAAGACTAGCTGAGAAAGTAAGTAAAATTGACGAACCGCTCCAACAGGAACAGCCTAAACTGGCAGCCAAGGAAGATAAAGTGGCTGAAAAGGTCGCTGATGTGGTCGAGACATTCCATAAGATTGACGACAAAATAATACTCGATACTCATAAGACGACTCATGAGTTCCTAAGCATGGAACAGCAAAGCCAACTGCCAAGCATGCCCCCAACCACAGAGAAAATCATTATGTCTAGCCAGACATCAACTGCTTCCGAGCCAGAATCAATCGTCTCTGTGAAAGCGGCGCCGCCCGCCAGTAAGATACCCACAATGAAAGTAGCAGAGAAACCGACACCACAGCAGAAAGCTGAACCATTGAACGAACGTCAGCTTACAGCGGATTTCCTTCAGATGGAACAGCAAGTCCAAGTGAAATCTGAGATACCCCGGAGCGCAGTCAGCGAATTGGCTGCAGCAACCACAATCATGCCAAGCACCATGCAGCCCAAGGAGGCCACCAAAGAGCCTTCACTTATCGATATTGTACCAGAGGCCAGTGCACCCGCACTTGCCGGTGATGGCATTGAGTCGGCTGCACCAATTTGCGAGGTTTCCCCCTTTGCCGCACGCAAGATGACCGTTGACTTTCTAACCATGGAACAACAATCCCAACTTCCCGGCGAATACGACAGCGATACGTTTGGCAAGCGAGCCACTGTACCCATGAGCGATGATGGCCTCGCACCACCGTTGCCCATCGAACCACGAAAGTCGCTCACCGATGCCGAATTCTGCAAATACGTGGGCGATACGATTACCAAGAAGATGAGCGAGGGCTTAATAGAAATGACTGATGAGCTCAAACAGATAGGTGAGTGGGAGATAGTATTACGTTTATCATTCTGGCATTGAAATATAATACTGTATTTCAGCGAGCGACATTCCAGACTCCCAAACGCCACCGCCCACTCCGAGTGACGCCAGAGCCGAGAAGCAGAATGAGCAACCCGAGCTGAGCCGCTTGGAACGTGGTATGTTCATATCGTCCCACTTTTAAGGATTGATATTAATGGCATTCCTTTCAGATTACCTGGCCGACACGGTAACCACGCTGCACTCGACCACCGAGTCGACCTTTGAGCGTGTCGCTGCCATTTCCACAATTGGTAAGTGCAGTTTGAAATGAATCTCTTGCCTTTTCCTATGCAATATGCGTATTTGTTATGTAAAATTATTGACTTAACTATACTCTATTATGTTTGCTTATTTGATCAAAGAAAATAAACTCGTGACGATGATTTCTGTACACCCTTCCCCTTATGTTCGATTCTATTTGATTTTTGTGCCACAATTTGTACTCGTTTATGTTCTGTTTTGATCCACTTAAGTACGTAATAGTAAGTGCCTTTTGTTTATCCAACTCATTTCATTTTGATTTCAATCCAAAGGCTTCTTGTATGCAAACTACCATTCATTAAGAAAAGAACAAATGGAAACGACAATAGTTGACAATTAACAAGTTATTTTATGTACTCTTTGCAAAGTAAATACTATGAATAAACTGCTAGTGTGTATATCTTAATCAAAAAAGTCTGTAAATGAAGAAACCATAACGAGAACACAACGAACTGAATAACTACTTACATATATAGTAATTGTCAAGTCTCATTCAATGAATGGCCAGCAGGTGGTGACTACCTGAACCGTTATAACATGCTACTTACTAACATTTTGGTTAGCTAATCCAATTATATGCAAAGGTCGAGGAAATGAGGAAAACCGCAAGAGAAAAGCCCTCTGTCTGGCGCCGTTGTTGTTGTGCATTGACTACATAACATTCAAAATTGCCAATGTCAACACTAGAAGCCGCGCGCGGGTCAATCCGAATCGATAAAATCGATAAGAAATTTTAATTAACTGCGAAATTGCTTAGAGTTGCTTAATGCCAACTGAATGTAGTTTATCCATAATTGATCAGTTTTAAGTAACAATTTGAATATAATTTAGTAGTTAATCCTGCATTCGTATTATTCATTCAGCTGTAGATAGAATGTGGCGCACTTATGTCACTGCGCAGGCCAAAAAGCAGCCGAGCAGAGCGTACGCGGTGGCGTATACTTAATTTAATTTGTTCGTACATTCTTGTAGCATATCGGCGGACAGGCATTTGATGCAGATTTAGTTGGAATTTGTATTTCCCAAGTACGCGCAGCGTAACGGTAATACGAGGCGAATTTTCCTGTAGACGCGCTATCTTCTGGTCTAAAATTTGTGACTAATTTGTTTGTGCTTCTTGTGCATTTGTTGAACTGAATACACATAGTACTACTTAGTAACGTTGAGTTGTTGTTTGTGGTTTATTCAGTGCGTAATTAATAAATAAACTATACTATACTCTACTAAAACTAATTACAACTAAACTACCACACTAAACATTTTAACCAAAACACTAAAGTATCTTTAAGTACTGTAACTTTAATTTATGGTAAGTTCTGAAAGCAAATCTTAATGCTATCAATTTGAAAAGCTGTCTGTCTCAATGAAATTCTCTAGCTATGATGGGTATCGCTAATAGGACTCTTTCTATTGATCTCCTCTTTAACTGTGTAACTGATGAAACGACAATTACGTTTGCAATTTTTAACAATTATTTAAGCAATTCAGTTTATGTTTTCCTCAACTACTGCAAGCTACAATAATTGATTAAAATTCTATAATAATTCGATATGGCAGGCGTACGAGTAAAAGTAAAAGATTAGTCAACATTATGCATATCAATAGATATCGTACATAGAACAATAATTACAATAAATTATAAGATTTTTTTCATTAAGATAAACACCTTTGGCATACAATTTTCGATTCTCGAAATTCAAGTTATAATTATATAAATTGTGAGCTCCAATATTGTGTCAATTCAGTAAACCACCATGGCTTTAAGTTTCCACATTTATCGTTTGATTTGATTTGTGCATACAATTATATTCAGTTGCTTTTCGTAATTTTTGTGAGTCCCTAGCGAAAGCGCATATTCTCATGTAATCAAGGTGTATTGTATCTAAATGTTTAGTTGAAGAGATATCAATAAAGCTCACCCTAGCATCGTAACATAAATACCTAATATAAAACGTACCTGTTTAGTTTATAGATTATTTTTATTAGCGGCTTATTAAATATCAAAACAAAACCAAAACAATAACAAGAGCAATACGTAAAGCAAAAGCAATAACTACACCTTAATCTACGTTTGATTTGTATGCACCCCTAACGCGCTTCCTTAGAGTTACGTATGATTGGCTATATCTAAATGTAATAGTTAGTTGGCCAAATTACCATAATTTGCACCTGGATAACTCAAATTACCTGCATATGCATATACTCGTACTCGTACTCGTATCATCGTCTTGTGTACTTTTGTATCGCATTACCATATGTGGCATATGATGTCGTGGTATAATTCTTCTTGCAGTAATTGCTAGTTTTGTTTTGAGTAAACTAATGAAAATAATGAAAACATTGCGAATTCTTGCTTGAATATTTGCTTAAAAATATGCAAACGTAATTAAAATCAAATTGTAATGTACATAGATCTCAATTGAAATGGTTAAACGGCAGAAATGGTCAAGGAATCCACGACTTCATATATAGCATATGACTCTGGCATATGTACTGTTAACAACATTTTCTTTTTGCTTTTAACCAAACCAACTACTAATTTTACAACTACTAATTAAGCATAATTGCATGTTTGTGCCTGCTGCTGGGTTTTGGCGTACAGCTTGTAGACATATACATACATAAATACATACTACTCGTACATAAGGCGATCTCTGCACATTGTACATACAAAATAATCAAACTAACCCACCATATAAGGCTTGAATGTACTAGGTGTTAACTGTCTAAATATTGCCTTGTTTCTACTTCTCAAAATTGCGATTACCTGGAAATAGAGCACTTCAGTGTTCATAATGTAAAACCCGAAACATTTACAAGTACTGATGAAACTGATAAGCTGCTTCATAGAATGGTAGCTCCCCCCGATATCCAGAACTTATACTCACGAGACACTACCTCATTTACAGAAATGAGCGCAAGTAGTCCAACTCCGAAGGCACCAACGACCACAACGACCCTTACAGCGCATGTAGAACGCACTAAGATAGATTTAACTGCAACTGCAACACCAGTTGCCACTGCAACTGCAACTGCAACAGGAGGAGTTAAGAAAGAGTCGCCAGAGTTAGATAATGTTAATGTTATCGATGTTGTCCAGCGAGATGCAGGTGATAGGGAGTATTTAGAACAAATCATGGGCTGTGGTGATGTTAGACGTAAGGTATTACGTTTGGAGAGCAGTGGCAGTACGGAGTCTTTGGAGTCCCAGAGCATAGCGCCCAAATATATTGGCGACAATGTACCAGTGGTTAAGGAGGTCGTTCAGAGCATTGAAGATAAAATCAGTGGCACAGTCGAAGCCATTCCATTTGCAGTGCAAAAACGACCAACGAATCTGGACAAAAAGGAGCTGAATGTCGTTGAGCTAGAGAAACAGATTCTCACAACCGCAGATATTGCGTTGAACAATCTAAGCAGATGCGAGCCCCCGGCTCAAGTTGTGAAACTATCACCAGTTGAGGCAATTGAACGTGGGGCAGTTGGCCTTGCCGAAATTAACGAAGAAGTATGCGAGAAAGTGTGTAAGAAGCGGAAGGCCTTTGAGGTGGCAGAAGACTTAAGTGAAACGCAAAAGACTTTAGAAGAGCAGGTAGTAGGCTTAGATAGAGATGTAAATCAGGTACCTGGCAGCATTTTAACAGCAAGTATTGATGAGCACAAAGACTTAGAAAGTAAGGTTACAGAATTAGAGACATTGCCAAATGTGAAAGAAGTTGTTCAACAGATTGAGCGCAAGTATCCCACAGGGACCTTGGAGGCTACACCCTTTAGTCCACGTAAACGTGATACAGTGGATCGCAAGGCTGATGTTTCCTCAATAGAACAACAGATTTTGAGTGATACTGACTTAGTTTTGGATAGCTTAGGAACTAAGCAGGTTTTAGAGGAGAAAGTAGTTTCCCCCGTTTCAGAAACGGGCAAAACGAGCAGAAGTACTGAGAATCTTGAAGCCGTCTGCGAAAAGATTTGCTCAAAGCGTAAAGTTTTTGATACTGCACAAGTTTTTGAAAAACAAGGAGAATTTGATAGGCCTTTTACCCACACTGACATTAAATCTACAACAGCTAAGTTTCTATTAGATGAACAATTAAAATACGACATTTCCGGAAGTATTCAAGACTTTGAAGCTAAAATTGTATCTCAGGAGACGACTTTTAAATCACAAGAATGTGATTTTAAATTGTCTAAACAATGTGATAAAGAAGAATTTCCACTAGATCCTACCAATAGCACAGATGAAGTAGTTTTCCCAATGATTGTGCACACAAATGAACAACTGCATTCAATTTCAAAAGCAGATATTGATGACACCAAAGAAATAATACACGTCACACAGGAATACGAAAGAAAGCTGAGCAATCTTAAACCCGCTGATATCACAGCCATAGCTCAGATAGATAAATCCCATGTTTCGGAAAAGTTTCCAACACATACACCATCAGAATCGCATGGGGACACTACAGATATTAAAATCTCAACCTACGAAGCACTCGTCTCAAAATCTTTGCATTCTACCAAAGAGAAATCATTCCCACCTGAAAAGCGTGAGAAATGTAACGAAAGTGAAAGTGATGAAGAGATTACTCATGATGAAAAGTTAGAAAAACTCACCCATCTGATGAAAATTGATAAGCAGAGAGTAATTCAAACTAATTTTAAAAGTTTAAAGGAATCGTTTGAGTCAACTTTAAGTAGTACAGTAGAAACCAATAAGTTTCCAAAACAAACATTTGAAGTTAAAGATAAATTTTCGAGCCTACTACTAAAAGAAACTAATGAACAGCCATCAACTGATAAGGCACCCATTAAGCCAGATGAGAAACCCAAGTCACCATTTGATTCACCCAAACAATCTCCTAAAGAATATTCTGATGTCGAAAGTGAGGACGAGGTTGGTTTTGATAAGCCTGTAATTAAGCCCCTTCCCTCCACCACTCCATTGATTCCGACAACAACTACAAGCCAGATTACTTCCGTAAGCGAATCCCATAAATCTGTTGATATTCAAATTAAGGAAGTAGTGAAGCAGCCCTCAGATAGTGTGAAGTCTATTGATAAGCCCAAGTCCCCGACTGATAAAGCTCACCCAATTTCTAAGGAATATTCTGATGAAGAGAGCGATGATGATTTTGGAATCGTTAAGCCACAAGACAAGCCTTTCACTCAGCCAATTCCTTTGGTCACTAGCACAGAGAAATCTCCTCTAAAAGTTGATGATATTCTCAAGCCATCAACTGATAAGGCACCCATTAAGTCAGATGAGAAACCCAAGTCACCATTTGATATATCGAAGCAATCTTCTAAAGAATATTCTGATGTCGAAAGTGAGGACGAGGTTGGCTTTGATAAGCCTGAAATTAAACCCCTTCCCTCCACCACTCCATTGATTCCGACAACAACTACAAGCCAGATTACTTCCGTAAGCGAATCCCATAAATCTGTTGATATTCAAATTAAGGAAGTAGTGAAGCAGCCCTCAGATAGTGTGAAGTCTATTGATAAGCCCAAGTCCCCGACTGATAAAGCTCACCCAATTTCTAAGGAATATTCTGATGAAGAGAGCGATGATGATTTTGGAATCGTTAAGCCACAAGACAAGCCTTTCACTCAGCCAATTCCCTTGGTGACTAGCACAGAGAAATCTCCTCTAAAAGTTGATGATATTCTCAAGCCATCAACTGATAAGGCACCCATTTGATAAGCCCAAGTCCCATGATAATCACGCAATTTCTAAGAATATTCTGATGACGAAAGTGAGGACGAGTTTGGCTTTGATAAGCCTGAAATTAAGCCCCTTCCCTCCACCACTCCATTGATTCCGACAACAACTACAAGCCAATTACTTCCGTAAGCGAATCCCATAAATCTGTTGATATTCAAATTAAGGAAGTAGTGAAGCAGCCCTCAGATATGTGAAGTCTATTGATAAGCCCAAGTCCCCGACTGATAAAGCTCACCCAATTTCTAAGGAATATTCTGATGAAGAGAGCGATGATGATTTTGGAATCGTTAAGCCACAAGACAAGCCTTTCACTCAGCCAATTCCTCGGTCACAGCACAGAGAAATCTCCTCTAAAAGTTGATGATATTCTCAAGCCATCAACTGATAAGGCCCCATTAAGTCAGTGAGAAACCCAAGCACCATTATACCAATCTCAAAGAATATTCTGATGCGAAAGTGAGGACGAGTTTGGCTTTGATAAGCCTGTAATTAAGCCCCTTCCCTCCACCACTCCATTGATTCCGACAACAACTACAAGCCAATTACTTCCGTAAGCGAATCCCATAAATCTGTTGATATTCAAATTAAGGAAGTAGTGAAGCAGCCCTCAGATAGTGTGAAGTCTATTGATAAGCCCAAGTCCCCGACTGATAAAGCTCACCCAATTTCTAAGGAATATTCTGATGAAGAGAGCGATGATGATTTTGGAATCGTTAAGCCACAAGACAAGCCTTTCACTCAGCCAATTCCTTTGGTCACTAGCACAGAGAAATCTCCTCTAAAAGTTGATGATATTCTCAAGCCATCAACTGATAAGGCACCCATTAAGCCAGATGAGAAACCCAAGTCACATTTGATATATCGAAGCAATCTTCTAAAGAATATTCTGATGTCGAAAGTGAGGACGAGGTTGGCTTTGATAAGCCTGAAATTAAACCCCTTCCCTCCACCACTCCATTGATTCCGACAACAACTACAAGCCAGATTACTTCCGTAAGCGAATCCCATAAATCTGTTGATATTCAAATTAAGGAAGTAGTGAAGCAGCCCTCAGATATAGTGAAGCCTTTTGATAAGCCCAAGTCCCCGACCGATAAAGCTCACCCAATTTCTAAGGAATATTCTGATGAAGAGAGCGATGATGATTTTGGAATCGTTAAGCCACAAGACAAGCCTTTCACTCAGCCAATTCCTTCGGTCACTAGCACAGAGAAATCTCCTCTAAAAGTTGACGATATTCTCAAGCCATCAACTGATAAGGCACCCATTAAGCCAGACGAGAAACCCAAGTCACCCTTTGATTCACCCAAGCAATCCCTAAAGAATATTCTGATGACGAAAGTGAGGACGAGTTTGGCTTTGATAAGCCTGTAATTAAGCCCCTTCCCTCCACCACTCCATTGATTCCGACAACAACTACAAGCCACATTACTTCCGTAAGCGAATCCCATAAATCTGTTGATATTCAAATTAAGGAAGTAGTGAAGCAGCCCTCAGATAGTAGTGAAGCCTTTTGATAAGCCCAAGTCCCCGACTGATAAAGCTCACCCAATTTCGAAGGAATATTCTGATGAAGAGAGCGATGATGATTTTGGAATCGTTAAGCCACAAGACAAGCCTTTCACTCAGCCAATTCCCTCGGTCACTAGCACAGAGAAATCTCCTCTAAAAGTTGACGATATTCTCAAGCCATCAACTGATAAGGCACCCATTAAGCCAGACGAGAAACCCAAGTCACCATTTGATTCACCCAAGCAATCTCCTAAAGAATATTCTGATGACGAAAGTGAGGACGAGGTTGGCTTTGATAAGCCTGTAATTAAGCCCCTTCCCTCCACCACTCCATTGATTCCGACAACAACTACAAGCCAGATTACTTCCGTAAGCGAATCCCATAAATCTGTTGATATTCAAATTAAGGAAGTAGTGAAGCAGCCCTCAGATAGTGTGAAGTCTATTGATAAGCCCAAGTCCCCGACTGATAAAGCTCACCCAATTTCTAAGGAATATTCTGATGAAGAGAGCGATGATGATTTTGGAATCGTTAAGCCACAAGACAAGCCTTTCACTCAGCCAATTCCCTTGGTCACTAGCACAGAGAAATCTCCTCTAAAAGTTGACGATATTCTCAAGCCATCAACTGATAAGGCACCCATTAAGCCAGACGAGAAACCCAAGTCACCCTTTGATATCACCCAAGCAATCTCCTAAAGAATATTCTGATGTCGAAAGTGAGGACGAGGTTGGCTTTGATAAGCCTGAAATTAAACCCCTTCCCTCCACCACTCCATTGATTCCGACAACAACTACAAGCCAGATTACTTCCGTAAGCGAATCCCATAAATCTGTTGATATTCAAATTAAGGAAGTAGTGAAGCAGCCCTCAGATAGTGTGAAGTCTATTGATAAGCCCAAGTCCCCGACTGATAAAGCTCACCCAATTTGCTCACCCAATTTCGAAGGAATATTCTGATGAAGAGAGCGATGATGATTTTGGAATCGTTAAGCCACAAGACAAGCCTTTCACTCAGCCAATTCCCTTGGTCACTAGCACAGAGAAATCTCCTCTAAAAGTTGATGATATTCTCAAGCCATCAACTGATAAGGCACCCATTAAGCCAGACGAGAAACCCAAGTCGCCATTTGATATATCTAAGCAATCTCCTAAAGAATATTCTGATGTCGAAAGTGAGGACGAGTTTGGCTTTGATAAGCCTGTAATTAAGCCCCTTCCCTCCACCACTCCATTGATTCCGACAACAACTACAAGCCAGATTACTTCCGTAAGCGAATCCCATAAATCTGTTGATATTCAAATTAAGGAAGTAGTGAAGCAGCCCTCAGATAGTGTGAAGTCTATTGATAAGCCCAAGTCCCCGACTGATAAAGCTCACCCAATTTCTAAGGAATATTCTGATGAAGAGAGCGATGATGATTTTGGAATCGTTAAGCCACAAGACAAGCCTTTCACTCAGCCAATTCCCTCGGTCACAAGCACAGAGAAATCTCCTCTAAAAGTTGATGATATTCTCAAGCCATCAACTGATAAGGCACCCATTAAGCCAGACGAGAAACCCAAGTCACCATTTGATTCACCCAAGCAATCTCCTAAAGAATATTCTGATGTCGAAAGTGAGGACGAGTTTGGCTTTGATAAGCCTGTAATTAAGCCCCTTCCCTCCACCACTCCATTGATTCCGACAACAACTACAAGCCAGATTACTTCCGTAAGCGAATCCCATAAATCTGTTGATATTCAAATTAAGGAAGTAGTGAAGCAGCCCTCAGATAGTGTGAAGTCTATTGATAAGCCCAAGTCCCCGACTGATAAAGCTCACCCAATTTCTAAGGAATATTCCGATGAAGAGAGCGATGATGATTTTGGAATCGTTAAGCCACAAGACAAGCCTTTCACTCAGCCAATTCCCTTGGTCACTAGCACAGAGAAATCTCCTCTAAAAGTTGATGATATTCTCAAGCCATCAACTGATAAGGCACCCATTAAGCCAGACGAGAAACCCAAGTCGCCATTTGATATATCTAAGCAATCTCCTAAAGAATATTCTGATGTCGAAAGTGAGGACGAGTTTGGCTTTGATAAGCCTGTAATTAAGCCCCTTCCCTCCACCACTCCATTGATTCCGACAACAACTACAAGCCAGATTACTTCCGTAAGCGAATCCCATAAATCTGTTGATATTCAAATTAAGGAAGTAGTGAAGCAGCCCTCAGATAGTGTGAAGTCTATTGATAAGCCCAAGTCCCCGACTGATAAAGCTCACCCAATTTCGAAGGAATATTCTGATGAAGAGAGCGATGATGATTTTGGAATCGTTAAGCCACAAGACAAGCCTTTCACTCAGCCAATTCCCTTGGTCACTAGCACAGAGAAATCTCCTCTAAAAGTTGATGATATTCTCAAGCCATCAACTGATAAGGCACCCATTAAGCCAGATGAGAAACCCAAGTCACCATTTGATATCACCCAAGCAATCTCCTAAAGAATATTCTGATGTCGAAAGTGAGGACGAGTTTGGCTTTGATAAGCCTGTAATTAAGCCCCTTCCCTCCACCACTCCATTGATTCCGACAACAACTACAAGCCAGATTACTTCCGTAAGCGAATCCCATAAATCTGTTGATATTCATATTAAGGAAGTAGTGAAACAGCCCTCAGATAGTGTGAAGTCTATTGATAAGCCCAAGTCCCCGACTGATAAAGCTCACCCAATTTCGAAGGAATATTCCGATGAAGAGAGCGATGATGATTTTGGAATCGTTAAGCCACAAGACAAGCCTTTCACTCAGCCAATTCCTTTCGTCACAGGCACAGAGAAGTCTCCTCTAAAAGTTGATGATATTCTCAAGCCATCAACTGATAAGGCACCCATTAAGCCAGACGAGAAACCCAAGTCGCCATTTGATATATCTAAGCAATCTCCTAAAGAATATTCTGATGTCGAAAGTGAGGACGAGTTTGGCTTTGATAAGCCTGTAATTAAGCCCCTTCCCTCCACCACTCCATTGATTCCGACAACAACTACAAGCCAGATTACTTCCGTAAGCGAATCCCATAAATCTGTTGATATTCATATTAAGGAAGTAGTGAAACAGCCCTCAGATAGTGTGAAGTCTATTGATAAGCCCAAGTCCCCGACTGATAAAGCTCACCCAATTTCGAAGGAATATTCTGATGAAGAGAGCGATGATGATTTTGGAATCGTTAAGCCACAAGACAAGCCTTTCACTCAGCCAATTCCCTCGGTCACTAGCACAGAGAAATCTCCTCTAAAAGTCGATGATATTCTCAAGCCATCAACTGATAAGGCACCCATTAAGCCAGACGAGAAACCCAAGTCGCCATTTGATATATCTAAGCAATCTCCTAAAGAATATTCTGATGTCGAAAGTGAGGACGAGTTTGGCTTTGATAAGCCTGTAATTAAGCCCCTTCCCTCCACCACTCCATTGATTCCGACAACAACTACAAGCCAGATTACTTCCGTAATCGAGTCTCATAAATCTGTTGATATTCAAATTAAGGAAGTAGTGAAGCAGCCCTCAGATAGTGTGAAGTCTATTGATAAGCCCAAGTCCCCGACTGATAAAGCTCACCCAATTTCGAAGGAATATTCCGATGAAGAGAGCGATGATGATTTTGGAATCGTTAAGCCACAAGACAAGCCTTTCACTCAGCCAATTCCTTTCGTCACAGGCACAGAGAAGTCTCCTCTAAAAGTTGATGATATTCTCAAGCCATCAACTGATAAGGCACCCATTAAGCCAGACGAGAAACCCAAGTCGCCATTTGATATATCTAAGCAATCTCCTAAAGAATATTCTGATGTCGAAAGTGAGGACGAGTTTGGCTTTGATAAGCCTGTAATTAAGCCCCTTCCCTCCACCACTCCATTGATTCCGACAACAACTACAAGCCAGATTACTTCCGTAAGCGAATCCCATAAATCTGTTGATATTCATATTAAGGAAGTAGTGAAACAGCCCTCAGATAGTGTGAAGTCTATTGATAAGCCCAAGTCCCCGACTGATAAAGCTCACCCAATTTCGAAGGAATATTCCGATGAAGAGAGCGATGATGATTTTGGAATCGTTAAGCCACAAGACAAGCCTTTCACTCAGCCAATTCCTTTCGTCACAGGCACAGAGAAGTCTCCTCTAAAAGTTGATGATATTCTCAAGCCATCAACTGATAAGGCACCCATTAAGCCAGACGAGAAACCCAAGTCGCCATTTGATATATCTAAGCAATCTCCTAAAGAATATTCTGATGTCGAAAGTGAGGACGAGTTTGGCTTTGATAAGCCTGTAATTAAGCCCCTTCCCTCCACCACTCCATTGATTCCGACAACAACTACAAGCCAGATTACTTCCGTAAGCGAATCCCATAAATCTGTTGATATTCAAATTAAGGAAGTAGTGAAGCAGCCCTCAGTTATAGTGAAGCCTTTTGATAAGTCCAAGTCCCCGACTGATAAAGCTTACCCAATTTCTAAGGAATATTCTGATGAAGAGAGCGATGATGATATTGGAATCGTTAAGCCACAAGACAAACCAGTTTCTCAGCCAATTTCGTTGGACAATATTGTGATTCATAGCCCTGATCAGTCTACCCAAAAAGTTGACAATATTCTGGCAACATTAGTTGATAAAAACTTACCCACTAATGTTCCCGTACCTTACTTAATGGAAAGCCAGATTTATGACAACGATGGTATTAAAATTGGTATGAATAGCAATGATGACATTGGTATTCGGCACGAAGATGAGTATTCATTTATCCAAAAGTGTGATCCGGACTTTGATGGCGAGATGGATGGTTCTCGGACTATTCAGCAAATTGTTGAGGAAACTTTAAAGGCAGGTGATGCAGAAGTAGAGAAAATTGTACAGGAAACGCTTAGAAGTGTGCAATTGCATAAAGAAGCAGACTTTAAGGAGCAGATGATTACTGTAGCTTGTGAGGATGAACGCAGTGTCGAACAAATTGTCGAAGAAACATTAAGAAGTGTGAAAGTTCAAGATAAACATGAGAGTAATCAGTTAAATGAATCACCAATTGAAAAGAGTGCAGACCTTACAGAAAAGAAAGATAACCTTGAAACAACAGTATCAACAGAGAGTAAAGAAGTTCGCCCTGTAGCTTACTTTGTCAAATTAGAAGGTGAGAAGAAAGATTCAATACCTGTGCAGAAGAAGTTTACAAAGTCTATAGATGGCAAAGTAAAGACAGTGAAAGAGGTAAGCTTAAAAGGTACAGACCTAGCAGTAAAAAAAGAAGTAAGAAAACAGAAAGAAAAGCCTAAAGCTATGCAAAAGAAAGACTCTACGAATCGTACGAAGCCCACAAAATCCGTTAGTAAACAGGAAGCCACCTCTAGTAAATCAGCATTAAAAACAGATTCACAGAAAGTTGTCAAAAAAACAGAGTCCAGGAGATCTGTGACAAGCTCTACTTCTACCACCACTAGTTCCGCATCAGCAACAAGCCGAGTTATAAGCGAAATTCACTTTGAACGATCAGCTAGCCCTAGTTCAATCTTTTATGAGAGCCAAGGAGAAAACAGTCGTGCCACCACGCCAAGGCCTAGGGTAAAAACAGACGTTACTAGAATTCCATACAATAGCTCAATTCGCTCATTCAGTCCCACACCAAATGCAACAAAGTCGATTAAAGCCACAAAAACCACAACAACAACAACTATAATCAAGAAACCCCAAAAAGACACAGACAAGCAAAGCAAAGTCATCAAAAAAGAAGTAACTGTGCAAACCTCCAGTTCCACTTCGAATCGGACAAAGACTCCAACTCCGTCTGCCACACACAGATATATGCAGCCGACTTTGGCTCACAGTATGCGATATGGCCTGAATGCCGCCGATAGTGAAAGTCGCAGTGTGACTCCGGCCCCGCCTAGATCCCCAGCACCGCCCAAATCACCTGCTCCACCACAGACGCATAGAAAAAATACATTCAATACCACAAAGAATACGACAAGTGCCTTGACAAAAAACACTTTAATAGATCAAAAACGTGAAAAGCCCTCAGTACTGACCAAGAGAGGTTCCCAAAGCGAGAGCAAGGAATCTCTGAAGAGCACAGACCGATTTTACAAGAGACAAACATCCAAGGAGAATAAAGAAGCCAACGTGATAGGTTCCAAGAGCCAAGTAACTAAAAGTATGAAGACACAATCAGCTAATGCAACTAAATCCATTGCCTACAGAACTTCCATAGAAATCGAAGACAAGAAGAGAATTGCAGATACTCTGCAACGCACTAAAGTTCCAATTGGCTTGTCTTCCGCAAAAAGAACTTCAACTTCAACTAAGCTAAGCAACAATAAAAGTGATGCAACCGTTTCAAAACCTCAGGTAGACAATAAGAAAATCGTTAGGAGAACAGTAAGCAAAACGAGTGAAGACGACAAAGGCAGCAGAATAATCTCGAAACAAGTACGTAGTTCGATTGAGCCGAAGATACAGAAGCAGATGAAGGATACCATAAACGAATCGAGCACTACAGCCAGTGGCAGCACCAGTGCCAGTGGCTCCTCCAACAGCACCCGTCGCAGTGTGCGTTCTGTGATGGTCTGCCGTAAGACCGACAAGGAGAAGACGAATATAAAACTATCCGAAAAGAAGTCCTCAAGTTCCAGTGGCGGTGCTATGTCGACATCAACTGTACGCGTCCACAGGGAGCCGACAGCCACAACCGGCGCGGTTAGCACCGTGCTCGTTGATGACGACTGCGAGGTGATAACCATTAAATCAAGTGATAGTACAAAAAGCTCTACCTCATCATCCTCCGGCAGCGGCAGCAACAGTCGCAAGGTGCTAACCAGCGAGGTTTTCACTAAGACGTTCGGCCCCGACAAGCCCCTAGAAGTAGTCTACCGCCAGCCCGATTTTGATGTTGAGCACCACATGACCCTGGGTATACGGCCACAATCCTCAACCGATCAGCAACGATGTGTGAACGAATTTGATGTCAGCTTTATCGATACCACCGATTCCAGTCTCTCCGACTCAGTTGCACTGCCCATGTTTGGCCCCGGTGAACCTGAGCGCCTTCTAGCCGCCAGTCCTGGTTCACCTAAGCCAACCCGTAGTCCACTAGCTCTCATTGAAGAAACCCTGCGGCGTCACCATCAAAATCAACACCAACACAGTCCTGCTGCCTCATTAGATTCCTCCCTACTGTTGCCTACCGTAGAGAGCAGCAGTATTGTGGTGGTGAGTGAGAGTCGAGTAAAGAAAGAGGCAGAGTCGAGCAGCAGCAGCATACCAAAAGGTAAATAAAAGAATGAAATAATAATAAGACCTAGAGCACTGTCATACATTTTTGTAAGCATAGCTTAGAGCGATACCCATCAAGTCTAGGGAATTATTGAATTTAATGCAACCTTTTCAATTGATTTACATTTCGCAAAATGCTTTTATTCAATTTAATTTTAACTTGTTTCCCACAAATAGCTGATGCAAATAACTAAACTCAATTCCTAAAAGCTAATAGTAATAACAAATAACAAATAATAATAAACCAGAATACTCAATAACCCACCAAAATGTCCAAAAAACTACCAACTATATCCGTAACTGCCGAACACCATTCCGAGTCATCCCTCTCCTCCGATGATTCCGATAGCAATGACATGGACTATGGCCGCAATGGAGCTGGCGGAGTCACAGACGTAGAGGATTTCGATAGTCAACTCGAAGTACTCAAGCCCAGCTCGCGCAGAAATTCTGGCAATTCAGCAAACAAATTGGAGAAACCGAAACCAGTTGATAATGATGTGACAGACGTGGAGGATTACGACACTGAATCAGAGGATGAGGACTCAAAGAGCATCGCTTACCCCGAATTGAAAATGTCGCTACGTGAATTCCTGCAGCAAGGATTGCAGAACCAAGAGGCTGTGGACAACGATGCCAAGGAGAGTTGTGAAATCAAAGCCGGTGACTTTTTGCAAGCACAAAATCTAAACGGGGTGGCAGACTACCTAACTGACTGCGAGGACTACGACACAGACTCTGAGGTGGAGAATGGCTGTGAGAAGTCCGTTTGTGTGGACTTGGATCATGCTGTGGGCGATCAGGGACGCGTCAATATAGCCGATGGCGAGAAGCCCGAGGATGACTCTGATCATTACGAGGACGTTTCCGTCATTAGCGACATTAGCGATTTGGCCTCAGCTATGTCGGACTGTGCCGGCATTGGTGCCACTGCGCGTGGCATGTCCGAGGATGAAGTGCTTATGGTGTCCGGCTGTGAGGAAGTATGTCAAATAGCTTGCTCTGGCACTGAATCTGAATCTGGAGGTGCAGCTGGCAAAAGTGACAGCCTTAGCGAGGCCAGCTTGCCTCCTATCGATGTGACATTCGTTACGCCAAGTGGTGAGCCCCGACGCAACTCCAAATCAACATTGTTGACAGCAGAGAAGAGATACTTTCTCCAAGTGGCACCCAAGCACGAAGAGGTGCTCACAGACGTTGAGGGCATCGATGACTCAGCAGCCGAGGACAGTTTTGACGATGAAGAGGACGACGAGCAGCCCATACCACGAGCCATTATTCTAGCACCAGGCGATGATGGCACCTGTCTAACTGATGTGGAGGACATGTGCTGTGAGGATTGCTCACAGTCCCACAGCTTGCCCGAAGCTCTTGCTGTGGCACCTGAAACATTGCCATTGCCACATCGTGAGGTAGTTGAGCTGAAGGAAGATAAGTTTGGCGACACCATTACAAATGTCATGCCCATGAACAAGAACTATGAGTTTGGTATCTACAATCACCTGAAGGATGTCACCCATACCGACTCGGAAGACTACTCGTGTGCCGAGGACTGGAGCGCAAATGTGTCCCTCGCCGAGGAACTGGCTGTCGGTGCTGCAGGTCTTATCGAGAATGAAGTAATTGTTTCCAACGAGCTGTTGAAACAGCAACAGAATAAGCGACTGGAAGTGCTATCCAATGCCGAATCCGTGACAGATGTGGAGGAAATCTTTGTAGCAGGCACCAACCGCCGCAAGAAGCTGAAGACCCGCACTCTAAGCAAGGGTAAGAACAAGCTGCTGGAGGTGGTGAAAGCCAAAGAGGACGGTATAACCGATGTGGAAGACATGGATTTAAGTGAGTGTGGTCTACCACCTGGCGTAAAGCGAGTGGAACAACTGAAACAGCAAGCCAAAGCCCAGAATGCAGACAAACTGACCGATGCCGAAGATATATCCACCGATGATGTGTCCGATGCTTCCGAGGAGGCTTCATTACCGCCAGTCGATGTGCCCAAACAGACATGCAACAAGTCCAGCATCAAGCTGCACCCCAACCACATGCTTTTGCTCAAAGACGATGCAGTCAGTCAACAGAACACTGATGTCGAGGACGTGCAGTTACCCTCCGATGCCGAGGATCTACTTGAACCACCGCCCATCAAGGTGGCCAACAGCAACAGCAAGGAGCTCAATGAGATGATGAACGAGAGCTACACGGTTGTGCACGAGCGAAGTGGCAGATGCTTCAATCCCGAAACCGAGAAGCTGCACTTGAAGAGTGTCATACGAGACGCCAACACAGATGTGGAATACGTGGAGTCCGATGAGTCAGCCGCTCGGGGAGGCAACTAGTCTGCGAGTCGGCGAGTCGGCGAGTCTGTAGTTCCCACTGAAAAACCTAACAAATAGTTCGTAATCCACATACACATATGTAACTTACAAATCAACTGAAAACCCAATACATACACTCAACCATATTGTAAGTAAACGCAACAATTATCAAATTACATAACTAAGTACTACAATACATTTTCGTTCAAGTTTTTTGCCTCACACTCAATCAAGAAAGCAACATTAAGCCTGAATCTAAACTAAATAATAGCCACTGTCTGCCTTAACTCTGTGCCCCCCGTACTTCTACTAATACTCGTACTAACAACATAATCTACGTGCAACTAACATGATTAACTACGTATTTAGTAACTAGTGCTAACAAAAAAGTTCTTTGGAGTCTGTTTCTGTTCCAGTTCCTGTTACGTCTCATTTTTTCTGAGTCCGTGTCATTTGATTTGATTTATTATTTCATTTGTAGCGTATGATTAAAGTATCTGCTTTTAGGTTAATTTTATGTTCTGTTTCAAGATGAAAACATGTAAACTAATTGCGGACTTATTGACTTGCAGAGAGCCTTTCGAAGACAACAATTGAACCATCTATTCAGCATACAGTGAAAACTTCTCAGCAAATTGGTGAGTCATGAATCTGTTCAAGATGTTCAGCTTATGCTTTCGTATATTATCAATGTATATAATTACTGATTATTTCGATTATTGTTTGACAAATGCAATTAAAGCTCATTGAGAACAACTAGTTAAAGCGAATTTGTTAACAAATCAATACAATTAAATACGCTGCTCAAAGATCTCGCTCACATCACCCCAAGATCACCAAGATCATCAATCACCGATCACCGATCAAATCACTGCTTTCAATCGCAATCAACCTCATCAACTACTCTACTTACTATTCACACATGCTGCACATACTATTCGTACTTTATACTTCGCTTTCCAATGCCGTTTCATGATTTCCAAGCTTGCAATCTATTCTAACTTCTATCTACCAATGAAACAACTATGTGCCATTGTTTTACAGGTGATGTTAAAGTTGGTGCAGGTGCAGGTGCAGGTGGTGATCAAGGCGAAGATCTTGTGGCACGCATTCGCGAGGAAGCCAAAATTCTAGTCGATAATGTGCTCGAAGAGAGCGTTGATTTCATTGAAAGCCATGGCGATCAGCCCAATGGGCATGATTCCATAAAGCACGAATACAATTCTGAGAGTGAGAATGAGAACTATGCCATCACATGCGACGATATTGGCGGCGTTGATGTCATCAAATCGCCAACCATTGAGTCCATGTCGGGCAAATCATTCGATGATAATATGAGTTTCACCGATGAGCACATACATTTACCCTTGCATGCCCAAAACATAATAGCTACAACAACAACAACAACATCTACAGTTACCACACAGTTCCAACAACAACAACAAGAACATCTACAACATGAGCCGCAGCAGCAACAGCAGCAGCAGCAGCAACAACAGCAACCACAGTCCCAGCTACAGCAGCAACCACTGCCAAGTGCGGCAACAGCAAAAGGTAAAATATAATGCCAAGCCATGAGATAGTGCTACCATAGAGCAGGAAATATAGTGCATAATCTGTAGAACTTAGGACCCAGAATGTCCGTTAGCCACCAAGTATAACCAATCTCCTTAACTCTTTGCTTGTTTCCCTTAATCCATGTAATATCTGTATGTATGTAGTACCTAGCGAAGGCGAAGATAAATCGGAGGTGCGTACTAGACGCATCGAGCATAAGATCAATAAGTTGTCCACTGATGTAGAGGATGTAAGCGCCAGATTCGATGAGACCTTCGAGACGGTCGTCCAGGAGGACGAGATCAGCACCCTGCAGGGTGAATACTCGAAGCTTAGTTGGGACGACAGTGTATCGCCCACGACAAACACCATGGCCGATATGGCACAGACTCAGTTGACACCCGATAACGATGTGCAAGAGTTGAGCACAGGTATCCATAGTATATAGCCCATATAACTACTCTCGTAATATCAATCAACACCTAAACTAACATATGATATACTCTATAAGTCGTACGCACTAGTGGTGGCAAACTATCGAGCAGCTATCGATACTATCGATTCATTTCTAACTGAAAAGTTATCGGAACCAAATTATGTAAACATCTTATTGGAAATTGTATATATAACATACGAAATTTAGTATGGAAAGTTGAGATAGTTTAATATAATTGTGAATTCTTAAATCTAAGATCAATTTCCAGTTTTTACTTTAATTTACAATTCATATTTTTGAAATTTAAAGAACAGAAGGGAGTTCCACTAAATTGCCTATTAAATTTAAGGAACAGAATAGAGTTCCACTCTAATTAAATAGGTTGCACTTACATATCGCATAATCTGTGATCTAAATAGAAGTTTAAACAGATCGATATATCAAAGTTCCTATCGATAACCATCGAAGTTTTACTAGCACTAGTGCGTACGATATCTTGCTTTGTATAGTATTCTATTCCATTGGTGACTTTTGCGTAGATCATAAATACAAAATCTATATATAGTGTGTATAATGTACAGCGTTCGATAAGGCGAAAGTACTTTTTGTTCAAGTTGAGCTCTAATTGCATTCAGTTTTTCGTTTGGTTGAACAATGTATTTATATTTAATTGAATTTGTTATGGTTTTCCATATAAATACTCGTTTGCATGTCAATTTCATATGTGTTAAACCGATATCATACTACTACTACTATATTCATAATCACCACTACTGACTACTATCTAAACTAACTCTAATAAGCTACTATCTATTCCAACTAACAAGCCACACCACATAGTTAATCGTATGCATTACCTAATCACCTCTGTTCTTTTCCACCCGATCCTTTGGCTATTGTATGTTTGTGTTCTCTCTTCCTTCTCATCTTCTGTTTTCTACTTTCGCAACACTGTTAAAATTGCTTTTATTTTCACACCTATTGTTTTGTAGAAACAGGCGGCGATATACCAATCTCAGCTGATACCACTCCCATACCACCGTCAACTGTTGTAACAGAAACCACGACAACAACAACGACAACAGCTACAACATCAGCCGATGAGCTGGTCGAAAGCAATACATTTACGACCAGCAGCTACGACACACCCACACCAAAACCTCGCGTACTCAAAGCAAGCTCCCCCATCTCTGCCTCCGCCTCCGTCTCATTCTCCGATGGCACCGAAAGCACCACCATTCCAACTCAAGTGCAACAACCCGACCCGACGATCGATATAAGTGTTGATGGTGTCACACCAGTTCCGAAGCCACGTGCTCCCATTAAGCATACAGATCAGTTCGAGAACCTCGCCGCCTTGGGCGAGCAATCCGATAGCATTAGCCTGCGTAGCTTAGACTTTACAGATGAACTTTCCAAAACAGATGAGCCCTCCACAGAGATCTCCATTCGCTCCCAGCAACGCGACATTATCACCACCACCACAACAACGACCACAGCCTCGGATCACACAGAGAGCTTAGAGCCAACCAGTGAGATATCTGTCGATGATGCTGATACTGAAAAGTCCGAGGGAGCTGAGAAGACAACCAGCTTTTACATTGGCGAATCGAGTCGCAATGTGATCATCAAAACCTCTACAAAGTCACCCCTTTCGACTCCACAGGATGAGGAGGCTAAGCTGGAAATGAATATTGATGCCAAGGATGTATCCCTTATGAAGGAAGTCTCAGTGGATTCCGATGAAGCGCAGGATGCATTCAAAGAGTATGTAACCATGAAGCCCGATGATTCCTCTGCTCCAGACAACAAAATCGTCAGGCAAGGCTCAGAGACCCGAAATGATCTCCTGGAGTTCGAAAATGCTGATAAAGAAAAATCCACCGATGCAAAGCTTTCTAAAGTTACCACTGAGGAGAGCCTCACCACATCCACGGGCTCCAGTGGCCGTGCTATAATCGAGGTAGCACCGTCAAGCAGTGAAGATCCCGATGAGTCAAGCAAAGAGATTCCCGAAATCGTCAACACAATTGCCGACAAACCAGAGAAGTTCGAAATGCCGCTTGAGAAGAGTGAGTGGGAAATATCAGAGAAGGAAATTCCCTCAGCGAGTAAACCAAAGGTGGTACATTCACCACAAGAAGCACAAGGAACTATGGATACTCCACCAATTGCTGCAGAGCAGGAAATAGTAACATTGACTAAGAAGGAGTTTGATTTGATGCCTCATGATCCTATTGCCGCCAGTGAGAGTGATGATTTATCATCCTTTATTGGCATACCCGAGCTTCAGGCCTCGACGATTGATAGCACCCAACCACCAGAGGGACTTTTTGAAACCACAATCAGGGAGACCTTAAACAAGCAAGCTGCAATGGCTCATTACGCCCAGGATATGTTCGGTCAAGTGGAGCGGCGTGATGACCATGGCTCTCTGGGATTTGTATCGACAGGCACAGCTGAAGATTTTAGCTCCATGGAAGAACATTTGGCAAAGGAAGAACAGGGCTCACTCGGCTTTATTTCAACAGAAACGGCTGAAGATTTCAGTTCTATGGAGGACTATTACACCGAGAGGCTAGCAACAGCCTCAATAGTCGCTGAATCCAGTACGGCTGATAAGACTTTGTCCAGCACGTTTGAGGAAGTGATTTCAGATCAAAGTATTAAACCAGTAGACTTGGTAGTCCATCGCATTAAGGCTGATTCATCATCACCAGAGTCCACCAACCGCTGGTCCATTCCCGATGTGGACAATTCCAGTTCCAGTGAGAGCTATCAAAAGAGCTTTGAGAAGACCCAAAGTCGTCCGCTTTCATCTGACGTAGAGAATCTGCTCACCGGTACCGGGACCGGCACATCCAGTGAATACCAAACCGCAAGGGACTTTACATCCACCTGCCGAGATGGCACTGAGTATATAAGTGCTGTTAGCACCTTAAACAGCAGCAGTGGCAAATCCATCAGTTCGCATGAGAGCATGCGCAGCCTGGACTCTCAGTCGGAGACGTCAGCCAATCTGGGAAGCATCGATGTCTCTGAATTGTCAGAGACCTTGGTGGCTTCCTCGACAGAGGCTGATGCCATAGAGGCCGAGGAACTGGCTCGTCTGCGTGACTTGCGTGCGGATGATGATGACAGCGATGAAAGTCTGGATGTGGCAGCCTCTGCCTATCCCACTGCCGAGCAACAGAGCTTAATGAAACGCTCCCAGGAGATGATTTTCAAGCCCAAGCTAGAGTCCGACACAGCAGCTCAAGAACAACCAACAGAGGCAATTCAGATCGAAGAGTTTGCCAAGCCAAAAGAAGCTGAACGCACTTGGGGCTTGGCTTATCCTATCGATGAGAAGGAAAGTAAACTGGATAGTCCAAGGGATAGCGAAAAAGGTGACGATATCTTGCTATATCATGGCGATGCTAGACGATCAATAGACGATTCCAAGCTGGCGTCCAGCTTAGATGAGGGCAGCATACTGTCTGTCAGTATGTCAAGTACATCAAACATCGAAACAGTTGTGGAAAACTTTGATGACATTGTCGGTTCAGTTGGCTCGTCATCACTAACAGGCATCGAAGGTTTTCAATATGGACCCGATGATCAAATGCCCAACTCTTCATTGCCCGAAGATGCAACGTTTATGTTGGAAATGGAAGACCACTCGCCCCAGGACTCGAATGCCAGTACACCACCTGGTGGCGAATCTAAACGACGTGGTCACAAACGCAGCGACAGCACTGTAATATCAGGAGATGCTCTGAAGAACCTGGACAAGGATGCACCATCTCCTGGCGAAGGTAAGGAATCAGAAAGTGAATCTGACACGGATCCCTATGAATCTGAATATGCTCGACAATTCCGCTCACCCAAAGAGCGCAAGAATAAGAAGAAGAAACAGGCGGCAGCCGAAATGGATCACAGTGCCGAGCTGGAGAAGCGTCCGTTTACACCATCTCAACTGGTAGCCGAAGTCATTGTTGAGGATGCCACAGAAGAATTGGAAGCTGAAGCTGCAATGATTGAGGAGCGCAGACCATCGCAAAACATGCAGGATTATTCGAATATTCCTGATATAATGGTAACTGAGGATGTCAGGTCACCGATAGAAGAGGAAACCGATGAGTTCCCCGAAAAGACCTTGTACAAGGTGCGCACTGAGGAGGAGCTTCACAAAGCCAGTGATGCGGATGTATACCAGAAGGCCAAGGCTGAGGAAAAGGAGCTGGACTTCCAGCGACGCGTACAAGAGCAATACAAACAGAAGCTGGAAGAACTGAAACGAGCTGAGGTCGGAGCTGATTACGATGATCAGAGGACAGCCGATTCACCGGACTCCTTTGAGATGGTCGAACAGCCAGACATCTCTGATGACTTTGTCATCATTGAGGAGGTGGCCAAAGAGGCCAATGAGGTCGACTTGGGTGGCAAGAGCATAAAGATAAAGTCCACCAAGTATGAGCAAAAACACGACGAGGATGTTGAGAAAATCATCATCAAGTCAGCACCAGCTGATCCCAAACTTGGCTCTCAGCTGTATAAAGACGATCTCAACTTCGAATTCGAGGAGAGTCCACCCACAGGAGCTAGCAGCAGCAGTGAACAGCAGGAGGAGAGCGACTCCAGTGACACAGCAGCAGCCAATAAGCGATGGGTGGAAATGCAACTGACGGATTCTCAGCTGCGGTATCCCTACGATCTCACTGGGGCTGTATTGGAGGACATCAAGGAGGAAGATGGTGAATTCGAGGTGGGCAGCAGTCGTATTAGCAGCTTTAAGGACTCGTTCTCAAGTACTCCGGAATACGATTTGGCCGCTCGCCGATATCATTCACGTGGCGAGCATGACGATGTGTCCATGAGCAGCCTGCAGGAGTTTGAGTCCCTGGAGCAAGCCATTTCCCTAGAGAATCGCAATCGCACCCATCAGGGATCCACTGACTCCAGTAATGGAAGCTTTACTCGGCGCTACGTTGTGCGACACAGCGGCAGTGGCACCGCACCTGGCGATGATGTATCCATATCCAGTCTGAAGGACTTTGAGGGACTGGAGAATGCCTGTATTGAAGCTCATCTGATTGAAATCAAGGCCAAGGAGGAGGCAGCAATGCTGTCACGTTCCGACGAATCCAACAAATCCAATGGCAGCGAGAAAGGTGCAGCTGGAAATGTGGTGGTCACCAAGGTCACGCGCACCGTCACCCGCACCGAAGTGGTGCCTGCTCCTGGGCAAGCGGAGAACCTGGAACTTTTGCTCAAGCAACAGCTGGATCGAGAGGATTTCGATAATAAAGCTATTACAGCTACAGTAAAACTTACGGAGACAACGGCCTCCGAAATGGATACCAAGTCCAAGATTGATAGCCAAGACTCTGAAAAGGACAGCATCGATAGCATGGAGATTAGGAGTCATGACATGATGACCAGCAGTATTGAGAGCTTCGATATATCCAAGGATGCAACCACACGCTCAGACATCGATTCCCTGGAAATTGATAAGCGACACTCACGCCAGGAAAGCATTGAATCTTTCGGCGATGAGCAACTGGATCTCATGTCGAAATTCGTAAGCAGCGGAGGTGTGACATTAGGCGATGGCCTGACCACAACAACAACGACAACAACCACCAGCACTGATGCGGATGGCCATGAGCATACCGTGACTCGCGTAATAACAACCACTACGGTGGCTGGAGGAGGTGGCATTCAGGAGTTGCCCATGGATGAGAGCAGCATGTCCAAGGATGTATCCGTAGATTCTCTGAACCTCTGCATTGAGCAGACCACTAGCTCGGCAGGCACTACAGCCACGTATCAGACTAGTGCTGGCAATTCTCAGATGTCGGGTAGCATTACGAGCTGTGCATCCAGTACGCTAATGGAGGATTCGTTCCCTGGTGTGGGTGGCATGTCATCGTCGCAGATGTCGGCCAGTTTCTGGTCACATGACGAGTCCACGGTGGTTGAGGATGAGGAACTAAAGAAGCAGCAGCAACAACAACAACAACAACAGCACCACTAAGGAGAATTTGTAGAAAATGGGGCATAAGCAATGACTATGAATATTTGGCTAGGTAAGCATCAAGAGGCAAGGCTTCTCGGCTTTTAGTTTTACTTATGATTTCTGAATTTGATTTGGTCTCAGCATAGACGCAGCAGAGCTCAACTTTAGCAGAGAAATAATTCGCCTATAATTACCATACAAAATACCATATAATATAATTACTCTAAGTTGACCTTTTCATATCTTTATTTACAGACAAGATGTTCCATTAAAGATCTCGGCTTTGATTAGATCAAGGACTTTGAAGAGGACACCAATGACATTACCAATTTGATAGGAATACTTCACCAGCTAGGACATTACTCGAACTTGATTAAACTGGAGAATTTCACATTTTTGCATTAATATAAACATTTTAAATGAATTCGAAACGCATACATGAGTTTTTAAATACGAATATATATTTTATATATTTATAAAAACTATAAAAATGCAAAATTGATATATGATATATGGCAAGCATTAGCTGTTTCGCATTTTCTATAATTGGCTTTAATATTGAAAAAAAAAAAGAAAATAAAAATAAAATAAATAACTTTAAAACTAATAACATGATAATGAAAACTTTTTGTGCTAATCGAATGCAGATAATGAAATCTTTGCTTTTAATTTGATGTAGTTATACTGATGTGTACTGTACGTATTAAATAAATCGCTTATTATTGTAGTTTAATTTAAGCAAAATATACAATTGCATATGTAAAGAGCAAGTAGTGAAGGCCTGGGAAGTGAAATGCTTTTAAAGTCTCATTTTTTACAAGAACCAAGCAAACTTTTACGCTTGCATATTTTAATGAAAAATATACATACATAAATACATCAAATATACAATGCGAACCGACAGACATACAGACACTCCACACGGAATAAACCGTAAACAGAAATACACATAGATAAAATTATAAATTGCATTCTTATATACAAACTACTCACATAAAGCCGCAAATATACAACAGAGACAAGATTATATGTACTTAATGCTAATTTTCGTAATGCACATCTTGCTGTGTATTTATTAATATTAATAACATTATTACTTATTACCAGATTTCAAAGTTTTAGCATCGCAAGTGTAATGGGTAATAAATATAATAACATTTATGTTTAAAACATACAAAAAGAAATACATACAGCAACATTATTTGTATTGTAAACCACACGCGTATGATTAACCAAATAAAATGCTTAATAAAAACTCTATTGGGTTTTCAGTTGGGTTTTGGTATGGAGAGCAATAAAAACAAAATGAACGAAAAGTTTGCAGGCAGGCACTAACAACGAACACACCGCCACACGTACTATATGTACATAAGTGTGTTGGCTGGCTTTCCCAGAGAAGAAAAGAGTAATAGAGAAATATGGTCACACTCATTTGCTGGACTTAACGTTTTAACACAAGGAAAGAAGAAGCATGAAATGCTTTAAGCTGGCTTAACTATATTGAGTAAATGAAATAACTGTCACTTAGAGCTGTAAGCTCAACTAATCCGTTACAATTTGACACTATTCCAATTTTATTTCCACTCTCTCTTTTCCAATATGAACGTTAAAGTAAGTAAAAAGTTTTATAAAAGCAAAGCGTAAAATATTTATTAGATTTTGGTACTTACAGCTATGCGGATTAATGAGGCATCTGTGTATTTCTGTATTTCGCATTGCTTTCAATTTCACATTTCTCAGGATTATTTGTCCTCACTCATAATTCCTAAATTATAATTATATTTTAATTTGATTCACTACATACATATTCACTAGCGACAAAAAACCAACAAAAATGGCGTACGGCGTTCACTACAATAACAACACTCGCGTCGTTTTCTATTTACCGTATTATTTTCTTTTCTCTTTAGCATTCACTGCTAAAATTGTATTAATTTCAATAATTGTTTATATTTATTGGTATTAGGTATTTATTGCCATGGATTTTCACCTGTAAAAACTTTATTTTCTTCTCAAACGAACAAGAGAATAAATAATAAGATCGCGATGCAAGAATCACATTTGCAGGCTATGAAAACTCGAACAAACTGCTCCCTCGCTGCTGTGTTTGGCAAATTCCGTTACTCTCGCTCCCGCTCACTTCGCTGCTCGCCGCAGCATCTATTGGCGCGCTTGATCGGCGTTGCCGCTTGCCGTTATGCGCTCTGAGCGCGCTCTGCTCACACGGATAACGGCAATAAGGACAATGATGAATGTATGTCTTAATAATGACAGTCATGCGTCAGAGTGCAATATACAATACAACATTCGATTTTTTATAACGACTCAATTTCGCAGAACAATCCTTTGAACAACAAAATCAACGAAATTCACCCGGCAAATGCGTTTCAAATTTTCCATCCAACATGTTAATGTTCGATGCAACTTGCCATCGAACATCGAAGGCGTCGGCTAGTTTTGTCCAAATTCGCGAGTAACGCGCCATTTTTCAACTTAAGCAGCTACATTTGCTATTCAGCACCATCTATTACTTCTTCTGAACTATAAAATAGTTTAAAATTCACCGGAAGTACAGTAAATCGCTTAACAGAGGCAAAAAACCCATCTTTTTGAAGGAAAATAAATAAAAATGGCTAGGTCCATCGAGCGCTATACGAAAAAGCAGTGCAATGCAGTTTAGCTAAGTTCACAACCCAAGTTAGCCAAATTCACAACCTTAGTGCATGTCACAGCCGCGAAAAGCCGTTCAACACTGCGCCACTATATCTGCAATGAATAGCCACCAGATGGCAAATAAATCTACTTGTGAGCCCGATAAAAGGAAATGTCTTCAAATATATATTATATATATTGCTAAAATTTCATTATAACCCAAGTTTAAGGCAAACTTAGCAACGTAAAGGCCCAATTTAAGAAAAAAAAACTCCCATTGCGCCAACACACAAAAAAGCGCTAATTTTGCCGCTAAAACGCCAAGTGTGGCAACCGTACAGCTGACGACGAAAGCAACAGCTGACGAAGCAGCAAGACGAAACGAATAAGAAATACTTCGTGCGTATGGAATAGAAAATTTGGAAAAAAGGCATCTGCACAGTGAAAAAGTGAAGAAAAATGTGGTTATTAAACAAATAATAGCACAGCATTACATCCAAGTCAATAAAAAATTGGGTATAATAAAAAAAACAACGCACAAAATAGGATATGAAATTGCAGATAATTTTTTTTGACTTGTCGTCGTTGTTGCTGCTGTCGCATTTCGTATTTGAACAGAGCAGAGAAACAAGCTAAGAAAGCAGATGATAGATTCTATGAATATAGTAAAGTCTACATGTGAATTTGTGAAAATAATTGAAAATTGAGATAAGAAACGAATACAAAGGCATTGGTGCAAAGAATTGTAATTATACAACAAGCCAACAGAAAGAACTAAACTGGTTATACACACAGCAACAGCAACAACGACGACAACAACGACAGCAGCAACAACAATAACGACGGCGACGAAGACGGAGGCGGAAACGAAGGAACGGGAGCAACAGAGCAGCAGCAGCAGCGAAAGGCAGTTCGACGCAGCATAGAGTCAGGGTGAGTAAAAATCGATTTGTTGCACAAAACGAGACACACACACACACGGACACAGCACAGCAAACGCGCACACACACGACTGCGACAACCCTGTACACGAGGGCGAGTGGTTGACATGGGTGGGGCGGTCTGCGACAGGAACGTGGAACGAAGAACGAGGCGAGGAGCTGACGAACTGACGAACTGTTTGTGATGAGATGCAGCTTATTAATTTCGTATCGCATTTGCAGGCAATGGATAAAATCAAAGTGAAGGTGATTGGTGTGCTGCGCGAGCGTGATGGTGGCACGAATGTGAATCGCAGCGGCGGCGGCATCGCAGCTGCCGTTGGTAGTCATCAGGTGGGCATGGGCGTGGCTGTTACAAACGGGGTCACGCAGGACATTGGCAATAGCAACGATAACGACAACGCCCCGGGAGCAGAACGCAATGAAGCACATGCACTCAATGCTGGGGGTGGTGCAGGCGGCGCAGCTGCTGGCGCTGGCGGTGCGGCACGCACATCGGTGCTCTCTCGGCCCCAAACCAAAATCAGTGCGCTGGATCTGGCCGGTATATTGAACACGCGCCGGCGACTCGAATGGACCAAGGAGTGGCTGCGGAAGAATCAATCGGAATTTCTCAGCAAGGAGAACCTGCTCAGTGAACTGCAGTCGCGCAAGGATGAGTGTTACCATTTGAATTACTTCCTAGCCATAACCGAGAGTCAGTTTCGGCATCTGGTACAGAAACTGGAGCCCATCATCAGCCAGTATGCGCCACAGCGCAAGAAGAAATCCTTTAGCGCCGAGGAGCGTCTGGCCATAACGCTCAAATATTTGGCAACGGGTAAGTACGCACCTTACATCGATTGACCCACTTGACTGTATGTAGATGATATATGTATCTGTAATTGTGTCCGTTGCAGGTGAAGTGCATTCTTGTCGAAACTACTGCTTCCGTGCCTCGAAATTTGTGATAAACGAAATGATTGCCAATATCTGTCTGGGCTTCTATGAGCATCTCAAGGACCAATACGTGACACTACCAAAGACTGATGAGCAGTGGCGCAACGCGGCCACCGACATGGAGCGCAAACACAACTTGCCCCACTGCGTGGGCAATCTATTCATGCGCAGCATTCAGCTGCAGAACAGCGCCAACAGTGAGGATCGCAAGCGGGCGGCCGTCATCTTTACGGCCATTGTGGATGCGGACAACAATTTCCAGTACGTGAAAGTGGAGCGTGCTGCAAACAGTCGACCAAATGATATGTATAACCAGACCACTGCCATTGAGCTTATCGAGCAAAAGATGCAGACGCTGGAGTCGCAGTCGCAGCCACATCGCAAGGGCTACTACCTAGTCGGTGATTCGGTGCTGCCCAGCACATCCTATTTGGTCAGCACTCGAAATGTGAGCAAAGACAGCACCATCTACGACACTCTCGAAGAGGTTAATGCTCATGCGGAGCAAACAATGCGAATATTATGCAATGTGTTCCCAATATTGGCTCAACCCCTGCGGGTCAGCGAGAAGCACATCGTCGAGGTGGTGCTGGGCTGTGTGGCACTCTATAATTTTTTGCGAAAGACAGACGATGCGTTTCGCCGCAACAGCGACAACATTGTGCAGCAGCGAGGCGGCATGGAGCAGCAACAGCCCGCCTATGTGGACAGTGAGGACATAGATGATGACTGTATTATGTTGGCCACGGAGGAGGAGCTGCGCGAGCGAGCCGAATTCACGCCCAGCGTTGGCCTAACCACCTGCTTCCAAACACTGTGCGCCCAGCGCGGAGACACACCCGAGGGACAGGCAAAGCGAGACTGGTTGCTCAAGCTGCCGCTGTTGGCAACGCAACAGCAGAATGGCAATAGTAATGGCAGCAGCAGCATTGGGAGCAGCAGCATCAGCGACACCAGCAGCAGCAGCAGCAACGGAAATGGCAATGGCATGGACAATGCCACTGTGAGCGTTGCCCTATATTAGTGCAATTGTATCTAAGTACTTTACGAATTTTTGTATAGTTCCTTGTTTTCTATCTTTCTAATTTTAATCTATTATTATCTATACCTGTGGCTACTCCACGGAGTTGTATCTCTACAACTAAAGCTATTTGTAACTATATCTTAAACTGTTAAATCTATCCGAATTGGCAATGATTCAATTACCAAACATAGTTTCTGCTTATTATTATTTTCTTATTATCTTATATATACAGCTGTTTCTGTGCTTCGTTTAAGGTTCTGTAAAGTTAGTTTAGGATCATTTTATTTTTTTATTTGGATGTTCAGTGAATGCTATGTGATGTCTCAAATCTCTATTGTGGCCCAGTGCTCCCGGGGAGCTTTGCGAATGTTACAACAATATAATAAGACGCCAACCAGGCCCAGATAAAATATAATAAACAAATTATATAAACAAAAAAGTGAATTAAAAGAAATTTGATTGGATAACGATAACAAATCAACAAAATTAAAAGTTTAGTATTCGTATTTAAGAAAACAACAAATTATACATAATTATATTTACAATAAATGTTTAAGGAAAGGTCTTTACGTGTCGAAATCTAAACCTAACGATTATTTTAATCTCCACTCAGTTCCTGCTCCAATGTGGCCACTTCTCCAAAAGAGCCTGCAACGCATCTCCCGGGCTCTTGGTAGCGCTCACCTGCCGGTGTCCCAACAGACGATAATCCTTGGCCAGTTGACCCTGGGCCACTGCATGCTCCAGCAGTGCCTGGCCAGCACTTAGTGCTGCATCCGTGGGCGGCTGCTCGTTGTAGTCGCCAATGAAGGCAATGGCCAAGCTGCCGGCATTTTGGGGCGCGGCTATGGCGCCCTGTTGACTGGGACTGCGTCCCTCATAGACACGCCCATTGCCGCCAATCAGATAGTGATAGCTGATATCCGAATACTTCATTCTAGTCATCTGGTAGAGCTGTATGTTGCGCACCTGCTCGGCACAGCTCTGATCGTCACTGCAACCACGCCCCGCCGTATGGGCTATAAGGGCACGCGCCAGTGGCAGCTCCATGGGCGTCATATCACCACTTGCTTCCCGTGCAAGCCAATCCGCTCGAGAGACCAGAGATAGTTCATCGGCATTGACGACTACTGTCAATGACACGACAAAAGCGAAGAGAACTACGTTCCACACGGAGCACATTTCAGCTCGATTCTTGGCAAGCGACTGACAAGTGCTCGGCCATACACAGGGCACTTATGGCACGCTGATAAGCCACTTGGGCCACGGCAACGACCCCTTTACACTAGACCACATGGGTTGAGGTGATTTTTCTCTAAGCAATGGAATAATAATGGATAATTTGCCAATTTTTAATTATTGAAAATATACACAGTAAAAAAAATTGTTCAGTTTTAATTGCTCTTTGGAATGCATTAAAAAAGAAAAAAGTTATAACTAAAATATAATTAAATAAATAAAATATAAAAATTTCGCGATATAATTATTAAAAATATACACAGTAAAAAAATTATTCACTTTTACTTGCTCTTTGGAATGCATTAAAAATTAAAAAAAAAAAGTTATAACTAAAATATAATTAAATAAATAAAATATAAAAATATCGTGATATATAATGTAGGCCACTGGGAAATATAATAATTTTTATTAGAGATTGTTTTTTTGGTCTTTAAAAAAGATTTATAACATTTAATTTTGCTAATAAAAATAAAAATAGTTTTCAAAATAAGTAAGAATTATTTTCTACTTAATTTAATTTTTTACTGTGTAATTATTGGCAGTTGATTTTGAGAAACTACCCAATAATAGGAATCCATTAACTTGGCTAACGCTTGTCTCTGTTGTATAGCGTAAATTTGTATGTTTAGCTTGCAGCGATTCTACGCAATTCTTCGGGGAATCACCCGGGGTAAAGTACACTCGCTGTTCGCTAGACACCCTGCTCAAGCTGTACTATGATATGGAATGTACATACTATTCACATTATGTTAATGCCATGCGAGTAGTGCTGAAAGAACCTCAACTTGACACAGATGTGCTTCGCAGTAATTTAATTAAAAAACTTTCGTAATTAAATGCGAAAGTGCAGAAGAAGAAATAAATACTGGGGAAAAGCGAAGAAGACTGGGGGACTGGAAGACTGCAATCCATGCGCACAAATCCTAAAGTGACAACGAAAATGCAAGTAAGCAGCCCCCAATTAAAGCGAAAATGAATAGAAAATGTCATAAAAAAAGTAGAGTGGAGGTAAGGCAAGGGAATGACAAAACCACAAAAGAAAAGAAATGAAATTAAATCAAAGCAAAAGAAAAAACTGTTGCACTTTTTGCCTACATTCCAGTTGCTATACATACTAATTTAGTACTATACTTAAGCACTCGGCAAGCTAGTTTTATTAGCTCAATTTAGTTGGCCCACATCTGAGCCAAGTTTCCTTTCGGCTCATTTGGTAAATGGTGAGATTTATTACGCTAATTGCTGCTCATCCGTTTAATTAAAATTAGAGGAACTTGAGCAATAAGAAAACTTTTTTTCGCAGCAAATTCTATTCGCATTTAAAACAAAAACAAGTTGCTGCAAAACTTTCGAGCACCTGGCAATAACAACAGGCGCCAATTTGTGCAGTTTTCCACTCGCTTAGGCGCCTGCGAGTAGGCTACGATATTTTAGCGACTGAACCTTAAAGTAAAAGATGTTAAAGTTGCCTCAGACGAAGAAGAAGTGCAAAGGTGTCAATTGTGTTAGACAGAAAGTTGTGGCTACAATTGCAACTGCAACTATTGCTGCTGCAACAACTCTGGCAACTAGCAACAGCAATAGCAACAGCAACAGCTGCAGCTGCAGCTTGGCGACGCCTTCATTGTCGCTGTCAACACGAACCACCGGAAAGAGCAAAAGTTGCAACCGCAGTGGATTTTCAAGCAACTTTCTGCTGTGGCATTGCAATTGCTTATGCGCTGCACTCTTACTCTGCTCACAGCTGGGAGTGGGAGTGGCATGGGTGTGTGTGCCATGTAATGCGATTTGGGTGCGGGCATTTTTATGACAACTTGCTTAAATTTCATAACAACTCGCAGCCTTACTCCAGCTCCAGCTCTTGCCAAAAACTTATTTCGCTTACGAGTGGGGCACACAAGTTGCGTTTGGATTTGTGGGGTGAACGCTAGTAGCAACGCCAGCTAATGAATAAAGTTCGTTTATGACTTTTGTCAAACCAAAGCAAAACACTTGGCCAAGATTTAAGCTTAAACAGTGCGAAGATTTAAGGCATTTCACATGCAGTTAGCTGAGATCTAATTGACAGTTCAACTAATTGCGATATGTGAGGCAGACATCATTTCATTAAGCCTGATTAAGTATGATTAGATGGCGCACAACTTCATGCATTTGCCATGCGATTGCACCTGCATTGTGTAGCACATTGTTATCCTTTTATTTTGTTAATATGAATCGGAAAGAAAAATGCACGTATTAAAGTGAAACGATGTGCGTAACATGAGCTCTGCTCTCAACCGTATTTTCATGCTCGTTCTCCATGCTCTCATATCCATTTCCATTGTCATCATCATGAGCTTGGCTAGAATGGGTTTGTCCTCTGCTGCGATGCTCATCGACATTTTCGGGGTAACGTATCCTGTCTAGGAAATTTTCATGCTGCTCGCAGCTATTTTCATGCACATTTTGGCCACTTGTGCGCTCAGCACAAACACTTCAATTTAGCGTCAAGGATGCGTGTATGACAGAACAGCAGCAAGGGAGGTACAGAGCCAGCCAGGGTGCTCTATATATTCATGTAGTATAACTCTTTAACAACGAGTCGACGAGTACTATATATAACTTTTGATATATTCTATAGAAATAATGCGGCAGTGCACTCAACTATAGTTGCCAATGGAGCCAAAAGAGCAGCTGCTGGTGGCACACATCAACTACTTAGCGTCGAAACGCTTAAAGTTGCATTTGTAACGCTTGAACTGAGCCAAAAGGCACAAAGCCAATGAAGTCCATAGTCCATGCTCCACAGTGTCTGCTCAAATGAGTGTGCATGTTGTATGTGTGTGTAGACACCGACTCTAATGCCAGTTTACTCATCTATTTTTATTAAATAGCTACACACACACACCAGACTAGCGCTGTGGCATCGCAGGACAAGCAAACAAATAGCACGTTACGTATACGCAGTGTTCGCCCAGTGGCACAACAAGCAGTCAGCCAGAAGTGAACTACACACACACACACACACTGACTTTAGACACTTGACTGTTGCAGCTGCTCCCCCCGTTTCCATCCTATCCGTCTGCCCTTTTGCATCATCTTCGGCTCGCCTCTGCCAGTTTATTTTCGGGGTTTAATTTTGATTTAAATGCTGGCAGACAGCTTGAAGGCGAAATCCGCTGCGTGCTGGAGCAGAAACAAAGACATGCACATTCGTCTGGACAGGCATAAAACTAGTCGGAACTACCCCCCTCTTCACCCCTTCTCTTGACAGTTTCAATGAGAGCTTATTGAAATTTAAGTTGCAGACAAACGGAATCGGGTTAATGAAAGACCACTGCAAATAGAGACTAGGCGCTGCTTTAAATCCTCTCCAACAGTCTTCGCTTTTATTAGATTAGGTTAAGCAACTAAGCATCTGGCTGCCTGGGCGACGAGGGCGACGACCACAGCTCGACGACTGCACAGCTGGAGCCATTGGCCATTGGCCACTGTCATGGCACTGGCGCTGCTAAAAGTTGCAACTTGTAGCCTCAAAATAACCACAAAGTAAACACAAGAGTGCCACAGCCGTTGCCACCTACCACTGACAGCACTGGAGTGGCAAAAGGTATTTGAATAGCCCGACCAAAGACACGGACCCCGACACGGACACAGACACAGACACGGACACGGACACGGACACGAACAAGGACATTGTCAGAGAGCGAACGCATCGCAAGGAAGTGCGGACGAGCTTCGGGTGGTTGCAGTTCCCCTCCCTGCTCAGCCTCTCACACCGCACCTGCCTTTGGCTTGGCATGCCAAAATAAATAAGTGTGTAATTTAATATTTAAGGCTTTGTCAGTAATTATTTTAGCGAAACTTCTGAGCTGACCGTTGCCACAGGCAAAGGGGATACTACTAAAAGCTAAAAACTTGCTGAAAGAAAACGGGTAACGAAGTTAACGGGAAATTAAATTTAATACTCTACTTTGTTTTTAATTGTTTACAACTAAAATGTAAAATTATACTCAGTAAAAATTATATAAATAATTAATTAAATGAGTGCAATAGTTGTACAGTTTGAATATTTTACATACCGAAATCGATACTGATAAAACCTAAATATATATCGATAACAGCGACAAGTGCTGCTAAATGAATTGCGTAGCAGTCAGCAATTTGAAACACTGTGTTAACACACAAGAGACGAACTACTACGAATTGCTGTTACCAATCAATCAATCAATTAAACTATCCGCCAACAATTTAGAAACAAATGGCATTTATTATCCAATACAATATGTTAAAGTAAAGTAAGATTGCCAATCCAAAATCTAGTCTAACTTTAAATTAAAGTGCGCCTAACAATTGCAGCGTCTCAACGTCAACTGACTGAATTTTACAGCAACTAGCTTTCTTGACGCTGCAATTACCAAAAAGTTCAAATAAATACTTAACACAATTTAAACTTGATCGGCGCCTAGAGTGGCAATTGTTATTTGTATATCTAACTAATAATGTGCTTCAACTTGGACAACTGAATCAGAAATTAGAATTGTTGCTGCATTGGGTGGTATATTTCAAAAGTTTTGTGCCTCCAGAATTGACCTACTTGCCGCACATTTGTCTTGATTAAACTGCAAGAATTATGAGCGGGCTGCTCGCTTGTTTGATAGAGCGTATAAATTATAAACCAATTTACTAACTATCCGACCGAAAATGTGCACGAAATGAACTACCAATTTGCAGCGTACAACAACTACACCAACAACAACGAAGACAAAAGGGAACGGCAGAAGAAAGAAACATTATAATGGCATCGTGCGAGCGTGAAAATGAATTATGCTCAGCAGGATGAAGAGGAAAAGCGTACTGCAAATAGGCAAAACTTGGCATTCGAGTATTTGACAATGAAAGCGAAATACACACACACAGTCACACACACACGCACACACAAATATGTACACTCACATTTGCCACCTGTGTGAGCCGCACTCCAAAAATATTTTTATTTCCATTTATTATTCGCCTGTGCTTATTATTTCAGGAGCCACCAGCCACATTTTCCATTCTTTTCATTCATATTTTTTCTCTTTTCCTTTTTTTTTGAAATATATGCGCATAGTTTAAGTCCGTAATTATTTCAGCATTTAGTTTAGCTTTTCACCACCAATCCGCCCCTGCGCCACTCCCACTTGTTCTTAGACTTTGCTATGGAAACTGATGCGTCGTTGGTTCTGGTTATGGTTTAGGTCCTGTTCCTGTTGCTAGTTGGTCTACACGTCTGTCTGTCTGTCCGTCCGTCCGTCCACTCGTCTGTCTGTCCTGGGCAGGATGTGCTGGCTGGTGTGTGCGTGTTAAAGTGAATTTCGAATGATTTATTGCATATCTAGGTAAGGCTAATGTGATACTCGCACTAATAACTAATACTACAGTTACAAGAGTTTTGTTTTCAATTTAACATTGTTAGTCTGGATAATAGTATTTTAATGCTGTTCAAATTAATCAACTCATTAAAATTCTATTTCAGTTAAGTCACTCAATTAGCTACTTCGTTTGAGCTCGATTCGAAGCTCACTCAAAGTTTTCTACATCTGTTCTATTTCACTCTTCTCCATATGAGTTTGAGTTCATTCGGTAAGTGTCGCTCAAGTTGCAACCATAGTTGGACGGCAACTCGCATAATTTCGTTGCAACAGGACATGGCATGTCCTTTCAAACATCATCCACAAGCAAGGGGATGCAATGTACTTCGAACAAGTTGTCTACCACCCTGCAACAAATGGCTTACAACAAGCAGCACGGGGGATGTTTTCCACTCAAACTTTGCAGAACTGAGTGCAAATTGTTCCCCTTTGAGTTACTTACATCGAGTACTTTGCAGAAGTGAGTGCGAATTGTTCCCCTTTGAGTACCTTACTTCGAGTGCTTTCCGGCGCTTGAACAATGCAAAGCTAATGTAAACGGAAATTATTAATTATGCGTAATACAATAAATTAATAAAGTTATTAAATGAAATACAAAAAAGGGAAACGAATTGATTTTAACAAATTACGAATGCAATCAAAAATCGCATTAATCAGGCTATGCGACATACACCTACACACATAAATATGTATGCGTGTGTGTGTGTGTGTATTATAGGCAGACTGTCATCGAAGAAACACATAAAAAGGAGCCGTGACCAAAGCATAAAAATAAATTGATATCACAACGAATTTGAATGTGCAATATGCAATGTCGCCGCTCCCGCGCCCCCTGCTCCACTCTTTTTTTGCCATGAATTATTTTGGCTCTTCTGCATGTGAAATTTTTGGCCAAACAATTGGCAAGCAGCAATAACAACAACTACAAGCTAGTATAAGCGTAAATAGAGAGTGGAAAGATGCAAGGCATTTTGGGAAGGGGTGGCAACACTGACGACGACGCCGAATGAATATGATGCATGAAATAACAATAATGAAATGACAACAAAAGGCACGGATAACAAAAGGATTGCCTGACTGGCAGAGAGAGGCAGTCAGACAGTTGCATCGCCAAATGGGGGCAGCCAGAGAGGGACGCATGCATGCATGTGTGTGTACATGTCAGAAGGGCAGAGGAAAAATCAAAATCAAATGTGATTTTTGGTCACTTTGAAAATTGTTGATTAGTAACGCCTGAGTGCGGCCAAATAAATCGGGCGCTGCATTAAAGCGATTTGAAGTGGTCCACTTGACATACATACAATAGCTAAAGATATAGGCATAGATAGTACATATATGTATGTAGTTTGTGGACACACTTATAATGCAACCACATTATGCAGTATACATATGTATGTGTGTGTGGGTGTGTGTGTGGCATATGCATGACAGCAACAATCAATGGAACAAAAAGAAATAATGTAAAATAAAATTGTGGCATGTAACCATAAGCTCGATGGCCAATTTAATTTAAACAATTAAAGGCAAATAAATTAAAAAATGCGGTTGTATGGCGGTTACGCCGAACAGCGACAAATTGCATGTATCACCTACACACACACACACTCACACATTTCCATATGCATGTATGTATGTGTTGGAGTGCATGCATTGCCCGCTCAGCTGTCGATTTGCATTAATTCGAGCATATTAATTTGAATTTACAAGCGCATTTTGTGTGTGCGATTTGGGTTTTCATAACATGCACATTATAGGCCACTGGCCACGCCCAAAATTTATTGTTAATCAACTGCATACATTGCACATGCATAAGTACGTACATACATACAACAATTGATAGTAGATTTAAACAGATTATGAGTGCACTCTCGTAATATTTATGCATGTACCATGCTCGAATACTACTGCACCGCCTCTGCCAAGCTCCCAAAGTTTCATATGCTGACCAAAATTGCATTTGCTTGTGCACGTTTTAGGTATCAATTGTCATGGCAAAGTAGTTGGTATTGTTGTTGCTGTGGCCTGTGGTTATCCTGGAGAGAAATGCAGACTAATTGATTGATGTAGTTGGAATTCACAGAACCTGCTGCTTATCCATAAGCTCTGTGCAAAAACAAGCTATATTTAGAATGTTAGAATCGGCTTTAAATGCATTACTACTTCATTCAAGTTACGCGCCATTTAAATCGATAGCATCGAAAGCAGCCAACTTCATGTAACGCTATCATAGTCACCCAGGGTTGCGCGAAGAAGAAAAAACAACTCTGAATCAATTTTAAAAACCATTGACATGGCGCCAACTAATAATAAAAACACTAAATTTGACACAGAAACGACAAGTGGGGCGACCGTGGGAACAGCTGTTTCCAAAGTGTGTTTGTTATTCAATAATGTGGTGCAGCATATAGCAGAACTTAAGAACACGTTATATTTATTAAAATATCTATAAAAATGCTTACATTACGCGCACTTTTGCCCTGTGGGAAACAATTTGCCACCAGCATAGCTAAGGCGAGCAGTCACGTGCGTTTACAATCAAGTCATGGTACTGCTGCCTGGTCAAGAACACTCTTCCAGCCACACTTCCAACAAAAGCAACAACAGCACAGGTTGATGGGATCACAATCGGCAGACCAAGATGCTAAAACTGGACCCTTGCAACGCATATATTACGGAAGCCTAGCGCCACGTATGAAGCTTGTGAAGGTCTTCTCCCTGACCACCAGCTTAGCCGGCATAGCTGCGCAGCCCATATTGCTAGAGCAAGGCATGAAGATTGGCGGTACCGGAATGGCAGTTTTCCTCTGCAGTGTTGGTGGTTTCTTCACTTTCGTTACACCCTTATTGCTGCACTTTATAACAAAGAAATATGTCACCGAACTGCATTACAATCCCGCCACGGAAGAGTACATAGCAACCACGATATCCATCATACTATTGAAAATAAAAGTAAGTTAATAAATAATATAATTTACATATTCATTACGTTTTCAATTTGTAGACGAAGTTTCGTCCCAGTGATGTTACTGTGCCTGAGGTGCCGGGCATGTTTACCTCATTTGTGGTAAATAAACGTCCGCTCTTTGTTGACCCCGCCCTATTCGAAGACCCCGAACACTATGTGCGCATCATGGGATACGATAAGCCCATAGACTTTAAATTAAATTTAAACAATGAAGCGGAGCAAACAAAGAAGGAACAAAAATAATTTGGAACAACTAAAGCATAAATATTTTAATTTTTAAGAAAATTACCAATAACCGTTTGTAATTAAAAGCAAATTGTAAATACACTTGTGGGAAACAATTAAAATTCCAAATATTTTAAAAGACCTTGATATAGCGCCACATATTGAATTAACTCCCTTGGGGCTGCTAACTTCTGGTCCAATGGTGTATTTCACTATTCCAATTGGTTTCTTTCTAATTCATTTTTGGTGCTTTTTTATATGTTTTTGTGGCAACTGTGCTAGAGTCGGTCATTGTGAACACACAGAGTTTAGCCAGACGCAGTTATTTAACGTTTAATCCAAAGTTTCATCGAGTTTTCGTACGCAATTTAAGTGCGTATTACGTATTTAATTAAGTATATTATTGTTGATATCATGGTAGTGTCGGAGAACGATAAGGTAAGTGACAAATCGTAAATGAAAGCCGCATGGTCTTACCCGTGGCAGGGTCGTCAATAAACAGGGATGTTTTACAAGAGGGGGTGCAACGTAAGGGACTATAGCGACAGTATATGAGTGCAGCTGGCGTGGCACGTCATCGCCAGATTTTCCATTTGCATTTTTCAATCAGTTAAATTAAAAATAACACGCGCACATTGTTATTTATGATTAACGTAATGTAGCGTAGACCAGTGTTACCTGCGTGTTATCGGCTACGTCAATTTTACTCGCTACGCTATCTTACTTCGTAAGAAGTGGTTCGTTTTCTCTCTGCATTTGCATACGCTATACGCTGTTGTTTTTCGTTTACTCTTTACAAACACGCCGCGAGTTTGCTTCTGTCGCCGTCATTCTTTTCGTGGTGTCGCTCGCTCGCTGGAATTCGCAGAGACGCAAAGACTGCTACACACACCCAATCTGTGACTGTGACTGTGTATTTCTCAACAATTATACCTTATGTATATGGTTATGTGTGTGTAGCTGCATGGGTGTGTATGTATATGCAATACTGTATGTGTATGTATGTGAAGTGTGCAGCATAAAATCAAGGTAAAGCAGGAGAAACAAAAGAAAGGAAAAACCAAATTACTGCAATGAGCGACTAAGCGGTACCTGGCAGAGAGACAACAGTTAGTTTTTTTCTTTCTGCCATGGCGACTGACTTTCATTGCAGCTAACAGCAACAGCAAGAGCAGATGAACGGTGAACAGTTCAGTTCATCGGCTCTCAGTACTCGCACACGAATTTTGGATAAATCACATTTGATTTGTCCCATCTGCCACGACAGTTTACACAAAATTTGAGGTCCGGGCAGACTGTGTTTTCCTTTACACAACAAGCACGTATTCGTGTGTTGTGTAGCCGTAAATTTCAGAGTTCAAACAATCACATTCATTTCGGAATCTGTAACTCAATTTCCAGATCCGAAAAAGTTATTTCGTGTTTATTTTAAATATTATTGTGCACAAATCTAAAGTAAGATCCGGGAATCAAGGATTGCACATAACGGGTTTAACAAGTCAGTAGTTTCGCACATACATACATACATACATACATTAATAACATATATGTACACAAGTGAAAAGTGAGTCAGTATGTCGTGTCATTGCCTCGATCTACAGAATCCATAGAAATTCGCTACGTTCAAATCTAATCCTCAGGGAAATTGTATCCGTCTCCGGCTCGACATACTTACTGATTATATACACATTCCTACATATCTAGAAAAGAAAAGCTTCTCGCACGCATACTTTCACGCACGCACACACACAGACAGATATACCTATACAGCAACGATAAAAGATCGCGTCAAGTGAATTAACAACAGCAACAACAACAACAAGAATCGTCTCACTCGTCTCGCTCGCCATTGTTTCTCCTCTCTGCCACTCGCCGCGAGCAGAACGCGAAAGCTCAAGCAAGAGAAACAGCAATAGGCAACAGCAACAAAGCAACAAGACTTTTACGGCCTCAACATGCAGAGCGACTTTCACAGAATGAAGAACTTTGCCAATCCCAAGTCGATGTTTAAAGTAAACAAAAAGCTAGCATATTTTCACTTTCTAATTATCCCCTTTAATTAATAATACGATTATTTTTCGAACTTGCAGAGCACCGCAGTTGCGGTTGCCGACAGTGGCCCGGCGGCGGCTCGAGTGACTCGTCCCGAGTCGACCCCCATTGTCGAGGCTGCTCCCGTCGCAGTTGTTGCCCAGAAGGAGGAGGCAAAGGCTACCGTTGAGACGCAATCGGATGATGCAGTACGCACCGAACATCTGTTTAAACACCCGCTGCATAACACATGGACTCTCTGGTATTTGGAGAATGACCGCACCAAATCCTGGGAGGATATGCAAAACGAAATTACCAGCTTTGATGCTGTTGAGGACTTTTGGAGTCTATACAACCACATCAAGCCGCCATCTGAGATTAAATTGGGCAGTGATTACTCCCTATTCAAGAAGGGCATACGGTGAGTTTACTATCGTTCTTTACTTAAACATTGACTAATCCTTTCTCCGACTCTTAGCCCCATGTGGGAGGATGCTGCCAACAAGCAAGGTGGTCGCTGGGTGATCACACTGAACAAAAGCTCGAAGAATGACTTGGATAACTTGTGGTTGGATGTGGTATGTAAACGGAAGCCACATGCCTTCTATCTACCGGTGTATTCATTGATCTGTTTACTTTTCAGTTGCTCTGTTTGATTGGCGAGGCATTCGATCATTCGGATCAAATTTGTGGTGCTGTTGTCAACATTCGTGGCAAGAGCAACAAGATATGTGAGTAATACACAACTGTAGTATGTTTTTATAAATATCTGATTTGTTTATGATCGTTTTCAGCCATCTGGACTGCTAATGGCAACAACGAGGAAGCCGCTCTTGAAATTGGACACAAACTGCGCGATGCTCTGCGTCTGGGACGTCAAAATTTGCTGCAATATCAACTACACAAGGATACAATGGTCAAGCAGGGATCCAGTGTCAAGTCGATATACACATTGTAAATTTTGATAACTCTGGCAACATATTGCGCTCCTTATGTTGTCCATTATTATTGATTATATTGTAACTGAAAGAAAAAGCTCCAAGAACAGAAAGCCCCTTGTTATCAGAAGGCGGTGCAAAATATCATTCGGCCCGGTTTCTGTAGTCAGTGTCATGGAATAAGCGAGAATAAACATTTAGAAAACGATAAGGGCGAGTTGTAAAACTTAATATTTTACTATATAAAGGCACATAATTAATTATACATAAACATTTGAGTGTAAATGCTGTTTGTTGAATCACATCTCACACGCTAGTGTGACATTATTTGCTCCACTTTACGGCGCAAGTCCTTTCTGCCGCAATCTGAGAGTCCTCGGCAGAGCAGCAGCAACAGCTGCCTGGGATCATTGCATTCGTCTTCTTCGAAGATCTGAAGTAGTCGCAGAATGCGAGATTTTAAGTCTTGTGGAAAACATATCTCGATGTCGTCCATGGTTCCCTCTCCAATGCCCAGCTTGCGGCCCAATTCTCGCCACGACCGACCCAGTTCCATGGAAAGTCTTTTGTAAATCGCCGAACGCTTATCATCTGTAAACTGTGCAGCGGTGACGTAGTTCTGCTGCGATGGTGCTGACTGCGACACGCGCTTTGTGTTAATGTGCAACTGCTGCTGCAGGTCTTCTGCTAGTCGTTGCTCCTGGTATAAATTGACGGATGGTCGGAAGACTTCAACCTTTTGATAGTTCTCTAATGCTTTCAGTACTTGCACATTCCTTGTGGCAAGTGTGCGAAAAGGCTCTACGTTTTCATCATTAATTTGATCATTGCGTTCCAGACAGTCAATCAATTCTTCTATAGTATTAATTCGGTCTTTTTTCCGAGTAGATCCAATTTCACTTGAAAACCACTCCTTCAGTTCGTTCAAGTCGGCAGCGTCAGCACCTTCGATAACCATTTGCTTCAACATGTCGTAGCCCCAGTGGGTTCCCATTGATGTGGCTCAATTGGGAACAGTTCACACAAATTGCAAAACTAATAGCGACTGCTTGCTTTAATTAATTCAATGTTTACTTTTGGTATTAAATTTAATCAATCATCGATCTTTGTTGCTGTAGCGATACCTAGTTATCAAAAATTATCCACTAATCGATAACATTTTTTCCCCTTAAAGTGTTTGGTCACACTTTGGTTCATTCAAAATGACGTTCTGAGGGCGCCAAAAAATATCCGAAACTACTATAATAAAACAGACAAAATAAAAGCACCTGGTTCGAAGCCAGGTCTCATTTTTGCTTAAATAGCAGCGAAAATCAGTCAATCAAAAATTAAAGACACCAAGATATATTAACAAAAAGAACTTCTAGCATTTTATTTGAATAAGTAGAAAACATAAAAGTAGTAATTTTGGACGAAAAAGCAAAGTGTGACAGCCGCAACTGCAGTGTGTTAACAAAAGCCGCTAGATAGCGCCACAATATAGCCCAAACACATTAAAAAAGCACACATTTTGGACGAAAAAAAGCGAAGTGTGGCAACCGTGACACTGCAGTGTCGTCGCAGCAATCGTTTGTGCAAGTGCGTCCGAGTCGCAGGTTTAAGTAAAATGCCTTTGTTTTATTTGTAACTTGAGCAGATTGCAGATACAAATATTAAAATATGTGAAATTACGCGCTTGAATAAAGTATAGATAAAGGTGTCGGGCTTGTGCGCCGTTAAAATCATAAATTACAAAAATATAACAATTCTTTGTGCATTAGCAAAAATATAATAATAGACACGCACAAACACTCCGACACACTACACATATATTCGAATTCGCATTCGAAGTACTCGGACTGGCAGACATTGCAGAAGTTCATTGCCTCAAAACGTACGTCAAAGTGCAATAGATATTTTATTTTCGCATTTTCCATTTCGCACAAGAAAATAATCAAAGAAAATCGAAGTAAGCCGCGACCAAAAAGTCAACGAACGAAAAAGTGGAAAATATTATCATCAATCAGGGCAGGCAGAGGCATTTTGCTATAAATAAGACCACGCCAGCCAGCATCTGTTTACCATTTCAAAATAAACAAATGCAGTAAATCATAAAAAACAACTAACACGACGAAAATCATAACAAAGGCGAAGAGCAGACGGCCCTAGCTGTAGCTGTAGCTGACCAAGAAATAGGGTCACAGCAGCGAAAGAAAATCACAAGAAAACAAAACGAAAGAGATTGCCAGAGTGACCAGATATTTTGAAGCAAATGCAAATGCATCCTGCCGTGGCATAGAGCAAAGTATAATCCGAACAACAACAGCAACGTTAACGGTAAATAGAATGTCGTGCGAAAACGCTAAAACATCGTCGGATATCGAGCATGTGGATTGGAGCACCGGTGGCTCCGGCCAGCACTACGCAAATGTCAGGTGAGTCGTCGAGTCAGTCAGTCGAGTGCAGGTAACCTTAAACTGCACGCAAAATACATATATTTGAAAGTAAAGAGAGAAAAACCAATAAAAAGCCAAGCAAAACAAAAGTATAAAACGCTATTACTTTGACATTTAGCTCCCACAGTGCGCCCTTGATGTGGCCAATGTCGCATTGTTTGGCATGCGGCAAATGCAGCACTAGTACACTGCGAACAAAATCTAATTAAAACACACTAAATGTCGTTTTTATTAATTAAAGCACGACAAACATTATTATAGAATTTTAAATGTTGTCTTTATTGTATGAAAAAGTCACGCAAACGCCCTTACACTGTGGCTTCCCCCTCCCCCAGCCAAATGCCCACTACATAAAATTGTTTGTCCAATATCTCTGGTGTTTATTATCTGATTGGGCTGCAAATCGCACCAACCATTCAGAGCATCTAAAGCTTTATTCATGCAAAAAAGGAAGACAGTGACTCTAAAACTGTACATGTTGGGAATATTTTTGCGAATTTGAGGGGAGGGGGATGACTTTTCAAACATTTGACATAAACTTGAGCTGCCTATGTAATACACGAACCTAACAAAAACTTGCACAGACTTAATAGACCCTTTTGTACTTTTTTAAAGTACAGGGTCTAAAAAGAATTTAGTCTCTAGCTCTTATAGTTTCCGAAATCTAGGTGTTCATACAGACAGACGGACAGGGCTATATCGACTCAGCTCGTCGTCCTGATCAGGAATATATATACTTTATGGGGTCTGCCACGCCTCCTTCTGCTTGTTACACACAAATGTCAATTGCACAAACTTAATATACCCTTTTGTACTTTTTTAAAGTACAGGGTCTTAAAATGTAGTTTAGAGAGAGCATCTGACTGCCGTCTGATTTACATTGTTAAGTGACATACAGTCGAACTTCTCTATAGTGAACTTCTATACAATGAACTTCTCCTTATAATGAATAGATTTCAAACACACAACTTTTCGTTCCAATTTCATTCAAACAATATAATTTCTGTATAATGAAGTTTCTATATAATGAAGTGATTTTCATTATTCTATATAATAAAGTCAATATTCATTATAGGGAAGTTCGACTGTATTAAGTGTTACTACAGCTTAATGGGGCATATAGTACTAGTAGCAATGCATTAAGGCAAGCAATAATTTTTATTCGCTTTTAAAATGCGTCATGCAATAGATGCATTAAAACAGATGCACCGCTGGGAAACTGAAACTGAAATAAAAAATGATAATAAATTACATTAAAACAGATAAGTTTGTTAATCTTGTCGGATTAATGTTAATGTCGGCAATCAAAATGATAACTACTGCAATATATGTACATATGTTTATGATAATCACTTGTGAGTGAATCAATGGCTAGGGTGTTGCCATTAAAATTGTTAATTCTCGATTGAAATGCAAATCTGGCATTCGATATGCACTCCCGGTGTCGAGCAGCTGACACTCGCTGTCTAATTACTCTGATTTATACTTATAGTAAGATCAACTCTCACGGCATGCCATACTACTATTCCATTCATGGCTGCATTCGGGCTATCATTCACATCTGTTGCTGGTGTCAACACTTTCTGGCCATAATTTATAAACCAGTCAACAAACACTCGCAGACAGCAGAGTGCCAGAGTCTTGGGCTTATCAGTGCCACAATCTACACACAATCTATCCGCTAATGTTGAAATCTTTTTACGTTTTTTCTTCTTCTTTTTTCTGCCACCAAATATTTACACAACTTAGTGCTTGCTTTGCCAATTCGCTTGAATATTTATACGCCATATACTGTGAAATTGTAAAATGAAACGAACCAACGAGCGAGTGCCACAATAAATACACAAATATACGAACTGATAAGGCGACCGACCGCCCTGACATTTACAGCTACAGAACTATGCAATGTGCACTGCATTATTATTGCTTATGAATATACGACTTTACTCCGATAACACTCACTATGAGAACTTCTTGGGAATTAGGGAGCTACATTGATTAAAGCAGCCACAGCAGAACTCCATTTGTAGTAGGATATCTGTAGTGTGGGATATGTATTATTATTTACTTGTATAGCTTTCAAATAAATTTTAACTGGCGACAGTAATAAGATAGTAAAACATTTGATTGAAATGTGAAATAATATCTTGAGAGTTTATAAAGAGAGTGTGTGTAAAAACCTACAGATACTCAGACCATTATCGTAACAGAGGCCGAATCAAATACTATGATTAGATGTATTCTAATAAAACCTTTCCATGGGATGATTGTCATTACTCCCTTTTCATTTGATCATTAAGTATCTGTAGTGAGGGATATGTATTATTATTTACTTGTATAATATATATAGATATATCAGATTGACCATTTATCATTCTACCTCACACTCGACTATATCACAAGCACAAAAATTAATGTATTATTATTTACTTGTATAGCTTTCAAATAAGTTTTAACTGGGGACAGTAATAAGATTGTAGAACATTTGAAATGTGACATAATATCTGAAGAGTTTTTAGAGAGAGTGTGTAAAAATCTACAAGAGACTCAGACCATTATCGTAACATATATGCCGTATTAAATATGATTACAAATGTAGAGAAATAACTGCTTTCCATTGGACGATCATTCGACCTATTCTCATTACTCCCTTTTCATTAGAATCATTAAGTATCTGTAGTGGGATATGTATTATTATTTACTTAATAAGATTGTAAACCATTTGATTGAAATGTGAAATATCTGAAGAGCTTATAGAGAGAGTAATACTCAGATCAATATCTTAACATATGCCGAATGAAATACGAAATGATTAGAAATGTAGATTGATCAGGCCTGTTCCTATTTCCGAATTCGTCTTATCGATTCCAAATTTCAAGTCGTCGTTATCGATCAGCTTTATATTTGGTCCAATTCGATATAGATTAGCTTCGTGTAAGTACAATAAACATTTTCATTTCTCGAAAACGATACATCGAAGTTAGGAACCCTCTTTGTTTCAAAACCTAAATCGATTGAGCGAATTCTAAAATGGGAACAGGCCTGAATAAACGCTTTCCATTGCATGATCATTCGACCTATTCTCATTGCTCCCTTTGCATTAGAATCATTAAGAATGATGCCAACATTTGGCTTATTTGAATCATTAGGCTCTAGTTCAATATTATAGTAATATCTACCTTAAAAATATTCAAGTAAAATACTCTACAAATTGCCGTATTCAAGCCTCTAGAGTGTCATAGTCATACGCATATTTGGTCTAGGATTATTCTCATATAAAGTTTATAATGAAGCGAAACATAGCTGTGCATTATCATCAGCCAACCCACAACATTATCTTTGTGGAAGCAGCTTTGTTTTCGTATCTGTACTGCTGTTTGCACTTTGAACTTAAGCTAGATACATGCTCCATTCTCCAGTTGATTAGCCAAGTTTTTTGTGGTTCAGTTCACTTCTTGGCATATAGAAACTTGTACTACAGTTTGGGTTTAGTTTATTCCTATTCAGCAAACAGTTGAAGTTTGTGGAATGGCGCCAGTCGCAAACCAGTTGACTCGAAATGAAGCACGTATTAAAAACGCAAATAAACAGCGTCAGTCGTAATAAATGTAGGCGAATAAACTCTAGTCGCAGTGGTGTTAGTATATATTAAACTCTGTATACTAATTGGACACACATTTCGGTCGAGCCAAGTGTAGTCAAGCGTGTATCGAATGCAATCGCTGGAAAGTTCTGTTTCGAGTGCAATTGAATACACTCGCATTCGCATTTGGATTCACATTCACTTTGTGTGTGGCGTGTAATACGCTGCGTATGCGTAACGCCTGCCATCGATCGCCATGGGAGAATGGAGATTGGCTATCGCAAAGCACTTTCGATTGCTCGATTACGTCTGGAAAACTGCTGCGTATAAAACACAACAAACGATTGAATTATTGAGTGATTGACGAACTGACTGATTGCCATACATAAGCAATATGTATACTATACTATATATATGATTATAAATACATACTTATTGATTGTGTACGCATATATAGTAGTACAATGTATGAGTATATACAAATATTACAGCGGAAATGCTGCCAACTTGGCAAGGGCATGAGCTGCAGCAACAATAACAACAACAACATCAAACAACGGCTACAAATAAACAAACAACTGTGCACAGTTTGCAAGCGCAGCAACTTGAAACCAACACTCACACACACACACACACTCGCACACACACTCCATAAAGAACGAGAGTTGTATTGCATTTATTGAAATTTGCACCTGTGCCACAGTGTGGAAATGCGATAGTTTTTTATACCTGGGTGTGTGTGTGTGTTTGTGTTTGTGTTTTTTTATTGTTTGCTGCATTACTCTGTATGCCCATGTGCATATATAATTATTAATTATACTTATTTAGTGTAGGGCAGCGCTGTGTAAGGCTCCTCCCTCCATACGTGCCTTAATCCATGTGCTCTTTAATTAGTCCCCACCACTTTGTGGGTGTCATGGGTTAAGTTATATAAATACCGCAAGTACACATATGATTAGCGTATAGTATAGGTCGATTAAGACGTAGATATAGTTGGAAATGCGTCGCTAGTTAGAGATATTGGATATAGAAATAGAGATGAAGTTACAGATGAAGGATATCGAAATAGGGAAATATAAATATGGGATATAGTAATATAGATAGCATATAGGCATGTGTATATGTATAGTGAGATAATGTATAGATGTAGATATTGAAATGTAGATAAAATTATAGGTGAAGGATATCGAAATATATATATTTTTATAGTTACAGAAATATGAATATAGGATATAGTATAGATATTGAAATATAGATATTATTGTGGTATTTTAAAGTACACAAGTAATATTTATTTAACGGGTTATATGTGCTTATAATTAATTGAACTGAACATTAATGAATACTAAAATTAAACTTGTCTCAAACACATCTCAATCGTCTACTTTACACGATAAACTACAACACACAACTCGACTCTTCACTTCCAGGCGAGCTTCTGTTCTGCCCTTCTTCTAGATATCGATATCCTATCGATATTCTAGATATCGATATCCTATCGATATAATTGTACTTAGCCCACATCGATATCCTATTGATGTACTTATATTTATCCCACATAATTATATATATAATGGCTATAGTTAAATATGTATATACATATGGAGCTAGATATGGGATATGGATGTGGTCAGCGATCCCTCAGGTCTTTCACCTCTTGTTATAATAATCATAAACAAATAACAATAGCTACAGATGTAGATACAGATACAGATACAGCTAAAGCCATGCACAAAGTGTAGTACCTATAGCAAAGATCTAGTCGTGTATGTCCTATAAATGTATCTCATGGCTGCACAATGTAGTAGCTATAGCCAGACACCGATTCGATATGTGTACATATATCTAATGAATGTATCTCATAGATATGAATTTGAATACTAATGATTATCACATTATATGCACAGCTACGCATAAACAAGTTCAATGTATTATATTAGCCGCCTGGTCTGATGACTTTTTATTATTTAAATATCGAAATGTGTTTTCTTCTGTTTCGACTTGTTAAAAATAGCGAGTGATTTGAGCCTTAAATCTCGGCAAATTGACAAGAGAACGCTAGTACTCAAGTTGCAAATGCGCAGATACTAAATGCCTTTGTTTCGGCTTATCCATTATGCATATAGATTGACATTAATTCATGAGACATGATCGAGGCACAGTTTTAGCCACACTAATTGCGTGTAATTATCGAAAGGAAAGCACAACAAAAGGGTGTGGAAAGGAAAGGAAGGAAAGGCGTGACAACAGCAGTTGGGAAATGAGATACAGATACAGCTACAGCCACAGATACAGATACAGTTGGTGGCAAGTGTGAGCAGACGGCGCGCCAGTCTGGCGTCTGCTGTGCTGGCGGCTCCTGAGCCTATTATCTAATGAAGTCATAAAATTGGCAGTCAAAGCGAATGGATGCGCATATAAAATACAAGATGTAGATTGAGATGCCGCAAAAGGCTGAAGGAGCCACACACACAAACACACAGAGAGATACATTGAATAGATACAAAAGATACAGCTAGTGAGATACATAGATACTGACTGCTGTGTACTGTTCGTTTCGCTTCGTTTAAATGCGTTTTATTGATCCAAGGACAGTCGATTGCTGGCCCTGGCCTCTACAGACCAGACCCACAACACAAATGTGATGACAACCGGCAGCGCGTGGCCGTGTGTCCTGCGGCGTCCTTCGGCGCAATCACGCACTTGCTGAGCACTCAGTGGGAGAAGGGGGAGGGGTGGGGAGTGGGAGAGACAGCAGAAAGTAAAAGTGCCTCAACTAAAACGTAGAAAAACCAATTTGACTCTATTTAGGGTTCTATTTCGGCTCAATTGCCAGTGTGTGTGTGTGTGTGTGTGTGTGTGTGTGTGTGTGCTGTTACACTCTACTACTCGACTGTAATCCCTGCGTGGGCGTTGCCAGTCGAATAATGATAGCATTTCCAACTCAGCGCACTAATTGCAGCCGCCATGAACTTGGCCCAGTCACACAGTTGTGATCCCGATCCCACTATATACGAGTGTATATAGTAGCTAATGAATTTGTAATGAATGCAATCCATCAGCCCCAAACGTGGCTAGTAGTCACTCATTCCAATGGCATGACATGTGGCACAGTGTAAAGCAAAGTCTGTACTCGCACTAGCTTCAAACTATAGTGCTTAGTGATAAGACTATGAACACTTTGAAATACACCTAAATCTATAACAATCGAACTATATAAAGCTTATCATTCGCTTTGCTGGGAAATTCAGCAAGAACAAGGCACTCATTAAAATTGATAATAATTCAATTAAAATCATTATTCATACATGCTTATATATAGTATATATAGTAATATATACTTCACTCTCAACGGAGAATGCGCTATAAATAATTTATATACATTTGTATAATTTAAATTCCAAAGAATTAACCTTATCTAGATCAAACAAAAAACACAAATGTTTGCAGTGAATATACATAAATTAAATACGGTTAATTGACTTACACTAGGCAACAAATTCTTGATCAATATTCATATCACATTTTTATTAAGTTGAATAAATATATGGATTGGAATGAATAGGTAATTTTATATAGCATTCCTTTACATTTATTTTGTTTTGTGCCTGAAGAAAAGAAATTGGAATAAGCAAGGGTATATCAAGTTTATAGAAATATACCTATATAACTGAGCTGATTGTGGAGTAAAAGTTTGCTTAAGCTATGATAATTTATACTAAATTGGTTAAGACTTGAAACAGTTAATGGAAAAGGAGTTGATTAGTTCTACTATTGCCTGTACTACTTGCTTATAAGGGGTGTATTAGTAGGCCGACACAAACTCTATCATATAATAAATTCAAGTCCGATTTATATGACAGATAGCCGTCACCTATATAGTATAGGTGTATGACGCCTAATAATTCATTATTATTCAAAGGTTGTCATATGTTCGTTTTTATGAAAGCTAAGAGATATATGTGACCCCAATAATAATAATAATGCACTATTTTAGAGCATTAAATAGCTTGCCATATACATATGTATATGGCATTAGTAGGTTGTCATACTTTCGCTTTATATGACAGCTAAGGGTCATATATAACCCACTAATTTATGCCTTTGATTCTTTGCCATATATCCGACTTATATGTATATGACAGCCAAGGGTCACCTTCTGTTCTGCTCAAGCCCAAACTGTTTGCCTGTTGCATAGTGTAATGGATCAATGAACAATCCCTTATAGCGGCCATATCAGTGTTGCTTATAGCAATTCAAGCAATTCCTAGAATGCATAGAAATATTATCACGTTAGGAACTTAAGTTAGTGATACACTCGAAGCATTACACAATACTGAAGTAAAAATATAACTTTGGTTATAATTAAATTTACACGCTACACCCTGCTGTAAATTAACGAAACCTGTTTATTTAAAAATACAATATGTATTGCCAAAAGATACTGACTAACTTCGAGGCATTTACTTTAAGCCTTAAGTAAGGGATTTGTTAAATAAATGTATATTTGTTATATATATGTATGAGTATTCATTCTTACTATAGTATATAGTTAGTAACTAATTCAGCTGATCGGTTGTATCAATACGTTATACTAGAGCAAAAGACGCTGTGCTAACTAAGCTAAGTGCACGTACTGTGTAAATTGATTTGCAAACACTGTTTATCAATTGCCAAAGGCAACATGTGAATGTATATGCATAATAGATACATATATAAAGTAGGTATGTAATAGAGAAACGTGACATCAGGCACATTGAGGCAAAGATCGAATGCGAAAGCGAAAACTGAAACAGATATTACTTATATATATGCCATATATAAAGACAACTATATCCCTAGTGGCTGCAGCAATTAGCCACAAGACAGCAGGCCAAGACTGGCCTAAGCTGTAGGGGCTCAACCGTGGCACGTGGCCAGCTTAAGCTCTGCTGCGTGCTGCCACCAAAGGTCACACACTTACTGCCACAACTTACTTTAAATGCCACTTATTTATATACTAATCGTTTCACTTTTCTATTCACAGATTCGGCTCTGGCAGCAGTCAAGCCTCACAGAACAGCGGCGATATTTGCCGCATCTGCCACTGCGAGAGCGATCCACAGAATCCGCTGCTGACGCCCTGCTACTGTTCCGGCAGCCTGAAGTATGTGCACCAGGCATGCCTGCAGCAGTGGCTCACTGCATCGGCGACCAACTCCTGCGAGCTCTGCAAGTTCCCCTTCATCATGCACACCAAAATCAAACCCTTCAATGAGGTAAGCCATATTTGGCAATCTATAGTAGACTGCAGATGTATATAATTCAAAACTAATTAATTTCATTTCTGCTGTATTGTTTTGGCTTCCCTCTGACATCGATTGCAGTGGCGCAGCCTTGACATCTCTAGCATTGAGCGACGTCGACTCTGTTGCACTGTGCTCTTCCACTGTGCGGCTGCCCTGTGTGTCATCTGGTCGCTGTGTGTGCTCATCGAGCGGGCTGCAGATGACGTTAAACGTGGACTGATTGGTATGTATAGAACCTCCCCTCTTTGTCGATGATGTTGCTGATGATTCAATTCGCTTGCAGATTGGCCCTTCTGGACAAAGCTGGCCGTTGTCACCGTGGGACTCACTGGCGGCATTGTCTTTATGTATATACAGTGCAAGGCCTATTTGCACCTCTGTCATCGCTGGAAGGCACGCAACAGGCGAGTAGCTCCAAAGCAAATGAGAGCTCCATAGAGAAGAGGAGAAGCACAGCACTGTTAGAATTGATCGAGAGGAGTAGAGGATAGCTTACATAGCTCAACATGACAGTTGACTTGTTTACAAGGAGGCCAATTCGATCAGCTCAAGGAGTTATATAGTTCATAGCAGTTCATTCTTCAATAGTTCTTGAAAACGTGCCTCCTATGCAGTAATCTTTTAAGCTAAACTCAATTAGTATAAGCAAGTTATTGTAATATACAAAGGCAAGAGTTGTACTATGATTCATTTAAGCTATTCAATCGAGTCACAGACTGTGTTCTAGCTAGCTCTAGTATTAACCAGGCCAACTTAAGGCATGCCAATAGATCAGTCATGTATATAGTATGTTACACTTTAGTTTTTGTATTACTATTAATAGTTTTTGTCACTACTCTAATACGCTTTTGTTACTCTCTATCTATGCACTTCTTGACGCATTTCTCTTGGCTGCAGTAACGATTGCCATTGCCGCCACAACCGAAGTAGGGTATCTCATAGCATGCCTTATACTTTAGATTAAAGTACCACATTTGGTCCATGGCTCTCGTTCTGCACCAGCTGAAACGGTGATGGCCCATATCGCGGGGAGCTCTGCAATTGTGTGGCATAACTGTGCAATATTATAAAGATAAAGAGTTAAATTTGTATACAGAGAAAGTAAAGAAGCGACTCACTTGGATCGCCATTGCATATTTTATTTTCAAGACTCATCCTACGCCCCTGTGCCTGCAGCACATAGAGAGTGTAGCAGAGCAATAGAAGGTAGAACTTTAGCATTTTCTGTTTAGAATTCAACTGATTAAGTGAAGTAGCACAGCTTGAGCTTATATAGCCGAGCTAAACAAGCCAGAACTATAGTCCAAAACAGCTGCATATTCCAGTTAAATTAGCTGTAAAATTAAACAATGGAGAATGTCAATGAGTAGAGAGTAGTGTAGTTTCTTATCAACTGTTACTAATTACAATTCTCTTACAGAATCCTGCTCATACAGAATGCACCGGAGAAGATACATCCGCTGGCACCGCCTTCGCCTGTGGCCGCGCGTCATCACTTCAGTGAGACACATAGTGGGCTGGCTCATGGTCCTGTTTGTGGCACGGTGGAGATCAATGCCTCGGGCAGTGCGGCTGTCCATGGTGCACACGACTCCAACTGTGGTGGCCTGGATAATGGCACAGCGAATCTGCAGCAGCAAATGCAGCTGCAGCTGCAGCAACGCCTGTTGAATGGTTCGCCACATCATATGCTGCAGCTGGATGTGGTGCCACATAGCAGCAGCAGCGCGGGCACACAGACTGAGGATGCGCATGATGCCCAACGCCAGCAGCAGGGCCAACAGTTGGGTCAAGTGGCTGTCGCCGCGAATATTGAGTGCTCGCAGTCGCAGCATAATTATGACCGGGACTGGGCACTGGACGATGTTGTATCGCAGATCTCATCCTTTCGGCCCTGTCCACAGGGCTCGGGCAGCATGACACCGTTCCATGACTCCATACACAATGTGCTCGAGCATTCCGAGAGTTCCAGCCGTGGCTCTGCCACCGATTTGTGCGCCGGTTCGCGTCAGGATCTCAGTGCCAGCGGCATCTCAACGGACACGGGCCGAGAGCACGCCATGCAGCTGAGCAGTTTTAGTGGTCTGTATTTGAGTGCATCCATTATGTAACTGTTCCTAATTATAAATCCCTTTCCTCCACTCCAGCAGGCAGTGGTGAGCACAAGGCGCCATCGATCAGTTCCGGCGTTTCGCATGCCGTTGCCAATGGACTGGGCGGATTCGTCTATAAGCCGCATCACTCGAAGCGCTACTCAAACTCGTCCATATTTCTGGAGAATCGTGATATACTCAACGACTCGCCCTTGTGCGTGGGCGTGGCAACACCTCTTACCTATGACTATAGCACACCACCAAAGATCGACTATCGCAACTCGAGCCTGTTGGGCGGCGAGGAGCAACCCGAACTAGTCTGCTGCGCCGACGACACGGACTGTCGCCTCGGCAGAGATGTGGAACTGCGTCGCTATTCGGACACCAAACTGGAACTGGAGCAGGAGGCCATGTTGGGCAAGAATGCAAATAATGGCGGCGACACTGTGCTCGACATGGAACTGCCGTCGTCTCCGCTCTCACCGCCAGCTGCCTATGCCTGTCACCAAATGCAGCCCCTGATGCTGCGTCGCTCCTTCGACAAGGGCGTGGATGAGAGCAATGGAAACATCAAGAGCAGCATGGCCGATGCGCAAATAGATCGTTCACGTCTGTTCTTCAAATCGTTGCCAAATCTTAGCAGCAGCTGCGAGAGTCTCATCAAGAAGTGATTACACCCCGATATCCCCGTTTATATACCGACTCTCTATCCTATTGAAAGTTATTTGTATTTATCGTAGCCCCAGATTCAGACCCAAAAGAGAACTGCACTCCGCAGGCCAGACACAGAATAATGAATATTTTTATAGTCCTATATCGTTAACTAATTTAACTCTCCATGTTTCCATGTAATTCACATTCAACAAAGCCCATAAACAATTTTGAGACTGCAACAAACAAACAAACATAACAAACCACAAGTAAAACAAAGCAAAACAAAACAATTTAATGATGTACGTTCTAGAACAAATATATGATTTCACTTGATAAACAGATCTACGTATCCATTACTACATATAGAGTGTAATACGAGCTGAATTTATGGCATAATAATCGTAACAATATTGTAAATACAAGCAGCATCAACAACACCATCAACATCCCCAGCTGCCCAAGCCAAACTTGTTTATGTGTAGCTCATGTACTACTTAATACTATTATTATTATTAATATTATGATTATTATTACTACTCGTATGTATGCAAAGAGCTAGAGACGTCGAACTTTGTGAATTTTTGTATTTTGTTTCTTAACTTCTAAGTCAAATGAAATTTTAAAAATTGATCTGTGATTAAGCGTCATTGAATATACACATATATAATAATAATAACAATACGAATAACAACAATAAAAGCAAGCCAATACAACAGAAGGAGTATATGTACGTAGGCACCGGCATTGCCAGGGTTACAGTTATACTTAATCTGTGAGAGAATCTGAAATTACCAACAACACTTCCTCAATAGTAAACCCGGGCAATGCCAGGCCATACCAGCTAGTACATATACGAATTGTAAAATAACAAGGATTACTAATGCAGCTACTAAAACCAGCTCTTTTTTAATGGATTCAAGCTGCTCCCCATGGAGCACTTTGGGTACCGACCGCTTCAACGGCTCTCTATGTAAACCTCAGCTTGGCAAAAAGAAATTATTGAAGCCGATTTAGTTATAGAATTAGCATAATATACAGTGCATATACTTATGATCGCGACAAGTTACCGAGCATTACAACAAAAAGGACAACTAAATTTTTTATTACATATTAAAGTATTTAAATAAATATGTGCAAAAACCAATATATACCACTATTCCAAAGAGAAACGCGTGTATTAATGTTTACTTTTTATTTATACTTTATCAGTAGTTAATAAATACTATGGCATAACTAAGTGTCTAAGTAGGAATCATGATGAGTCGACGGGATGGACAACCTCTACTTGGTAGCGTTGGCTTCACCGGCAGCCTTTTCCTCCTCCTCCACAGTATTCTGCTTGACATTCAGATGAGCGGGTCCAACCTGCTGTATCTGCACAGTGCGCTCCTTGGTCTTATCCTCGATGGGTTGTGGCTTCGGCACGCTCACAGTAAGTACACCATCCGAAGACAAGGAGGACACCACCTTATCGCCATCATAATCCTTGGGCAAGGCATAGCGGCGCACAAAATGACGTGAGATGTAGCCATGATTGTCCTCCCGTTCCTCGTGCTTGCCTTCGACCACAACGTGGTTGTCTACAACCTTGACAGACAGCTCATTGGGACTGAACTGTGTAACGTCCAGGCACAGCTGAAGTCCATCCTTGCCCAGCTGCGAGACAGGCGTAGGCCAGAAGTCGTCGGACGCATTGGATTGCTTAGCTGCATCTCGTTGGCGGCGGGTTGCCATTATCCTATGCACTGGTGCGGCTGGACAGCCGGGATTCAGTCTAGCACAGTTTTGCATCTTCAGTGGGTAAACCTCGTAGACAGGGTAGCGTGGCTCCTGCAGCGCATCAACCAGATTCAGCAATTGGAACAGCGACATTTTTTTTATTTTAACTTTTTTTAGTTATTCAACTTTCGTTTATTATTTAATAATAATATTTTTAATGTTCGCCAAATATTATTTTCTTATTGCAAGTATTCAACTCTTGTTTGCTGTTTAATAATATTTTAAATATTTGCTTTCGGTTTACTGTTTAACGCGCAACTTTCTATGCTACTTCTTCGACTTTTGTTTTCAAACTGATACCGCTTGCTCTCAGCCGGCTGCTTTTATACTCCGCACTCGTTTTTCGAGAAACATCGAGAAATTCTAGTGTGTGTGTGTGTGAAACATAGAAAGAGCGAGAGACATCGCGTCGTTGCCAGCTGTGTAAGACAGTGTTGCCGTTTTAGCAGTTTTCCTGACAGATCTGTCAGGTTTTTAACGGCTTCAGCAGGAAAAAATTGAAAACAGCAGCTATCAGGAAATCTGTCAGGTTTTTGTTAATCCCATCATTTATTTTGTCAGTTTTTTGAACTGGTTCAAATGGTTAAAGTACGCTTCAAATTGTCATCAAATTTAGTAGTGGGATTCCTGAAACTGCTTTTGATTTGATTTTGATTTGATTTGATTATGACCATTAGCTGTTCGCAGCTGCTCCATACAACATTTTGTGGGTGTGCACATAAAGTACGGAAATGACGGTCACACTAAAAGTTTTAGCATAATCAGCTCCGAAGCTGATTTTGATTTTGATTATCTTGCTGTGAGACCGTTCACCCTTGTGTGACCGTTTACTACATAGAAAACTAGTGGCAACACTTGGTGTTTATTTCAGCTATTTGAAAATGGAATACTTTGTAAGCATTCTGCAATTTTATAAAAAATTACTGAATTACTGAATCTTGAAGTGGACGGAGCCACTGTTTGGCAAGGCTGCCAGATGTTCTAAAAATCAGAAGCAAATCAAAATCAAATCAGTGCGCAAAACAGGTCATTCCGTCAACTGATTTTGATTTTCTACGACGGCAAGATGCCTGTTGCCATAATTATCAGATACCGGAAAAGAATCTAAAATTGATTAAATCAAACGAATCCTATGATTCAGAAAATATAATTATCAGATACCGGAAAAGAATCTAAAATTGATTAAATCAAACGAATCCTATGATTCAGAAAATATCGATGAAAATGAAAAATTTATTGACAATATAATTAAAAACTTAGATTGTAATGAGTAATAAATTATCTTCATAAAATGAACGAAAACATTTTTGTCATGTTTTCTATCACTTTTGGGAAAATTTTAGCAGTTTTCTGTCATTTTTTTGGGAACAATCTGTCAGTTTTTTGCGCGCAGCTGTTGGCAACACTGGTGTAAGAGCACTGTCAAAGAGATAGTGTTGAGTCAAGTAAGAGACAGCGTGAGTGCGACGAAGAGTAGAAACATCGCGTAATTTCTAGAAATTAAAAAACATAAGAGCAGTGTTTGCCAGCGCTAAGCCAAAAACATATGACTCAATATTTTCAAAATACATATTTGCAGCTATATTTTAAATAATATTTCATTTAAATACAATGAGTGAATTTTAATTATACGGTTTAATATATTGATTCAAAGCATATAATTGGAGTATTTGTTAGTAGAGTCGTAAGCTTGAAGTATGTAACACTTCTATCGACATATTTTGCGAATTTAGTTAGTATCTCAGGACTATTAGTTACTGTTTATTACAATTCACATGATTTATAAAATTACGAAATATTCCGAAAGTGTCCCACGGCTCATTTGTTATTGAAAACAAAGAAATACTCGAAATTTTGAATATGCTATCAACTTTTGTCGTATAATCGTGAATATTTCATTCAGTTGAACTTAATTATTAAGCGAAGGAAACAATCAAAGCAAATGTACAAAGTAGCGGTACCTGACAGTTGCCATCAATTAATAAAAACATGATTGAATTCATTAACTGTTCAAATAAATAAAACTTGATTATATTCACTATTAAACAATGCATCGAAAGCTAAGCTAAATTTAGTGAACCTATTTAGTTGAACGGCAGTGTACGAAGTTGCATTCCCATTTACACCCACATCCAATAAGAAAACAGAAGTCGTATATAGTTTTGTATTTTCATTTGCTTTATTATATTCTCACAGATTGAACTCGGTTGCTTAGATAAATGTTTATTTTTATTAAGTATTCTTTTTTGACAATTTAAAATAAATTATTAAAATAGCTTTAGATGTATACAGCATTATCAAAATACATATTCTAAGACTTAACCAGCTGGCAATGTTACACAGTTAAAAACTCTCTTAAGCTAAAACGGTGATGATAATTTCAATGCGATGTATTGAGAGATGTGATGTTATGTATGTTTGTATGTAGGTATATGCATGTGTATTGGTGTGTGTGTTTTAGTCTTAGACTCTCCGAACAGCGTGGCAACTTTCTGTTTCGCAACGCCATCTTTAACTTCTCGCTTAGTGTTTTATTTGCTGGTCTCCATCTTCTCGCCGGAACCGTTTTCACTCTTATTTTTGGCATCGGCGGGAGCCTCTGGCGCCTTGACACTGAGATGAGCTGGACCGGTTTGTTGAATCTGCACGATCCGTTCCTGCTTTGCCTGCTCCGAGCTCGGCGGTGGTGGAGCCTTCACTGTGAGCACACCATCGGAGGAGACTGTCGAGACCACCTGATTGCCATCGTACTCCTTGGGCAAAATATATTTGCGCACAAAATGACGCTCGATGAGACCATGGCCATCCTCGCGTTCCTCATGCTTGCCTTCGATAACGACCGTCTTGTCCACAACTTTGACCGTGAGTTCATTGGGCTTGAACTGGGCCACGTCCATGCAGATTTGGAAACCATCCTTGCCAATGATAGGCATCAGACCATGTTGGCCACCTGAGTGCCGACGACGTGACGACGCTCCCGCAATCTGGTGATGACTGCGCTCATACGGCAAGTAATGGGGACGCCGATAGTGATTTAATGGCGCGATGTTTCGTGAGCGATGTATCAAATCCTGAACCGGAAGGCCATAGCCAAAGTGTTCTTCCATGGCTTCAGCATCGGCTCTCTCAATTTCACGGGCCAAATTAATAAGTGCACCAATCGGCATTTTGAAGCTTCCTTTTACTTGTATGTAATGAATTTATTTTATCTTTCTGTTCACTTCTGCGCAGCAGCTGTGCTTTCTGTGACGACTCAAATGCAACTGTGTCGGCGCCGAAGTCGGAGCGGGCTTTTATACCGACGCCGAAGGGGCACTCACACAGAGACAGAAATTTGACAGTTTTTGCTTTGCGCTCTCGTACTTACTCGCTCTTTCTGCGGACGTGCACGTGTGTGTGTGTGCGGTGTGAGTTGGCTAAACATTTTGTTTGTTGTGTACGTTCTCGATCTCACGCACATACATACATACATACATGCGTGTGCTTATGCAGAAACTTCTTGCAATTTCTCAGAGTTTCTTCGTCCAAGGCTAAATTTTAAATACGTATGTATGTATGTGAGTATGTGTTTTCAGCAGACGCTTTTTATTTTCTTATCGCTTAGTTGCTGTGGCTGTAAGTTCAATTGTTACAAATGTTAAGGGCCTTCGCAGAGAAAACACAAGTGCATTGAACTCGGCAATCTGTGTTTGCCGGGACCGGTTTCTTTGTTTTATTTTGTGCCATTTTTCTTATTGATGTACGTATGTATGTATGTGTGTGCACATTTGCATGCGGGTGTGTATTGCATGTCATAACATTCATTTACATATGCATGTACATACATACATGTATGTGTACATTAGTTTCAGTATGTATGTTCATATTAACAGTGTGTACACATCTGCATAAAAATATAAAATGTAGGCAAGTGTAATGTTTTGTTTGTGTAGCTTCAAAACTGTAAACAGTGCATAGCAAAAGTATGTAAACTCGTGGCTACTATTATACATACATATATGTATTTCAATTAATAACAGACAATTATTACTAAAAGCCAGCTTTTATTTTATTTGAAATTGAGGTCCAATTACAGTTGAATATGTAAGATATTGTTTAATAGTTATATATTAAATTTATAAAACAGATATTGACTTTGATGTTGGATTAATGTAAAGTATGTATATGATACGAGATGTATATGATTTTCGCAGAGTTGCTTGGACAATATCGATCAACAGAAGCCTCTCCGTTTACTTGTCATTGCTGGCATTCTCCTCCAGTTGCTCCTTGGCATTCTCCTTGACGTTGAGGTGAGCGGGGCCCACCTGCTGGATCTGTACCACACGTTCACTGGACTTGTCCTCAATAGCTGCTGGTTTCGGTATGCTCACAGTGAGCACTCCATCGGATGACAGGGTGGACGCCACTTTTTCCGGTTCGTAGCCCTCGGGTACGGCATAGCGGCGCACAAAGTGACGTTGAATGTAGCCATGATCATCCTCTCGCTCCTCGTGCTTGCCCTCGACAATGATGGAGTTGTCCACGACCTTGACATTCAGCTCGCTAGGCTTAAACTGGGCCACATCCATGCACACCTGGAAACCATCCTTGCCCACCTTAGTCACCGCTCCGGACACAGCGCCCATTTGCTTCTCCAGCTGGTGGAGCTGCTTATTTATGGCCAGGTAAGGATTACGATGGTGGCGGTCCCAGTAGTAGGGAGTATCATAGCCTGGGACCACCGAGAGTCGGTTAAGGTCGTCGGCTAGGCTCAGCAAGAATGGCAGACTAGACATCTCGATTCGTTCCGCTCTAAATTAATATATCAAATTTCCTTTTACGTTGATTTGGTCAAGATTCCGGACCACGCAAATGGATGCTATGGCAGACCTGTTGATGGACTTGTTGTTGCTTCGGCTGTGCGAATTCAACTGATGCCGGGCACAGCAGGCGCAAGCTATTTATAGCTGAGCTGGTGGTAGATTTTCGCTGTTGCACGTGTGTGTGTGTGTATGCGTGAGTATGTATGTGTGTGTGGCCGAGGGAGAATCTCGATATGTCAGCAAACTTCTGGCTCTAGTTGAAGTTGAACGAATTCGCCAATGTTCCGGAAACTGCTCGAATATAAAATATGTATTCTTTTATGTGTTTACATTATACGTATGTATGTATGTATGTATGTATGTACGAGTATTATACGCAACTTTATCAGGCTATGCATGAAAGTGAGAGTGTGTCGATGAGTGATGTCTGTCGGAGAGTGAGAGTGGGAAGAGTGATAAGGCCATCGGTAGGTCTCAATCCAAACGAAACTCTGAGAATATTCGGGCAGGTTCTATATCTTTCTGTAGCTCTACAAAGAGGTGGAATAAGCGCTATGCTTAGAAGTATCTAAGCTAAAGGTTATTACACATACATATATGTATGTAAATACTAAACTACTGATTGCATTATTTTCACAATCTCAAAAGCATAGCTTGCAAATAACTGTTAACAGTTTTTTTCCTTACGCTCTGCTCGCGAGAACAACCGAAAAAAAGCATGCAGTCTCGTTCTCTCTCTGAGCAGCAGACTTTGATTCTATTTGTTTTGGTTTTCTGTTGAGCGCATTACGATGAGCTGACCTTGAAACGCTTGCTTAACGAACATCGCTCAAAGAGAGATATGAGTGACGCTCGCGCAAAGAGACTTATTAAAAGACCGATTGACTGAAAAAGTCAGCGCAAAAAGTCTTTTCAACAATTTGTTTTGTTTGACTGCACAGTGGTACGTTGTGTACTAATGTGCGTTAAATTTTCAGGAAAAAACTTTTCGAAACGTTAAATATGAATTTTTCATATTTCAAACTAATATGTATTTTGATTAAAAAAAGAATTTATTTTAAATTAATTTATTGTGAGTTTAGCTTAACAACTAACAAAGAGATTTATTATCAATTGTATGATATACAAAAAATTGATGATCTTTTTTATTTGCATCACGTCCCATTTTTTTTTTTTTTACTACATAAACTTGACCACTGTTGACAGGCGAAGCTCACAAAGCAAAGTGACGCGTAGAACCTACGAAACTTTACATACACACATACATGCGCAAAAGACTTTTAAAATCGTCGATCGTGGGCAAACGGTCCCAGAATGAGCAGACCGAACGAGAACAGAAAAACATGTTCTTCGACTGAGCGCGAGCAAAATTTGTGTACGAGCAATTCAATCGGTTGCACTCAGACTTTTAACTCAAAGTCTGAGTGAAAAACACTTATTTTGAGACCGCACCATTCGGTTAACAGTTATTTGCAAGCTATGCTCAAAAGTAATTGTGTGATGCATACATCTTTCAACATTCTCACTGTTTGGAATAGATACATATGTATGGCAAACAAACACATACTTTATACTACTCAACATATAACCATAAAAACGCTTGACAGACATATTTACATACGTATGTACTTACATATTTTATGTATACATAAGCACATACTATGTGAAGATTCTAACATATATTGTACATATCTAAGTATCTACTAGTATGTTTTTTTATACATTATTTAATTATTGTTTTTTATTTTTATTTTGCATTTCCACAATATTTCTATTACATACGTATGTACGTACATTCATACATATTTGTGTAAATATGTGTGTACATGCATTTATGAACAGTGAGCTTTGGCCACGCTTACAACTCTGCCACACTCGGCTGCTGCATTGCAAAGGTATCAAAGCGCTCGTCTGCCTCATGTCTGGACTTTGCACACGGAACACATGAGCATACATATGTACATATGTACACATATACATATACACAGTTGTACATATGTTTGTACATGCATGCTCGTATGTGCTCCACCGCCTCACCCATAGTTGGGTGTATTATTGCATACTGTTGCAATATATGTACACACACACACACACACATACGTACATACATATGTAAGTAGAGTACAAACATAGAACTCCATCAAGGGCCACTGCGCATGTTGGTGCCGGTTCCAGCCCCAGTAGTCATCCACGATAACCGCCGAATGCTGTTGCCGGTCGGCCTTCCAGACCACAGACACAAATGCAAGAAATACACCAAGAGACACACACACACACACACAGAGAGACGCAGCAAACCAGCTGTTGTTGTAGTTGGGACAATCGTAGCGGTTCGGCAACCGGCAAGCCGGCACGAGACGTTGCTTAGCGGCTTCTCAGCTGTTTCGCTGTTTGCCGGCTGAGCGATGGGAATTCAGCTGCAACATGAGCACTTTACATGCGTATGTATGTATGTATGACTGTGTGTGTGTATGTATGCATATAACTAGTATGTACATTGGGATTGTCTGGGCAACCCTTGCCCAGGCGCAGCTCGAGAGGCTGGAGCCGGTTTTAAAGTTGCCGGTTTTGGGTTTTTGTTGCCGCTGGAAGACTTTCTTTGTTCTCCACGCAACCGGAAAATCGCCAACTGCTCATTGCGAAAAGTAGCTGACACCTCACACACACGCACACTCGTACATGGAGTTGTACATATGGTGCATGTGTATATAGGTGTTATCTGGTATCTTATTTCTGGGGGCTATTGTCGCCAGGTTGCCATTGCTATTGATTCTTTTTGCAAATAAACAAAGATTGCACATGGGAAACGCTGGCTCAGCTCGGCTCAGCTCAGCCTCACTTTGCATAAGCCGACACACCGAACACACATCCATCCCATTCGTCGCAGTTCCAGTTCCAGTCTTCCAGGCCAGACGTTCGTTTTCCATTCAGCGCTGCACAGCCGTTTAAAAGGTTCAACATTCAGCCATATGCCCTCAAACGTCATTCAGTTAGAAGTCGGAGCGGATCGCACGGACGACGGCAATAACGCGTATCTGAAACAGATTTACATATATACACACACACACATACATATACATATAGTAGTTGCCCACGGTAGAACAAGTCTCGTCGGTAACTGAGACAGTGCCCCACCCCCGTCCAGTGAAAATTGATATAATACTTCATATACACTATCGAAATCGGAATATTGTTCCATCGAAATGTCGCTAATCCCGTTTATACTCGATCTGGCCGAGGAGTTGCACGATTTTAATTTCAATCGCAGCAACCTTGGCCTGGGTCTGGGCATGGACATTGACGATGTGAGCTTCGGTATGTATCCGCTGGAGCAGCTGGCCGCCGCAACGGCTGCAACACAGTCGCCACAGCACTCGCATCCCTCGTCGTCGCCCACGAACAGCACACGTCGTCCCACGCGTCTTGCACACGCCCACGCGCCCTCGGCATCAGTGTTGTGGGTGCCCATTAAGGGCGGCCAAGGGTTGGGCCAGGGCCAGGGCTCGGGGCAGGGGCATCGCCATCATCCTTATAGCCGTGTGGCCGGTGCCAAGACCGTTTGCTGCAATAAGTCGCTGCTGGAGCTGGAAAAGGAGTTCGGCGAGAAGGTTAGCTCATCTGTGTCAACCACTTCGGGAGCCGGTGCTCAGCCGGGTGCTAGCAAATCGCCATCCGCCTACTCGGTGATCAATCGCAACGGTTTCCAAGTGAGCATGAATGTGAAGCAGTTCGGTCCGGAAGAGCTCACTGTGAAGACCATCGATAACTGCATTGTGGTCGAGGGGCAGCACGACGAGAAGGAGGATGGCCACGGTGTCATCTCGCGTCACTTCATACGCAAATATATGCTGCCCAAGGGCTTTGAGCCGGCCGATGTCCACTCGACACTCTCTTCGGATGGCATACTCACTGTCAAGGCGCCACCCCCGCCCCCACCGGCCGTCAAATTGGGCGAGGAGCGAGCCGTGGTGCGCGTTGTCGACATACAACAGCAGTCGGGTGCTCAGGTGCCGCTGCCAGTGCCAGTGGCAGTGCCAGTGCAGTCGCAGCCAAAGGATGCGCAGATGCCAGTGCCGAAATCTGCAGCAAACGAAGTTGAGCAGCAGCAGCCGCAGCCGCAGCCAACCCCAAAAACAGCTGCAGTCGCTCCAATCAGCGAGCAGAAGAGCAGCGAAGAGCGCAATGGAAACGGGGAAGTGGCGCCATCTGCCGACGTCGACGCCAACGTTAACGTCGACGTAAACATTGTAGCAGACACTGACGCCGACGCCGACGCCGGCGCTGACGTCAACTCCAACGCAGCCGAAACTGTTGAGGAAACTGCAAATGCAAAAACAAAAGAGAACGAGACTGAGACTGAGCCCGTGGTGCAAATTTCCAATTCGAATGCCACTTCCAATACCATTACCAATTCCAATGCTAATTCCAGTGCCAACAATGGCGAACAGAAGCCAATGTTGGAGTCAAAGTCAATGGAAGTGGACACCGCCGAAGATGCCAGCGCCACCTCCTCCACCGTGGAAAAAGAGGACTCCACCGACGCCGCCGTCAGCAGCAGCGGCACTGCACCAACCGAATCCGACGAGGCCAAAGCCGAAGATGCCAATGCCAACGGTAATTCGTCCAACTCTGATTCGAATTCCAATGCTGATAAGCCCGTGGTCGACGACGAAGACATGCCGGCCGCCAAGAAGGCCAAAACGGAGATTGTTGAGCCGCCTGTGGAGCCAGAGAAGGTTGAGAAGCAGCCAAAGGGAGGCGAGGAGATTGCTGCTGCAGATGCGGCCATACTGCTGGCCAAGAACCACGCCAGCGAGAATGGAGCAACTACTGCCAAGTCTGAGGAGCCGGCACTAGCAACGGCCAAGTGAATGCAGAGACTGAAAACTCACAACTGATAACAGAACTTACAAGAACTGCAAAGCATACAAATAAAACCAATTGGCATGCGTTTTATATACTTTTTTTTTCAAATATATTTCACAATACACACATATACATACGTACCGTATGTAGTACGGCCTGCGGGGGAGGCGGAGACGAAGATAACTATGATGCGAAATTATGATTTCCTAAACAAGTGTGAAACAATTATGACTACAAGTATTCCATTAAACTAAGCACTATATGTACTTAAACGAAAAAGAGTAATAAAGAATTCAACGATAATGTGTGTGTGTGTGTGTCTACCTTTGCCTTTATTTTTGCATTTTCTCTTTGAGCACACTTCTCTCAGCTTACACACAAACAAACATTAATAGCAGCACAGTCAATTTAGCTGTTTTTAAATCGGAATCACTTCATTTTCGGGTTTTAACTTATTTTATTTGCCAATTATGTATGTATTTATTTGTTTTATATTTTTATATTTAACACAATCTATATGGATAAATTTAGCAATTTTCTTTTTCTGACTAGTTCTCAGCTAGCTAAAACTAGTGACAGTTGGCAACACTGATGGAGAGAAGATGTGCGCTGCATTTCGCTGAGCGACAAACGGCAACGCTCTCTCACCTGCAGCATAGCCCTAGAAATCTCGCTTAACTCACACAATTACATCGGCGATGTTTTGTTGCCCTACAGAAACGCCGCGACTTTTCTAGAAATTCGAAATTTGCCGGCTATAAAAGAGGACGTTGACCGCGGCTCTGTTACAATTGAAACATTACTCCTCGAGGAAACAACTTCGCAGCGCGAGAGAAAAAGTTTTCTTTGAACTACATAACTTGAGTCTCTATACAAGCACAGTACAAAATGTCGATATCTCAACTGTTTTCACTGGTCGATGCTCTCCAGGGACCACGCAATCCTGATTACGATTTTGGTCTTGGTGTCAATCCGCGTCAGCTGAACACCTGGGCAGCCCCGTCCTCAGGTATGCTAAGCCCATGGCAATGCATGCATCCACAGTGCCCCACCTCGCCAATGAACAAGCATCGTCGCAAGCGTGACGTGATGAGCGCACAGGCACATGGAGCCGATGATGAATGGCGTATGCCAGTCGCGCAGGTGGGCAAGGATGGCTTCCAGGTGTGCATGGACGTCGGACAGTTTAAACCCAAAGAGCTCAGCGTCAAGGTGATCGACAACCACATTGTGGTCGAAGGCAAGCACGAGGAACGCGAGGACAATCATGGTTACATCTCACGCCATTTTGTGCGCCGCTATGCCTTGCCCAAGGGATATGAGGGCGATAAAGTGATGTCCTCCTTGTCATCGGATGGAGTACTAACAGTGAGCGTGGCGAAGCCACATTCCCTTGACAAGAAGGAACGTGTGGTACAAATTCAGCAGGTTGGACCGGCTCATCTGAATGTCAAGCAGAATGCCAGCGAGCCCGAGAAGCTCGAGAAGCTAACCAATGGCCCATCCAAAATTGAGAAGTAAAAGCCTCAGGCCTTCCCCTTCCAGTCTTGCATTTGTCCATTATTTATTAGCAACAATATTTATTGTATGGAGCGAAAGACTAATTTTTTTTATTTAATAAAATTTTCAACACTGTAAAAGCATTTAATGCAACCAAAATATCGCCATATTGTTTTCTTTGTTGTTTTTAGCATTTCTTAGCTTTACTTTTTGTTACTTTGGTTTCTAAGCTTCGAAATGTATTGGCAAAATAACAAAACACACTTTTTTACTCAAAGAATCCAATAAAATTAACTTTTATTTTAACAAAGTTCTGCAAACGAATATCATTTAATGCAACAAATGAAAGGTCGCCATATTGTTTTCGTTGTTGTTGTCCATCGTATTCTACACACACATACATACATACATACAAGCATTAGTATTTTTGTTGTTTTCTATTAATTTTATTGCGCATTTCGCGTTGCTAGAGGCGATTTCTGTACATATTTAAATCTAATTGCAATTCTTGACGCTGCATTTCGCTCGATGACCAAAAATAGTTTCACCTTGAATTTCTATATTCCCTGGCACAACGCAGGGCTACAACTCGGGCAGCGGTAGCAGCAGATTCTGGACGAGCTGATTACTTCCAGGGCAGGGCCAATTTTCCCGTTTCGTGGACGCGCACCAGACGCTCGCCGGGAGTATAGTATTTGGCTGGTGGTGGTGGTGGTGCCTTGATGGTTAGCATGCCATCCGTGGATATGTCCGAGATGACATCGTTGGCATTGTAGCCACGTGGCAGCAGGTATTTGCGCACAAAGTGTCGCTCCACGAAGCCATTGGGTCCTTCGCTGCGTCTGTTGTGGTTGCCCTGAACGATTATGTAGTCATCATTGGTCTTGACCACAATTTCATGCGGGCGGAACTGACGCACGTCAATGTCAATGCGGAAACCCTTCTCGTCAACATGCACACGCTCGCCGGAGTAGTAGTTGTCCCAACGCATGGGATGTGCCCACTCGTAGGGCGTGGACTGTATCAGTTGATTGCGCACACGGCGTGTCACTAGCTCATCCAAAGGGCGCATGTAGTCACTGCCGTGTGAGGGCCACCAGACACGTGGATCATCCCACAAATACGGGTACATCTGGAAGTCATAGGGCGGCTGGTACAGCGGACGTGGACGATCCAATTCGCGGGAAAGATCGCGATATGTGGTTGGTACCAGAGTCATCACTGTTGGCGTTCGCGTCTAAAATTCTTATAGAACTTGTCGATGGCGCTGTCAGCGCTTTTATAGTCTCCCAGCGACGCCAAACGAGATGGCCTCGGCCCGTGTCGGAGGCAGCGCCGGATGCGGATGGGCAATGGATGATTCATCTGCACGATGCGCGAAGGCCGACAAAAACAAGCGACACAAGTCGCGCGAAAGGCAAACATTTCAATGTTGGACGCGAGTCAAGTGGACGTCATCAAGGAAAGTGGACTGCAGCGGGACGAATGGGGATCGGGAGCAAGTGCAACCGTTTGCTGCCAAGCGTAATAAAACGAAAGTATATAAATATATATGTATGCTCTCTATTTGTTTATGTTTATTTATTACTATATTAATTTTAAACTTGTTTCTGTCTAATTGTAAATCTAGAGAGGATTGGCGGAATACACTGTTTGCTTGATGTCTACTGAGTGGTCTTCTTTTCGGCTTCCTCCAGCGGTGGATTTGGCTTCACGTTGAGCTCAGCTGGACCCGTGTGTTGTATGGGCACTACACGTTCCTTGAGCGCCTCCTCAACCGCTGGCGGATTGGGCACATTGATGGTCAGCACGCCGTCGCTGCTTAGCGTGGAGGTGGCCTTGTCAGCTTCATAGCCCTCTGGCAGGGCAAAGCGTCGCAGAAAGTGGCGAGAGCTGTAGCCACCGTGCTCATCCTCATGCTGCTCGGATTTGCCCTCGATGACGACGCTGTTATTCACCGTCTTGACCGTCAGCTCATTCGGCTTGTACTCGCTGACATCCAGGCTCAGCTGGTAGCCCTGCTTGCCGATTGTGGCTGGCGGAGCAAACTCCCGTTCCTGCCAGCGTGCAATTTGCTGCCAGTTACGGGGCACAGCCATGGTACGCCACATGGATGGCTCTTGGAATAGGGACTGCCACGGCGACGCACGTGGAATCCTTGCCATCTCCTCGGCCATACGCAGAAACATTGGTAAGGAACGCATTTTCAGTAATGTTCTTTCCGTAATTTAAGTGGCCACTGGTGAAATTCCCTTTGTTTTGCTCTACGGCGTCTCCGTCTGCTTTGATTGTTTACGTTTAACTGTGAAGAGCGCATGCCGCCAGCTGCTATTTATACGGTGAGCGAAGCATGTCGAGAACTTTCCGGCTCTCTCTCGATTTGCCGGCTGATGCAACTTTTGTCGTGGCGGTAAAAATGTTTACTTCAATTCTTGGCCGAGAATATTTCAAATTTCACTTTCGATTAATTTGTAATATATCGTATCGTATATCAATCGAACTTTCGATTATTTTCAAGCGCAGCAGCTGGATTGAGGCAGGTCAGTGTCACGCACAAAAGAGAGCGCAAAAGAGAATGTGTGTGGGAGAGCCCATTGCTTGAATGTGTGTGTGTGTGTGTGTGAGCAACGTTAGACAAAGGCGTAGTAAGAGAGTGAGTAATTTTATTAGTATATAACAATATTTTAGAAGTAGAAATAGTCCAATTTATTGCACTTGTGTTTCGATATCAAATTTTAAATTTAAAGAGTGTATTAACAGCCAAAGATTAAGTGTGTATAGAGTATTTAATTTCGGATTTACTGTGGTAGTCCCTCCTTTTGGGCCCACTCCTGCCAGGAGCCACTGTACACGAGCACACTGCAACAAAAGACGAGGTACGTTATCAAAGCTGTCTTTCTTACTGACAAGAAGGTCTAATAGAACTCACTTGGTAAAACCTGCTTGCTTAGCCTTGTCTGCAGCGTCCTGGGCACGTTTGCCGGAACGACAAGTGAATATTATTTTGGCATCTTTAGCAGGTTTATCCCGTCCATAGGTATTCTTGAAATCTTCGGAATCGCGCTCCAATGCGCTTATCAACTCGGGCACTGTGCACAAAGAAAATGGATTAGTTACTTATATAATTTGTATATTCCTTGGGGTATATTGACATGGTATGTTGAGGCTGGCTGGAATGCTGCCGGTTGCCTGTATCTCGTCCTTGTTGCGCACATCGATCAGGTAAATCTCCGGCTGGTTTGGTACGTTTTTCACTTCCTCATAGGTGGCCATTTTTTTTTTATTGTGTGTTAGAGAAACCGAAATTTGTATCTAAAAGCTGTACTTTCACTCGGTTTGCTCGTCGCTAGATCACTGAGTATTTACTCAAGCCGTCTCATTTATTATAGTCGAGATTTGTTTAGCAAAACCGAAGCGACAGCGAAGAGGCAGAGAACGATGGCGTCGACGTCGCTGCCGATTTACCAGACGCAAAGCAAAATCAAGTAACCGCAGCTGGAGATTGAGATTGGGAATCGCAATTCAACCTGTTGCTATTGTTGTCGCTTTGTGGTAAAACGTTGGCGGCGCTAATTGGCGACGACGGCGCCGTCCACTCATCGGATTTCAGCTCGAAATTAGCAATGATTTCAATGCGAATATGCTATTGCTTTGGCTTTGGCTTTGGCTTGATATTGAACATCTTCCAGACGCCAGGCGACATAGTCTCAGTGTTTACAGTTTTTTAAAAGTATCGAATTCGATTTCGAACATACAAATGTCTGCGGTTTTCGCTTGCTTTTCTGTTTTTTTTTGTTTTTTTTTTTTTTTGTATTCATCTTACTCCAAAAGTTCGACTTGGGCTCCAGAATATTCCTATTGGTCGCTCCAGAAAAGCTCGCAATGCCTGAGCTTTTGTCAGGCGAGACTATAAAAGTCGAAACCGATGGCAACAACTTCACATTCGCTTCGCGACTTTCAAGTAAGAGTATTGAGTGGAACAGCTGTAACTCCAATTCGGTATCAACCCTCACCTTTGGAAAACAGGTCACTGTTGGAGTTGGGTTCAGCGAACCTGCACCAGATACATAAACTCAATTTTTGTAAATCAATCGAGCAACGGTAGCTGAAAAATGCCAGATATTCCATTTGTGCTCAACTTGGACTCGCCGGACTCCATCTACTATGGCCACGATATGTTCCCCAATCGTATGTATCGGAGGCTGCACTCTCGCCATCATGATTCACTGGATATGCATACGCTTGGCCTAATTGCAAGGATGGGGGCTCATGCTCATCATTTGGTGGCCAATAAACATAGGGCCGAACTGGGCGGCGTTGGTGCTGCTGGCAGGGATAAGAAGGGGAACTTTCAAGTGAATCTCGACGTGGGACTCTTCGAGCCTGGTGAAATAACCGTAAAGCTGGCGAACAATTGCGTCATTATTGAGGGCAAACATGAGGAACGTGAGGATGAGCACGGCCACGTATCACGTCACTTTGTGCGACGGTACCCTCTACCCAAGGAGTACAACGCTGACGCCATTGCTTCCACTTTGACTGACGAAGGCGTTCTCAGCATCACTGTACCTCCAATAGTCGCCCAGGAGGATACGGAGGAGCGTATTATACCCATTAAACATGTGGGTCCATCTGACCTCTTTGTGCAGCAGAAAAACAATGGGCACAAGGAGCAGGCTGACGGCGAGACAAAGTAGATGGCTTAAGACAGGCCAGCAGTATCCCAGTGATTTACTAAGACTCTCATTGTCATGGCACAGTCAAACATTTTAAGATTATGCACTCCCCATTTTAATAATTCATTCCATTAATTCATTTACAATTAATATATGTATTTTTACTTGAAGAGTTTAGGCAAATCCTATGATAATTCGATACTAATCCAGTCAGTATTAATAAATGTATGTATTTTAAAATCATAAATTTATAGACGTCTTTTGCCATTTTGATAAATAAGATATAAATAAGTACTATCATAAAAATTTAAATTCAATTTACGATATCTTGTAATCGATATTTCGATAGATTTGCACAACGACAACGAATTCGGCTCTATTTTGCGTTCGCAGCCAACTTCAATTTGTTTTCAACTAGAAATGGGCGATTATTACACAAATATAAAACACATGCAATTCTTCCAAATAGTTGATTGAACTGATTTGATATAACTATTTAGCGATATCTCATTTAAGAAGTATTATTTTATATACAAATTATTGTAATATGTTAGTCTACGATTTGATACAACTATCAGTTAAGTAAACATCGCGCAACTCTAATTGGTAACCTTAAAAAATGATTTGTTTACTTTTGCGGCACTCGCGTAATTCCTGTCAAATTATTTCCAAGCGAGTTTTTAAACCACCCGTCTACACATTCACCAATGCGCTGCACACTACGAAACGTAAGTAACATCCATTAGTCCTGGATGCAGATGTCATTTAGAAATGCTTCACCAAGATTATGAAATTCACAATGATTTTAGCACTGCGCCATGGAGAATACGAGTGGCAAGATCCCAAGTCACCGGATGAAGTGTTAGTAAACAACAGCGTAACCTATTGACCCTCGATGTAACTATTGATTATCTCCACAGTGTCAATATAACATACATTGACAAGGATGGCAAACGCGTGCAGGTGCAAGGCAAGGTGGGTGACAATGTGCTGTATCTGGCGCATCGGCACGGCATTGAAATGGAAGGAGCATGTGAGGCTTCGCTAGCATGCACCACCTGTCACGTGTACGTGCAGAACAATTTTCTCGAAAAGCTAAAAGAGGCAGATGAAAAGGAGGACGATCTGCTGGATATGGCGCCGTTTCTGAGGGAGAACTCCCGTCTCGGATGCCAAATATTGCTCGATAAAAGTATGGAAGGGATGGAACTGGAGCTGCCCAAGGCAACGCGCAATTTCTACGTTGATGGGCATAAACCAAAGCCGCACTAAGTGTGTGTAGGTACTATTGAAATTATTGTTAACTTTCAGATGAAATAAAAAACTATATTTTGATGTTTATTCTTTTTGTGTTCCCAACATGTATATTTCTTAAGTTTCTAAACAATGCTTTCGTTATATGTATGTTCCATCTGGCTTTGAATTAAACTAAAGAAAATTTGTTAAGTTGAGCCTATACTATTACATTTTCTAATCGATGAATACATTGAGTGAAAGCAGTACAGAACAATTCAAATGGGAATTTTTGTCGACATGTATAATATTATGGTATACAACAAATAGTTTTAAAATGTATATTACAACTAAAGAAAATACGTAAAAAAAATATGTTTTGTTTATAGACAAACTAAAAAATCATTACAACCAACCCGCACACTGCACAACCAGACACTGTGCGCGTGTGTGGGAGTGTATCCTATGTGTGAATGATGTTCGATGGGTTGAATGTGCGTTCAGTTCGATGAGGGACTGCTGGAAGCAGAGTGTGAAATCACGCTGGCACGATCCTGCTCACTGCGCTCCTCATCGCGATCGCGACTCTTCTCATCCTTGTCAAGATCACGCTCTGGCTCTCGCTTGGCCGGCTTTTCGGCTGCAACAGCAGTCACTTCTTCTTTGGGCGATAGATTCTCACGTTTCATTGCTTCCTTCTCAGCTTTGTTAGCACCACCTTTCACCTTGGTGCTCTTCTTCAGCACAGCCAAGTCCTTTAGCAAGCTGGCAACCTTGCGATTAAGGTTGTCAACTTTCATGTCATGCAAACGCTCGACCTCCTTAAGTTTGTTGCGCATATCGTTCTCCTTCTCAAAGTTTTTACCCTTGAGCTCCGTCAACTGAAATAAAAGTTGATAAATAGTAATAGTCATTACATATATTCGCAAATTGCTTAAATGCATACTACTAACCTGCTTATCCTTCTCCAGGAGCTCTTTGTCTTTTTGATTCAAACGCTTCTCCAAGCTGGCAATACGCTCTTTGAGATATGTAATGGCCACAACATGATCTGATGAGTTTGTGTCCACGGTAATGGCAGCAGGTGCTGCAATTGTGCCGTTTCCGCTGTTGGCACGTGATATCTTATCGGGCAGATCCAATCCGGCTCCACTGACCGCCGTCACACCGCTGGAATTGTTGTTGCCAGAATTTTTACCAATGTCGCCGCCGCGTGTTGGCTTCTTGGCAGATGCTGAGCTGTCCCTATGTGACGAGGTGGACGACTTATCATGTGGTCGCTTCTTGGACATGGATATTCGACCCTCCTGTTGTGCTTTCAGCAGGGCACGTTTATAGGCGCAGGTACATAGCCAGCACAGAATTTTGCCATTGACCTGTAAGTATTGATAACAGTGCTATAAAAATAATTGCAATAGCATTCACAACATCTCATAGTTATGAATAACAAAAGTCTCATATCTACAACTAGACTCTGATGAACGCAATACATTAGCTCTCTGAGTAGTACAACAATACTGATCTACATGTACACGAGTATGTAACAAGAATTTAGAACTTAAGACTAGGTTTGTTATATTGTTAAATTATGTTCGCTGCAATCGTGTAGAGCTGTTGCTGGTTGAGCATCCACTTTATTTCGCTGACCTTTTTATTCTCGTCGCGCCTGTCAAAAGCAGATCGCAGCTTGCACTCATCGCATTGTGTGGGGGGTCCATACTTGGCCTCGTAGCTGGCGCATCTATTTACAGTTTGTTGTTTGGAGTTGGAGTTTGCAGTTAGTGTGATTTTTGGTATGGTTAAAATGTTTTGTATTGCATTTTGATTGGCACACATACGTGGAGCAGAAAAGAGAAGAGAGAAAAATGTTTTGCGTTCATAAGAGACGTTGTCTTTGGTTTAACTTGAAAATATCAAGAAGAGACAGAAGCGCTACTGAAGGGCAGGGCAAACACGCTTTGGTTTTTGTATTTTGAAGGCACAATTAGTTGGATAGGTTTAGGGGGAAATACATACAAATACGAGTACATCAAATGGAAGAACATCATATCATTTCGTTACAAACTCTTCATTTAAATCGAGCATTTTATATATTGTGCGTTCAAATTACAGCGACTGCCACGTTGCTCGTGCATTTTTTATTTAATTTTTTTTTTAACAACTACAATCAGTTTGTGGTGAAGTTGAGCAGATATACGTACCTCATGCATTTGGAGCTACCGAAGGCGGCTACGATCTTGCAGCACTCGCAGGCTGTGGGCTTTCCATATTTGCCCAGATAATGCTCGCATTTTTTACAGGCACTCTGTGATTTGCTGCAAACGAAAATGGATACATCCACATGCAATGGAAATCAAATCTCATAATACTTACGAGGCGGAGGGAAATTCCGAGCGGCAGTAAGTACATTTAACAACTGAGGTAGACCCACGGCACATCTGCAAATTAAACAAAATGGAGACGTAAGCGAAAGTGTAAGCTGAGAGCAAGCGACTGCAGTTGTCATTCCAGGAACTTCATCCTTATTGTACTGCGAATTCACTACAATTCTAGCAGCATCAGATTTCATTAGTCACAAACTGATGGCGTCGCAGTTGCCGTTGCTGTCACTGACAGGCACAGATGCCGCAGCAAGCCACTGCCAGGCACAGCCGCAGCCACTGTCACCACTGTGCTTCCTCTTTCTGTACATTTTCACGTTAATGCGCAGCAAAATTTTCGCAAACAAAGAGACGCGTCATTGTTATTTGGTTATTGCCAAAAGAAAATGCCTACGTAGACATCCTTTCTTATGGCACAATGCATACACACACACATTGAAAACATTAAAATGCTTTTGTTTGTTTCAATTTTTTCCTAATTCGCATTTGCAATTTAATGTTCGTTCACCTTGCAAAGTTGTTGTCCCGCTGATAGCTCTTCGTAGGGATGCCGGGAAAAACATTTGGAGCATGCAAATAATACTTTTCCACTCATTTTGTTACTTTATGTTCTAAATTACTTTGTGCTTTTCTTTTTCCTAAATTCTGAACTTTTTCCTTTTAATTTGCGATATAGAAGACGACGCAAGCAGTGTCAAAACATCTATGCAGAGTTGTATCCACGCTTGCCACTCTTGGCGTTTTTGCGCTAAAATTTACGGTTTTTTACGGTTTCACTAAAATTGCCTTAAATTTAAGGTACAATTTCTCGCAATGTAAATATAAATATAATTAATTAATGACAGTTTCTTCTGTTGTACTCATAATCAGATTTATTTGCTATCCCGCGGCCATTGTTCACAGATTTAACTGCACTGTCCGCTAGATATTTTGAGCGCCATCTAGCTGTCATTTTACCAATTGCTTTTAGTGCAATCCACAACCCCAGAAGGCGCAAACTGGCTCTGATTATATCTTTGGAAATATCGATGAACACATTTATCGATAGCTAAATGCAAAGCAACCCTCTAAATACAGTTCAGTTTCGAAAGAATGACGCCGTACAGCCGGAAAGCAAAACTAAAAGATAAATTCAAACAACAACGTTCATTTGAGTCGTATTATATTTTACCAAAAAGAAAATACCAATAAGCGAAAAGTGTAATTGTGCAGGTCAAAAGATGCCCGAAGCAACCAGCATTAAGGTGGCAGTGCGCGTGCGCCCATACAATCACCATGAACAGGAACAAAATCAAAGATGCATTATAAAAGTCATGGACAACTCTTCACTATTGTTCGATCCTGATGAGGAGGACGACGAGTTCTTTTACCAAGGCTCAAAACAGCATTACAGAGACATCTCAAAGCGAGTCAATAAAAAGTTGTCAATGGAGTACGATCGCGTCTATGACATTGATCGCAGTAACGAGGATTTGTTTATGGAATGTACAGCGCCGCTGGTCGACGCAGTGCTCGATGGGTAAGTGTGATCTCAACCCCCATCAGCGGCAATTCATTAACAATACATGTATGGCAGGTATAATTGTTCGGTGTTTGTGTACGGTGCAACAGGGGCAGGTAAAACATTCACAATGCTGGGCAGTGAACAACATCCAGGACTAACATTCCTAACAATGCGCGATCTCTTCGAGAAGATATCCGATCAACAGGAAACGCGTAAATTTGACGTGGGCGTCAGCTACTTGGAGGTGTATAACGAGCAGGTGATGAACCTGCTCACTAAATCAGGTCCTTTAAAATTGCGAGAGGATGCCAACGGAGTGGTGGTTAGTGGATTGGCTCTGACCCCCATTTACAGTGCGGAGGAGCTACTCCGCATGCTCAAACTGGGCAATTCACATCGCACACAGCATCCAACGGATGCCAACGCAGAGAGTTCCCGTTCGCATGCCATCTTTCAGGTGCACATACGCATTACAGACCGCGTGACTGGCACGAAGCGTGGGGTCAAGCTCTCCATGATTGATTTGGCGGGCAGCGAAAGAGCTGCTAGCACCAAGGGGCTTGGCATGCGATTCAAGGAGGGCGCCAGTATTAACAAGAGCCTCCTGGCCCTGGGCAACTGCATTAACAAACTCGCTGATGGGTGCAAGCATATACCATACCGCGACTCGAATCTAACGCGGATCCTAAAGGACTCTCTCGGTGGAAACTGTCGCACTCTGATGGTGGCCAATGTATCAATGAGCTCGCTCACCTACGAGGATACTTACAACACATTGAAGTATGCTAGTCGAGCCAAAAAGATACGCACTGTGCTGCGCCAGAATGTGCTCAAGTCAAATCTGCCCAAGGAGTTCTACGTCAAGAAGGTCAATGATCTGATGTGCGATCAGGAGTCGAAAACGCAACGTATCAAAGCATTGGAGGCCAGATTGGCGCAATTGGAACGCTCCAGCAACGAGAACAATTTCGATCCGCAGGAGCTTAAGCCATGGTACAAAAAGATTAACGCTGTGTATGCTAATGTAATCCGATTGCAGCAGTGCGTCATTGGAATACGCAGCAAGATACAGTGCCTGAGCTACCATCAGACGCTCAAACAGGACTTTGAGCAACTCCGCGAACTGTTGACACTGGATCAACGCATGCTCCAAGAGGTATGTAACTCAATGTGAATCTATTTATTTACCAAGCAATGGATCTTAAAGATAAGTCAATAATGGGCTTAACAAGTGAACACTCAATTAGTTTCAGTCTTCAGGCATCGCCCAGCAGCTCCTTCTGCTTGCTGGCCAGCAGTTTGTCCGCCTCCGAGATGTACTTGTCGGCAATGGCTGTTATTTGTGTCTGCGCCGCAAAGGCATCGTCTTTGGCAACTTCCGTCTGTTTCTTGAGCTTTCTTATTTGGGAATTCTGCACATCACGTATGGCATCCCGATACTTGATGTACAGCGTCTTGGCATTCTTCGACAGGTGCTCACGATGCTCCTTCGTCACTTTGGGAATCGGTATGAAGAGAGTTGTGCCGTCTTGCTGCGGATTCAGATTCATGCCACTTTTCTCAATGGCGCGTAACACATCCGGAATCGTTTGAGGAAATGCAATCATATTGACAATAATTGTTTTAGGATTCTTGCGCGAGATCTGCGCCAGCTCCTGCAGTTCATGGTCAGCGCCGTCCACTTTGATGCGCAATGTATCGATAGCCCCGCTAGCGGAGCGCAGGGAGAGGTTGTTGATGAAATCCTCCTTCATTTGATCTACGGACTTTTGCATTTGTGTGTTTAAAGTGTCCAGGTTGATCAGTTCACGCAGTTGCTGCTCATTGATCTCCACCTTGGCGGATTTACCCTTGCCGCCTTTCTCCTTCTTTTTGTCCTTGCCTTTTGCATAACTGCGCGTCTGTTGCAGACACAATGCTGTACTACTTGTTGCATTTTGAAGTGGTTGCAGTGGTACAGGTGCACGGCAGAGGTGGTTGAGAGCGGGACGCAATGGAGCACACCTCACGCCTAATGCAATCGACTGTACTGCCGTTTTGGCGAACATTTCAAAAAAAAAAAAAATAGTTTAAAGTTACGAGTAAGATTATTGCAGGGCTGCCAACTCGCTTGAAATGTATGACAGCCGCTTGACAGTGATGCCAACTGCTTTTCGTTCGTAAAGCTAGTACGCAGCTCAGGCAAAAGCTAAGAAATATGTTTGCTCTGTTTTATTTGAAAATAATTTTGTATTTATTTTTAGGATTTTAAACAGTATTCAAACTACTTGAGTGGTTTGAGTAGCAAAATACAGAAATACACGGAGTTGCAGCCAGAATATCGCAGCAAACTGGACGCTGCCTGCTCGGAGCTAAAGAGTCTAAAGCGGGAAGTTAGAGAGTCCAAGTACCAACAAATTCTGAGCGTGTACTTGAATAACAAGGATCAGGAAGTGCAGCTCTCAAAGCAGCAGATAAATAACGAGCATTTAACAGCGATCAACAATGAACTGGTGGACAACTCATCCGTCCTGCTCAAGACGTTCTCCATTAACGCATGCAATGCTCTACACCTGTTCTACGATCGATTGGATGAGACCCAGAGGTTAACGCCAGACATACAGACAGCTTACGAACGTCTTGCACGTAATATACGCTTTACGGAATCTGAAACAGCATCCACAGCGCAGCACTCTGACTTGGATGCGCTACTTGACGATCAGATGCAAGAACTGCCTGCACCAGCAGTGACGGACAGTGCCAGGAAACGTTCCCGATCGCGTCGCACACACACTCTTAGCAATAGCGAGTTCGTTCTGCATCTGGGTGTTGATAGCTTCGAGGACTCCGACTCCGAATCGGAATCATCAATCCATGGGGATCAGACATTTAAAAAGCCATGCACCCTGGACATCACCCGCGTCGTCAGTGGCCATCCCAGCGCCCACAAAGCGTTGACTGCGACGGTGACCAAGTCACGACCTGTAAATCATTGTTTGGTCTCCGAAATACTTTCCGAACAGAATGTCTGTGCTCCCCAAGACAAGGAAAAGTTAAGACAAGGTAAAGCATAAGAAAACTAATTTCATTACAAATAGTATATATTTTTAATTCTTCGACTTTTCAGCACTACTCAAATCCTCCAAGTTCACCACACAGGGACTCAAACGCACCTGCGCAGCGGCAATACAAAAGGAGAACCTGAAAACCCTCTCAGGTGGCTGTGTACGCAAAAGTCCACGTTCCCTCATCACAAAAAGTAAATATAAAGCATAATTATACAAACTATAATTGATATTTCTATAATCTTCCGTACAGCTCTTGGCGGCACCGCAACATTTCGCAAGCCTTTATCTCGACTACCAGGAACGATTGGCTCTGCCAGCAAGGAAGCGCCGTTGGTTAAGACGAATCGTGCAGCCTCATTTCGAATGAAGAAATAGTTTTAATTTAATTGAGTTGCTAATTTAATTTTTAATTTGATTTGCATTTATCGTTTTTGTGTGAAATTCATAATTAACTCAATTATATATATATATTTATCTAAGATTTCCCTACAATTATAAGCTACTTTAAACTGTATAACGGCTTAGCTCTAGAAATACATATCCGTCTCCTTGCCAGCACCCAAACCCTGTCTATCGTTTCGGTAAATATCGCTACCAATCCAAGGACGTATATGCTGCGACGGGGCCAATCCTAGCAGGCCAAGCAGCATGTAGAGCAGTGCGCCGAGATTGACGCCCAACAGCAGTAGGCCAGGTCCTAAGAGTGCTGCCAATGATGCAGCTGGAGCAGCGGCAGGCCAGCCTGTCTGCTGGCTGCCATAGCCGCCGTAGGCCAAGCGACGCCAAGGTTGCTCGTGCTCACTGGTCATGGCAATCTCGGTTGTCTGTCTTTCCAAGTCCAGGTCCTTTTTCTTGCTTTCTGCCAGCAGTGTGTAGCGTGGCACGAACGATTGATCCTCGGCTTTTGAGGGAGTTCCTGCAGCTACAGTTGCCCAACAGAGCGCAAAGAGAATAAGCAGCTGCATGATGTCGTCGACTGTTTACCTACTTGGCATCCGTCGCTCATTTTTATATCCCCATGCTCGTGCCACAGATGGGTGACTCTTTTGAGATGTCAGCACAGTGAACACAAATTACGCGTCCATCAAATACACTACAATAGCAGCCCATCGACCCAAGTCCACAACAAGACGCAAAACACACATTTGGATAAGATAAGCTAGCTTTGTTTACATTTATTATTGTCTGTCTCGATTGGATTTTGTGCAATGGTCTAGTTGAGGCGTTCTGCCTTGAGGAGCACCTGGGGCTGCTCGATGTCGCGTTTGCTCTGTACAAGTTTCAGTTCTCGCTCCCAAGCCTGCACGGGCCCCTCAGATCTGGGCAGTGATGCCACAGTGCGTTTGATTACAGCCTGCAGAGTGGCGATGGTCTTTTCAAATGCCTCGGTCACATCGCCGCTGTCATGACTGTGGGCCAGGAACAGGGAGGCGAACAGATCACCAGTGCCTGTGAAGAATATATTCTTGTCACCCTGCTTGGGTATGTCGATGGCCAGGCGGGGGCCATTCAGCTGGCTGAGGAAGGCGCGAAGCATACCTGGTTGGCCCAGCTCACTGCTGGAGATTACAACCGTTTTAATCTTGCGCTCATGGAACCAACCCATGGCCTCCCATACGGCTGCTTCACTGCGCACCTCCTTGCCGGTAAGCAGCTCTACCTCATACTGGTTTGGCGTTATAATATCGGCCAATGGAATGATCTCATCGCGATAAACGGGCAACAGCTCCTTGGGCACATACATGCTGCCATTATCACCCATGACGGGATCGCATACATATATCAAGTTGGGATTGGCCTTGCGTATCCGCTGTAGAATGACGCCCACCTGACGCAAAAACAAAGGATTGCCAATATAACCAGTTAGCAGATGAGTATAATGGGACAGCAATTCATTCTCCTCCAGACCCTCAAATATGGTGGCTAAAAATAGTTACAGATGATTATAAATAAACTGTACATAATAAGAGTTACTAACCTAATTCTTTTTCGGTGGATATTGGACCCTTGAAGCACTTGTAGCCCGTGTGATTGGAGAATTGTACGGAATTCAATGGATCCACATCGAAGCCCAACAGCTAAAGTGCAATAAAAGTGTTTAAAAATAGGCGACGATAGATAATAGAGTTTTACTGCATTGTTTACCTGTAGGGGATAGGTGGCCACCTTGTTGCCGACATAGCCGTGGACAACATGACTCTGAATGGAGAGCACCCGTTTAGCATCTTTTGCCGCCATGTTGCGTTTGCAAGTCTGTGTCACTGTTTGAATGTAAATTCCCTGATGGCTGTGCAGTAAATGCGTTGTTGAAACCGGTTGGATGGGCTGTAGACGACTAGGCGTAAATCATTTCAAAGTACTATATATATTGCTTAAATGCGAGCGGTAGTCATCTTATCAGTCTTTCGTCGGCAATCTCTCACTGATAACGCGATGGCTGCCAGAGTAAACAGTTGGTGTGTAAATTCTATTGTCCTTTTCTCTTTATCAATATCAGTTTATTTGTATTTAATTTTAAACAATTAACCGCCTTTAACCTTGAACTACAATCAAATGCAATTAACAAAGATTACTACATTTTGTCTGCCCCAATTGGCAAATTTGTGCTACAAGTGGTGTTTGTTTTCCCAATTGGTTTATGGTGTTATTTTTATTGATATTAATTATTTTTTAAAATACAATTACAATGCAACGATTATTTTGTTTGAAACATTGAAATTAGCACGAAACAAATGTGTGGGTTCTTATTTATTTAATAAAATCGGGTTCTATTTATATTTGGTGCATTTTCAATGTTTCTGTGGCAACCGGGCTCAATTTTGCAGTTAAGCAAGTATCGATACCTAGACAGCTCGATACCTACACAGCTGTTCCGCCTACTACTCGCTGTGAATGTCAGTTTTGGACGCATGGTTTACGTAAACTCTCATTTATTAAGTTTTCAATAAAAACTTAATATTAGGTAAATTTTGAGAGCCAAAATAGGGTGAGGTTTACCATGGCGGCTAATCTAACACGTTTGTTGGAACATAATATACGTAGCAGCAATGCGGCATCAGCTCAACGTAGCTTGCGGCTTTTTAGCAGCAATCCGCACCACGAACAGCCAGCACTCGACGACGATGAAGGTAAACAAGCCACCAACTGAAGTAAACGGTGTACAAGCTCAATGAGTTTTTAATTTTAGAATTTCGTGTATTAAATTTGCGCACTGTCAGACAGCAGAACCGCAGGAGGGAGATTAGAAAGGAGGTGGTGCAACCGCCGCGTACAACACGCATGGCTGTCGATCAGGATTGGACGGCTGTTTGGTCGGGTCCACGTTCCTTTCATCCGGCCAGTGTGCCCTTGCCGTTGCGTCAGGGTTATACGGAACGCGGTGCAGCTGCACCCTCGAAGTACGCCAATGCTGAGTTGATGAAGATACCTAATTTCCTACACCTGACGCCACCTGCCATACGTCAGCAGTGCGAAGCGATTAAGAAGTTCTGTACGCCCTGGCCCAAGGGCCTAGAGACGGAAGCCAAATGGCAGCGGCATTTTCCCGTTGAGGTCATTACCACAGACTATTGTCACAGTTTACCCACAATACGCCATCCCGAAGCACGGCGTGTTTCTATTACACTGAAGCTATCGGACTTGCAGTTCGATGCCCACGCAAAGGATAAATTTCTGCGCCTTGTGGGTGAGCGCTACAATGAGGAAATTGGCACGCTGACATTTGTGGCTGATCGATGCCCCACGCGAAAGCAGAACTATGATTATGCTTTATATTTGCTAACGGCATGCTATCACGAGGCCTTCGTCACGGAGCCGTGGGAGGCCACCAAGTGCGAGGCGGACATGGAAGTGTATCTGTTTGAGCGGAATCAGGCAAAGCAGTCGGCCGAGGCAATACTCAATTGGAAGTCGACGGCAAGTGAGAAAGCTGCACCCAGTGCAAGCTATGCGGCAAGTGTGGAACAGTTGATCAACGAAGGCGAGAATGAGTATAACATAGCCAAGTATAAGGAGGAAGTGCTGAAAATGTTAAAAATAGCTGTATAAGCATTTATAAAATCGAAAATTGTTGAAACAAATTACCAACATAAATATTTAAATTTATAATGCAAACATTGTGCTAAAAGTGGTGTTTATTTTTGCTATTGTTGCCATGGTGCCTTGTGGGAATTGTTTCTTAATAATAATTATTAAAATAAAATAAAACAGTTACCATGTTTTTTTAAATGTTCAAGTGGCAGTCGTAAAAGTAACGAATACAAACCAAAAGAATCGCCGGCATCGCTTTAGCCACAGAAACAGCTGATTGCGCTGTCGACGTGGCGCCGTGAATGGCTGGTGAAGAACATCGGGCATGGAAGAAGCAGCACAGAATTGTTAGCCCAATTAAAAGAAGACTGATTTAGCAAACGTGGATACAATTTTAGTTAATAATTTTAATTAGTTTAAAAACTACAATTTTAGGCTCTGTCAAAAACGAAAATAAATACCAAGCTAAACCTATGGAGTTCTTTTAAGCACAACACATGACAGGTAAAGCATTACAAAAAAGATAAAAAAAAACAACGGTCGGAAATACTAAACAAAACAATTAGATAAATGGATGTAATAGTAAAATTCGGCTTATCGACGTGATTTCTTTAGCTGTAGCTATACGTACCGGAAGTTTGCTGCCATCTAGCTAAACGCTCGTTTATCTCGACTTCTTTAAGAACCACGAAGAGCTCAGAAATATCTTTTTGCTTGCCAATGTCAGCGCTGTCGTGGTCGTTGCTGCTACTGTTGCTGCTTATCAGCGTAGTGTTTTGTTTGTTTTTGTTCTGCGTGTAATTGCCCGCATCAATGTACACACACACACGCATATGTATACCATATCTGTGTGTGTGTGCAATGAGTTCGTGTGCAATTCCAAAGCGCCTACAGCGGGTGCCTAGTCTTCAGCAGTTCTTTGTCACGGTCGGTTTGGGCTTCGGAAAATCAAATCATAAAAAACCACTGCTAAAAAGTGTATGTGATCTGTCAGACCTATCCATTATCTGATAGCAGTTGATTAAGTTATTGCGAAAAAGAAGACTATCACTATCACATTGACTCAGTTTAGTTTTAGGTTCAAGCAACAAAGTTAAGACTTAAGTACACAGCTGCAAAACTCACTGATACTTATCAGATTAAACAAACCCGCATGCTGCACAGTGGTTCGAAATTGCGAGCATTGAACTTTCAAGAAAAATATGTAAAAAATAATTTATTTAAATTTCTGAAGAATTATTAGCTATTGTTTATGGAATTTCGTAATTCTTTGCTTTGGGAAAAAGTATCTACAATCGCAGCTACTGTATCTAGTTAGTGATGGGTATAACACAGTAAAGATATAGATAGTTGCACAGTTGTACTGATAGCAAACAATTAGTTTAAGTAGTTCATATACTATATATTACATTAAGGCCATTAAGTATCCGAATTTGACACGTTTTTATTGAATTCACTATGATTATGTATCCACGCATTGTTTAATAATTCCCCGTCTTTTTCTTTTTAGTTCATGTTGTTGCTGAAACACAGCCCAAATCTAAAGCAGCTGAACTAATAATAATACGCAACGTCACTGGTTTTCAGTATTCACATGAGCTACTGTATCTCCGTTTGTGGCGATATCAGTCGAAGCCGTGGATCGCTGAAGGCGTAACCATCAAGCTTGACACGTAACCATAGTGGATTGGCACACGAGGAAAAGAATAAAGCGCACAATGCGTCGTCCAAATGTAAAATGGATGGTGAAAACAGTGATACTGGTGCTGTTTACGCTGATGCTGTTTCTGCTCATCACCAGCTGGATATCGTCCTCACCGTATACCAATAAGCCAGTGCATCACGCTGGCCTGGAGCCTGAACCCATTCCGAAAGCAGCGTATAGAACAGGAGATCGTCATGCAGATCGATCAGGAGATCGTCATGCAGATCGATCGAATGAGTTGCCCCGAAAAGTAGATATACAAGTTGATGAACCGGATCATATCAAGCAAGACGAAGCACATCCCGCGGACGAACCCGATGAGGCGGTCTATGATTCGGCAGAAGCAGAAGCTCAACAACAGCAACTGGCTGAAAATGAAGTGGAGCAACATGAAAAGGAAAAGCCGAGTAACAATCTACAAGTTGCTGCGCCCGTTGAGAATTCTTTAAAGAAAGACTGGCATGACTATACGGCAATGGACCGTGATGCCAAGCGTGTGGGTATAGGCGAACAGGGCAAAGCAGCCAAGCTGGAGGATGAGCATGTGCGGGATATGGAGCAAACGCTATCGCTGGACAACGGCTTCAATGCCTTGCTCTCGGACTCTATATCAGTGAATCGATCTGTGCCGGACATAAGGCATAAGGAGTAAGTATTCTTTGAGGAGTTAATCATTACTACTTACTAATCATCTCTTCTTTTACAGCTGCCGCAAGAAGCAGTATCTTAGCAAGCTGCCAACCGTTTCCGTCGTAATCATCTTCTACAATGAGTATTTGTCCGTGCTCATGCGTTCCGTCCATAGCTTGATCAATCGCTCGCCGCCAGAGCTGCTCAAGGAGATCATTCTGGTGGATGACTTCAGTGATCGCGCACATCTGTACAAACCGCTAGAGGACTATATAGCCGAGCACTTTAAAATAGTGCACGTGGTGCGTTTGCCACAACGTACCGGTTTGATTGGCGCTCGTTCTGCGGGTGCACGTAATGCCACTGCCGAAGTGCTCATCTTTCTGGACTCACACGTCGAGGCCAACTACAATTGGCTGCCACCGTTGCTGGAACCCATAGCGATTAACAAACGCACTGCCGTTTGTCCGTTTATTGATGTCATCGATCACAGCAACTTCAACTATCGGGCACAGGATGAGGGCGCGAGGGGCGCCTTCGATTGGGAGTTCTTCTACAAACGTCTGCCATTGCTGCCGGAGGATCTGAAACATCCGGCGGAGCCTTTTAAAAGTCCTGTCATGGCTGGTGGACTCTTTGCCATTTCCTCGGAGTTCTTTTGGGAACTGGGCGGTTACGATGAAGGCCTAGACATTTGGGGTGGAGAGCAGTACGAATTGAGCTTTAAGATTTGGATGTGTGGCGGTGAGATGTACGATGCACCTTGCTCCCGTGTGGGTCATATCTATCGTGGTCCACGTAAGCATATACCCAGTCCACGTAAGGGCAACTATCTGCACAAGGTAATGTCTGCTTATAACTTCATTTGAGCCATAATGAATTAATGTTTACTATTACAGAACTACAAACGCGTGGCCGAGGTGTGGATGGATGAGTACAAGACATACTTGTATAATAATGCGGATGGTCTCTATGATCGCGTAGATGCTGGTGATCTCACGGCACAGAAGGCCGTTCGCACGAAACTCAAGTGCAAGTCCTTCAAGTGGTTCATGGAGAATGTGGCCTTTGACTTGATGAAGAGCTATCCGCCAGTGGAACCGCCCAACTATGCCAGTGGTGCCATCCAGAATGTGGGTGATCCTTCACAGTGCGTAGATACACTGGGACGCACTCGGCACAACCGTATGGGATTGTACCACTGTGCTAATGATCTAGTTGCGCCACAAAAAACACAGTACTGGATACTGAGCTGGAAGCGTGACTTGCGGTTGCGTCGCAAAAAAGATTGCCTCGATGTGCAATTGTGGAGTGAGAATGCACCCATTTGGTTGTGGGATTGTCACGGGCAACAGGGCAATCAATACTGGTTCTATGACTATCACACAAGGCAGCTGAAGCACGGCACAGATGGCAGACGTTGTATGGAGCTGCTGCCCGCCTCACAGGAGCTGGTGGTGAATACCTGCAATGCCACCAATAAGTTCATGAGATGGACTTTCGGCAAAGTTAACAAAACAGCTCTAGACAACTATAGCGTAGATCTGGAGTTGAACCTTTAGTTGGGCCTTAAATCTAGACGAACTCACTCGACACACTTGCCATGTACTTAAAAGACAATTGTAAAGCCTAAATATTCTATTATCTATTACATGTAGTTCTATGTACATATATGTATAAGTCTTTGATCCATTAGTTAAGCAATGTCACGCACATTCCAAGAAGCAAAGTAAAGTATTTCCAACAGACTACAAAGAAATCGAACATCGTGTTTAACTTTGTTGTTTTATTTAATATTAATATCTGTTTGCTTTCAATACGCGTACTTTAAATAAATATAATTTATGTTTTATTCCATATATATATTTATATACGTTCTGTTTGTTTCAGTTTTGTTGTTGTTCTTTATCGTTTTACAATATGTATCATGATCATCTTTAGCTCCAATCCAGCTGTTCTGATGCTCCTCATCATCATCATCATCATCATCATCATCTTACATGAATCTCTGCGCTTTCTTACGTGCAATGTTTTCTAGTGTTTCTCTCGCTTTATTATAATTAATATATGCCAATATTTATAGTATATATTTTCAATATATATCGTGTGTGTGTATATCTGTTTGTATTTTCATTTTCTTGCTCTTCTGCGCCCCGTAAGAAAAAGAAAGTCCACTCGAGGGTCGTGTTATAACTTAATAATGGCAAAAAGTTGGTTGTCCTTTTATTTCGAAAATTATATAAAAAGCATTTACAAACTATAATAGTTGTTGGCTTGCGTAATCAGTTAATCGTTTAATCATTTAATTATCATAATTTATATATAGTATTTATAAACATTTAAATATTTATCAAAACATGTTTTTCTTGTTGCTCAAAAGTCTTCTTCGTCTTCTTCTGCCTTACATTTACATACGTTTTACATTTATGATTCTCCTGCACAATTCTCAGTTGAAACTTCATCATCTCAAATTATAAGCTGAAGTATACATATATTTATATATATTTATATAATAACCATTGTTTTTCTTGTTTTTCTTTTGTTTTTTTGTGCAAAATAATGTGTAGTTTTTTGTGTTTTCTTTTGTATAGACTAATTTGATTTGAAATTCAGTTGCGCTGCATTTTCTTTTTTGTTTTGTTTTTTCTTTTTGGATGGATGCAAATTAATTGAGTTTGCTTTTTACAACAATTTCATGCGTGAAATGATAAAGCAAAAAATTATTTCATTAGTATATTTATAGTTGTTCTTGTGTACTTAATACTTGCTTGGTTTCGAGTCTTTTTTGTTTTTGTTTGTTTTTTTTTGGGATTTTAGTTGTTTTTCTCTTTTTGCTTTAACATTTACAGCACATTACATAAAAAATAAGAATATTTTTGCCTACACTGGGCGCGCATATAGTAAATAAATAAAACTTCACTTGTTACTCCTTTTATTATGTATGTATATATGTGTATGTTATATGTATATGTGTGTGTAGTTGTTTTTGTTTTTGCTTAAACTTAGTTTAAATTATGAATAAGGTTTAAAAAATGTCTTGATGCATTACGCTCATCTCCTTCCTCACTTTACGCTACTATCAATTAGATTTTTGTTTTCTTTTTATTCACTTTCGCCTGTTAATGTTTTATGCTTATTAATGTGCTTTTACGTATGCTTAGCTTTCCAGCTCGCCCTCCTTCCTCCGTTGCTATGCTCAAATCGCCTGACGCACACATACTACTAAATACGTGTGCAAAAATTGTGTTTGTTGTGTGTGTGTGTATGTGAGTTGCAGTTGATCAAACGTAAATGGCAATGCCGTTTTCTCTGCACAAAGAGGAAGAGCAAACGGCATTGGCTTGGCGGGCAATTTGAATCCGCCGCTTGACGCTGCCCAAAGCACAGAGCCTCAAGCGAGAGTCAAATTGTTGTTGTTGCAAAGAAAAGGAATTGAAAAGAATAAAATTTGTGGCATTTAGCGCTATTTTGTAGTGTGTACCAGTAAAAAGAAGTTACCAACTATTTTGTTTTGTTTATGATCTCCTTTTGTTACGAAATTCTTTGCGTTTTGTTGCTAGTTTGCTTTAAAAAATTGGTTTATTTGTACTTTTGGCAATGATCTTTACGAGTATCCGCGTATCCGTACACTAACAGTTTCCTTTCGTTTTCATTTTGTTTTCCCTTTATCTTAAATTGTTTCAAGCAAAAATTTCGCTAGCATTTAGGTTGCTTTTGTTTGTTTTTGTATTTTGTTTTGTTAGTTGTTCGCTTGCTGTAGTTTTTGTTGCAGTTGTAGTGTGGTGTTTGTTGTTGCTTAACAAACCGAATGGAAAATAAACTAATTAACTCATTTAACAGAAATTGCCAACAAATATAGCTGCGTTCTTATCAAACTAAAGTTATTATTATCTGTGTGATTGATTACTATATATTTTATATATTTATTATGTATCGTATGTATAACTAGCTGCATTTCTTTCTCTCAGTGTATTCTTCATCAGGCAGATGTGAGATGTGTTGCTGTGTAGTGGAGTTGTCCGCTGTCCGCTTGTCCGCTCTCCTCTCGTATGGCACACGATGTCTGGACGCGTTTTACAAAAATAATTGCTGTGAGAATATTTCAGTCGTTTGTGGCTTGAGCTTGGAGCTAAACAGCAATGGAGAAGGAGCTAAGCGAGTGCGAGTGCTGGCACTACCAGTAGTAGTAGGAGCGTGGATAGCAGCTGCTCAGGCTTGTTGTGTTGGCGGCACCAAACCCACTCCCACTCCCACTCCACCTGCTCCTACTGCTGTGGATTGCTGCAGATGTTGCTGCTGCTGCTGCTGATGTAGCTGCTGCTGCTGCTGGGGCGTTGGACCATTGCCAGTGTTGCCATTGGCGTTGGCGCTGCTGCCATTCGTGGACGATGTTGGACTGCTATTGCCCTCCGGATAGGGACCCGTAACCACACATGGATGTATAGGGAACAGGGTCGTCCACGACGTTGTTGTTAGTGTTGGTGCGTGGAGGGCAACTTTCTCGTTTTTTGGCTGCTCACCATTGTTGTTGCTGTTGCTGCTGTTGCTGCTGCTGCCGTTGTTGTTGTTCGCCTGCGACTTTTTGCTCGAGTCACTCTTCTTCTTCTTGCTGCCACTGGCCCCGTTCTTGACACCAGTCGTTGCCGCACTGCCACTGCCATTGGTCTCCTTCTTGATGTTGGCCTGTGCTGGCGTTGCTGTTGCTGCTGCCGCAGCCGCAGACAGTTGCTCATCGTGCATCTCCTCATCGTCATCATCCTCGCCGGCTGCCTTCTTCAGCAGACGTTCGCGCTCCTCTTTGGCTTTGTTGTCGAGGTCCGTGTTGATCTTCTTCACACGCATCTTCTCCTCCCACTCGTCGATGCCGTGCCTGGCGCGATTCAGATTCCGATGCTGGTAGAAGATCAGCGTCATCCGCGTGGGTTGATGTCGATCCGGTCGTCGCACCGCTGTCGTCGCATGCATCTCATGCTTGGCACACTCGATCAGCACACTGCCATGGTTGAGGGCAATGGCCACGCCTCCCATCTGCGGATCCTGGAACGCCTCGAGGTTCTCATTGATCTCGACCACCTCGCCAATGGGCTCGATCTTGTTCGAATTCGTGCTGGCCGGCGCAACAGTTGTCGTCGTATTGCCAGCCGTTGCTGCTGCATTGCCATTGGCATCGTTGCTGCTGCTGTTGCTGTTGTTGCTGCCGTTGCTGCTGTTGTTGTTGTTCTGGTTGCTACCAACAGCTGTTGCTTCGACTGTGGCACCTGCTGTGGGCGTCACAGTGGGCTCTGGCAGCTGACCATTGCTCAGATCCGGCAGTATGGTCTGCGGTGGCGTCACCAGCAACTGTTGCTGCTGCTGCTGCTGTTGTTGCTGCTGCTGCTGCAGTTGTGGCATCGCTGTGGGCATCACTGGTTTGACCAGTGTGGCTGCAGATGGCGGCATGGCACCATGCGTGGCCAACAGTGTGCCACCGGGCGCAGGTGTTGCTCCAGCTGCCTGTGGTCCGTATCCGGCGGAGCTCTGATGATGTCCATAGACATTCCAGTTGGGCGAGGGCGGTGGCGGCGTGGGCGGCGGCGTCTGCTGTGGATACATGCCGTAGGGGGAGTACGCCTGATGGTGGTACCCGTAGTTGTAGTTCATGTTCTGGTAGGCATCGTAGGCGGAGTAGGCCGAGTGCGGCGGCGGCGGTGGTGGCGGGTACATCTGATAGTTGTTCGGGTACTGCGTGTACTGATAGTCACTGGGCGGTGGCTTCGGCTTGACAAAGCCCTCTGGCGTGTGCAGTTGGTGGTGGTGGTGGTGGTGAAGTGGTGGTGCTAGATTAGTCATGGGTTGCATGGCTGTCAGGGCGGTTAACTTACTCTCGACCAGGGAGTGATTGACCAGTGTCGTCGAGTCGGGATTCTCCTCGCTGACGCGACCCTTGAGCTCACCACCCACAACAATGCCTCCTCCTCCCGGTATGTCCACTCCACTCTGTTGCTGCTGCTGCTGCTGTTGTTGCTGTTGCTGCTGCTGTTGTTGCTGCTGCTGTTGCTGCTGCTGCTGTTGCGCTCCCATTGCTGGCGTTGTCAGCGTGTTGTAGCTGGGCGTATAGCCATTGCTGGCATCATGCTGAGCAGGTGTGGGCGTCACTGCACCAGGAGCAGCTGCAGCGGGGGGCAGCACTGTGCCCGCTGCTGTTGGGGGCGCAATTGTTGCTGCTGTCGCTGGCACAGTTGTTGCTCCCGCCACCGTTGGCGGCGTCACAGTGTGCGTGTGCGTGTGCTGCACCAGCGGCGCTGTTGGCGTGGTGGGCGTAAGGGCAGCGCTGCCGGCAGCCATGCCCATGGCATGTGGTGGCCAATTGCCGTAGTAGTTGCGCGAGTCGATGTAGGAGCCCGTCTGGTAGTCGTAGGAGTAGGGCGAGTCCAGTACGGTGCTCGAGATCTGATTGGACTGCAGCTGGGCGTCCGTGAACGTGTCTATCATGGTGGCCATGTTCATGAGGCTGGAGTTGGAGGTCATCAGCTGATTGGGCTGGCCGCCAGGTGGCGCCACACCGCCGGGCGCTGAGCTATTGCTGCCATTGCCATTGGGATTGGGATTGCCGGCGTGCTGCTGATTGACTGGTGGCGTGCTGAAGGCGCTGCCCGCCGGACTGGGATTGTTGGTCACGGGCGTCTGGCAGCGCGGCGAAGGCGTCGTTGGTGGCGCCGAGCCGGGCGTGGATGCGCTGGAGTTGTTTGACTTTGACTTCGACTTGGATTTGCTGCTGCTGTTGTTGCTGTTGCTGCTGTTGCTGTTCCCATTCTCCTTCTTGATGTGCGTGGCGCCAGTGAGGGCGGGCGGACTGCTCTGCTGGGATGGCGTCTGCTGCGACTGATTGCCATTGCTGGAGCTCTGACTGCTGCCATCGGCGGCAGCATCCTGCTCGCCATCCGGCGGCGCAGACTCGTCCTCTTTGCGCTTCTTGCCATGCCGGCGACAAGGTATCAGTGGCGTAGACCTTACACGTACTTCGCAGGGGAATCTGTGGAGCGTAATAAAACGGAAGATTAGCATTTGTGTGGATGCGGTCCGAGCCTGCTGCTGTTAGCTCGAAACTCAACACTACACTCACTTGTCCAGCATTTGCACGGCGCCAGTGCGATGCTTGTCGCGCTGCCCCTCGACGCTCTCGAACTCGTCCGTGCCGTCCATGGTGTAGAGCGGCAGGACGTGGAACTGTTCGTCGGTGGGCAGGCGGTTATCGCGATTGTCGGGATTCAGCAGCGCCACATGGACCGTGCAGCCATCCTGCATGTTGTGCAGATCGCGATGCGAATGCGCACAGAAGTCCAAGCAGGCGGTGACACCCGAAAAGGGTTTGCCCGGCTCCAGGCCGAGACGGCAATCGGATGCCTCGTGCTCGTACTTTGTCTGATTGTCATAGGAGCGCGGGCACACCTGCTTGAAGATCGGCGCCAGCAGTGTGGCTATCAGATTCATGTGATCCTCGATGGCTGCCTCCTCGCTCTTCACCGACAGCCGGAACTTGCGCACCGTCTTCGACCTGGCATACTTGCAGCCATTGTAGTACATGGACCAGCTGCAGCCAAAGCTATACGAGGCTCCCGATGTCTCCGGATCCAGTCCTGCAGGAGAAGGAGAGCGTATAGAGGATAATCTCAAGGGATGTTCGACTGAGCGTACTCACCTTGACAGGCACAGGTGCGATTCTCATTGGTGGCGCAGCGACGCGTCGTGGGCAGGCCGTACTTGTTGAGCTTGGGTATCAAGTTCTTATAGGCATTGTCCGCCTCCAGCCTCGGCATGCCGTCCCAGGCCACCATACAGACGACTATGTAAGACGCCATGCATCTGCAATGGGGGGAGAAGTGTCTATAGTACAGTCTATGGTTGAGCAGTTGCCTGTGGATCACTCACCTGTGACCGGGACGCTTCTTTACCACAACGAGTATCTTCTCCTCGGGATCGGCGCGTCGTATCACCCACTTGGCCACCGGACAACCCTGCGAGGTCTTGCCCTCTTTGCCCGTGTAGACGATCTTCTCGATGCGCAGCTGTCGTCCGCTGAGCTGGCAGCGATCCTCGAACTCTCGACGCAGCTCCATGAGCGTGGAAGCCGTGCCTAGATAGATCATTGATTAAGATATGTTTATGGCTTCATTAGATTCCATATAACTCACCCAGATGCGTGTAGTAGGTGCCCGGTTCGGGCGGATTCTTATCGGACTGGAAGCACTCGCATTCGGGTATCTCCGTCTTGTTGCCCTTCTCCAGTCGATCCGTGGTATCGAACATGGGATTGATCTTCTCGTGCTTGACCACAATCTCGGGTATCTCGTCGGGTTTCTGCTTCTTCGCCTTGCCCTTGACCCCGTTGTGCGCCTCGGCCAGTTCGTCCTCGTCGAGCAGCTCCTCCTTGGGCTGTATGCCCAGGCCCAGGCAAGTGCCATCCTTCAGATGCTCAGCCGTGGGTGGCCTAGTGCCGCCCTGGCGACAGCACGAGAAGCCATTGTTGAGCGGTTTACTCTCGCCCAGATAGCCATAGCCATGGGCATGACCGTGTCCCAGCATGCCCATGTCCTCCAGCTTGGGCTCCAGCATGCCGTGATGACTGAGGTGCGGCGGTGGCGGTGCTCCATGTCCCAGAGCATACCGATGCGCCGGTATGGGATATGCATGCGCCGGTATATCCTTCTCATAGTTGGTGGGCAGTGGTATGATGCTATTGGTGTCCGGCTTGCGATCCAGCTCCAGCATGCTGTTCCCATGTCCATGCGCTCCATGGTGCATGGCATTCGACGGCGGCTTGCCACGACTGCCATAGGCGGCTGCCTGGTAGCCGGGCACAAAGCTCTGCTGGAAGTTCTGCTGGAAGCCGCCGGCACCCGCGCCATAGTACGCCGAATTGTGATGGTATCCGGCGTACTCCTGCTGGTGCTGATGCTGCTGCACCGACTGCGCCTGCCCGTCGTTCTGGCAAAAGTCCGCGTACTGTATGAAGTTTTGGTAGTTGCGCTCGTAGCCCTCCATCTTGTTGGGCTGTCCACCAGGTCCACCAGGCGGTGGCAGCAGTCCCGGCTCCGTCTTGATGTACTGCCCATGGTAATCCTGACCGCTGCCCGGTGGTGGTGGATAGTGTGCGCCCAGCGCTTTTAATCCTCCACCACCACCCGGATCATTGGCGTTGCGATCTCGTTCGATCTCAGAGGCAGCTGCCTCGGCGGCAGCAGCAGCGGCCCGACTGGCCTTGCTCCTGCTCCGTGACTTCTTGGGCTGTGGTTGGGGCTGGGGATGCGGCTGTGGATGGGCCGGGGGCTGTTGGATGGGCATGGCGGGGGGCTGTGGTGGCGCTTCCTGGGTGTGACTGATGGTCGTGTGTTGTCCTGGCTGGTGTTGTTGCAGCTGCAGCTGCAGCTGATGGTCATTGCTGGCGTAGCCGCTGTTGCCGCCGCTGGAGGGCTTCTTAAAGGAGTTGGCGTGGTGCGGCTTCCAGATCTGATCGCCACCACCTCCGATGGGCTCGGCAACGCCCAGCCCAGGTGGCGCGACGCTGCTCGGCCCATTGGCGCTCAGCGCCGTCTCGGGCCGGAGATGGTGGCTATACGATAAAAAATGACCGGTCTGTTGTTGCTGCTGCTGCTGCTGCTGCTGCTGCTGATGTTGTTGCTGGGCAACAGTTGCTGCTGTCGCCTGTGCCTGCAGCTGTATGTCCGGCGGTGCATCCTTGGCATCGCTCTTGCGCATTATCATCGACTTGATGCGTGTATTGAGATGCAGTCGCTCCCCCTGCGCCGGATAGCCATCGCTCGTCAGCTGCTGCTGCTGCTGTTGCTGCTGTGCAGACGGCGGCGGCTGTTGCTGCTGCTGCTGCTGCGGCTGCTGTGGTTGATGATTGCTCCAGTTCCAGTCCTGCATGGGAGGCGAGGCTAGATGCTGCTGTGGCGGCACCACACTCCCTCCATAGGGCTGCAGTCCATTGCCATTGGGCGAGGGCGGCACCTGGTTGGGCGACTGGGAGACGAGGCGTGGCTGCTGCTGTTGCTGCTGCTGCTGATGTTGTTGCTGCTGCTGCTGCTGCTGGATGAGGCTGCGTGTGGGCGACTGTGGCATCGCTTGGGATTGTGTTTGCATGGGAGAGACGGCTGGTTGGGCCACGGCGACGGCATTGCTACTGCTGCTGCTGCCACTGGCAGCTGTGGGCACTGCTGTGGGCGTGGCAGGCACACTGCCTGCTGCTGCTGCTGCTGCTGCTGTCTGTTGCTGTTGTGATTGTTGCTGCTGTTGTGATCCGCTGTAATCGCCTGGATACCCGTTACAGTTGAGTGAGCGCGGCGGCACGCTGCTCACCCGCGGATATCCAGGCGTGTCGTTTCCCGACATGCTCTTGTTCAGATCGGCGCCCAAGTGCTGCTGTTGCTGCTGCTGCTGTTGTTGCTGCTGCTGCTGCTGCAGACTCACAGCTGGCGGCGCCGGCGCTGTGGACACTTGGCCGGCATAGCTAACACCACCGGGTGCAAAGCCAGCGGTGACGCTCTGTAATCCCACCTGGTTGATGGGCGCACTGGAGAGCTGCTGGCTCTGGAAATCGTAACGCTGCACGGGCGCCCCATAGGGGGAACGGCCGTAGTTGGGATCGAAGCCCAGACCCGTCTGCACGTAGCCATTTGATGGATAGGCATAGGACTGTGTCTGGAAATCCAACGAGTTGAGCGATGTGATGGCTGGAGTATTCTGTGGTATTTGCTGTATGAACTGGTTCTGCCAGCCCTGCGACGGATCCGCCTGCCATGTGGGATAGAAGGCCATGGGAGCCTGCAAATAAAAAGGAAATAAAATAAGTGGAATTTATGGAATACTATTGCTGAGAAAAGACTAATGCTTAGCACTAAATATATTTAATTTATTAATAAAGACTATTGGGTTTAATTTATTATTTAGTAAAGTATATATATTAAATTACATAAAATAAATTTAATTTATTAATAAAGATTATTAGTTTTAATATATTATTTAGTAAAGTATACATATTAAATTATATAAAATAAATTTATTTTATTAATAAAGATTATTGGGTTTAATATGTTATTTGTTAAAGTATTTATATTAAATTATATAAAATAAATATTGTTTATTAATAAAGTTTATTGGGTTTAATATATTTATTAGTTAAGTATATGTATTAAATTATATAAAATACATATAGTTTATTAATAAAGATTATTAGGTTTAAAATATTATTTAGTGAAGTAAGTATATTAAATTATATAAAATAAATTTAATTTATTAATAAAGATTATTATGTTTAATTTATAATTTAATAAAGTATACATATTAAATTATATAAAATAAATTTAATTTATTAATAAAGATTATTCGGGTTAATATATTATTTAGCAAAGTATTTACATTAAAGTAGAGCTATGTTCAAATGGAAATGAATTCATAAAAATGTAATATTCTATACAAACTTTAAAGACCTGAATCTCTATAATATAGACTTTTATTTTTTAGGAATAATAGAAGAACCTTTTCTTTCGCTTTCCTACAACATTTCTATATTATAAGGAAAAGCTTTGCAGATGTTCCCAGCAATTATTGAAATGAATTCAATCTAATATTCTTTACAAACTGTAAATAGTAGTATAAATCGAACACTAGTTACTATATTAAGGTTCTTTAATATAAATTAATAATTCATTCATTCAATCTAAATTAACTCAAGTGTCAGCTGAGTAAATACTATAACTAAGGCAAGTTATAAAAGAACTCCTCTAATAAGCAAAGTTGATTAGATCTTATCATTGCCAATAACTTTAATTTACTTATATTGTTTGACTTTAATTTTATATTTTTGATAACGCTGTTAACTGCATTTACTTGACTTTAATTAAATAAACAAATAGTGTAATAAATGCTTAACATTCTTATCTATACAATTTGCACATTTCTATGTTTAATGTTATAGACTCTGTAATGAAGTCATTTTAGCAGTATGTATATGTTGACAAAATACCTAAAAAACCTTAGATAAGACCTAAAAAAAAGACCTAATCGACGTTTATTTTATCGGTATAAAGGAAGTGCCAAATATGGGGCAGAAGAACTGTTTTTCTGACTCTTTAATAGACTCATTTTTCCCCAGGAAAAGTTGCTTAAATCTGCCCACCAATTATTCTGTTTAGCTAGAGTTTATTTTCCAATTAAACAAAAGAAATTTATGCGTACAATAATTGCATAAATCATTTAGAGAATTCACATTTTACATACAAAAAATGCTCTACAGTAAAACAAGCCGTAATTGATATTTAACTAAATTTGCCGCATAATTTAAGACAAGTAGAGTTCCCCATTAAAAGTGTTGTATATCTAGCCGAAAAAAAGGTATTAATAGACCCCACACCTTAGACTAACAGAGAGTAACCCTTTTGGGTTTGCCAGGAACTTTTCATTGAGTTGGGGGTGGGGGTGGGGTAGCGGTCAACCCTTAACTTCAGCTTCAACCCCAAATATAATTTTGCTGTCACTCGTAAATCACATTAGTTGCGCCCTAATTAAGCGACCCACTAATTGGCTCAAGTAAGAAAGTAAACACACACACACAGCCACACACACAGCCACAACAAATATTTGCATTTGCGCCTTAAATTATGCTACAGTTTAGGCCAAATAAAAATGTATTTTATTATAATAAAAAAAAGCGAAAACAAGGCAAACAATAACACGCGTCGTTTTCATTTCATTTGCATTTTTACGAGCGCAAAAATTATGAAAGTGAAATAACGGCAAATAATAAACAAAGCTCGAATAAAATCAAATAAAATGTATAGTATATAAATTATTTTAATAGCCCTCAACTTCAGTGGAGTGAACAGTGTGTGTGTTGTTGTGCCTAGAGCCATGCCCCACAAACTCGTCTCTCGTCTCTTGTGGTTGTTATAAAAATAGCTTTTATTTGGCGTGTGTGTGTGTGTGTGTGTGTACACCTGGCTGTTGCTGTTGACAGCTGCTGCTGCTGCTGCTGCTGTTGCTGTTGTTGCTGCCGTTGTGCGGTCTGCGTTTTATTTTGAAAACATTTAGCAATCATTGATAAAAATCGAAAAATTGTTTATGAATGAATGTGTATATGCTGCGGGAGTGTGTGTGTGTGTGTGTGTGTGAGTGCTGTGTGTGGGCCAGTTGTGTGGTTAGTCTGCCTGCCCGTCTGTCCGTCCGTCTGTCCGTCTGTCCATGCGTTATGTGTGCACAGCTGCAGTTGATGGGGCGTGTATGACGTATACGCAGCGTTGGCCCGAGTCGAGTGGCAAATACTACACACACACACACACACACACTCTCAGCTTTTACAATTTGTTTTTTGCAGTGAATGGAAAACGAAATGAAACTACACACTGCTGAAGGTCAATGCTCGATGTTGTTGCTGCTGCTGCTGCTGCTGCTAAAGTTTCAATTGGCATATTGGCATTGCCATTTGTCTCTGGCGTTGCCAGACTGCATTATTGTTAGTGCTTACCATTGGTTGTTGCGGTTGATCCTTCATGGTTTGTATTTGTGCTGTTATTTGATGTTGCTGCTGATGTAAATGTTGCTGCTGCTGCTGTTGCTGCTGCTGCTGATGTTGTTGCTGCGGCTGCTGTTGCAAGTGTTGCTGCTGCTGCTGCTGAAAGTGTTGCTGCTGCGGCTGCTGTTGATAGTGCTGTTGCTGCTGCTGCTGCTGTTGTTGTTGCTGCTGCTGCTGCTGTAGCAATTGATGTTGCAACTGTTGCTGCTGCTGCTGTTGCTGATACTGTTGCTGCTGCTGCTGCAAATTAGCACCCGCTGCTGCTGTTGTTGTATTTGGCGATTGCTGCGGCAAGTGTGTTGCTGCTGGCACTGGGCTTATACGGGGCGATGTTGCTGTTGCTGTTGCGGCAGCAATACCACCAGCACTTGCATTTAGTTTATTTGCTTTGGTGGAGCTTTTGCGGGCGCGTGACTGCAAAGAAAAGATACACAAACAAAACTGTTAGTTGGCATTGGCGAAAAGTAACTGTAACGCGTATATGCATAAATTATGACAGCAATTGTTGCTGTTGTCGCTGCTCTAATTGCAGGCAATTAATTTACGACACCAGCAATTGTTGTTGTGGGTGTCTCAGCGGCAACCTTCGCTGCTGTTAATCTAGATTTAGTTAAAAATAAATTGCTTCGGCATTGTGTGCTAGTTGCAATTAGTTGTGCGTTATTATTATCTATGTTTTAGCATGTTTTTAATTAAGGAAATTTGCTGAACGCACAAGTATTTTAATTGCCACATTTTCACATAGCATTGTCCCCCCATTCACCACCCTGCAACAGCACGACTCTTGTATAATTTATGCTCACATAATTTCGACTTGTTGTTGAGTCTGCACGCCGGCAACATGTAAAACTTATGTGGCCAGCGATTTATGTGCAATTTATTTGTGCAGCCAAATACATGCATATATATACTATATATATAAAGCACAGCAAAAAAAGTAAACAAGGCAAAAATGCAGCATGCAACAGACAGACAGAAAATGGGAAAGAAATACAGCAACAGCTGCGGTTGCCATATATTGTTGTTGCCAGTTGCCGGTTGCTGTTGCTGGTTGCTGTTGCTGGTTGCTGTTGCTGGTTGCTGTTGGAACTAAAATATGTTGCTCGCACCATTAAAGGCTCTGCAAATTTATGTTTATAAAAGACATTGGCTGCAGTCACGTTGAGCTGAGGCCAGTTAAATATGATATTCAATTACATATTTATCTATTTGGAGTTGCAATTTCCTAGAGTGAAAGGTCGCCATATTCATGCCTCTAAATTGTGCTTAATTAATTATGTAAGCAATGGTATGTTATCAATTGTATAATCTTGAAATATCATGCTGATTAGCTCCAGCTATTAAAATAAAAAGGAAAAAAAACCCGCTGCTATTTCTGGCACATTTCTTTGTTGATAAATTCAGCGATTTTATCAGTTCCACGTTTCAATTTGTATTTATTTATAGCTGCTCGGGCTATGATTATAAATGAGATATGATTATAATTGATAAACGCTGAGTAATATACCCAGTAAATTTAGTGTGAATTGAGAAGGTTGACGCAGAATGACAGCCAAGAATTATAAGCCAGGAGCATAAGGAAAACTCTAGCTATAACTCATTCTATATTGTATGCTATACTTTATAGTAAGAGGAACAATTTATAATATTTTTACAGGTAGGGTATATGGGACAAACGGTATAATGCTTTGGTGGAAATGTGAGGCAAAGTTTTTAATATTTTTATACCCTACATCTAGCGATCAAAGGGTGTAATAACTTGATGAAAATGTGAAACATAGTTTATGTATTCTATTAACCAGAACGATCTGAGTCGATCGGGTATGTTTATCATTTAAAATATTTCAAGTAAAATGCAATTTAAGTAGAAGTATTTTCTATACTACTTAGTATAGTTTAATAACGGTTTATTAATTGCCCATGCTAATATTGACCCAGTAACTTTAGTATGAATTGAGAAGGTTAACGCGGAATCACATCCAAGAATTATAAGCTAAGGGCAAAGATTCAATATAGTATATAGTATAATATTGTGAATATTTATAATATTTTTATACCCTACATCTATGGACCAAAAGGGTATAATACCTTGATGTTAAAGTAAGATAAAGTTTATATATTTTTATTAATTTTTATTTTTATATCCCACATCTATGGACCAAAGTGTACAATACTATGGTGGAAATGTAAGACAAGGTTTATATTTTATTATTAAGCAGAACGAACTGAGTCTATCGATATGTTTATCATTTAAAATATTAAAAGTAAAATGCAATTTAAGTAGAAGTATTTTCTACACTAGAAAAGTTTAAAAACAGTTTAATATTTCCCTATGCTAACTGTAAATAACCTAGTAAATTTAGTATGAATTGAGAAGGTTAAAGCGGAATTACATCTAAGAATTCTAAGCAAAGAGCAAACATTCAACATAGTATATTATTATGAATATTTATAATATTCTTATACCCTACATCTATGGACTAAAAGGTATACTACATTGGTGTTAATGTGAGTATATATATTATAAGTCATTTTCATTTTTATACCCTACATTTAGGGCCAAAGGGTATAATACCCTAGTGGAAATGTGAGCCAAGGTTTATATATTCACATTAAGTAGAACGAGTTGAGTCGATCGGTATATCCATCACTTAAAATATCATAAAAAATTCAAATTTTACTGTAGTAATTTCCATACTAGTATACTTTAATAATAGTTCAATGTTTGCCCATGCTAAAACCCCATGATTAGCAGCATCTTGTGTCACTTTGAATTTGGTAAATAACGATTTGATTTTCATATTTACTAATTACAAACTGCATACAAATTGGTTAAAACTGCATTGGCCTGCAGATTGGCAATTAAAGAGGCTTAGTACTATGAGATTCCAACGGCATTTCACTGGCTGACAAAAGTACGTATAGTAAATTTTCCAAATGCCAGCAATTTGCATAGAACAACAAAGCAAATCGTTTGTGCAAATTGGCTGCAAAAATATGATTTATATTTTGCACATGTGTAAAATATTTTCCAGCTTCAGCTACGTGTGTGTGTGTGAGTGTGTGCTGACTTGGCCAGCATAATGCAATGCAAATACTGACAACAACAACAACAACAGCAGCAGCAGCAGCAGCAGCAGCAGCAGCAACAACAAGGAGCAATTCGAATTGTTATGCCTCTTTCAGCTCTCCGGGCCTCAGCTGGCGACAAAGCAACCAAATAACTTAAGCAAACACAGTTTGAGCCATTTATGTGTATTTGCCCAAGGTGACAGAGGGGGGGAGGGAGGGTGGACAGAGTAAAGCTGGCTTTCTAAAAATATACACACACACAGACAGATTTACATGTGTATATTTGCCTGGCAAACACAGGTGCCAAAAAAAGGGGGAAAAATTAAAATAAATTTACACGCAATTCCAAATCGAAAAATTGCCAATTATTTGTGTGCAAATTTCTTTTCCATAATGTACACTGTTTGTGTGTGTGTGTGTGTAATGCATATATGGCTTTAATTAAGGCTTTTTGCACGTTGTCCATGTGTTTATTCAGTCGCAACGTTAACAACGACAACAACAGTGACAATAGATAAATAAAAATGGCGTAAGGCCATCATAGAATCATAAAATATAATAATAAACGTTTACTGGCAATTCCGAAACGATGATAAAATGCGCTTTAATTACACTAGCTAACAAAACAGAAGATGTCAACTTTTACAACTGCCTCATCATCGATTTTCATGAATGGATCTTAAGTTTATGTAAATCAAAGTAGATGTGATTTAATTAATGAATTATAAAATATATAAATAATAAAAATATAATAAATAAATCAAATAAGTAAGGTATACTAATATGAATATGAATAAAAATTAATACAGTTCATATAAAATACATACTATTATATACTATTCTTTATTCCAATATTAAATTTCAGTTAATATTAATAAATAATATAATATCAAAAATACTCGATTTGGTTCAGCGATTTTGTTGCCTAGTGCTGTTAGTTATAGCAATAACTGAGTTTGTGAGCCTCAATAAAAGAATTGCATTATGTAAATGAAACTAAACCGATTGAAAATTATATTTATAAATTTGCTTGCAAATAATATTAAATTATTATATATTAAGCCATTAGCTGACTATTGCTTATTTTCCAACTTAATAACACACTTTATATAATTGCAAACAAAAGTACTTTATTATTGGCAATAAACTCCAGGCGCATAACTCAGTCTTGTGTATTATTATGCAAGCCGTACATGGTCACACTTAAATTCAAATTTAGCACTAAAAGCAGCGTTGCAATTGCCAAGATTAGCAAATAGAGTTTACACTAGTTGTATATGGCCGGCATCATAATAAAAGTGTATTAAACCGTTGGCGGCAAATGTTTTTCTAGTCACTGAGCTGTTGTTAATGCATTTTCCTCACTATTTACACAGTTCATAAAAGTTAATTAAATTGCTTTATTATCGTCTCTTGTTTGCATCGCGGCGACTTCACTACAATTCCTCCGCTCTCTCTCTCTCTCGCTCTCTCTGCATCTTCTTCTTTGGCTTCGACTTGGTCTCGTTTTATTTTTTATTTTTACTACTTCGTATGCATTTCATATTTACTTCTTGGTAAAGTAAACAAATACTCTATATAAAGCAAAGAATAGATAGAGGCGGATAGAGATTAGTGGCCTCTTATCTTACAGCTCAGTGCTGTCAACAACAACAACAACAACTGCAACGTGCAACGAACTAAATGCTGTGGCCTTCGGTGCTCAAACTCCCCGCACTGACCCCGCTGCAAGTCTGCCTCGAGTTGCACGGAAAATGCGTTGAAAAGAAAATTGCGCACTGTGTAAATACCAATTAGTTGTGCCTGTGTGTGTGTGCCTGTGTGTGTGTGCCTGTGTGTGTGTTTAAGTACAGCACTATTTACATTGAATTGCACACAGCGCTGATAAGCGGCAAAGGAAAAACTACGCGTAATAAAACGAAATATAAAATATTATATATGTAAGTAAAGGTAAAGCATTTTTAGTTCGGCTTGAGCGACACAAGCGATGCGCTACACTGCAGCTGACTGCACAGGCTAATGTCTTGTACATAGATATGAATGTGTGTATGTATATGTATATGCATATGTCATAGCTGAGTGCGTGTAAGTGCATTGAATGTGATAAATGAGACCTGAGTAAGAGTTCTTATACTAGGTGTGACTTCAGCATGCCTGAGCAAGAGTTAGGAACAACATAGAGGTGGAGGCTTCAGTTGCATTCTAAGCAGATAACGGTTGGGCTAATAAGTGTGTATAAGCAAAACTTGGCAGAAATAGCAAATATGAAGGAAAATTGTTTAATCAATCTTATTAAAGGTATTAAGTTTATATGCATTCTAGCTGAAGACCTAAGCAGTCATTGCTTGTATTTTGTCCCCTATTAAAAAGTTTGAACTTTATGTTAGGTTAGGTTAGGTTAGGTTAGGTTAGGCGGCAGCTGAGGAATAGACCTCAGCTCACTTAGGCCAAAATAGGCCCATTGTGGTACCGCATGGGCAGGTTTTATAATTCCCAACTACTTCGCTTTAGAACCAGCCTGAGGCTTTTATGAACCGTCTCAGATTCCTTAGCTTTATTGGAGCAAGGTCCGTCAGGTTGTAGACTCCCAGGTGAGAAAACCTGGTTCTACATAGGGCAGGACAAGAGCAGAGGAGGTGATGGACTGTTTCCTCCTCTTCTTCGTCGTTAAAAGGGGCCTTAAGTCTAGCAGCATGAGAGCCAATGAGCCAGTGACCGAACTTTATGTTAGGTTATTATAAATAAATAAATAAATATTGTTAAATTAAATTTTATTATTATTCTGCTAGTAACTTAACACCGACTATTATTAGTTCATTATTTATTAAGCTAACAATCTAAGTTCATTGAAAAATGGAATACAAATTATATTGAATTCATTTTTATTTGTTATATGTACATATATTTATTTCTATTGTTATTATTCTTAATCAATTTTTAATTTATTATTAATAGCTCAATTTCAGTATGAGCAGAGGGTATAGGGTATACCTGGCTTTATTGATAACTGCCTAAGGTTAGGCTAGGTTAGGTTAGGTTAGACTTTTTGAATCAAGCATCTCACATAGACCAGTAGATTCATTCATTAATGCCACAGACTAGCCTCAACTCTATTAGTTTACATTACATTCACTTAAATTCACTTAATGCCATATTCGTGCAACAGTCTTAAACACTTGGCTAGTTTTCTGCATATACTTAAGATACCTCAGAGTTCTCTGTCATATTTATATGCCAAGTGTACTTTTTTTTTTATTAATTGGCTCAACTATAAATGTCTTGAGCATTTTTCTAGACTATCTCTCTAGCTGTTGCCCTTTTCGCTGTCAGACTGTTTCGCCTGCACACACACACACACACACACACACTCACTCTGACATTGATAAGAGCCAGCCTTAATAACACCTCGAGTTTATGTGTGTGTTGGTGTGTGAGTGTGTGTGGGCTGTCATAAATTACATGCATAACAGTGTATGCCATATAAATTATTTACATGTCCCCAACGTCAATGTCTGCTGATAATAAGAGCGGGGCGAAAGCAAAACAAGCGAGCATAATAAATAAATAAATAAACACGAAAGGAAGAGCAGAGCGAAGCACAAGGTGAAAAGCGGCGAAATGTAAATAGAATGTAAATAAATCAAATATTAGTTATTGCATGTTTTATTTACAGTGTAGCAAATTTCCACTAATATTTGTACAGTTGCGCAAGTAAAGCAAAAGCAAGTGAAAATGGTTAGAAAATGCTGAAAATATCCCAGCATTTACTGCAATTAAAACAACAGCAATTGTAAATCTCTTTGGTTTTTTTCAATTCCACATGAATATCTGCATGTGCTGATGTGTTTTAATGGCGCTTGCAATTGCTATGATTGTGTATAGACCGAGGGACAGACAGGCGGACAGACAGACAGATTCAAATATTTAACTTGTATTTTGTATTCATGCTAATTTTGCATTTTCCACAATTTTTTTCTCACCCACAAAAACCAGAGAGCAGACAGCAGACAGCAGCCTCAATGCCTTGGCCACGTTTGCACAAAATGCTCGTACGTTATTATCCTGCAGGCACTGTGAACCATTTCTCCAGCTTCAGCTTCAGCTTCAGTGCAGTGCACATGCCATGGCTCGTTGGCTGGTTATCTCCAGCACACACACACACACACACACACACACACACACAGTCATAATTTATTACAGAGAGCGAGTGTGGAGTAATTGTACGTGTCGAGTATGCGCTGTTGATCAGGCTACAGTTGCCTTCGCTCTACTTCTTGCTAGTTGTCTGTGTGTGTGTGTGTGTGTGTGGGGAGAGAGCGCTGCTATTTGTGTGTGTGTGTGTGTGTTTTATTCAATTTAGCTTTCAATTAGGCTGCAATTGTTCGTTTGTTCGTTGCGCTGCGCCTTGCATTCTTAAACAGTTCTGATCCTGACAGCTCAGCTCAGCTCCTGACTGACTGACTGTCTGTCTGTCTGTCTGTCTGTCTGTCTGTCTGTATGTCCAACTGTCTGTCTGTCTGGCTGTTGGCATTCATGCTGCCTCCTGACTGTAAGTTAAATGTGCAGTCAAATTTTCGTTTAAGCCAAATAGTGTAGTAAGTAAGAAATGACACGCTGCCAAATACTAATTCAATTTGCCTCAGTCTCTATACCCTGTAATCAAAGGGCGGGTAAATTATGGAGCTTATTTATTAAGAATTTAATTCTAGATTTTATTAGCTATTTACTATGTTCTATGGTATCAAGAAAGACCTACCTATCATATATTCTATATTCTATTCTTTATATTCTACATTTTAGTTATTTAATGACTTTAAAATTTAAAAAGAATTATATAAAAAAGCTAAAAAAAAAGCTCAAAAATATAGAACTAAATTTATATTTATAATGTCGTACTAAATCATTTCTTCCTTCTACGTTTTCCATTACTGGGATGCTACTTGGACCAACTTGTAAACTACTTACTCCAACTGCCTTTACAGGGTATTTATATTTATAATCTCTTACTAAATCGTTTCTTCACTCTATACTTTCCATCACTGGGAAATACAGGGTATTTATATTTATTATCTTACTAAATCATTTCTTCACTCTATACTTTCTCCAACTCCCTTTACAGGGTATTTATATTTATTATCTTACTAAATCATTTCTTCACTCTATACTTTCCATCACTGGGAAAACTACAAGCATCTACTCCCACTGCCTTTACAGGGTATTTGTGTGCCTCAACTGCAATTAGTTGCTGGGAGTAGTAGTGAGTATTTTTCAGACATTTTGCACATCGTCATGCCGTGCTTTCATCCATTCATCCGTTCATCAGCCAATCACTCGATGATGCTCCACACTCACATCAACGTCAGCGCCATTTCCCGTTAGCTCCACTCACATCATTATTTTGATTGAATATTTGCGATAAATTAAATTGGAAAAAGGCAGAGTGTAGCAATGAAAATATTTGCTGACTGTGTGCCACTCCGTATGCAAAAGGGCTGTTGCCAAGGGTGGTGGCAGCAACAGCAGCAGCAACAACAGCAGCAACAGCAACAGCAACATTCGACAGTAGTAAATTATAATGCGGCTGGTAATCAATAGTGCAAATATTTGCAAATCAGCTGTGCCTTTTTACCACTCCACCAAAATACAAAATACAAAATACATTCCATTGCATTAAACGCCGAGATGAGTTGCCTCTCACACACTCTCTCTCTCTCTCTCTATCCCCCTTATCACTCTCTCGCATGTGTCTGTATATTTGCTGTTTGTTATATAATTTGCAAGTGTTGCTTTTATTTTGTGTTATGCCCAGGCTGCAAACTAGTTTCCGCCTGCATCACCTGGCCACAGCTGTGTCTATTTGCTGCACAACTGTTGTGTGTATGAGGTGGGGTATATTAGTGTTGTGTAAATGCAATTAAAATATGCATGATATTATACGTATAGAAGTAGTTGTTATGTTAAATTGAGGTGAATTTGAAGAAGGTTTACAGTCGTCAACTTTTTACTATAATCAACTTTTTACAAGTCTTACAAATAATTGAAATATCCAAAGGAAAATTAAGTTAATTGACAATTGTTGTAAGAATAGCAAGAACTAAATTGTTCGGCAACTTTAGAGTCTCTTCATTGATAAAAATATGCTTTAATGTAGAGTTTGTCATACTGCGAAATCAATCTTAATTTAAGCAAAATGAATATGGTTTTAATTGTGAATTATTTTTCACTTAATAAAACGTTACTTAAATTAAGTACTCAATTCTTTAATTATAGTAAGAATTGCCTTATATTCTTTTCTATTATTGTGTGTATAAATATGTAAAGTTTTATCCAACGCAATTAGACTTTATGTATGTGGTTTAACATAGTGTAATTCTAGCTCTAGATAAGGCAATCAACAAGAACAACGAGCATTAAGCACGGCGAATTGAAGCAGGCGAATTTACGAGTAAACGAACACAGAGCGAATTCAGCAGTTGATGTGCGGCATTTGAAGCAGGCGAATTCATGAGTAAACGAACACAGAGCGAATTCAGCAGTTGATGTGCGGCCTTTGAAGCAGGCGAATTCATGAGTAAACGAACACAGAGCGAATTCAGCAGTTGATGTTTTGCCTTTGAAGCAGGCGAATTCACGAGTAAACGAACACAGAGCGAATTCAGCAGTTGATGTTTTGCCTTTGAAGCAGGCGAATTCACGAGTAAACGAACACAGAGCGAATTCAGCAGTTGATGTAAGACTTTAGCAGTTAAGATTGTAAGAGCTGATACTCAGTCGATTTTAAAGTTAAAATGATGTAAATCATTATTAAATAAACCATATTTACTTGTTATTAATTAAAAGCCACACAAGTTATTACTATTTATATTTATTCAATGATAATTTTCGCCTTTCTTTGTAGCGCATCTTTTAGCCTCTTGGCAAGCAGAACTATTGCATATGGATTGCATTTCTATGACTTGATATTGCTTGCTGTCTTTCTTAGGTTTCAGCCTCCAGTCAATAGCCAAGTTGGCAGAAGTTGTTGCTGTAGTTGTTGTTGCTTTAATTATTGCCATTAATTTTGGCATGTCTGGAGTCGTTAACGAATTCCTTGGCCATTTTTTGGCACGCCATGCGATGCCTTAATGTGCACATTGCCTTCTATTGAGTCTTTTGTTGTTGTTGTTGCTGTTGTTGTTGGTTTACTCCAGGCACTCATTACGAGTATTGCTCCTATAATATGCTAGACGTGAATTTCTTCAGCTTTTTCTAATCTCTCTACTTCTGCTCATCTCTCTCTCTCTCTGTCTCTCTCTGTGTAGAGTATTTTTAAATTGATGTCATGTCATTTGTCAATTGTGGAGAAACAAAATGCAATTACAGGAAAAGATGTGTGTGTATCTGTTGCGCTTAATTAATGTGCCACTAATTGAGGCATAAATGCAGTAATTATGCAGCAATTGTTGAGAATAAAAAAACTATATACAAAATATATATTGTATTAAGTAGAGCATGACACTTGACAAATATATATATATATATAGTATATACGATATATTACAGTCGCTTTTAAAGCCGCTTTAATGATCAACGAAATGGATTCACATCAAATGTCCCCATCAGTTGAATCCTCATTTACTTCTGCTCCCCCTGGCTCCCTCCCCTCCCCATTCCCTAGTTGCCTGGAGTTGGAGTTGGCGTTGTTGCATCGTGACAAAAGTTAATTACAAAGTTGCAGCGCGGAAACTGCAAAATGAGCACGAACAAAGGCGAGGAGGTCCATGAGGGCAGAGCACACTACACACATACATACACACACACATATCGTACATACATACAGGCTTCATGACAGCCATAGACAGGCAAACATTGCCAAGAGTTGTAGCTGCTGCTGTTGTTGTAGTTGCACTTCGTCACAGCCAGTTAGACATTGTTGCATTTAGCGATTGGCAGGCAAACATTCGACTTGCAACAACAAGTGAATGGAGTGGAGTGATAGAAAGTTGCACTCATCAAGTAGAACGTGGCAGTTCTAATGAACAAACTTGTTGAAATACGTGTACATGTCAGCCCATAATATGGCTACAACTAAATGCAATCGCTGAGCTTTCAAAACTCCAAATGGAAGTGATCTATTAATCTTAAAGTTTAGCTGAAAGTAAGTGCAAGTATTAGGCTAGTATCAGTGTGCTTTGTAAACTCTAGAGTGAGTTGAAAGCAAGTGCAATATGCTCTGGTATTAGCGAGCTTTAAAGGCAACAAAAGCCAAGCTTTTAAATCTGTCGAAAAGGTGAGGACTATATACAGTGCGTTTCATAATCATAAGACACTTAAATATAACTTATATTTGGTGATTAAACCTTTCTAAAAATCTTGTTTCATTATCATAAATAAGATGAAACATTTTATTGCATTTTTTTTATATTTAGTATATTTTTCTAGACTTTTGAGAACCTCTACCAATCGGTTTGGCAAGAATCCTATTAATTTTATTTTAATAAATTCTAAAGTGTCTTATGATTATGAAACGCACTGTAGTATTAGTGAGCTTTCAAAGCTCATTTTATGTATAAGTCATACAGTGGAAAGTTTAGCCACAACTATGTGAGATCAGCTCGAGTATTGGGTATCTAGTGATCATTATCTATTGAGCCATAGGATGTATAAATTCATTAGATCAATGAGTATTTAAATAAAGCTTTCGAAAGCTGAAACTGCAATTGAAGCATGGATGTAAAAGTTTAGCTGAAACAATGTATTAGTTATGCTGATATTAGAGAGCTTTCAGTTCGAAAAGAAGACTCAATCAATGTGAGCAATGTAAGTTCCTTCCGGGTAGTATTTATGAAATTTGTAAGCCTATGAAGAAAGCTTTCCAAAAGCTCAATATACAAGTGATCTAGGCAGCTAAAGTTAGAGTTCAAAGTAAGTGATATTAACGATAGTATTGGTGTGCTTGTAAAGCTCCTATTACAAGTAAGCTTTGCCTGTAAAAGATTACTTAAAACACCGTTCACATTATGCTCACATTAGTGAGTTCTCAACGAGGGAGTCTAGTTGTTTATCTAGCACCTGTAATGTCTGTAGTTTAGCTCTATATACTATCAATTACAACTTGACTTTAACTTCCAGTCAAGACATGTAGGGTCAGTGGAAGGGCTTGTATTTATACGGCAGTAGCTGTAAAGTATAAACAATTATGCTAAAATGCAATATTTACGAGCAGTAGACTATTATGCTAATCGCCATGGCTGGTGTCTTGCAACAGCAACACTAGCTGTGATAAGGTACCACAAGTGTGTGCGTGTGTGTGTGTGAGTGTGTTGGCGTGTCTGTGAATTGTCGATTGTATTTCAATTTGCATACAAATTGCATTGTTGCTGAAGAAGCAGCAGTAGCAGCAACAGCAACAATGCAGAACAAGACTTGCATAATTATATTACAGCAGCAACAGCAACAACAGCAGCAACAACAACAACAACATCAGCAGTAAAGTCAAAGAATGTTGCAAACAGCATAAATAAAGCCCAGTTGTTGTTTTTCTTTCTGTTTTCCTCAGTGTCTACATTATTATTTATATACCCACATAATACTTATATTGTTTACTTTTCGTATTTCCCTTTTGCGCTACTTTTCATCATTAACATTTTAATTGGAAATTGGCCCAGTTACACGTTTATTGTGCCACCGTCAATTTCTGTGTCAAATTTACATGTTTCGTTGCCACTGTGCAACTGTTGCAACTCTCGTTGTTGCCGCAACCGACTGCAGTTGCTGTTGCACTAGTTGGTTATCCTTTTAGCTGCACGCGATGATTTAGTGCCTTGTGCCACTTCATTTCAGCTTGCAACCATATTTAAATTATTATTATGCCAAGCAGACGAAACAACAGCAACAACTACAACAGCAACAACTAGCAACAGCAACAACAACATACGGCACAGAAAATAATTAAAAACTTGTCTTAAATTGCCATAAATTCATGTCAAAGAACGTCGTCTAAATTGCCATAAAAATTTTTTGTATCTTTATGAAAACGATTCGCTCGACTTACACAGGTCGCTTGCAACATGTGGCAGGCATGCTGTGGGCACTAATTTTAATGGAAAGAGTGTAGTAGGAGTATTTAAAAAATATATTAATATAAATATATACAAATTAAACATTAAATAAAAATCGGATATAAACTTAGGGAAAATAAAATAATATAACATAAAATGGGAGAATTGTTAAAATATATTTTACATAATTTCATATTTATGTAAATTAAAAAAAAATATATTTCTAAACTATAATATGCTGCAAAGAATTTTTGCATAATTTTTAATATAGTTTTATATTCATTTAAGTTAAAAATAAAATACTTTTAAAATATAAACTGCTTAAAAGGAATCAATTTATATCTTTCAAAATAAAATAATATAACATAAACTGGCAGAATTTTTAAAATATATTTTACATTATTTTATATTTATTTAAATTTAAAAAAAATATTTCTGAACTATAATATGCTTTAAAGAATTGTTGAATAATTTTTTATATATTTCTGAACTATAATATGATTCAAAGAATTGTTAAATTATTTTTTATATAGTTCTATATTTATTTAAATTAAAAATAAAATACTTTTAAATTATAAACTGTTTATATGAAATCAATTTATATCTGTCAGTACAGAGTTTTATTATTTTATTATTTTTGTGTGTATTTCAGTAAGAGTATTTGGCCGTCGTTCTGCTACTCTTTCCCTTTACTTCAACTTGTTTTATAGTAATTTCGTGCTGTTTTTTTCTGTATTATTTTTACTACAATCTCTTTGTTGCCTGTTGAAAATTGAAGCCATTATTATAGCGTCTTTTTTCTTATTATTTTTCTCATGTTTTCTGCGTATTTGTTTGAGGTTTTTTTTCGCTCAGCAAAAATTGCATAAACTAGTTTCTTGCCGGCAAGTTTTTGATTGACTTTTCACTATTTAAAATATTTTTTATATACTATTTTTGTATAAGCGCTTAGCTTGTTAATTGGCCAGTGTAAATTGTATTTGTAATTTGTGAGTCATGCGTTAAGCAGGAAAATACAAAACTTAAGACTCGTTTTGCGAGCGGAAATGCCGAAATGCCAGCACAAATTATTTACATTTTTTATAAATATTCTTTTTCGCTTTAATTTGCAGCTTTTTGTTTCTCCCTCTCCTCCAGCCCGCTTGGGATTATGCAAATAAATTTGCATAGTTTAGGGAGAAAAAGTTTGCGCAAAAATACTTGGCATAAATTAAAGTAAACAAATTTGTGCCGAAGTACATAGCAGTTGGAGTCGAGGCGAGGCGAGGGTGAGGTGTGAATCATATTCGCATTTCCCTACACCACGACCATTATCTCTTTATTGTTTTCCAGGGAAAAGTGCTTATACTCGAGCTTAGTCATTGTTTTTTCTAGGTAGATATCTATATATATCTTTATAGTTCAATCAAGCTTGGCTATAAATAATTGCCATTTTTTGTCTTGTTTATTAACTATTAAATGAATGAAATGTTTGTCATATTTATGGCTAATTATGTATGCCAACGTTTCTCATTTGTTTAATTTATTTTAATCATTTCCATTTGCCCGTTTTTTATACACACTCTGCACACCTGCGTCTTTTCCAGTAGTCAGCGTTTATCAAAACCAACAAACTTTTGCTTGGCAACGCACAAAAAACGGAAAAAAGCAAAAACGTTTTATGTTCTATACAAATCAACAAGGCAACAGAGTTGTTTATAAAAAACACAACGATTTTTTGCTTTTGGCGCGCTCGAAATTGTGGCAGAATAACAAAAACAACAATTAAATCGAAGTAGCATAACAACAACAAAAAGAATTTATACAAAAAAGCCGGCAGTAAAAAAAAAGAACAGCACGTGAGCACGACAACAGCAGAGAGCGAAAAAAAAGTATCAATAACCCAGCGAGTTGTGAGGGGGTGGGGTGGGAGGGGGGCACAGTGGGCTGAGGTGGGCAAAAGTTGTGGCAGGCAAGTAAATAAAACTTTGCCAGTGTTGATGAATGACCAGGCAGTGTTGTTGCTGTTGATGTTGTTGTTGCTGTTGTTGATGTAGTTGCTGCTGTCGCTGTTGACGTCTGTTGTCAAGTGCATAACAACAGCAACAACTACAACAGCAACAACAACAATCAAATGACTCAATTTACAATTGTAAAAAATGCGAGACGCGTTGCCGTTTGTTGTCTTCTTGTTGTTGTTGTTGTTGTTGCTGCTGCTGCCTCGTTTGTAATAGTGCAAAATGTCAACGACGTCACCAACATTTTTAATGTGAATGTAAAGCGTGTGTATCTATGTGTGTGTGCGAGTGTGTGTGTGTGTGTGTATGCTTTGCGTTTGTTGAACTCGCGCTGTAGCATGAGGTTAATTGACCTCGTGCTTAATGCAAAAATAAATATAATTTTTTTACTTCTACAAAATGAAAAGGGGTTGCTGTTGTTGTTGTTGTTGTTGCTGTATAGTTGCTTGTAGTAAGCAGCAAAAAGCAAACAACAATAAAGAGAGCGGCAAGCATAGATAACAGAAACATGCTTTAAAATGTTTTATACTTTGGTTCTTACAGCTTTCATAATACACTTACTATACAGTGCGTTTCATAATCATAAGACACTTTATAATTTGTTAAAATAAAATTAATAGGATTTATGCAAAACCGATTGGTAGAGGTTCTCAAAACTCGAGAACAATATACTGAATGTAAAAAGACATTCCAAAAAATTTTCCATCAAACGGTTCTAGTTTAAACGATGGGTCTCCTATGATAATGAAATACTAAAAAGTCGCATCAAAACGTGCTTTCGGTAAAAAAAATTAGTACAAAAAATAGCTCAATAGAAAAACGCTTAATTCTAATGGTGAATTCAAAGCTCAGATGTATACGCATTGTATTTGTAAAATAATTTTGGCTTTAGAAAAGTTTAATCCTCAGATATTAGATAAATATAAGTGTCTTATGATTATGAAACGCACTGTATCTGCAGTATATCAAAATCTTTTTGCCCGTCAATCAAATGTCAAGTAATCGTTTTATATGAGGCACTCGTAAATCTATGTGCACACGCTCATACATCATTCATTAAAGTCAATTTCATTGGCTATGCAAATGCCTTCATTATGGCCCAAAACGAGAAAAGAGAAGAAAGAACCTCCCCAGGCCAAGCCACCTGCCACACCTTGATCGTACCTGTATATATATATAACGCTGCTTATTTGCTTGTGCTCAATTCTTTTTAGATTCTCGCCGTGTTTGCTTTAATGTGCTGTTTCTGCTTCTTGTGATTCTGATTCTGTTTGTTTTAAGCTTAAATTGTTTTCTACACATAATTAGAAAATAATATTGCCTACTTTTGGTTCAATGAACTGAGCCACGCCCTGCTGTACGAGTAGTACTACCAGTACCAGTTTCTCTTAGCCAAAGGGCCTCAATTCTCTCGGTTAATTGAAACATAAATCTACAGCGTATCTGGCAGTCTGTTAGAACACGTGTTAAGCGAGCTGCTATGGTTGGGTTTGGGTACTTCATTAGCTGAGATACAATATGATATTTGCCTTGGCCTCCTAAACGCTTTCCTATCAACGATAATGTGCCAATTAAATTATAATTTATGGCTCAAATACTGATGGAATACTCATATGCATAATATGATTCAAATTCGCATTTTTATGCTACCTGATGTGCATAATTAATTGTTGTTTTTCGGGACTGTTGTCTCTTCTTCGGAATGACTCGATTCGCAAAGAGTTAATTGGGCGCAACAGGCACAACAAATATGTGCGTAGTTTTAATGAAAAATAATTATTTGAGGCACTGTGAGCCAGTCTAATTAAACACAATTAAAATACGCCCGAGAATTAAAACAGAAATGCAAATGAGCCAGCATAAAGTAAAGTAAAGTAAAGTAAAGTAAAGTAAAGAGAAGTATATAATATATTAAAGAGGTTCACTGAACCACAAAGTTCGCTGTACGAATTTGTGCAAAAAGTACTGGGAGAGAAAAAGAAAAACTCCTCTGTATAAAAAACAAACAAAATTCAACTGAACTTTGCCACAATGACTGCAAAAACAAAAACAAAAAGCGAAAGATCTTGAACAAAAGAGCCGAAAGTCTCTTTCGATATTCGATTTGTTTAATGTCAAGTGCTGCCACAGTGACTGCCAGAAGTATACGCAGAGTGTATCTCAAATTATGATTGTAATAAATCCCATGAGCAGTACTTTGATTGATATGCAGTGAAGAGCACTCTGGCATATGTATATCGAAAGCAGAGTACAGTAAAAATTTAATAATAATTTGAGCTGAAATTCCTGGGGTTTATATAACCATTTATATATGCATATACTACATTATATACTTGCGTATATTATCAAGTATTTTAGTTACATTTTCTTTAATAAACCCAACCGACTCGAGAGCTATAATCATATATCAAACACCATCATCTTATCGATGCTCAGTTCTTTAGCTGTAAAGCTGGCACTTGAGATGCCAAGATCTCAATTTAAGCCAGGCTGTAATCAGTGTTTAACATGTTGGCACACTTAATTTAATGGCTTATCCTCTATAACTATATACAAATATATATAAATGTGTATAAGTAAGTATGTAAGTATCTCAAGCAGGCCAAATGTGCGCTGCATTTACTGCCAGTTGAGGCTGCTCTGAGTATGCTATATGGATGCTCTGGGAATAAGCCTGTATGTGTGTGTGAGTGTGCATGTTTGAGTATGGGTTATATCCCACGTCATTAAGTTACTTAATCACTGTATTTAATTTCCTACAGTTTCAGTTGTGCCTCATTATCTTGCTCGAAACGAAACGAAATGAAACTGACGATGTTGCCAGGAGTCCTAAAGAGAGAGAGGAATGGGGGGAGGGGGGGACAGTGAGTAAGACTATAGCCCGTTTCTCCATTTCCCCGATTCTCTCTGGCCATGTGAGTTGAAGCGTGTTAAAAATGTAAACGCATGAATCACACGGCCATTCGCCAAGCTCAGTTCAGAGTTTCAGTTTCAGTTTACATTTTGATTGTCTCCATTTCTCTTTCTCTCGGCCTCTCTTTCTCTCTGTCTACTTTTGCGGAAATGTTTGGTCGAGTTGAAAAACTTTAATTTGTCTTACGCGATGTTTGGCTAATTGGCCAAGAGAGTTGCCAAAAATCAATGCCAACTTAAAGCTACGCAAACCTGAGACTCGAGATGCTGCTTGCAACTTGCAACTTGCAACTGGGCCAGTGGCATCAACTTACCTGCAATGAGAAAGAAGCAAGAACAATTATTAGTCAAGTAAATCAATATATATATAGTTGTATGTATGTAAGCGAACTAATAGCCTAATTAAAGTGGAGAGCAATGCAGCGCAATTTCTGCAGAAGTCTCAATTCCCTGTGCCACAATCAGCGGCACACTCCGCCCCTCGCTGCCGCCCGCCCCCTCGACGTTTTGTAATTATATCAATTGATTGCAATTTATAGTGCTGCAAGGCAGGTAGAAGGGCAAGCTGCACACACACACACTCGCACACACACTCGCACACTCGTACTACCTTCAAGTTGTTATCCTTGAAATAGTACAATGCCTGGCGGAGGCTGTGCGACTGCGTCGTCGTCGTCGTCGTCGTCGCAAGCTAAACACGATAAAAATCGTGTAGAAGGAAAATTAAAAAAGAGGAGAAATAATAAAAATAAAAATAAAGGAAATATACGCTGAAACAGGCTCTGCAACAGGCAAAGGTTATACATAAAAAAAACGAAAGGGAAGAAGACAAACTGCTTTCAGATTCCAATTCTTTTCTTTCATTCTGCTATGTGCTGTGTATTCTGTGTGTGTGGTGTGTGAGTGTGTGTGGTGTGTGAGTGTGTGTTTACGTGTGCTCTTTGTTCTGCTGAACTGGAAGATGTGCCTACTACTCCTCAGCAGCCTGCAACAACAGCAACAGCAACAACAACAACAAAACTCGATTAACTCGACATTAATTTTAATTCGACAGCATTTTTTTTTGTTCTTTTCTTTGTGGATATTTAATTCTGTTTTCTTCGTATTCTGTTTTTGCTTTTCGCTCGTCTCTCTTTCATGTTCTTATTTACTTTTATTTGATTATTCTGTTGTTGTTGTTTAACTTTAACCCCATTATGCAGCAGCTTCTCTCGCTTTGCACTGATTTTCATTTGAAATTCCTGTTTCCATTCCCATTTCGATGCTCATTCTCAACGCTCAGTCCTTTTCATGCGAGTTTCGTTTACATTTCTGTTTAACATTAATTAAATCTCTCCCCCTCTCCCCTTAAATTAAAATTTTAACTCGAGTTTTTACTCTTTTTTATTATTATTATTATTGCAGTGAAACGACTTCTATTTCCGTTCTGTTAAATACTCGGTACTCCCTCCCTTCCTCATATTTATGAGGCGCCATTAAATTGCCCTGCTGACCAATGGAAGACAGTTCTCCGACTTTAATGGCCAGTCATAAATCATCCGTGTGTATTTTACATACAAATACGAGACTGTGACCGAGACTGACACAAGAGCATCACTACACTCACATTGCCACAGGGGTAATCAGTGGAAATTGCCCTAGCCCTTGAAATATTATATTGAAATCCAATCAACATGCATATTAAATTTACTCTAAACTGCAGAGGTAGTTAACTATGTTGAGGGATGATCCTATACTTACTGTAGCAGTTGAATAGTTCTAGTTCGGGTAGTAAAGTTAGAAGGTATATAGGGTTTGTTATAATAAAGCTGCAGACATATGTGTAGAGCATAAAGATAGTAGTGTAAGTAGATATACTACTTTGAAAATTTTAGAAAAACTGGTTGAGAAATACAGAAGTTGTAGTTCCTTTTACTGCTAACTTATACTTAGATCTGTTAAGCTTAGAAAAATGGGAACTCCAGAGAGGAGTTAGCATTAACTTTATATCATCCTATATTCTATATAAAGGAGGTTTTCATTTAGTATCATCCTTTCGCAACAATCGCTACAACCTCACACTGACAAAAATACCTTCAATATACTCCAATATTCTACATAATATTCTCAATATAATATATTCTATATATGTACTTATTTTATATAATATTCAGTATTCTCCTATATTCTATGCAAAAGGGATTTTCCTTTAGTATCTTCTTCTTCTTTTGGCAACAATCGCTACAACATCACACTGATAAAAATACCTTCAATATACTCCTTTATTCTACATAATATTCTCAATATAATATATTCTATATATTCAGTATTCTCCTATATTCTATGTAAAAGGGGGTTTCCTGTAGTATCTTCATCTTCTTTACTCTACTCTACTTCTACCCCTATATTCTATATAATATTCTTCTATATATTTTATATAATATTCAGTATTCTCCTATATTCTATGTAAAAGGGGTATTCCTTTAGTATCTTCTTCTTCTCTTCTTAGCAACAATCTCTACAACCTTACACTGATAAAAATACCTTCAATATAGTCCTATATTCTACATAATATTCTCAATATAATATATTCTATATACATATTTTATATAATATTCAGTACTCTCCTATATTCTAAGTAAAAGGGAGTTTCCTTTAGTATCTTCTTCTTCTTTTTTGGCAACAATCGCTACAACCTAACACTGATAAAAATACCTTCAATATACTGCTATATTCTATATAATATTCTCAATATAATATACTCTATATACATATTTTATATAATATTCAGTATTCTCCTATAATCTATGTAAAAGGCTGTTTCCTTTAGTATCTTCTTCTTTTCTTTTTGGCAACAATCGCTACAACCTTAGACTGATAAAAATACCTTGATACCTTCAAGGTCCCACGAGATGTCTTGCTCAACCTTGAATAGCGATACAATTGCAGTAAAGATTTCTAATATATTTTTAGGCCAACTGCTATCAAATAATTATGCGATTGCTCACATTGCTTATCAGCGCTACCGAAAATAACCAAAATTTCCCCGCCCCCCCTTGTTGTTACCCGTGGAAATCTGGGCCAGCGAAATGTGTTGTAAGTTTGGTAAATAAGAAGTCGTAACTGACTACAAGGTTCTCCTTTAATTACAGCTAAAAAATGTTGACATTAAATGCTTTTTGTTTGAGTTGAGACGTTTTAATTAATTGCCATTCCCTTGTGTCATGCGGAAGTTGCCAATTACCAGGAGTCTTTAGCTCTGAAATGAGTCATTGCTATCATTTACTTGCCACTTGCCACTTGGTTGAGTGTGTGTGCGGTGTGTGTGTGTGTGCAATTAAAATTTAGAGCCGTTGTTTATGGGGCAAAGTAAACGATTTCATTTAATTAGATTTATTTTTATGCGATGCCACTTGAATGTTGAGACACACACACACACACACACACACACACACGTAAGTGGGGCTTATTTACGCATTTGTGGAGGCCTCCAGATCCAGGGACAGGGCTCTACGCACGAAATGCAAAGAGTCTGCAACAGGAAAACGGCATTGGCATAGAGATTTTACGACTATAAATAACGATAATACCTATAATTGCCGACAATTCATTATTATGGTAAGATAATTTGATATAAATGGACTTTACGTGACCCCAGCACACAGTCCGTAAAGTGCCAACAACAACAGCATTGACTAAGTAGATGAAGTCTGTGTCCTCCCTGTCGGCAGTCGTAAAAGACTTTTGCCACCTCCCCCCGTCCACTCCTCCTCTCTGAACAACCTAAAGCCGAAGACTATGTAAAGGTCTTACCGATAGGTGTTGGTAGTCCCAGTGTCTGCACTTGAGGGTCTCAGGCGTTGACCATGGACACATTTTTATGGCCACATTTGTACAGATTGTGAGACGCTGCGATGCAGAAAATCAATTTGTTGTCAGCATTCGTATAGCATTCTCGCTTTATAGTGGAAATGTAATGAATGTTTGGCAATTTGATTGAGTTGCCAGTGTGAAGAATCTCTTGATTGTTGTTGCCAAAGAATGTGATGGGAAGAATCGAGATAGAAGTGCAAGTATTATGAGAAGATAGCTGTTGGATGGGAGTATAACTTGAGAGGGGACTTGGCTTCAATTGAATGAAGTTTAATATCTAAATTATCTATTACAATACATGCATAATTGTCTTCAAGTTCTGCTTAGCTTTCCACATATGCAATTTCCCCATTATATTATGTATCTATAGGTATTGAATGGGTATAACTTGAGTGGAGACTCTGCTTCAATTGAATTAAAATGAATTTAGATATTAACTAAATGAAGAGTAATATCTAAATCTAAGTTTAATATCTAACTATTGCAATTCCCCATTATATTATATAAGTTGTATGAGAAGCTAGCTATTGGATTGGTTTAACTTGAGTGGAGACTCTGCTTCAATTGAATTATAAATGAAGTTAAAAATGTCTAAATTATCCAGCTTTAACTATTTCAATAAACTCATAATTCATCATCAAGTTCTGCTTAGCTTTCCACATATGTAATTTCCCCATTATATTATATACTAAGTACAAGTATTGAATGGGTATAACTTGAGTGGAGACTCTGCTTCAATTGAATAATAACTGAATTTAGATATTAACTAAATGAAGAGTAATATCTAAATAAAAGTTTAATATCTAACTATAGAAATATATACATAATTGTCTTCAAGTTCTGCTTAGCTTTCCACATATGTATAGTAATTTCCCCATTATATTATAAAAATAGTATGAGAAGATAGCTATTGGATTGGTATAACTTGAGTGAAGACTCTGCTTCAATTGAACTATAAATGAAGTTAAAAATATCTAAATTATCCAGCTTTAACTATTACAATATACGCATAATTTGTGCTCAAGTTCTGCTTAGCTTTCCACATAATTTCCCCATTATATTTCCCCGACATCTAACTGCATTTGAATTCGTTTTGTTTCCTGCTTAGGCAATGCCAATCAAGCAGTGACTTGAACTTTTCCCCATTGCACACACGCTCCATTTAGTCGTGTGTAAGTAGAGTTTTCCCTACGAGTGCCGCCTCTTTAGGTTTTAATTAAAGTATGCGCTTTTATTTCTCATTTCCTGTGTGGCGACGAAAGTGCAGAGCAAAGAAAGCAAACAAAGATACACACACAAAGCATTCGATTGAATTCGAATCGATATAAATATAAATATATATTTTCATATAAGGAAGTGTCAGACTCGATAATGAATATTTATGAACAAGGTGCATAAACAAGTATCAAAATTATGATCATCATAATTGAGTTTATTTCTCTTTTGTTATTGGCCATCAAAACATCGACCAGAGTGAAACAAATCAAATATGCTAACACTATGCTAAACTGGCCCACAAAAGAGACGGCCAGGCCAAGTCGGGTTTCTTCTTGGTCTCTTTTGAATTTAATTATAACATTTAAAGTAAAATATTTGAGTTGAAAGTTGATTTGCATGCTGCTGCCTGTGCCTGCAATTGTTACAATTTAGTTTCAGTCTTACTGGTAGTAGTTTCCACTGCATTTCATTATACTATTTGAAGTTTTATTTACACTTTTCAAAAAAGGAAATGCCGGCTTTCGAAACTTAATTGCATTGAGCTAGAAAAAAAAATCATAAAAAACCAAAAGGAAAAAACTTGCAACGCCAACAAGAAATGTGTCAATTAAATTTGAAGCTTGACAACAGTTGATATTGACTAGCTGTCCATATATGTATGTATCTGTATCTGTATCTGCATCTGCATCTGTATCTATGACCGTTGTATCTTGTATCTTGCAGAATTTGCATTTCTTTTCGTCTCTAATTTGCTGGCTATATTTGTGCAAAATAAAATTAAACTGCAGTTTAAACAAAGCAAAAATTAAAAGCAAATATTAGCGAGAGATAGTTAGCTAGAGACGGCACATTTACATATGCAAACATGACATAAAATGTTTCTCCAGCCCATCCGCACTCATCCCCCCAGCCCATTCCCATTCCCAGGCCCATTCCCATTCCCTTACCACCTCCCTCCCACCCAACATCTTTAGCCCCATGCTGACAGTGTCTCTTCAGCCATGGCTACAGCTTCAGCTTCAGCTTCAGCTTGGGCTTCGCCTTTGCCACTCTGCTGGAATTTTAATAAACGAATGTCAATATTTGCACAACATAAAGCAGAAAATACAACGTAGCTGTAGCTGCAACTACGACAGCACAATATACGTTTATGTATATATAAGAACATAACATATACATATATATATGTAAGTATTTCTATATACTAGGAATAAATCCGTATAGATTTACATTACAAAGTTTTACTCAAGTCAAAAAATGTGATGTTGCTCCTGCTGTTTGTTATACCATATTATATTGTGCCATTTCCTTGGCTAGAAATTTCCCAGAAAATGGGATTAACAATAATGTATAAATAACTGAAAACGAGGACATTTATAGGATAAAGGAAATACAAACGCATAACTATAGGTTAGGTGAGATAAGTCGTTGGGTAACTTACTCTATATTATAAATATATCAAGACTTGTTCAGTAGCTTGTATTGTTTATTATAGGATGTAAATTGAAGCCATCTGGCAACACTCTTAAGTCAGTATCATCCGAAAACCGTAGTGTGACCAGAGTATTCATTGGCAGTGACTCTAATGAACTCTACTAACATCGGAGACTTTTAAAACTACCTTATGGCATACCTTAAACATATCTTAAACTAGCCAAAACAACTGCCAGCGTTGCCAGACTGTCAAAGAATACATACACAAACTTTAATCGGAAACCCTAACCACTGAACTGTATTCATATCGGAGACTTTAATAGATTTAGGCAACTTGGGTATCTTCAAGCTGTCCACACAGTCTGTCTCCCCCAAACACTAGCCAAAGCAACTGCCAGTGTTGCCAGACTGTCAAAGAATACATACACAAACTTCAACCCTAACCACTGAACTCTATTCATATCGGAGACTTTGATAGATTTGGGCAACTGTATCTTCAAGCTGTCCACACACTCTGTCTCCCCTAAACACTAGCCAAAACAGCTGCCTGTGTTGCCAGACTGTCAGAGATTGAGCTGCTTATCTATGCATAGCTAAGCCTCGGTCTAGTGATAAGCTTAACCATAGTAAAAGCAACGTGTATCCTCACCTAACCAAGTGGATAATCGCGCTTAGCTAACAGCAACAGGAATGAGAAACGAAGAACGGGGAACGGCCAACAGTCTGGCAACCACAGCAATTTGTCTGCAGCAAAGAAAAACACTTAACAATTATATTTTTAGCATTTTTCTATCGCGTTTTTTTTGCTCAGTTTTCTTTTATCAATTTGACAGATTGACGTGGAGCGTTAAAAGTGCATTAAAGTAGCTGCTGGCTTGAGATACTCGTACACGTACTAGCGGATACACACACACACAGACACACACTCGCTTGTGGCTGGGAACACCTGACACCTGACCTGGTTCAGGGCCACTTGGATGCGATGACAAATTATCGATATCTGGCTGGGAGACTATGACAAGGCATTTCGAGAGTTCTCGCTCAGCAATGAGTATCTTCAAATTTGTATCTGTATCTGCAACTGCATTGCGTTTACGTATTGCTTGTTAGCGTTGTGGAATTGTTTGTGCTGTGTGCATATTGTTGTTGTTGTTGTTGTTGTATTTGCATAGTTTAGTTGCCTTTGCGCTTTGCACGCTTTTTCGGTTTTTAGCAAAGTCATGGAGCCCATTTCTCACATTTGAGAGAGGTGTTGGGGCCGCGAGGGAAACGGAGAAGCCGGAGACGGAGACAAGCTGTCAGTTTGGCTTTACTCGTTGACTAGACCAAAGCAGACCAGACAGGATATGAAAAAGTGTCGGTGTATAATGGTAAGACCAACAACAGACCAAGTGAAGAGAGAAGTGAAGGAGAGACACAAAAAAAAAGATGGCAAAAAATGGCAAACAACAACAAAATAAATACAAAGTGCAAATAAAGACGGCAAATGCACTTAAACTGAAGTGAACTTTACAGGCAGCCCCAGGGAGCGGAGCTGGGGGCAACAGCACTGAAGAAGAAGAAGAAGCTGAGCTATTGCCAAGGGAAAAAATAGAGAAAAACTTTAAAAGGCTCATAGAAGAAGTGGCTGCGAAAATTAAGTTGTTTAACTAGGAGAATGCAGAGCTTGCCTCATAAATAAACCGAGAAAGACTTGAGCTGACAGCAACAACTGAAACTATACGCAATAGTTGAACAAATGTTGAAAATACCATAACAGTGCCATCATGGAAATATGACTAATTGTCCACAGACGATTAGCAGGCGGTCTTATCACAACCTAAGCCATTAAAACATTGAGGTAAATTGTGCAAAGTTCACTTTGACTGGCAAAAGTTTAAACAATTGATAAATTATAGCATAAGTTGATAGTTATAAATGTACTTTGATGTATTGTATTCATATTTATCTCTACTGAAATGTGTGCTACTGATTCTTAATCAAGAAAACGAGCTAAGTCGATATGGAAACTGACATTTCTCTGTTCGTCTGTCTGATTAACTAGATCTCTGAAAATATAAGAGCTATAGATATTAAAATTGGCCATCAGATTCCTCTATTATGCACGTAGCTGCAGATTGTTTTCGAGTTATGATGCCTTCTCCACTTTCTTTGCAAATCTCCAAACTAACTAACTTGATAGAGCAATGTCTACTTTACCACGCTCTACGCTGTTTTCGACTGTAGATTTTTAATGCTTTCAGCATTTTCTTTGCAAATTACTAAACCAACTTTTACTAGACGAAATTAAGCGAATTCTACTGTCAATTGCTTCCGACTGTAGCCTGTTTTACATCACATTCTACACTATATTAATCAACTGAATGCTGTTTTAGATTCCTCATACTTCACTCCTTCTACAGTCAGTTCCGTTCAACTGTAGCCTTGATTTAACTACACTTTATTAACTTTCATTAATCAGTCTGAAAATATGCATATCTGCCAAATGAAATCTAACATTATTCCCAGAACAGAGGCAATTGCACTAGTCAAGAGCTCTCAAACGAGTGTGTGATAAGGCAAAGAAATTTGTTTAATTTACAAGTGCCATAAATAGATTATAATTATTATTTTGATTTCAATTTTATCTGCAAATATTTGCACACCGTCTGCACGTGGCATCGATAGTTAAGTGGAACTGCCTGGCAAGTGGGAAAACTTGGGAAAGTTCAAATGGAAAATGGAAAATTGTGTGCCCTTTAGGAGCGAGCCATAATAGTAGTAATAATAATACTAAGAGCCTTGGCAACTTGCAGGCCAATAAATTTAAAATAATTACCTATTATGGCCTTACTTTTGCAAGTCGTTTATGTGCAGTCACTTATACATAAAGAGTAGATACTATATATGTATGTATGTATGTATATGCCGAGATATTTAGAGTTATATACGGTGCAGACTTAATGGGCTTGCGAAGAAGCATACAACATGAAAATGCCGCGTCGGAATTGTGGTAATTTATTATTATGTCCTAGATTACATGAAAATTGTTTTCTTTCGATTATAGTGGCACATTGTGTGTGTGTGTGTGTGTGTGTGTGTGCGAGAGTAAGTGCTTTTAGTGTAGGTAATTTAAATGCAACTGCCACGATTTCTTTTTTCTTTTCTTAGGTTAAATTAAATGTAAATATAATAAACGTGCCGCATAAATCCATGCGTGACAGTTTTTGTGCGGGCCTCCGCTTGAGTCCGGCCCCTCCTCAACCCCTAAACTAAGCTCTGGCCCCAACTAAACTGGTTGTGACAACTTTCTATACACACAGCACACAGCGCAGCCAATGAGATACATAGTTAGATAGCTGAGATACATCGAGGCTGCCACAGCTGCTTCCTTGAAATAAAATGCAAAAATGAACCTAAATACTTGCGATCTGAAATATACTTTTGTCTGTATGCTAACCTGGTTTCATTTTACTGCATTTTACAGCAACAAAGAATGAGTATTTCCAGTTGATTTACCCAGTGTTAGTAGGTACTTTTAGTCTATTTCATTCGAGTGGGATTTAGCATAGTTTTTCTTTGTGTGGGTTTCATTTCATTTTCTCTGTTTTATTCTATTATTTATGACGCTTTGCATTGATTTATTAGTGGGTTATTTCTGCTATGCAATTAGTGTGAGCATTGCGGAAATTTATGTTTCAGTTTTTCAGTTTTTCTCTCTTGCAACACACTTTGCGTTCGTCCACGCATTTTTAGCCGTAAAATTAGCCATGCTCTAGAAATGCACTAAAATCAAACACAACAAAATAGCGTACACACAGAGGCAGCCAGCGAAACGACAAAGCTAACTAAAAAAATAAATTTATATATAAAAGAAAACGACATCAACAAATTGTGGCGAATTCGCTGCAGTTGCCAATTTTGAGACTAAATAAATAAATATTTACATGCTAAATTAATACTTGATGCATAATTTTAAAAGCATTCTCAAAAGTCGCTTGCAACAGTTGCTGCTGCTATTGTTGCTGCTGTTGTTGTTGGTGTTGCTGTTGTCTGGCAAATATTTCAAATTGAAAAATGTTTTGATTTAGAGCGCAGCTAAATGAAAATTACAATCCAAGTGTCTTTGACTTATGTCGCATGACAACACAGCAGTTGTAGTGGTGGGGTATATGGAGTTTGTGGCAGCAGCTGCAGTTTGTTATTGAAATGTAATTTATTTGCTATAATTTTTAAGATATTTTTTAATGACATGAACTAAATTTAATAATGGTATATGATTTAAGATATATTTTATATAGAAAGCCTTAATTGGTTTCAAGGCAAAGTCGCATCTAAAACTGTTCTACAAGGTAACTGGCTCCAGAATATATTAACAAACTTGCTAGCAAAGGAGTTTTATGGGGCCTAAGCTATTCTGTTATCTTGGATCCATTCGGTTAGAGACACAGAAGGCCAGCTAGCATTACGGGACAGTCTCTTAGGAAGCTAGGTAGAGTAAAATACCGCATAAGTACCTTTAAATAACTGAACAATGTCTGAAGCTGAGGAAAAGTTTACTAAGAATTATCATAGGTTTAGTCCAGTGGTGCCCAAAACTCATATTTCCTATCACATGTGCGCTTTGCTGAACAGCGCTGCTTTGACACACACAGTAGAATTTTTCACATGTATAGGCGTCACGCTTCGTTGATTGTACGATTTGACGAACGCTCGCTACGCACACAAGCACACTGTTTGATAGTGTGAGTTTGGGCACCACTGGTTTAGTCACAGGATATTGATCAATCGAACTAGCTTCTGACCATAACTAAGTTAACTCATAACTAAGGCAGAGAGCATAATAGACCTTTTTTTAAACTCTTGTTAATAATGTAAATCATAATAATAATAAGCATACGTCTGTGCGTTGGCTTTAATTTCTTTTTATGTAAATGTAATAACAGCAACTACTCGGTACAGGCATAAGCTAGTCGCACACTTAGTCCGTTTTCACTGTATACTCTAGCAATAAGTTTATTAGGCACAGCAGTGTGAGGTGGCTGAAGGGGGGAACTGTGCTGCATTGTGTGGTTGTGGCAAATGTATTTATATGCTAATTGCATTTGCCATGGCCTCACACACACACACACACACACTCACGGACAGAGTGAACTATAACTAGTACAATTAATTACATACAAACTACAAGCAGATAAATTGCCTGCCAAATGCTAGAAACTTGTTGAGAGGCTGCACGAAAACATGACTTATCTATAGATAATTTATAGCTGTAGATAAATTTATAGTGTGAAAGAAATCAAAGTGGAAATTATATAATTTTTGCCAGCCAAATTGGCTAATATGCTGTGTGGCATGCAACACTGGTGAAAGAGTCGAGAAAAATAAAACTCTGGTTGTGCAAACACAACAATGTGAGCTGAAAGTCTTCCTTTTTTTTTGCATTTGTTTTAATGAACAGCACGAAGTAAACTTTAAATTATGTATAAATTTTATTTAATGCCGGAAAATGCATAAATTTTATTGAATTTTCTACTTCACTCTTTGTGCAATTTTCTTTTGTAATGAGTGAGGTGAGCTGGGTCAAAAGTAGTCGCACTGCAGTTACCCCGCACTTTAGAGCTGGAAAAGAATCGATGGTACTATCGATTGTATCGATTGTTTCGGGTTTTGGATGAACATCGATTATTTTGGGCCCCATCGATTGTTTCCCTCTATTTTTTTTTTTGTATTTTTTTTAAGTTGCTAAAGTTTTTGTGGATATATTTTCAAAATTTCAGAAAAAGAAACTATAGTTACGACGAAGTTTGTGTCGGAAAAAGCCGTGGAGGCTACCACCTGACACCACCTGGCAAGACTCCTCAGCTTAATGGTTTAAAAAAGATCTTTAATAAAAAAGCAAGTCAATTTGTATGTTTTTAAATATTCTAAAAATAAATTATATGAATAAATGAAAACTTACAGAGAATAATTTTATGAGGTGTGCGAAATCTATTTTTTTTTTTATAAGATACGTTCGAGGGGTATGCTAAGTTTGGTTTTAATATTTTTTTTTAGAAACAATCGATAGTATCGATGGTTTCATCTAAAAACTATCGAAAACATCGATGGTAACCACCATCGATTATTTTCCAGCTCTACCGCACTTGACTTGAATTAATAGAAATTTTAGTTAAAATCTGTCACATTTATATACCCCATTTGGTGTGTGGATGGGTACAGGGTATGGCCAACATTATCTTTATAGCATTGCTCAAATGTCAGACGTTCAATTGCTGTTGTACACAATTTTTACAGCTATTTGTTTTGTTGTTGTTTGCAACTTTCTTTACAAACAAGCAACTAACGGTTGTTGCTGTAGTTGTTGCTGTTGTTTGCTTTTGTTTAAGTAATAAGTCTATGCTTATAAATTTCAGCTACGAAATGTCGTAATGCCAAATGGCATTTTGGTAAGTGAATAAAAAAGCAGTTATTTATTATTATTTGCATTTGCAGTTAACACGAATGTTTGTGAGTCCGACGAGTTTCAATTACATGCCGCATGCCGCATGCCACATGCAATAATACTGAGTGTTGCATAAGCTTTTAGCCGAAACTCGTGTGTGTAATGAAGTAATTAAGCTGGGGCAATACAAATTGCTGCTCAAGAATGCAAGTGCTTATCATTAGGCGTTATCTGCTTATCAGTTATCAGCTCTGCTATCGCAATTTATGTGGTGTAGGCAAGAGGACTCCATCAGGACTCTACTCTCTCTCTCTCTCTCGCTGACAGCAGAGTTATCTATGAGTATTGAGAAACTGGTTAAGGCAGCTGCACACACACATAGATACACACACACACTCACATAGATACACACACATAGACGAGCGCCTGCAACGAGAGATTAATGAGGGTTACTTAACCCTATAGGGTTGATAAGGAATTTTGATTAAAACTCGTGCGGATGGCAGAACCTGAATCAAGAATGCCAGACGGAAACTTAAGGGTGAGAGGCAGATGAAAATATGAGTGGAAAACAACATTGGATATGCCTGAAGATGAGAATCAACCAAGACGCAGAATAGCAGCAGATGTAGGTGTAAAAGTAGTTGTAGAAATAGGAGTAGAAGTGGCAGTAAAAGTAGGAGTAGTAGAAATAGAAGAGACTGCTATAAGAGTACTTCATTGGATTCAATTTAGCATTGGTAGTAAGTGTAAAAGTTCAATAAGTTGTTATTAAGTAGTAATAGTAATAGTAGTAAAAGAAGTCCTCTTAAAAGTAGTAGAAGTAAGTCAATTCTTATTCAATTATTCAATTACTTAGTATACTATCAGTCAGCTCGAGTCACAGCTCTAGTTTACTACTTCTTTATTAATATTATTTATAATAATTTTATTTATATAAATTTTGTACAAAAATAATAAATAACAAAGTAAAATAAATCAATGTAAATAGTGCGCAACTAATTGCAGTTTGCTTGGTTTTATCATAATTATTATTGCCGGACAAGTTGAATTTTATATGCTCAAGTTTTGCCTAAACTTTTGCCAGAGGTCACAAGATGCAGCACCAGAGTAACAACAACAACAACAGCAACAGCAGCAACAACAACAAACAAACATTGAGCATTGTGGTGTGGGGCAACAACAAAAGTTTTTATGCAGCAGCCAAAAATTTATGACAGTTTGGCTAAAGTTGGCTAAAAAATTGCCAAAAATAAAAGAAATGAAAAGAAAGCAACAGTCGGGCGGTATCGACAGCAGGCGACGCTGTACTTTGGCTTGGAAGCAAGGGCTAAGAGAAGCCAAACAGTGGAGAATTTGGAAGAATTGATTTAACATGGGTGTATATTACTTTATATACTACTATATTACTTTATAACTAAACAGAAATATGGACTGAAGCTGGCAGTATTATGATCACTTGTGTATCTATTGAGTGATCCACAGACTACGCCTTCCGACTATACGCAATGAGAGCCGGAAATGAAGTGAGGCAATGTGGATGTAAGAATGATGTCGATACTGATTAGAGATATCAAATTTCTATAGCTGTATCAATGGAATCTAATGCTGATCATGGATGTAAAAAGTATGTAAATTATCGTTACTTATCGAATAAAATTCTATTTAAAATAAGCTCATAATATCTTTGAGAATATCTTAAAAATAAAGTAGAAATTACCAAAATATGATAATTAAATACCGATATAACATTATCCATATCCTAAGTTCTATAACCTAAAACCAACTCAACTCACTTGTCAATATCAACAGCTTATAGTTTCATTTCCTTTTCTCTTCTCTACACATTTGTGATCTACCCTCTTTTACCTTCCAAGTACAATGTCTACATTCGCTATCTTCTTTCTGTTCTACACAACCACGATCTCCCCTCTTCTACCTTTCAAGTACAGTGTCTAATAAAATGTAAGATGAAATTGCAAGTAGAAATAATAATAATAAAAGCTCTGTAGACATGAGCAATTGTGGGCGTTGAGGGCGTGGCTGCAGCTACTACTACTACAACTACAACAACAACAATTGCACATTTGACGAATATAGCAAAAGTTTTATGAATTGAATTGCATAAATCAAGACATAGTTGCGGCCAAAGAGAAGAGAAGTAGGTGGAAGAGCAGGAGGAGGAGGAGGAGGAGGAGGAGGAGCGTGGCTAAAAGAGAGGGAAAAGTGCGCAAAAGCAAGTAAGAGTAGATGACTGTTCAAGGTGGAGAGTCTGTGGCTGAGAGTATGAGGCTGAGGCAGAGTCTGGGCCTAACACGGAAATGCTGGGCGGCAATAATGGCCATAGCCGTATACTTGATATGGTAATTTATTATGTTTTTATTGCCTTTTGTTGTTATTGTTTCAGAGCTAGCTGCAGCTGTTGTTCGTGTTGTTGTTGTTGTTGTTCGAGTTGTTGTTGTTGTTGCTGTGAGCAGAGTTGCCTGACTGGCTGTTGGCTTTTTGCACCGGGTTGGCAGCCCTTGCTGGTCATTAATCTTTGTTATGGTGCACGCACACACACACACACACACTCGCACACACACATAGACAAATGACTGCGTTATCCTTTTGCATTTCGGACGTAACTTGAGTCGCCGCAAATACTACTACATACGCATAATTTGCAGCGTGTGTGTGTGAGTGTGTGTGGCGCAAATTTAATTGCGCAGATAAATTTGCGCAGTGCTAATAAATTAATATTTATGTATGTGCGCTGGGCTTAACTAAATGCGCTCCCTTCAGAGCGCTTTACATATGTACATATGTATATGTATGTATGTATGTATGTGTAAATATGTATATACATATGTATATGTATGTATTCTATGTTGTTGCTGCAGTTGCATTACTTTTGCACCACTGCTTCGCTTTTTTCTCTGTTGGCGCTGGGCCACGAATTTAATGCATCTTCAAGATGCAAACACACACACACACACACATGTATTCAATACTCATATGTACATGTGTATATAGCACAGCTGTAGTAAATTGTTCTTGTTGCTATTGCCTTTTGTGCGCTGTACGTATTTTATCTGTTAGCGTTCGCTCGCTGTGTTGTTGTTGCTTTTTATGTCGTGCCATTTCAACGAAGCTCGCAACAAAGCATAATAAAACTAATTGTCTGCGCTTCGCTCTCACACACAGCATATGCTCGAAGTGTGTGTGTGTGTGTGTGTGTGTGTGTGTGTGGCATCATCCACATGTTTGCCATTCTGCTTCCTTGGGGCCGGCCAAACTATGCGACGGCAACAAAGTCAGCGACGCGTTGCCGTAAAAATTCGCAAAAATATAAAAGAAATAATGCAAAAAATAAGAATAAAAATAAAAAAAAAATAAGAAAAAAAGGAAAAAGAAATAATTTAACACGCCGCTTTTAGTTTATTTGAATGTTGTGCCTTCTCTTTGGGCTTTCTTACGCGTATTTCAGTTTCTTCTTCTTCCAGCGAAATTTATGCGACCCGCCATATTGCCTTAGCCCTCTAAGCCCCAAACCCTTAAATAATGACTAAATTTTATTTGAACAATTATCTCTAGGGTATACTGGGGCCACTGAGCTCAAAAATTACCTCAGAAATGGTATAGCAGCTTTTGTTTACCTGCCAGGTGAGATAATTGAAAAAGTATCTCAAGGTATTTATAGGGCTTTGAATTAGAAAAAAAAAAAACAGTTTCGATTCGATTGTATCAAAATTTAATTATTATAAGCTAACAAGAAAAAATTAGATTGTCAATACCTTTTGATCCAATTTTTTTAAAAATCGCAGAAAATCATTTCATGCTAAAAATTAAATTTTAAACGTGAAAAACAGATGCCCTGTGCAAATCAAAATAAAAATACGGTAAAAGGTTCGAAAAACTTCCAAACCTTTTTTAAATACAAAAGCTATAATATTAGAGAACCCACAGAAAATATTAAAATAAAAAAAAAACTAACCGTTTTTTTTATAATTGCAAAAATGTAATAAGTGCCTTGAGGCACTCTTGGGTATTAGAGGGTTAAGCAAGAGCGGGCATTGCATGCCTGCAGTTCTTAGTGCAGCGAGAGAGAGAGAGAGAGAGAGAGAGAGCTTTGCCAAAGCTCGTCCATGCCGCATCAAAGCTCTGCCTTATCTGCATTGTTCATATGGGAATAGATCAGTTAAGCGCTTCAACTATTCCACTGAAATTAAGCTAAATAGTTTAGCCAAGTGTTTCGCCATTTTGAGATGTAAGAAGTGAGATATTGGACAGGTTCTACTATTAGATGTAAGTGCTTAATACTACTTATCTTAGAACCGGCTAACCTGCTTTTACCTACGGAATGTCAATAAACGTAAAAGTACCTAAAACCAGTTACCAGTCAGCTTCTTCTGCTTCTTCTTCCTCCAACATCTTCTAACAATTTCTATAAGTAGCATACATATAAACACAGTTAATTTATTGCTGCATTGCAATTGTGTTTTATTCACTTCGTTTTGGTTGCATGCCCCATTGAGCTCAGGCGATTTTCACACGCTCATTGAACTAATTTTGAAATGGGAGTTGAAGACATCAACTTATTGCAGGCACTGTAGCCATGCATTATTTATAATAATGCGAACGTAACAAGTATTTTGCCTAAGCTTCTCCCGGATGTAACTATAGATATATCGATAACGATATTTGCAAGTGTAATCAATGAATTTCTTTCAATCTTAATTTCAGTTTCAATTGCGATTCGTTTTGGTTTCGTTATGCCTTGGTTTTAATGCAAAGATTTATTCTATATATATCTGCTGCTTTTTTTTGGCAAAAAGCAAACGACTTTTATTGATTATATCGGCATGAGTAATTGAAGTCTGAATGCGATTGTAATGACAGCAGGAATGTGAATACTGAGTGGGTTAGTCAGCACTACCACAGCATTCGATTGAAAAACATTACGGGTTGTCTCTTGTTTTGCCAACACTCTTTCCAATTCCATTCCATTCAATTCAATTCAGTGCGAGTCGATTCGTTGGCTCTATCAATTTCAATCTCTCGATCTTCAACCTACGTCAGCGAGTTTAACTCTTTCGCCAGATCAAGATCCATTGTCACGACCTCAAAGAGTTCATGCGAAAAATGTAAGTTTTAGTCACTGTATATTGTCTAATGTTATCGATAACAGCATTTGTCAGCGTTTTTAATTAACAAATTGTACCTTTTTGGAGAAACTATCTAATCTCAAATGTAGAACATTGTGCAGATGAACTTCGAAGAGCTTATAGGAAAAAAAAAATAAAGGGGGTTTTTCCATTGAAACATAATTGAAATCAAAGCTATATTTTTACATATTTTCAAGGATTTATATATATTTTTTTTGTGATTTATAAGTATTCATTTGGAGAACATTATTGCAGATCAAGTTGGAAATCTGCTTAACAGCAATAAACAATGGACTTAAAGTGGGTTTTTTTTAATTGAAACACACTTGAAACAAAAGCGAAATATATTTTTAAATATTGAATATTTATATTGTGTCTTTAGGTGATTTATACATCAGCTTTTCATTGAAGATCGGCGGAACTTTAAAAGCTGCTTAAAACAATAAACAAAGCTTTCAAGTCTTTGTTGCTTGCGGTTGAAACACACTTGAAATAAAGTTAGGATATATTTTCAATGATTTTTCATATTTATAGTACTATACTTTTGCTTTTCATTGGAAATCTCACATCTATTGTGCTCCCTTTTGGCTATCAATCAAAAATTAGTTCCATAAGCTCAATTGAATTTCAAAAAAATAATACTCTCTGTTGTTTTATAAACTCAAATCGAGATTTCTTGTGAAATTGATTGATGCATTCGAAACTCGAATTCGAATTCGAATTGGAATTCAATTTCAATTTCCATTTCATAATCGGATTCACTTACTTTTATTTATCACGTTTTCTGTTGTTGTTGTTGTTGTTGTTGTCGTTGTTGTTGTTGTCGGTTGATTAAAGCTGCGTCAGTCAGAGATATGGATATAGTAGGTGTACGTATGTAATTGTAAGTGTCTGCGATTAACGGTTAGTTTAGTATGATTACTTAGAGCGTATAGTTAGGGATTATTATGGCGCTGTTGTTGTTGCTGTTATTTTAGAAATAGATTGCACGGAATTAAGTATTACTTAGTTGCCTTTTTTTATACTACTACAATATTTTTATTCGTTTATTTATGCACAACACAATTAAACAATTAAATTGTTATTTTTATTTATTTACACATTTATTACTAGAGTTATTTTTGTTTCGATTTCGTATTGTCAGACACACAAATTAGTTGCTGCTTGTTGTTTTCAATTCATTTTCAATTTCAATTCAAATTCGAATTCACTTTGATTTGCTTTCAATTCGGATTCTATTTTCGATTCTGAGCGCGCGAAAAATAAATTTTTATTTGTGTTGTTGTTGTTGCTGTTGTTGCTGTGGTTGATCGCGCTCTCCCACTCTCTGCCCGCGTGTTATCTTTCTCTTACACTCTTGCTTATGCACGATTGCACATAAGCCTGTACATAGGTAGACTCTTCGATGTGTGTGCGTCGTATATATAAATGGAATATAATGCGCTGATAACGAAATCACATTTTTCAATTGGCAACTGCCCCAAATTTCGTTTAGTTGTTTGTGTTTGTTATCTATTAGCTGCCGCTGCTGCTCTTCGTATGCTTGTTGTTGTTGTTGTTGTAAGTGCTGCTCGTATTATTATTGTATGCGTGTGAGTCACATTGGCAGCACTGTGATTGTTGTTGTTGTTGCTGTTGTTGTTGCTGCAGCAACGGAAATAAACAATCAATTTTAGTTAAAGAATTTATGCACGCACTCAGCGACATGGGCACACACACACTCGCACACTCGCACACACACACACACAGGCACAGAGATACTACGACACGAATTAAGCACGCGATTTTCGCATGCAAAAAGATTCTTATTCTTATTATTTGTATATTTTTTGATTTGGTCGCGAACGCGTGCTTTTGAGAATTCTCCAACTACTATTTAGTATTTACCACTACACACTCACACTCACTCACTCGCTCAACGCTCGCTGGCCGAAGCGAAGGAGGAGACGTAGACCAGAGACCGTGGAGACAGAGGCAAAAAGGCCAAAAACTCAAAGCTCAACTGCTGGGCAACCGTTGGGCAACCGTTGAGTAGTCGGAAAGCGCGCTTGCCGTTGCCGACGTTTCACCGTTACGTCCTCGAGGAATCGCGTTTACAGAATGAATCTGAATCTGAACGTGTGGAGTGTAAGGCAGCGTAAAAGATACAGATACACCAATACACAAACACAGATACGTGCGACGACGACGGCGACGGCGACGACAGCGACAACGACGACGACGGCGGCGGCAAGCAGCAGCAGCAATTGGCGTTGCTTTTGCTTATGCCGTGAGCGAGAGTATGAGTGTGAGTGCGAGTGAGTTTATTTACGTGCATGTGTGTGTGTGTGGTGGTGGAGCTGCCGCTGCTGCCAGTGCTGGCAATTTAGCTTGTTTAAGGCAAGACTCAGCATATGCTTAACAATTTCTTACAAAGATTTATAACCATAAACCTAGCATTTCTTAATGTAAATCTTTTCTTTTTCATTATTTTCCATTCAACTAAAAAGTGTATCAAAATTTTATATAAATAATTCGTAATATTTCATTGAAATGCCAGACGTTAACTTGTAAGTTAAACATTAAAAACTAACTGATTTTGCATATTAGATTTAATTTATTGTTTTATTTTTTATTTCTTATATGTATTTTATTAATTTATTCATTAATACTTTATTTTTAACCGTTTTTAGCTATACTCAAACTCGAACCTAGCTTATTGGCAGCACTGGCGGCTGCTGCTCTGTTGTTGCTGCTCAGCGAGAGCGCATGCGAGCGCCAAGAGAGCCAAAGACGAAGAAGCAAGCGCAAGAGGCAACAACAACAAAACGTGTTTGCCGCCATTACGGAGCGTCCGACGTCTGCCGCTATGTGAGAGTGTATGTATGTTTGTGTTGCGCTCTCAGAGAGTGCCCACAAAGAGAGTGCGAGCGCATGGGAGAGCGATTGTAAAAAAGCAACAACACCAACACCGGCTGCGGCGACGGCAGCAGCGACGTCGACAGCAGCGCAGCTCTTTGTTACAGCGTGTGTGTGTGTGTGTGTGAGTGTGAGTGTGTACGAGTTGCTACGAAAAAAGGTAGTAAAAAATAACTGCGGTAAACCGAAAAAGGCACAAAAAACTGAAAACGAAAACGCAGCAGCAGCAGCAGCAACCACAACAACGCAAAGACAAAAATTCAACGCCAACAAAGGCTCAGTCGGAGACATAAACGTTGGCAAAGGAGTCAGGGCAGAAGAGGAGCCACTGCTGCTCCTCTCTCCCACACACACACACACAGAGACAGACATTCCTCATATGTTTTGCACTGCGTTTAGTTCCATGGCATTTTTGTGCGTTGCGAGCGTTCTTTTTAATGCTATTCTTCAATCCTTTTTGCTCAATTCGTTTTTGGAGTTCTGATACTGAATGCGAAATGTTGCATCTGACATTTGTCGCGTTTGTTTTGGCAGTGGAGGGGCAGAGAAGGGGCGGAGGGGGAGTACTACTTACAATGACAGATTGAATATAATCCTTCAGTTTTGAATATGTAGTAGTGTCAACTTACCTGTAAACAAAAGAAGAGAGAATTGATTAATAAATGTGGGATTATAGGATAAGATAATATATCGGGGAGTATAATATATCGGGGAGTATAATATAATAGTAATAGAAGAGAAACTATTTGCAAAATATTAAATTAAATAAAGTTAAGATTAAACTTATTAGAGTAAATTTATCCCAATTGATTTCAATTGGTTTTAAATTATATTGTATAATATAATATAATATATAATAATTAATAATAATATTGTATAATATAATTTAATATGTTACACAAGAGATTATAATATTATTGTAATAAGAGTAAAATTCTCTTTGAAACATTTGTACAACTGTAAAATGAAACTTATTGGAGTAAATTTATCGTAATCGTTGAGTAATCGATTTCAAATGGTTTGGAATAATCCAAGTCAATTGGTGGAGCAGTCAGATTTAAGGTGTCCAATCGGTATGGATTGCTGCATTGATGGATTGATGTAAAATTGATGACTGACTTCAACAGCTGCATACGATTTCAAGAGATTTTTATTGCTACTATGCCACAAGCAATGCGTGTGTGTGTGTGTGCTCTGTGTGTGTTTGTGAGTTCGCTCTCTCGTTTTCTGTTTTTGTTTTTGTTTTTCGTTCGCTTTTTTGCTACGCAACTCATTTGCAAAACTTCAGCCGGCAATATTTCATGCCACCCATTAAGCAAGGCGCTCCCAACTCCCCCCACTCCCCACACAGCTGCCCTAGGGGCTAGCCGACCAGCAAATTTCCGCCCCCACGAACACACACACACACGCATACAGAGACAAGAGAGTTTCGCAGTGTACGTGAGGAGGTGGAAAAAGTGGCTTCATTACAAATTTCAATTTTGTTTTATTATTATTTTTCCTTCGCCTTTGTTTCTATGTGTGTGTGTGCGTCTGTGTGTGTTTTCGCTTATTTCGTTTTGCAATTTTATTTTTATTATTATTATTTTGCGACGTAGCTTGGCCATTTTGGCATTTCCTTTTTTCTCTGTGCAAGAAAACAACAACAAAAAACAATCAAAAACAAAACGCAGCAGCGAGCAAAGCAGCGCAGCGGCAGAGGCAAAGTTAAAAGCAAAAATGCTTTTATAATTTTTCATAAAACGCAGCAACAGCAGCAGCAGAAGGAAAAATCATTATTGTACGGAGACGCAGCTGTTGTCTGATTATTTATTTTGCTTTTTGTATTTTTTGCCATTTGTTTATTTTCTGATCCAAAGTTCGCTTCATAAGTTTAATTCTTGCAGTTTCCATTTTAGCAGCGCAATTCTAACCAGCTGCCTCCCACCATCTCTTCCCCCCTGCCATAGTCCTGCCACCCACCAACGACCTCTTTTCAGAACTAGAGCTGGAGATGCGAAGGTGTGTGCATAGAGTGCGCGGGGGGTAACCGCAGTCGCAGCATATGCCGGCTTCTTCTGCTGCTTCTTGCTCTGCTTCTTCTTCTTCTACGGCGACAACAAAACTGCAACAGCAAGCACCAACACAAGCATACGCCAACACACACACACACACACACACGCATACACGGGCGCAACTGCAGAGCGCTTGCTCTCCGCATATAAAATAACAGTCAATAAAGGCAGCAGCAACAACAACAACAAGAGCAAGCCTTGGGGTCATTATTCTCTTGGTCTTGGAGGCGCTCGCTGCTACCGCGCATTGGCGTCGCAGTCGCTGCCGCTGTTGCTGTTGTCGTTCTGCTGCTGCAGCCTAGCCTTGGTGGTTGCTGCGCTCACACGCACACAGACACACACACATGCAGCTTGGGGAGACAGCGCTGCATATATGTAAGTGTGTGTGTGTGTTTGTGCCTCTCCAAACAATGTAATAAAATTCAATTATTCTCATGTGCGTCTTGCACTTTGTTTCGTCTTTTGTTGCGCGCATTTCGCGAAATGCCAAAAGGCGGAAAGTACAGGCGGCAAAAGGCATTGCAAATGCAAAATGTAAAATGCAAAAGGAAAAAAACTAAAATACAAGCAAAATGAAAATGGAAATGCAAGAAATCGGAGTTGGGGTTGTGCCGCAGCGCAGTTGGTAGGCGGGGGGCAGCGCCCGTCTATATAAAATATTTCGCTGCCGCCGACGCATGCATACACTTACACACACACACACACACACACACAAGCTGGCAATTTCTTAGCTGCCGCCGCTGCTGCATTTTGGCGTTGGCGTTCTTCTGCTTTTTGCGTTTTGCCTTTTGCTCGCTTTTTCTTTCGCATTTCTTTGTTGTCTCGCTTGTGTGTGTGCGTGTGTGTGTGTGTTTGTCTGTCTGTTTGTTGTTTTTGTTTTTGCAACTGCAGCGCATTTTGCATAAGCTGCCAGCCATATTTATTTTGCCGTTGTTGTTGTTGCCTCCTTCAACTAATTCTTCTTTTTTTGCAGAGTCTTCTTTTGCTCTCGCTGCATCTGGCAATTTTCTTATTTTCGCTAATTTTGTTCTCTCGGCTTGTTGTTGTTTCTATTTGGGGGCTGCTTGCATTTGTGCCCCCCTCCACCCGCACTCAGACGAAACGTTCTACGCTGCAGCAGCGCCGCTCGCTCTCTCAGGCTGCGCTCTCTCTTTGCCTACGCTCTCTCTTTCGCAGACAGTTGTGGCGCCCTCTGTTGGCTTGCGCATGCGCTGCATTGATTGTTTGTGTAATGTAAAAACGTTGTAAGCTCACCCTTTGCCTACGCTTTGTTGTTGTTTTGCTGTTGTCAAAAGTGATTTTGATTGTGGATTTGTTTATTCTACTCTTTACCTTTTTTTTTGGCATATTCTTTGGAGTTTCAAGGCTCTGGTCAGCATTGACATTTTGACTTCGACTTGAGTCTCAGCATTGATCAAGGTTCTTAAATCAATGCAATGCAATGCGCTGCCAAAGACAAAGCAGAGCCAAGCAGCGCTGCTCGCGTCGCTGTCGCTGTCGACTGTCTGCGGCTGGCATTGCCTGCAGCGTATTTGGTAAATTACATTTCCGGCAATAAATTTGCATACCTCTGGCATCTTTCTAAATTGCTATCGTTTGTTAAACGCGCCACCCCAACCCCCCCCCCCCCCCCAGAAGGAAAGTCTAAGTAGGGGAAGGAAGCAACCACCCCAGCACCCACACCCACACCCACAACCCCCACACACAGGGTGTACGCTTTCTAATCTCTTGCACCCTCCTGTGTGTGTGCTGCTACAACCTGCGCGACCGCACCTTCTACCCCATTGTTGGACTTGCCGTGGCAGTGGTAGGTCGTGGATAGGGGGTAGGGGGTGGGGGGGTGGGGGTTGGCCTTACTTCAATGCCCATTCAATTGTCAGGCAATTAAAAGTTGCGTTGCCAACTCAGTGAAAAGACTTTCACTGCTTCAAGTTTTGCACTCTTTCAAACGGAAAAAGCGTAGAAAACAAAAAGAGAGGAAAAAGAAGAAAAGTTTCGCCAGAGCCTGGCCGCAGGATTTGCAGTACAACAGGTTGTTGCAATGTAGTACGTGATGTTAAAAATAGTTGCTGCTGCTGCTGTTGTTGTTGCTGCTTTGAACTTGCATTACACGTATCCCACAGTGTGGCACGGACAGAGTTGTGGCAGGCAAAGAGGCAGCCGGCGGCATGCGGCTGCCAGCTGCCAGAATCCAACGTTTATATAGGTCGACAAACTTTTGTGGCATGTTCCTTGTTGTTGCTATTGCTGCTGCTGTTGCTGTATAAAAATTCAAATTACGCGGCGCGTGCAAAACAAAAACAAACAAAGCGACAGCCAAACAAAAAACCACAAAAAAAAGAACGAAACGAACGAATTGAAACTGAAAATAAAAGTGCAAATGTCGTGAAATGGACAGCACACTCGTTGCACTCGCCATGTTGCAGCAACAACAGCCATTGCAACAACAACAACCACAACAACAACAACAACTGGCTGAAAGAGTCACTCGTGTTCTGGTCAGCCAGTTGCATCGCTACGAGTGCCACAATTTGCAGTTAGAGATGGCAGCAGAAAGTGGCATGTGAACTGCTGCAGTAGTAACTAAAAGATTATAGCTATTAAAACTAAATAAATTAACAACTTAAATACAAATTTTATGTTGTTAAAAACGATTGAACTATAGCATAGAAAATAGTGTTAAATAATGGACTGTGAAATGATTTTATATCAGTTTGCATGAGCTGAAACATTGCCAGTTGATTATACCACATTTGTATATTACATTATTAATGATATGTGTATTTGTATAAATTGTTTAGAATTTGTGTGACATTCAGGCCTGTTCCCATTTACAAATTCGATCAATCGATTTACTTTTTGAAAAAATAGGCTTCCTAAATTCGATGAATCATTTCAAGAAATGAAAATGTTTATTGGTCTTAAACACGAAGCTAATCTATTTCGAAATGGACCAAATATGAAGCTAATTGAAAACGTTGAATTGAAATTTGGAGCCCCATTTTTTTCAAAAAGTAAATCGAATGATCGATTTCGTAAATGGAAACAGACCTGATTATCATTATTATTATACTGATGTTCTGCCGATAATAAGCACTTTAAATTATATTATATTAGATATTATTATATTACAGTACTGAATACTTTCAATCCTTTATGAAGTTTGTTGCAAATTATCCAATATACACTCGTAAAATGTTTAAATAATGCCTAAACTATATATCTATATTTTAGTTTTCTTCTTATTAATTTTACATTTAATAAAATACATGAAATCTTTTCCTAATCTTCATGCTTCAATTACTAAAATTTACTCTATGGCAATTATACTATATTCAATTTTTTAGGCATTTTTAAACATAACATTTACTTTCGGTAATTTTTCAGAATTTTGTTCACCTATTTTTGTTGGTCTATTTTTATTTTTAACAAAATCTTAGCTTGTTTTCTTTTAACACTTTTTTAAACCCCAAACACTTACAGCTTAATTACTAACTAAATAACTAATTGAATAAAATATAATACTAATAACAAACGAAAACTGTGTATTATTTTAGGAATTTGAGCTGAATTTCTGAGAATGAAATATGCCGCACTTCTAATACTTTTTAAAAGAATGATAAAATTTAAAATAAAATTTTAATAAAATATTATATTGAAATGAGGCCAAATATTTCTAAAATTAATTGCAACAATGTATAAATTTTAGAGAAATTCAGCTGCCTATTCAACTCATTTATTTCATTATTATTTTTTAGCAAATTTAGCAACTTCAACGAATTGCAGTTTAATTAGTAAACTTTTTACTTTGCAACTTTTATGCTTCTACACACTGTGTGGCACGTATGCAATTGAATTTGCAACTTGTGCGACACAGATGCCACAGGCTGTGGTGTCCATCGCTAGGCGTAGAGACGAAGCCTTTTAGGATTAGTTGTTTTTTTTTTTATGCCATGTGGCACAGGGCGTATGAGTAATGTGCAAGGGGCAAAAAACGCCAAATGCAGCAGGCCAAGTGGAGTAGGCATGTGTGTGTGTGGGGGCGTGTGTGCGACAGTGTGTGTGTTTCATTCATTGACGCCGCTGTTGCACGCGAAATCAATCGGCAGGTGTTTTGTTTTGGTGGATACCACGGGACAGTGGCAATAGAGGCAACTGGTTGCCAATTTCTCTGTGTGTGTTTGCTGATAGTTTTGACCTCGTTCTATAAGCTGTTATTCGTGTTGCCTGCCATAGCTTTTGTGTTGTTGCATGCGTAATTGATGACGTTGCCCTTGTCGTGGCACAGCTGACATTTGTTGATGCCCCAGCCGAAACATAACACAGCCAAAAAAAAACAAACACCACCAAAAAAAAGAAGGCACGACTGCTGCTGATATATAGTCCCTTTTTCTGCCGCCCACAGCCACGCCCCCTTGCCACACTCTGCACGCAAATATGGCGTTTGAATTTTCCGTGTTTTGTTTCGGTTATACTACGTTTTTTTCCTCCGGTTCTTTTTTGCCCCCGTCGAGCAACTGTTGCCCGGACAACGCGTCAGACATGGGCCCCTTTGGGGAAGCCCTGGATAAACGAGCAGAGAACGCACACGAGGAGGAGGAGGAGAGTTGCTACTAGTATTTTGTGCCGGGCGTCAGTCAACGTATGCCATGCATTCATTCATAAAAATGCTGAACTGAACTGAACTGAACCTACTCCCCTCTCCCCCCCGCCAGCGTAATACAACTTTCAAGTTCATAATGTCAACCTTCAGACACAAATTCTCCGGCACACACACACACACTCGGAGAACAACCTTGTCTGGCGACAAGGGAAAGCGTGAAACAGTTTTGCTACTGAGTGTAAAAGCCAGGAGTTGCTACACACACACACACACACACACACACAGACGTACACCGGGAAGCGCAGTCAAACTCCAGACAGAGCGAGACCGAGACCCAGTAGCAGCAACAGACATAGACTCAGTCCCAGTGCCAGACCCAGACCCAGACCCAGACCCAGACCCAAAAGCCAGACCCAAAGCAAGACCCAAAGCCGGCAGCAACAGCAGCAGCAACAGCAGCAGCTACAACGGAATTGAAGCCCCAACAGACGCAGTGGGTAGTCAACGCTCGCTCGCAATTCCTTTGTGCTTTCCGCTGTTGCCTTTTAGCCAACGTTTTACTTTCGCACGCGTTTCGCACTGACGTCGTCGTCATCAACTGCTCGCTGAGTGCTTTCCCAGCTCTTGGCTTACAGTTTGTCGTCCTCACTACTGCATACACTGAGCGAAATCGCTAAAGAACTGTGCAGACATTAGCGTGTCGAAGAGGAGGTATAGTCTCTTGCCTGCGATTTCATAGATACCTTTTACAGTAACTCTAAATTAATGTACACATGCGACTCGCATTATGGCATCGTTCAACTACGCTGCAATTATTTTAACGTTCCCTTTATAAACTTTGAATTTATTTACTAGATAGCATTAAAGGAATAATGAAGATGTAATAAAATGATGTAAAAATCTCTGAGAAAGTTCGCTATCTACTACACTACTTTGTCAAGTTCTTAGTTAGAGCGTATTGAACTGTCGAGTACATCCGTTATTATTAAATATGTATTATGTTGTTATTTTAGTGTATGTATGTATATTATATAATACATATTTATAAAAATATTATTATATTATTATTACGTTTTATTATTATTTTTATAAATATATATATTTATTTGGTTTAATTAAATTTTATTACTATTCAGACCTGTTCTGAATTTCGATTCCGAGTAAATTGATCGGAATCGTTTTGATTCCAAACGTTTTTTCTGTTCTGACATTTCAATTCCGAGCAAAATCGTTTTGAAAATGAGTGCCTATGAGCAGTCGGAATGAAAAGGATTTGGCAAATTTAACATGTATATGGTTGTTTTAGCGCCCTGCACTATGAAATTTCCCCTTTCAAAACGACTCGTTATTCAGAACAGGTCTGATTGTTTTTTTTATTAGATTTTAATTTATGTATTTCTATATGTGTATTACTTACTTTTTATTTTTTTATTTTTATTTTTTTTAAATTATTAATTTAAAATTATATTTGCTCTGATTTTTATATAGTATTTATATTTGTTCTTATTTTAATTATTATATTTTATTTATATTTTTATGTATAATTCTTTTTACTATATTTTATTAGTAAGTTGATACATACAAATATTCTTTGATTCTTTTTTTATTTTTTTTTAATTTTAATTATCAATGTAAAATAATTAAAGTTCTTTTCACTCTAACGAGCTTTTAATAATAGCTGTCGAGTGGCTCTAGTTAGCGTAATAAATTAATCAAATAAAATTAAAAGAAGCAAAAAATTGACTTTTTTTTTATTGTTTGCCTAATATGTCACTCATTTCGCGCAGTGTAGCACAGCTTAAGCTACAGCTGCTGCTGCTCCTGCTGAAAAGTTTCACTTGATGAACACGCGGTCGCAACTTTTTCGCAACACAATTCTTATGCTTTGCCTTTGGGGTACGACCTTTTGCACGCTCGCTGTCGCTACCTCTGCCTCTGCCTCCTCCTCCTCCCCTCTCTACTCCCCCTTTCCGTATTTTTTTGCCGTGTTCATCTTGGAGTGCAATTGTGTTGCTTTCCTCTGCTTCTTTCATTTGCTGTGTGTTACGCAATTTGCCTGTGCCGTGTCGTCTGACTAGGTGACGCTATCGTCCCCCTACTCCTCCCCTCTGCCATCGCTTTGTTTGATTCAGGATCTTCACACCTTTTGGCAATTGCCTGTGTCAGCTCACGGGGCGAAAGTTTGCATCTTTCTTTTATGGTTTTTTGTTCTTTCTTTGGCTTTGGCTTTGCTCTAATTGACAGCAGCTGTTGCTAATGACGTTGATAATGATGTTGCTTGGATCAGGCAGAGGTCAGGCTGCTGCTGCTGCTGCTTATCATGTGGCATTGGTTCATTGACATTGGGCAAACACATAACATTGGCTAAAAATAGCTGCGCCCAAAGTTGAAAGTCGCCTTTTGGCCCCAAAGACTGTGACGCGCCCAGGACATGCGAGTCGAGTCGAGTCGAGTCGAGTCACTCACAAACAACACACAAAAAAAAAATCGATATGCCTCAGACACAGCTCGCGTTGTTTCGGCCGAGAGGGTGTAGGGTGTGTGTGTGTGTGTGTGTGTGTGTGTTGCTGTCAGCCAAGGGTAGCAAAATGTTGTGCGAACGCGCACACACTAACAACAATGACAGAGACAGACAGCCACACACACACAACACACTCACACACACAACACACACACACACATAGAGACCGCACATTGCCTCTCTTGCATTTACTTTCATCGGCTGGCACGCTTTGCGCTCTGCTTTCTGCTGCTGCTGCTGCTTGGGGCTTTACTTCCGCTTTTTGCCGTCATTTCTCCGCTTTCTCCGCAGTTCTTGGAGTTTGCGCTCAGTTTTTGCTACTTTTGCTTTGTGCCTGACTTTCTTTTTCCTGCTTTTGCGCTTTTGTTGCGCCATTTTCGACGGCGTACCACGGCGTGCACCGTCGGAGGCAGCACACGACGATGACGACGATGAGGATGACGATGGCGATGGCGATGAGGACAAGGCAATGGCACGTAGTCTCGGCTCCTACTACATTGTCGTACCACAACCTCCTCTTTATCCTCCTAGTCATCCTCCTGCTCGTCCTCATCTTCCTGCCCATACCCAACCTCCTCCTTGTCCTCTCCTCATCGTCATCTTCGTTGCTCTTGGCTCATGGGCAATTTTCGCACGACTTGCTGGCCATTGTGTCCGCCTGTCCATAGCGCCCTCCTTTTACCTCCTAACCTCCCGACTTTTCTCTTCTTCCACTCCTACCTCTGCCACAACCTTTGCCTTAGCTTTACTTCCGCTTTTCGTAGCAATTTGCAGACGCCATTGATTTTCATGGCGCGCAATAATTATTACATTTACAGCCCCCTCCCCTCTGCACGCCCCTGCTATCTACCTAATGTTTAGGCGCCTTGAAGCATGCTATGAATTTTTCTCGTGTTTTGCTTTTTGTTTTTATCAATTGCTACGGCAGCGCCCCTTTATTTATATTTTTATTTTGATTTTTTTTGGGCTTTTATTTCGCTTCACTTCGCTTCGCTTTTGCTTCCTTCCTTCCTGTTCCGGCTGTGGCTCCGGTTCCCAGGCCAGGGGATCTCCTCGTCCTCGTCCTCGTCCTGGCACCCGGCACACGTCTTTCGCATTCCTGCGGCTTAAATTGCTCTTATTGTGTGTGTGTGAGTGTGCGAGTGTGTGTGAGTGTGTGGCACGCTCGGCTTGCCCTCGGCCGAACCACAAGGGTGGGTTTGCCTTCGTCGTCTGCTCGAGCTGGAACTTCAGTCACCGTCGCCGTCTCCATCGCCGTCTTGGTCGTCGCATTCTGCTGCGGCTCGCTGGCGTATACGTTATTTTATTACATCAAATGTTTTACAGGCACTTGGCTCTCTCTCTAGCCGTGTCTCTCTCTCTCTCTCTCCTTCTCTAGCCAACTCGCTCACTCTCTCTCTCTCTCGCCGACTTCAGCTGCGCCGTCGTTGCGGTTGACGCTGGCATCGCTGTCGCTGTCGCTGCCGCCGTCGCCGTCGTCGTTGTCGCCGTCGTTGTCTGCTTCTTCCTGTTCTTAATTGAAATTTGCGGCTGCATCAATATTTGCTTTTTTCTTGTGTTTTCCACGTTATTAAAAATCCTGCTGCAAGTTTTTGCTTTTGTTGCTTTTTGTTTTGCTCGCTCACTCGCCCCACACTCCATTCCACCCCTCACCCCACTCTCTCCCCTCTCCTGTCTTGTATTGACTTTGCCTCCTCTCATTCGTCCCTTCGTCTGTCTGTTGCCTTAGCCCTATTGTTGTGCTTTTTAATTTCTTCTAATTACGCAATTTATTTTGATGCATTTTTTATGGCGCCAACTTGAATACTCGAGAAACTTTAAACATGAAAATGCATTCGCATTCGCAAATACCTGCTTAAGTAAATATGCCAAGTATTACAGTATTACACTATTGTGGTTATTAGTTGTCAGACGCTGTACTTGAAAAGGGTCTATTAGGTTTGTGGAACTTAGAAAGAAGTGTAATAGCAAGCATATATATTCTTGATGATGGCCTGACTCGATGCAGTACTGCCTACCAGTCTGTCTGTCTGTATGAACACCTGCATTTCGTAGACTATTAGAGCTAGAGCCACCATATTTGCCAGTTGGATTCTTCTAAAGTCCAAGAAGGTCAAGTTTACTTTAAATTTTTGATATTTGATATATATTATCGTCTGCTGCTGCTTTTGATGCCAGGGACAAAGCAAAGTAAAGAGTCTCCTATTGTCGGTTAGGTCCGACTGTAGCTTTCCAGGCATAAACAATAAGATTTGAAGTAGCTAAAGTGTTTCTTTAATCTCGATTCGACTATTTCATTGCTGAACTAATATTTCAAGTGTTAGAAGATCTATAAAATCTAATAAGAAATAGAACAACTTTGGTGAATCTTTTGATCAATTTACCCTTTTCTCGACAACATTATAAACACTTTAAATCCTTAAAAAAATTTAAATCTATTTTAAAATATATTCATTTGTATATAAATATTATTATTTGTTCATAAATAAAGCATAATTTATGCATAAACAGCAAATAGTTTTCTAGCCTAAATTAACTTTCTGTAAATAAATCAATGACAATAACAACTTGCATAACTACTTTGAATGTATCGATTAATCGATAGTATAAATTGTATTGTAAGTAGATAAATTGTCGCATATAGTATGAATAACATTCTCTTAACATATCCACTGCTTCTACACTTGGCTCTCGCTAATACTAATATTCAGATTTACCAAATGCTGGGGATTGTTTGTGCGACTCTCGCATAATGCCGGAGTTATTCCTAATTGAAACTGCATTTTATAGCAGTTCGCAGCTCATATAACTGCGCTCTCGCTACACTAACCCACCTCTCCACCTCTCTGCGTCTCTCTTTGTGGCTGTCAGTCGCCTGTTCCCCTGCCAATGCCAGGGCCAATAGCTAGACAGCAGCAACAGCAACGGCAGCAGCAGCAGCAGCAGCAACTCCTCTTTCGCAACTCCACCTCAACCCGCTCTCGCCTGTCTGGCAACGCTGAAGGCTGAAGACTGAGACTGAAGGCCATGCTCCATCCATGTTCTCCATTCTGGGCCCCAACTTCCAACTCCAACTCCACTTCCACTGTGGCTCTTGTTGCTGTTGCTGCTGCTGGCGTCGTCAACTGAATTGCTGCTGCTGCATTTTGTATGCGGCATTTGCAGCAGAAATGCATTAATCAATCATTCATTAAATCAATCAATCAATTTATGTATTCCTCGCGGTTTTTTTTATCGCTTTGTTTAGCGTCAATTTTCGTATTTGTTTTTGCTAGAGCAATTCGCTGTTTTCGCTTCTCTTCTTGTTTTTATTTTTATTTCTTTATTTTTGATTGATTGCCATTAATAACTCATATTTGGAATTTATTTGTTTTTGTTTCTAGTCTTAGTTTAGTTAGAGGAATTGCCAGTTTCTGCTGAGTAATTGCAGCGAGCACATGCGTATCTAGACTTTGAGACTTTAGAGACTTGCAGAGTTTTTTTTTAGAGTAGCGAGAAAGCAGCAGCAGCAGCAGCAGCAGCAGTTGAGCATGACTAATTACTTTCCTGCTCTGAAAAATAGTTGAGCTTATTTGAGCTAAAGTTGTAGTGGAACTAGTTCCCTAATCATGATTTAGTATGCAGCCATTTTTTCCAATTTCTTGCGCAATTTTGTGCAGTTTTTAACAAAGCTTTAGTTCTGCTGTTAATTAACATTGTCTGTTAGACAGTTGTGTAACTTTTAAGTCACTATTTCAACTCGTATATTCTATAAAGTGAGTAGTCTCCTTCCTACTTAAAACTAAGTTCTACTGTTAACTAACAGATGCTACAGATATTAGCCAGCTGTTAAGCGAATCACATAACATTTGTTCCTCATGGACTTCTTCTGTACAATGTGGCTTACTAGTTGCTGTTAGCCAGCTGTTAAGTTTAGTCTGTTAAAAGTTTAACAGTAGGTTCTTTTACAGAATCATTTTACATCAATTCGAAAATATATATGAGTAACTTTTACAGTCTCAGGCTGCTTGCTTTGATGCTGTAAAGTCGCTGCTACACATAAGCTGCATTTTACATTCACATGTACTGTTATACTGTTAAACTGTTAAACTGAGTAAAGTATAGCTGAGATATATTATGTATACTATATGCAAATAATATTATTAGTATAGTTAATGATTTGCTGTTGACATTGTTACTTTTAAAATGCTATTCATATTAGCTAAAACTAGACTTGCTTTCAGCTGATTTTCTGTTAAGCAACTGTTAAGTTTTAACAGCTTCCTCGTACATACTCTTATTCTTTAGCACATTTTAACATTTTGCATCGTTTCTAAGCTCTGTTTAGCCTGAAATTTGATACTCTGTTAGAGCTAGTTAACATTGTAAAGACTGACTGTAAAACTAAGTTTACCCTTTAACATTTCTCTGCTGTGATACTCTGATTGATGCTCTGTTAGAGCTAGTTAACATTGTATAGACTGACTGTAAAACTAAGTTTACCTTTTAACATTTCTCTGCTGTGATACTCTGATTGATGCTCTGTTAGAGCTATTTAACATTGTTAAGACTGACTGTAAAACTAAGTTTACCTTTTAACATTTCTCTGCTGTGATACTCTGATTGATGCTCTGTTACAGCTAGTTAACAGTGTACTGACTGACTGTAAAACTAAGTTTACCTTTTAACATTTCTCTGCTGTGACACTCTGATTGATGCTCTGTTAGTCCTAGTTAACATTTTATAGTCTATTGCAAAACGAAGTTAACTTTTTAACATTTCTTTGCTTTGATTCCTATATGCACATAAGCTGTTTAACAACTGTAAATGCATTCTATGCTCAACTGTTGCAAAGTTTTGACTCCATTGAGATTAGAGCTATAGTTAACTATTAACTATTATTTTATATTCATTGTGAGCTGTATTAAAATTGTTTGCTTTAATGAAAATTCATGAGTTACTTCTTAATAGGATTTATTCCAATCAGTTCCATTGTGTGTGTGTGTGTCTGAATGTGTGTGTGTGTAGAGTACAATACACAATGTGAATAATGCAATTTATGTGCTGCAATTCATGTTGCAGCTTCTTGTGGCACTCCCCTCCCCGCCCACGCCTCTGGCCACACAGTACATTGTCGATATAACGAATTTTGCAAGTTATTTGCATATTTGTGAGCACATTATTATGCCCTACTCCCCTACTCTCCCCCCCATTCCCTCGCTCTGTCTCTACTATCTGTGTGTTGCATGTGGAAAGGATGCGCAGTATATCCTGCGGCAACAGAGGAGCTCAGTGGGTCCAGTTGCAGTTGCAACATTGCGAAATTCGTGTGGAAAATATGTTGAATTTAATAAGCCCTCAGCACTTACCCCACTGTACTGTATACCAGGGGTACAGTTAGTCGACAGTCGCTTAAAACAGTATGCGCACACTTACCTGCAATGAGAAAGAGGTGTGGAGCAAAAGCAATAAAGATGATTAGTAAAATAACGAAAAATACATGAAACTAATTTCGCTTATCTCTTAGCTTAGCCTACGCAAGGAGAGGGGGAGGGGGAGGGGGGAGTGGGAGGGGGGGAGCTGCACGCCACTGAAGCGACAGGTAGTTTAATTTATGTTGCTGCTGCTGCTGCTGCTGCTGCTGATGCTGTTGCAGCCATTATGCTGCGTCTTTTTAATGGTCTGCAGCAACAACAATAGCCCGAACAACAACAGCAACAACAACAAAGTCACGAGCTGACCAGCCAACAATGGCAAACGAAGCGAAGGCACAGCAGAAAAAAAGGATAAGAGGCATATAAAATAAATAAATAAAAATTGCAAAAATACAACAACAGAAGTGGAAGAAAAAGAATCGCATAAAACGCTGTTGTCTGTGATGTTGTTGGTACAACTCACAACGCGTTGTTCCCCCCCAACAACAACGAGAGATATTTTTGTGCTCACTCCCCTCCCCCTCCCACACAAACACAGGCTGCACATACTATATACCCTATAAGAAAAACGTGACCGAGCATTTTTCAATGTCAGACAAAAATATATTTCAACGCAGCTTAAGTTTTGTTTTTCTTTTTTTTCGTTTTTTATTTATTTTTTTAATTCTTGGCGCTAGTTGAGCCACTGATATATATGTGTGTATATACTATATGTAGTAGTTGGCATATGTAAATGTTTATCTAGCTATAGCCGAAAATAAATGGGCGTAAGGGAAAGAAAGAAAAACATTCGCAAATTGTTCATGTGTAAGAGGAAAATTTTTGCTGTTTTTCTTTATGCTTTTCTTCTCTCTTCTTTTTTAGGAAATGCGCGCGAGTTGTCGTAAAGAATTTACGCTACATAAAATTTAATAATTTCATTTTTTTATGGACGCACATATGCGTACTTATGTGTATCAGTGTGTGTGTGTGTATGCGTGATAGTGGCAGGGAGGCGCGCGTTGAATTATGGCATACTTTTAGGCGCGTGCCGTGGCGTCGCATTTGTTGAGTTTTTATGGGTTACATAACGAGCGAAGCGACAAGCGGAAATATACAAAAGAGAACGCAGAGCAAAAAGAAAACACTAACGAAAACGAGCACAAGAGATAGGGACTAGTCACAGCAGCAGCAGCAGCAGCAACAGCAGCAGCAGCAGCTGTTTGGAGCCTGTGAAAAATTATGACGTACATTTCTCTACTCCCCGCTACCAAAATAGCTTCAGCTGATCAAATTGTTGCGAAATTTATATATGTAGAAAACTTATAAATAATACAAGCACATAATATCTTTAGGGTACGGCAGAGCACATAAAATTATTAACGACGAGACACGTTTTATCGCAGTGGAAATGTTACATGGAAATATGATATATTGTATCGAAGAGGCAATAAAACGAAACTTAAACAACACGTAAGGGAATATAATGACACTATGTAGAGAGAAATTCCAGTGGAAAGTTAAATATTTTAAAAATATAGAAGGTACTGGTATTACCAAAAAAAAAAGAAGATATATAGGAAATATGTTCTTTCCCTAAAGGACTAGCTTCTTCTATAGATTAACAATAGAGTTTTTGATAATCTTTTTATTTTAACAGTAAAAATTACAAGTTTTAAGTAAGAAAAAAAAAAAGTTTTTTTTTTTTTTTTTTTTTTTTGAAATTTTGACCATAAATTCTAAAAAACATGACCTAAAAATGTTCCGTTTAGATTTCTTTATAGCTTTGATAGAGGTCCTATCTATATAGATATATTTTCCCGTTTAATATCCAAAAAGAGGACGAATATTATTTCGTATTCCTCAAGAGTATAACAGCTTCAACTACAGAAAATTAACATTCTCTGCTCCAATTTACATTTGAGGTAAATACTTGGATGTCAATATACGATATATTGATATTTACACATTCACGAACTCAAAGAGCTGAAGATTTTTTAATTTCAACCTTGCAACTCTTTCAATAGAGTGTAATTTATTAAAAGGTTTTCAACTTAACGGAAATTTGTACGATTTTATTAAATTTCTTCTTTTTGTAATTTGTTTAAAACATAAATTAAGGAAAAACGCATTAACGAGTAAAAGGGACTGGTAGTATGACTGGACTGCCATATTTTATGGCACTCTTTTCTTTTTTTGTTTCGTTTATGTCTTTCGCTTTATCAGCGAGCGTTGCTTTTTGCGTTAATATTTCACTAATGGCATTGGCTGGGAAAATTGCATTACGCTCAAGTTGACTCATTTTAATTGAATTTTAACTTCAGTTCGAAATTGAATTACGTGCGATGAGGGCTTTAAGTCAGAGACAGCGATAGCTATGTGCTATAGAGTGTATGCCAGAGTGTGGGTGTATATATGTATATATTTATGTGTGTGAGTGTGTGTGTGTGTGTGTGTGCGAAACTGTCGTTGCAGAAATTTCAGTGCGCCACGCGTAAATTGCATTAAGTTCAACTACCATATTCGGACATAATGAAATGTGGCCAGTGTTAAATGCACTGTGGCATGAAAGCGAAAAAATTGCATTATGTCCGGTATGTGCCAACGCCTAAAAGTGCGCTAATTGTCAGCCTGGCAGCCCTGGCAGCGCACAGTGTGACCAGACTTCACTTTCACTAGCCAACACACACACATGGAAATGCATTATATAGCACTTAATTAAAAACACGCACACACAACAGCAAAAAATTCTGGCAAATTCCCTATGCAACACTGGCCGTCCTGTTAAAGCGAGCGACACGAAAAAAAACATATCGAACAGTCGGGCGCAACCGACAGTACAATACCCTATACCTAGCTTTGCTGCAGCCACACAAGCTCGCAATGAAAAAATGAAACTCTTCTGTGTTTATTAACCGATTACAATGAAATTTTCAGGTGAGTTTAATATGGTATCAAGGAATATATATGCTGAATATCATATTTCTATGTTTAAAATTGTGTTTGTTATACGTTTTTATTGAAAAGAGGATGAAGGGTGCATGGAAACTATTTGAAATATAATTGATCTAGCTCCTGTTGTTGCTGAGACAAACAGACATAGCTAGATCGCCTCAGCTGATCATCCTGCTCATGAATATATATATCTTCAGTGGTCTGCCCCGCCTCCTGCTGCCTGTTACATTTGCACAAAGTTATTATACCCTCTATTTAGAAATTTTCAATGGGTGCAGGGTGCAAAAAAAAGCGCCGTCTGGTCAACTGGAAAAATAACGCGCAGTTGTTGTATTTTTCCCCAACGTTCGCCGTCTGGCTGCTGACTGACTCTCGCTCATACTTCTGCTCTTTCTATTGCTCGCTGCATTCGTTTTTGCGACGCGTCGCAATTTTTTGCTGTTTGATTTTGGACTTTGGCAAAATCCTTTCGCTTTCATGCGTTTAAATGTTTGCACGGCCAAAAGCACAGCAAATGCCGCTGGCCGATACAGCACAGCGGGTGGGAGGTGAGTTGACTGTGGGTGGGGAGGGGAGAGGCTGGCTGTTGCTATAGCTCTTCCGCCATGTGGCAAATATGGCCAGACAGTTTGGCCAAGAGCCATTGGCTGGGCATGAAATTGCTAACTGAATTTGCATGTGACGAGGCTGTGTTTTTATCTTTGGCCTTTTTGCTTTGTTTCTCCTTTACTTTTTTTTCGTTTTTCAACAGGAAATGACAGAGTGCAGTGAGAGATGCCAAGACAAATTGAAGTTTAAATGTGGCTCCAAAAAGAAACCCAAACAAATCTCGCGGCAGACTCTTAATACATTCTATCATATGCCTTTTAATTGCCTGTCTTGCATACGGAATAAAAAGGCTAAAAAGCGCTAAAAAAAGAGCTAATTTTCCATTTAGACTTTTTGTCGGCGGTTGACAGTAAAGTTTTGCCACTATTTTATTTATTTGCTGGCCGAAACAAATAACAGAAAATGAAAAAAAAAAAACTTCAAAAGGAGAAGAAGCAGCAGCAGTAAATAAAATAAAAAACAGAAGAAACGCAGCCATAAACTACAAATCATGCCAGCGCAAAGACAACACAAGCAGAGGTAGAGAGATGCAGAGCAGACCGGCAACAACACTGAGCCAACTAAATGCATAAAAAATTGTCTAAAAATTCAACATAACCTCCAATGATTTATGGCCGCCAGCGAATATTTAAAAGGTATACAAGGCAATGGCAAAAACGAAAACAACAACAACAGCAACGACAGCGGGCATAAGCAAAAAGCATAAGGAGCAGGCAGAAGTAGAAGCAGAGGGCGCAGGCAGAACAGAAACTAAAAAAAAAGTAAGCAAAGAAGCAGCAGCAGCAAAAGCAAAAGCAAAGGCTGAGTTTTGAGTTGGAGTGCTGCTAAGCAAAAAGAGTATGCAGCAAAGGAGTTGAACGGACTGCATGATATGCTGTAAAAATTAAACTTGAAAACGAAATTAAAAGCAAAGAATTGTATGGAAATTATTATTAAATATTGTGGAACAAATTCTCAGTTAAGAGACAGAACTTATGGGAGTTAAATTGTGAATGTTGCTGATGATAAATTTAAGAATTAATTAAAAAATGTCTTAAAAGACATAAAAATAAAATGGATATATTGAAAAATAAGTATGAACATATTGTATTGAAGGCTTAAACATTTTTAAAGAATTTATTTTAAGAATAAATTCATATGGAAAATGTAATATAAAAAATAAATTATTAAAAAAGATTCAAATATATTTTTATGATTTAGAATGATCAAAAGCAACTGCAAAAATTGTCCTAAAAAATATTCTACAATATTTTTCATATAAAAAATGTAATTTGATAAATAAATTAGTATAAAATAAGTAAATATATTTTTTTGAATCAGAACGATCGAAAGCAACTGAAAAAATTATCTTAAAAAATATTCTACAATATTTTTCATATAACAAATGTAATTTAATAAATAAATTAGTATAAAATAAGTAGATAGAGATTTTTTAAGTAGAACGATCGAAAGCAACTGTAAAAATTATCATAAAATATACTCTGCAATATTTTTAATCCGAAAAAAAATAGTCTGTCAAAATAAGTAAGCCATAGGTAGGCACAAATACTTGGATAGTATATACCCTGCCCATACACTTAACATTAATAAAAACTTGTATCCATCCCTTAAGTGTCCTCTAAGTTTGCTTTTATACACATTTTTAAAATTCCTCACAGCTATTATGAGCAGCTTATGTAATATGCAGGAGCAATCATATAAATTGTACAGGGTATAATAACAGCAAATCAAAGTTATGGGCAAAATATTGTGAATGCGGCAACCTTCGAGCTATAGTAGTTGAAGCTGCCGCATCTTTTGTGGCGCGTTGCACGTTGCACGTTGAATGTTGCGCCGTTGGCTGGCTTAAGTGCATTTTACAGCCAGGGCAACAAAAAGGACATAAATGCTCAAAAAGGGCATGCAACAACAACAATGAGAAAAATGTGCGAGAAATTGAAAAACGAACACAGAGGAAATAAGCAAAAGAGCTGCAAAAAAATAAAAATAACCTAAAAGAAGTTGTATAAAATTTACGACAAAAAGGCGTTAAGCTTGTTGTTCTTGCTATTGCTGTTGTTGCTGCTGCTGCTGCTGCTGCTGCCAGACGTTGTGTAAAGACAATGGACACATAAATTGCATTTTCACTTTTAATATTTGCCTTGGTCCTTTTAATGAACATTTCGTTGTTCGTTGTCATTCGTTGTTGTTGCTGTTGCTGCTGCTGCTGCTGTTCCTTGTCATTGTTATGGCCTGACTTAATAGCAACATTTAATTATTGGCAACAGTCAACCGGGGAGCCAATGAGACTCGGATCAGCATATGCCAAGTGAAGAGTTCTCTGCTCAGAGTGTGTATCAATGACACCAGCAAAAACTGGCTAAAGGAGGCAGAAAAAGGAGGGCAGACAAAGCAATTGGCGCTACTAATAAGCCAAGGCAATCAATAGCACAGAAATTCATTTAATTACAGCTGCTTTAATTGCGCTTTAAGCTGGAAATGAGCTTTTAAGTAGAGCTATGAATTGTAGCCTGAGCTTAATGTGAAGTCGTTTAGTTAATTCGAGATTAGATTTTGGAGTGCAGAGCAGCTTTGGCATGATTTTAAAAGAGTTTTAATAGTAGAGTTTATATAAATAAGAAAAATTAATTTAGAATTTGCTTGAAATGTAAATAGAAGCACAGTGTTATGTTTGATTGGCCAGGAACATGAGCTTTCAGAGAGCTGAATAAATAAATAATAAATTAATAGATACTATGTAAATTAAATACATATTTTAATTCACTTATATAAAGCTCTATTTATATAAACTTAATGTATAAAGCTAAGAAAGCACAGTTTCAGTGCTCTCATGTTATTCTGGATATATATCCAATTGTTGCTTTAAGCAGCTTTTATAGGCTCATATGCAGAATTTCGGAATTTAAAATATAAGGTCTTAACCAGGTTTCAGTAAAGACCACGATATCAAATGTGAAGGATAGACTATTGCGAAAGTAGAAAAGTAGAAAGTAGAAAGTAGAAAGATTACTACAAAGACCTCTAACGTTCTGATAGCCAAAAAGCAGTTTAGAGTTTAGCCTTTAGGTTAGGTTAGGTTAAGCGGTAGCTGAGGAATAGACCTCAGCTCACTTAGGCCAAAAGAGGCCCATTGTGGCACCGCATGGGGAGTTTAGCCTTTACTTATGTCAAATTACTGACATATTTTATTTCATTAAAAAAGAGCTGAATATATACTTAACATATAAAGCTATGAAGGAGCTTTTAAGTAAACACTTCCACTGCTCTCATAGTAATCCGTATATGCTTCCAATTGTCAGCTTCAAGCAGCTTTTATAAGCTCAAGAGTTATGCCCGTACTTATGTCTAATTACTACTCTTTAAAGTGCTTAAATTATTATGCCTTATCTAAGTGATAATAACAACCATTTTAATGAGCTTTCAGCCATTGAACAATACAAATTAAGCACAGCACAGTTGTGCCCACTGACTACATACTGTGTGTAGATGTATAAGAAATGCTTTAGGTATTTTGTGGTCGTGTCATTGGGTTCTAAGGAATGCAAAAAGTCGAAAGTTAATGAAGCATAGCTGGAACGCTGGAATCAAGCGCTTAAATCGCCTAAGTCAAAGCCAAAGTTGAGGCTGACTCTGAGTACCTGCAAGTGAGAGGCAAGTTGTGGAGTGCAGGGGCAGGGGCAGACGGAGGGAGCAGTCAAACCACTGCTTCGGGGTCAGAATATTTCATGAGCCAACCCCTTGTGATGTTGTTGTTGCCTTGTTTTTTTTTCTTTCAATATTTCTTTACATTTTTTTTCTCTCTGTTTTAATATGCATGCAATTGTGTGTGGCTAAAAATATGTTTAAATCGCGCCCAGAGCCCGGGCAACAACAGCAACAACGGCAACAGCAACAATACAAAACTTGTTTTCGCTGTTGGCCAGAGTCAAGGCAAGTTTGCGGCTGTAAAAGGCAAGAGCACAACAAAATGCAGCTGCAGCTCTGGCTAACTTGTTGTTGTTCTTGTTGCTGCCGCTGTTCGCGCACTTTTGGCCATGACCTTTTGGGCACAGAGTGGCAAATGAATTGCCATGCTGCTGTTGCTGTTCTCTGAACTCGAAAGAGCTCTTTGCTGAGGCCATTAAGAGACGCATAAATATTAATTAAATTATATGCAAAATGTGGTGCATACTTTGCGGGCAAATGAGAATTAGAGAGCATGCTACAACAAAGAGCAATTTGTGCCAGGTAATAAGTTATTAAATGTAACGCATATACAGCACACACACACACACACACACACTCACAGAGAAGAAGCAGAGTGGGGAGACAGCACAAAAGACAGGAAATTGTTGTTAATAAAATTAAAAATGTTTATCTTTAGCAGCAGCAGCAGCAAAAGCAAAATGCTGGGCGCAAAATGTGGCACTAAAAAGACATGACCTCCCCAGCATGTATATATACACACACACACACACATACATATATATAAATGGGGGTCGCGAGAGACAGAGAGCCACAACGAGAGCGAGAGCAAGTGAGACACAACCAAAAAAAAAAGCAGGCAAATTGAATTTTCCCTGAGCAAAATTAAATTTTCCAAGGAAATTGAATTTTTTGATTAGTTTGCTTTTTGCATCTCGCTTACTTACACACACACACACACACCCATACAGAACAAAGAAGAAGAAGCAGCACAAGCAGCAGCTACATGATTTAAAAGTAAAATGAAATTAAAAGAAAAAAGAGAAATACAATTTTCGTGTGATATTTAAATGAAAGCAATTTTTCCAAGACTTTATCCACTTTTGTTTCATCTACATAATTTGCCAGAATTTTATGCATATTTATATAGTATAGTTGCTTAATTCCAAGCGAAAACCAAAATGAAAACGAAAACACAATCAAAATTTTAAATTGAAAACGAAATACACATAAAAAAAACGCAAAGTTGAGCTTCAAAACAGTTCTAAACCAAGGAATAAATCAAAGCCAAAGCGAAGGCCTATAAAAAGGTTTTAAAACAGCGGGAAGTCTCAATCTGTTCTGCTCAGTCCCCCTCCCCCTCCCCCTCCTCAGATCAGCTCAACTTCACTCCACTCCTTTCCATCCCAATGAACCGCAGGTTTAATGGCGTTACGCCCGCTTCCTCTGTCGGGGTTTAGTAGTAGTACGACTCCAGACTCGATTGCCAGACACACACACACACACACACTCACACACACCTGGAAGTGCCGTCTCCATTTCAATACAATTTCATTCAATTCAATTTGTTTGCGTGTGTCTTTTTGTATTTTTAGTTTTTAGTTTTTATATCTCCTTGTTCTTCCTCTGGTGCTTTTTAGTATTTCTGTCTGTGGTCTGCTCCATTCTTAATTTTTATATAGTTTGTTTTGGCAGACGGCATCGAAGTATTTTTAATTTTCTGCCTTTTGCACTCTTTGGCACTCTGTTCTCTACCGTCCATAAAAATAATCAAAATAAAACTCAGGCTAAAGAACGAACGAATGCGAACGAACGAAAATGAAAACGTGTACGAAATTTGCGATTTTAATTAAATGATATGAAAATTGCAAGTCGCACGAAAAAGAAAACGTAAAGAAAATAACAAAAATCCGATGAAAAACAGCCAAGGAAATTCCATATACAATGTAGGCGAATAATGTTTGCTCTTTACACAAAGGATATAAAAGGTGAAGGTATAAAAGTTAAGAGGCTATTATAACTTATTGAGAGATGTAGATTTTATAGCTGAGTCAGAATATACTTGAACTATTAGTGGTCGTTAAAAAGGGGTTCCTAAACACTGGTTCCTAAACAGTGGTTCCCAAACAGTGGTTCCTAAACACTGGTTCCTAAACGGTGTTTCCTAAAAAGTGGTTCCTAAACAGTGGTTCCTAAACAGTGGTTCCTAAACAGTGGTTCCTAAACAGTGGTTCCTAAACACTGGTTCCTAAACGGTGTTTCCTAAAAAGTGGTTCCTAAACAGTGGTTCCTAAACAGTGGTTCCTAAACAGTGGTTCCTAATCAGTGGTTCCCTTTATTACAGATCACTCAAGTGTGGCTATCTAAATGGAAACTAATTGGATGAAAAGGTTTATCTACCATCGATTTTAATGAAATTTTTCTTGATATTTGAAGTACTTGAAGTGGAATTATTGACTCACAAGTAACAGTACAGTAGTATTTGTACATATTATTGATAAGTGTAATACCAAAACTTGGCTAAACGTTTGACTTGGTGAACTAACTATAATTTTAAAACAAGTGAATGACTTTCTCAAAGAAAATATAATATTGTAACCGAATAATTTACTAAATTAAAACCTTTTTATAACACAAACTTTTCTATCATTTTAGTTAAACAATTCCCCTGTCACATGCCTATTATTTCACATAGTTGTCCGACCCTCTCGATAGCGCATAGCAATTGATGTTGGCGAAGCTCTTGCGCCCTTTCTCTCACTCTCTGGCCATGCCGCTCTCGCTGTTGCTCTCTGTGTGAGTTTCAAATGGGTGTGGGCGTCGCTGTGTGTGTGTGTGTGTGTGTATGGGTAGGGTGTGCTCAGGCCATGTGGGCGTGGGTGTGGCACAATGAGAGGGCACTGAAGTTGCGCCTGGTACTGCTGCAATTATCAGCAAGTTTGTTTATATCTTTTGATATTATTTTTTACTCGCATGCGACATTTGAACTACTGCAGCAGGAGCAGAGCCCCAATTTATCAGCCACAACTAATACTGTGCTTTACAATGGGCAAGGACATTGAGTTATGTGGCGTAACATATTGAGAGTCAAGTAATAATAGGAGTAGAAGTAGCAGTAGTAGAAGAAGAGGATTTAATGAGCTCAGCACAAATATTAAAAGAACAACAAATGAAATGAGCTACAATATTAAAAATGTTGCCCACACACAGTGTGTGTGTGTGTTTGTGTGTGTGCTGGCATAATAATATAAAATGGCGGTTCGTTTGCTGTTGTTGTGGCCATTTTGTTTTGCAATATTATATTGTTGTTGCTGCTGCTGGCTGCTGCTGCTGCTTTTATAGCTTTAGTTTGCTTGCTGACCAAAGAGCAACACCTACAGACACACACACAGATAATACACACAGACACACACACACACACACACAAAGATCCACTTTAATGGCACATTAAAAGCAGCTTGTGTACTTTATTATCATTGCAGCTGCTGCTGTTGTTGTTGTTGTCCTGATCGCCGAAAGAGTTGCCTTTGCTGCTGCTTAACATTCCACCCAGCCTCGACACAAGCGCCGGCTGTTGCCACAGCCTCAAACAGAAACTTTGAAATGAAAAGCGTTGCATTTAAATACTGCAAAAGATGCAACAAAAGCGGCTATAATAACTGCACTCAGAATATAAACAAAATTTAAGCAGAAGGGGTGAAATAATTGCAGTTATAATAGAAACTTGGTTTGTGCTTGAATTTGAATTGCAGAAATCACAATCTGTTTAAGTCATTGTCAAAGTAAATTATTTTGAAATTAATATTCGAATGAATATGTTAATTTTTTGTTGAATGTTAGCTGTTAAAAGCAAGTGGATCTAATTCAAATTCATCTAGTAACAGCAGCAGATATTAAGGCTGAAATTAGACACAGATTTTTCAGACTAAACCAATTAGTTCTTATAATATAATACAGATTGAATCAAAACCGTATAATTGTCATTTCTATATCAAGCTTTTATTTAAGCTAAATATAAGTCTAATAAAATCTCTAGGTTACGTTAGGTTAGGCGGTAGCTGAGGAATAGACCTCAGCTTACTTAGGCCAAAAGAGGCCCATTGTGGTACCGCATGGGCAGATTTGATAATTTCCAACTACTTCGCTTTAAAACCAGCCTGAGGCTTTTATGAACCGTCTCAGATTCCTTAGCTTTATTGAAGCAAGGTCCGTCAGATCTGTCAGATTGTAGGCTCCCAGGTGAGAAAACCTGGTTCTACATAGGGCAGGACAAGAACAGAGGAGGTGATGGGCTGTTTCCTCCTCTTCTTCGTCACGACAGCTTCTGCAAAAGTCGTTGAAAGGGGCCTGAAGTCTAGCTAATCTCTAAGTAGGCTAAAAATATTTACTTTATATTAGGAATATTTCAACTTTCTTTTTCTAGTTTAAGCTGTGCTTCTTTTCAGACTTCATAGCTGATTATATTACGTACATAGTACCTGAATTAATACACTTAATTCCACCTCTTAAATATAGTATTCAGTACTTCTTCCAGTCACAACTAAAACACCTCAAAGTTTAGCTGACTTTTACGACTCGCTGCCGCTGCTTAAAGTCCGCCATTTTGCATTGTGACAACATCCGCTTCCGTTCTGTAATGCAGCTGCTGACAACACAATCTCATCACATTTGCAGCACTTCCGCTGCCTATAATAATAATTACACAAAATTTGTTGCTAAAAAGCCATTGCACATAAACAAGATGCAAACAGAAGAGCAGTCGAAAGGCTGGCGAAAAACAAGCCGACCAAAACAACCGAAACTATAGCCAGTTTTTATCAACGGACAACATTATTTACTCTCTCTCTGCCGTATTTTCATTTCTCTGTTGCATTTTTGACTTGTTATTTGCATGTTCTTGTTGCCGTTGTTGCTGTAAACTTTATGCATTAATTTTACATTTTGCTATGGCGCCCAACACCCGCACGCCACTCTCTCTATACATGTGTGTGTGTGTGTGTGTGTGTGTGTGTGTCTGTTTGCATTAACTCGCCACATGCAAAATTTACGTTTATTTATTATGGCTGTATGCTGCACTTGCAACCCCCCTTTGCCTCCCTTCTTCCTGTGTGGAGTGCCCTGCGCCTTCCTCTGGTTGTGTGGCAGACAATTTTGAGATTTCATATACATATACATAAATACATACACACTCATGTATGTATGAATGTATGTACATTCATGCATACATATATTGTAAAAGTTATGTAATTATCAAAGTTTTAATGCTGCTGCTAGAGTGTAGGGCTCGAGTGAAGGAGTGTGGAGTGAAGGCCACAACATCCACTGCCCTCTGGACCACACATACTATATATCATTCCGCTTACGTCACCGACGACTGTGTTTAAAGTTTGTTATTCCCTTATAACAGAATATAGTAAAAAACAAAACTTGCAAGATTGGAAAAAGCAAGCAATTTGTGCAGAGTTTAAATTATATTATGCTAAAGAGCAGAGAGTTTCTAATCAGCATTAATTCTCCATATGTATTATGTGACTGTTACAGACGCTACTCGTGTACCATACCATTCCATAATAAGCCAAGTTTTATGCTCAACTCTCTAAAAAGTCTCGCACAAATATTTGCCGAGTCTCTGTGTGGCATGCAACATTGGGGGGCATGAGTCCAGGTTTGCCAGCGACTAATTTGATATTATGCCAACTGGAAAACTAAAATACACACAGCTTTCGTTTGGGGTTATTAATATTAGTTTACGTTTTCGTTTTTGTTTGCATTTTCCTGTTGATTGTCGTCGTTAGTTTATTATGAAAAATTTACATAAAAATGCAGACAAATTTTAGAGTTAATTAGCAACAAATTGTGACAGTTAGCAATTGCTTAAAATTATGGGCAATTAGTGAATTTAAATTGTTAATTTATTTAATTTATATGTGAGTTTAAATCGAGTTTAGTTATTCTTTTCATTTGGATTTGGTAATTGTCGTTGATTATCATTAAAATAGAAATTGAGAAATTCCAGGAAAATTTTAAATTATTTTACACAATTTGTAGCATAAATTGCAATATTTATTTAATACTTATATATTTATTTACTTAATTTTTTATAAGTATTTTTTATTTTACTTTTTGTTTGCATTTAACTGTCGATTATCTTCGGTTAGTTTATTATAATAAAATGTACAACAAATTACAATTAATTTAATTACAAATTTGGAGAAATTATATATTAAATTCTTTTATTCATTTTATTGTTATTATTTATTATTAATTATGTTATTTAATTTTTATAAGTATTTTTTTATTTTAGTTCCTGTTTGCATTCAGCTGTCGTTTATCGTCGCTTAGTTTACTATTATAAAATTTACAATAAAATAGAGGCTAATTTTTCTTAATTAGCGCATAAATTTGGCAAGTGGAATGTGCTTGAAATGATTGCCAATTTGTGTATTAAATTTGCTAATTTATTTGCATTTGTTGTCTTGTAACTGCAGTTCCTCTTCGTCTGCTTCTATAAATATATGCCTAATTTGCATAAAATTCTAATTTAACTGTTGTTACTGCTGCTGCTGCTGCTGCTGCTACTGCTTGTACATTGTCTACTTCCTTTCGAGTTGGTATTAGTTGGCCAGGTCGTCTCTGTCTCTGTTATTCAGGCTACGCTTTATGATGCAATTTATTTTATTTGCTGTTTTCTTCTCTTTGTGTTTCTAGCAATTTCTTGTTATTTTTCTTCTTCCAGCCAGCCAGAGAAGAAATTGAGAAAGAGAAACAATTTTCCATTATTTATTTTTGTTTTCTACTGTTGCTGCTGTTGCTGTTGCTGCTGCTTCTTCTTCAAGCCAGGGCTGGCATTTAGTTGTTGTTGTTTTTGGTTTTTCTCATGGCTGCTTCGATTATTTCACTTGCTGCTGCTGCTGCTTCCTCTTCTTATTGCCTTTGCTCTGTTTGCTTTTGCCTGGAAACTTTGTCGATTGTTGCTGTTGCTGTTGCTGTTGCTGTTACTGTTGTTGCCATCGTATCTGTGGCAACACATTATTTATATTTATATGTTTATTTTATAGTTTATTCATGCAAATTGCTATAAAAATTGCCTTTATTTTTACATTTTCGCTCGCTTCGTTTGCCTTTAAAGCTATCGAAATTGCCCAGGGGCTGAGTGTGGCACGGGGGGCGAGTAGGGGTGGAGAGTGTGTGGCACCTCAGCTGTGGCATATAAGAAAATCAATAAGCTTCCTCAACATTTCTTTGCTTTTTTATTTGTATTTTCCTTCGGCTTTTATTATGTTTCCTTCTCTCTCTCTGTTTTTTAATTTCTTGTACGCGCGCGTTCATATGAATTATTTATAAACCTGCCTCGAAGCCCCCTCCTCCGCCTCCTCCTCCCCCTCAGTGTATAAGCAACAATTTTTATGGCCTCCTCGTTGAAGAAATGATGAAAAAAACCAACAAAAAATATCTGCATTTTTTATTATTATTATTATTTTTTATTATTAGCTGCTGGAATTTCTGGCGCAAAGAGTTTCCAGTTTCTGACATTTTCTTTTTTTTTTTGCCTTGGCGCAAAACAATTTTCTTTAATGTTTTTTCTTCTTTTGTGAAAATCTAAAAAATGTTGCAGGCATTTTCAGCACACACACACACACACACGCACACTCATACACATTTGCAAAATATGCAAAATATTCAAATTTTGAAGTGAATTGGAATTTTAAGCAAATGAAATGCGTTTAGTGTGAGTTATTGAAGGGCTGCGCTACTCGAAACTTTACCAAAGGGTTGAAAATTCTACCAACAACTATGGCAGGGGTAAGTGAATCAGAAGGGGGCAGGGGGAGGGGTGTTACACATTAATGGGCGCGGAAGTTTTGTGGGGTTTTTATGTGAATTGTTTAGAGGGGGGATACATAGGGTTCTAGGGTTGTCGCTGCTTAGTTGCCAAGCAACGAATTTGTTTATTGTGTGAAGAGCAAGAGCTTTAGGCAGCTGCCAGGCACTATCCTAGGCGAAACGCTACCTATTCATATGTGAACTATAATACCTTTGTCTACCATACCACAATGTAACCAATTAAATGGAGCTTGCCAACTATTGAAACTTGTTTCAAAGCAATACACGTAATAGCCAGACTGTCATGCAATTTGGTTAACAAGATGATTGCCAATTGGGCATGGAAATACTACCGACTTGGCTGGAGGGACACACTTCTGTTCTTTGAAGCTAAACGAAAGTTATTTATTTTATTGAAATTTATGAGAATAAAGCGGTGTATTTATGGCATAATTATTAGGGAAAATATGACGGCAAATGTTGAGCAGCATAGACAAATAAGTAATAAGATTTTTATAGTAATCAAAACGTTCGTTTAAGGAAAATATTTATAGTCTTCTATATTTTAAAAATGTTTATTAAATTTTAATGCATTTTTTTTATAATTTTATATTGCATTTGTATTCAAATATTTTTTATATATTTTTTTTTTGCATTTGTATTAATATTTTTTATACATTAAATATTATATTTGTATTATTATTTCGAATTTTTTATATTATTTATTTATTTATTTATATAAAATATCAACTAAGTCATTATATTTGTTTTAATATTTTTTACATATGCAATTTCTAAGAAAGTCTTTACTATGGCCGGCAGGTTATTTCCTTTTTATATAACATACATATTTTAACTCTGGCATATAGGATGCCATTAAAATTTAAAACAAGCTTAATTTCATTGGATTTGAATTTATAAAATGTAAAATATTTACACTTCATTAAATGGGAAATGCGAAACAAATGCTTTAGGGATTTAGAAGCAGAAGCAGACGCAGATGCAGATGCTTGGTCTCTCAGTCAACGCCCTGAAACCAAAAAGTGCAATGCAAATGTGCGGAAAATGCAAGCAAGCGAGCTAATAGCAGCAACTACAGCAACAGCAATAATAACAACAACAATAAGCTATAATGACAACAACAACAAAGGCTGCAAGAGCGTAAAGCGAGCGCATTAAAAATTAAAAACGCTCAAAATTCATTTAATACAGGTTTCTGGCAATTTTTTGCTTTGCTCTTGCCTCGAGAGTGCACGACAAAATCAACACACACACACACACATATGAGTGTGTATACACACACATAGGTATATACAAAGTGCACATTACCGTCGCGTAAATGTAAAAGGAAGAAAACTACGAATATTTTTCGTATGCACGCCCAATTTAAAATTAATTGCCAGACACAAAAGAACAGCAATGATGACGATAATGATGATGATGATGATGGCGATAATGATGATGAGGTTGATGATTATGAAATTGCTGATGATGCTGATCAGGACAATAATGATGTTGGGCGTGCCCAGGCTGAACTCTCTTGCAGCAGGGCGTGCCCACAGCTAGTCCCTGTGTATGTGCGTGTGTGTGTGTGTGTGTGTGTGGGTGTACACACACATAGTTCGCTCTGACTGTGCACTGGAGTATGCATGCAGAAAATTAAAATTAATAATTTATATAATAAAACAACAGCTACAATGCAGTCAACCCATAGAGCCAGAGCCAGAGCAGAAGACAAGGCCTCAATGGACCCAAAAATAAAGCACAACAAATTTAAATAAAAATACCAAATAAAAATATAATATGTACATATGTACTATATACATATATTGATCTGTCAGAAATCCATTTTTGTGGCACAGGCAGAGTAAACAAATTAAAAAATTATTTTTCATAATTGAGTAGCAATTGTTGCGAGGGCGCCAACAATTATGCGACGCGTCGCTGCCCCTCTGCCCCCTCTGCCACAATCGGTGTCCCCCCTTTCTCGCATTCCCCTACAGGAAATTGCTGCAAATTGTAGGGCTGGCAACAAGCAATGGGCGTGGCAGTCAGCAGCACGCAAAGTCAATGTTCCACGACTACAATGTATCTGCACAGCGAGTTACTTACATACAATTAGCACCATGCTACACAGTTGCAAGAGAAACAAGATTCTTTTCACCAAGTTGCATATTAAGTGATATTTATGCATATTTATGCAGTTTACAGTGGGCACTAAAAAGCCACGCACGCTTCTCTACTCAGTTGAAATAGATTGAAAATTATTATGTGTATATTGTGAAAAAAGTTGAGTTCGTTATATTGAAAATTAATATGGCATAGTGTTAATCACTTAACTCTAGTTCAAGTTGAAAGTAATTTAATTAAATAAATAAACAAATTAAATTCAGTTCTCATTATTTCTAATCTAGGCTAAGCTTGTATTCTGGGATATTTAATTGACATAAATATCGTGCAATAATTTTAGCTCTATTTTATCTATGAAATCGTGGGTTAAAGGTTGTTTTAAATTTGTATACAAATATGTAAAAATCACACAGAGCATCTGAGGTTTAAATGGTGTTGTCAACATCCCTTTTGTAGGGTATAAGTGTATGTAAATGTTGCTAAGCTATAGCTCTGTCTTCGGTTCAGTACGTCTATTCTAATCTATTCTTCTATGCCTTCAAAATATCTATGATATGGAGTCAAATATATGTATATTATCGACGTAATAAATTAAGATTAATTTTATTTTCATTTTATATTGTATACATACATAAATATATACGCATTATAATCATTTTATCTGCATTTAAATTGCTGCTTGTGTAGCTGTTTCATATTCATTGTTTATCAAATTTCAAATAACCCTTAATCAATGCATACAATTTCAGCACAATCGCTAAATAAAAATGGAATATTTTTCTTATAATAATTTTCTATTGTCGTAGCAGCAGCAGTATGTATGTATGTTCATTCATTTATAAATATATTTGTATTCAATCTACACAAGTCCATTGGTCTATCAGCTAACTGTTGACTTCAATCGACTGCAGCGCTTACACTCACTTCACTCCCTTTCAAGCTTTATCTGCAGCTGCTAAACTCTGCCCCACTATCTCACAGTTAAAGCTCTAATTATGCCAGCTAAATGGTTTATTTTTTTCTAATTTAGTTATGATTATTATAATTATTTTGTTTTTGTAGAGAACTGGTTCTTTGTTATTACTATGGCCTAAAGCAATAACTGCTGGGCTGGCCTAAAACAATCAGGCAAAGGCTTCTATTAACTATTATCAACAATCAGACAAGTTTTTGCTCTACTGCAGTTGTTGCTGCTGCTTCTTCTTCTTCATTTGTTAGTTGCCTATTGCCCTCCTCTGCTTGCCCCACTGCTTGAACTGCTTGCTTTTGCCCCTTCTTCTCACCACTCTACTGTAACTGAACTGCATTGTGGCTGCAGCTGCTGCTATTTGCAGTCAGTGTGAGTTTAGTGTGCCCAACCCAGGCAATAATAATAATAATAATAATAATAATAATAGTAGTAATAATAACAGCAGTAATAATAGCAACAACAACAACCATACAACGTCGAACTTTAATTGCATAATTTTGTGCAGTTTGCAATTTATCATTTTCCATTTTTCTTCACTGTTTTTTGTTTTTGTTTAGTCGTTTTTTGTTTCGTTTCTCGCTTCGTTTCGTTTCGTTCGCTTTTCGTTATGTTCCTGCTTCATTGTTGTTGCTGTTGTTATTATTATTTTTTGCTTGACTGTAATTTATGTGTTTGCTTCTTCTGCTTCTGCTTCTTCTTTGACTCTTTTTCAGTCTCTTTTTTGCAGCGAACGTGGCAGCAGGCAACATGAAATTTAATGCAGCGCAAATATTGTGCATATACACAGAGAGAAAAGTGACGTTTTACAGGGTTAAATGAAGTCAAGCTAAGAATATGGAATCTTAGAAAAAAGTGCTCGAAATAAAAACTTTTTGTAAAAATAAGTGTATATATTCATAAAACTTGTATCTTGGTATTCGAAGCAAGTATAAACAATCTTGATTTGAGCAAAATAGAATATTTCTTAATATGAAAAATTAAGTAATAAATAAAGTTTGAAATTGCCAGCTAAAATTCATAAAAAATAGAGGAAATAAATATCAACAAAATATCAAAAAATAAAAACATTATAAAAGTCTTACATTTTATTTTCATTTTGAGGTTTATTTCTTAGTAAGATATCAAGACTGTAATATAAGATTTCTAGTATGAATTTCTTAAGTTTTTCTCTCTGTGTATATATGTATATATACATATTTCCTTTTGCTGTTATTTGCACTGTTTCTTTTGTGAACTTTCGTTGCTGTTGTTACGCCCTTTGGTCATGTCTCTGCGAGGGTTGTGTTCGCTTTATTAATTATAATTTATGTTTAATGTGTTTCGTGCTTATCGCAGTGCCTAAAATCGCTAAATGTGCCGTGGAAGCGATCTCTCTTTCTCTATTTTGTGAGTCTCTATAACATCCTCTCTCCTTTGCTTAGTTCTCTTTAGAGCTCGCTGTCTTTCTACTGCGTGGGAATTGGCATTGCCAATCAAGCAATTAGCGCTTGCCATCAAATGTGCATTAGGCAGACAGCTGGAGAGAAAGACAGAGGGACAGAGGGGGGAAGAGAGTGATGCTAAACAAGCCAGACTTTTATATAGAACAAGAACAACAACTGTAGCTGGTACTACAACAAATACTACATGCATTTGCAATGTGACAAAATTCGAGGCAAAAGTCTATGAAGGTTTTCAGCTACAGCCAGAGCAAGGACAAGGCGGGGGAGGAGGCTGAGGCTGTGCTGGGTTGGGGTTGAGCTGGGGTTAAGAGCAGCAGACTGTCAGGGAGTGAGAGCTGCCAGACAAGCAAAGCTCTGACGTTGCATTAAGCAGTAGCAGCAGCAGCAAGAGGCTGCGCGAGGCGTAGAGCAAAGCATAAAGAGACTACGATAAAAGCGCAGAAAATATCGAAAAACAAAGAAAATTAGTTGCACAACAGACACACACATGTGTGTGAGTGTGTGTGTGTGGCTGTGTGTGTTGACTGGCAAAGACAACAACAGACAACGGCGAACGCGTCGTATGAGCAATGCCAATGCAATAGCGCCATTACTTGTTTTAAGGGTTGAACTAATCACAGACAGACAAGTGTACATGTGTGTGTGTGTGGGAGTGTGTGTGTGTGTATTCTAGTCTCTGTTGTGCGCACATGAACAATAGCTTAGAGACAACTCCCTGGGGGATAAGGCAATGGCAAATGAGTTAAATTGCAAATTGCCTGAGCGATCGCTGGAGTCGGAGATATGTATAGAGAGAAAGTCAAGCACAAAAGTATGCTACGCCACATTGAGTCCCAAATTAAAGCCAAACACTTAAAGTCGGCGAAAAAAACGTAGCAAAACAAATACGGTAAACGAAAAAAGAAACAAAAAAAACAAAACTCTGAAATACATAATAAAAATAGCTGAACGTGTGCGGAAACAACCCCCGTGAGCGCACTTAATGCATGCCAAAATTAAAGCGACTCCACCAAAGTTGCCCAACGCCCCCGCACACACACACACACACACACAGCTAGACAGACACACACACACACACTTCGATATACACACATATTTATATATATATTCATACGATTGTTTGCTTGTATGTGCAAGTTTATATAAGGCATTATAGACGCGCATTTCGTATGCTCTGGGGTTGGGGGTGGCAATTGAAAAGCTTTACTGCTGCCAACGCCTGCGTCAGCGTCGACGTCGCCGTTGCTTTTTCTTGCTTACTTTTTTTTTGTTGCCCAAGAGTCTTAACTCAACGTGTGCTATTCGTAAAGTTTTTGGCAGTAGCTAAAATCGAAGCTATATGGAATGGGAATCGGAATATGGTTTAAGCTATCGATTGATAGCAACTGTAACAGTTTGAAGTGATAATTGAGTAGAATTTAACAGTTACTGATCGTTTCTATTGCTGCTAGTAGAATACTTCTGACTTCTATTTCTAAAAGGCGATTATAGAGTCTTAATAGATAAAACTAGAAGCAACTAGAACTAGTTAATAAATGTAGATAGAAAGAAGTATGGAAAAACAAATCATTTATCACAATCTCCAGTATTATTTCTTTTATGAATCTGTTTATTAAACATTTTGTTTATATTTTGTTATATTAAATTATTTATTTACTTTATTTAGTTATTTACATTGTAAAGTTTTTAAGTTTATTATTTTACTATTATTATAAATTCCATCAAAGTGCTAATATTTTCTTTTTATTACACCAATATTTATACTACTAGATAATTTTAAATTGTAATGGAGAGTCGCTGCTCATATTAGCAACAAATATACAAAAATTAAATATTTGGTATATATTTAAAAAATCTTAAAATTATAAAACCAATAAGGGCACTAATTAACTATTTCATTCCCTAGTTAGACCAAACACGAGGGTTATTCAAACACCGGTGAAACTAAGGACCATTAGGGTCATTAGAGTGTGGGATGTGATCCCTACCAGGCTACCTAACCTTACTTATCCTACAGAGAAGAATGAAATATTTTAGTTTAATATATGACGATTTATACACATAAACTCTGAACATGCCTTAGAAGGCGTCAAACTTCATTTCAGTATTTTTAATTGGCAATAAGTCTGAATAGAATATTAAAATCCATAATAGGGTATTACAGAGAGTCTTAAGGCTTAAGGCATGAACTAGGTTTATCTAATGGCAATATTGATATTTACATAATTTATTATAGGTAAAACACAACACTATAAAATGTCACACTATTTCTTCAGCCTTGGGTATATAAAGCACTATCGAAAAGGCTTAAAAGCGCTAAAGCAACCCTCGTATGATGTGCCATATAGACAACGTGGCATACACATTTCTGTATATGTATGTGTGTGTGTGTGTGTGTGTGTGTGTGTGTGTGTGTGTGTGTGTGTGGCATGCACATTTATCAAGTGTATGTGAATATGTGTGTATATAGAGCTGAAGCTGAAGTTGCTGCTGCTATGTGAGAGCAGAGCCAACAACAAGAACAACAGCTGAGCTGTGCAAGAGTGTGTGTGTGTGTGTGTGTGTGTGAGTGTGTATTCGTAAGGGGTTGGGGCTGCTTTGGGGGTTGTTGGTGTTGCTTATGGGGGCAGGGCAGAAGACAAGTGAGAGCAAGCGAGAGCAAGGCAAGGCAAAGCAGAGAGAACGAGTGTGGCATGGAGTGAAGTAGAGAGTGGGTAGAGAGTGGGTAGAGAGAGGGGCAGCCAGGGGGGGGGGGGTAGAACGACAGCTGTAAATAAAAAAAACAAGTACACAAGAAATTAACGAGCAAACGATTTTTATGGCAGCATTTTGTGCCTTAAAGCGCTTAATGCGCTTTATGGCTATGTGTGTGTGTGTGTGTGTGTGCGAGAGTTTTGCTGTGTGTGTGTGTGTGTGTGTTAGTTGAAAAATGTTTTAAAAATGACATGCTTCGAAAGTTTAAGCAATTTATGTTCATTTTAAATTGAATTTCAAATTTATTGCAGCAATTTTGTCTGCTTTTCTCTTCTGCTGTGTGTGTGTGTGCGAGTGTGTGTGTGTGTGTGTGTGTACAGGAAACGGAAGTGCTTGGCTTTTGTTTAAGCCGATCTGTGTGTGTGTGTGTGTGAAAAGTTGTAAATTTCATTGTAGCAAGAAAATTAATTACGCAAAAAATGCGCAAAAATAAATGAAAGAACATTTTGCTTAAATTTAATTTAAAATGTCAGACGCACATGGGAATGGAAATTGATTTAATAATTAAATAGGTAAATCTACAAAGCTTCATTTTAAATGCAGCTTCTCAGCCGAGAAAGGTCAATCAACCTCAGGTCGAAACGAAAGAAAAGGGCAAAGGTTTCTTTTTTTCATTTGGGGAAATGTGAAACCTTTTTGAATGGAGGAGGAATGAAACTGAGACTGAAGCAAATTTACCAGCAGACAGTCGCCAGACTTGTCTGGCAGAGAAACTTTTAGCAAAAGGACCTGCAGCAACAGTTGATAAGCAACAAAGGACAGGCAGAAAAAAAAAACACAACAAACCACACTGACAAAAGGTTCACGACACTTGGCAAAGGATACAAACAACCCAAAAATACCAAAGCCAAAAGCAAAAAAAAAAGGGAGTAGAAAAATTAGGGAAACAAATTTGTGGCAAGTCAAGCCGTCGTATACAGGACATGGCCGACATTATGAGCTTGACACAGCCTTTTGCCTTTCAATAGCCCAAGGATATTTGAGCATTCTCTGTTTTTTTTCTCTGTTTGCCTCGCAAAAGGGTCAAGTGCGTGCGCGTGGCGCCCGAGCAGGGACCGTGGAAGGGTTAAGCGCGAGCCGTACATAATGAAGCGCAATGACCTTTTTTTTTTGTTATTCTGTTATTATTAGCTAAAGAAGAGTTGAGTTGAGTTGTTTGTTTACTTGGCCTGACCTTGGCCTAGTCAGCGTCCTCACAGAAGAGACCTTGAACTTGCCCCCCAGAGCAGAGCCTTGACATTGAATATTGTCTGAATGGGAATGGTTGCCCGCGTTTTTGGCTTGGTCAGATTTCAATTGGCTGACTGTGCCGGAGGGTTCGCTTTGACATGGCCCAAGCTGTCGACAACAGTGTGTTCATTGTTCAGCTCAAGTGCCACAGATCGCCACACCATTCATAAAAATCAACCACAACCAGCTGCTCATGTGCTGCGTGTGCCAAAAGTCTGCCTTTGGCTGCGGACCAGCCAACTCTCCCAACTCAACTCTCTCAATGTAGACTCGTCTCGATTACGTTTCAACGTTTGGGACAGCAGCAGAAGCACAAGTGTTGCCAAGTGTGGACGACAAATTGTCTGTTGGCTGTTGCCAGTTGGCTGCTGCTGCCTTTTGCCTGGCCCGTGGTTCGCTTTTTTACGAGCCGCCGCATGTAAGCTCTTTGAGTATCATGGCCATGGCATCGCCAGAGCTCACGTAGGAGTCGAGTCGACTGTCGTCTGTGCTGCTGCTGCTGTTGCCGCAATCACAGTTGCCTGTCACGGTTGGTGGTGCCTCGACTTGGCTACTGAGGTAGCCGCCATGGCGCCGACAACCGACAACCGACGACCGACAGTCGACATGTGCAGCATGTTGCCCATTTATGTGCCACGTCTGTCGCTCTGTCTCTGGCTGTGCGTTTTTTATATCCATTTTTCCTTTTACTTGTTGTGTTTTTTTCGGTGTGTGTGTTTTGACTGATGGCCAAGGTGTGGCCAAGGCAGGCTTTGACATTGTGTGGCCAGTGCTAAACGGGCCAAAGCAACAGGCAGCCGGCAGTCGGTGGCTTAGACAGGCAACTGCAACCCGTTGAGCGGCTTTTCAGCGGCGCCTAATTAGACGTTAAGTGCAGCATGTGGCTTCCATTCACACACACTCACACACACACACACATGCAGAGAGTGTGCCACTGCCACACTCAGTCAGTGGCGCCTAGGGGCACTTACTGTGCCTCTTCTCTGTGCCGGCATTCATGTCCAAACATTGTGACAGCTGATTGCATCGCCAAGGCACATGTGTGTCCATGTGTGTGCGAGTGTGTGTGTGTGTGTGTGTTTGTGTTGACTAATTGCCACCAACGACGCGTTGTGGCACGTTGCCCTGGCTGGCATAAAAATTCAGTTTATTCCGCATGTTGTGGGTGTTGCCATAAAAAAACTGTGGCACGCCAGGCTCGAAAAAACTATTCCATATGCAAAGGCCTACACTGTGCAGCCGGCTAAGGCAAATGCATAAATGTAATGTAAATGTGCAGAATAATTTATTTCATATTTTCAATAATATTATATACTGTTCAGTTAATTATTTAATTGTTCATATTTATACATAAACGTATTACAAATATTTATGAGGGAATTTTGATTGACTGAAGCGTGGGATCATTGCTGAAATCACAGTCAAAGTTTCTACTGATTATATTCTTGATTTTTTATACAACATACTATACTATAATAGACATTATATAATACACATAATATATGCATAATAATACATAATATAAACATGTGTATAATATACATTATATAGATAATTGAATGCATTTAAAATCTGCCATAATTTAAAAGGCTTCTAAACAAGCAGTCTGCTCTTAGGACTTCTGTGACTGCTGTGTTATTACTAGAAAAGTCAGAGGTGATTGTAATCTTCCATAGACAAGTGAATACTCTACAATTTGCTTAGGGTTGCTTTAGACAGCGTTTAGTTTTAAACAGAGCTTCACATCTATAATTATAAAAGTTCTAGGCACTCTCTCATTAGGAACTCTCTACTCATTTGGAAGCCTCTACTAGGAATATGCCCCTTCTTTATGTTATTAACTCTTTGTAGTAGTAGAAGCTAAGGTTAGACCTAAAAAATTATATATAATTTTCCACAGAACGAAAAGTTTAATTGATTTATATGTATGTATCTAAATACGCGCTCATTTGACTTTCATATTCATATTCATTTCACATTTCATACTCATATTTTCCGAAGTATTTCAAATTTTATCGATTTTTACTTTACTTTTTAATAGTTTTAATAATGTTGTACACTAAAGAAGTCTTTGCTCACCTCATGTGTATCAGAGGATATAGGAAAACGAATAAACTGAACCAATTAAGAAGTTATCCACTGTAGCTCTATATCCTGCTCAACTGTTTGTGAGACTTAGAGCGCTGTTGCTATTCTATTTTTTAAGACATAAAAAAACACAGTAGTCAGAGTCAGTCTACATACAATATACAACTTAATAGTTTAGCTAATTCAGCTTGTGGTTTCTATTATTGTTTTTCAATATTATATATTATACAATATCATATGCATTAAAATAATTGTAATGTAGCGGAATATACAGCTTGCCTTTGTTATACTCTTAATAGTTGTGGAGAGAACTGCCTATAGAATTACATTGAACTGTTGAACTGTTGCACAGTGTAGGCCACTGGCCATTGCAATGGCATGTCAGGCTGACCAAACATATGCAGATTGCATGACGACGCATCGGCAACAAGTTGCAGCTGGCCAAAGGATAGAGTGAAGTGGCAGCAAGTGGCAATGGCAATGGCAGTGGCAGTGGCAATGGCCATTCAAATAGCGACAGCGACAGCCTCTGGCCAACAAAAGGCCGTGGATGCGGTCGTGGTTGTGGCAGAGGCAGCAGCAGCAACAGCAGAGGCCAACATGGACATGAACAATGGCCGCAGAGCATTGGCATTGGCATTGCCAAAAATGTTTGCAAACACACAAAAAACCCAGAGCTGAATGCAGGTGTTGTTGTCGAGTGTAGAGTGTAGGTGTTGGTGTCAGAGTTGTCCTTGGCAATTGGCTGTGTTGTTGCTGCGGTGGCTATGCCATGTTGCTGTTGCTTTTTGTTGTTTGTTGCTGGCGCTAAAGGTCACGAGCTGCCAATGGCATTTGCTGCAACGCGACCTGAATTTTTGGCAACGCAGACAGCGGCAACTATTGGTGGCAGCAACTGTTGTTGTTGGTCACTGGGGCAGGCGAAACTCTTCACTTTCACCAACAGCAACAAAAGGCGGCAGCAACAACATGGACTAACTTTGCAACTGTTGCCGGAAAGGCAGCAGCAGCAACTGCAGCATACAAAATGCCAACGGGCGGCAGACAAGTAGAAGCAGGAGAACCAGAACAAGAACTAAAAGACAGACCAAGAACAGCAGCAGCAGCAGCAGCCACAGCAGCAGCAGCAACAAGACGTAGACCAATTGAAAGCCAACGGCTGCTCAGCCGCAGCAAAACTTAAAGAAGCTGCCGCCGTCTTCGTTTGCCGCTGCCAGTTCAATGTCAAACGTGGCACGCAGCAGCAGCAGCAGCAGCTGTAACTGATGCCACACACACAGACCGAACAGTGCCCCACCGTTGCAGGCTTCCACTTTGGTGACTGGGGCAACTTTGGCGACTTGTTGCATGCTCATGGTGCCTCGGTCTTGGTCTGAGTCTTTGGCACTCACTTTCAACGTTCTCTGATTTTATGGAGCAACGTGATTTGGCTAAGGATGTGGCATGCGGCATGTGGCAAGCTGGTTACCAGTTGTTGCCACTTTCCTGTTGCCTCCTTGCCTGCGTTTTTATGGGCTTGCCAAAGGAATGTCAAGTCTGGCTGTGTCTGTGGCTCTATCTGCTGTTCGCACCAGGGAGTCGGCAGTGTGTGTGTGTGTGTGTGTGTGGCAGCAATGACGACATAATCAACGCTTCATTGACGGGACACCCTGAGTCTGAGTCTGGGTCTGACTCTGGGTCTGCATGGACAGGGAGACAGTCGTAAACACAGCTGTTGTCGCTGCCGTTCTACAAGACAAATCGTCAGATTAAACCAGCAGCAGCAGCAGCAGCAGCAGCAACAGCAGCAACAGTGGCAACAGCAATTGACTGTGGCATGCCACCCACAAGGACAACAGAGCACAGGATGCGAGCATGTGTCTGTGTCTCAAGTGTCTTTCTCTCTCTGCCACTGCGAATGACTCTTCAGTTTGGTTAACTTTTTACGAGGTGCAAGCAGAAGTTGCTCAAGTTATGCCCCTCCCCCCCCCGCTTGTGCTTCGTTTGCCTTTGCCTCCTTTGACAGTGATCAACTTGTCGTATGCTTAATGCTTAAGCGCTAACATTACTTTGTATAAAAGAAACTGTTGGAATGGATGTGTGGCAGGTAGAGGTAGATGCCACAAGGATGTACATATACAAATTAAAGTGTCGATGGCTAGCATTAACTGACTTAGTTGGGAAAAGTAAACAATTTTTACTGAATATATAAGTACTAAAGGAAGAGTACGTGCAAAGCTGTTTATAATAAGTTCTCATTATGTTTGCTTAAGTGAGTATTGAGTATACATACTTACTTAGAGTATAATATACTATATATATATATATCTAATTATCTAACTGTCTACTCCTCTCTACTTTCTTCATATGTGTTTCTAATTGTCCTTTTTTCTTTATCTGACATCTATGTATCTGTCTACCAACTATCTGTATGTCTGTCTATCTATCTATACCTATTCAGCTATATATCTATCTATCTATCCATCCATCCATATATGTACCCATCTATCTATCTATATATGTATCTATCTATCTGTTTATCTATCCATCTATCAATCCATCTATCTATCCATCTATCTATCCATCCATCTATCGATCTATTTATCTATCCATCCATCCATATATCTATCCATCTATCTATCTATATATGTATGTATGTATGTATCTATCTATCTATCTATCTATCTATTTGTCTATCTATCTATCTATCTAACTATCTATCTATTTATCTATCTGTCTATCCATCTATCTATCCATCTATCTATCCATCTATCTATCCTTCTATCTATCCATCCATATATCTATCCATCTATCTATCCATCCATCAATTTACCTATCTATCAGTAATGTTTTGTTTTACATTACTTTATTTCCAATTATGTAATTACTTTATTTCCACTATAAAAAAATATATTTCACCCAAATTGTATACATTTTCTTTTGCCTCAACATTGTCTAATTATTTACTACCGAAACACATGATGATTTCTGTTTAATAATTAAATAATTACTTAAAAAATGACTACTATAAATATTATTTAAGCAACTAAATATCAACTGAAATGAATGCCTATAGAAACATTGTGGCCCAAACAACATAATCACGTCCTAATTGCCCGTGTCTAGTACAAAAGAGGAAGGACAGGCCGTGGGATGTGCCTTTACTACGGCGGGTTATGACGACATAACTGTGTGAATGACTATTAAATTAGACAACTTTTTATGAGGCCGCCATGACCTTGACAGCCAAGAGGCAAGGAAGGAAACCCGGCAGTTTATGAAAGTTGCGTGTCAAGCCCATGGCTAAGGTCAAAGTCAAAGCCCGAGACCAGAGACCAGGGCCCAGAGTGTAAAGCCAAAGTCAAAGCCAAAACCCAATGTCAGCCTCTGTCTAGCTCTCGTCTGTCCGTTTATCCGTCTAACCGCCTCGTCCGTCCGTCTGTCTGATTCCCCAGTTGCCAGCCAACAGACCCTCCACGACAAACAATACTCGTAAGTAGCTAGCTTGCCACAGCCACTGCTGCTGCTGCTGCTGCCTTTGTGTCTGGCTCTGTGTCTGGGACTCTCTGTGACTCTGACTCTGCTTGGGTCTTGCTACGTGCGGCATGCGGCATGGCTGCTACTTCAGTGGCTGCTTTTGGGAGCGTAACACTCGGTCTGCCCTTTGCGCTTGTGCCTTTTTTTCTACTACTCTGAATCACAGAGTCTCGCTGCTGCTGTTGAATGATGAAGTTGATGGTGACCCCAGTGCTTGCCACTGCCACTGACTCGGCGACTTTGCTACGTGCTCGCGTGGTGGATGGATTATGCTGCCGATGCCGATGCTGTTGCAAGAGTGTGGGGGGGCGCAGTTGTTGGCCATTTGCCTGCGCAAACAATGCGAATACCCCAGCGTGATGACGTGGAAAACCTATTCAAACTGAGTCAGCGTTTAGCACTGGGACCTCACTCTGTGGTCTGTTTATGGATCTGCGACTGGGGACTCTCTCGACCGCAGACAAACTGTCTACCGTGACTTAATTAGCTTGCCTAACTGCCTGCCGCCTGTGAATTGGGATTGCTACTGGTACTGACATTGTGACCATGACCATGGCATAATAAACTCAAGTAGCTGAAGGCGTTTACAATGGCAATCGAATGCTGGCTGCACTTACCCCAGTTGTTGGTGTTCCATTGCCAGCGGCGACAGCTGTGGCACTAACCACAGCCCCGGCACTGGCGCCTGTTGCCTTGCCCTTGCCACGTCCGCGCTTGGCATCTGGACGCACAGGTTGGCCGTCGGCACCGTAGATGATCTGTCAAATATATAGAAAAGAGAATAATATTTAATTATATTTATTGAAATAAAGTACTTTACAATTCTTTTAAAGAAAAAATTGCAGTAAGTTTAATGGTTTAATACGTTATTCTGCCATAAACGTAATAAATTGCATTAAGCACTGCATATTTCATAAATTTTTAAATTTGTTTACTTTACGTTAACTACTAAAACAGCGTAGTTACTTCATTTAATTTAAAGAATTACTTATTTAAATATTACGCGCAGCTAGGACAAACACTCAGTTTAGCCAAGACACAAACTAGTGTTTCCAAACTCAAGCAGTTCGATGAGCAAGCAGTGATTTTTTTTAACAGCGATGCCGCAAGCAGTTTCTTCTAACAGAGGTGTGCACTGTAAGCTAACATAGCAAGCCAGTTCAGTTGTTCTAGCGGCCAAAATATATATGGAGTACTGGATGAAGAGAATTTTTGAATAGAAGCACGAGACCGATTAAGCAAATAATGATGCCAAGCATGGCTGCACAAATGAAACTGAATGATAGTCAAAATATGTTCAATTAATTATGTTGAATCTACATTGTAGATATACAAATTTAACTAATAACGAAGCTGCAGAGTAACCCACAACTTTCAAAGTGCGGCAGCTGCTTAGTGGCGCCCTCTATGTGGCAGTAGCAGCAGCTGTAAGCGACAAGCAGTCCAAAAGGGGACTAAAGCAGTGGCATGCAGTGTATAACAGCAGTGCATGACAAGCAGTTGGGTGTAAGCAGTGCAGCTCGATATACAACTGCTTGTGATTGTCAACATTTGCAGTTCAAATTTACGTAAACTTTAGCATTAGGAATTTCTGAATTGATGGCATGTTGTATAAATAGAACTGTTTCAATAAATGACAAAAAATTAATCAATATAAGTAAATTTGAGCTGGAAATTGTAGAAAAGTCAATGAACCTATTGCAGTTGTCTGCCAACAAAACGATGCAACTGGGAATCATTAAGGGCTGTAAGATGAGCCATAGATAATTCCAATAAGCATGACAAATGCCAAGACTTATGGGCTGCTGTCTGTCTATAAAACCCAACTCGGGCAGAGCTACTATTTCCGGCGTAAAGTCATAAATATAAATATGTATTTCAGTCTCAGTCTTGAGACGCGGCTGCGTTTTAAAGTGCTCCTACGCACAGGAACCATTAGGCAAAGTGCTGAGAAAACGCGCAACGGTAAATGTTAAACGGAAAATTGAAAATCCAAATGGAAAAATCTCTCTCAAACACACACGCAGACATGTGGTGTGTGCGCAGGCGCGCAGCAAACGTGTGTACATAAATAGACTGACTCGACATATGTGCCCAGACGAGCGCCAACTGCTCGAAAGGGGGGGACGAATGAGGCAGGGTAGCATTTTTATATGGAAATGCACACAAATGCTTCGCAGGAGTGCCAGTGGAATGCCCTTGTCTGCCACCGGGGGGACTCAGTGAGTGACAGACGGCTGCGCCTTAACGGTAAATAAGCAATGGCAGGCAGCAGGCAGATGCAGAGATGCAGCATCTCAAGACTGCGACTGTGGGACTTGGGACTGTGGCAACATTAACAATGTTGGCACGCGCAGGCGCGCACACACAACGAGCACATGTTGCCTCCTGCAACACACAACACACAACCTCTACATCACACTCACACACTCACACTCACATCCAGAGTCAGAGTCACATTCACATCCACTTTTAGCAGCAGTTGTCATTTCGGAAGCAATTATTTTAATGCAAGCTGCAAGCGTGCCATGCTCCCAGTTCCCAGTTCCCAGTTCTTCAGCCTCCAGACGCACTACACGCAGACGCAGTTGCAGTTGCAGTTGTAGTTTCTCCCCCCAAAAATGACGACAACGACGACATCTTGTCGATGTCACATGCGCTTGGATTTTGGTGTGTATTACACACACACACACACACACTCACAGTAATGGCCCTGCAGTTGGGGCTGCTTGTTCTATATTTAGTCAAGCTAAGAGTTTCAGAGGTGATTTCAACTGACTCCATTGCCGAGGTACAGTTGTGCTCAAGCACAGCAATTTAGAGAGGAAACCAGCAGCAGATAATAATCAATAGATAGATGTACTGAATATGGCAATTATTAAATTGTGTATAACATTTTAGTTGAGCCAGCAGCAAGTGAGGAAAATTTCATTTGCATTAGAGAGATCTCATTTGGCCTAACCTAACCTAACTTTTGACTAATTGTCTTTATTATATATGTAGGAAATGGTCTATAGTCTATATTTATGAAGTTTATATTAAATGCATCATATAAGACAAAATTTCTACTGTATTCGAGCTAAAGCTAACATTTTTGTTGTTTCTTAAGTTTACATAAGACTGTGAATTGGCATTTCTTTCGTACACCTTTTATGCATAACTCTTCCTATAGCTGAACCTAAGATCTCTTCTCATCATAAGTTAATAATGATTTTATATTAAATAATTAAAACTTTGACTATGCAGCTTAAATGATACTTTTGAATATAACTACAAATTTACTTGTGAATATATATATGGTTCATCTGTTAGCAAAATGTAATCTTAGTTTTGAATTTACTTTACAGATAATTTTATTGCATTGTGTTCTATATAATCTCACATATTACATATATGTATGTAGATTCTTTTACCAAATTATATTAAACTTATAGGCAATAACTTATTTCAGCTAAGGTTATGCTTTATAAAACTGAGAGGACTCTTAGTATTCACTGTTACTTAAAGTCTAAAAACTAAGGAGATTATTGTAAATATAATATGTAAAAACTAAGGAGATTATAGTAAATATAATATGTCAAATTTTCCCTGCTTTAAAGAGTCTTTTATACAATTTCACATTCATTTTGTATAACGCCTTAAACCGTTTAAGTTGTAAAGTAAAAAGCAGCTCAGAACGCGCCACACAGTTAAGGCTACGATAAAAATGGCGGCCGGAAGTGAAAGCTGCACTTCTGTCTATATACTACAACGGTAATAAAACCGCATTGTTGTGACATTGGGCCAAGTCGTTAACCTTTTGCCTAGACACAACACTAACACACACACACAGACACACACACACTCACACAGAGACAAGCCGAAGACGTTGCTAGGAAGCGACTCAAACGAGCCACAAAAACACGAGGCCGACGACCTACAAAAGCCGCCAGAAATTGGGCCAAAAATAGGCACACAAGCACACACACACACACACACACACACACACACATATATACATAGGTCTGAAGAACAGCTGCTTCCTGTGGCTCTCACATCCTGCATACAGGCGCTGACAGCTTATGAGCAGCAACAGCAGAAAAAACACAATCAATTTTTTGAAATCAATTTTTTGCCACATTTTTTTATGGAAGCTGTTGACTTTATTAACGCCAAGAACTAGTTAAAACGCATGTTGACTTAATTGCCGTTATTACAATTTTTTGCTTAATTCGTTGTGGAGGAAAAAATAACATAAAAAAAGGCTCGACAGCAGCTGCCACCACAGCATAATGAGACGCAATTTGGGGGCACAACTCGTCAAGTTGTTGTTGTTGTTGTCGTTGTTGTTGGCCAGACTCAACAGCCAACAGCCTGCGGGCTGAGCAACAGGTAGCCAAAGCTAAACCGCAAAGGCCACACGCACACACACACACACACACACACAGAGAGAGACTGTGGCACATACGCAATCATTTCAGAGCCTGACCTAGCACAAGTGGATTTCGGGTAGGTGCCGCGTCGAGACATACACACACACACACATAAAAATATGGTAGCCTCTCAGTAGCTCCATCCAGACTGTGTAGACTGTGTGTTGCGTCTTTTATGACACATTAACCCCCCTCTGCCCGCTGTCCAACAACGACAAGAGAGACGTCGTCATCATAATGAGCAAATGGGCGCCCCATAAAAAGTTGCCAACGCTTTTTGGGCACAGCTCAATGTGCGTGTGTGTGTGTGTGTGTGTACAGTGTGTGCTTTCGGCAACCCTTCGCCTGATGTACACACACAACTTGTTGCTTCTCCCCTTGGCGCGTTAGGTGCGGCTCATCGAACCCTAGCTGGCGGCAACTTCTACTTCTACTTCAGCTCAACTGAGCCTAAGCCCAAGTAACCTTGACCTGCTCTTGGCCTACGCTAGGTAAATGTGCCAAAAATAATAATTAATTACAGCCAAGCCTTCTAAGGGTTAAGCAGGCAGTAAAATCGATATTTTGCTAGCCAAAAAAGCAAAGCAGTGAAAACATTTTCAAGGTTAAAGCGCGTCACATGCAATGCTAATCTTTGTTTATTTTGATTATCACTTTCGCAGCGTTTGCCCCAAAATGTGGCATAGACTCTGACTCCCCCAAGTTGTGTGGCACAATCCCCTAATCCCATTACAGGCAACTGTGGGGTTTGCTGATTAGCCGGCAAACTGTTGTCCTTGAAATATGGAGAGAGTCTTCAGCCTGGCATTGCGTGACTTCAGCCTGACTGACTGACTGACAAACTGACTGAGCGACTGACTAAATGACTAACTGCTGTGTCTGGTTTATAGAGGTGTTGGCTGTTGCGGGTAGCACACTGATGATTCATGGCAGTGGGAATTCGTATTGAGTTTGGGTCTGTCTGCAGGATTTGCTTGTGTTCTGGTATATAACATTTTGATTGCGTCGCTTTCCTTTCCTTTTTCCTTTTTTTCGGGGGTTGACTTTGCTCCTGCTTGGGGGTGGGTTTCCCGTTTTTTTCCCAGTGTAATTGAAACAACCCTGCAGCCATGCACATATACTATATGTACACACATTTGTAGATACACACACATTTCGTACTCTGGGTCTGGGGTTGGTGTTTGCCCAAATGCGTCATCTTCGATTTGTTACACGCAATTTGGATGCGAAATTTTCAATGTCAATGGGGAGCAGAACAGAGCAGCGTAGCACAGTGTAGAGGTGACAATGCCAGTGCCACTTGGCGCAGTTATTACCTCTCTCACCCTCCTCGCCTCGCCTCTCACCAGAGGCCCCTTGAGATGTAACCGTTTTGATATGTGCTAAAAAGCTCACTTCAAACAAATTTATCAAGGTCAAGTTCAGGCTGAGCTGAGGGCAGCACCACAGGCATGAGGCATGAGGCATGAGGCACTAGGGGAGGTAATGGCGCATTTTTGATTGTTTTGTTGAGGTAGCAAAATGCCAAACAGCCATGGCCAATGGAAATGAAAATGAGTGAAAATTCATAAAGGGGTTACCAAACAAAACATTCTGTAGCAATGTGACACAATTCAAGTGCCACAAGTTGCACAAGGAAAGGGGGCAAGCCAGCCGACTGTCGTGTGGCAAGCGGGGGGCGTTGATTAGCTGAGGCCAGAATAAGACTTAATTTGTTGGTGTTCAAGTGGTAAATGCAGCTGAAATTGTACGGAAATAACTGGGAGAGAGGGAAATGTATACTTTATAGAGAAAATGTACACTACATAGAGGTAAATATGTACTGTTAGCAGTCTAGCAGTAAGATTATACTGCTGGCTAATAGGTCTTACGAAACACTCTCTGGCTGTAACTATATTGCACTAAAGATGGTCTTTTATAGCTGAGAAGAATGCAATAATTTAGACTGATTTAAGAGTTGAATAAAGTATATTTTGAGTGTGTTTAAATGTTATATTTTATACTTAAAGTAATGAGCTAGTAGCAAGACAATAAAGTGTAATAAACTGAGTGCAAGAAATGCAACTTTATCTGTATATAAATAAATTGCAAAAGAAGATATCAAGGAAATAATATTTTTACAGAATATAATACATATTTCAAGAAATATGATATTTCTACAGAAAATATAGAGAGTTAATAATAAGAAATTAGAAATGCTAAACTTTCTTAACAAATTGCTAAGCTCTTACTGTCTGACAATAGACATAGCCAGAGGTCAAGCAGCCTTTGTTATACTAAAAAGTTAACTTGCATTTTAGACTACTTTAAATTTAATATTAAATTAAAGATATAAACTAAATTTATGATAAACTTTTTAAGGAAATATGAAACCTGCTTCTTTGCTAATAAATACTCGGATAAAAATATTATTGAAATGAAACATAAACAACATCAATCAAGAGGAAAAATAGAGTCTAAGTGGCTAATTTATTAGTTGAAATATTGAATTTTATCTCTGTAAATTAAAAAATAATTTAAATGGAAAATATCTGCTAAGCGAAATGAGCTGTATATATATCAGAAAGAAAACTAACTTTAGACAAAGACAGAGTGGAGTTTTACAGTGTCTTTACTTTACTACAGACAGAGTAGAGTTAGTCGTAGTTCCAGCTCTAATTGCTTGATATTGGTCAGAGTTAGAGTTAGTCGGAGTTCTAGCTATAACTACTTGGTATTGTTTAGCTACAATACTCCTTAATGAGTTGCATTACTCTTCCTCAACTATTAAGTACTGCAAACTAATATTATACCAGACGCTTATCAAAATGAGATGAATCTGAATCCCAGCTATATTTAAGACTTGCCAGATCATTAAGCCTGCTGCTCCTGACAGCTGTGGCATTACCCTAGAGGCACGAACGGAGCAACCGACGCATGCAGCAATTAGCTCGACTGGCTTCGAATTAAATTTTTATATGACCAAAAATATAATGGCATACGATGACGATGACGATGACTAGGACTATTTGGCATTAATGAAAGTGCATTAGCTAGAGTATAGAGTATAGAGTGTATTGTTGCAAGGCTGTCTGCCGCTGTCAAAGTTGTGGCAAGTCGAGAGTAAGGAATTAATTTGAAATTCCATTTCGTAGATTTAATTGAGTTGAAATCAAATTAAAAGCAATCTATTTGCAACCCCCATTGCGAATTTCTTTTGCTTTTTTTCTACCCACACACACGCACTAGTGTGTGTTGCCTTCTGCTCTCTTGCAGAGGTTTTCCTCACTGTTTCTGGTACTTGCTGAAAGTGCGTGGCATGCAGCAGAAGAAGCAAAGAAAGAAGGAAAAAAAGTAAAGCAGAAAACAGCAAAAACCATAGAAGATGAGGCAAGGCGAGTAGTAGTAAAGTGAAATGAAATAAAACTCGTTTTTGGGGTTGCAAATATTTCAATGCCTGCATTTTTGTTGAGCTGCGAGGAAAATCGATAAAAATGTGCCGCATCCTGTGGCACGTTTAGTCAGCAGAGCAGAGTCAGAGTCAGAGTCGAAGTCAGAGAGATACCCGCACCTCCCTGCATACGGTTAATCTGCGGCGTTGCAAGGGAACAGCAGGCTGTGGACTGTGATGTTGCATTAATTTTAAATTTGCCACGTGATGTGATTTATACACTCCCAAAACAAAATAAAATCGCACAACTTGCGCACAAATTAAAAAGCCATTGCGTCCGCTGCAACAACAACAACAACTGAAAGTCAAATTATGCAACAGCAGCAGCAAACAAAATTTCAAACTCAAACTTTTTGCAACAAGAAAATGCAAATAATTCGCTCGAGTTGACAGAGCGAGCATCAAATTGCATTTGATAGACCGAAATAGTTGCCGCACTCCCCACTCCCCCCATTCCTCCCACTGCTCCCCATTAAAATGCATTAAAATACGCTGAAGTTGACCAAAAAAGTAGGGTAAAAAATGAAGCAAACTCAACTCGCTTTGAGCCAACAAAAAATACAAAAAAAAGCAGAAGAATTTTGTTTAATTTGGTAGCTGCAAAAAGTTGCTCCTCACAGCAAGCATTGCAATCGCATTCGCATTCAGCATTCGTTGCAGCATACTTATAATATATGCTTGAGGGGTACTGAGAGGGTATACATGACTTAGATGGGAACTAAGTAAGCTTAGGATAAAATAGGCAGAATATAGAGCAAAGGTGGGGAAAGGAATTAAAACTAGAAGATGAATTGGTTTGGTTTAAAAAGAGACTGTAGATATTCAGGCTTGTTCCCATTTACGAATTCGTTCAATCGATTTACTTTTTGAAAAAAAAATGGGGTTTCAAATTATAAGTCGTCGTTTTCGAATAGTTTATATTTGATTCATTTCGAAATAGATTAGCTTCGTGTGTAAGTACAATAAACATTTTCGTTTCTTGAAAACGATACATCGAATTTAGGAAGCCCATTTTTTTCAAAACGAAAACCGATTAAACAAATTTGTAAATGGGAAAAAGCCTGATTGTTAATTTACTTTTTATGCTGCATGGCAATTTTCGATTATATTTCGATTTCGATTAATATAGATACTCTAGGTATAATGTTTGAATGTTGTCTACTCACTGAATATACTATATTGTATTTCCATCTAGCTTCTCTGCCTATATTATATACTATTTTCAAGAATTTTACTAACTTTGTGTTAGACAAAATATAAAGAAACTTTAAAGCAAGTTTAGTTATTGATATCTGTATAAGGAATAACTATGTATTTACCATATCAATGTATATATGTAAATCGTACAATAGTATTTACAACTTTAAAGATAGAACAACTAGACAACTTTCGAAATGTTATATTCTTGAAGGAGTAGCTAGAACAGTTTCTGCAAGGCATGCAGGATTCGTAGTACTTTCACTATTCTCTGAAGTTTCAGCAGCCTCTGAAGTTGTGGGTTTTCTGAATTAGGAAACAGATGCAGAATACAGAGAAGATAAAGAACGAGGCAGCTAGAAGAGCTGAATAATTAATGGAGATCTTCTGGATTATGTTTGCTAAGAATCTGAGACTCCAGAGAAGCCTAAATGAATGAGTATATATTTAACAGAAATAGAAAACTTTCTCAAATGAAAAGCAGTGCTAAAAGAGAAACTAGTTTAACTAGTTTAGCATTTGTAGTGGCACATAATAGTCTTAGAGGAGTATAAATTTATACTTTTTAATACTAAATAATAATTCATTAATGCTTTCATTACTTCCGCTAAGAGTAAACTGAGAGCTGCTTAATTAGCCGTACCTCAACACAACAAGAGGCATATCAGATTGTTAGGCTAATTTTACATCCTATAATTACAGCAGAAAGGGTAGGAAAGGGTAACTGCCTAGTCGTGCTCTAGCTGTGGCTATGCCTTAGCTTCATATTATTATTATTGTTGTTGCTGTTGGAGTTGCAGTTGCTGCTGCTGCTGCTGCTATCGTTGTTGTTGTTGGCAGAGTAAAAGTGGCTTTTGTACGTACAATGACCTAGCAACACATAAAAAATGCAAAAAGTGGCAAGGCTGAGGCAGAGGCAGAGGCAGAGGCAACTGCGCGAGTCGCGCGCTTAAATATGCAAAGGACGCTGACGATGCGAAGGATGCAAAGGATACCACGAAGCCAGTGCCAAAGATGCCGTTGCTGCTGCTGGCCCCAAAGGCGAAAGTTTTCAGAGCAGCAATGCCAACAACTCAATCCCCTGGAAGGGTGGAGCGAAGGGGAGGGGTGGGGAGGGGAGGCAGCTGGGTGTGAGCCGTGTGTAAGGAGGATGCCAGCGTAACTGCAATAATAGTCAAGTGCAGTGAAGCATTCCGCCAGCTGCAGCAGTGCTCCTTGGCGCCACGTCTCAGCGTGCTTGCCCCTCTCCCCCACTCCACGAACTGCTCTCGAAATCAAAGCAGTTCTCGCCCTCCCCCTTTTGGCAGCAGTTCGCCATTTTATTTGCACTCGTTGCTTTGCCATTTTTATTTTCATTTTCCTTCTTTTTTTTGACGCGGCATCTTTTGGCCAGCACGCATACTTTTCTCAATTTTGTGCTTGCCACTTGCCACTTGCCACTGCTGCTGCTGCTTTGTATCTATATATGTGTTTGGTATCTTTGTGTGTTTGTGTAAATTTTTGCATTTACCCTTGGCAAGGACTTTTGGCCAACAGAGCACAGCATTGGGGGAAGGAAAGCCAAGCCAAGGAAAGCAAAAAGTTTTATTTGCACAGTTTTTCTTTTTTGCTTAACTTAAACTTTTGTTGTGTGCCCCACAGCCACTTGCCACTTTCCACTTGCCACGTAAAATGCTTGCTTGCAATTTGTACCAACATGCTTACACATAAGTATATATATACAGCTTATATACTCGACTATATACACACACTGATTTGCTGGCAAAGGCGAAGGCAAAGGCGTTTGGCCAAGAATTGTAGCATACTTTCGAGCGCTGCTTAGAACATTTCCCTCACACCTCGGGCCAGTGCTGCCATTTTAGCAATTTAGTTGCTAGATCTAGCAACTTTTAAAATTATTTGCAACTTTTTTTTTGAAAATGCTATTAGCCACAAATATAGCAATTTTTTGTTTTTCTTTAGCAATTTTTAGCAACTTTGTTAAAAAACTAGGAATTTTCAATTTTGTCGAAGCATTTTGGCTTTTATTTACTTATTTTTGCAATTGATTGCAAAAATTTCGATTAATAATAGTTCGCAAAGATATCGGAACTTGTTTTGTTCGATTATATGAATAACTTGAAATTATTAGTGAATTAGGTCACTATGTTAATGGTGTTCCTTGTGATCGGATTAAAATGCCAAAAATGTACAAACAAAAGTTCGGGACGCCTGGCTCCAAGATGAAGAGTTTAAGCAATGGATTCGCAAGGATAGCACTGATCCAGAAAGAGCGTATTGTACGTATTGTAAATGCACAATATGGCCAAAGCTCTTTGACATAAACCACCACACCACCTCAAAAAATCTGAAGATAACATTTTAAGTATTCTTTAATTGAGTGTTTAGGTAATTGCTTACGATATGAAATTATGTTCCTTTTTAATTTACAGTTTCTTCCTAATTACACACAAATATTCGTTAAAAACGAACATTTTAATAATTTAGCAATTTTTTAGCAATTTTTACCCCCAAATCTAGCTATTTTTGCTCTGGAGATTCTGGCAGCACTGCCTCGGGCTAAATGGAAAATTTTTATAATTAACAGCAGCAGCAGCAACAACATGAAAGTCAGCATCAGTTTATCAAAGGTGACAATCGCCAAGCAGTTGGGGAGAAATAGAAATGCATTGGCAGGCGTGTTGCAAGTGCAATGACGAGGGTAATGCCAAGTCTATATAGCATGTGTATATATATACTACATGCATATACTATATATATGTATATACAGTGCACATTTTAGGGTGACAAATGCAAATATTTGCGCAAACTACTTTGCCAGCAACAGCGACAAATGCCAGAAAGAAAAACCAGCTGAAGCAGCGGCAGTGTGAGGTGTGTGGGGGGGGGGGGGGGGGGGAGTAGGGAGCGAGTTGCAAGGAGTCTGCTGTCTGCTGTCTGCAGTTTGCAAAAAAGTGCGTCATGCAGTTGCTCAAGTGGCAAAACGAAACCATTGCAATGCCCCCTGCTGTTGCTGTTGTTGTTGCAACCAGGCGTATACGCAATATGCGTAAGGCTTAGGCTACAAAGCGCCAAGTGGCAAGTGGCAAGTGGCAGGTGGCAGCTGGCATGTGCGGCATGTGAAGTGTGTGTAGCTGTAGCTCTAGTGTGGGTGCCACATGCTACCTACCGTTAGACCTCTCTAGCCGCATTTTTCATGCTGATGTGGTGCGTGTTGCTGCTGCTGCTGCTTCTATTTGCTGTATTTTCTTTTTTTGCTGCATTAAACGAGTGCGTGAGTGTATTGCTGAGCAGCGAGTGTGTGTGCGAGTGTGTGCGTATGTGCGTGTGCATATTTATGCGTATTTGTTTGCATAGCTGATGATGTGCCAGCAACAACAGCAGCAGCAACAACAGCAGCAGCAGCAGCAGCAGCAGCAAATAAGCTTTTGCCGTTTACTTTATGCGTGCGTGTGTGCGTGACTCTCATAGGGGTAAAGTTGTTAATATTGTTGTTGTTGTTGCCGCCGTGTCCTGCGGGTGTTGCTGCTGCAATTAGAGAAGTTGCAGCAGTGCAGCAACTGCAGCAACTTTGTGCTAGCGCTAAATTGTTGCATAACACGTGCGTACGTGTGCGAGTGCGTGTGTGTGTGAGTGCGTGCTAAGTGCAAAGTTCTGCTGCTGCTGCCACATTTTGGACAACAACAGCAACAACAACAACAACTAGCAACGCAGCTTGTACGTGATGTGAAATTTTTTAGCGCATTTTATGCTGTTGGCGTAAGTGAGTTTCCTCCGCTGTAAACATTTCTTTATAATTTTCCTTTTTTTCTTCAGTTTTATGCCCGTGGTCTTTGGCTGTAAACCACCCCCACACAGCAGCAACAACAACAGCAGCAGCAGCAACAACAACATCCTGTTAAGGGATGTTTATGCACGCCAGGAGTTTTCGTACTTTAGCAAATGACTTGACTTGTTTGGCTCCTGTTGCCCAGCAGTGAGAAGAGACAGCCAAGGAGCAGGCACAAGTTTTAGTTCAACTCAAGTCCAAACAAATATCGACGAAAATTAAATTGATTTTCTTCTTTTTTTACCACTCGACTGTTGCCAAATGTATTGGAAAGAGCAGGCTAATTTCCTATGTATATTTTTCTGTATTTTTGCTGCACTGATTGGTTTGGCATGACCGGATATAGAGCGCCTCCTACTACCCCTCCTCCTCGTGCTCCTTCAACTCTTTCAGCTGCAGAGATATGTGGCAGTGCGCACATCGAATTTATTGTTTCAATTATGTTTTCAATTTGCGCCGACAAACAAAAAGCCGTGCGAAATGCAAAAAAGGCTCTCAGCTATAAATAAAATAAATAGCGAAAAGCGAAGCGAAGAACAAAAAAATACTATATAACACAATATTATTTGTGGCCCTTTGTTGTTGCTTGTTGCTGTTGCTCTTGGTGTTTGTTTTGTTTGTTGTCAGGTTCAGCGCGAAATCGAATTGAACGTGGATACCAGTCCCCCACACACACCAACACACACACACCCACACACACTCAATCCTTAGTCCTGCAGACGTGCCCAACCCAGAGCAAGTTATTGAAAGTAAACATGATAAAAATATACTTGCAGGAGGAAATACAAAAATTGTATGCCAAACTCCAAACTCGACGCGTAATGCATGCGAAATTGTCTCAAATAATATTTAAGAAAATTAAATTGAATTTACGGCGGGTTCGCAGTGCCAGAGCATCGAGTTAGTTGGCCAGACTGAGGGTTACCCTGCACTACACGACAGTAAGTTGTGGGTTAGAGACTCTCTGCAAATACTCATTCTACTTATTACAGGGCATTTCCATAACGCACACAGTGATAACAGTTTGCTGGCCAGACTACGGGTTACCCTACAGTACAGTACAGTAAGTTATGGGTGAGAGACTCTCCAAGTATCTGAGGGTTACCCTACACTACAGTAAGTTATGGCTTATACACTCCCCAAGTATCTAAGTCTTCAAACACCCATTCTACTTTTTACAGGGTATTTACATAACGCACACAATGATAACAGTTTGCTGGCCAGACTACGGATTACCCTACACTTCTCTACAGTTAGCTATGGCTTATACACTCTCCAAGTATCCAAGTCTTCAAATACCCACTCTACTTATTACAGGGTATCTCCATAACGCACACAATGATAACACACAAAATATAAAATAATCAAAAATCGATTTCAAAGTGTGGCTTTGTTTTTGTAACAATATGCCCAGGCCTTGTTGTAGTTGCTTCTATTGCTCTCGTTATTCTCATTGTTGTTGTTGTTGTTGTTGTTGTTGTCAAAATGCAATCAAAAGATATGCCAAAGCTATTATTGTTGTTGCTTTTACTTCATTTGCTCTGTTTCGTATTACTTTTCTCATTTCGCTTTTTGGAAATTGAAAGTGTAAGTTGTTCTTTCCATTCCACCTTCTTTTGTTATGCCTGACTTGGCGCCCAACACTGATTGGGCGCCCAACACTGATAGGGAAATATCACAGGGTATCTGTGACTATGACTGGCTTTAGTCGCAGTTCGTTTGCAATTAGGCTCTATAACTTGTAACCTGCTGACCCTCTAAACTAACAAGAGCAGTCCCCATTATTTCTATACATACTCTCTTATGTGTGTGTGTGTCTGCAATTATATACATATAGTAGCTACATGCACAAGTATGCGTGCAAGTGTTTACCTATGGCTAAACCTGTAGTACTCTATGGCAACCCCTTTGCTTGCCCGGGCAACACTGACAAATGCTTCGCTTCAGTTTTTCTGTCAGTGGGGTGCGAGAGAGAGAGAGAGAGAGAGAGACCAAAGGGTCGACTCGCACTCTCAACGAATCGGTCAAGCTGAAAAATGCGCTGCAATTGCACCTTGCACATGACGAAGGGGAGGGGGAGGGGGAGAGAGTGAAATGTATACGGCCAACAACAAGTACGGTAGATATTTGAGCACAATTACATATAGACGACGGCTAGTTGCTCATTAAAATATGGAAGAATGGGTTAGAGCTTGACATCCTTCTATACAAATGGTAGTTCTAGTAGAGTTAGTTAAAATTCCATCTGTGATCATTGTATTGGTATTGGATATAACAGTTATTTTTAAGCTTAAGCTTAAGCTACACTAGAGCAGAAGAATGTGAATGTAAGGAATCTGAAATAATGTACATGAATAACAGAATAACGGAATAGCCAGAAGAAGAAATGAAGAAGAAATATTACATATTGAGTCAGGCCTATCAATTCTTTTCACTACACATTGGGAGTCGGAGCTGCCAACTCGTTTCGCAAGAAGATGATAATAAGAATTCTAATTCAAAAACAGAAGCAAAGTCTTTATTGAAATTTGAACTGTTAGTAATATTTATATTTCAACTTTATTCTCTTTTTTGTTAAGATATGAAAGTATTAATGAGTAGTGGGAAAGTAGTAATCAACATCGTTGGAACATTTTGAACAGTGGTAGAAAACTGATAAAACCAGATGAGCTGTTGTTATCAATTTAGATCTAGAACGTGTTCATCGACTCTTATGAAAACCTAGGTTGATTGGTGTACTACCAATCTTTCCTTGTAGATTGATGCCTTATCTGCTTTATCGTGCCAAAAAGAATTTACTATTGAGTGGAATAATACTCTCCACATACGACTTTTGATTGGCCAAACTCCTACTTCATTTGCCTAGTGTAAACATAATTAACACTTATCGAAATGCCTTGCTTTGGTTTACCTCAATTACAGGGTATCTGCTGCAGTTTCCCTTGAACGTTTTGGCCATGCATCGCTGATATTTAAATTGAGCCAACGGGCAGTAAAAAAGTGCCGCTTGCAGGGCGAAATGCACTTCAAAAATAGAAAAATGTAAAGCGAAAAAGCGAAGGGTTAAATGTGCTAATGTATGTGTGTGCGAGTGTGTGTGTGTGTATCTGTATCCTGTATCCTGTGTATCCTTGAAATGCAACGCTTGGTAAATACTTTAGCTCTCTTTAATGCTTACGTCTGTCTCTTACGCACAGCGCTATGGTCGACTCTCTCATAATTTCGCAGTTGCTGTGGCAATTAGCGGCACACAGTTGCTCTTCTGCTTCTTCTTATTGTTGTCCCTTGTTTGCTATTGTTGTTGTTGATTAATAAACAATAAGAAGAATGCTTAATTGCATATCTATTTACTGCTGCTGCTGCCAGCTGCTGCTTGTTAACCTCATTTAGCAGCAATGCTCACCGCCCCTTATCCCCCTTCCCCTCTGTCTATCTGCTGAGCTTACTTCTCCCCTCTCTCCGTATCTATTTTACTGTCTCTTTTGCTAGCTTGACATTGGTTTGTCTCATTAAAAGTGAGCAAAAGCAAAAATCATTTGCGCTGCATTATTTCACGGCAAATTCGCAGCTCGTTAGTGTGTGTGTGTGTGTGTGTATCTGTGTGTGACACTGCAGTAGTTTTGTCCTTTCCTTTAAGTAGTTACAATCTGCGTCTTGGCTATTGCCACAGCCCCTCCCCTTGCCCCTTTTCCCCTCGTGGCATGTGCAGCGTTGCAGTATGCGTAATTATGCAACACTCATTTGCATTTAGTGCTTTTTTTTAGACTTTAATCAATGCAGCGAGTTGTAAATTTAAATGCACTAAGCGTATGTGTGTGTGTGTGTGTGAGTGTGTGTGTTTTATCTGTGGCTGCTGCTGCTGTCGCATTCAATGTGAGCTTAACAAGGATGTGAAAATTTATTTATTAAAATTTAACAACGCATTATAATCAGCGCAGATTTATGTATATAAATGCAAGTCTGCAGCGGTGTGTGTGAGTGTGTGTGTATAGTTTCGACTAGCGGAATGAATGATTGTCATCATCAACAACCACCAGCAGCAGCAGCAGCAACCCATCAACGAGCAACATCCACATAAGCAGCCGTCGCGGCAACAGCAGCCAAATGATTTTCATGAAAACAACAACAACAACAACAACGAGTACCCAAAAGCATTCAATTGCACAGACAGACAACACACACACACACACGCACACAAAGAGAATAGAACTGCACACACACACACATGCCAAACGTTTTATTATTTAATTTATGCGCCAGATAAAAAAATCTGCTGGTAAAAAAAGAGCTGAAACTGTGCACAACACATAGATACAAGAGACACACACACACATAGATACATTTGCCGTAGACAATGCGAAACTGAAGAAAGAGTTATTTGCATAATATGTCATGGACTACATGCTCTATAGACAAACTACTACTACTATTTCAAGGTCAAGTAACTCGACTCGAGCTCTGGCTATGAGAACTACTTAACTGTTGTCTGTGCTCTATCGACTTAGATAATCCATATAAAAATACTGTTAAAAGTCGTAAAACTCGATAAGATAACAGTTTATATTTCTATTTCCTGGAATTATGTATTTGGAGTTGTTTATCAATTGAATTTGCTTCAGTTAGTTAGTAAATTGATAAGCGAAGTGAAAATAGATATACTATATGTATAAATAAAATAAAATATATAACAATAAAATATTAAATAAATTGTAATGTGTATAATACGTACGGGTTTGGCTTTGGGTTCCTGCAAAAAAAGTAGAGAAAACAAATTAAATTAAATGTGCATCAAAAGTAGATTGTAATTGGATAAAACTCAGTGACGTATTGTTAAATAAATACAGGGAATTTGCAATAAATCTGCTGCGTGGTTATTAATAAATATGAAAAGTATATTCTTTGTTATGTACATATGTATTTTTCATAAATTAAATTGTGTACATATAAGCAAATGTATTGGATTTCATTGTAGTCAATTCGCTGTGCGCGACTGATAAATGTAAATGTAAATAAGTAAAAGATATAGTTAAGTATACTCAGCTAACAGTTACTTATTTAAACTAGTTAAAATGTTTTAAATTTAACAATAAATTAAGGTTTAAATAAAGCAACAATTGACGAAAATAAATTCGAATAATAATTGTGTAAAATTGAATGGATACTGTAAGTCTAAGTAGGCTTCACTCTATTGGAGTTTTTTTTTGGATCTACTTAAAGCCAGATTTGCTTCAAGAAAAAATAAAGTTTATCTATTTTATATAGGTTCTTGGATACTGCTACTATTGATACTATTATTTCAGAATTTTTATAATATTTTGCAATAATTAAAATGCCTATGAATGCTTATAATGAAGAGATTCACTGAATTTAGTCTACTAACTAGACAGACGAAAGTACCACATTCCCGCTAGATCGATTTTATATAGGTTCTTGGCGTTGATAAAATTATCTAAAATATTATAATATTATTCTAGAATTTGTATAATTTTTTGCAATAATTAAAATGCTAAAATAATGAAGACCCCTGGAATTTAATCTACTAACTAGACAGTCGAAAGTACTACTATATTCCCGCTAGATCAACGAAATAATCCTCGTTTATATTGATGTTATATTTGCCTAAAAACTGTATAATCGAAAATAGTAATTTGTGAATTAAAATGTGCACTAAAAGAGACTCAGAGAGACTACTCATAAAGAGAATTATGCATAAGCCGATTAAAACTTGCATTCGCCCACAAATTAAAAAAAAAAGGAAACCTCATACAATTGGGACAGACAGTCGAGTAGTTTTGGTCCATCAAATGGGTATTTATATTTTTGGACGAATCCATATAGAATTGCTGATGAGTGCGTACGAGTGCACTGTGAATAAATATACGTGTTCGAATGTGTAGAGTGAGTGGAGCATAAATGCGGCACGTTTGACTTAAATCCTAGAGCCAGGACAAGGCTCAGGCTCAGCAGAAAGAAAATGGGAAAAATAAAAGGAACAATGCGAGCAGATGTGCAGAGAAACAAATGCAGATGTTTGTCCCCCTCCCCGCTCTCTCTCTCTCTCTCTTTGTCTACGTATCGCTGTCACTCTCTCTGTGTGTGTTTTGGACAGATGAATATGCATTTGGAAGCAACAGCAAAAAAGGAAATAAAACAAAATTCAATCCGATTTGTGGCACACACAGAGAGCTGGCTGGACTCGGCGCTTCCAGAGTTTGTCTTTTCCTCCATTTGGTGCAATGAACTCTGCCTCAAGGCGTGGCACACATACCCATACACATGTGTGTGTGTGTGCAGCTGTGCGTTATTGTAGCTACAAATTGAATGATTGCAGCAGTATTGAGGCCATGACTATGATGACCAGCAACTGGCCAAAAGCGCCAATTATAACTGGGAAAAATTGCCAAAAAGAAGGAGGAGTGATGAAAACAATATGAAGCACTGAGGAAAACCCTGCTAAAGAGTGTGTAAAGGAGGTGGAGTACAGGTGGAGAGAGAGGGTGGCAAAGGTGCAGCTCCTTTGCTGCTGCAACTCGATATTAAGCGAACAGCAAGACAAGACCAAGACCACGACATGATATCAGATTGCACAACACAAAGGCACTTACACACACCAATGCACAGAAACAAACACACACACACACACACATACATAGATACTTCGTATAGCTGGTTGATAGTGAAGCCCAAGCAGAAGCTCATCATCAACAGCATTTGCTCAAGTATCAAGTGTGTGTGTGTGTGTTGCATGTGTGTGTGTGTGTATGTGCACGTTATCCTGCTTTCCTCGCAAAGCCAACGTGCCAAAATGCGAGCTCTGCCAGTGCACTGCATATGTATATGTATATGGGCCAGAGGCCTGAGGCGAACGTGCACAAAAGACGAGAAGCAGAGCGAATGCTGGTGCTGGGAGTATGTCACGAACGGTGTGTGTATACACACACATACATACGTGTATGTATCTGTATGTATGTTGAAGTAGGAGCATTGCACTCCCAGTTATCCTGTGCAGTGGAGGGTGAGGCACACGCTTAGTGCTAGAGTTACAGGCATGCATTTCGTATGCATGGAGTGAAACCTTTAAGTTCTGCTGACTGGCTTAGACTTCGGGTTCGGGGGGTTAGTTAGTGCGGCTACGAGTGCATTTAGTTTGATGAAGTAGTGCGTTATCCTGCGGCAGAAGCAGCATGGACTCTAGGTAGAGGGTAAGTGGAGCCAGCAGTGAGACGACAGTAAAGTGAAAGAGAGTAGAGTCTCTGGACGATTGCAAGGACAATGTGAATAAATACTTCTTCCACTTTTCACATTCTCCCCTCTTCCCTCCCCTCTCCAAAGCGCAGAAGAAAAACGAAGTCAATCACTCAACCCAGCTGACTTTGTGCTTGCTTTTTGGCTCCTTTCTTCTCAACAGGGGGAGGGGAGGGGGATGGCTGTTGTAGCCGTCGCTTTTGGCGACTTTCTTTAGACCAGACGCCTTTTAATATTTGCTCTTCACGTTGCTGTTGATTTGCCTTATTTGAGCAGCACAAAAAATAACGAAAAACGAAATGGAAAAAAAAGAAAACCGTTTTAATGAGAAAATTCCTAAGAAAACTGCATATTTAAGGAAGGCAAAAGCACGCCAAAGGAAACTGCGACAGGAAGCGTCCTTAGCGCGTCCACAATGAGACGCAGCCAAAGGAGCGTGGGCGGCACAATTCAAATAGCCAAGTTAATGACTTGTGCTTCAGGCATGTTACTTGCTATTTTTTTTCTCTTCTTTCTTTGGTCTGATTTTGTGAAAGTAAAAACAAGAACAGGCAAGCAAGGCACTCCAGCTATAGCTTGGAGTGTGACCACTGGGCACAGTGGTCCGTGGTCCGTGGTCCAGAGAACCCAAAGCCCAGAAACCAAACTGAAACCGAAACTGAAACTTAAAAGTTGACACCGCCTGTATTAAGTTACATATAAAAACATACATACATACATATGTATAAATGTGTGTGTATGAGTATACAGATACACTGCATAAGTCAGAAAGTGCATTGATCCGCAGCAAGCCGCAACCCATAACAATCGATGCCAAAATACAAAAATATCGACCAGCTGTGGCCAGCACTTCCGCGAAAACAAGAAGAACTCAACTGCATACAGGCGACATTGACATTATTCAATGTGCAGATTCGCCTTAATAAACGCATAAATGTAGCTACACTATACAACATAAAGTTGAAGACAAGTAACATAACTATGTTAATGAAATGTTAATAATATTCTTAGAAAATCTAAAGAAATACTATGCTGAAATTTCTTTAAATTTTACTCACATTTCTATTTTTTTCAATTTTTTTTTATTAATTATTGTTATTTATCATTTGATATCAAGTATTATGTATTTGGTATTTAGTATTTGATATTTTGAATTTGGTATTTAATATTTAGTATATCGATATCGATTTTCATCTATCGTTATTTATTTAGTAGTAGTATTATTCATTATTATTACTCCCATATAATTTGTTAAGCAGTGTTCTGCTAATGCTTTAAGGAAACAGCAACAACAATGAGAACTACACACACACACGCAATTATAATAATAATAATAATGATGATAAAGCAGAGGAAGAAATAAAAATATAAAGCGCCAATTGTATGGACAGCACGGAAGGAAGAGCTGTGCACAGTTAAGCATGTGTGTGTGTGTGTGTATTGACATGTCAACTGTTGGCGCAGCGACTGCAAAATTTACAACTTTATCTATGTGTGTCGTCATCATGGACATGGGCAGCGGAGAGGGAGGTAGGCCGAGCGCAGCAGAGATAGTGAGAGAGCAGAGCGTCGCGTCGATCGGTTGCGTCGCCGCCTTTGCGTGCCATTTTCTTGTTTGACAACCTTTTGTATGACGCAAACGCTGGCAGAGGCAGCGACAGCGACGCAACCGCTCTCCTGTCGAGGCTCCTGCTTAATTGTGAGAACAGTCGCGCGAGCTGTCGCTGTCGCTGCTAACTATCTCTTCTGCCGTCTCGTTCGCTGCTATTATGTATTTTTTTTCGGTTTCCTGTTTGCTGCCGCTATCGCTGCTGCCGTCGCAGTCGCTGCGATGCGCGTGTTGCTGCCGGCGTTGTTCGTGGCAGCGAGACAAAACGTTGCGCAGTCGCTGCTTATTTATTTATGTCTGTCGCTCTGTCAGTGCCTATGTGTGCGTGTGCGTGTGTGTATGCGTGTGTTTTCAAGTTGTGAACATCTGCTCCTGCAGGCAGCGGCTGCGAACGACGTTTGCTTTTCTTTTATTATTGTTGTTGTTGCTGTTGCCTCGTTTCGTTATTATCGTTTTTATTGTTGTTTTATTTCATACGGCATATTGGCATTGCCGTTGCTGTTGTTGTTGTTCTTGTTGTCTTTTTGCTGTTGCTTCTACTGCTGCGTCTGCGTCTGCATTTGAAGCGTAGGAAACGCGTCCAACTGTGGACATGACCTTAATTTGGATTTTTTTTCGACTAAATACACGATCACAAACAACACCAACAACGGGAGCAGCGGCATTAAAACAAACATTAGCAGATTTGCTTGAAATCCACAGTGGTGCGCAGCTTAAATGAACGAAGCTTTTTATACAAGCTAAAACTCTGCACTTTCTTCTATAATCACTTTATATTATTATTCGTTTAATTTATGTAAATTTACAAAAAATCCTTAACTTTGCAGAGGAAATTTTCTAATTGGCACTTGCGAATATTTAACTATTATCGATATTAAACCATTTTGAGTAAAACTCATGTTTTCGATATACAATTGGCACTTGTGAGTATTGAAATGTTATCGAAATTGTACCATTTTGAGTAAAACATGTATTTGATTTGAACTAAGGCAAAAGTCCAATAAGAATTCAATTTATAGAGTAAACCATTTTGAGTAAAACATACATTTGATTTAAACTATGCCAAAAGTTCAATAAGAATTCAATTTATAGAAGGAAAATACTGGCAGATGGCATATAGAATTCAACTGGCAGAAAGTTCTATGAAAGACCACTGCTTCTGTCACAGGCAGCAGCGCTCTGGCATTAAGAGCGAGACTCCACTGAAATGCATCCTGTGCTGCGCTGCGCCGTGCTGTGCTCTGCTCGGCCAATGAACTTGTCAAACTGCCTTGCATAAAGACGTCACATAACCACAAACCACTTGAGAGCAGTGCCCAAATGGACTCACTTGGGCGCTGTTGTTCTGTAACCTGATTTCCTTTAAGGATATGCAGAGCTCGCGGCTAGGCTCTTAAGTGATTTCGAAACGCAAAGGGAAACTGAACGAAGGACAGAGGGACAGATAGACAGACAGACGCATGGGAAGCTGTGCGTTTAAGGATACGCGAATGCTGTGAAAGCACTCAAGTGCATGTATGCAAGTAAGTACTTAATCACAAACACACACACACACACACACACACACACGTACACACTTATGTATGTATATACATATATACTCATGCCTTTACATGCTTGTAGGTTACTAGCAAAACGTCTGGCACTGGCCTCAGCTGAGCAGGAGGAGAAGGAGGAGCCGGAGCAGGAGCAGGCATCCATTTGGCCAGCGGACGGACATGGGGCGCATTAGCCTGCACTTGGCTGTGGAAGGAACATCTGTTGTGCTGACATAAATCTTGAGTGACTGACCGTTGAAGCGAAAGACCGCGCAAAACTCGCGTGGCCGCAAGCTGTTGCAAAAGAAACCAGTTTACACTGCCTGCTGCACAGTGTCCTCAAAGCACGATCAATTTGCCTCACACTGTGAGCCGTTATATGTATGTCAATTGTATAACAATTGTTATAATGAATGCCAGATGTAGCAGAGACAGTGCACAGGTACGATCGTTGGTACATGAGGGTCCCACATGGCCTGATGCGATAGGCTAGGGCAATAGGACAATAGAATGGCAATAAGACAATACCCCACACTCATATTAAATATCAGCAAATCTCTGTGACTTGTGCAAATATTAATAATACCATTTCTGACATATGTATCAAATGTATCTATATCTATTATAATCCAATCTATATAGAACAAGTGAAATTCTCAAGAATAGCCTTATATGTATCTTCTTCGACATATGTATGTATATGTATGTATGTCTGCATGTAGCATAGACATTTCTAGATATAACTACTCATAGTTCTCTGTGACAAACTGCATCAAAATACTTTAATATACATACATATCTCATATCTCATATCGTATCATGTATTTGTAAGCAAGTTATTCCCTTTTGCAACCACTGTGCTTGGGCCGCAGCACCGTTGCTTGTGCTGTTGCCGATTTCATTGAGAAACTATATCAAATGTTTGTCTGCATGTAGCATAGACATTTCTAGATATAACTACTCATAGTTCTCTGTGACAAACTGCATCAAAATACTTTAATATACATACATATCTCATATCTCATATCGTATCATGTATTTTTAAGCAAGTTATTCCCTTTTGCAACCACTGTGCTTGGGCCGCAGCACCGTTGCCTGTGCTGTTGCCGATTTCATTGAGTAACTTTTTTTGTTGAATGAATGGAAATGCTTGTGAGCCTGGCTCTGATTCTGGCTCTGGATGCTGGCACTGATTCTGGTTTGAGCCTGGGAATTTGCCACGAAACTGAATGGCCGAAAGGCTGAATGGTTGGCAACTGGCTAACTGGTTAACTGGTTGCATATACTATGTACACTACTACGAGCATACTCGAGTGGAGTAGAGCAGAGCAGCTGGAACTTACCTTCTTCTCGGTGAGCTTCTCGCAGCGTCGCTGCTTGCAGATCTGATGGCTCTTGTCGTTGCGGCAGGGGGCGCATTCGCCGCAGTTATCCTTGCGCTGGCAGCCGACGCATTCGCCGCAGCGTTTGCGCTTCTTCTTGGACTGCAAAACAGAGGCGGAAGAAGAGAAGGAGTTGTTGATGTTGTAGGTGGATTGGTGGTTGGCATTGGATAGGTGTTGGTGTTGTTGTTGTTGTTGGTGTTGTGGGTGGTAGGTTATGGATGGGTGTTCCTATTATTCGCAGCGTTATCGGACACACACAACTCCCACACCAAGTTGAACTTACCTGCTTATCGCTCCCACTGGCATTCGCATCATTGCTATCGCCCATGCCCAGGGCACTCAGCGGACTCTTGAAGTTGGCCGTGCTGGAAACGGCATCCACTTGACCTGGATTACCGCCACTGGGATCCACCTCCATGCCACTGGCCTCGCTCTCCGCACTGGACTCCAATGAATTGGGACGTTGTTTCCGTCTCTCCTTCTTGCGTGCCTCCAGCCTGGCTATGGGCGACTGCAGCAACTTCTCCACCTTGATGGGCTTGATGGGGTGATTGGGTGGCGTCGGTGTGTGTGGCTGGGTGGTGTGCGGCGTATGGCTGCCGCTGCTGCTGGCGGCATGGGGAAAACTGTTGCTATTGTTGCCATCATACGATGTGGGCGTATGCATGCCCACCGACACACCCAAGCCCAGTCCATGTTGCTGTTGCAATTGTTGCTGTTGCTGCAGTTGCGTGTTGCTGTTGCTGAGATCAAAGTCCTCCTTCTTGAGCAGCATGCTGCCCGTTAGCATATCATAATCGCCACCACTTGCCACCACAGTGTTCTCCTTCTTCACCAGCGGCGTGAATCCTGGAGTCAGCGGCTGATACAGTGGCAACTCGCCAAATGCTGACGTTGCTGCCGGCATCAAGGGATACGCAGCAGCACTGACACCAGCAGTTGCCCGATGATGCGTGTGCATGTGATGAAATGCATTTGGTGGTGGCGGTGGTGCACCCAGTGGTGTGAAGCTACCCGATGGCGGTGTGATGCTCGTCTGCATGCCCGAGAGTTGGGTCAACGGTGACCCAACGCTCATCATGCCCGGCGAACTGACCGAGATGCTGGCCGGAGACATGGCCACCGTTTGCAGCGAACTGCCTGCAGCTACTGCTGCTGCTGCTGCTGCTGCTGCTGTTGCTCCAATGGGCATGGGCATGGGTGTGCCATCGGGCAGCAGTTGCTCGTTGTAGCCATGGAATTGACTCTGGAATGAGGGCAACTTTGAGAATGGCTCAAAGCCGCTCTTCGGCTGTGACAGTGACTGTGACAGCGACAGTGACTGTGACTGTGACAGTGACTGCTGCAACTGTGACTGTGACTGTGGCCCACTATCCTTGGACTCCATCTCCCAGGGACGTGTGTAGCTGCCGTTGGAGTTTGAATTCGAATTGGAATTGGAGTTCGGATTGGCGCTGTTGTTGCCGTTGCTGCCTACTGCGATGCCGGCGGCGGCGGTGGCAGCAGCAACGGCATTGTTGCCGGCATCACTGTGACTATGTTGTTGCTGTTGTTGATTATGATTGCCGTGGTGGCTGTGGCCATTGTTGCTGCTGGCCGTATTGCCATTAGCAGTGCTGTTGCTGCTGCTGCCCAAAGGGGCCGCAACGCTAGCATTGTTGTTGTCACTGTTGCTGCCGTTGAGATTGTTGCTGTTGCTGTTGTTGTTCGCGTTGCCGTTGGTGTTGCTGGCGTTGTTATTGTTGTTGCTACTGTTGCTGTTGGGCGCCGTCGGTTGCTGGCGCGCATAGTAGTCCCAATGTTGAGCTTGCAACTCTGCTGGCGGCAACTGTTGCTGATAGTGTTGGTGCTGCTGTTGCTGCTGCTGGTAGTGTTGCTGATAGTGCTGATGATGATGATGATGGTGCTGATGATGGTGATACGGAGACGCCGCCGTATAGTGCTGGCTGAGACTGCTCAGCTGATTGAGATGCGTATTATGCAGATCAGCAGCAGCTGAGGCAACTGTTGCTGATATGGCGGGCAACACGTGACTGTTGCCGGCGTTGCTGCTGCTGCTGTTGGCGTTGCTTGCTGCCGATATCGTCGGATCGACGGGGCCGCCTGTGCTGCTCTGTGCGATTATTGAAGACGCCATTTAAGTCCCAGCACTAGCATGGCTGCGCAGCTGCTCTGCCACTGCGCGGGGGGAAGGGAGAAGAGGAAAGGGAGGCGTTGTTGTTGTTGTTGCCACAGGGAAAGATTTTGTACACTGATTGCTCGAAAATTTGTAAACCGTTGCATATGAGTTGTCGTGAACTCGTTACTTGAGGTAGTTCTTCTTCGATTATAATTGCATAAATAATTATAATTTATTATAATTGTAATTATAATTATAATTTTATTTGTTGCATTTGTATTTTGAACTCACTGGTTTTGTGCTTTGTCGTTGTTGTAGAATTTGTATGAACTATTTGTATTTTTGTTAATATTTGTTGTAATATTTGTAATATGCGGACTAAGCTTAGTATTCGTTTAGAGTTTGGCTTAAATATTTATATTTATTTAATTATTCTTTTTACTTTGCAATATGTTGTAAAAGTGCTACTATGCAATTGTTGTTGTTAAAAATTTGTAAGTTTTGAAAATTCAAAAATTGATTTGTACTTTATTCGTGGTTATAGATGCTTGGTTTTTGTTCTTGTAAACGGCAGCTATGAAATCTGTATTTGATTTGTTGTTATATATATAGTATATTTGTAATATTTGTAAGAGGAATATATATTTATTTATTTTAATTTAATTTTTGCAAATTTCCTTCTTTTCCTTTTGTTGTGGCTGTGTCTCAGACTTCGACTTGTTGTTGTTGTTGTTAGAAAAATTTGTAAATTTGTAATTTGTAATTTGTAAATTTGTATTTGTATTTGTATTTGTATTTGTTATATATATTGATTATTTAGCTTGATATTTGATATTTGATTTGTGTTGTTGTGTTATATTTGTTTATTTGTTGTAAATTGATGCTTATGAATTTTGTACTCTGGTTTTTGCTTTTCTTTTGTTGTTATATATGCTTAAAAAAATAGTTGCGGCTGTTCTTGGATTATTTACGCAATAAAATTACTTAATATTTTGGGCTTAGCTTTAAAAAATCTTTGTCTTCCGTTTGTTTGTTTGTTGGTTAGGCTTACAAATTAATTAAACATTATGTGTGTTTGTTTGTTATAATTACATTAGTTTAAATTACAATTAAATTTAAGCAGTATTTAGTTGTTTTGCTTTTCGTTTAATGCATTTTGCTTTGTTTTGTTTTGTTTTTGGTTTCTTTTAATTTTGATTATGAGCCAAAGTAGAAATTATCCGCTGTTTTTCTCAATTTCATATGCCAAAAGTTGTTGTTGTTGCTGGGGTTGCCTCAAATCCTTTGGTCGGAAAATGCTGCAAGGAAAAGGAGTGGAAAGTGTGTATTAGTATAGGTATTAATTAATATATTTTTCATTTTTATATATTTTTATTAAGTTAATTTATTTAATTTGTTGCAATTTAGTTATATTTATTTTTATATTATTTTTTTATTATAATAATATTTTTTTATATTAGTTATAATTAAATATTCTTATTAGTTTTATGCAATTTACTTTTATTTATTTTTATATTATTTTCTTATTCAGACCTGTTCTGAATTTCGATTCCGAGTAAATTGATCGGAATCGTTTTGATTCCGAACGTTTTTGCTGTTCTGACATTTCGATTCCGAGCAAAATCGTTTTGAAAATGAGTGCCTATGAGCAGTCGGAATGAAAAGGATTTGGCAAACATTTAACATGTATATGGTTGTTTTTCCGCCCTGTTCTATGAAATTTCCCCTTTCAAAACGACTCGTTATTCAGAACAGGTCTGATTATAATAATATTTTTTTATTAGTTTTGTTTTATTAGTTATATTAAAATATACTTTAAATAAGTAAATAATACAAGCCTAACTTTAAATGTTAGTACTACCATCTTTGCTCACTTGACCCTTGAGATATGACACAACTTTGTACTAAGTATCTCTAGATACTGATTAGTAAACGATGCCTGCCTCTTTGTGTTGTCCTGTGACTGTTTTTCCTCTGACTTAACAGAGTTTGTCCTCCAACTTTACAAGCAACTTTATTTGGCATCCACTTTTGCCTCTACGTTTTTCCTTTATTTTTTTTCTGTGTTTTTTACAACCATTATCGTTATGCTGGCTCTCTTTTTTACATGCTGCTCTCACTCACTTAAAACATCTACAAACTTCAACACATAATTATGGTCTTTGACTGTATAATGAGCGACGTTGGCCAAGTCCAAGCTCGCGTTGGCAGGAAGCAGCAGCAGTAACAGCAGCAGCAGCAGCAGCAGCAACAGCCAAATGTAAAGGACACTCACTTCTGACTTTTTATTGCCGTTGCTTGTTGTTGTCGCTGCTTGTAAGTTATGCTTTGGCTTTGTAAAAGCTGCTACACACACACACACACACTCACAAACACTTGCTGCGTTTCTTGTTGTCTTTTTCTTGCCATTTTTTTGCAGTTACTTTTGCTGTTGCTTTTGTTGTATATGTCTCTTTTGTATTTCGTATTTTATTCTCATAAAAAAACGGCACAGGTGTACATTTTTTGCGCGTCCTTTTGCCTTTTTGCTGTATTTTTTTATTTGTATTTTTTTGTCTTCGCTCACAACCTGCCAACATTTCGTTGCGCTTCACAAAGTTCAATGGGCCTGCTCTGGCTTTGTATGGGTGTGTGTGTGTGTGTGTGTGTATTTGCACTCATATACTAGAAACTTTTTTCCTTCTGAGAGGTGTTGAAGTGTCTCAAATTTGCCCTTGGCCCTAGCCAAGCAGCTGTACCAAGACCAAATGTAAGCGATATTCTGATACGAATGATATGCAAAAATATATTATTATATTTACCTTTTCTATTTTTGTATACTTTTGTTTCTAATTTAAATTTTTGTTAATTCATAGTACATAAGAAAATGTATATTTATTTAGAACAGATAGCATTCTTTTAGGAAAAAAGTTCTTAGCTTGTTTTATTTTTAAAATATTTTATAAAACATTTTGATGTATTTTACTTTTATTTTCATATTATTATTACTATTTTTATAGTGATACATGTTATCAAAGAAAGGTATATGAGTGGATTAAATGCATATTATAAGCAAGTAATCAATTAATATAAAAATGAAGTTTTAATAAATATTTAGTAATATTTATTAGCAGTCTAAATTTAAAGTAGAATATTGTGGTATAGTATTCTGCAAATAGTATTTTTAGAAAATATTAAATAGCTTTTAGCATTAACTATTTATATTAAAAAATTCAATTTCGTTATTAAAATCATGTATATATATTTAGTAAAACATTTTAAGCAAATGTTTGATTATTTCTATAAGCACAAAATAAACTACTAAATGCATCATTAACTATCATCATTTTAGGCCTATGTGTGACAGCTTCTTGTGACAATTTCCTTATCCATATTTCATTAAATAATCTACTCAATTTTTATATTATATTTAAGTACTTTATTTAAATTAAATAAAAATAAAATAAATTACTATTTAAACACAATATCAAATTCCATAGATGCTAGCTGTTATGCCCATGACTTGGCATAAATTTGCTGTTCTTCCTACTGGTTGCATTTGTGCCCCGAGTGCCAATGCGAATCCTTGCCGCAATATTTTATAGCTGTTCCACATTGTTGCACATTGCAATGACAATTAAAGACTGATTATATTGTTGGCTACAATTTGCGTGTCGCTGCTCAACATTAGCCATCAAATGCAGCGCGTCTTGCCACAAAAAGAAACGGTAAAAGGCCAACGGCTGTGGCTGCCACAACAACAGCAACAACAACTGCAGAACCTGCCACAGCGTTAAAGATCGGCACAAAGGTACGTACACACCAAAAGAAAGAGCGCAAAAAAGGAAGAAGCAAAAACAGAGAGAGAGAGAGAAAAAAATTTGTGATGTTGCAGCTGCCACAATTTGCTGCACTTTCCGTTTTATGCGAGTTCGTTTCGTATCGCTACGTTTCGCGTTGTCCAGCCCCATCCTGCAGCAATTGCCGGCATACACATACATATACATACACATAAATATATTTACATTGTACGCGGTGTCTGTCCTCCCCACTCCTCTGCTGTCTATGTTTTTGCGCTGCATGTTGCAAGTTGCAAGTTGCAAGTTACGAGTTACGAGTGGCGCGGTAAGAGTTACGAGTATTGTGCCAGAGCGATAAAGATCCCGATTTTAAAATTAGGCCAATGTGCATGTATCGGTGTGTTGTAAGTGTGTGTGTGTGTGTGTGTGGCAGTTGCAACATGTGCACAATTAGCGCTTCCTTTTGCAGGCTCAAGCTGATAAATCAAGGCGTTCGCATTTCGTGTCTTGGCAACGCTCAGTGGGAAGTTGCTTTTCTTTCTTTACTGTTTACTGTTTACTGTTTTGTTATTCAAATCGGAAATGCCATGGCAAATGCCCACACTTCCTCTGCCTCTGATGTAATGATGTAATGAGTCTAATACTATATATACATATCTATAGATTCAATAACTTCTATACATACATATACATATGATATATCTATATATAGATCTACATATTCGATAAGCAAATTTCTATATCTTATCGTCATGCTGATAACTGTAGAACGTTTCAATTTGGCATTTGGCATTTGGTTGTTTCCTTTTTTTATTCTTCGAGCTGAGAAACAATGTTTGAGCTACGCAAATAAAACATGAGCCGTATGCATGGGTATTAGTGAGCAGCCTGGAACAATGCTCGCAATTCACAGCAATTGCTGTGCGAGTGTGTGTGTGTGTGTGTGCAACATTTTGAAATTTTTGCGAATTAAACACGCAGCACAAATATACAACAGATGTGTGTGTGTGTGTGTGTGGTGTGTGTGTGTGTTTATGTATACATAATGTGTGCATGCGAACAATGCGTCATTTGAAACACATGCAGCAGGGCTGATGTGGCAGCAACGACGGCAACAATAACAGAGGCAAATATAGGTGACGCTGAGCTGCTGCAGTTGGCTGCATAAACTAGGCTACACATGCATGCACAGCGAGAAATAAAGGGTAGAAAAAGTGGGAACTAAAATGAGTCTATAATATAGACTGAATTTAAGTTAAGAATTCTTAAACTTATTCTTACTCTTAGCTGAGCCTGTCTAAAGGGCAGAAAAGCGGGACTTAAAATGAGTCTATATGAATTTGAGTTAAGAACTCTCAAACTTATTTATAATAATGTATATTATTTAATTTATTCTTACTCTTAGCTGAGCCTGTCTATAATATTCGTCTATCCTTTAGACTTCCAGCTGTACTTCATACATATAACTCACTCCTCTTTCTCCTACTCCCAGCTTAGACTGCCTATAATACTCCTTTATTCACATCGATAAACTAACTGGTTACTTCAGTTATTTCTCTCAGTGTACACACATACACACTCCCACTGCAGCATAGACCGAATGCTCTCTGGGAAGCCAGCCATGACGAGGCGAGGGTGAACTGCAGCAATGCTCTGACTGTTGCTGCTGCTGTTGCTGCTGCTGCTGCTGCTGCCTGCTCTCTACCTGTGCGTATCCAACTGACTTTCGTTCTGTCGAGCTATGTGCAAGACAGCACTGTAACAAGTGCAACACACCAACTGGCAGTCATCATCGTCCTTGTGCTGCTCCTGGTTCAGTTGTTCCTCTTTGACTGGCAGCTCCTACCGCTGCTCCCTGCCTTAGCAACTGTCTGTCTGTCTCTCTGTCCATTTGCCTGTCTATCAAGCTGACGCTCTGCCAACTCTGCTGGCAGCATTTTGCTTAAATGAAGTGCCCGTGTTCCAGCTACAGCTACAGCTCCAGCTCCAACGCATTCATCTCAGTGTGTTACTCATACGCCCCAATGTACGGCGCATGTTGTATATATTTTAATATGTTATCTGACGTTTTGCGCTTGTTTACAACTTTTATATGAAATTTGCTTCAAATTGTTTCTGCCAGCTCACGTACAACTATACTAAAATATTTATTAAAATATGCATATATATATGCAGACCCTCCCACACACATTTGCTGTCTTGTAACATGAGCGTAATTAAACAAACTTTTTAATATGCACATGCAGAATGCAATGGCTGCATTTTTAAACATATTTCGTTATTATACAAGTATTAATATTAGTTTGCAGCAGAACAGCAAGAAATGAACTGCAAGGGAGTAAATGAAGAGACTATCCATAGCAACAAATGAAAGGAGTAAGTAAAGTTTACTCCAAACTATCCAAAGTATCATTTCCTTTATTAAATTCTGTTACTAAGTAAAGGAAAGCAAATATTAAATATCTATTCGTATCATTTAAAATATAGTTTGGCATATTTTTTTATAGATTTTTAACAAATTTAATTTGCATTTAAAGATCTAGTATTAAATGTTCTATCAATGAAAAGTTAACTGATGGAAGGAAATCTTAGTAGTATACCAAAAAGTTAATTAAATTCCCAAGTGACTTCCAAAGTTAATAATTAAAATATGTTTTAGTGAAATTAATATCTAAGAAGCAATAAATTTATTTTTAAAGATTTTTTCAAGGCATTGAAAGTTATACAATAAATTATTTAACAATCGAAAATTGAAATGAAAATTGAAATAGTGTAAATTAGTTATATCAGTTATTTAGTTTTATTATTGAAGAATTTTATTAACAACTTTATTTATATGATAAAATATTAATAAATTTAGATTCAAAATATTTAAAATTATTACAAATTAATTTTCATTTTATTGTATTTAATATCCTTCATATTTTAATATTCATTTGATTGCAATAAACCTGCTAAAAATTGTAGTAAACTCTTTACCAATAGATTACCAAAAGAAGTTACTTATTAATAAAATTAGTTTATTTCTTCATCAAAGAATAATACAACTAAATAATTTCAATGAAAATATTAAATTTTTTTTGCAGATATCTCCATTTAATAAGCGCACATCCAATGCATGTGTCGCCTAGCAAATTGTGAGTATGAATATGAATATGAAACTGAATTATCATCCCGCTGCTAATGGGTTAATTTACTTGCCGATGTGTCACGTGTAAATTGAGTTATACATCGCGGGGGGGGTACACACGCAGTACATATATGGAGTGGGGCAGGGGCAGGGGCGGAGCAGAAGTGTCAGCCTGGGTAGGCAGTTAGAGGGGAAGGAGGTGATGGGGCGTACAGTATGTGGAGTATGTTTGCAAGAATGCGATGAAATGAAACGTGCTGTGTGCCACAATGAAGCCATGCAAAGGAGCTAACCAAACACACACACACACAATACATGCTCAAGTGTGTGTGGGGGAGTGTGTGTGGTGTGTGTGTGCAGATTTACGAGTATGTCATTTAGCTCACATACTTTCAAAGTCACGCACGTTACCGTTAACGTTACAAGCAGCCTTATGAGTGTGTGTGTGTGTGTGTGTATGAGTGGGTGCCGTGTATGAGTGTATGTGCGTGTGCGTGTGTGTGTTTTGTTTGTTTTCTCTAGGTCAAAGCCTTAATTTGCCTGCCGTGTCCTTTAGCGCTGCCTTTAGCTACCTGTGCGTGCTTTTTTTTTGGGCCTGCACTAATTTTATGAATGAAAACGAAAACGTAACAAGTGAGCGGAGTGTGTGTGTGTGAGTGTGTGAGTGTGAGTGGGTGTGTGTGTGAGCTACTGACTTTTCGCTGTGTTGCGTGTTTATGCCTGTTTATTTTTAGCCGACGCGCTAATTCATTGGGGGTCGCTGTGGCTGTGGCGTGGCTGCATTTCCAAGACACAAGCCTCATAAACGGCAACAGAAATAGATGCAGCAGCAGCAGCAATAATAACAGTAAATGCAGCAGCAACAGCCGCGTCCAGTTGACGGCACATGTGTGGAGCTGCTGCCTCTCTCTGGTCAGACAAATTGCTGTGCGACGCCAAAAGATACACAAACTGGAAGACACAGAGCTACAGATACAGATACAGATACAGAGATACTCAGATACATGTGCTGCTTGAACTTGAACTTCTTTTCGCTGCTGCTGTTGCTGGCTTCTTCAATTTTGTATTGCTTTATTATTTATTTTGTTTCTTTTGCTTTTTGTGCCTTGCTTTCGTCGTCGGCTTCTATGGCGCTTTAAATTCTCTTTATTGCCCATGTCAGGGCAGGGCGTGGGCCGCGGTCTGTCATGTTACGACGCCTCATTTGGGGGCTGACTTCAAGTTGAAGTTGCTGCTGCTGCTGCTGCTGCTACTTCTTGTGTTTCGCTTTCGTTTTGTTTGTTTTTTGCAGTTTAGCTTTACGTCTCTTATTTTTGGCGCTTCTGTTTTGAGCGCGCCAAAAGACGGCTCAGCTTATATGTATGTATGCGTATCTGTATCTGTAGCTGTAGCTGAAAGTACGCACGTTACTGTTAGTTAGTTACGAACGAGGCAGTCTTTACTGAGAGCTGGGCATAACTCTTCAACATTTTAAACATCTTCAACGTCTTCAGCTTTGCTGCTTTTTAATTTAACTTGACAAACGTCGGCGCATATGCGCTACAGATACAAATGTATCTAGCGGCTTGTCGGCGTCTCTCTGATGCTTAACAGCAACAGTTTTTTTTCTGTTCATTTTTTTTGGGATTCTGTCGTTCTATTTGTATTTGTGTGTTTGTATCTTCTGCAAGTCTTGTACTTGCTGCCGCGTGTTTATTGTCATTACTCATCTTGCATGTTTTTGTGTCAATTTTCGGGACAAGAGAACGACAACTACAGACTGCTGCCTGGCTTTTTTATGAGCCAGCATCTTCGCTTGTCTCCATTTAATTTTATTTAATTTTTTCTTTTATTTTACTCTGCTTTCGCATGTTTATTTTGTTTGCGTTTTGGCGACTGTTTTCACTCTCGCGCATCGTCATCAAATCCGTCAATAAATCTGCTTAAATTTCTCTGTTTATGTCTTTAAGAATGTGTAGCAAGTGCAGCCTGCCGGCGGCTTAAGGCTTTTGTAATTTGATCTTAAATGCCCAGCACAATATTATCTCTATGTGAGTACTTAGCCGTGTTTCCTGTGCCCAAACATTCGCACATTTTTTATTTGGCCTGTTATAAACAAATCTGCAGGTGATTTGTAAGCAGAACTGGGGGAGTAATTTTGGCTTGAATGGCGAATTTGGCTTCATTTATTTATGTGTTTAAGTAGTAGTCTTATATGCTTTTAATTTGATAAGCTTGTAAATGCCGACGGGCAATGTTATGGTGGAGTAAGCACTATAATTTTTAGATAATTCTACTTCCATTTTTTGTATTATGGAGTTCAAATGTTAGATAGTCAAAAGAGCTGGTTTTTTTTTAATACCTTTTGTTTATTTTTAAATTTGTTTTATGCCTCATTTTTCTAGTACTTTTCTGTCACACTTTTACTGTCATTTATTTATAATTATTACTTATTATTCAAGACTAATCGTCTAATAATGTTGTATCAAAGTTTTCTTAATTTTATTTCCCATTTTATATATATTTATTTAATAAGATTTGCTTTGAAAACTCGTTAATAAAATATCTCAAATAAGCACTGAATTTTTTTTACTTAAATTCCACTTTAAAAACTAGTTAATTTTAATTTAATTCAGTTTAAAAATTTGTGTAATATTTTCATATTTACTGATTAATTGAATACATTTTATTTAATAAATGTAATAGAATTTTAGTTTAAATATTTGCTTTATAACTTGTCTTAAAATATCTCATATATTCCAGAATATTCCAATAGAATTTACATATTAAAAAATGATTAATTTGAATTTATTATAAGTGGCTGATATTTAGTTTAGTTATTTGCTTTTACGTTCCAATTTTTAAATTTTAATTTGAAAAATACTTAATAATAATTTAATAAATTGTAGCTTGTATTTAGTTTAAATATTTGCTTTAAAAATTTGACTAAAATATCCCACATATTCACTCAATTTTCCAATTCAATTTCAATTTTAATAACACTTAAATATAGTCTAGGGATTGTATTAAAAATGAAATACAAACCGTTGTTAATCCATTGCCAATGATACTGGGTTACTGCTGCTGTCACTGGGAAATCATAAGCATAATCACATAAGAGAACGACGAAGGATCTGTATAACTGTTCAACCGATAACCGTTAGTAGAGAAGAAACTCGCGTAACACAACGAAAACGAAAGCCGCGCGGAGAAGACGAATAAGAAAATTGCAAGAGAGACAATAATATGTCTTACACTACGAATAAGACGCGAAAGAAGAGGCGAACGTGACACGAAAAGAGAATTAATCCAAAGAAACGATGCGAAGATGCGTGGAAATTATGATTGTTGCTAAGAACAGCAAACATTTGCTAATGATTGTTGTTGTTGTTGATGCTGATGATGTTGTTATCGTTGCTGTGTGTTGTTGTTACTGTTACAGTTGTTACAGTTGTTGTTGTTATTGACACTATGCACTGTAACACATTCGAAACTTGTTTCTTCCGTTTGCAATCTCCGATCAGAGTATTTGAGATGGATTGCTTATCAACTGATTGAATTTATCTCGTAATCATATGCAGTATATGCGTTTTTTACACAGTGATTAATGATAATAAACAAGCACGTTGTCGTTGTCGTTGGCGACGGCAACGCGCTGCACTTGGGGAAGTCAGAACTGGAAACTTATAGAATTCACAACTCGCAGCTCACAGCTCACAGCTCAAACGCAGCGGGGCACAGGCAACTCGCACTCGCACTCGTTTCTGGCGCTCGTACGAAGCGACGGCGACGGTGCAAAAGTTTTTGTATTTAGGAAACTTTTCACCCTTCGAAGGATACACAACAACTGACTTGACTGATTGTGCCGTGCACAAGCGAACGGCAAACCAACCCCGACGCCAGCAGCAACAACAGCGCCAGCAGCAGCGCCAGCAACGCATCGGTTCGACGCCGGCACAGCGATGGCACAAAACACAACACAACAACAACAGCATTGCCATCATACAAGTTGCAAGCAGCAGCAGACGAGCCGCAACAAGTCGCAAGCAGCAAAGAGCAAATGAAACGCAGTGGTTTGGGGGAATGGTTCAACTGGTACGTAAATATTATGAAATAAATGCAGAAAATATATGCAAATAAATTAATACGTAATTACTAAAAAATAATAAAATATATAAATAAATATAAATATATATATATATATAATAAATAAAGCAATTAATTTAAAGCATAAAATAAGCAAAATAATTATATCATTAAAAAAATAAAAATAAAAAGTATGGAAATAACTTAATACGTAATAACTAAAAAATAATCAAATATATAAATAAATAAAGCAATTAATTTAAAGCTTAAAATAAGCAAAATATTTATATCAATAAAAATAAATAAAAAATATGTAAATAAATTAATACGTATTTAAAAAAATATATATACATATATAAATAAATAAAGTAATTAATTTTTAGCATAAAATAAGCAAAATAATTGTATTAATAATAAATTTATTATAAATAAATACATATATTAATAATATATGCGCAGCTAAAACTGATTTTGGTTTAATTTATTTCAGTTTATTTAATGTATTATTTATTATTATTATTATATTATATTTATTATTATTTTGCAAACTAACTATATGTAATGGAAAATAATTAAATAAATTTGATCAAATTATATGTAATATTCAATTTTTAAAAATAATTACTTTTAATATAAAGCAAGAATTTAATATATATTTTTTATTATTTATGAACATTTTTCAGCAATTTTTATAGCTTCCCGCAACCTTTATTTATTTGTTATTTATTCTTGGTTTAATTTATTATTTTATATATAAATCTTTAATAATTTAAATATAGAACTGATTTACAATATTATTAAACTTATTTATAAGCAATAATTGTACTTCATATTTTACTTTCTTTTATATTTTATATATAAATCTTTACTAATGTAAATATAGAATTCTTTTACAATATTATTAAATTTATTTATAAGCAATAATTGTACTTCATATATTACTTTCTTATATATTTTGCAACTTTCTGTACATTTCTACTTCTGCTCTAGTGTTTTCTTTAAGCCTGAACCACCCTGTTGTTGTGACTAGTTGCGCTGCAGCCATCGATCGGCAACCCATGCCACACAGCACACAAGTTGCCAGCCCAGCATGTTGTGTGTGTTTGTGTCCTGGCACGAACAAGTCCTGCCGTAACAAATACACACACACACATATACAGTTGCAGCTGCTGTGTGGTCACACACACACACACACACACAGACACACACAACAGCATGCGGCGTTTGAAGTGTGTTTTTGTTGTTGCTGCTGCTCTTCGCTCTCTGCTCGCTTCCTCTGCCACTGCCACTGCTGCTGCTGCTGTCGCTGCCGCCTCTGCCACTCTGCCGCGCTCTGCTGTACAGTTGTTGTTCCAATTAAAAAATTTTTTCCCTAGTTTCGCGCGCACAATGCGAACTTGCAATCTATGAGCTATGCAACGGCAACAGCCACACCAGCAGCAGCAGCAACAACAACAACAACTGCAGGCGAATATTTTCTGGTTTTATTTCGCTGCTGCTGCTGTTGCTGTCGTGGCTGTTGCTGCTGCTGCTGCTGTGCTCATTTCTATTTGAAGCCTGGACCTTGTGGGCGTAACTCTGTGTCTGTGTGCGTCCATGCGAGTGTGTGTGTGTGTGTGTGTGTGCCATATCCTTGTTGGCAGTGCACTAGCTGCTGCTGCTGCTGTTGCGGGATTTTGGTACAATTTGCCTTCTTATTTCACTTTTTGCTGGCAGCTTTTGTATAAAGAGCCCTACTGCTGCTGCTCCTCTGCTGCTGCTCCTCTGCTGCTGCTGCTGCTGTTGCTGGCTCTATATGTCAGTTGATTTCATTTCACTTTTTTTTCGCCAAACTATTAGTTGAGCTTGTGTGCGTTTTTGCTGGCTCTGCTTTTTCGGCCATGCAGTTTTAAGCTTTATCCTTGTTGTTGCTGCTGCTGTTGTCAGGGAGCCTTTTGATGCCATGTTGCATGTGAATGTGATGTGTGTGTGTGGAAGGGGCTGAGAGCGCGAGGTGAGCTTAGTGGGGACCTGCAGGCGTAGCTGAAAATAAAACAAGGCGAAAAAAACCTTGACAGTTGTATTGTTGCAGGGCGTGGGAAAGTGGCAGGGGGAAGGGGTAAGGGCGTCAGCAGTTGTCGCTTATTTGCATTGCGTAATGGGAAATGGGAAATGTTGAAGCGCAACCCTTATCGCCGCTGTGTGCTTATCCAGTTACCCAGCGTAACACTGACCTGTCCTACACACCAAAATCACACACACAGCAGGCACACACACAGCAGGCACACACACACACACACACACGTAGAGGTGTGCCAAGACGAAGACGCTCGTAAAATTACATCTGCACAAACAGCGTAGACACAGCCGGCATTCGGGTGCAGGGGTAAAGGCAGACGCTGACTCGAGCTATGCGAACTGCCACAGCACTCTTGTTGTTGCTTCGTATTGGTCTTGGCTTTGCCTTTGACTTTGCCACTTTGCCGTTTGATTGCGCGTTGCAAGTTTGGGTTGCAAGTTGTGCGTGCAACAAAGTTACTTAAGCAGTTTGCGCTCTCAATACGCGCTCTCGCTGCTCCCAGCGCATGAGTGTGCGTGTGTGTGTGTGTGTCCTTTGTCGGGCAACAAAGGACATTCACATTACATGCTGCAATGCAACAACAACGTTACGTTAATAAGACCAACAACAAAAGAGTCAAAGTATCTGACAGTTGCAGCAAAGTATTTGAAAAATGAAAGAAACGCGCTCGCATCTTGCAAAAAAATGAAAACGAAGACCTACTTGAAAAATAAATAATAAAAATTGAGGTGAAAAACAAAACGAAGTTGTAATACGCTTTAGTGTCTTATTGACTATAGTTGACTGGTAAAAATAAAAATAATGTATTAAAAATATTATATTAGACTTTAGTTCTTAATACAAGCTAGTCATTATTTAGTATGCTGCACTTCATTTAAGCATTAGATTTATTCCGAGTTTCAGTTTTATTTTAAGATTTATACTGGGAATGAAAACAAATATTTCTTATTTAAACTGGAAACTAGAGATTCGATTCAGGAGATGTTTAAAGGAAGAGTAAAGGTACTAAATTGAAGACTTTAGTTCTTAATATAAGCTACTCATTATGAGGTCTGCTACTCCTCGCTTAAGCATATGATAACTTGTCAAAGAATATTAGGAAAATACTGAAATTAATTGCTTGAAATATTTAATATAACTACTTTAATTTAAGTATGATTAAATGCAATATTCTTTTAGAATATTCTTAAATAAAATGCTGTAAATATTTAATTGAATTTAATTTTATTTAAATATGCTTTAATCTAATTTTAAATTGCTCTGGTGACTTCTTTTAGATGACATTAAATAAAAAAATAAATAAAATTAAATATGAAGTGCAGCATTTATTAAATTTTTATTTAGCAGACTAAATTCATAATGCTCTTGAATTAAATTACTTGAATATTAACATAGTGGGAAATAGTCGTACCTTCTTATTATCACTCTTATTCTTATAAGTTTGTGCGAATGAAATTTATAATAATAAATTGTTATTATTATTTCCAATCGAAGCTAGAATTCATTAGCTGAAAGTGGTATAATATTTTATTAGAAGTCTTTATAACTTCGATTTCGACATGAGTCTAAACCAGAATCTATTGAGGATGCAGAAAAGTTATATAAATTTTACAAGTTAAAGAGAACCATTTCTACTTTATTAAATTATTTTATTATATTTTATTTAGTGCCAACTAAAATCAGTCAACTGAGCAGTTAAATACTAAATAAAATTAAAGTTAAATTAAATAAAAGAATATATTAGAACTGACTCTTTTAAGAGTTCAACTAACTTTGGTCCGACTAAATGATATCTAATAGTTCTGCTTATCCTAACACTAACCGCTTCAAAGGGTATTCAAGTAGCAGCAAAACTTGTACTGAAGTTGTGTAGCCAAAGTTGAAGCTCAAGTTGAATGCACGCGAGTCATTCGGTACGTCATCAAGGACCCATCCGGTCTATGTCCTGCGAGCAATGCTCGCTGCAAAAACAAAAAAAGGAAAGAAGCAGAGCAGAGATCTTTCAGCTACAAAACTGCGGCACACAAATGCACGTAATACGAGTAACTCAAGCCAAATGCATTAACAGCCAGCAGCAACAACACACACACACACACACACACACACATACTGAAACACACATTTATATTTGTTCCATTACAGCCCTGACTGCTGCTGCTGCTGTTGTTGTTGCTGTCGTACGAGTTTTGAGTTTTCCGAAATCATGAAAGGAGCAGATGTTAAATTTTTATACACAACGCAGCCGCTGCGTTCGCTGCCAGCGCTGACGTCGACTGCGACAGCGACGCCGCCGCTTGCTGCATTATTATTGCCCACTGCTGTTGTTGCTGTTGCTATTACTGTTGTTGTTGTTGCAGCTATTACTGCTGTTGCTGCTGCTGCTGTTGTTGTTGTTGTTATTTGCGCTTTGTTGCTTCCTTTGCTCCCTCTCTCTCCCATTCTCTCTTTATCTTTCGCTCTCGTTCTGCCCGTTGCCAGGCAGCCGCATTTGTTTTTGCCCTGGCAAAAAAAGGAAGAAGAAGAAGCAGTGAACTTCAGCTGCTTCTCGCTGGAGTTGGAGTTGGCATTGCTCTGTGACTTGGACTTGAACTGAGTGGAGTAGATGCTGATAGTACGAGACGATGACCGCTTGCAGTTTTAGTTTAGTTAGAGCAGAGCTTAATGCTGCTGCTGCTGCTGCTATTGCTGCTGCTGCATTTGTATCTGTATCTTTTAGGTGCAATTCCCACAGTTGCATTGAGTCAATTTTTCAAATAATTCGAAACATTTGCTGCCGACTGCTGCCGGCTGCTGGCGTTTAATTGTAGCAATTTCTTATACGGCACTCGGCACTCTCATGTCCTTTGGCCATCCATGTGTATGTCCTTTTATGTGCGAGTATTACCTGATTTGTCATTGTCCTGTGTCCTGTGTCCTCAGTCCGTATTCCTTACCTGAGTTCACTCTCTCTATTGGAACAATGCTTTTCCATTTCGTGATGCTAATCATTGCTAAAACTCAATGCACACACACACACACACTCACAGTATAGAAATTAACCCTCACACACACACATACTACAGCCTCACAGTGGGTGGTTACGTCCGACTGAGTTGTAGTTCTCACTTGGCATTTGCTACAAATTTCAAAAATCCGTAACAGGTAAGGGAAACTAAAGCAAGTTGCAGCTGATATTCTCAATTACAGGGTATAGGTATAGGGTGTTTGCCAATTGAACATAATTAATGGAATAATTTAGAGTATTGTAGCAGAAATTAGACAGTATTTTTATATGATATTTATAAAGGATAACTTTTAGCATAGTCAAATCTGCATAACATATGTAAAGAGCTGAATTAAATCGGTAATAAATAAATGATAAATAAATAAAATTAATAAATAATATCAGCATAATAAATTAATTTATATATATTTTTAAATTGTTTTGGGATACTAAAATAAATTATATTCTGGCGTTATAAGTTTTTAGTTTTACTTGTTTTTATATATTTACTATAGAACATATTTCTTCGTTATTTTAAGTCTTAGTTTTATAGATTTAATTTTCAGCCTCTTGTTATAATATATTTTGTTATAATATATTTGTTAATATTTAAAATGAATTTTAAGCTTAATTATTCATAAATATCTAATACTAATTTTATATATTATATTATATAAATATTATATTTTTTTGATGTTATATATGTATTTTTAATTGTTGAAAATTTTCTAGATTTTTTCACTTATTGGTTGTTAATGACAAGACCTAATACCATTTTTCATTTAATTCTTTTTTTTTAACCTTTTAATTTTTATTTATTTACTGTGATATTAAACATTATTTTCCATTTTTATTTTGCGCTGATTATTATACATGGAATCAAATGAAAGGAGCTAAATAATAATATATGTATATTAATTATGGAGTAACTATTTTTTTAATTTAATTATTTTTTATATTTTTTTACAGCGTTACCAGCATAATGTTTATTTCACTAAACTTGCAAAAATATGCGCTTTTAATTAGAATTATTTTACAACTGTCGAATCAATAACAAGCTGCAATTAGATAACTGTTATTTTTTAGTTACTCGCACTAAGTACAGCCTGCTAAAAGGGATACACTGCAATTTATGACAGCCTTGCTGTAGCACATCAATCGCTGCTCCTACCATGCCATATTCCTCATGGTTGTCCCCTTGCCAGGCATCTGGGCCATAAGCGATTCCATTTCCCCTCTCCCTGCCCCCTTGCAGAACCCTCTGCTGCATTTTGCGCGTGACACCTGATGTTATTTTACGATTATTGTTTTTGGATTTATGAAACGTAATTCCAATTGCAGCAGCAGGTGTTGTCAGTGCTGCTGTTGTTGCTGCTGTTGTTGTATTTGCTGCTGATGCTGTTGCTGTTGCTGTAGTTGCTGCTACTGTGGCAAATATTGTATACATTTGCTTGGCATTAATTATAAAACCGCATAACTCTGCCGCGATTGCCCAGGGCTCAATCATCTAATTGATGTTTTGCATATCAGACAGTTTCATTTGTGTTCAATAATTTACAACTGTAATTGTCGCCAACTAGCATAATATAACAGTATTTTCTTTTTTATAGTGTTCAGCATGAGTTCATAAAGTAGAGTGAAATATTGGAAGTAGTATTAGAAAATGTTTAGCGTTACTTTAAATATAATTGTTAGTATAGTAAAATATTTAATTTATGAGAAAATATATAGCGTTTCTTTAATAATAATCAGTATAGGTTTTATTATTATTATTATTAGATTGGACTTTTAAGTACCACGATCTAAAGAGGTATTTTGTACGCCCTACTTTCTTTAAATATATGTAAATTATTAGTGCAGTAAAATATCTAAATTATGGTAAAATATGTAGTGTTGCTTTTAAGATAACCATTTTAGTTATTATTATTTTTAGATTGGAATTTTAAGTACCACGATCCTAAGAAATATATTATACCCCCTACTCAGGCAAGAGTAGCTCCATTAGCTCAACGTTAGTTAACAATAAATAAAATAAATAGAGAAACAAATAAAGAAATAAGTAAATAAATAACGAAGTAATGCATTAAGCATATATTTTCTTTACTTATTTTTCGTCTTTTCTGTATAAAAGAAACTAATGCAAGAAATTGAATTAAATTATATTTGAAACCCAAAACTCAATATGAAAATAATAAATAAATAGATATCTCGAAGTAAAAAAATATCAGGCATATATATTCACCTAAATCTCTACTTACTTGTCATATTTTGTGTATTAAATAAACTAATGAAATAAATTAAATTAAATTGCCTTTATTTGCAACCCGAAACTCCATATGAAAACTCAGTGGCGATTGTTGTCGTTCGTTTATTGGTATTGTAATTCCATTATGCTGCCTTTGTTTTTATTATTATTATTTTCTTTTATGTTTGATTTTAAATTAAATGTAAAACTACAATAAATGTGCATGTGTGTGTATGAGCTGTGTGTGTGTGTGTTTAAATTTAGTTGTCAATTATGTGCTGTAAAAATGATGTTCATATCGAATCGAATTGCAATGCGCCATAATTACTGCAAGGACGAGGACGATTGCTGCTCTGCTGCAACTCCTCTGCTGCTCCTCTGCTGCTCCTCTGCTGCTGCTTAATTTGCGGCTATCGTGCAGACGCAGCAACTGGGAAACCAGAACGTGTCCGTGTAGAGATTTTGGCCATTGCCCTGCAGCGCAATTAAACGTTTTTGCACAAACTTCTGCTCGCACCTGGAGTTGTAGCCGTTGGGCAGGTCGCACAGGCTCGAGCATGTGTTGGAGCTGAAAGCGGACAGAGAGTGGCACAAAAATTATAACAAACAAACGGAAATGGCAAACAGTGTAGAAAATACACATAAATAAACGCGGAACAAAAACGCAAACTTCCAAAAGAGACAAAGGCTGAGGCTAAGACTGGGACTGAGACTGAGGCAAGCGCCGGCTGCTAGAGTTGAAAGTTTAACGAACTCGTTAAAACGGGAATCGTGCGTAATTGATAAGGAGTTAAGGAAATGAGTGCACGGTACAACGGTAACCAGGTTATATACGCCGCATCCCTGCCAGCTGTTGCTGGCCAAGATTTATGCTGCAGTACGCACTGTGAGGCACTCATTTGGTTAAACAAATTGCGTGCTAAGTACAGGCAGAGGCAGAGGGACAAGGGGACAGCGGACAGACGACAAAACAATTAGGGCACACAGTGACCGAGCGAGCGACCCCAGCATAACTGTAGTCTGTAGTTGCAACACTGCCTACGCCCATACTCCCGTCTCTCGTCACCCTATTTTTACCTCTGCTTTGCGCTTTTTAAGGTTCGAGTGAATGTGAGTGTGCATACTCGCCCGAGTACGAGTGTGAGTGCGAGTGTGAATGCGAGTTCGAGTAGCGCACGCAGTTGTTGTTGTCGGACAAGGGGAACGTCACTGGTAATCTTGGCTGCTTTTCGGGGTGTTATAATTCGTTTAGCCGCAATTATGACACAAAACATAACCATCCATACATTCCCATATACTCAGTGCTCAGTGCTCATACTTGCTTCTGCTTCTTCTGCCCACGTGCCCGGGATTCCCCTAGCTAACTCTGTTGCATAAGGGGAACTGACTGACGTTACCGAACTGACGCTGTCCTGCTGAGCATTGACGGCGGCAGCGGCAAGGGGTCATTGAGTGTGTGGTGTTGAAATCAATTAACAATAATTAATGCATAATACTTAAAAAGAAAACAAAAATAGGGAAAAGGTGAAATTCATTTGAAGCGAGCTAATATGCTTAAAGCAGGTATTGAATAGTTGTAAAAACCAGATGTTTCTTTAAGGAATTTCTTAGTTTGCCAAGCAAAATTATTAATTTATTTATCGTTTCATTAATAAACATTTCAAACGTAACAGCAAGCAGTGCAAAAGTAGCAGAGCAGCCAAGTGCTTTCTCTTAAGGGAGTGGACTGCTTGTTACCCCTGCTGCTTGTTATAGTAGTACTAGCAGAAGAACGAGCTAAAAGTGAAATTCAATTGCAGCGAATTTATTGAGTGTTTTTAATGCTTAAAACAGGAATAAGCTGCTTTACCAGAGTGTGAAATTCAGTTATACTTATTATGTATAGTAATTTATTTAGTTATCATTTCATTCAGAAACATTTGAAAGGTGCAAACCCACTCCTAGTCTTAGCAAGCAGTGTACAAGCAGTGCGCCTGTCGATACTGCTTGTTAGCCAGCACTGCTCGTTGTTATTATAGCACTGCCATACTGCTTGCTATAATAGCGCAGACAGCAACCACAACTGCTTGACAGTTGTACATGATAAATGAAAAATTCTTTAGCAAATCTCAATTTTATAGTTATAAATATATAAATAATAGATTGATATTAGTATTTTTGTGGTCTACTTACGCACATAGCTCCGCCTTGACCATCTGGCGTGCTGTATTCTCCTCGTTGACAACAAACATCCAATTGCCACGTGAGTTGAGCGCCGCCTGTGGCGTTATAAACTGCGATGTCGTCTCGCAGAGCGTTGAGCGTGTGCTACTCTGTCGCTTTGTGCGTGATAGCTTCTTCTTCTGCTCCTCCTTGTTGTTGTCGTTTACGCCCACAATTTCTAAGAGATCCATGTTGAGCGATACATCGCGTGTGAGACTTTCCTTCTGCTCTTTCTCCTGCTGCTGCTGCTGCTGCTCCTCCTCCTCCTTCTCCTCCTTTTGCCTGGCTTGATACGCCTGCTCTGTCAGCTGTTGCATCTGTAGCTGCTCCACCAGCGCCTGTGTGGCCTTCTGCTTGAGACTCAGATCGCGCGCCAGACGCTTCAGCCAGAGCGTGGCATTATAGGGTGTTCGACCCGCATTATTGTAGTAGAGTTGATTAGAGCCCGACGACGGTGCTGGCTGATTGCCCCCACGCTGACCCGCACCCGCCGAGGTGTAGAGTAGATAGCTGTAAATATAACACAGATACCATTAAATCATCTCTAATATGTGCTAAGAGTTCCATCTACTCACGTCGGCGCCTCTGTGCTGGATTGTGGTGCAAAGAGTGGATTGCCACCAGAACCACGCTGTGGTGCACCACCAAACGGCGTCTGATAGCTGTAGCCATTAAAGTCCTGGCCATTGGCAAAGTCACGCTGCGGAAATATATACTTGGGATCGTAGAAGACAGACGTGACGGAGCTGAACTCATCCCACGTCTCGTCCACCAGCAAAGAGGCCGCCTCATAGCCCCATTTGCGTACGAGACTCTTGATGAGATAACTGCAACGAGATGAAGACAATGAGATGAGCAGAGTAAGGGTTGTTGTCGCTGTTGCAAGAGATTATATTGGGCTGATTGCATTGTAGTTGGGCTTGGGAACTGACTGCGAAAGTGGCATGAGCATAAGCATATCATGCACTTGTCGACAACGCCCAATTGTGGGCTTACATAATGGGTAGGTAGACAGACAGACAGACATGTGGACAGACAGTAGGACTGGCTGACAGACAGACAGACAGACAGGTAGACAGTGATGATAAAACATACATGCTTGCGTACTCTGATGTTTATCGATATTTGACAATAAAAACTTTGTATATAATTAATTAACTTAATTTTATAAATAACACATTGAATTCTGTTAACATATTATCCAAATCATTTCAACTTTTAATTCAACTATTTTATTTAAAAAATTTAAGTATGTAAAAATAATAATAATAGTAACGATAACTGAGCTTAAATGTGTCGTTAAATTCATATATATTGATTAAAGCGGAAAATGTTTAAGACTTTGCTCTTAGCCCTAACTATTGGCTATTCAGAATACGAAACCGATTAACATTTGGCTAAATACTTTAGATTTTAGAGCAAAAAAACTGCAGCTATATTTTAGATGTTATATTTAGAAAACATTTCAATGCAACTGCAGTTGAAAGTTCTCAACAACTTTTTATATATTGATCACAGCTCAGAATGTAATTACCCACACTTTTAGATATATTCATTACCTTAACAGAACACTAAACCAATCATATTTTGGGCAAGTACTTTAGCTTTGAAAACATCGTCAATAACGATAGTAGCTCGCTGGTTTCCCAGCTCTAGTAGACCGACAGGTAGACAGACAGTTGCTGCCGTTAAATCACAATAATTAATATGCAGACTATTCATGGAGGTACAAGCAAACGCCAATCATAAATCATACAAGTACTGAGCATTAATATTTTCAACACTTCCACCTCTCCTCTTGCCCTTCGCCTTATCAGATGCATCGCATGCGTGTCACGTGCCACAGGCCGCATGTAGTGAAAACGGCCTCTGGCTTTTCCCCTTATAGATAGGTGTATATGCTTTCATATGTTTCTTTTTATATTATTATAATTTGTTGTTGTTGCTTTTAAGAATTATGCAATAACCAAATTCCGTTGGCATCATAAAAATGGGTATTTAATTGCTCAGACGGCGCCAAATTGCGGCCTCTAGTTGGCGTCGCGCTTATCATAGGCATTAACAGTATCATTATCATCATTATCATTGCGTGTAGTGGCTGCAACTAACGCACATTTTATTTAAATCGAAGAAATTGTCTAAAAATAGACATCCCAAAATGGAAAACCAGACAAACTCTAAACCACAAACACCAGCCAAAAGCCGAAAAACCAAACAACTCATTTGCATATTAACAACAAAAAATAGCATTTACTGGCGCCACGAATTCAGAGATACTCTAGGAGCAATGGAGTAGAGTAATATAAAAGTAAAATAAATAAATAAAAAAAATAGAAAGGGTAATTTGAAGTGTTTTATAACCTATACCTATACCCTGCATAATTAAAAAAATACAATTTAATAAAGTCGGGTAGGAAGACTGAGATGCTTCATATATTATGTAAGTCGTAGGGCTAAGAATTTAATAGCAGAATTTTATCAAGAGCCGCAGACATATTTAGACATTTATTTCCTATACTAAATACTTCAAATTTAATAAAATAAATATTTATAAAAATGTAAATTTAATTTACTTATTTTTATATTTAAGTAAAAAGTGAATACTATTCAAGCTCAGTTATTTCAAATATATAAGTCTTTCATTTAGAAATGAAGAATAAAAATAAGAATTCCTTTGCGAGTTTTTCAAATTCTAAAGTTCCATATTTTTATCAGAACTCAGAGCATACTCTTCGACTTAGCTATTGTGCCCCGTGTGTAGAGCATAATAATGCTAAATTATGCAGAGAGGAGGCATTCATAAATATGCGAGAAGCACGCGGTGCGTCGTCACAGACTAAAGTGTCTTGAACTGTCAATTCAAGTTTATTGGGTCAAGGAGCTCGGCCAGCTGGTCGAGCAGCATCCGCAGCAGCATCAGCAGCAGCAGCAGCAGCCGCATCTATGAGTACGTGCGGAAACTGGCAGCTAGCAACAACTAGCATATCTAACAGGTATAGATACATTTGTATCTGTATCTGCAAAAACTTGTTTCTAATATTCGGCAGTTGTCTCTTCGAATTGGAATGGAATTGTGGTCAAACATTTGTTTGAAATGCAGTTTTTGTTATTGTTGTTGGCACATTAAGTGTGTTATTTATGTGTGCTGGCATTGTGTGGCCAATGGCCAATGGCCATTAGCCGGTGTCTCAGCCTCAACTTACGTGGGATAGTTATCGACATGCTCGCAGTAGGTTTTGCCGGGCCTGGCACAGCTGTAAAAGACGAATAGAGATAGATTTAGTTAGTACCGTATTATGTAATTACTTGTGGATAGTTTCAGTGAGCACAACTGTACTTACTTGGGCGTCTGTCCTGGTGGCGCTGGCAGAAACTGGCAAGGCGGTGCGCCATATAAACCGCATGATGGCGGCGAACTGTATGCGGCTAAGGTACAAGCTAATATCTGGCAAAGGCAGAGGTATTCGAATTTGATTTGGTCAGTTTGAATCTCATTTGTGAGATTGATTGGGATTGATTATACTCACCACATGGGTAAAGAGAATACCACTACTATAACTACTAGAAGTGTGTAGAAGACCGAGACGGAGACGGAGACGTGTAATACTCTTTGTCATTGTCAATTCATTCGTCGTTGGGTTTTGGAGATTTGCATTTGCATTTGCGTATCCGTTGACTTCAGATCCACCCAAGACTCTTTTTTTTTCTTTTATTTTGACTTGAAATCTATTTTCTTTTATTTGTATTTTGGCAGCAGCGTGATGTCAGTTTTGTCTGATGAGCTGAAAGTGAGTTGTTCAGTGTTCAGTTAAACGATTTGTGGAGAAATTGCAATAAATCACTTAATTATGTGCGGATGAATCAATTATAGTAGTACTAAGCAAATAAATTTGGCACTTGACAGTGTTTACACACAGCATACAATAAGCTTGAATTATGCATAGAGTGAAAGATATTCACCTCATTTTGGCTTTGTAGAGACCCTTAAGCAAGAGAAACCCTTTCAAAACCTTAGCAAACTATGCCTTTCCGTTTAAATGAATCTTGACCATCTTAATGTTATCAATAGGTTCATTTACACAGTCAGAAAAGAAGGCGTAATTATACTAAAACATTCTAGGTTGCACTGAATATATGACACCAGAGGCAGCATATGAATTCTAAACAGTAAATGGTCATACGGTTTACGCTTTTTACATGTCTAACTTATATGACAGTCATTGTTCATATAAATGACCTAATAATTGTTTAACTGATAATGTTCTAGAGCATATATATGGCATATATATGGCATTAATACGTGGTCATATGCCCGACATATATGACAGCTATGCCTTGCCAGTCTGATATGCCGTTTGGCATTAATATTATGTCCAATGCATATGACTATGAAGAGCCATATATATGATAGCCAAAGGTCATTTATATGACGCTTAATAGTTCACTACTTCAGAGCATTATTTAGCGCCATATATTTGCTGAATGTCATTAATACGACATCATATGTTCGATTTATATGACAGATAATTATCATATATGTATATGCAGAGCATCATATAACTTGCCATATATATGACCGCAGTTACTATGTTATGCAATCTTTACCTTTGATTTTCATGACTTTTCGCAGTCTAGAGTTGACTTGGAAAATGGGAAAACTTTGCGATATTTGCCAGGCAAACAAAGAAAATAACAACGTTTGTAATCGAAGTGTGTTTCACACCTTTTGTAGCACTCTACTAAATTTGCTAAAGGCACCTTGGGTTAAGATGAGTTCAGTTGAGGTTGTCTCGAGTCAACAGCAAACACCATTAACACATTGCGAAAATAAATGGCTAAAAGTGAAAGCGAATCAACTGGAACTGCACTCATAGTAGACACGCTAGACAATGCTGCCACGCCCACTGGCAGTAAAGTGCATTTATCTGCTGCTACCTGTCAACAGGGGGCGTGTTAATGAGTAATTTATATAGCATATAGTATATGTCAGTCGACAGTCGATGCCTGAGCTTAACGAGTTGCTAATTGAGCAGGCGACTAGAACTAAAGCGAAGCTGTGTATGTAAATATTATAATTAGTTTTGAGTGATTTATAAAACAAATACAGAAGTGAGTTGAGCTATTAACTTGGTCTATTTAGTCTGTGTAAATTACTGTTTAATGTAGAGTCGAGCCAATAAGTATTTATCCCACGCTATGCTACTGAAATGTGCTGATAATTTAAAGCCTATTAATTAAAATATCAATTATGGTAGTAGTAGTATTATAAAGTACATTATTTACAATCACAATCTAATTATTTTTAGCACTTTTGGGCTTTTCCCTTTTTCAGAACAAGCAATTTTAATTGTCTAAATTCCATGTCTGATAAAGCCGCTCATTTACGTAATTAAAAAAGTGTAACTCCCCCCTCGAAATAACCGTTACTAATTCAGCAGCTACCGCAAACAATATTTAAAAAAAAAGAAATAATAATAATAAAAAATGATAATCATAATATAAATTCATAAAAGCTTTCAAGCTGTTCGAATCAAGAGCAAAGCAAATCAAACAAAATGCTTTTGATATCAACACAAAAACCGGATTCCATGACAAGCGTGTGTTATAGATCAGATCTTATAAGATCATAAAAGCCACTAGAATTCTTTTTTTTTTTCTAACGAATCCGTATCAATGGCAATAACAAGAATTGAAATGAATTGCGTTTTCAATAGAAGTTGAAATTGTATTATAGTACACCTGCTGTTGATTGGTATGCCAACTGGTAGATAGGATTTCCGGGATCGCTGAGCCTGGTCAAGGCTTGGGATTGGGTTTGAGTTGGGGATTAAGTGTTGTCACTTTCGTTACCATAAATCAATCAAACTATGAAAGCCACAGCCGCAAACAAAAGGCCCATAAAACTCAAAGCTTTGACAGCAGCCACACCATTCCGAGCAGCATTGGGGCCAGTTGGGCCATTGTTGAGCCCATTTGGCCATTTAGCGACATTGTCGCCATCTGCTAATGGAGTCGCACCCGCTATGGCTATGGCATGGAGTCGGCTCTGACACATACTTAGTTGCACCCACGCTCTCTACTCTCGGGTATTTCCCATGTTGCGCAGGCGCTGCCGCAGTTCATCAGTTCATAAATCATAAAATAAAGCCAATGTTGTTGTTGTCTGCTATTTGTTATTGTTGCTATTGTTCGCTGTTGTTGTAATTGTGTTTTTTGGCTGCTGTTCAAGATATTTTTATGGCTTATTGAGTATTTAGCCATTTGCACGGCATTAAGTCATTTGTGGCAGAGGCAAATGCAAGGCAAATATTATATTTGCGACTTGCCAATTAACAGCTTGTAAAGACATTAATTGCAATGCATTTATGCATATACATTATTTTAGATAATTATGTAGAATATTATGAGTTTATTTACACATTTTCGTGATTTTATTTAATAGGAAATAATTTTTAAAATATTTATTGGCATTGCTCTGCCAAGTCTAATCAACTGATGCAGTCATTTCTTTTCTTTTTGATTGATTTTAATTATTTAATTCGTATTAATTAAATTCTTATTATTTATTTGATTATTCAGTAATTTTTTAATAATTCAATTTGATTATTTTTATAATTTATTTAATTTAATATTTTACTTATTTCAGCATACAATTTGTTCAACATTCAATAACTATATATTTCCATACGAAGAGAGCTCTTGTAATTAGTTTGACTTTAATTATTTAATTAATATTTTTACTATATCAGTATTTTTTATTTATTATTGTTTATTTGTCTATTATTCACTTCAAAAAATTATTCATTTTTATTTCCTTTAAAATATAAACAATTATATTTCAATATATCTGAAGACAGTCTCTAGTAACTAAGTTGTGTTTGACTTCTGCAAGGTCTAACATAATAAATGTAGTTTGCAATAAACTTAATTCAAGCGTTAAATAATTTTGCATTAACTTTATATAGTTCATCATATTACTTTTGGAGTTTTTTGCTTGTCATAAATCAAAGGGAATTTCGGAATTTTTCAACTTCAAGTTGATCTTGATGTGTTCGACGAATTCGCAATAAAATCCACATAAAATAAAAAGACAAAAAGATAAATAAAATAAAAACAGCACAGACGATTAATTGCTGATATATTTTTGCCCTTGTAGAGGGTACACTAACAATATTATATGTTCAGGTTTCACTGTGTGTGTGCGTGTGTGTGTGCGTGTGTTATACGTCTATCTATCAGTCTTTGTCAGCTCTAAGGTTTTATGGCTGAACTAAGGCTATGATATAAGGCTGCTAAGACGTAAGACTGGTCAGCATAGATGTACAAATTTTCCAGCTGTATACTAGTATACTCCCACTCGACTTTGGGTGTGTGTGTGTTGGCTCAATTAGCTTTGCTTTCACCTATTAATTTTGGGCTGCAATAAAAATGATTTACCTTAATTTGGCACTAATTTGGCAGCACACATGATTGGGTGTTTTGGGGATTTTGGCAGTCGAAAGACAATGGACCGATATACATAAATACCAGATACCAAATACCAAAATACCAATACCAAAAGATCGCTTCATTATAATTTTTTAAGCATATATTTTATACTTGAGTATAACTGAGAAATTAAGCACGACTTTTCAAGGCTGTTGTTAGTGTTTTTTATTATTTCTTCTTTCTGTGGCGCTGAGTCTGAGTCGGAGTCTGTCTCTCTGTTTTTGTTTCATTGGCTTCATTTTGTTTAATTTGTTCGGTTTTTTCTACCAACTCTATCTCTGTGAAATTTCGTTTACATGTGCACAATCCGTAATAAATCAGTCGACGGCGCGATAAATTCAATTAAAATAACTTAATTAATTTACTCACCTATTGCTTACTATTATTATTTTGTTTTATAAATAAAAATTGCTTCATTAATTGATAATAGACTGCGACTGAGATGAGATGCTGAAGCTGATCGAATTTTTGACACAATTTCAGTTGGAAATTCGCACTGCACTTGAGCAATTTATTTTTGTTATATTTTGTTGAATATTATTTGCTCTCTGTTGTGGTTTTCTCTTTTCGTTTGCTTTTTGTTTTGATTGTGAGTTTAGTACAGCGTTGATTCACTTGAATTTTTGGCTAATTAAAAAACTTAACACGTATGAACGTAGAAAGGCAAACGGCGTACAAATAAAAAATTTCGGTTAGTTTCAGACACAATTTCAGTTTCAGTTTCGGTTTCAATTTCAATTTCGTTTTTTACTTTTGCTTTTGCTTTCAGTTTCCGTATCACGCGGCTAGCCCAATCGCGGCTGCAGCTCGTAGCCAACTGAGCGTGTGGCCCAAACTGAGCTGAGCTTGAGCCGAGCCGAGCAGCGGCAACAACCACACACACACACACACACACCACACACACGTGTGACAGACGTCATGCCGGTTACTGGACTGTCATATGCAGCTAGACTGAGAGATAGCGCGAGTGTGAGATCGGGAAAGGGTGTGAGGCATATTCGGAGTCTCTTGGCTGTTCGTTCATACTACACCTATGAACTTTTGACTCTGGGCCCGTCTAATGCATGATTCATTCTGCATCGTATCGTATGCATATCTTTCTTTATCTCAACTTTTATCAATCGCACATATCAAACACCGGAAGTTCATTAGCTGTGCGGACAGCCATTCAAACAATAAACTGACTTTATATTTAATTTATTGTCAATTTTTGATCATTTGCCATTTTGCTTTAGTTTGTATTGTTTTACATTGTTGCGAATATGCGAAAAACGACAGAAAAAAAAACAAACTGTAAGCCAATGAGTTTATTTAAATTGTAAATTTGATTTTGCCAATTTATTTGCTGTGTTGCTTTTGTTGCGCTTATAGACACAATTCATTGTTAACAGATGCTTTTGATTTTTATGGCCAATGAAGGTTATTTCAGCTTTTATTTCTATTTTATATGTATGCATTCGTGTGTGTGTGTGTATCTGTGTGTGTGTGTCTTTTGCTACTTTACTGTTGCTGTGGTTGACTCTTTGGCAAAGAGATCTCTTCAGCTGCATCCATAGATCTTCTTTGGCTAGCAAACACTTGATTGAAATTGGTATTGATATCTATATGAATATAGTAGTATTGCTTATATTGCCCTTTAATCACTTTGCTTCTAGACTTACGCCAATTTCTAGAGTAAACTTTGAGAGACCCTTCATTTATTTCCATAATAGTTTATTTGCAAGTTAGAAGCACTTTTGATGTATTAATTTGGCTAGAAGCATTTTTCGCTTATTTTTTATTGTTGTTTAAAATTGTTTTTAAAGTGTAATAAATCATAATATTTTTTAAAATATTTTCAAATTATATCTGTAGGTGAGCAGACAGAAAATTTTGAATTTAGCTACAAATAAAGTTTCTTTTCTATTTCTTTTAATAATTGCAGAATAAGTTTAATTAAAATAGATTTATTTTATATTTTTTACACAATTTAAATTTTGATACGAAATTAATTATTATATATTATATTCATTTTTATATATTTTGTTTGACTATGGACCATTAGGTCTCCGTGAGGGACATAGATCAGCCGGCTCGCTATTCATTTTGTTGTATAATTTCTGAAATTTGTATATTTCTAGTTTTTTCATTTCGTAGAAATATGATTTATATTTCTATAATATTTTAAAATATTTTAAATTCAAGTAATATTTTTATAAATATTTATTTAATATACCCAAAAGCAGCAGTCGAATTCAAGATACAGTAAATTGAAATTTGTTTATCAATGTCTTAAGCTGAGCTTATCATACTGAGCACAGTTCAGTCCGCAGTTCAAAGTTCTACATCTACATTTATTTTTATAGTGGAAATTCCGGGCAGTCTATGAATACTGTAGTAAGCCCTGTTAGCAGGCGTCGGCGTGTGTTGCAGATTGTTTTTTTTTTTGTTTTTTGTTGTTGCTGCAAAACTTTCACAAAGTCAACCTTAGAGCATTAAATGCTCTCGCCGACTACGGGCATGTCGAGAAATACGGAAAAACCCTGCCGATATTTGGCCAATTGGATGTTTGGATGTGTCTCGTGCGATCGTCGTGTCTTCAGTTATAGTTGTAGTTGTAGTTGTGGCTTTTATCGAAAATGGTTTTTAATGCGTTTTTAAGTCAAATTAGTGACTTCATCAGCTGGGCTTGTCTTTCTTCTTGGCTCTGGCTGAATGCTCAGCCGGACTGGCAGGCGGGCAGTCAGCTGCCCAGTATCACTTAAGCTGCTCATTAATCAAAAGGCCAAAGGGGCTACGGCTACGGCCCTATGCCAATGTATCGGGACCATTTGCCAGACACGTAACTCAATGTAGGGGCCGCCCGTTTCGCCTCCAGCTCTGGGCTTAGTTTCAATTACGAAATTGTTAATTAGAGGCTGGAGATGGCCAACTGACTTGCGGCCTATTGCGTGTTCAGCGCTGTCGACGTCTACGTCAACGTCGGCATCAGCGTCGGCGTCAGGTAATGAAAACATCAACTTGTTGCCGTTCAATACAGTTGCCCCCATCATACATGTATGCAGTCAGCATAATTGCCTATGCCTCAGCCTATTACCTATGGCCGATTGAGCTATCAGCGTTTGCCTAATTGTTGCGCGAACAAACGAAACCGCGACAGAAACGCGCGTAAAACGCGCGCAACAACAACGCCATGTGTCCGCTTCGGCTCTCAGACTTGTATGAAGTCGTAAGCGTACCGCTACACTTCGACCGGCTGGAAATCGAGCAAACTTACATTTTTTCATTTGCTTGTTCTGTTAATTAACAGTGTGCCATTGGCTCTGTTAAATTTCAGAGGTTTATGGTGCTGTAAACTGGTAACTGACAAAAGCTGACTGCCATTTGGGCAAGCGCGTGTTATTTGTAATAAATAGTAATAAATTTAATAGCAAAAATGAATAACTCTAAATTAAATAACATAAGATATATTGAAATATAATTATAATATATTAAATTAATATATACAAAAATATACTAGTGTATAAAAAAATCTATTAAATGAAATGATTATAAAAGAAAATATATTTTACAAAAATATAGTTTTAATCATATAATTTAAATAATTTGGTATTTCAACATATGTATGTATACATTTAGGCATTCTCAATTTTAAATAAATTAAATACAGTCATTTTTTAAGGAAAATAATTATTTGAAAGACACTATAAAAGCTCCTTTCGTTTTAATGTTTTATATTTAATCTAATTTTGTAAATTAATATATAAGAAAACAATAATCTAACTTTGAAAATAATTAAATAAATATTATTCTTTTATTTAATGTCGACTAAGGTCAGTCGACAGATTATAATTAATTTAATTTAAATTTAAATTTAATAGAATGATTAAAAAGTAAAAATAAAAAATAAGAATACATTTAAATCTAAGTCTGGGGATAAAAGAAACGTAAAAATTCAATTGAGAATTTGTCAATAAATATATTGACAAATAATAATAAGCAAAGTTATATTTAAATTGTAAATAGTACTTTAGATTATATAATTTATATTAGCCATAAATTTTATAGATATATAAAATTGGTAATTCTGCCTACCCTTTAGCTGAAGCTTAGACTCCCACTACTTGAGATGCCTCTGCTTGGACATAAAGTCAATATGTTGTCAGTGAAATTGTAATTTATATTCATTGCTGGCACAAAAACTTTAGCATTTTGTCAGGAAAGAAAACATACACACACACACTCAATTGCTAGGGTATAGGGAGATGTATTAAGTAGGCGATAAGACCCTAATATGAGAGCAGCAGCATATCCATGTCCATATGGTTTAAATTTATGCATAATGAACTGTCACGTGCCCTAACTAAGTGACCATAAATAATAAAAGTCAGGCGAAAAAGCGGAAAGCGGAAAGCGGAAAGCGAAAAAGCACAACGAGAGGAAAAACTCTTAATAACTGATAGCGGAGAGCAGGCAACAAAAAAGGCAAGCCATGCAAGTTGACAATGAAAACGCTGGGCAAAAAGGAAAATAAATGAAAATGTAAAAAAAACGAAGCGAAACAACACACAAAAAAGTTAACAGGCAAAAGAAACAGGCAAACGGCAAAATTAACGCGTTCTATGGCTTTATCACTGAAAGCGAAGCAAAGCAACAACAGAAACAAAAGCAGAGAGCGCGAGTGTGGGAGAGTGGGAGAGCGGCAGAGTGTGAGAGTGGGCGAAAGCATTGGGTGAATGAGCGAGAGTATGAGAGAGCGTGTGAGTGTGTGTGTGTGTGTGTGTGTGTGTGCGGCTGGTGAGCGTAAAAAGTTTGTTCTATTGTGAAAAGTTGATGCGGTCGCCATTGCCAACGACCGACATCATCAGTTCAGCGTTCAGTGGAGTAACGACCACAGCTGAAAACGGACGTGTCGTGACGTGCTCGTGACGTGTCGTAACGTGCTCGCGTCGTGTCGTGTCGTGCATAGAATAGAATACAAATACGAATTGTCGACGTCGACTCGTGTGTCCCATGTTTGGCGTCCCAAGTACAAAAATAATACTATATAGTAAAATAAATGCAATAAAATAAAAACACACACACACACTCAAACACACACACACAAAGTTTAAAGACGGGAAAATCGAGCGTGGAAAATGCGTGTAAAAATACCTTAAGCGTATTAATGTTAATGCAATGCACCTCGTGCTCTTACCTTGAAAACCGAAGAATTCTCGATGCGTGTAAGTGCAGTAGCAGCAGCAGTAAAAGTGTCACAGCATCAGCATCAGTAGTGTTGAGCCCAAAAGGAAAATTCAATGAAAAATGCTCGACAAATGCGAGCGCGGAAAATAGCCAACAAAATATTAGTGAATAATAAAAAATTAAGCTATAAGTGTCAAATAAATCAAGTGCGACTAGAATGGCACTTGAGCAAGGCAGAAAATCTCAAGCACACACACAGATACACACACACACGCACACATACAGCATAGTATATGTACTTGTGTGGCAAATTTCGGGTGACGCGTTTAAAAGTGCAGAAAAACAGCGGAAAATATACAACAGCAGCAGCAGCAGCAATAGAAGTAGATGTAGTTGTAGTGGAAGTAATGCCACTCACAGTCAATGTCAATCCATTGATTTTCCTTTACAGAGATCAGAGTGTAAAGGAGTTGACTTTTACTCTATACAAAAGGAAGCTTTTTGCTCAGTTAAATTGACAAAATAAATAGAACTCTAGATTCGGCTATTTCTTTGTTTTGTTATTCACTGATATCAATGCTAGACTCTGCTATGTCTATGCTTTATTTACTGATATCAGTTCCAGACTCTTAAATTTCTTTGCTTTATTGCCAGATGTCAATACTACACTCTTCTATTTCCATGTTTTATTCACTGATATCAACTCTAGACTCTGCTACTTCTTTGCTTTATTTATAGATATCAGTTATAGATTCTGCCATTTCTATGTTTTATTCACTATCACAGAGATCAGAGTGTAATAGATTGGGAACAGCTTGATTTTCACTCTATACAAAAGGAAGTAGGACTCTAGACTCTGGTATTTCCCTGTTTTATTAACTGATATCAATTTAAGACTCTGCTATTTCTATGCTTTATTTCCTAACATCAATTCAAGTCTCTGCTATTTTAATATTTTATTCACTATCACAGAGATCAGAGTGTAAAGCACTTCTTTACAGTGGGCACAACTTGATTTTTACTCTATACAAAAGGAACTTTTTTACTCATTTAAATTGACAAAATAAATGGGACTCTAGACTCTGCTATTGCTATGCTTTATTCCCTGATATCAATTTTAGACTCTACTACATCTACGCCTTTTTTTACTGATATCAATCCTCGACTCTTCAGTTTTTTTTGCTTTATTCTCAGATATAAATTCTAGACTCTGCTTCTTTCAATCCCCGCTCTAATCTTGTGGTTGGTGCAAATCAAATGTCTGTCCATTAATAATGCCAGCCGCAGCATCAACGCCAAAAGAACTTTCACTTTGACCTACATTGTGCCACACTCCACTCCAGCTCCTCACCCCCTACCTCCCCACTCCCTTTACAGTCATTCCAGAGCGCCACTTACGGCAGATAAATGGCACAAAAATCGAAAACTAGGCAAACATCCCGAATAACAACAGCAAACACAACAACAAATTGCCAAACAGCAGCCAAAAAGCAAAAAACAAATAGGAAAACTTGTCAACAACATTGGCGGGGTTAGTGAGTGTAAAGGGGGCGGGGAGGAGGGAGGGGATGGGGCTTATGATTGACAACAATAAAAGTGTGGGCAGGGGGTTGGCGTCAGTTTGGGGCAGGGAAAAACATACAGGGAACAGACAGACACAGACAGACGCAGACGCGGCGTCGCAATAATCATAAAAGGGAGTTCGAAATGGGGGGTAAAGTGTGGAGCAGGAAGTGGGGGGTGAGGCAGTTTTAGTGGGGGGTTAATCGAGAGGGAAAGTCAGCATAAATTCAGCAGTATTATACGTCAAAAAGGGGGCCTCTTCAAGCCACAAGCCAGCCGCAAAGCCTTTAGTTGTTATGCTTGATTATTAATGCAGCAGCAGTAATTAGCTGGTGGCTAGGGTAGTTGGTAACTAGTGAAAGTGGTAGTTAGTAGTGGTAGTGGTAGTGGTAGTTGGCAGTGGGCCATTAACAGTTAGTGACTGCGGCTAACTTGCAGCTGCATTAATTATTCGGCAAACGCTTTGGCTAAAGGCCGCAGTGCCTGCCTGGCCCAAGGGGCAGGCCAATTAGGCGCATAAACTGTTTACAGCTCACACACACTCGCACACACACACACATGCATATAAATATAGATACACGCATATTGTCACGTTTTCACTTGACTAAGGTCAAAAGTTTCATCTTGCTCTCGCCACTGTCTCTCCGTGTGTGTGTCCATGTCTGTCCATCAGCATGGCCTGAACTTGATGTTGTCGCTGCTGGCGTCCGCGTCGCTGCCGGCGTCGCTGTCTCGGTCGCTGCCATCATCGTTGCTCGGCGAGGCCTGCAGCATCTATTTATAACGTATTCTGTGCGCGCCCGCACAAAAAAAAAAGCCAAAAGCATGGCCAATAAATATTCGAAAAGTTTTTTGAAAAGTGGCAGAAAAGGCAGAGAAGAAGAATAAAAGCAAACAAAAAGACAAACGTAAAAGAGGAATGAAACATATTTGCGACAAATTTACAATAATTCGAGTTTGTAATTGTCTCGTCGTCTTAACTGACTTACAGTTGGCAATCAAAGTTGATGGCAAAACTAGTGTGTGTGGCAAGCAGCGGCTGTGTGGCATGCAGACTCAAAGAGAGAGCGCAGGATACGCACTGAGAGACACAGAGTGAGAGTGAGCGATAGTAAGAGAGCATGTGAGAAGTGAGAGCGACTTCCAAGCAACAACAACAATCACAACAACAACCACAACAACCCCAACAACAAGCACTCTGAAGTGCTTCCAAAATAACACATTCCGCATACGACGTGTTGTCTCTGTGCGATTCGTACGGCTGTTGTTGTTGTTGTTGTTGGCTCGTGCTCGTGCAAAGGATTGTACGCAGCCATTGGAAAGCCAGAGGAAGTCAGTCTCTCGTTTCGGCTGGCGTTATTTTTCGTTTTTCGGCTTTCGTTTTTCTCGCTTCTTACTGTGAAGTTTCGCCTCGACTGGCTCAGTTCGTGGCTAAACTTTGGAGCGTGTTGTGCTGGAAACTGGCGAAAAGCGGAGAAAAACACAAGCTACTACTGTTAAAAAAGCAAAAGAGAACCGTAGCAAAGCTAAATAATTAAACAATTTACCAAGCAACTAACTAAAAGGAGTGCAAAAGCGAAATGTAGAAATTGTGCAGCAAAATAAAAGTGTACTAAATCTTGTATAGAAATTGTGTGCGAGTGTGTGGTGTGAATGTGCTGACAAAGTAAGGCGTGTACCCAGAACAACACCAACACACACACACACACAGACACTGCGCAGAGTTAGAGCGAGGGGGGGTGGGTGAGGGGAAGGGGGACTGAAGGGCAGGCAAAACGCAGACAGATAGGCGTACGGCAGTGCAGACAAACGGACGCGAATGCGGAGACAAATGAAACGAAACGAAACGTATAAAGCAGAGGACACACACACACACACAAAGAGAGAAATGAAAAGAAATGAAACTAAATAGAACTAAACAGAGGACTGAGGACTGAGGACAGTAAGATTCAGAGCAGAGACGCGTGACCAACACGGCGTATACGCATTACCATAAATGACAACCGAATAACTTTTTATTTGCCTCCGACTGCGTATTGTGTTTGCCTTTGTTTCTTTCAGTGTCACAAACACACACACACTTAGATAATTTTCTATTTTACTTGAGTTTTTTTCTGTGTCCTGCTTGGGGGCATTTTCAATGCAAATTTGTTGTGCGTGTGTAGTGCAATATAATTGGAGTGTGTGTGTATTTAGTATGCTTGTTTTTCTGTGTGTATTTGTAGCCTCATAAAACGCGCGTGTGTCTGTGACAAAACGCTGTGGCCATGTAAGGCGCAGCTCAAGCTAATGAAAATGCTTCGCAGTGAGCTTAAAATACAAAAATAATAAAATATAAAACAAAACCCCCAAAAAAAGGCAAATCTAAAACTCTCTTAACTATAATCTATACCTGCTACTATAGTATATACTCTACTATATACTCCACACTATATACAACTGTGCGTGTACTTCTAGTCAGGTAAGTACATACGTCAACGATAACTGATTTTGACTTGCAAATTTCATAAGCGTACAACGGGGCGTATGTGTAATTTGCGAGTGGGGGGAATTATGTTAATTCAATCGATATTTTTGGACTAATTTAGGCAGCTTTTTGCATACTGTTTACGAGTCAATTAGCGTTGTAATTGGACATGCTACTTTACGTACTCAACTCGACTCGAGTCGACTCTGGCACCCTTGTGGCACGTTGCCCAAAGTGGAAGCAGTATTTGTGTGTGCCTTTATTTATCAATAACAATTACACAAGCTGAGCAAACACATTTCAAACTTGTCAAATGGCATTAGTGCCGTTTTGGTTAGGGGTTTGTCTACTCAGCTACCACTCTTCTTCACTCTGTTTGCAGCTGATAAGCAATCAGCCGGACCGAACTGATAAGCAGGGAGTGCTGGCCATATTTATGAGTCTTGACAATTTGAGTGAAAGGTGCGATTACTTTACCCAGGGGCGAGCCAGTCAATGTCATAAAACTCTCGCCTCAACAAGCTCATACATAGGTGATAAAAAAAACCACACACTCGCACACACACACACACACATACCTGCAGAGGTGTAAACAAATGTGACAGGATGAGTGCACGGCTCTTAATGGCTTTGCAATTTCATTGTCAGCACGAGGGCGTGGCCAAGAGGCGTCTCTGACAATTTCCACCTAACCCAAGCAACCAAAAATAAAGTGGAGCACAACTTGTGTTCTAAATTTACGAGCTACATTTTGTTGTTGCCGAGTTAATTTCAGTTTTGCTTATTGCCATCAATAGGAACAGGTAGTTGTTTGGGTTAATGGCCAGCAAACATTGAATTGGTGGCAACGGAAAAAGTGGAAATGTGGCATGGGAATGTGGTAAATATGCCTAGGGTCTTTATTAGAAGCAGCGTGACCTTGTAGGGGAATGCCTATTAGGAGAGAACTTTCACGATATTAAATTCAGAAAATCGATGAAATTTAATTTGAATATTTCAATAACTCTAATAAATATAAATATATTTGTAATGAAGTAATTAAAAAAATATATAGATAATATTTTAAATTGAAAATTATTGCTCATTTAAAATGATTTATTTTTGAGAAAATCTATGTAATTTAATTTGAATTTCAAAATAATTCCAATAAATATATATAAATATAAATATTTATACAATGAAGTAATTAAATAAAAATATATAAATAATATTTTTAATAGAAAATCATTGCTCATTTAAAGTGCTTTTATTTTTGGCAAATACTTGTAATACATTTAAAAATTTTTATAAATGTTCTCCGGCATTTACTGTATTCAATTTAACTTCAAGCCAAGACTCAACTTTAAATTAAACTTTCTACTGCCTACTTTAACTACTTTCATTAACTGTCAGCTAGAGTTTATTCAACTCTGTCGATTGACACATTACTCTTATGAGCCACTTTAAAGTTGTGATTGCTTTTCAACTCTCCTCTGTAATACTCTTTCTAAAGACTTACGGCACATTAAACTATCAACTTTTGACATTAAAGACATGGACAGGATTATGCTGACAGGATAGTTACATAGTAGCCAAGCACTTATTTGGCTCATTTGAGTTGTTAACTGGAATTGGGGCCAAGCGATGGTAAAGTTGATGCCACTTGTATGAGGTCACTTCAGGTTCGAGTCTATTTATGATATTCGCATTTGCTTGGCTTAGTTTCTAGATGCCTTTGTGCATTAGTTATCCCGGATGTCCTTTGCCGATGACGTGCATACGTTTCCAAACAACTTTCCCCTGCTCCTACTGCTGCCTTATGTCGATAGGCAGAGGCTGCTTGGAGAAAGTCAGCGAAGCGAGTTTCCATTCATTTTTTTTAAAGGCATAATCAATATTTGGCAAGAAGCCGAGCATGCATATGACAAACAGCGACAGCGCCTAGAACGACACGATATATAGCCCCTATAGAGAGGCTACAGATATGTGTATATATATACTATATAGTATACTATAGGCACGGATGCCATTGAGTACACACATTCATATTCACATTCGCAGTGTGCACTCGTTTCCGCATCTGAGTGCGCTTTTGATGATTTGCTAGAAGTGCTGCTGCTTTTGCTAGCCAAATTGTTGTTAAAGTTTGAATACAATTTTCTTAGCCTTGCCTACTTATTATATACCCTGTAAGGTAGCAGGCCGAAGAGAGGTTGATGAGAGAAGTAGTTGCTGAGATATACTACATATATAATAGTATAAATTATATTTTCATTTATTTAAAATCTACTTATACCCTGTAAGGTAGCAGAGCGAATAGAGACTGCTGAGTGAAGTAGTTGCTGATTTATATATTTAAATAAAAATTAATTTAAATTAAATTCAAGTTGAATATTATAAGAATATTTTATATCAATTAATAATATACTGTAATTAAACAGTTAAATAAATAAATACGTATATTGCCTTAAAGGCTAGCAGTATATTTTAAATGAATGAACAAAATAAGGCTCAATTCCGAGTATCATATTATAAAGAATATTTTAATTAATTTAGTTTAATTTATTTGAATTATAAACTTCCAAATATTTACTACTAAAATATAAAGTAAAATTATTTATAAAGTTACATAAATTTAAAGAATTATTTAGTATTATGAAGTTTATTTAGTTTAATTTATTTTTATTATATATATTTTATTTACATATACAAATATTTAATACAAAAATAAACCAAAATGATATATTAAATTACATAAATTTACAGAATTATTTACTATTATGAAATTTAGAAATATATATAGCTAATTGTCATTACATAAATTTCTAATCTGGTAAAATTACGCTCTTCCACCTCAGTCATCAGGCAGTACGAGTATGTAGTATTAGTGAGGAGTACAAGTTGTTTATTTGCCAAGTTCTCATTACTCCAAACTGTGACAAGGATATCTGCTCATCGACTTCATTATATAGTACTACTGCTCCCAACTTGCCTCGTACTTTCACAGTGGCGATAAAAATCAATGTTTCGTGCTGCTCTCTAGGCTTTGTTTTTGGCACACATGCAATGGGCTTGTGCCACGTGGGAGTTCAACAGTCACAGTCACAGTGGCATCAGAGTCAGAGTCAGCGTCATCCACCTTTAGGCTTTAGTAGACTCTGCTGTTGACATGAGCCGCAAACTGCCTGCTTGCCTCCTTGCCTCCTTGCTGCAGGTGCACAAACACAAGCATAAGTACTATATTATGTATGTGGGCGTTGCTAAAGCTGCTTTAAAGTGCGGACAATACAATTGAGTTTAGATTTAGTGGCAGACAGGGGTGAGGGTGTGTGGGTGTGTGTGTGGGTGTAGATGTGGGCGTAGTGGGTTTGGCAGAAACCGTCAAAACTTTCATGTGCCGTTAGCGCATTTTTCTGTTTGTCGCCGGCAGGTCACGAAATGGCAGCGCGCCACAAAAAGAAAGCAAAAAGAAAGAAGAAAGAATTCTCTTTCAATTGGGCAAGTGGAGCGGCAATCCGCCAACAACATGCTACCAATTGAGTAGCTGTCTTGGGTGTTATAGGGTCCCTTTGCCGTGTGCTGTCACAGACTGTTGGAGCCGCTGTCGCAGTACGAATAATACTTGTTGTCCTTGCCAGACTTGTGTATTATTAATGCACATGTTTAAAGCTCACTTCGATATACATATATATACTCTTCCTTTTATGCCTCTATTCAGCATGAGAATGAGCTTTGCCTGAATTGAGTGTCAATTGCTCACGCCCCAGCAGCGACAATGGCAACGCGTCGTATACGCAATATAATTAATCTTTTCGCCACAAAATGACTATGGGAGTTGCTGTAACTTGGCTCTTGGCATTGTGTTGATTGTGTTGCCAGCTATTTACATACAAATATACAAATATAGCACTACGTCTCGTCTCCGGTTCCGTTCGCTGGCTACTTTGAAGGCAGCCGCACTTTTGATGTACTCGTAAATGCCAGCACATTTATGCTAAATGGCAGCCACCAACAACAACTTGAACTAATTGCCGGGCATCTGAGTGTGTGTGTGTGTGTGTGTGAGTGGGAATTAGTAATTGTGGCTAAAAGTGTGGCACTTACAACGCTGAAAGTGTTGCAAGCTGTGTAAATGCAATTGTTTGTGGCTGTAGAGAGTTGAGTGGATGCTGGAGAGGGCAGGAGAGTAGGTGTGAGTGCAAGTTGTAGTAGTAGTAGTAGGTACATAGTAGTGGTAATAGTAATGGTAAAAATAATAGTGGTAGTAGTAGTAGTAATAGTAGTAGTAGTAATAGTAGTAGTAATAATAGTAATAGTAGTAGTAGTAGTCGATTAATTCATGATTACCAGCTGTCACTTCAACGGGTGTATTGGTTTTAGTTCTGCAAAAAACTATAGGTATTGGATCAAATCAAACATGCAGAAATTAATTTGTAATAATATTAACTTTCATTGAATTAGAATGACTTAATATTTTATTTAAAAATGTTAGTTTATATTATTAATGCACACATTTTTAAAATTCACTTCAATATGAACTCTTTTATGCTCCTATTCAGTATGAATGAGCTGTGAATGAATTGAGTATCAATTGCTCAAACAGCGGCAACGCGTCGTATACGCAATATACATAGCTCATCTTTTGCCAATCTTATAACTTTGTACTGTAACTAAAGCACTTTGCTAAAATATATTCTCATGTTAAAATATAATTACAACGCAGATTTGATCAACAAATGCAGCCCTCATTCTTATAAGAGTATTTGCAAATAATGAAAATGTAAATAATCTAAGTCAGTCAGTCTAAGCCAGTCAGGTCAAAGGGTTGCTTACTTACTATCTTCTATATATTGAGAAACACTAGAACATGTCTTATGCATTTGTTTTCCGATAAACTTGATTAACAAAACTATCTTATTATTTCTGCTAATTTTCACTAATAAGTAATATCTTCTATACACTACTGATGCTGCTTTTTATAAGCAATACACAGAGTCCTGCTACTCTCATCACCACCGCAAACTCTCACTCCCCTCTCTACCACCGAAAAGTATAAAAATGGCTGCTGTGGTTACTCCACCAGCTGCTGCTCCATCCATCTGCTCCACCAGTTTCTGCTCTGCTGCTCCGTGCTGTCAGTTGACTGGCGGTAATTATGAGCAGGAGCTTGGGGGAAATGGAGCTGGAGCTGTCAAGGCTGCTGCTGCAAGCGAACATTAGCGTCATCAGCATTGTGATAATGATGACAATGGAACTTCATTATTGTTGTGAAGCAAATAATAATAATTATCTAAGCAACTGGCAACTGGCAACTGGCAATACGCATCTCACATAACGGGCTGGCATAATTCTTTTTTAATGGCGTTGAAATTCAATTAAGGCAAACCCTTCCACTTGTCACTGCTGCAAATTATATGAAAAGTGTGTTGAAGCGTGCCTCGCAGTGGGGTGTGCATGTGTGTGTGTGTGTGTGTGTGTGTGTGTGTGCGTACATGTTTGTGATATCTTAATAAAGTTAAAAGCGCCAACGCTTTTGTTGAACTTGTTACTGTCAGTTGCACACAGGCATCAAAATGCGAGAGAGATGTGGCAAGGGGCGTGTGGCATGAGGCAGGGGCAAGTTGTCGCAAAGTTTGCTCGTGCCAAGCGAAAACGATAATATGCTTTGGCCTGTCGCAACACGGCACTATACGGGGCGATAAGAGGGGTGTCGGCAGGCAGGCATATCGTGCTGGCTCAGATCAAAGCTTCTAAGGAAATTGAAAAATAAAATTTTCTGCACGCCGTGTGGAAAATGTAAAGCGGCACGAGGTCACTAGTACTACTAGACTCAGACTTGAGAGTCAGTCAACGATCCCACGCTCACTTTTTAAGGTTCCTTCCCTATTAAAGCTGTTGGGGCAAATACTACTAGCACTAGTACAAAGCTCGCTCGCTGGTAATGGCCACACGGGCCGTATGTCAGTGGCTTTATCTGCGGCTCCTTTGTTGCCTCATTTTGTTGCAAGCCAACGGCGGTGCATGTGACATTTGGCTATTGTTTTTTTTGGTGTGTCACAGCAGCAAAGACGTGCATAAACATGGCTACAGTGGAGACCAGCTAAGAGTTTCAGAGAAGAGTAAGCTCTGCTTATAATGGGGGAAATTATGTGAAGGAAAATGAAAATGCCTTTTGTAGGGGAGAGTGTACTTTGTAGAGTGGTTTATATATTTGATATCTTTCACTTGATGTTTAATTTATACACATAAACTAAGCATACCCCATCTATTGAATAAGTACAGTACATATAGTTTATTACTGAAACTTCCTAATCAATTTGGTGACTTTTCTTGGCCGTGGCTATTATTGTAGTTGCAAGAATATAATACTCATATAAATAGTATATAATATGTACTATATATTGTATAGTTTATACCCATAAACCTAGCATACTCTCAATGAATACAATACACCTTCTAACTTAGTCCAAAATGGACATAAAAAGCCGAATAGAGTTTCTCATAATCATTCACATCAATTCAACGATTACTTTATTATTTAACTCTAGTATCACTTAAGAGTTTTATCCTCTGTCGACTGCATATAGTTGCTACTCTTAGTCAGTTTTCACTGTAGCTGCTGCAGTCTACATAAAACACGTAGCTCGTAAAGCGAGCATATGGCTTCATTTCACCTAGGAAGAGACTGCTGGATTCCCTTAGATAAAAGTATGTACACATATATATACATATTGTATCTGTATGTATGAGTATGCTACTATAAAAAACAACAAGCAGCACTCAGGCTATGCACATGTGTGCCTGCGAGACAACTCTGTATATTTTATAAATATTTACCCGAAAGCTCACGGCTCACGCAGTCAGACAAGGACGTGGACCGAGTGGGTACGACTGTACCACTGACTCCTAGTCAGGAGCAGGAGCAGCAGTAGGAGCCAACTGTGGGCCATGTAGTGCTTCTCAAATAATTAATAATGCCTGAACCGTCAATAATGCGGCCATCTCTCACTGCAGAGTCTAACCAGGGCCAGGCCAGAGTACAGGGCTCAGAGTCGCGTTCATCTGCTTAACCTTTACTATTTAATGAGCAAAGGTAAAGGTATTGAGTTTTGTTTGCCGTCTCTAAAGAAACTTGGGCTGTATGCTTTGTTTTTATGTGAGGGATGCTGTGCTACCTTTGCTGAGTCATAAACAAACTCGAAGGTCTTGAATCTGTAGTAGTACTACATTTGGGATTTTGCAATTTGCCTAAAAGCCAACGCAAAGTTTTTTGTCAAAATCGAATCAAGTTCAACAATTTTCTATTAGCTAAAGATGGGCAATAAAATACATAGTACTCGTAGTAGTACAACAGGCGAGTGAGTGAACTCGGAATCATATTGAAAAATCATCATTGGTACTCTGAAATCACAAACAAATCAATAAAATTGAAAAGTTTATTTGATTCATAAATATACAAATCAATTTTTATGGGCCTTGGCTCCTAGGAATTGCGAGTACTTCCATAAGGCCTCACAGCACTTGTCGTAAAAATTATGGAATTATGTTCGTTGGCCAAAGAGTGAGGTAAGACAGCAGCCAAAAAAGAAGTGAATATGGCTTGCAGATACCCTGTACTAAGACTCATAACTGATTGATATAATATTGCTGAAATCCTGAATCAATAGTAATCACTTCTCATAATTTCTTTAACAATTCATTTATATTTATTAGCATTTTCTTAGTTAACCCAATTTGTATCTATTTTACTGCGAGGTAATTTGAATATGATAAAGAGCTTCCGCTTTTTGTTTTTTATTTGTGTGGCTGATTTGTTTGTTCAGCATTTCAAAAGCTGGGAAAACGATGATGAACAACGAGTATCAAATAAATTTGAATGCATAGATAAATAATATAAATCGTCTAGCTCATAAATTTAATGTTTCACCTTTTGCCATATATACAAATCGAAATCTCACAAATTACAAACATACTTTTATTTATCTCTATCTCAATAATTTTCCATTTCACTTACAAATCCCACTTATGCTTATGCACTACACCAAATAAGGGCTCTTCAGCTGGATTGTTGACTCGTAAGTAGAAGCCTACTTCTGCTAAATATGAGTGATAAGTCCAATTTGAACAGCTTAAAATAGACTTGAGCTGCTGTTAGGTTTGCCTGGTTTATGCGTGGCAGTAAATCGTGATAAAAACAGTTTATGAAGAGCTGTAAAATATGGATTTACTTGGCTAAGCAAGTGGTGGAATAGCATAAACTTACGAATTAAAAAGTAAATGTGAAGAAACACATAACAAATATGGTAAAAAATTATAGAATAGAACCAATATAATATAACAAATATGATTAGTAAAAATATCAATAACAAAATATTAAATATAGATTTAAAATACTGCAATTACTTTCTTTGAAATATACCTTCCTAAATTCTTTTCTTATGTGTGTCATATATGTCGTATGATTCATGAATTTCTATTTCGCATAAACATCATGTTCATGAACATCTCGTTATGGCTGTGACACTCGCCAAACACACATATAGTATATTCACTTATCTGCGGATGTTGATGTCGTCATAAGCACCACACACACTCGAAACGAGCCGCATTGGCTGTATAATCACGCTCATCAAATGAACGTCATCATTATCAACAACTCAACATCGTGACGTATGCTTTTTGCCTAGTCTCCTTCTGCTTCCTCTGCTTCTTCTTTGAGCACTTTACGCTCAAGTGAGATTAGCACAAACTGTTTACACAAACAACTAGAGACTACATACTACAGACTGCAGCTGGCAGTGTGTTGTGTGTGTGTGTGTGTGTGTGTCTGTTGAGTTTTCAATTTCTAGTCAGTTTCTTTTTTTGGCGACTGGCAATGACAAGCGACTTCAACGAAGCCCAACCAACACGCTGCCCCACTGGGGCTAGTTCAAGAGGGGGTGGAGAGGGAGTGATAGTCGAGCACTGTGACTGACATAATTTCCATGCAATTGATTGACAATTGCGGCATTTTGTGGCACATTTGCCAACAGGCAACCCGCCGAGCCTTGTATCGATTAGCCCACGGCAGGACACGACCAGCGTTGACGTAGCTGACTGGGCCACAGTGGGTGTACTCTCTGTATGTGTGTGTGTGTGTGTGTGGGTGTGTGTATATGTACTGTATAGTGTATACTTCAAAGTGTAATTGAATTGAGCAACAAGAGTGGCAGTAATTTGTTGCATACAGCACAGCACACACAAGTGGCATGTAGCAGTCCCTCATGTAGACTGAATTTGTATAATTTGCGCTAGTCTCCCAAGAGAGTAACTAAATTTAAAGCCTCTGACTAGGACAATCAGTAAATGACAACAAAATGGCACAGCTAAGCGCAGCTCAGCGCAATTGCTGTAAATTATGCCATAGTCAAAGGGCGCAGTCGAGCAAATGGCGAAAAACAATTAAGAGTGACTGTATGAGTGTGTGTGTGTGAGTGTGTGTGTGTGTGTGTGCGTGTGTGTGTGTATGTTATGCATGAATGCATTTGTTGTCGCCTGCCTGCCTGCCTTGCCTGCATCTTGACTGTCTTTTGTTCTAGAGCCAGAGCAAAGCCAAAGTGGGTCTGTCTGTACTCTGCGTCAATGCAGCGGCAACATCTTGACATTTGCATGCAACAGCAGGCATTGTATTCGCATAACCATTCATATGCAACAATCCCCCCACCCCTGCTCTCCCCTTGCGTTGCATAAACTGACGTTAAATTATACAGCTTGAGTTTTGTGCCAGCATTTAGTACTTGCATCTGACAGATACAGATACACACTCGAGGCAAACTTCAAATTAGGATAGAGCACTTACTCACAGAGTGAGTGTGTTGTAAATAACAACTATAGTACAATACAACACAATGCCTGATCGAAAATTCAATTTCAATTTGCCCTGGCAATCAATTTGTGTTTGTAAACAAAACATCTGCTGGCTTTCACTATGGTTTTTTAGACCCTGTACTTTAAAAGAGTTCAACAAGGTTTATTAAGTTTATGCAAAGGACAAATGGCATTTGTGTGTAACAGGCAGAAGGAGAAGTATATATATTCTTGATCAGGATGACTAGCTGAGCCGATATAGCCCTGTCTCTCTCTCCGTCTGCTGCTGTTATCAATGCTCAAGGCAAATTAAAGTGCTGAGTCTTCTACTTTCTCTTGCGTCCGACTGTAGCTTTCCGAGTTTTTGTTTTTTGGCTAATTGAAAGAGGCACAACTCTCTCTCTATATAGGCAGAATTTCTGTTCTTTTATTGATCTCTACTTGTAAAGTACAGGGTCTCCTACTGTCGCTTGCGTCCGACTGTAGCTTTCCGGGTTTTTGTTTTTTGGCTAATTGGAAGAGGTCCAACTCTCTCTCTATATAGGTAGAATTTCTGTTCAATTATTGTTCTCTACTTGTAAAGTACAGAGTCTCCTACTGTCTCTTGCGTCCGACTGTAGCTTTCCGGGTTTTTGTTTTTTGGCTAATTGGAAGAGGTCCAACTCTCTCTCTATATAGGTAGAATTTCTGTTCAATTATTGTTCTCTACTTGTAAAGTACAGAGTCTCCTACTGTCTCTTGCGTCCGACTGTAGCTTTCCCAGTTTTTGTTTTTTGGCTAATTGAAAGAGACAATATATAGGCAGAATTTCTGTTCTTTTATTGTTCTCTACTTGTAAAGTACAGAGTCTCCTACTGTCGCTTGCGTCCGACTGTAGTTTTTGCTTTTCGGCTAATTAAAAGAGGCACAACTCTCTCTCTATGGGCAGAATTTCTCTACTGCTTACTTTTATTGTTAATGCACACTTAATGCGCTGTTATAAATTCCATCAAATTTTCAATTTGGAAATGATATGCAAAGTAAACACATACAGGAAACGCTGGCCACCACCAAACAAGCGCATCAAGCTGCCACATCAAGTGTGTGTGTGTTGTATGGGTGTACGTAAATCAAGAGATTTTAATGCCTGACACAGGCTGCATTCCCCAGCTAAGTGCCCCTGCAGCAGTCCAATTAAACAAGCGGCTTATTTTAGGCATTTATTAAATAAATACGAGCGTAGTATACGACTCTCTATTCAAAACAAACAATAGATTTACATTTCAGCTGGCATCGGGGTTGGCGCATGTTCCATGCACACACACACACACACACACACACAGAGGAGTGTACATTTATCAGGTGGTTTTCCCAAACGCCTTAAAATAGAATATTTGTTTTCAATGAGCGCAGAGACACAGAGTTTCCGCAGTCAGAGAGAGAGCGTGAATGATGATGATGATGAGCTGGGCGATGCGTTTAATGTGGGCCACACAAACTGAAATAGCCGGCAATTGTGGCTGCAGTGCATCAGCATGGACACACACACACACATACACCTCTCTCTCAGTGTGTGTATTTTATTTTTAATTTAGCAAAATTCGTATAAGCGCTGCACACCAAAATAAACTCTTAGTCATGTGGGATGTGTGTGTGTGTGTGTGTGTGTTTGTTGCCTTCGTTTGCTTTTTAATTATTTACAACAATCATCTATTAATATACTTGAGATTTATACAGATTTTGATATGTTTTGCATACTTGTGGCACGGCACATTCACATTTCATGGCGACCTGTGTCAACGCAGCGTATGCGTAATATTCTTATTTTGTTTATGATTCTCTCACATCTCTAGGGCCATTCCACTTGTTGTAGTTGTTGTTGTTGTTGTTGTTTGGCGCTTGGCTTGTGTATAAACAAATCAGAAGAGCTCTATATATAATTTGTTTATACACACACACGCACACACGCACACACATTACTTTCCATAACGCAATGAAAATCGTTTAACGGCAACATATGTTCGTTCGGCTCCTCGCTTCTGGCTTTGCCAAAAACATCAACTATGGCTGAAGCAAATATTTATTGTTGCAATATTTTCGCACAGTTACCCCCCATTGCCTCACCTTTATATTAATTTCGCTGTGCGCCAAGGTTCGCATACATATTTGCAGATAAAAATTTAATTTTGCCGCCTGCCAACTAGGAAAAACTCATTTTCACATTTTCACAATTTCCCCATCTAACAGCTAAGTGCATGTGGTGGGGTGGTGGGGGGGTTGTGCTAACCATGGCGTCATCAATTTAAAAATGCGCCTGCCTGTGGAAGTAGCAGCGGCAGCAGCAGCTGATAAGACCCAAGCAGAGGTCGGACGTGCCCCAATGAGGAAAGTTTTGTGCCATTAACTTTGTGGCGGGCACAAGAGTTCCGTTCCGTTCCCACTGGAGCCAAGCAGAAGGTCATTATGTTTATTAGCTGCACTTATTTTAGACTACGTCCCCCGCCCGCCCTCTTCAGCATCGTCAGCATCTGCAAAGAGCAATTTGCACTTGGCACACGAATGCGAATTTATTTCCGTTTAGATTGTGTCATGTTGGTAATTTTAGTCCACGCTGCGTATACGCAATGCAATCAACATAAATTCAGTGCAGTGTCAGCAGCAGCCACAACACCACAGCCACAATTCAACATGACCACTCATAAATATCATTTATCACGCCTTTATTACTATTTTCCACTCTATATGCAACGGACCTTAGGCTACTTTTTGCCTGGCCTTAAAACAATGTCAACTGACCGACAGAAATATGTATAAGACGCTTAAACACGAGCGTCGTGTTTGACTTGACACCTGTCAACTATTTGAGGCATTGTTGTGGCTTTATTGATTTTGGCATTAAAGATATGCCAAGAATTGGTTCAGTGAACTGACAGCCATGCTGAGGTAGTATATTAAACTACAATAAAACTATGTAAATTCAATTAAATCACACTCTTAATTCAATTAGAACTGGATAAAGGGGACTTTAGTTGTCAGTGAAGCTGACATAATTGAAATTCTGTTAGAGCTGCTCTAAATTATGTCTTATTTTAAGTTGAATTTCACAGGGAAAATTCGATAAGTTTGAGATATATATTCGGTAAGAATCTGTGTGTAAAATAATACTAAGTGATTGATCACTGTAATATATAAGTAGCACTACTTGTGGTGTTAGATAGTCATTATTCTATTGAGTGAAATATTATTAAATAAAAATATAATAATCTAAATAAAGTATGAAATACTGTAAGCAGTCTTATTGCTTAATAAATTGTTAGTTAGTTGAGCTTAAGCTTAGGCAAACCCAGCTAATATGAAGAGCATAAGATTGCCTATGAAAGTGGTCAAAAGAAAGGGAAACTAATTGCCTATTCACTCAGTTTTTTACTGAGTATAGTAACCCTCATTTATTCCAAGTTTATCCACAATATCTATATACTCAAATCTAGCTCTATTCTTACCAATATTTATATATCAAAACCTAGCTAATATGAAGAGTATAAAACAGCTTATGAAAGAGGTCAAAGGAAAGGAAACTGATTGCCTGTTCAGTCAGTTTTTTACTGAGTATAGTAACACTCATTTATTCCTACTTTATACATAATATCAATATATCAAAATCTAGCTCTATACTCCATATTAATATATCAAAACTTAGCTAATATCAAGAGCAAAAGATGGATTATAAAAGATGTCAAAAGAAGGTAGACTGATTGCCAGTTCACTTAGTTTATTACTGACTATTGGAACTCCTTTTTATTCCTATCCTATCCAAAATACAAATATATCAAAATCTAGCCTTTTCTTAATCATATCAATATACCTCGTTCTAACAATTTCAATTCAATTTCTGTTACACTAACTTTGACTAACTTTTAGTCACATTCCACTTGCTCTTGCGAGCTGTTTACATGCTTTACATGTCACGCCCTATAATTTGCATTTAGTTGTTGGCATAAAAGTAAACATTAAAAACTTAATTATGTATTACATATTGTTGCTGTTGCTGCAGCTCGTTAACAAAGTGTGCACATCATGTGTGTGTGTGTGTGTGTGTGTGTGGTTATTGGGCGTTACATGTTTTTGCATACATGGCGAACAGATTGTGTTTGGTTCTGGTGCTGCCAAGCACCCTTTGGCCAGCCCATAGACAAACAAAATAAAGCAAGATTGAAACTGGAGAGTGAAACAATAGAGCCGAAGGTCGTCAACGAGGCTGGGTGCTGGATAAGCCATGGGCAGAAACAGTCTGTGTGTACGTATGTGCATGAGTCGCCTTACGGACCAATAAAAAGTGGCCGTTAAAATAGCATTTATGGTTTCAACTACGCAGATTTACGGCCTGTTTTGTTTGAGTAATGTGCAATTAAAACAGCCAAGTGCATTAAATTAATTTAAAAAATTCAGCTGACAATGCCAAAGCCTATGGCCAGAGTGCAGGACCATGGAATCCAATGAGAATATGTACTGAAAGAGCAAGTAAAAAATTCGTAAAAAATGCGTAAAAAATATAATGAATTGCAGTCATTAATAATAGCTGAGGGATTGTGTTATTTCAAGTAATTGCACAGATATAAAACTTTAATTATTTCGCATACGCTGGGTAAACAATAGGGAGTGGGCTATCTATCGATTTCAATTCGATTTTCCAATTGCCAAATATTAGACACTGTATGAAACTGATTTAATTGTTTATATAGCTCGAGAAATAGCCCATATTGCCGGCAATTAAATGTTAAATATTTTCAACAGTTTTTTTAAGGCGAGCACCCAAATGAAACAAATCAGAAATCTGTTTAAATAAAGTTCAACTTCCGCCAAAAACAAAACAATAATAAACAATGATGTGGCATATATGTATAAATATATACAGATGCTTACTTATGCTACTTATAGGCTGTATCAGCTGTTGGCCTGTGATAAAGGCCATAAACAATTGTTCATGCTCGCAGAAAGCCAATTAAAATCATGCGCTGAAATGCACGCACTCACTTCAAAAGGCAGCGCAGACAGCAGAGGGCGGTGGGGGCGTGGGCGTGGCTAGACCAAAAGACATATGTATAAATAGTAGCAGAAAAATGTCAGCAGCACATCGAGCTGCTTGCCGCTCGTCAGCTGGTCCATAAAGCACGACCAAGCCAAAAATGTATAAATGTAAAATGTAAAAATAAAGACAGAGGAGAACTGAACAGAATTTGGTTCATTACTGAGAAGCCACCTTGACGTTGTCGCTTGAACTCATGCCAGAGAACTATTGAAGGGTGTTACGAAGGTCTAAGTGAAACCAAACCGAACCAGTTACAGACACAAATTGTGGTTAAGAGATGCAGTCAAAGATACAGTTACATACAAAAGGAGAAGTATCTAAAGAAATGAAATGAATAAAGAGATACAGTGAAAGACACAGTTATAGCCTAGTCTGTATCAGCTTAGTGTCAGGAGAAGTATCTAAAGAAATTGAAATAAATAAAGAGCTATAGTAACAGATACAGTTGTAGTCTAGTCTGTGTCAGCTTAGATACTCTTCGACCCGAAGTGCGCACTTGCTCACATTTCCATGTTGTTTATGCCGAATTTGCCGACATATAAACAAATTATGCTTGGCATCACATATTCTCAAATATTTATACACACATACACATAGATACAATTAGTTTATATTGCCATCATTTAACAGCCTTGAATTGCTTGGCCACAGGAACACGTAGTCAGTAGAGTAATTGTAATTGAAATTGTTCTTGTGATGCGTGTCTATTGGCCCCTGAGTGTCTGGCCCTTTCAAGTCAATTCATTTGCTGTTGTTGTTTGTCATAAATTGCCCCCTATATAGTAATCGATATTCCGTTTAGAATTCACTCGCATTCATAGTAGTACTAGTACGAGTATTTCCCATTTACTCGCATTTCCAATGAAGAATAATAAGCGTGTGATTGTGCTGACTGTAAGAAAATTCTATAAAATTTCTTTGCCTTCTCCACTTCTTCTCTTCTACATTGTATAGTTTCCACGAAACGTGAAATACTTTCGGGCCATGGACGCTGCACATTTAGTAGTACAAAGTGGCTTCAAAAATACAAAATTATTGCGCAGAACTTTTGCTTTTCACACGTAGCCCAGCAACTCGGGCATATAATACGCTAAACTACGTATAAAATGCTGCTATGTATAACAAATAGCGTAATATTGTTGCTATTCAAGTGATTTGGATTTGATTGATTGGCAAAGAGTTGCTGAAGGTGTGTGCAGAGTGATGCTGATGCCCTGTGAATCTATAACCTGACAAACTGACTGACTGATTGACTATCCCAGGTAATTTGCTAAGAAGTCAAAATCTAAATTTACATACACTTTTGTTTCGTATCACGACAAACTGCGAGCGACCGTCGTGCTTACATTACAACTACGCAGTAAAATATTAAAGTCGTAATGCAGATAGTGCGCAGTTCGAACGATTGTAAGCGAACTGCCTACCTTTTCGATTACCAAATTCAACCTGCTTGCAGGTGGATTTTTGGAAATTCTCATTAGGAGAACTAATAGCCCATCAGCTATCATTTCACTAAAAAATTAGGTCGCTATGCTCTACCATTTGAGCTGCTCGATATTGATCAGTCATGTAGTCACTCAGTCAGTCAATGCAAATAACTTTCTATATATAAAAGATATTTAATAATTACATAAAATATGCATTATGTTGTCAAAGTTCTTTAAATCAATTTCACATTACACCTGCGTCAAACCACAATGTTGTTATATTTAAAAAAAGAAAAAAAATCTGATCGAAAACTTTTCCGGCATAGAACCGCGTCTTTTTGGGTTCTCCTCCCCAAGTGAACTGAAGCGCGTTAATTTGAAGGCACTTCAAACAATGACAAAAAGAAAATGAAAAGAAAAAAAAAAAGAAAATAATGGGAAAATCTGAAACAGAAAAGAGAGCAAGCATTTGGCAATATTTTGATTACTTTGGTGGCTGATGGAGAGGCTGGGGGCAGACCGGGAACCATAAGGGATTTAAATGCTGGCACATTTATGTTGTCAGTGGACTTGTCAAATACATGAGCAGCAGCAGTTGGTAATGAACAAATAGACCAAAAAGAAAACAAAACTTTGCTTTTCACTTTGGCAATTGGCCCAGAAAATGCGTTGTTCTTAGCTAGTGACTGGAAAAGCAGAGAGAGAGTGGGACCATTTTCACAAGATATTTGAAGACACATTTACAAAGTATGGAGCCAAGATAATTAGGTGTGCCATGACGAGTTGAAATTGACATAAATAAATGTCAATAAGAGCACTAATATATTACACAGTTTACGAGTAATACAAAGGAAAATAAACTACCCTCAAATAAGTTTAAATTGTTCAAACTATAAAAGTAATTTTAGTTTTAGGGTAATTAACTCTTTGAACTGTCTCCAACAAGTTTTCTTTCCCACTAAATCTTACTCAGATTTCAAATGGCTTTTAACGAGTTTTCTGCCTCGACTCAATTCCATTTACTCTCCCGAAATCCTTTGCTGATAAAGTTCTTAAAAGAAAAGCCAAGAAAATCAATTAAAACCAATTTTAATAGAAAGCAAAGTGTTACATCAATAAAAAGAGCAAAAGCGAAACAAAAGCCAGCGAATGGTATTGCCATAAAAATAATATATGTATTCCCATTTGACTTGGGGTCACTCATTCGAGCTGTTGCCAAAAATAGCAATATATATATATCGAAGGGAAGCCGCAACGGGACCGGAAATGAGAATTCAATATAATAAAAATCATTGAATTGTATCATTTTCATTTTCATCGAGGACTATTGTTGTTGCCATTGGCAAAATTAATAGATAACAAAGGAGCAGCAGAAAATACAGAAAAGCTGACGTCGACTAATAACAATAAGAGACAACAGAGCAGATGAAGGAAATTAAAAAGGCAATAATAAAATATATACATATATACTTATGCTCTATAGACTTTATTAAATTGTGTGCAGAGTTTTAGCTAATTAATCCCAACTATCTCTTCGGCCTTGGCTGAGCCAATCAACTCGAGTCTCGAGCCATAACAATGAAAGATGGCACACTGCATGCCACATGCCACACGGGGCAAATGGCCTTCGTTTGTAGCATCCAGCGCTAATTTGAAGTTATGTGCGTGCTGATGTAACCAGAAACTAGACTGAATCTGCCACGGTCTCTGGTTCGAGGCAATGTATTTCCATGCGCACCTAAAGGGCATAGGTGAAGGCAACGCAGGTAAAGCAGAGACAAAAGAGTGAAGAGCCTCTCGTATTGCGGTTTAAAGGCGTGGCAGGTAAACCGCAACTAAGTTCTTCATAGACATAGTCAAACACACTGAACAGCTGATGGAGAAGAGCTGTAGATTCAATATAGTAAAAAATGTATAAATAAAATATGCATAATGTCAAGGCTGCTCAGAATTTATTATGTATGAATATAATTTAGTGTTATTTGTGTATAATATACTAGTATACAGCCTCAGCTGCAGTCGACCTCGTTGAGGCAGAACATCAACATCAACTGTCGAAATATAGTCACATCAACCACACACCGCAACACGAAACACAGTGCAGGCGCAACCAGCCGTGCAACATGCCACAAGACGTACAAATTGCCAAGCAACTTTCCGAGCAACAACAACAACAAGAACAACAATTATAGTCAAGGCAGTGCTTTCATCCTGTTTCCAATTTTCATTCAGTATCCGAAAACTTCCCATGCGCACGAGGCGGCTTTCGTTTGAATTTGGCCAAAGTAGGTCGTCTGCTGTCGTACAACTTCTAACAACCTCATTACGAGTTGTACGTATCCAACAGTGATGACGTCATTGGTTGAGCTCTGCGCTTTGCCAGCTCATTCGCCTGTGTAGCTGCGCACCACCACCCACCCACTCGACAGGGAGTCCAACTGCCCCACTGTGTGGGGGTTGAATGTTTCCGGCATCTGTCCGATGAGGTGGGTGTGGGACAGGAGAAGGAGGCTGGCTGACAGACGTCCTTAAAATGCCAAAATAGTTGACCTCAAAATGCCAAAAAGATTTGGCATTTATCAATTGCTTATCAGCGACAACAGATCGACAGGACTTTACAGAAATTGAAGTGTAAAAACCAGACTGTTTTGAAAAAAAGAACACACACGTATCCTGGAAGGACTTGCGCATAGAGAGTGGAGCGAAACTCTCTGAGCTGGCGTCGGCGTCGTTTTCAGTGTCATATTGTTGACTGGAATAGGAAATTGCAGTAAACAGTGGGAGAGAGCGTGTAGCCAGGACAACAGCAGGGGGAGCTGGAGGTTGGTTGGGGTGTAACATGCGTACCGCTGTAGGAATTATTATTATTATTATTATTTGCTTTCATTGCTTTTCGTTGCTGTTTGTTGTTGTCCTTTGTTGTCGCCCCTTTTCTAGGCACTCGTTTGCCACATATATTTATTTTACGATTGCTCTTAAGGACCCCGCCCCATCAGCAAACGTATCCTATTTCAAAATCCCATTCACACACACACACACACAATTGCAGATGTACGATTATAAGTAGATTTATATGTATGTAAGTGTGTGTGTGTGTGGGGGGGACAAAACAAAATCTGCACTAATCGCATTTTGAATTTTTTACAATTTTGTCAAATGGATTAAGCAACTGAGAAATCTCGCAGCTTACTTTCATTCATGCTTTATGTATTTTTAGGGGCTACTTAACGTGAGCTGTCCTGGGCCATAGTTGGCTGCCACACACACATACTCTATACGTAGTATATTTATGTAAATTTGAATTTTTCTTATTTGCATGCAAATCAGCAGCACACGTTCGGCAAGTTTCATATTACAGTATTACATTACGCATACGCCTAGTATGCAGTCGAGAACTAACGTAGGTTGGCAAAAGTTTTATATATCGAAAGAATATGCGGGCATATCACATACGTATTTGATTTTAAATTACAAAAGGATTTGGCAAATATTTGTGCTGCAGCTATTTAATATTGTATTTTTGTTTAATTTGAATTTAAATATTTGAGCAGCTCTTACCTTTATACCTCATATTTGTGCTGAATCTATTTAATATTGTATTTTTGTTTAATTTATATTTAAATATTCAATATTAGCTCTTACCTTTTTACTGCTATTTGTGCTGCATCTATTTAGTATGGTATTTTTGTTTAATTTATATTTAAATATTTGACTAGCTCTTTCCATTATACCTTATATTTGTGCTGCCTCTGTTTAATATTTTATTTTTGTTTAATTTAAATTTAAATATTTAATATTAGCTCTTACCTTTATGCCTCACATTTGTGCTGCATCTATTTAGTATTTTATTTTTATTTAATTTATATTCAAATATTTGATCAGCTCTTACCTCTATACCCTTTAAATTCACTTTAAAATAAACACATTTGTAAGCCCATTTGTTGGCCATTTGATAAAACTGACGAAGGATTTGCACTGACAACCCAACAACAACAATACAAATGTGCTATCAGTCTCCGTTCAACGTTTTTTAGGGCTTCTATGTCCTTCATTATTATTGTTATGAATTTCAATTTGTTATCTCAAGGCCGTTGCAGGAAATTAAAGCCCCAAAATATGCGCAACACTTTTCGCACCACTTGCTCACGTTCCTATATGTATGTGTGCGTGTGTGTGTGCGTGTGTGTTTGGGTATCCCGTAGACTGTTGTACGCTGCGTATACGTGATGTGTGTTTTAAACAAAATGGGATTTTAGTTTGATTTGGTTTTCAATTTCCGGTTACTTCGCCAACACACAATGAGCTCCATGGAAATTCATTAATTCAAAACTAAGCTTTTAAGCCCTAGGGTAAATACGAGTATGTGTGTGTCTACTCACAACTGGAGCCAATGTTTACTCTCCTTCCATTTTTAAGGCAATTTTTTAAAGTGTTTGAGCAGACCTTTGGCAGTAGCTGTCATTCATTTTAACATTTTGCTGGCAGCTTCTGCTGCCTTCGTCTAGGCGCTGTTTGGGGGCCTTCATATGCTTTCCAGCTCAGTGCGTTTGAAATAATTTCCACGGCTTTTTTCACGCTTAGACGCCAGTGAAAACCACAAAAGAAAAGCAGAGCACAGCAGACTGGCCCAGTTGGAGACAAGCACGCAATGAAAACGCACTCAGCCATGTCGAAATCTCAGTTGCAAAACCCAGAGCTGCTAAAGTAGGCAATCTTTGCAATTGTTTCAAGCTCTTGGCGCCACGCCAAGAGACCAAATCGACGCCTGATCTACATACACACACACACTCAAAGACATACAGAGTAGTATATAGCGTATCAAAGTCAAATCTAAACACACAAATAGATACAGTAAGAGAAAGCTTGAGAGTGACGTCACGGCGTAAGATCACAACGAAGACGTCTTCATTTTGTGTGTGTGTGTGTGTGTGTGTGGAATAAACAGCCTCTACATTTAGTATTGTTTTTGTATCGTATCTGGTCGGGGTAAACAAATTGGCTGCGTGCGCTCATCGATTTTTATGAGTTCAAAGATTTACTTCGTGCCGCATTCCTGCACATCGACAGCACAAAGATTTTCGCAAAAATGTATTCAAACGCATTCGCCTTTTGTATGCCAGAAGAAATCGGCAAAAATTAATGGCGTAATTTGTTTGCCAGCAACTCAAAGAAAACAAAATGTAAATAATAACGCAGACAAACAAGTCGGAATGCCAAAGAGCAAATCTCACTATGACAGATACAAATACATACGCCTCTTATTCTCAGCAAATTCACACATTCGATGGACTGCTATTAACTCTGATTCTAGGTCAAAAGACGTGGAGAAAACACTTCCGGAAGTGATCTCAATGTGTGCATAAATCAAGCGTTAAATCAATCAAATAAAATATAAACTTTAGCATTATACTATACTATACTATACTGTACTATATATGTATAGCAGTTTACTTAATGTAATTTTATTAACCTGTTGCTCTTTTATTTATAAACCTTGCTTTGCATACATACTTACGCGCGTGGTTGAAAATTTTATTCCAAGCTCAGCTCAAAAGGCTGCAACACTATTTTTTTAACCTAACAGCATGACTTGGCAAATTTTATGATAACATGCGAAATTCATTGCAAGTTGAAATAGTTGCATTCTTAAATATAAAAAAAGTTTGGAAGAAACATCAATTATTACAAAATTAGTATAGTTCTTTGATTACATTTACAAGGCATCAAATAAATAAAAATTATGTTTAATTTTGCTTAAATTTAATGCTAAATATTGCTACAACTGTAGTGATTTCCTTTTCAAATTTAAATTTAATTAGTTCATTTAAAAATGGCGCCTACGTACTCTACTTTAAATTCAAATTCGAATTTGGCGTTGCCAGATAAATCACTCTACATTGGCGATCGTCGACAACAAGTGCATAGCTGTTTATAAATTTAGATACTACTAATTTATAAAACAATTCAAATTTTATATATATTAAAATATTTATTCCAAGCTCAGCTCAAAAGGCTCATCCCAATTAAAAGCAGACGAAATGTTGAAGTATTTCTTAGAATTATTTTAATTAAATAAACCTATTGTTAATTTGATATCAACTATTTTGCTAAGTGTACGTATGCTGTTTCTCAATTAGGTTAATTGCAATTAAATTTGCACTTAAATCAAAGTATTTGGCATAGCTCAAAGCATTGCCAAATCTTGTTTTCGCCCAGACACGTGCCAAGAACAACACTCACACACACGCACACACACATAGTAATAAGTCTAATAACTGTTACTAGTTGAACTTGACTGGGCTTTAATTGTGAGCAAGCACGCGATTAATCTTAGCCAGTAATTTGACGTTCTACCACTATTTTTAGATGGCAATTAATCTCGGGGGTTTTTATTTCGACTGATCGAAATACTTATGGTGCCAGCGGGGTGGATGGAATTTTAAGTGATTTGCAGCCGCTGCGGCCAGTGATTATTTATATTTAAAATGTTGAATCAGCGCAAGAGAGGAAGAAAATAAATAAATAAAAAAAATTACATTAATAGAGACGCGGTCGGACTAAAAATAAACTGAAACAACTTGGCCAGCATTGAACTTACACATGTACCCAGTCCGTGGAGGTGGGGTTAACGAAAGGGGGAGAGCAGGGGGTTAGAGCATGTACTTAGTATGTATATAGTGATGTTGAGCTGTCAGACATACTGAGGGCCATTTATCATTATCAGAAGCCGAAACACCTTTCAAGTGACATCGAATGTTGTTGCAGCAACAAGAGGCAGCTGAAATACTGTGGGAAAAACAAAGGAAAGGGGAGAGGGTGGAGTGGGAGTGGGTAACAGAAAGATCGATTGTAGGGCCCGTTTGATTAATGTACTTACTGCGCATTTAGCAGCAATAGTGGATAAATAAATAAAAGCAAAACAAATAAAGCGAGAAAACAGAAAGCAATTCCAGTGCATTATAAATATTGTATTCGATGCGATGTATCTCTTTTGCTCTATATCAGTACGAATGTGTGTGTGGGGGTGTGTTTGTGTGTACGTGTGTGCGTGTCTACACCTTATTACACCATACACACGCATAGCAAACAGGTTGGCATAAACCCCAGACAAGCGGACAGACAGACAGACACACGGCCAGGTAATCGAGCGCATATCGAGTGTGAGTCAAAGAGCAATGGCCATAATCGAAAATCAATAATCCATATATGAATTATGGCCATCGGTTAACGGTTAACATCGCAATGCCCGATGCCCGATGCCCAATGGCCAATGGCCTCAGCGCTCTGCCCTCCGCCAAGACAATATTGTTTATGAATATTTTATTAATTTCATGCGACAACTACGCAGTTGTCAGACCAAATAGACCACAATGTCGCTCTACTTTCTCATTAGACTCATTTTAATTAATCGAACCACAGCATGAATCAGTTCCCAGGGAAAAACCCTTATAGAAGCAACAAGCGAACTGGCCAAGATAACACAGCCACAACAACACAAACAACAAAGGTTAATGACATGTCTGTCACAGTTCTGATACACTTTTGATACGGGTTTATTAAAGTCCGCCACATGCAAATCATTTGTCAGCTTGGAAAAAACTCCAATTATTTCAAAATTAGTTTAGTTCCTTGATTACATTTACAAGGCATAAAATGAATATACATTATGTTTAATTTTGCTTAAACAAAGCTAAATATTGCTGCAACTGTAGTGGTTTTCTTATCAAATTTAAATATGTTTAGTTAATTTAAATATGGCGCCAATGTACTCTAGTTTAAATTCAAATTTGAATTTGGCGTTGCCAGACGGGCCACTTTAAGGCCACTCTCAATCTTATTGTTGTAAAGAGACACTTCAATAAAAAGGTGCCAAAAATCGCCATACTATTCAAAAAGCGCCAATTTTTGGCACAAAAACGCCAAGTTCGGTAGCGTGATCAGAGCCGCGCGTTCCTGTGTTATTTTTTGTTTATTTGTTTTACGAAAGTTATGGCTGTAAAAATATCAGAAAGTGTAATAAAAAGTAGGAGAACGCAATTAACTCCTCATTGTCAATCGTCGTCAACGAGTTCTGTGCGTAATGATGTCGCTGCTGAAGCCACAGTCAGGCTGCAGGCCGAGCGAAAACGCGCGCGGTGAGAATGTGTGTGTGTGTGTGAATGTGGGCTGGCGTAGCTGTGTGTGCATGTGCGCGGGCATTCACATAACGGTACATGCGAAAAATTATGTGCTGCTGTTGTTAAATCTTGCTGCAAAGGCAAAGTAAATCGGCATTTACACGATACAGCATTTGCCTCGTGAAGCATTGGTTTGTAGGCAAGAGATGTAGGGAGGTAATGCTTCACGTCTTACCCCTCTACACCCTTTGCCTACAAAATCTATGCTTTATGATGCAAATGCTGTATCGTGTAAATGCCGATTTACTTTGCCTTTGCAGCAAGATTTAACAACAGCAGCACATAATTTTCATCGTGTAAATGCGGACTAATACAATACTAGTTGAAATCGATATCGGGCGACAGCATTATCTCCAAATTGTTCTAATTTATTTATGTACGTACATATTTGTTTATTAATTTTGTGACTATTCATTTATTTAACGAATCAAATGTTATGTATGTTAATTATTATTTCCATTTCATTTACCAAATTGAGTACAAAATAGTTTCCTAGTAATTCTGTATGTATCTATGCTTGGATCATAACACATACTATAGTTCAGAGTGCTTTGACATTAGTCGTGCTATTGATTTTGTTAGCAGCGACTGTTGCGTTTGATACTATTAGTAGGTGACGCCATGGCATGTGGCATGGGACTCATAAAACGGTAAAAACTGCTGAGTAACTCAATAAAAGGCTAAACACGCAGGGCGACCTTTGGAAAATATGCTACAGTTGCCGAGTGCAACAATTTGTGGCGAAGCATAAAAATGAGCAATGAGGAAAAACCAAAGATGAGGCTAAAAAGTGTTGGCATAAAGCGAAAAACTAGCAGACACTCTTGGTGCACCCACACAGACACACTCACACACACACTCGCACACCTTATATGCATGTAGATGCCGCCCACGAGCCAAGGCCAAGTTGGGCCAAGTTGGTCAAGATGTTTGCATGCCAATGGCCAATAAGTCGAGAAAGCACGCCAGAAACCAAAACAAAAGGCGAGTAAAAATTGGACTAACTTCAATTTTCCTCCAGCTCTTTTTTCTCATTTTTCTTTTTGGTATTTTTGAAAATGGAAAGTGTGCAAAGTGTTTAACTTGTTCCAAGTGTGTGTGTGTGTGTGTGTGTGTGTGTGTGGGAACTTTCTAAATTTGTTCGCATTTTAGTCGTGGCCGCTAACTAAATTAGAGCAATTGCCAATGGCAGTCAAGGGTCAGCAGTAGCAGTAGCAGCAGCAGCAGCGCCGCCGGCGTCGGATGTGGTTGTGGCCCGGATGTGGCTGGCTGTAAGGGGGGAGGGGAGTGACTGTACGTGTGTTGAAGGAGCGCCACACACACACACACACACACACATACACTCGCCAACATAGTTGTGTACATGACCAGAGGCACTGACTTAAGTGTTGAGGTTAACGCTGACGCATTTGCAGCTCAAGAACAAGTCCCAACACAATGGAGTGCAAGAACAATAGCAACAATAACAATAACAATGGGGCTGCAATTGCAATTTCACAACAAATACACTCAAATATAAATGCACTTGACTTGTGAATTGTTTGCAGTGGGCCAACAAAACGAAATGGCGCCATAAATTTAGTCAAAAAGTCGACAACAACGTCTCTTAAAACTCGGCAATAAATGTTCTCCATTTGCCCAACAACACACAACAACACACACACACTCTGACACGCTTTTCCATTGTACTCACACACACACATATTCGTACGTGTGTGCATTGCATTTCTTATTTGTGAAGTTGGCTTTGTTTTTACTGATTTGATTATTGTTGCTGTTACTATGCAAATGTCCCGGCTTCGACTGCGCTCCTTCTAGCAGCTAAATGGAATTTTGGCACTTGAATTATGTGTGTCCTGCACTCAAAGTGCAAACGATGCGATGGCGCTGAAATTGAATTACGCTGGCAAGTGAAAGCCTTTCCCAAGCCAATAAACAATATGTTCACATACATTTCTATATTTATGGCCGCACTCTCCTTAAAGTATACTATTTGGCATTAAATTTATTCCTCTGTCTGTGCACACAAACATTTCAAGTTACATACATACATAATACTTAAATAACAACAGTGATGTACATATGTATGTATGTATGTATGTATGTTTGTAACAGCGCATACATGTAGTCGCATGCTGATCGCATACCGTTGCTCTTGCCTATGCATTATGTTTGACTGCGGGAACAGCTTAGCGCTGCGTCAACTGTTCTCACTATGCAGTTGGATTTCGGTCAGCTGTTCTCAGGTAGTCCCTTGGCGCTCTCTCTCTGCACTTGGTTCATTCGACTGCGGGAACAACTTAGCGCAGCGTCAACTGTTTTCACTATGCAGTTGACGTTCGGTCAGCTGTTCTCAGGCAGTCCCTTGGCGCTCTCTCTGCACTTGTTGACTGTTCTCATCTTGCTGTTCACTCTCGCTGTGGGCAGCTGTTCTTAGGCAGTGATTTGGCGCCCTCACTGCAGTTTCGTTGGCAGCATTAACTGTTCTCACACCGTGCTTTTGCCTCCTACTCTCTTGTGCAGTCAAGTAGTAAGTAGTAATAATGCTCTCTCGGCAAGTATTGTACCCCCAGCTAAGTGAGTCGTTTGTTCTTATCTCACATTATATATAACTGTTCATAGTTACACGCGTTTGTCTTAAATTTTCAACTGCTCTTCACTTTACTCGACTTATTTTCTCTGTGTGGCTAATTGGTTTCTTTTATCCCTTGTTTTATGCCACTTGTTTACATTTTCTGGGCCATTTTCAATTAGTGTCCAAGGCAAAGAAATCATTAATCACAGGCGCCTGACCACCGCACCGCACCATCCCCTCCTTCGGCTGATCACACCAATTTTTAGCCATGTCATCTAAATTGGCTAAGCGTGAAATTGCTAAGCAGCTTTTTAATAGCTGTAGTTGTGTGTTTGCTTGCTTGTCGTTGTTTTGGGCAGTGTAAAGAGCCATTAGGGATGTGGCTGGAGTGACCCTGACCGTAACCTGAGACACTGGCTACTCACATATGCAGCAGAGTACGAGTAGGAGCCGCATGTCTCCCGAGGGGCATTATCAAACTATTTATGGGCAATTAAGTCTTCATTTTGTAATTTGTGCATACGTGGAGGCAAATTATGTCTTAGATTTATGAGTTGATGTGACCCTTGTGTGTTCATGTGTGTGTGTGTGGTGTGTGGGTGTGGGCGTGGCAGTCATAAATTCATGTGCCATTATCTCGCATTTTATGACACGGGATGAGCTGTCAAGTGAAATGGCCCGATGCGAGAGCAAGGACTCGCCTTATTAAAGCCAACAATTAATTGCAATTTAACTTTTACTTTCGTTTTTATTTGGCTGTCAGAGCGAAACAAGGCTTAAGCACGCGGACGCATTCTCAAGGCAATTCAACAGGTTCCAAGGTGAAGTTGGCCACTTGACTTATGCCTCACACACACAGGCACACTCATGACACACACACACACACACCCACAGCACGCGACTCGCACAGCTAACATGTTGCATGTGGCATGTGGCAGCAGCAGCGGCAGCAGAACGCAACACTTGTATTTGCATGCAGTTTATTCTCATTTGAGCGAGAAATAATTGCATAAAGTTTCACAGCACGCGACTCAGGCAACAACATTCAACTAAATGCACACAAAAATTACATGAATGTTGTCAAAAATGTGCGCGCATTCGCCATTTCCATTTGTTACCTCTACCTCTGCTTCTCAGTACCTGTTCTGCCCTGTTATTAGTGGGTAGTAAATGGCAACTCAAGCCAGCGTAGAGTCAAGCAAAACTATATAATTTGCACATATAAATATAATTTCGTCCTTGCATGTCACCAGCTAAATAATCTGCATTTAATCTAATCACATATTTATATGCCAAGCGACTAAAATTAATTGTATGAGCATAACAATTTATAAGTTAAGGTTTAAGGTGGCAGAAAGAGCGCCAATGTTAGTGAGTATTAGAGAGCGAGATTATTAAAGAGCGCATAGCGTATAGCTGAGTGTGTTTGTGTGTAGATTTGCTGCAATTTACTCTCGAGTACCTCTAACAGCGAACACACATACTCACAGAGCGTTCGCCACTAACAGAGTTAGGCAAAGCCCGCATAAACCTGTGTGTTCGTTTGTATGTTCACTGCAATTGCCTCTGCCGTACCTCTGACAGCGAACACACATATCCACAGAGCGGCCGATTAGTGAGCTTGTATAAGACAATATACTTCATGCCTGCATGATACTTTATAATTATTCATAATATTCATATTAATGATTATTTAAATGCAATTATTTTATATTAACTGTTTTTAAATAGTTAATTCCACATTTATTTACACTTCATTGCACTCTGAAATTCAAATGATTTATAATAATGGCCGCAAAACATATTTTTGCCAATTATTATTCAAGTGGCAATAATTGGAAATCAATAAAAATATTCAAATGAAACTTGTAATAACAATTGCCGCTTATTGAATGAATATTTCATTGAATTCCAATTGAAAAACTGCATGTGGAATAGTTAGACACAACGAATGAAAGTGAACCCAAAGTGAAATATTCATAACTTTGGAATGCAGTCAAGGTCAATGCGGCATGGCTTTTATCTAAGTACTCTAAGTACTCATTGTTGGGTAGTTATTCACATTCGTATTGGGTTCACCTACGGGCGAATGCAATGCAGCTGCTTAATTAACATTTTATGGGCCCCATTCGTAGACTGCGGAGTAGAACGCAGTCCTTACGCTTATTGCAATGCGTTTCCGTTTCCGTTGGGCATAAAAATTCAAATTTGATTTCAATGCGGTAAAAATGGCGATTTAGGCAAAGGCCAGGCCGAAAAACAGAGCAAAAACCGACCCCAAAATAGCCAGCACCACACATGTGCTAGATTTGGTGTGTGTGAGTGTGTGTGTGTGGTGTGCGTGTGTGTACAACAATCAAACATAGTATGGGCGCAAATTTAAATGGAAAATTTGTGGGCAGCCTTCGGCGTTTGCAAATTAACCACAATAAATAAGGAGCCAAAGCTCTGACCTCGTTACCAATACTAAATATCGATAGCTGAATATCGTGAGCTGCATTTGAGTGTGTGTGTGTGTGTGTTGGTGTGTGTTGGTGTGTGTAATTGCGCTATAATTGCTTGCAGTTTGCGTATGGCGTAGCTGCCCGAAAAAGTATGCAATGAAATTTGCATTTGGCTCGCTTATCAAAGCTTATCAGAAGAGACCTCAACAACTATTGATTTATGGGCGATGGGGGCGTGTCTGGCGTTGACAGGCTGCTGAGTGTATTTGCAGAGCTTATCTTTAGTGGCATATAATGTGTGGACTAATCGAATTTATATACTCTCTCTAATTGCAGCTATCATCGCGCAAAAAGGAACGAATCGAACAAGTCAACAGAAACAAACACACATTAGACGTATTAGAGCCACACCCCCACAAAATGCTGCCAATCTACGCCTGAACCAGTCGCAAAATATCCAGCAAAATAACTGTGATCATAGCCTAAACACGCAACAACAACAAGAACAACAACAAGAACAAACAACGACCAGCAACCAGCCTCAACACAACGCCATTAAAAAGACATGAACACAGAGACACAGATACAAACCACAAAAGCTGTGCAAATCGATGCCAAAAGTGTGCCAGAAAGCGACCACAATTGATGTGCAATTGCTGAATTTATAGATCTGCAGATAGTCGAGAATTGAAACCAATTGCAGACAGCGGGGAGCGGCAGAGTGGAGCAGCAGCAGCAGCTGAGAGTGGACAGAGGAGGAGAACGCTGAGAGGACGGTGGTGGATGTAATGACAACAATAGACGCGATGTAGCGGTAAGTAGGATGAAGTAAAGTAATGTTCCGATTATCCATCTGATTATCTGGCAATCTGCAGCAGACTTATGGTCGGCGAACGCGACAGGGACCGTGAGGCGGTACGCTGGGCAACGGGTGAAACAACACCGCTTCAAAACAATAATGGAGTGTTACAAATGGTCGGGCAATTGCATGGTGGACAGGCTGCTGGCCAACAACAGCAACAGCAACAACAAAGTCAACAACAGCAACAGCAACAGTCAAAGCAACAGAAACTGCAACAGCAACAGCAGCAACAACAGCAGCAGCAACAAGAATTGCTTTATCAGCAACACGAGGCAACTGCGCGTGGACTGCAACTTGCGAGCTCAGCCGACGGCGGCGATAATCAGTCCTACTACGATACAAGCGGTAATGTCGATTGGGAGAGAGCGATGGGAGCCGGTGGAGCTAGTGCATATGGTTGCGTCGGCGGAGCTATCCCAGCAGCTGGCGGCGCTGCTTATAACAGTAATGCAACTGCTGCCGGCGGCACTGTTATCCTCAACAATCGCCACATGGATTATGCTGATGGCAGCATCGCTGCTGGCCCATCCGCCACAGCAGGAGGAGCAGCTGCTGGTCTCGGCATGGGAGCTACTGGTCTTGCAGGTGCTCGGCCATCGGCAATCGGTGGCTCATCAGCAGGGACAGGGACAGGGACAGGTGGTAGTGGCAGCACCGGTGCCATTGGCAAGGAAGTTCGTTACGCTCCATTCCCAGTTACATCACCAACGCATTCAAATCCCACAACTTCCCAGCAAACTCTGGCACAGCAACAGCTGCAGCAGCAGCAGCATCAGCAGCAGCAATTGGCACTCAGCGGTGGTGGTGGGGGAGCCGGCAGCGGCATTGGTGGTGGCAGCATTGTCGGCCCCACTGGCAGCCTCGGCGGCGGTGGTGGTGCGGGTAGTGTTGGTATCGGTGTCGGTGTTGTTATGCTGCCGCCAAATGCCGGCTCGCATGCCGGCCTTAGCCATAGCCATACAACTGGCGCACTGCAGCGGACACATTCCAGATCCATGTCCTCCATACCGCCGCCGGAGCCGTTCATGATAGCACAATCGAAGCAAATGAACAGCCGTGTCTCCATCAATGTGGGCGGCGTTAAGCACGAGGTGCTCTGGCGCACATTGGAACGGCTGCCCCACACACGACTCGGCCGGCTGAGGGAGTGCACCACCCATGAGGCGATCATTGAGCTGTGCGACGACTACTCCCTCGTCGACAACGAGTACTTCTTTGATCGCCATCCAAAGAGTTTCAGCTCGATTCTAAATTTCTATCGCACCGGGAAACTGCACATCGTGGAGGAGATGTGTGTGCTTGCGTTTAGTGATGATCTGGAGTATTGGGGCGTCGACGAACTGTATCTGGAGTCGTGTTGCCAGCACAAATACCATCAGCGCAAGGAGAACGTGCACGAGGAGATGCGCAAGGAGGCCGAGTCGCTCAGGCAGCGCGACGAGGAGGAGTTCGGCGAAGGTAAATGCGCCGAGTACCAAAAGTATCTCTGGGAACTGCTCGAGAAGCCCAACACCAGCTTCGCGGCGCGGGTAAGTCCATCCAGTTGCCAGCTCAACTCAAGCTCAACTCAAGTATCTAAATGTGTTTGATCTGAATAATCTACGTATTCGTAACCGTAACCGTATCCGTATCCGTATCCGTTGTCCATATGTGTCAATGTCAAGTGTCCAGCGTAAGAAACTGATCTAATCTACATACATATAATATAACTTAATCCTCTTAACCTTATCCTCTACTCGTATGTTTAAGTTGATTTCAAGTATCAGTTTCGTTTCCGTTTGATTCGTTCAATTTTGAGTTAGAGTTTCTATTATTCTATCTATTATTTTTACACTATCGTAACGCATTACAGCACTCTGTAAGATACAAATTCTCACTGCCAACTGCAGAGCGAAAATAGTGTAAAAATAAGCTAAAATTCAACTCAACTCCAATGTGCTGTAACATAAACTGCTTCAATCTCACAAACACCTGTATACATATGTTTATATATAGTAACGATATATATACTCTTAAGACTCTATGAAGCCGCCAATTGCCAATTTGCTTTGCGTTTAACCATATGAAGTTTAAGCCAGTCTATCGATACATCGATAACTATTATATATTGCTTTGTTAACTGCTCGATATGCCAGCTTTGCTCCTTGGCTAATGCTCTCTAACTCTGTACATAATATTCAATGAGAACCAATCTGCTAATGGCGCGAGTTCGATGTTGTGACACTGTACATTTCCTATATACCTATGCTCTATATACTTAACTGTTATGTACTTTCTCATAATCATAAAAATGCGCTCTCTCTCTCTCTGTGTGTATATCGATTGCTTTTGTGTTGTGCCTCGACCAGCGTCACATTCAAGGGCAGCAAACAAAGTACAGGACACACTCGTACTAGCGCACCATCGTACAATCGTACAGGACTGCCATTCAGTTCAGGTTGTGGTTCTCGCTCCTCAATATCTCGCTCTAGTTCCCTTCGAAATTGGCGGCATGTCCAGTGCCCTGTTAGGACGTTAATTTACGCACTTTACCAATTTAATTATCGTTTAATTAATTTACACCGTTCACCCTTTAGTCTGTTAGTCTAAGCGTTACCGTTTTCCGTTTCTAGTATCGCAGATTGTTTTTGTATCTGTATCTTTTATCTGTTCCAAGTATCTGTCACTAACCACGCGACGCCGTGACACCGACAGCGAGTCGTCGCTAGAGTTGAACAACATTTACATTTACCATTTAATTATATTTACTCCAATTAGTATTTGCAAATGAGCAACAGACAAACCAACCAACCAACCAACCAAATTGTTTACTAATCGTTTTCTAATCTAATCTTTTTTTAATCACACACAGTATATGAAATTTACATACATTTACTTATATATATATATTCCAACTTATACTCTATATATTAAATATACATATATATATTTTATCTCTCATAATTGTTGATGATGATGGTGAAGTAATCTCTCTTTGTTTATCTCTAATGTCTTCTTACTCCCGAACAAAACATACCCTGTAACAATGTTTGGGAATGGGCAATAAGCGATATGACCAGGCGGCAGGTGTGCTGTAGAAATCCTCGAAAATATTGTATAGATAAAGAACTCTGGGGAGAAGCGGCCAAAGTCGTGTTGTAATACATTTCCATTTTCCATAGAGGGTTATATATGTATATATCTCTAGCTATAGCTCTGGCCCTGCAGCAGAGCATGCCACCGAACTCTTCGTGCACCCCTCGCTGGTGCAACATCAGAGCTGCTGTGCTGTGGGCTGCCACTCTCCGCCCACTCTTGTACCATAGTCTTCCACCCTTAGATGAGGTCCCCAGCTTTAGTCCACCCACACATCTATAAATATATCGACACATCCACACACACACACTCAGTTGGCTTCAGCTTGTATTATACAGTTGATTATTTGCCTTTGTCCCCGATTACCGTTAGCCTTAGAGAACGACCGAAAATGGAAATAATTACAACATATTTGGGTGCATCTCCTATAATTTTTCATTCGATTTTCAGTTTCTTTTCATTTACTTTACGTACTTTTTATTTGTCATTAACCAGAAGAAGAAAAATATTAACTTTAGCCATCTTTATTTATTATTATTTTCTCTCAATACTAAAACGTAACTTGTATTGGTTAAATTCAAGTTGAAATCCAAATTAAATATTTGAAATTTTGGAAGCATTTCCAATCTATTACTCTGACATTTTATAGTATAACTATTCATTCAACCAATACAATCGATTCTGATTCATAACAATTTATGATTTGACTTTTACAAAGGTAATGAAAAATTTCCAGAGCTCTTTGCCAGTTGTACTTAAAAGTTTTTTATTTGCTTTTTCAACTTCAACTACTAACCATAGTCGGAAGAAGAGAAAAATACGAAAAGAGAATACGAATTAACAAGCGTTTCGATTTATGTACATTTTTATTTCTTTTTTAATACTCCGCCTAAACACATCCTTTTTTATACGAAAAAGATAAATATGAGAACCAAAACGAAAAACAGTTAAGAGCAATGAGTGAGCAATTTCGAAATACTCAAAGCTACTCCAGTATGATAATATTTTGAACCACGTTGAAAGAGACATTTACAATAAATACACAAACAGATGGCAAGGAAAACGCGCTCACAAGACAAACAAATTTGCCGTGACAAAACATACTACTATATTCTGTTTATAATACTCCACACGCAATACCTAAAAAACTACTTATATATACCCAACAAGATAAAATTGAACTCGATGTTATTATTGTGTTATATTTTGTGTTGATTTGGCGCCACGGTACATATATACTATATATAATACTATCCATCTATCGTATATATGATCGTACGTATACCCGATACTCGTATTTGATGTCTTGTTGTCTTCCATAACTTACTGTTGTGTTTTACCGTACTCTTTATCTACTATATATCGTTGACATTGATTGTTGTAACTATTGGTCTATTGGCTTCTACAAATACTACTACTACTACTACTACTACTAACTAACTACTATCTTCAACCTAAACCAGCCTCAACTAACACATAGATACACACCTACACACACACACACTTGATGTCTTAAAAAGTAACTTATAACTAACTATTCCTCCATTGGTTTACCTCTTCAGAATCTATAGCCAGATGATTATATAGTGTTTTCTTTTGATTATCGTTTCTAGTCTTAGTCATTGCAGTGCCACAGTTTAGTATAGTACTATCAAAGACAATAAATTCCAACTTGAAATATTAACCCACCAAATTTGCTGCATTTGAATGCCTAGTATAGAATGACGTAGTCGGTTATACTGAATTCTATAGCCAGTTTGTATCGAATTTTGTTTGTTTTTTAGTGAGTCGAACAAAGTATGCGAACCAACTCGTGCACCCGTACCCCAGAAGCAAAAAATAACCGAATACTAGAAACCAAATACCTACCACAACAATACCGACCACACACACACACACACTCTATAAAGACCGTATAAAAACCAATTGCAACCAATTGATAATCCGATCAGCTAGTTCTACTACTATATAGTGCAAGACGGTGCGTTACTTTGGCCCTTGCTCATTCTTTTTGTATTGAATTCTCACCCACTCTTCTGCACTCGAATGCACACACCACAAACACACCCACAACAAACACACGTATATATTCTATAAACCACAAACCAATTTAAAGTTGTGCACTATTCCAAACCAGAACAGAAACGAATCGAATGTTTTTTCCATTATTTTTTACCATATTTTTTCAATTTTTACCTGTATGGTCTTGTATGATACTAGCTACTATTGTAAGTCGGTTATGTGTTGAAGTATATACAAAAATACTGTACATTTTGCCCCCAACTACTATGCCGCATGTCTTTTGACTTATGTATGTATATATGTATACCATTTCCTCCTTTGAGTTTCATTTATTTGCCACATTTTCAGTCAAACTTTGAGTTTTGTATGATGAGATATGATGACTCGCCCTATTTTGTAATTCAAGTGGATTATATAATGACTACAGGGAAGTTAATTCAAATTTTGCGCCTGTATAAATATGATAATTTTTTCCTTTTATAATTCAGACGCTTCAGTGTGTGTTTCTCTTATATTTTTTACAGATTTTTTGCAGTTTTTCTTTGGCTTTTGATCCATCGTAGTGAGTTCTAAGACCTCTGGCTGAGGCAAATGCTTTTTGTAACGCTCTCTGTTCAATGCTCACCTATGTTGGGCACGGGCTGTGCTTCAAGTTGATTTTGATTACATCACATGAATTTTATGATTTTGAATTAGTCGTAACTAAGCTTTAGTATAGTGTATTAGCAAATCTAGCCAAAAATGCGTCTTCAAGCTGCGCCCATGTACTGCGTATTATGCGTATTGCAATATCATGTTTTTCTTTCAACCTATTTCAACGTAACCCCCAAAGCAAACCCCCCTTAACCCCCTTCAATCATGACTGAGCAGCAGTGGTAGCAGTTCCAAAATTCGCACAACCCGAACACGTACAAAATCAGCTTATTGTTTCCAACATCTCCAATGCATTCTATTCAATCGAAAAAATAAAACTAAACAAATCCCAAAAACTCTATCAAAAAACTAAAGTAAAATTCTGAACAAATTATATAATAGTAGCGAAAGTTTTCCGTTTATCATGGTGACATAGCATAGCATCATATCAAGTAGTTTGTTGTACCCAGTACCTCCTGCGTTCCCCCCCATGAAACCTGCCTAACCTCAAAATAGAAATTTAATTAACTTTCCCGAAGTTTGACAGTCAACCGACGACCACTTAAATTGCAATCGATTGTGGCCACAGTGTATATAACAGGTTCTTCTTCTCGTATCTTCCTCGATCTCTACCTCTTACTCTGTCCTATTCTGTAACTCTCTCTCTCTTACTATATCTAGATATACTACTATATATTTGTACTGCCCGAGCGCTTAAGAGCTGCTAAACGAAGCACCACTTTTGTGTTATATCTTTGACTTTATTTCGTTTGACTCTTCTATATGTATTACTTAACTTCTTTACCATCATATTTTATTATCATACGTAATGTTCCGATATGTTTTCTTATTTACTTTATGTAATGGTTTCCCCCGATAATAAGTATGTTTCCTACTACAGTAACCATAGTTATCTATCAATCTATCTATCGTGTAGTGTGTCATCTGCATAACCCAAATTCAAATTCAATAATAATAATAATTATGACAAATATAATTAAAGCCAAGCCCCCCTTACTCCTCCCGCCCTTACACAACTCGTACCATGCAAAATTATCTTCACCTACTCGATATACTCGTGCTCAGTCCCGAGGCGAAAGTATAGAGAGAAATGCGTGGTTGCGTACAGTGGCCTACTATGGTAGATCTGGACACAGTTGAAATGTGCCAAGACACACACATACACACACGCCACATACTCACACACAGTCTCATTCATATGTGTGTGTGTGCACATGTTAAATAAACCAGAAGCAAAGCAATTTTGTCAATTGTTTAAAAGGTTTCCAATTTAATGTTGTGTCAGCTGCACTCTCCCCCCGCTCCTGGCTCTACTGCCTGCCAAGTCATGTGCCACACACACACACACTTACAGACACTCTCACATACATACACAAGATACAAAGTAAGGAAATGTGACCTAATATGGCAATCAGAGTTTCCCCTCACTCTGCGTAATCTCACTCTGCCTCTCTGCTCTCTCTTCTTCTTCGGTCTCTCCCCCTTTTCAAGCTGCATTGGCATTGAATTTGAAATTACACTCGTTTGCTGTCAAAACATTTTGACATTTGGCCACTTCAGAATGCAAAATAGATAAACCGACCCCGACCCCGACCTCAACAAACAAAACCCCCGCCCCGCCCCTATGGCCGGCCCCTCTCTAATGAAACACATACTTGCCGACTACTCTTGCCGTTTTCCAAGTAAATTACGTTTATAAAAGAATCTTTTTATTCAATTGAAATTGTTTATGTATTTCCTATATTATGCATTGATTTAAATGACCTGAAAAATAATTGCACACTTTAAATACTTTACAAGTCTGTAAACTGTATAGATATTTGCAATTATTTATGGGTTTTATTTATGTGTATCAGTTGATTTTGTTGTGTAACCGATTTGATCTCTGATTTCCATTTAATTAGTATAATTACTCGTAATTCCTAGCTCGTTTGAATCGAAAGTTATCGAATGCATCGAATTTGTATTTACATTTCTTTGTAATATGCTAGTACGTACTTTCTTTTTCGACCTACATTCCACATGACTACTGTGTGTACTCGTTATTTCCAACTCAATAACAATACTCATAGGCATTTTTAGTTTCAACTCATCGTTACAACTCTGATTCAATCAAAAGACACAAAAGACAGCGAAACGAAACAAGAAGAACACAATGTGGAAACAAAGCGTTTTGTCCATTGAAATGAATTGAATTGATCTAATATAAAAGTCGACTGCAGACCCGATGGTAGCGTCTCTTATTTAACAGAGTTACCCCTAGGAACCGAACCCCCTATAGAAGCCAACTAATCTCAGAGTCTCAGAAGCCAACTCAACTTGTAGTTACGTAAATGTCTTACGTCTTTGTGTTACGTCATGTCTTATGTCCAACACACAGACACACACTCACTCGAACACAAACACACCTAAGCTGAAACCTCTGCTCCAAGATGAGTTGACTAATCATACGACACCAACCAACCACTATCACACAGCCACTAATCCACTCAACCAACTACACTGCCAACCACACACACACACACCCACACACACACTCAACGAGAGACATTTATCGAATACTAGTATTAGTCGCGTCTCTCCCCTATCTATCTCTAATCAAGCTTCCTTCAACGACTACTACTACTACTAACTCCAAGTTTCGAATAGATTCAATGACAACAACAACCAACCAACACCTGAGTTTATGTTTTTCGTTTAAATCTGATTTGTGTTTTCTTGCTTTTGAGTTCACTAATGTTCAGTTTGTATGATGAAGAAGGATTACCAAATGATATACTTCACATATAGTACAGCAGCCTTTGAAGAGTAGAATGAATATAGCCAACCCCCCCGTAGGGACACTTAGGAGACTCTTAATCCCGAGCAATCAACAACATCTTGATGCAACACGTGTGCAACATCTAATCCCCAAGCTAACTGAATGTTTGCTTTAATCGTTCTTAATCGAAAGATTCTCTAAGATTCCCCAGAGTGATATTAACCAAAACGAATGAAGAAATGAAACGAAACGAAACGAATCGCAACGAATCGAAACGAATCGAAATGAATCGATATTATTATACATAAATTCGATGATTGTTGTAACTCTGTGTGTTTGAAATGCCAAAAAAAAAAAGAAAAAACCAAAAGAAAATTATATATACATAGATAATAGTTAATCGTTGTGATGTTGTTGTTGATGATGGTCTCGATGAAGTTTCGATTGTTCTTTATTGTTCACAGGTTATCGCAGTGATATCCATACTATTCATAGTCCTGTCTACCATAGCCCTGACGTTGAACACCCTACCACAACTACAACACATTGACAATGGTACACCACAGGATAATCCGCAATTGGCAATGGTTGAGGCCGTGTGTATCACGTGGTTTACCCTAGAGTACATACTTAGGTTTAGCGCCTCACCGGACAAGTGGAAGTTCTTTAAGGGCGGCCTTAACATAATCGATCTATTGGCAATACTCCCATACTTTGTTTCGTTATTTTTATTGGAAACGAATAAGAATGCAACGGACCAGTTCCAGGATGTGCGCCGGGTGGTGCAAGTATTCCGCATCATGCGCATCCTGCGAATCCTTAAGCTGGCCCGTCACTCAACGGGCCTGCAGTCGTTAGGCTTTACGCTGCGTAACTCATATAAGGAACTCGGTCTACTAATGCTGTTCCTGGCCATGGGCGTTCTCATATTTTCTTCGCTGGCATATTTTGCCGAAAAGGATGAAAAGGATACAAAATTCGTTTCAATACCGGAAACATTTTGGTGGGCGGGTATTACAATGACAACTGTTGGCTACGGGGACATCTATCCCACTACTGCACTGGGAAAGGTTATTGGTACTGTGTGTTGCATATGCGGTGTTCTGGTAATCGCTTTGCCTATTCCCATCATCGTTAACAATTTTGCTGAATTTTATAAGAATCAGATGCGACGCGAGAAGGCCCTCAAGCGGCGCGAGGCGCTCGATCGTGCCAAACGCGAGGGTAGCATTGTCTCCTTCCATCATATCAATCTTAAAGATGCCTTCGCCAAGTCCATGGATCTCATCGATGTGATTGTCGACACAGGTAAGTGCCGCCAACCCACACAATCACCGCAGACTCGAACAAAAAACAATCAAAAAAAGATAAAGACTTGCCTGAGATCTGCATAACTGTAGTCTGTAGTAACTGTAACTGTAGTTCTGTAACTGTATGCCTCGCTTTGCCCTAAACAACTGTAAACTATGCTTCCATTATTTGTCTTAAGTTCCTCCCACTTTTGACAATCGAATCAATCGATTGCTTAGCTTTTTATCGCTATATTTTTTGCTTACTTCCCGCTGCATGCTTTGAGCTTTTTCTCTTGAGTTCCTTTAACCAAATTGTTTCATTTGATATCTAACAATGAAGGCGTGTAAATAGTGTTATATAGTCGATCCAAAAACAACATAGACTGACATAAGATGATAGAAATTTGTTGGGCAACTTTTGTTCACTGTGTACTAAACTTAAACGTAGTCTAAGTATAAACATATGTCAACTAGTTAAGCAAATTGAATTACTTTTAAGTTTGTGTAGACCCTAGGCCTTACATTTGTCTGCCACCTGCGCAATTTAGCAGCCGCCTTAAGCCCAAGCGGACACTTAACCGCCGCCGGTTGCAAAGCCAACACTAAGCCCCACACAAATACACACAGATACACACATACTTGTACACTGTATTTCCACAATGGTCAATTAGCCAAATGCTTTTGTACTTAACGCGTTTAAACAAGAAATTAGTGGGGATTTCACTTGTACAAAGCCCAGAAGCGCACTTGCCCCCACACACACACACACACAGACCACTCAAGACACTCGCCAACACACACTAGCGTAGCGTATAACGTATAGTACATCTCTCTCTTGATACGCCAAAAAATGTTTACTCCCCTGTCTAATTTTAGGCAAGCAAACTAATGTGGTGCATCCGAAAGGTAAAAGACAAAGCACCCCCAATATAGGCAGGCAAACTCTCGACGTGCAAAGCGCTCCAGGTGACTAACATTGCCAGCAGGCAAACAAGCAATCAATAAATCAATTCAGCAATTAATCACTTTATATTCAAACTCCAACTCAAATTCAAACTCAACTCTTTACCAGTTGTAGTCTCTTTTGATATTTGCCTAGAGCTTACGTAAGACTTAGCCAAGCGCTGAATTAGTTCAATTCACTCGGCTTCAACTAATTGTAATCAACTTAGCTTAAATATATAATCTATCTACTACTCTTTAGTTAAGTCACTTTCCTTAGAGCAAAAGGAAAACTGTAAATACGAACGCCATGCACAGATCGGGCCTTAAGTTGGTAGAAACTTCTTTTGGGGTTTTACTAGTTACTAGACTGTAAGAGATGTATAAGTTGATAAGTCCCTCTTTATAGCATAATGTCTAGCTTTGTTGCAGTTTTATTTATTTGAACATTTCGGTTCTGGATTTGCTTTACTCACAACTTAGTTTGGAATTATTTTCATCTGCTGCCAAGACGAAATTATTATCAGTTCTTAGGACGTATTGAAATTACCACATCAAACGCTGAGCTTGATTTTCTCTTATCAACTTTTTAACCACAACTATCAACTATATATATAGTACATAGCAAATTTGAATGTTCCTATATACATATAGAGTTGCTATTTCGAATTTCCTTACAGTATGTATAACATAACCTATATACGAAACCAAAAATTATAATTGAAACCAAATTATATTGAATTGAGTACATTTTAGTGAATTTTCAAGTGCTGATTACATGATTCATCTATACAATACATGCATATTATATACTCATTCTCTTAGACATTAGTAGTTGATAACTTATTAGCAAACGAACTAGCAAACCGAAACCAAAGCCTTGGATAGAGTTATTTGTGCATACCAAATCTAAGTACCAAGTACTATATACCGAATACAATACAAAATTATATATATATATCGAACACTTGACACTGAAATAAGTCTATCCTGAAAGCTGAAGCGAAGCTTACTTCAACGTATCAACAACTTCTTGTTCTTTTCTCTGCTCTTCTTTTTCTATTTTTCCACACACAAATGTTGACCTAAACCAATGAATTATATCTCGAAATCTCGACTTCAATATACCCAAACACACACACAACCGAACACACACACACACCCATGCACTTTGGTTGCCATTTTCAATTCTGTTGCTAATCACACAAAACCGAACTTTCTAACCAATCTCGGATACGTATCTCACTTGACGGCCTCCAGGCGAGAAAAACACGCTGATTGAGTCGCCGCCATTGCCCTCGTTCGGAACACCCCGTCGACGGGCACTCTCCGCTCGCATACAGGAGCTGAATCGCAGTTTGCTGGAGGAGCGTGAGGCGCAGCAGCAGAACAGCTCCAGCGACAACGAGGACAGTCGTTAGACCCCCCAGCCCCCACTTTCAGGCCGAGCGTGCAACCACAGCAACAACAACCGAACCCCGAACCCCCACACTAGAAAAGAAAGACCACAAAGCAAAGACCCGTTACACTACTCTAAGCCTAAATTTAGCCTAAACTAGTTGAAGAGAAACTGTTATTGTAAAATGTAAATTAGACAATGCAACTTGTTATGTACCAACTAAACACACACACACACACACACACACACACACAAATGATACTTAGTCTTAGCCAAAGTGAAGAGAAAACTGTAAGCGAATTGTTATTGTAAATGTGTATGAGAGCAACCAAGTACTTCCTTATACCTAGCTACTCCAGTTCCAGTTCATTGTTCATATAGTTAGCGCTAGTCTTAGACATTGGCTTCCAATTTGCCATATGCCATACGCCATATGCCATTTGCTGTTTATACTAAGAGAGAAACCCAATCAAAATGTACTTCCGTTTAGGCGAGGCTATCGAAATTCAATGTTGTGATTAAATATAACTGCTTTTAGGCGCCATAACACACACACCCAACACACACACACAGCTCATACACACACATGCCGCTGCTTGTGATATTTTATGCAATCTTTATAATTTCCTTTTTGATTTCGCGTTACGCCGTATTGAAAGTTTTGCTAATTGTGTTTTGATTTCAACTAAATGCCATCAGCACTTGAAAATACTATTAAAATGTCTAACCACTAATGTATCGATATCAATCGACATATCGATAGCACTGTGCAATCGGTCTAGCAGCTGCTCAAATTTGCTGATGTCTCCCATTAGATACATGTATTTGCCTTAATTTCAGCCATTATTTATTTGTTCTATCTTTCGTTCTGTAAGCAAAACTTTCAAGAGAAAGCGAGCCTCTGTGTGTATGGCCACACACACACACACACACTTGACCCAAATGTTTGAAAACAATCCGCGTGAGCACAATTTTAATTTAGTAACTAGCTATTAACTAGGCCTGCAACTAAGTAGCAATCGGTTGAGCAGCATAGTCAAATGAACGAGAATATTCCAATTGCTTAGTTTCGGATGACCAAAGTTTATAGTATACATATCCTTGCAGGATATAGGATATAGTATGTGTGTGCGTGCTTGTTGTGTCTCAATTGATTTGCCTAGATTCCGTTCGAGCTTAGCTTCTCCTGCAAGGACGTAAGTTGAGAATCCCTCCAAAGTGAATAAATGTAGTACTGATCCTAGCAGAGCAAAGCTGAAGAGAAAGTCGGGAAGTCAGTCACAAAAGTCAGCCTTATTTATGAAATTAGTTATTGTAGCCGAAAGAGAGACTAAGCTTAGTTTAATAATTTAGTGAGAACATCAAAATTGTATGTAGATAAACCGTATATAATACTATATTAGAATTATACTATATACATATGCAATATATTGATAAATTTATAAATTGATACTTGGCAAGCGATGGCAAAATGTTCCTAAAGCCCAAATGGATATGTTAATGATGTTAATGACGATAATGATGATTAACAATTGCCTTATTTAATGCTAAACGCGCCTACTTTTCCGCAACAAGACCTATATACTTATTTGAATGTTTCTTTCGATGATATAAACGGAACAATAAACTCGATGTGTACTCGTAAGACTACGTATACTATATTTATCTTATCTTATCCATAGCAATCGCAATTGCAGAGCATGTAAGCGTCAGCACGAGCAAAGTTCTGTTCTAATTGTAGTGACTAAGCTGAGAGCGATTAAAGTTATAACGAAAACAATATACTACTATATACTATAATATACGAAGCTCATCTGTGAAAAAACAACTAACAATATCTTGTTTATTTCCCTTCAGTTCGTTTGGGATTTCAGTTTAGCAAATTTGGATCTATTTTACTTGATTTGCATTCCAAATGTTGTTCAAATATTTCTATCATTGTGCACAGCTCTAAATTGCCTAGTTATACATGTATTATTATTGATCTGAACGGATCGGGACTTGAATACGATGCTTCAAGCGACATAAGCCTTTTACGTGCCTTTTACTTCCCGAATTGTTTCTCCTTCTTTTCATTCAGTGTGTGTGTCTACTTCAAATGTTTTCCTCTTATCTTTTACTATTTTCATTTCCTTCAGTTATAACTTTCAAAGCGTGAGAGAAAGTTCGAGCTAGTATATGTAACTGTATCTGCTCGTATCTGCAATACGCTGCATGCATCTACTATCTATCTATCTATCTATCTATTTACCTATCTATCTACATCTTATCGTATAGAAACTGTACGCTCCTTATGCTCAAGCCATGTATGAGAAACAACAACATATAGTACTTATAATTACTGTTACTGTCATACTAATCGTAATCCCAATACTTGTGTCTGTACTCATTGTATCTGTACTACTGTAAAGCCCAACTTTGTGTGTCTGTGAATTAGCAATAAAACCAAAACCTAATACGCTGTATTTCATTTAACAAACACCTTGTACTAACTTCTAACTACTACTAACTACTTACTACTTAATTCATGCCAGGCGATGACAAACTATCGCACTAACTATCGTACTAACTAACTCTTTTGACAATATCGACTTGCTTGAATATATAAATATACATACTATACCTATACCTATACCTATACCCAACTAATATCCATAGTCCTAAACCTACCATTAAGCCAATGAAAAGGTAAAGAATCGCATCGATGCTCAACTAATCTAAGCTTCTCATCCAGGAATCCATTTCAATATTAATCGAGTCGAAACAAATACAATTACTGCTCTGCTTATTCATTGTCATGCTCCATGAGAGCTCTTTATGGCTCATCACGTCCATTTGGTTTGGTTTTTTAAGTTCTCCATTCACTATTTTTTGCCATTATGCCAAAACATGAGAATGCGTAAATGACCATGAATTGTGCTTTTGTTCAGCAGTCAGTTTGCTATATATAGTAATTGCCATTGAGCGTCTCTGTCTCAACCATTTGTTTTGCCGAGCAAATCATAACAAATACAGCATCACACATAATCCCTTTACTTCAACAATCGCTCATCTCAAGTCATTCCAAATAGAAATCGAATTAAAGTAACTTGATTGTATCTCTCTCTAAATGAAGCGGACTTACTTCCACACAACTAGTTACTCACAGTTACCTGTAATTAGTCTCACTCTGTCAAACTAAGTGTTGTTCTAAATCACAATCACACATCTAAATGAATTTCAATTGAATTAAAATCTATCATAAATAGTCAATTAGTCTACTAATCGTACACACACACACACACACTCACACATAATCGTGGTTATACTAATACTATCAGTTGTTGAGCGTTCAATGTTGTTTTAACTGTCTGTTACTAAACTAAACTCTACTCGTAAATTAACAAGTTTCTAGTCGTCCTACAACCAATCTACCCAAGTACATATCATCGTCGTCGTTATCGTTATCGTTATCGTTCTGGTCGTCGTCGTTTGTTATCGTCGTCGTCATTAATAACGCAGACTAGACTTGATAACTTGATAACCCAATAGCATAGCATAATTCACAACATAATCGTATAACGACATTCATAAAGTGCATATCTCTTTCTTTTATTCCTCTCTTGATTTTGATTTCGTCTCATCAAAACAAACCAACAAAAACCAAAACCAAACCGAAATCTTAAACAATCAAATAAACCAAATAAAATATATTCCATGGCGCCTGACCCAATTGCAAAACGGCTAAACAAATGCAATCAATCGTTCAATTCAAATTGTTTCCCCAAATGGCGACAAAATACATTCATGGCTTTTTGCGTGTGTTACCAACAACAACAACAACCACAACAACAATAACAACAAACAACACCCACTACAACTACAACAACAACACTAACCTGTCGTGTTATCAATTGAAACTTTAAATAACAATCAACCCGATTGAATCCCCACACACACACATGTACACTCAACAACACCCACCTACACACACACACACCCATACATACGCAATGCAGAAAAGCGCGAAAGTCACACACGATCACTGAAAAATTGGCATCGTTTAACCCACGCGCTACGCCGATCGCCCACAGGACACAATCTCTCCCAAACGGACGGCGATGGCAACAGCACCGAGGGGGAATCAACGAGCGGCCGCAATCCGGCCACCACTGGCACCGGATGCTACAAGAACTACGAGCACGTGGCCAATCTGCGCAACTCCAACATGCACCACGTAAGTGTTAAGGATCCATGACATACTAGGTAAAGCTGTATTAACTTTCAATTGATACTAACTCATTCCAACTATTGTAATAGCTACAACTAGACCCATGGTCACTCACATATAGACAGTTGCTAGAACAGTTTTTAATCGTATCCCTTTCATTATGCAGCGTCGTGGCTCTAGCTCGGAGCAGGATGCAGTGCCGCCTTACAGCTTCGATAATCCCAATGCACGACAGACCTCAATGATGGCCATGGAGAGCTACAGGCGGGAGCAGCAGGCATTGCAGCAGCAACAGCAGCAGCAACAACAACAGCAGCAGCAGAAGGTGGTGCAACTGCCTAGTGGTGGAGTCGCCAACAATTTGGCCATGGTGGCCGCATCCAGTGCAGTCACAGCGGTGGCCACATCGAGCAGTGCCGCTCAGGAGAGTGGTGGAGGAGCTGCGTCCATGTCGCAGGCGGAGGATGCGATGACCGTTGCGTCCAATCAGAAGGGATTACCCATACAGATGATGATAACGCCCGGGGTAAGTGTGGGTGTTGGGACTGACCGGGTGTATCGACTAAGTGTGTAGTCCAAGCCATGTGCTCGTATATCTCTTGAATATCTTAATGTTTTCAAAGTTCTTAAACCGTAACTACAATATATCTATATATACTGTATTAGTAAATGTGAAGCCATTAAATGGAGCTAAATATTTCAACTATTGTAAACAATACACTTACCAAATATGATTGTTTATTACCCCTCCAATTCCCTCCAGAGAGTCCAGCCTCCGCCACCCGGGGCTGGATAGATTGGAATCTTTTCAGTTCAGATACAATTTCCATTTACTTTCTCTTTGGTTGTGTGTGTTGAATCGGCCCATTCTTTTCGTAGTTTCTAGTCGAAATAAATGCTTCATAATACTATATGATTTACCTGATTTTCACACTACTACCACAACAACAATAACAAGAATCACAACTACAACTCTACTAACTAACCTAACCTAACCCCACCCCACACATACGAGAGCTAATAGCAATTATAAAGTTCGATAACAACAACAACACATTTCAACTTTTAGATTTTACGGGGACGCAGTAAGGAGGTACATTCAAGTATACACAAAGAACATAACTATACTCTACTTGCCACTGCTATTCTTTAATCTCTTATCCTGACAAAATTCCAATTGCAATTCGATTCGGTTTTCGATTCTCAACCAAAATCATATACGTATAAATCTATTGATTTTTCAGAGGCTGAACATAAATGCTAAACTTTTCTTTTCTCTTTCAAATCAAATCGAACAAAAAGTACCTTCAATTCGAGCTATAATATTTGCATTTTACGAATGTCTGTCGATGTTATTGATAACGATATGCATATGAGCTCGACTCAGCTGCTGGAATGCTTAAGGAACTATGCATCTCAATGCTCGAACCTAATATTAATACATGATATTTTCTTATAACTATAATATTTTGCCTACTCTTTTTTGTTTTTATTCTAATTCCTTACTTTGCTTATACTATTTATAGCTAGAATATTGGCATTTTATATACATGATATGAGAGTAAAAAGATACTTTAAAATCAACCTATAAAGAACTATTGAAATTTATCTTTTTTGTATGGATAGTATGTAAAATAATATGTTATTCCTTATGATCATATATAGTGTACATAATGTGATTCTAATTAGGTTCGTCAGGGCTTGTAAGATACTATAATTTCAACTCAAACGCTCTTAAGTTCTGCCTTGTATAAATATGATTTAGCAGCTGTTGTTAATTGTGTACATATATACTACTCATTATATACTCATCATTCACATTGAACAACGCATACATCACACAGACAAGACACCTCGACTTGCAGCTTCGAAACAAAAAAGAGAAAGCCATTTAATTCCGTTCGAAATATAAAGTAAAAAATATAAATATGAATTGAAAGCATTATAAATGTTTACGGTGTGCTGCCCGCTAACTTCACTTGCTCCTGTGGCTTGACAGACTCCGCCTCCTTGGCATTGGCACTCACACTACCCACACTGAGTTGAGGTTGAGGATAACCAGGCGATACTGCAAATACGGGAGGCAGGGTGACAATGGTGGGCACCGGCGTGGGTCGATCGAACTGTTGCAATGGCTGTCGCAGCTTATTGAGCAGCGCGTGCAGATCCACCGTCAGCTTGGGCTGCACAATACCCTCGGCTGCCTGCAGGCCAACCACCTGCGATGACAGCGAGTCCACATCTTGGCGAGCAGCGAAGAGCAGCTGATCGTGTGCCGCCAGCTGGAGCTGTGCAATCTGTGCCCGTATAGCAGCGGCAGCCACCTCCTGCTGTGCATTGTGCAGAGTTGCCGTAATGGTGCGCACATGATTTGCCGATTGTTCCAGTTGTGCCTGTGCCGAGCTGGCCACTGCCTGTGCCTTGTGTATCTCGGTTGCCTCGAGCTGCACTCGCGCCTGTGCCACATAGAGATGTTGCACCAGATTCCGCAACTCTTTGGCCCTCACCTCCGAATCGTCTGAGAATTGTTGTTGATACTGCGCGTCTGCTGACGTGCCAGAGTTCTGATACTGATCGCAGGATGGAATGCTTGGGTTAGGCATAGATGTAGTTGTAGTTGGGGGCTGACAGGGGTTGATGCTGTCCGGCTGAGGAGTGACACTAGGAGGGGGAGAGCAGTTCTGGAATTCTGTGAAACAAAGCAGTATAAGGATAAGCCCTAAGATGTAGAACTATTTACTCCATTTACTTACCCTGCTCTGCTGCTGGATTATAGGTTTGAACCACATACTCATTGGCTTTGGTTTGATCGTTCACATTACCCTCCATAGGCTCGTAGTTGTCCTTGCTACTCTCTGGGAAATTTCCATTATCGCCAATCATGTTGCCTTGTGGATGGGAGCGAGTGCCGTCTGCACGTAGAATGTTTAACAGTGCGTCTGTCAATAGTAGTTAGTAATAGTATACAGTAATTGACAGTAGACTGGGACTCTAGTTAACTAGTTACTTACAAATCCAGAGCAGTTGGCTTAAGCGCATTTAGAGCACATGTAGAACAATTCATTTAGGCCGTCTCCGTATACAGTTTGTTCTCGTATAATTATCTGACATATAACTCATGTTCACTTGACCCGAGTTGAGTTTCATAAAAATATAGAAAGAACAAATAATAAGATAAATAATCAAAAGTTGTCTAAATTAAAGATGGGAGATAAGTCGATATAAGTAATTATCGATCATATCTATCGATTTATCGATTGTCTATCGAGTAAACAATAACAATAAGAGAAATAATCAAAAGTTGTCTAAATTAAAGATGGGAAATAATTCGATATAAGTACTTATCGATTATGTCTATCGATTTATCGATTGTCTATCGAGTAAACAATAACAATAAGAAAAATAATCAAAATTTGTCTAAATTAATGATGGGAAATCATTCGATATAAGTAATTATCGATCATGTCTATCGATTTATCGATTGTCTATCAAGTTAATATGGTATTTGTTAGTACATACACTCAAATCGAAATGTAAACAAAAAACAGCTGATTATTCACTGATTGATCATAAGGGTCAAACTCTAGGCAACTCTGGGGTCAAGTGAACACCCCAACAGACTAAATTCGTTATTGTTTCTGGACTCAAGATCTATACCGGGGCTCACCTGCACGTTCGAGTTGCTGCAACAGTTCTCCACCAAAGCTTTCGCCTGGTTTCGCTATTCGAATTTATCAGCATGTGCATCAAGTGAAAAGTGAAGCTAATCATAAATAATAATATTAATAATATGTTTTTCTAATCCTTAACTGTTTGATTAATTGTAGATATATTTGATTGTATGCTGCATGTTTTGTCCCTAGTTTATTCGTATCTTTCCTGTTGTATTTCGATTACGCATTCACATTTTGCCGAAACCCTAAACCATACTTATAGGAAGTGGCCGAGTTGCGCCGCCAGGTGGCGCTCGAGAACCTGCAAAACCAGCGCATGGACAATCTGGAGCAGGATGTGCCGGTGGAGTTCGAATGCTGCTTCTGCACAACCAAGGTAAAATCGACAACCAAGACACAAATCGATTTATCACCTAACCAGCTATAATACACATACATACTATATCTCGTAACACTAATAACTACTATACCCTGTCTATTACAACTGTCTTCAATACTCTTAACTCTTGTGCTTTCTGTGTAGTCCGCATGCTTTTATATCTATACACTCTTGCACCATGTTCTTTTGTATTTGAATTCGTTATTATTTGAACTAATCGAACTAACTCTAAGCACGCACCTAATCAAATTGAGAACTCGAGCGGATGACAGAAGGCTATCGAATAGATCATGCTTGGCCTAGGCCCCGTACTGTGCATCCCAAATTCAACTGTATCTCGCGTCCGTTCCACGTAGAACCCGCATTTGGATCATAGTTTTAGTTATAGTAATTGTAATATCATTGAAGAGGACTGTGTACATATTACAGGATCGCATTTGTGTCTTTCACGACAAGGAGTATAGCATGAAAAGGCTGGTACGACCGCCGCCATCTCCGAAAAACTATCTGGCACTCAAGCGTATGATCGAGGAGGGCGCTATCGATATCTTTTATCTGTGATGTCATTCCGTGTAGTGGGATGGGATAGGATGATGTGAACAGCTGCACTCGTCACCTTTGTCCAAAGTGAAATGAAACGAAGTTCGTGTGTTGTGTTAATTGTTATTTTCGTTTTCGATTTGTATTCTTTATCTTTTCTGAAGTAACGGAGAGTGTGTGCACATCTGAGAAATGTGGCAAATTTTATGTTGACTTTGTTTCTTTTTCATTTCTTTTACTTAAAGGGTTTGCCAGGATGTCAAGGCGAGTGTATTCCATTGCGTGCGAATAGCGTTTAGACACAATTTCTTTAGAGCTTGACTAATTGATTGATTGACCACTGGCTCTCAGTCTGTCAGTAACGGCGAATACTAAGAACACACTCAACACACACACACACACACACTATACACACGATAAAAATTGCAAATTAATTTTAAAATTGAACTCAAACACACACACAAACACACACATTGAATGTGCTTTAAGAAATAATTGATTATTATTACGAAGAAATTACAACAAATTTACCAGTTAATTAGCTTTAATTCTAAACACAACTAAAATTACGAAAATATTAATTAAATTGAACTATTACATTATATATTCGTGCGTGACGTGAAAGCTAAAGAAAGACATAGCAAATTCTAAGAATTTAATTAATTTACTTATACTCCACACGTAAAAACTATTGAAGGCAAAAAGAACAACGAAAACCAAAAACCAAAGCAGCATGTGTTATTATCTATTATATCTACTTATTATCTATTATCTTCTACTATATACTTACTTATCTATCTATCGATCTGTCGAGTGTTCTAACCTAAGGCCTTGAGAGATGAGTTTGAAACGATTCTTTCTACACTAAGCACAGAACTACAACTAGTTTTAAAACCATTCGTTTGTTAATCAATTAGCAAAAACAACTTAGTAGCAACAAAAATGATATGAATATTGATTAAAATAAACTTAATTATGACAATGTTATGGAACAAAACCAAATTGCAATGAATAAAACAATTGTTTATTAATTTCAACATTTAATTAGCACTCTTCTACTTGTATTGGCACACAACTTCTACTAGAACTATATACTCTATACTTTCGTACTGCTAGAGAATTTCATTTCAATTAGCCTTATCATTTTGTACTTTGAGAGCTGGAAAGCGCAGACACACCTGAACACCCTGCCGAATCCGGGTAAGTAATGCCAGAGACGACAGCCTGATTATGTATTCTTTACTTTCGTTTCATTTTCAATAATTTTGATATAATTTCTCTAATTTATTACAAGAGCAGAGAGTGCTGCACGTTTTAACTTGATGCATTTTAGTTGCATGTTGAATGGTCTTAAGAAAACAAAACAAAAAAACAACTACAACAATTTCCAGCAATTTCAAGTGCACACAACATTTACTTATTGCGCTAACCAAAAGAATTAATCAAAAGCAAAAAAATAACAAAGGTATTCACCTTGAGCTCCAGCTGTGCCTGTGGTCTCATCTCCGTATTACTCCAGCACTCACTTCTTACTCTTTCTAGGACTTCAAGGAGTACACCGATGCGGAGGGCGTCATCTCGCTTCCAACTTCCGACTTCCACAATCCCATCTGCCTGGAGATGCGCATGGCAGCCAACAACCGTCATGCCAATCAGTTCGGAATCCTGCCACCCCCAGCTGGAGATCAGATGACAGCATCCGGCGGAGGGGATATGGTACTCTTGCCACCTGCCTATTCCAGCGCCAGCAATATGCCCATAATTTCACAGTCCTCGTCCACGAGCTCGTCGTATGGCACCACGACATCTACGACCATTGCCCTGCCCCTGGATGCCTCACAGCGCTATGGGGCACCAATTGCCAGCAACTTCAATCACAACTACAACAACAACTTCAACACGACGACTGTGGGCGCCGGAGGTGCCGCCAATGGTCTGCTGCTTTTTGGCAATGGCAACTATGCAGGCATTGGCATTGGCATTGGCAGCAGCAGCAACAACAACAACAACGCCGATCTGGCCAGCGTGGACAGCTCGGACACGTATGCCAGCTGCCAAACGCATCCGTTCCTCTCGCAGGGAGATCTCACTGCCGACTTCAACGACGAGGCCTGCGCCCTGGACATTGACATGGACAATCTATATATAAATCCGCTGGAGAAGGAGTCATGTCATGGCACAAACATCAGCAGCTCCACGGGCTTCATTGTGGGCCTGCCACCCACTGTTTCCGCCTCGGGTCTGTCCATGCGCGCACAGGTGAAGAAGAGCGCCTCTGGCGATACTGCACTACGTAATCTGGCTGCCGGTGGCATGAGTCCACTCGACGATGTCTATCAGAATTTCGATGTGCAGGAGCGTGGCAGTCGGGTGAGCCTGAACGAGAACTCAGTGCCAAAGCATCGCAAGACGCGTTTCCAGCAGAGTTTCACGGCCATTCGGCCCAGTGCGAGCAGCAGCAGCAAGCCACGTGCTCGATTCGAGGACACCATGCTCTGTGAGGACATTGTGCGACTCGATGGCAGTGCTTCGGGTCCGTCAACCTCTGGTAGTAGTGCTGCCGCTGGCGCCGGCGGCAGCAAGAAGAAGCGCTCGACCTTTATGCCGGGCAAGAGTCTAGCCACTGCCACCAAACTGATCAATCAACGTTTGTTCGGCATACAGAACGCAGGCGCCAAAGGTGAGTGCAGTACCCCATGATTATACTCTATATACTAATATATATGTTCTTCCCTTAGCCAAATTTGAGAGTAAGCATTCCTCATCGATAGACTCGATTGACGCGTCGCCGAATCTGGAGCATCACAGGCGCTCCAAGTCTATACTGAAAAACAAGTCTGATGTCTCACGTGTGCTGTCCGATCCCGAGAGCGAGCGTCTGTTGGCGGACAATATGTCGGGCTCCGGCGTCTCCGATAACGGCACTGTTATGGTGTGTATATATTTATCTCTCTTTCTCTATATATTTAATGAGCATCTTCTTTGGCAGGGCGAATCTGGCAGCGACTACTCACCGAATAAATTACCTCATTCAGTTTTAGCTAAGTCTATATCCCCACCACCCCTCAGGCATCGCACCCTAATGCACCAGCGCTCAGGACCAGCGACGCTGCAATCGAAACCAACCAAGTTCCAAACGCCCCGCTATCCCGAGGAGCAGGCACTGCGTCAGGTGAAGCCAGTACTCGCCCGTGCCTCAGCCACACAGGCGCAGACATCGACTGATGGCCGCTTTGATGCCAGCCAGACCAGGGACAGCAGTCTGGGTGAGTAGTGGATGTTCGCATAACAATTGGCAATTATTTCACTCATTGAGTACTACTAAAAACACTGAGTACTCCAGACATTTGGCTGTGAATACCCAACAAAAAAAAAAACAAAAACAACCACAACAATTCTGTTCTATTCTCTCTACCATCAACTGCGCCGCTCTCAACTCAACTCAACTCCCTAGTTACTGTCTTCGATGCTGCATTCTGATAAACCCGAAATACTCACACTAACCCACCCACAGACACAGATACTACTACTACTACTACCACACACCCAAGGACTCATTGTTGCAGGCAAGGCAACGATACTACCATACTATCTGGCATATCGAATAGTATCTACTACTCTATCACCCCTATCACTGGCTACTGCACTCCAGTGCACTGAGTACACCCAAGTCGTTGTTCACCTTATATACAGTTCGATAACTGTTGTAATTCCATCGATTTGTTTCTATGTAAAGTTGTAGCAATTGGCCTCTAAACATAACACACACCACTCACACACACCCACACACCCAAACACCTATACACCCTGCTTACTGTATAGCATATCTATTTCTATGTAGCACATTTGTTTTAAATTTATGGCTTTATATGGAAATGGTATTAATAGTTCCTTTCTCTGCACAGACTCTGAAACCACGTTCACTTCACCCGTCAAGCTGCCACAGCAGCAGGATGCCAAGCCCCAGAGCAAAGTACAGTCGGATGCCGATGGAGAAACTGAGGGCGAGCAGGAGGCGAATGATGAGCAGAGAGCACTGCTGCAAGGCGATGAGGCTGGCCAGGATGAGAGCGGTGGCGACAGAGGAGGAGGAGCAGGAGCAGGCACTTCGGCTGGAGCTGGAGCGGGAGCTGGTGCGGGGCCAGGCGGTAGTGGGGCCACGTAGCAATTAGTGAAAACACAGAGCAAAGGCGCTTAGTAGTTACCAAATGGAGAAAGCTATGACTATGGCAAATCCAACACAAACAAACACAACAAATACAACTCAAAGTGATAGCAAAGTTAGCAAAAATGGAATGTGAATTATATAAAAGCAATGAACAGTATCCTAGTCTATATCGAGATGCAGGTGAGGTTAGCAGCAAAGAAGTTGATTATTTTTACAAAAGAGGAAACCTTACTGAACTAAACACAAACTAAAATCAAACAAATCATCTAGTGAATCACTGCGATTGTTGCACAATACATACTACAGATACCCTATAGCAGTTCGAGACCATACAGAAACAATATATACATTTAACGTGTAAATAGGATCCTAAGCTAATGCTAATCTAATGTAAATGCCACACAGATACAAACGGAAGTGCAACAACTTATTTACAGCTTGCAGCAAATAGACGAAATCACCAGAAAAGCCTATAAGAATTTTTCAACTAATAGTTAAATGCAACAAAGAAAATACAAATACAAATTATAATATTCATATTTGAAACGCAACTTATATATATACTATATACAGACACAGATCCATTGCAATTTATAATTCGCGGCGTAGTTCGATAAGTATAAATACTAATATTATTTTTGTCAAATCTCGCAACAAAAGACATCATGCCGTTTTATATACTAGATATATATATATACAGAGAAAGATATATATATATACTTTATGTAGGTACTGCTGATATACATTCATATATAGACAAATTGATCGAGAATTCATTAGAGAAAAGCTAAGAAAACCCAGTAGTTAAAATCGTTACGAAAAGTTCGTTTATATGTATGTGTAAGGGTCAAGCTTCTTGTTAGTGCTTTGTTCCCCTCCCTCGAGTCTAACTGTACTGCAGCTCTACTTTGATTGCATTTCATCGATTTAGTAAATTAACTTTCACTTTCAACACTTTCTCGCTTCAAGAGCTGCAGCTAGTTAGACTTGTTAGGGAGAGGGAGCAGTTCTTTCAGTTTTGCTTTGAGCCTATTAAGATAATATATAACTATCGTATTAGTGGTATGAGATGTACGTAATTGACTAATGAGATTGTTTCGGTGTAGTAGTGAACGTTGAACATTTCAAAGGTTATACTCGGTTTGATATACTATAATTTATACATTGAGATATTGCATAGTGATATTTTAGTGTGCTATGTTTAGTCACAGCTTTTAATGTGTGTGCAACCTGAGTGTTAGTTGAAAGTTAACCACAAACGTACTTCAAAAGTTACAAGTATCTATAGAGTCGTATATACATATTTAGTAGTATCCTTCGTATCTCAAAGTACAATTTGATGCCCATCTGAATGAGCCTTGTCTGTTCTTCTCATTTCTAGTCTGCAGGGTGTACAGTAGACTTCGGCCTGCCGAAGCAAAGAGTTCCATTGTTCTGTTACAAAATACCATTATAAGCAATATATTTGAACATATGAGCACCTGTATCTAGTGAGTTTATTATATGGTTTTTCATTCTGTTCTATTGCAAACATTTCGTCAATTATTCAGATATCAAAAGTTGTGTGCTAATATCGTTTATGTGTGTTATGAGTCCCTCCTATAAGTTGTGCCCGAAACATTCCATGTTGTGTGTACTGAATGAGTTAAGAAGATGAGTATGAGTAAGCAGATATTCAAAATACCATTTGATAATATTCTAGGCAAATCGAATCGCATGGCTAGCAGAGTTTCTCAGCGAATGTATTTATGCAAGCAAGTTTTTAACGCTACCAATAAATTCAAGCATTTATTAAATAATTAACAATAATTCCTATAGATAATGCAAGTATATACACAAGAAATCATTCTCGAAATTAATTAAAGAACTAATATAAATAATGCCAGCATGATATACATATAGCCTCGAGTGTCCAGCATTAGTTCTGTTAGGTTCGATTGGTTGTAAGCCACTTCAAATAGTATTTAACTGCAACGAGTCCTAAGTACACACCTAACAAATCTATGTAATTTTCGAAGCAGCAGTCAAAGGAGAGCAAGCGTAAATATGGCGAGCAGAGAGAAGATCGAGAGAGAGAGAAATCAAATGCAAATTAGCCTCTTAGAAACATATCAATAAAGGAATACGAAATCACACTTCCACACATACACACTGTAAATTCACACACACTCACACACACACACACACACACACACACATACAAGCATGCATTTTATTATGAGCAGCCAACGGTCTCAACGTCCGCTTATTCAACTTAAATACCAAGTGAAATCAAAAATTATAAAATAATTATTATAATTATTAAAATAATGCAAAGAATTCGAATTAAAGTACGCAAGATTAAGGATATAAGATGGATTATAATTAAATGCTTATTGCAACCAAAACTATTGTAAGCAATTCGTTTAGAAATCTCCACAAATTCTTTGGTATGCACCGGCACATTCCACCACATTACACACACACATGTATCCATATACAAATGTGTGTATACTTAATTTGTAACCTCACGCAGGACTTTTGTAAATATTTATTTCTCATGCGCCCTCCACCCAAACCGAACATGATATTTTCTGATTTAAGAAATACTACAAGGAAAATTGAATAATTATTATAAATAAATAAATGGCACTGCAATTTTTATACAAGAATCTTTTCGGTTTGAAATTGTTACTATTTTTCTAAATTATTTTTAAACAGCTGCAGCTGTAAATGCATTAAAATTAAACTTAAAACAAAGCGGATAAAGTGCAAGTATGAGTAAAGCGAAATGTTATTATTATGTAATATTAATTATTATACTTAAATTATTTACTAAACGATATGTACATTTTAACGTAGTCTGTCAGAGACGTTTGTAAATCAGCAAAAGTGAATACCATTAAAGCAAACCACAAGGAATTAAAATCGTTGAAAAAAACCAAAACCAAAAACAAATACAAATACAAATTTATTAAAACATATTGAAAACTATATTGAGCGAAATATCATGGAAATATATAAATCATTGGACAACATTCTAAATACCCTGTAATTTATTTCAAAGAGAACTTTATGGCATACGAAAAGCTTTTAAAAGTTTAGTCTGCACTCTTATCCTTTACAGTAAGCTCGCTGTGTTAAAAGCTCTAAGCTTTAAGCTTCACAGCTTTTTAGGGTTGTCAGCTGTCTGTAAAATAAAACCCGAAGAGAATACTCAAACCTTCAGAAAGTTTTCCATATGTTAAAATGGCGCTGATTTCGAGTTGAACCTTGGGAATCTTTTCAATAATTAAGTGCAGCTTCACACGTAATGGGGCGTAACCCATTACGTCCTAGTACATAATTAATCGACACTGCAGCCACGCCCCTTTAATGACTTTATAAATGCCTGACCCGAGCACTTGGCAGTTAATTAGACAACATGTACACCCCAAGTGAGGCTATTGAAGTGGAGAAGCGCAACTATCACAGGATCAGAGAGATGATCTGGGTTACCTACACGGTGGGCTACAACATGCTGAAGCCCAGACGTTTCGATGTGCTACTACGACTGTGAGTATATCTATGGAGAACTATAAAGCTTAAATTCACTTTAATATTATCATTTTACAGCTGGAGTGTGGTGATGATTCTGGCTTCTCTGGCTTCCTTCTACGGCCATTGGCAGCACACCATGCTCTACATACGGGATATACCAAAAATAACAGAGGTTTAGTACATTTATTTATATGCTGGAATTTGCATACATTACTCCACTTTCGCAGAGCATTAGCACGGTGTTCCAGTGCACCATGGCCCTAATGAAACTCACGTACTTTCTATTGGCACCTCACAAGTTCTATGTCTTGTTGCGACGAGCTTGCCGACACGAGTTACTCTTGGACTGTGAGCTCTTTAAACTGATATCTGGTAAGATATATAGTATATAATCATATTTATCTATATGTAATGAGAACTTCTCCCTAGATCTACCCTTTGGGCAGCAGCTGCGTCAACGGGTAGAGGGCATCATGGACAGCTGCTGGGTTAACACACGTCGTCAGCTGATGTTCTATCTATTCGCCTGTACTTGCATACTGGCAAACTACTACATCACTTCCTTTGCTACCACTTTCTACCGTCACTTCACTCAGCCCCATGGCCACTATGAGGTTATGTTGCGTAAGTATGAAGAGTATTGAATCTACCTTACGTAATCATTTCGTTATAGCACTGCCAGCTCTCTATCCTGGCTGCATGGACAAGGGCATGACCTTTCCCTACTATCATATACCTCTGTTCTTTGAGAGTTGCAATCTATATGCCTGTGGCATGGGTAAGTAAAGTAGATGCTATAGTATTATTGATTGTAATCAACATAACTGTACCAGGTACCCTCGGCTTTGATGTGCTCTTCATTGTGCTCTGCCTGCATGGTGTGGGCTTGATGCAGTCGCTCAGCTACATGGTGGAGTCATCCACCTCGGAGCAGTTGCCACCGGAGCGTCGTGTGGAGTATCTGCGCTGTTGCATCTACCAATATAAACGTGTGTCAGCGTAAGCCAACTATAATTTATCTTAACTCAATTTAAACTCTCATTCTTTAGCTTTGCCATGGAGCTCAATGATACCTTCAGGCACTTGATACTTGTACAGTTTATGCTCAGTCTCTTCTGCTGGGGCCTCGTGCTCTTTCAAATGAGTTTTCGCCTGGTATGTATCTCTTATACTTATCTATAGTTATTGCTATAACAATCTCTTTTATCTTCAATAGAATACCAGCATTATTACCACCCTACGCATGGTTATGTATATGGCTGCTGGTGGCTATCAGGTTGTCATCTACTGCTATAATGGACAACGCTTCTCTACAGCTGTAATGTTATAATATTATATGCCTATAACAGTTTATAAGTATATACTTTTCTTGCAGAGTGACACTATACCGAAGGCCTTCTCTGACTGCATTTGGTATGAGGAGAACAGGGAGTTCCGGCAACTCCTCAGAATGATGATAATGCGCACTAAACTGGGCTTTAGTCTGGATGTATCTTGGTTCACCAAAATGTCGTTACCCACCTTGTTATCGGTAAGTTTAGTGAATTGAATTAGTAGTTTTTGCAGCCAATTCATTGGTTCTATTTTTACAGATGGTTCGCACCAGTGGACAATATTATTTGCTGTTGCAGAATATAACTCAAAAATAGATCAATATGAAATATCACATTAATTAATATACATTTATTGGCATTTAAATTCATATAAATATTCAAGAAATGTATGCATTGTAATAAATATTAGTCTGTCATTAATATATGTGTGTAGTTTGCTATACTTACTAGAGATTCTGCTTTGATATTCATCCTAAATAGGTAAAAAACTTGCATTGGTTTAGCTTTAGGACACACACTTTATCGCAAGCTTAAAAGCTTAGTAAGTATAGCAAAGCTTACCATTATTTTGAACAGTAATAGCTTTTCAGCTGAAAGCTTTAGAAGTCAACTTCTTAGCTGTGCCAGGCTTAGATTTGCGAATGCTTTAAGCAAATACCAAAACCTAAGCAGACTTAAATAGTTTGCAAACATTATCTACAACAAGGCCTTAAATTCATTTCAATATTAAATATAATTTATAATTGCTCATAAATAGTTTAACATTAATTTAAATAAAATGAATTCCATTTTAATATAAGGAAATTCAACTGTAGTCCACAGTTCCTTCAAGGCATTCTGGGAACTTTATTGCGCATTGCCAGCTGTTCAGTTGCCACATTCCGTGGATGCCACCCATTGCTGAGGTCTCTGCTGCATAATTATGCAGAAAGAATTGCATACAAATTGTTTTATTTTGCAGACTGTCTATTGTGCAACTGCTCCAGTTTCTGGAGGCGCCACGCCACTTTTACATGCTGCTGCGTCGCGCCTGTCGCCACGGTCTGTTGCTACTCTGGATTGCGAGCTATTTGACGCTGTGTCTACTCAGATATTTACCAAGTGATTGCCCGAGCTATGCATAAAATACTACACTGATGAATTTTTAGAATTTCTGGAATTGCCCATGGTTCAGCAGCTGCGTCAGCAAGTGGCAAGTGGCAAGTAGAGGATGACATGTATCATTGCTGGACTGCAAACGAGTGTGCTATCTGTTCACCTTGCACAACAGTTTAAGCTCAATTATCTACAATTTGCTAGGACAAATTCTACGACAAGCAGTTAGATATCATTCCTAATTACCATAAACCATTGTTTCCAGACAGTTTTGGTCTGCATCTCTGTGGCAAGGCTAAATGAAATGAATGATGAAATGCAATCTATACTCAACACTTAACGAGCGCCTTGCTTCTGGGCCTTTATGTCGGTTTGATGCAGCTAAATGATTTAGTGTTGCAAATAGGACATAAGCGTATTATGTGCGGTTGCATCTAACAGTATCAACGTGTGCCAACGTATGCTTAATTATGCACAATCAAAGGGAGTCTCCTCAAGGTTTCTACAGCTCATCAATGGCTTTAGGCACACGATAATTAAACTGTTTATGCCCAGGAGTGTGATGTCTCTTTGTCTGTTGCAAATGAGCTCTGCTTTTGTATGAATGCAGCACATTTGGTCTGACAAAGCTGTAGTATCTATGGCCATGTATCTGGTATCACACTGTCAGCCTCTGCTATAATAGTCAATGATATTGGGTTTCAGTTTCAGTAGGTAAACTCTTTTAACTGTCTCTCTTTTTTTCAGAGTGAACGCATTCCAAAGGATTTCTCTGACTGTGTGTGGTATGCACGAGATTCCAGCAACTCATCTGAATGATGATAATGCGAACAAATCTGTGTTTTAGCCTCGTCTCATGTGTGTGTTCACAACCCACTTTGATGTCGGTGAGTTGATTCTTTACCGCTTCTACAGCTCTTTTTACTCTGGTTTACTTTTGCAGATGATACGCACAAGTGGACAGTATTATTTGCTGGACTAAGTGTACAACGCCAAACGAAAGTGGCTTACTTGTTGTATCTATCAGATACATCGGACACTCGCAAGTCAATCAATATGGCAAGTCAGTGGAGACACGCCCATTGGTTTTGATGGGGGCGGCCCGACTGATAATTCATTTAACGCATTAAAATAATGAAATTGCCAGCTGATAACGAGGCAAGCAACCGTTAGCTACTAGTTCGCCATTGATTACTCGTCGTCCTGCCACAGTCCGACACTTTTCTAATCAATTTTATTTATTTATCCTTGTCGAGGCGGCGGCGGCACTCAACGCTCAGGCACTCAGCACTCCAAGTCGAAGGCTTTATATTATGCTTTAAATGGGTTTCGCCTTCTGCCCATAATTGCTACATAGTTTTATTCCCCAAACTGTGATCCTCCCTCCCCTCCCTCTTCAATATTTGTAATGCATATTCGCTGTTAGTTGGAGCAGTTCGCCTTTCTTTTGTGCTGATATTTTTCTTGGCTGCGAGAGTTTTATCTTTCCCTTTTCACTTTAATGCCTTTTCTTCGCCAACTGTAAAGGACATCTTTGCTTCTTCTTTTGCTTGTCAGTTTATTGAGGCGCATGAATATTTTACAGCCTTTTGTGTATGGCTGCTTAAGTGTGTGTGTGTGTGTGTATGCCCTGCCAGCATGATTTGAGAATTTATTATTATTATTCGTATTTTTTGCATTATGATTTTTATTGTCCAGGACAACATTACACGTTTTATGCCACTTTTGCTGTCAAGGATTAAAAAAATGAAATTCATATTCGGACCCTTACGAATTAAAACTGTAGTAAATAATTCATTTTGCAAGCGAATATAAAGTTGTTTATTGCAGAAGCACTCATAGATTTCAGTAGTAAAAATATTGAGGAAGTTCTTTTAAGACTGCATAAAGTAAATCAAATATTACTACTATAAATATTATTATCATTACTATTATACTGTACTGCGGAAGTTGAATTCAGCATGAATTTGAATCCATTAGAATAAATGTAACGTTTTAACAAAACAATATGTATTATATTTCATTATAGCACACTTTCTATAATGCCAAAAATATGTTGAAATACGCGGATTGTATGTATGGTTTTTAAAGGTTAGTATTAGGTAGATTTAAGCCCAATTTAGTCAAGGTTGTGCTGATTCAACGGTTAACGTTTCAATTTAAACTTAAGCGCACAGAGTATACAAATTGTGTAGCATACTTTTTGTTGCGCTCAGAAATTTCTGAGTCACCTGCTACACATTTCTGTTCGCCTGTTACTTCAGCTGGTTGCTGCATAGAAATTTGGGTGAAATGAACAAATATAAACGGAAAAATTTAAAGCTAGAGCAACAACAGCAACTATATGTAGATGTACTTTATATTATCTAGAAGCTAGGGTATGTAGGGTATTCCACACTTTCCAGCTAAAATAGAAAATTTCAAAAAGAAAAACGTTTAGTTCTGGCTGTGGCCTTAATTATTGTCTACAATTCAAGTTTATTCTATAAATTTTGAAAACAATTTGCTACTAATCATTTCTCTATATCATTCATTATATTATATCATTCGTGACCTCTTCGTGATTGGTCCTCTCATCCTTGCCTTCGTTGTATTAGGTAGCGTACTTGTTTGTAGTTACTCTGAAGGCGAAGAATTAATGCCGGGCTGTGATGACCTCGTGGACCGTATACATGGCCACGGCATCAATGCCCATCATGCACAACGCTCTCAGTTCACCAATGGTCTCAAAGTTGGAACCACCAATGCTGAATCGGCAAGGTTTTGCCAAGAGATTCAATAGTATATAATAGTATATATATAGTATATACATATAATAATAAAAAATAATATAATATAATAAGAATCCTCATACTAGATTATAAGGTTTGGTCCATCGCTAATTTTCCGTTCATGTGTTGTTAAGGTACATTTTATGTTAGTACAGGTTCTACACTTAATAAATATTAATAAAAAAAAAACCAATGCTGAATAATTATCTCCAATAAAATAACGGGAAAAAACGCTTTAGAAATTTTTGATAATAAATAATAAACACTCATTGCTATTCATGACTTTGTTATTTTTGTATTTAGATGCCCCTATAGTGCAAGCAGATCAAGATTGCATAATCATTGCCAGAGACTCTTTGAACTGCTTCACACAACATATATATATCTTACTCTACAGATAGGTAAACATTTAATGGAATTTCTCACATTTATTAAAATATTCTTTTGCATGTTATTCCATGTACTTTATTGTTGTTGAACTGAAGCTAAAGAATTTATTGCCATGTTCAGTGAAAACTCAGTTCAAGCTGCAGCTCAGGCCAGACATGATAAATTACAGGCACACGAGCGCACAGGTGAAACCACCACATGCCACGCCCCCAACAGGGTAAACGCCCATTATCGCACCTTTGATGTTGGCTCTATCATTTGCCAGGCTGTTTGCCAACCCGCCCACATGGCGTATGTGTAATTTAATGCTTTAAAATGAGCAAAAAAGAATCTATACATTTGTTTCTAATTGAAAGCAAATGTATTTATAACCTTTCGCAGATATAATTACCACAAAGGGATAATTAAATTACATGTATGGAAATGGAATAATAGCATAACAATTTGTACAACACACATAATCGGATTATGGCAACATTTGTTTTGCTTTTAGTTGTGTAACCTGCAGATACAACTGAAATAACTGAAATACTGGCTAAAAACAATTGATGCATTCATTTACATTGTGTGTATCTGGATTGAATGCACATAATCGAGATATGTTGGTACAAATGCTCTTATGTTTGTGCACGTAGTCGGAAACTATCTACATATTGGCATACAAATGGCAAACATATTGTTTGTGCTGGCCATGGCCTGGGTCAGGATGGCAGGATGTCCCACCGGAATTGCAAATAGCCCCAGGCCATGCATATATATATAGATGTATGAATAGTATTATTGCTGTTATGGTGGCTTTTTTTAGCATTCGTTCTTTCATTCTCTCCATTCTGTTGTGTGTGTGGCAGATGATGCGTAATCAGAAGCAAATTCCAGCTTATACAATTCGAGTTGACCAACTACTATGCCTTGTTGACAAATCCGACTGCGTGTCGCATTAGAAGTATCCTTGCTGGCTCCTTTTTGTTGCGATTGTCCTGGGCATAATGGCATTAATATGCTTTTTGCTGCCTTTGATCAAAGTCAAGGATGCGTGCCTCTAAACGGGGCGAACGTGTGCTTATTCAGTATGTATCTCTCTGTATGTTGTTTATGCTTGGGGATGAACCTTTGACCTCGTATTGTGTGACCACTGGACCCCTGTGTCAATCCCACAAGACTTTTGGTATTTCACTTGTAAATTTAAGTGCCTCCTCCATCGACGTGCCTGTGCTCGGGAGACTCCACCATTCCCCCTTGCCTTCCTTGGCTAATGAAGCGCGATTTACACAATATATCAAAAACTTCCCCTCACACAGCACTAAACCAATTTCCGCAAAAGCCATTTCAATCAAGTTTAACATTCGTGCCTCAGACTGGATTGGGTTAGATACAAAAATCTAAAAAATAAATAAAGAATATTCTTATTTCTGATTGATTGATTGGCAATCATCTTATTGGGAGCCAGCTAAGTGAATCTAACACAACTGCAAATATAGGTCAACTCGAAGGAAGAACTTGAAAGATTGCGGAATTGTGATGGCCGCCTAAATCTAAAGCCTCCTTTTGCTCTTTGATGCTGCCAAAAATACGTTTCAATTCTCAGAAATTATAGTTTATGTTCACTTTCCCTTTTTTTGCTCTCTCTCACCATTTCGGCACTCTGATAAGCCAAACTGAAATCCTTGGCGTCGAGGCACATGCAGTTTAAAGCTGCTTAAAGTCCCTGGGAGGCTGGGAGGAATGCCAAATCGCCCAACTGGCAAAACATAAACACATAGAGAGACAACAAACGCACATTTCATGCGGATGTGCCATTGAAAAAGGATGTGGCAAAATGGACTCACACACACACACAAGGATATACATACAGTCTATAGAAAATATTTGTGTGTGGTGTGTGCGAACGAGCTGTGTGTAATTGCTGAATATATGCATTTCCAGTCATGCCAAAGTATCTGGCCAACCGCCTAACTGCCTAACGACAGTCTGGCAACGCCTAAGTCGTCTAACAATAGGCAAACGGAACGGCACAGACGATGCAACTGCAACCGAAATTTGTTACCAAGGTCTGCACTGTTAACGCTGCCTCGAAGCAGTAAATGGAATTTATTGTGTGTGTATTGGACTGAGCGAGTGTGTGTGGCCATAAGAGCGTGTGTTTAGGCGCTAAATACTAAGTGCCTGGCGAGGCACTTGCAAATTCTATAAATACACAATACCTGCGTGCTTGCTGCATTCGAAGTATCATACCAGAGTAGCCTACTATCTCAATAGACTCGATATTCTACAGCTGTGTGCAAGATGTTCGCTTGAATCGCTCTTCAGCTGGCAACTGTTAAAAATTTAAATGTTATCTTTACTCTCTGTCAAACTGGGCAGTTGGTCAGATTCTGTTAGGTTATTTGCTGTAAAAAATCAGCTTTTTTTCTTTCCTACAGCTAGCAACAGCATATCTCTGATCAAGAGTTTGGCACGCCTGCTCAATGAGAGCCGTGGGTTGATCGAACAACTCCTAACCGTTCAGTTGCTTTCAAACCTCTTTAGATTTGATTGCTTGTTTACGAACCAGAATATTTCTTTGGGTGTGTTGAACACCAACTGATTGGAACGAGAACTGAGTATAAAGTAGAGTGGAAGTTTGATCGAACCAAAGTAGCCTACTAACTCCTCGAGATTCTACAGCTGCGTGCAATATGTTGATTTGAATCGCTCTTCAGCTGGCAACTGTTAACATTTAAATGTTAACTTTACTCTCTGCTGAACTGGGAAGTTGATTCTCTTAATTCTGCAGATTCTGTTAAGTAATTTACTGTAAAATTTCAGCTTTTTTTTCTTTTCTCCATCTAGCGTTAGCATTTCTCTGATCAAGAGTGTGGCAAGCATGCTCAATGTGAGTTCGGAGTTTGATCGAACAATCCCCAACAGTTCAGTTGCTTTCAAACCTCTTGATGTTTGATGTCTTGTTTACGAACCAAATGCTGTATTTTTCTTTGCGTGTGTTCGAACACCTTCTTGTTGGAATGCGAACTGAGTGTAAAGGCTGGAAGTTTGATCGAACCAAAGTAGACTGATTGTCGTTATATGCCAACTGTGAGTTTTTGTTGTTGTATAGTACAGTCGGTTTCATATTCATAAGACACTCTTGAATTTGAACTTTGACGGCTTATATCTGGTGATTAAAGCCTTCTAAATGTAACAATTAGGCAAACCAAGGAACCATTCAGTTAATTATAAGAAGTACTTATATTTTAAAGTGAAGGGCAAAAGAAACAATTGTTTGATTGAACTATTTGCAAATAAGTGCAATAACTATAAGCCGTAAAACATATGAGCAGTCAAATTAGGTTTGTTTAAGTGCTACAATAAAAAGTAAAAAGTTGTACTACAATAAAAAGTATCTTTAGCAAATTACACACTCATTTACAGTGTAGACAATCCATTGTTTTTTGCATAAAGTAACTGCCAAAATTAAATTTGCTGCACTTTAATTCGCACGACGCCACAATGGCGTCCTCCACAACGAGGTCCTTTCCGCCAGGATGCTGGCAGCGTTTTATTTCATTTTATTCAGAGCGCGAATTTCTTGCACTTTCTGCTTGCTCTTTTTTTTTAATTTCGCTCAACTTACTCATGCGAAATGGCACTTGATGTGCACGGCATGTGTGTGTGTGAGTGAGTGTGCGTGTGTGTAGTGGAACTACAGCTGCTTGAGTATCTTGGGAATTAACACTAAACTGCTGGCACCATGGCTGATGCTTTTTCACAGCAAATACAACTACACTGGCAGAAACTACAACTACATACTACAGCTCTTACACACACACACACCATACACACACTGTTCGTTGTTTGCTTTGGCTGGGTGCAACAAGAAGGTAATGCAAATGCAGGTAAGACGAACGTCTCGCAGCTGGAAACTTAATGCATATTTAGCACCTGCCAGCTGTCACGCCCACACACCACACGCCCACACGCCCACAGTGGCTTCAATTATTCACACAATTACAGAATTTAATAATACAGTCTTGGAGCAATTGTATCACTCCCTTCTGGCATTTAGTGCTCAGTTCCTCATAATCGACAGTCAACTCGATAATTGTGCATTCATTGAGCTCTCGACTCGACTCGACTCGACTCGACTCGACTCGACTCGGCATGCCAATAGTATCTGTGGCACTTGTAGTGCATTTCTGCATTTCATTTACGTGCCAAGCATCCGCACAATTGCATTTCAATCTCAGCAGAGATTAAATACCAACACACAACTGTCGACATCTGCTGCAGGTACGGCAAAATATGCAAATAAATGCAGGACCAAGGCAATCACATCTGCTCACACACACACACTGCACCTTACATACTACTACATTGAGTATACGAGTACATTAAAGTCCCACAGAATGCCTCTGCATACGTAATTCTCAGTTACGGACATTCTCCTTATTTTTCACTCCACTTTTTTTTACCTTATTTCCTTGTAATGCTTTGCATTTCAATTTGTTGCTTTTCTTTTGTCGTTTATTTGCCTCATTCCAGCTCGATTTGCCTGTTTTTCGACCACTGTTCCCGGAAATTAAGTTGCATTCATTCGATTGCAGGTGGCAGCTGAAATGTTTCCTTTTTTGTAGTGCAGTGTAAATAGTGTAAAAAATGAATACACTGCAAAATCAAATAAACTGATTCGCTTTCATATTCCATTACGTAGAATTGTGCTAGGTGCATCCATTTGAATACTAATTGACTGGCTATCGATAAATGTGTAACTTTATGATTGAGATTATTGTTAAAGAATACTGTCATCATGGATCACAAAATCAATCAAAGTCAACTCTTAAATTTAAAGAGATAATAGCTAAAGAGTTCAATTAAACTATTCAAATTTAATCTGCGAATTTCATCGTATAAGTTTACTGAGGTTTTATCATTATTTTCATTACTTCATGCGAGTGAAGAAAACAGTTCTAATGTTTCCTTTTGCAGTGCAGTGCAAATATTGTGAAATTAAGCAGAATACACTGCAAAAACAAAAAAAAAAACTAGTTGATGAAAAGATTCACAATATATGTACATATATGATATATACTACGTTATGTGAACTGTATAAAACTTCAGCACATTCTAGTAGTTAATAAAATAGTCACAAGAGTTTTCAACTCAATATTTACAAGTTTCTCATTAACTTATACAATAATAGCTTTTAATTAATGTTAATAATATTCTTTTATTAAAACATAACTATCATAATAACTATCTCACTTTTATATAAATAACACTACACGACAAAATCGAACTTACCGCAGCATCTTGAACCAAACCGAATAATTATAATATTACAGCAAGACTCCCCGATTATAATTGTACCACCAATAGCAATGCTTTTACGCACGTAGAGAGTCGGTTTTTAACTGCGCAAATCACACATTTGCACATCTACTTTATACATCTACATGAGAGAATGTTAAGCCGAGTGTACACTGCGCATAATACTTACATATGTAGGTGCGTGTGAGTATGCGCAGTTTTTGTAGTTTTGAGCGCATTGCGCATTGGTGGGTGTGTGTGTTCGCTGCACTGAATTCGCCAGTACCTCTGACAGCGAACATACAAACGCACTGAGCGGAAGCTGAAGCTTTAATGGCAAAATACTGACTCCTCTATTATTAGCACTGCCCGACTGTACTCGATTTTAATGAAGGAAGCGAACAAAGCAATCTACAAATTTATAGCTATTTTTTTAAGTAGTTCAAATCGAATAAAAAATGTGCAAGATATCAATGAATAGTTATAATATTTTATATTTAAAAAATGAGCATCATGAATCGCAGAAGTAATCAACGTTCACTCAATGTTCTCTCATAAATTTAAATTTCATCAGAATCAATCATATGAGTTTCTGAGGTTTAATTATCATTTCTATTACTTCATTTTTAAACATAACGATAACGTTTTATTCCTCTTCATAAAATATAAGAAACTTAATAATAGTTTTCTGCAAGTCAAGTCTTTCTGCCTCACTAAACACTTTTAAGACACATTTATTCCTAATAGTTTTCTCCCAGTCAAATGGCAATTTTATTTATAAATCTTCAAGCTATTTTTAAAACACAATCAACATTTTTGAGGCGGCTCTAACAGGAAGCAGGCTAATACAATAATTCGCATTGACTTTGCGTTAGCAAATTAATTGAATGGATTTTGGAAAACAGTTTGCCTCTTTGTGTGCCAAAACAATTTCCATTTTCCAATCCGAACGATACAAAGGAAGCGCCTGTTAAATCCTTACGGGTGTTGACTCATCAAAACACCCTGGCTTTGGGTGTGTGTTGGTGTGTGTGTGTGTGTGCGTATGAAATCCCAGTCGAAGGTCTTTTTTGGCCAGGCTTTTGACGTCAATCACATGCTTTGCACTGGCATTTTCAATTTGTCTGGCGACAGTGTGCGAAATATGCAAAAATAATTCAATAAACCGCATTTTTGCATGGCCCAACCCGGCAGCAGCATTAATAATTTTAATGAAAAACCAACAAGCTCTGGCTTCAAATAAACAAATGACGCATGTTTTGGCTTTCATAATGGCCAACGATTCACAATTGGGAATGGAAATGGGAAGCGGAATCGGAATCGAAATGGAAATGGCGATGGCGAAGGCAATGGCTGATGCTGACGCCATTTTGTAGTGAGGCTAAAATGTTGGCGGTAAATTTGAGCCATGATTTATTTGCGAGCATTTCCCCCTTCATTTCGATTTCATTACGATTGCCGTGTAACGGGCAATTTAAGGGCCATTACTGTTTGCGAAGAAAGTGAGAGGAAGGGTGGAGTGAAGGGAGCACAGCAGCCAACGCCATCTTTGATTAATGGCGTCCGGCACGGCATATACATATGTGCAAAGCGTTGTTCGCCAGCACTCGAGTTGTTAATTGCCAACCATAAAAATATCCAAAGCGCTTACAGACACGCTAACAAAATAAACAACTAAAAGAAAACAGAATTACCCATAAACATAAGAAGGTAGCAACATAAGAAGGTAGCAACAACAACAAACTGTAGCCGGCCAAGGCAAACAATTCAATCTCCCTTTAAGTCTGCTCAAAAATTTTCCATAATTACAAGCATGTTTCCCCCATGGCTGCCACATCCACATCTACAGTCCCTGAGCCTCCCTCTAAGTTCTCTTTAAGTGCTGGTGAAAAAGAAAAAATTGAATTTATAACAAGCAAAAGTAAAATGTCCTGCTCTGTTTTCATCACTCACTCCACTCGCCCACTCGCCCACTCACGTGCCAGCCAGCATTTCCTGCACGATGACTTTATAGCAATTTAATGTGCCTCATTGTGTTGCAGCTGTGTGAAAAATGATATTGTGTCTGCCTCCATGTACTCTACTCTACTCACTTAGGGCACGCCCACGTAATCTGCCTTGGCACTGCCTTCGAAATGCCAAACAAAACGCCGTAATTTGTCTGCCCTCCATCATTCCTGCCTGACTTTTCGTCATTCTCAATAATCGCACACGCATTTGTAAGCAATTTGTTTAAATATAAACCAAGGCATGATTAGTCGCAAATAATACAATTTATTAATTGTAATTATAATATTTTATATCGTTCGTGCCACACGATATGCTTGAAGTTAACAGTGGATAATAATACTTATAAAATTGCAAAGAAAAATAATAGTACTTAAAGCAAAAGCTACATTTTTGCACTATTAAAAATCAATATTAGAAAAAACTCAGCTATAAATAAACCTATGTATATTTAGGATATGTATACAGAAAACATTTCCAAGCAGTATCAACCCTGACTAAAATTCATATTGTATAACTCGAGATGTTTATATTTGATTTCAAAACTCGTATCCATCAAATTAGTCACCTCAAAACTTGGAAATTTACTACGAAAGTTAAAACTAAATTCTGCAAAAATAAGTATTGCCTACTTTTCAGCATAATATTGACATGGAGTATCTGTAAGAATTTCTAGACAAGTTGGAGCAAATTGGAGTGTAATATACTCCATATTTGGATTCAACAAAAGCATATATTCCACTTTATTATTAATTTTTTTAATGTGTAGCTTCAGGTTCTATTTTTATACATTTTTCCAGCTGCACATATTCAGTGCCTGCCCATATAAGTATAAACATATTGATACCATACTCAAATCAATACCTAAGCAGCTATAAGCTGTCGAAATAATGCATTGATTTAATATTGACTTAAACACAGACTTAAGTCCACAGACTCCAGTCCAGTCAGAGGACAGAAGCGAGAGTTGCTGACATATACAGACTCCCTCCTCTGACATGCGTGAAATGTGAAGGAACTCTGTTGTTTACTGACAAAATAGGATTGTTCATGCAACAACCTTTAAAGAAGCAAGTAGCAAGGAATCTATCTGAGCGTCAAGTACTCGTATCGATTGTGGCATGACATTGAACTCTGGCGTTGACAACGTTGATGTGTTGCATGCAGCCTTCCTGTGCTGACGTATATTAATTATGCTTTTGTCTACTGACCATAAATTAATAACAATAACAAGCGTGTGAGTGTGTGAGTGTGTGTGTAAGTTCACTGTACACTAAATGAACTAATTATGCGCATTATTCATTCGACTGGCGACAATAAACTGAAGCTATAGCCAAAATTAACTCATACAAAGCGGAACTGCTCTACATATACATTATAATGAGCATCTCCCGACAAGTGGGCGAGCACTGTTTTGAGGCAGTGTGCGGCTGCTTCAGCTCTAATCTGCGGGCTTAGCGCAGAGTATTTGTCATGCACGCCCAAAAAACGAGAAATTAAATTTAAATTGACTTGGAATGCCTGCAGCGCAAATTGTGTAGCATCAACAAAGGAACAAGAAGCTTGCTTTGTATACTTAATTTTTGCTTTTCTTTTGCTTTGCTTACATTTGATTTAGCTTTTTTAATCTCATTGCGGTGCACTGAGGCGTACATGCACATTCCTCGACCGGTGTGGGCTTCCGACTGGGAACTGGGAATTGAGGGGAGTTCGCTGATGACGCTGCTACTACATATGCAAATTCCACTTGGCGTCATCTCTGGCATTTAGACATGGTAGTAGGCAGTTCAAGGATAGGCCAATGATATGCTCGACTGGAGCATATTCTGCTGACGCATCCATGCAAATCTCAGTTGAATCCCTTTTCACATTAGTGGAAATGGAAAATACGTGTTCTGCCGATTCACCTGGTTCCCCTTAAGTTGACTTCGTCAAGTGGCTCTTCGGATGTGCTTAATAACCCGTCAAAAACAACACACAAATCGACTTATATTTCACACCATTCAAAGCCCATTTTCGACTACACAAACTAACAATTGTCTGACAGTTTCCACCCCCCGCCCCCTTCGACAATCCCTTGACAATTTGACCTTTCGACGTGCCCGCATCGGAATTTTCTTCTCATTTTCTTTCTGTTCGAGAGGGTGGCGGACAGATAAATGGGCGTCCATTTCGCGTCCCAGATCAACCGAAATGTACAAAAGTTTCTCGCTTTGTGTGAAGAGTGTGAACGTTGATTTCGTATTCACAGAAATATATGTATTTTCGCTACACTTTATTCAAGTTATTTTCCCACTGCTGCAGACGACAGTTTCCACTTTGCACAAGTGAAAATTCCCAGCTCTCTGACTGTTTGCTTAATGCGATTGCAGACCATCGGACAAATAACCCTCGGAATTCGTTATGAATGTAAAATAATTAATTATTGGTTAGTGCGAATCGAAACAAAGTTAAAAGAGCAAAAAGAAAAGGAAAATAATAAGCTTTTATATGGGCACAAATTAATTATTGAATTATAAATATTTATTATTGCATTATTGCGGCGGCTGACGCTTAAATTTAATCAATGTCACAGTTAATTCGCGTTGAATCTGATTTTATTCATCAACAATAGCATTTGCATTAACCACAATTATTGCAATCGGGTTATTAATGAATTAATTCCGTTAGTAATAAGGCTTGCTTTTCTTTGTTAACTTAAATATGTAGTTTAATTTATTATTCATTTAATTTGAACTTAATTCAATGACAATGAACACACACACTCTCTTCCAGAAAAAATACCTGTTAAGGGGAAGTAGGACTTTCACTATTTTCCCTTATTTTCTTCTGGGTACAGTCAGTTATCAGGGAGAATTGTGAAGTCAAGCATATAATATTTATTCATATATTTATTCAACTTCATATGCATAAATGTATATGAATGTATGAAATAAAGTTTCGCATTTCAGTTCAATGGTTTTTTCAACGCTTTTAATTGCATACTTTTGGGGCGGTAAAAGAAGACAACCTGCCATGCGATTACCCATTGAAACTTATTTTTCCTTGAACCCGAAAAGTATGCAATTTAAAAATATGTTAAATTGCTTCAAGCCTGGAATTGCAAACAAGGCTGATTAACCTTTAAAGTTGTGTATGATATGTGTTTAATCTTACAATGTTGAAACACATATATTTAACATCTAAAATAGATTCACATGCTATTAAGAAATCTGTTTAACATTATGGAAAAAATTCTCACGGCATGTAGCAGAACATTGTCGATAAGGATAACACATTAAAAGAGTTAATAGTAAGTACTATTTTAAGATTTGAATATTTCGCTTTAAATAAACGGGCCGAGCCTCTCGGCCTTCAATGTTTTACCGACCTCCAACCTCTGTGTTTTGTATTCGTTATATATAACTTGATCTTACAGCGATTTCCAATATGTGTACATAAACTAATTATCGCTTATTTATAATTAAATGCGATTAATGTCATAGTTAACACGCGTTTGTTCTGTTTAATTGTATCAAGAAAATATTGAATAACATTTATATTAAACACAATTATATTTACCCCCGTCTGTCAGGTAATTACACATGTGTGTATGGAGGGAAGCGCACGTCCTAATTGAATTGCCTTCACTGAGCTCATTACAGAAGTTAACATTTAAGTTTCCCTCTGGGCGGAAATAAAGCTACCCCCTACGGTCAACTCGCTGGTCGTTATTCACAACCCTCGCCGTTTATCGCATAATTTCACGCTTCTCACCCAAGGCTATGTATCTGCATCCGGCTCTGGTGTGGGGGGAAGCAAGTCTGCATTATACGCTTCACTTTTGCACTTTTGTTGCCTTGTTAAATATTAACGCAATTTCACTTCGGCCAATTACACTGCAACCCATCCGCATTCGCATTCGCAGTCCTCATCCGCATCCGCGTCCGCAGCGTCGAAGGCATCTCTGGGCTTTATGCAAATGATAACGGAACTGTGTGGCTGGACCAAAGAGAGCAAAGAGCTCTCAGCATTGGGGGAAGTTGCAAGCACACTTTGCCTAATTTAAAGGCTTGGGGTTGCGGGTTTTATGGCTTACTTCAATTCGCTTGCAAATTGTAATCGAAATCGATAAGGCAATGGCAAAGGCAAAGGCAAAGGTTGTGCTCGTTAAGTTCGACAAAGCATAAAATTTTTATGCGAATTTACATTCTGCTGCTGCTAATTTTTGCACGGCATTTATTTACTTTGGCGGACAGCACTCGGCGCACCTGACGCCGCCAAGTCAATATAATACAAACAGACACTAAGCCCGCCGCACTTGACCGACCAAAATAAGCGAAAACCAACAGAACGGTTCACCGCCGCCGTCTATGCAAATGCAAACAAAGCGTCGGAAAGGTTAAAGTACGCTTAAGCCGCCAAATATATAAAGCAAACAAGAAATCGATGTGTAATTGCGCTGCTTTCTGTTCACTTTAAAATAAGTCACACAATTTAAATACTCAACATTGCGCGCGCTAATGTTATCGATATATCGCTACTGTTATCGATAGTACGCTTAAGCCGCCAAATATATAAAACAAACAAGAAATCGATGTGTAATTGCGCTGCTTTCTGTTCACTTTAAAATCAGACACACAATTTAAATGCGCGCGCAAATGTTATCGATATATCGCTTGCAATACGCTCACGCAGCCGATCAGCTGTGATCGGTCAAAAGAACCTAAAAAATACCAAACAGCTGTTGACGCAGTTTTACGTGTAAAATAAGACACGCAGTTTAAATACTCAACATTGCGCGCGCTAATGTTATCGATATATCGCTTGCTATACGCTCACGCTGCCGATCAGCTGTGATCGGTCAAAAGGAACTAAAAAATACCAAACAGCTGTTGACGCAGTTTTACGTGTTTCGCCGTCGTTTGTGTTGTTGCTGATTGCTGTTTTCACTTTATTGTTCTGCTGTTGCTGGTTTACGTAGACTGGTGGACTTTGCTTACCGCTGTGCGTTGTACTCAATAATTAGCTTTAATTGTGAATAATGTTTAGATTAAAAGCGAATAAGGCCACCTTTGGCGCTGCCATGGTTGCAACACGCAATGCAACCACAACAACAACGCACGGCAATCATTATCAATATCTGCAAACATCCAAGCTACCGACGCTCTACTTTCAACCCTCATTGCCTCATCTGCCCATACCGCTGCTCGAGAAGTCCTGCGAGCGATTTCTAGCCGCTGTGCAGCCCATACTCAGTGATGAGGAGCTCAGGCAGACGCAACTGGTGGTCGAGGAGTTTCGCCAGGGCATCGGCATGGAGCTGCATACGAAGCTGAAGAATCACGATGCGGCCAATAAGCACACCAGCTACATATCGCAGCCCTGGTTTGACATGTATCTGGCTGATCGTGTGCCCCTGCCCATCAACTATAACCCACTGATTGTCCTCAAGAACGACGCGCGTCCAGAGTACCAGGAACAGGTGGTGCGTGCCACAAACATGATCATCAGTTCGTTGCGCTTTTGGCGCTCGCTGCAGGCCAACAAACTGGAGCCTGAGGTGTATCACATGCAACCCAAGAAGACCGACACGCAAAACTATCGACGCTGGATGGCCATAGCCCCCAAGAAGTTTGCCACCTACATCTCCTACGCATTTAAGGCCTTCCCACTGGATATGAGCCAGTACAAGCGGCTGTTTGGCACCACACGCATACCCAGGATAGGCAAGGATGAGTTGGTGCAGTCGGCGGATTCCAAGCACATCTTGGTCATGCGACGTGGTAATATGTATGCAATGAATGTGCTGGATAGTAGCGGTTACATTGAGAGCCCCAGTGTAATACTGGGTCGCCTGAAAAGCATTGTTGAGCTGGACTCACAGAAGGAAGCCGCGCGAGTGCCTCTAGGCGTGCTTACATCATCTCAGCGCGATGTGTGGGCCAAAACGCGTGAGCATTTCATTAGCAACCCAAAGAACGCCGAAGTGTTGCAGCGCGAGGTGGATGCGGCGTTGTTCTGTGTCTGCCTGGACACTAAGGAAGATGGTGTCTATACTGAAGCTGACCCAATACCACACTTCAAGCATTTGCTGGGAGGAAAAGCAACAAATCGGTAGGTGGGACAACAAACCATAAAGATTTATGCCTGAATATTTCATCTTTTTAGGTGGTTTGACAAGTCAATTTCGCTACTACTGAGCACTGATGGAACCACATCCATTCACTTTGAGCACTCCTGGGGCGATGGCGTGGCTGTGCTGCGCTATCTGAACGAGATATACAAGGATACGTCTACCCAGCCTTTTGTGTCCACGGCAACTCCCCATACGCCGGCTAATGGCGATACGTTTAATGTGCGACCATTGAGCTTTGACATCGATGAACGGACACGCAGCGCTGTTGAGGAAGCATATGCTCAGAATGCGAGCATTGTGGACAGCCTGGATATGCACTTACTGCAATATCCGCACCTCAACAAGGGCACTTGTAAGCGGCATGGGCTGAGTCCTGACTCTATAATACAACTTTCATTCCAGCTCGCCTATCGTCAGGCATTTAACCGCTACGTGGGCACGTATGAATCCTGCAGCACATCAGCCTTTCGACATGGCCGGACTGAGACAATGCGCCCCTGCACCATGGCAACCAAAGCCTTCTGTGAGGCAGTACTGCAGCCGGCGCAGAAACAGCCCAGCGCCAGTGAACTGCGTGCTTTAATAGATCAATGCAGTCGTGTCCATGGCCAGCTGACGAAGGAAGCAGCCATGGGACAGGGTTTCGATCGGCATTTGTTTGCGCTGAAGCATATGGCACAGCTGGAGGGACTACCCATACCGGAGCTATACAAGACTGAAGCCTATAAACGCATCAACCATAACATAATAAGCACATCAACTCTGGGCTCTGAAATAGTGGTAGCCGGCTCGTTCGGTCCAGTGGTTAAAGACGGACTGGGTGTGGGGTAAGCTATGCGTATATACATATTTAACAATTTCCATTTATAACTGTTGTTCCAACTTCATTGCAGTTATGCTATACAAAAGGACTTTGCCGGCGCCATTGTCACCTCCTACAAGAATCAGGGACAGGGCAAGGAGTTTATCGACAGCCTGGAGACCGCATTCGATACCATATGTGCCGTCATAGAGAAGAGCAGCAGCGTGCCCAAGGCGGTGAAGCAATGAATATGCAGCTAGTCGATGACCAGAGGGCAGCAGATATATAAATTTACAATTAGTAATGCGATTTAATTTGCTGTTGTGCAAATGAGACCCAGGTGCCGCGATTTGCATGAAACGATTCCAAACTTGAACAGATTTTATTAGTATGTAACGATTATTTACACACATAAGTAGACAGATACAGATACACCGAGAACCTTGTATGGCTATAAATAAAACGGGCGACTGTGCCTGGGTCAGGTATGCGCATTAATTGGACCAGTTGTTTGCCAGTTCATGGAACTTTGTCAACATTAATTTCCTTGCCTTTTGCACAATTATCTATGCAGAACCCGAAAGGGAAGTAGTCACTGATTAGAAACCCGACGACAGCTGAACCCAAAACTTTGTCACAATTGTAAAGTTAAGTCAGGACATTTAGCTAGCATTTAGAGCAGTGTATATAGTCTATCAGGCAAACCGCAGTGACCCCGTCGTCACACCGTCACCCTTGCAATGGTGTGTGTGTGTGTGTGTGTGTGTGGCGGCACTGTCGTTAAATGTGTGCTGACATTATCAGTTGATTTATCGCCAATTTTGTTGCCATGCTGCCTTTCGTGTGAACGAGTGAACGAGTGGAAATGCGCCGCGACATATATACATAAACAAAATTTTGCTGGCTTACATTTTTTATGCGACACGACAGGTGGGCGTGGCGTGTGGTGTCGACCCAGTTAGACGGCTGGCAGGCGCAGTTAAAATTAATTAACTCGCTTAAATGTTGACTGCGTTTTTCGCTCCTCTTGCTGCTCTTTCATTCTTAATCTCCACTGGCTTTTAATTTTATTTTTACTTTGATGAGCGACATTAAATGTATACACGCTATAATCTCGCAGCAAGAGTGACTGCCATTCAGTCATTAAAGCGACGCCTCCTGAGGAACAATCGACTGCGTGTGTGACTGCGTGTGTGTTGCCACTGTGGCAGCAATTAAAAACGCATTAAAAAGCCGCAGCATCAGTTGGCCTACAGCAGGGACGTGCCACACACACACACACACTGTGTGTGTATGATAAATGTGCGGTCACACAACGGATTTAATAAAAACACACGCTCATTAAATTACTGCAAAATGAGTGTCAGTAACAAGTGAGTCTGTCTCTCTGTCTGCCACCAGACGGCGACATAGTTTTGCTAAGAGAGAGTTCATAACGCATACGACATGTGTTACATACATAATAACCAACGACCTTTAACGTGCCTGGCCTAACGAATGAGTTGATGGGTTCACTACTTGTTCCAAGTAGTTGCAGCTGGCACAAAAATCAATAGCTTCTGCCTCATAATTGAATATTTATTTGCATATTAATAATTTCGGCTGCCTCATTAAAATTTTAGCTCTGGCTAACCGAAATCCATTTGGCTCTGCCACTGTTCTAATTGATGTTGCCTGGCAATTTAGCCACTTGACGCCTTGGCCCAAGCCTTCAATTTGCGGCTGTCGAAGAGAAGATAAAGGCAGCAACCACAGAATGCGCACATTACCATTTTGTGTGCCTCTCAGCTCAGCACATGCGGCGTATGCGTAATCTCCGTGATTGTGGTAAGCACAAGATCTGATACTACAGCAGTAAGAGCTGAATGCCTGAAGCAATTGCCAATTAATATGGAAATCAGTAAGGTCATTTATTTGCCCCACTGTGGAGCACATTAATTAAATGCTTATTATGACGCCGCCCCCAGAATTAATTGCCTGGACATGCGGCATGTGGCACGTGGCACGTGGCCGCCTGTTGGATGTGGCGTGGAGTGCATTGCCTTTAACGACAAATTATGTTAATTGCAGTCACCGAAATTGCCAGTTGTTAACCAGGCATAAGAGCACATAATTCAGCCGCTTGGCAACAAGTTGACCGCAATTTGCCTCAACTGAGTTGCAAGTCGGATTTACTACGTGTGTGTATAGGCCCGAGGCCTATAGCATAGTTTGCTGGGTCTTAAAGCGCATTTTATGCGCCATTCCGTTTAACGGCTCTCTTTGACTTTAAGTGGGCAATTGAAACAGTTTAAAGCACCGTACACACACTCTCACACACACACCGACATGTGTGCCCCTCGGCCAGGTGCCGTTGGCCATGTCCTTGTGCAATTAACATAAAATTTATGCGCAATTTGAGCCAAATGTCTGCACACTCTCAGTGCTCCACTGTCAACTTAATTTCGCGCAGCTCGTTTGCGATACACAATGTGCCTCAATATGGAGTGTAAGTACAGGTGTAGCGCGCAATCTGGCAACATTTCACTTAATTGATATGACCCCAGGCAGCAGCCGGCAAATATTTATACAATTAATTTGCCATTTATGAGGCAAAGGTTGTTCCCGTTGTTCTCAGAAACAGCAATTCGATCCACTCTGAATACATGTCAACAGCAGGCTGAAAGCAATCAGCCAGAAATTGCATTTTCCTCAGCACAAAAACACACGATAATTACAACTAATTATTTAGAAAATTAGCAAAACGCAACGGAAATGAATTAAGTCTCCCACAGAAATAAAAACTAAAATCTATTCACCATTGAATTGCTGCAGACGACAACAAATCGTATTGTGATTTTGCTAAATATTTTGCCAATTTATTGCACTGTCTTGCGATACATTTGCTGCGCTCTGGCAGCGAGCCAGCTACGTCAGTGATATGAATTAATGTAAACTGAAATAAATTATAATTAATGGCGGTTTTCTATTACCAACTTTAAGCAGTGTGCAAGCCATTAAATTTTATTTTATTTGTTATTTTTTTCATAATTTATTCATTTCATTTACTCAGATGCTTTAAGTTTAATTTCACTTCGTTTTTTTACAGCATTTAAGGCTAAGCATGTTGCTAAGCACATGCTGCGCAACTTAGCAATAAATGTTGCTAAGAATATGTTGCCTAGACTCAAATGTACCTCAGCAGTCTAGCAGCAAATGTTGCTAAGCTGCCTGGCAGCAAATGTTGCTAAGCACATGTTGCCCAGCCTAGCAGCAAATGTTGCTAAGCAAATGTTGCCTAGGCACAAATGTAGCTCAGCCACAAATGTTGAGCTGCTAGCATATCAAAATGTTGCCAAGACACTTGTTGAGCGCAACATGTTGACAAGGCTGCCTGCCAAGAGGGAGCAACAAAAGGTAATCTAAATTTACATGTCAGTCATGTAGGGAGCTAGTAGATTGCGGTACTCTTAGATTGTAAGATAGTGAGCATGACAATGCGCTTTGTGTCATGTGACTTATCTGCACAATAATAGCAGGGACATGCGGAAGCTACGTTGAATAAAGGAAGCCATACAGCAGCGATTAACTCGATGCAACTCGTAGGGCCAAAGCAATTAACTTGAGCCACTCTCTCGCACACACACACATACATATAGAGAGAGAGTGTATTGTGCATGTTTCACATGTCGTCTACGTGTTTCGGGCTTTGCTTTGTGGCACAGTTTTATTATCATTTCGTGGCGCACCCTTGACTCGACTCGACTCGACTCGACTTATCATACCTCATGCTACATTCTCATTTTCGGCAGAGGCACGCAAGCGGAAAAGGCATAAAGTAGCAGAGCGCAGAGCACGGTTCGCCATAAGGATGTGAAGGAGATGTTACGGTTCTCTACTCACTAATTCACTTAATGCCAAGGGCCAGAAGTTAATACAATTTACAGCTGATGTGCCAGTTGGCCGCCACACGGCTTCACTCAGTGCCTGTTCCTGCCTCGCACAAATTATTTTATTATTATATTTATAAGCTGTTTGCTTGAATGTGAAATTTATGCATTGAATTTGCATATTACAAACAAATCTTTCTCTTTCGCATATGATTCTGCCAACACAAAACAGAATGCCCAACAACTGCCATGTGTTCTCTATGTAGCATCATTCGATGGTAGGGGGAGAGGAGGGGGAGGGGGAGGAGAACTAACACGAATCGTTGCGGAAAAGTTGCAGATTTCATACGATTCAAAAATTCCTTGACATTGGACACAGTTTGCCAAATGCGAAGTGCCTCAAGTTCCGTAAAATTTCCATATTCATATAAACTAGTATGGAACTTGCATAAAGTTGTAAGTGTTGTAAGCTATACCCTGTAAATGGGCAAGACAATGGGTATAGTGGGGTATGGAGTGGAGCTGAAGTTTATAAGAAGCAAAGTATAGATTATAAGCAAAATACATAAAGTGGCCATTGCACTAGTGATGCTGGGAATATATTATTTATTAATACATATATGTAAGGAATTATATTTTATAGTAATATTTAATAACAGGTCCCGAGGGATATAAGGTAATTTAACAAACTACAACTTCAGTTTCTCGACTGTGCTTCTGCTTCGCCGTTCTCTTTATCCTTTATTCTAAGCAGAGCTGCAGGATATTCGTGCTAGGAAATTATTTTTTTTAATGTATAAATATACATTTTAATAATAACAACTTATAAAGTATTAATGTCTAGGGAATAGCTTTGTTATTTAACAGTTTTATTATAGAGCTCGTATAGATGAAAATAATTATAAATTACTGTAGCTGAAGTCTCTCTCCTAAGCAGGATATTTGAAAGTGCAATCTCTTTAGCTGAAGACACTACAATTATATTCGCATTTTGCTCTTAACCCGCAGCAACGAGCATGAGCACTGTTTGCCACGTTGTTAGTGGGATTTTCTTCTTTACATAGTTTCATTGCTACATTTCTACTCCATGCAGCCCATCCTCGGCAACTTCGAAGCAACATTTGATTTATGGACAATGGCAAAGCGTATATTGACTGTGAGTGGGTGGGGCCTATGAAACTGTTCCATAGCTGGAATAGAAGTTATGATGACTTGAGGGGGCTCACGCAACTCAGCCCCGTAGTCAGCGTAAATTTATATTTACAGCGTTGAATGTCTGACAGGACCGGAGCATACACTTGTACGCCGTACTCAATGGCATCCGGGCTCTCTGCTTAACACGTAAAATGCGCCTCGTATGCTTTGGGATTTTACGAGCGAGATCTTTGCGAGGCGGTGCAAATAAACAAAAAATTCATTGACCTCTTTTGTTGTTCAACACTCGGCAGCAATTGTGTGAATGTGTGAAAGCGCAGGGTATGACAAATTTGTGGAAATATAACAAGGCAGAAGAAGGTGTGGCAGTTGCCTTAAAGCAGACCATACCTGATCAACACAATGAGAGGAGTGGATCGTTGCACTGAGAACTAGTGGCAAGCAATTTGATATAGATGTTTACCACATGCAGCTGAAGTTTAAGATTTAATAAATAATAACTTATATTCTCGAGGTATAAGAAAATCCGTAAACTAATAATCAATTTGCTTGGTCATTCTGTGAGTCGAAAATAGAAATAGAAAAGTGTTGCATACTTTCAGGCTGTTGTATTCTATTCACTTTACTTTGCTTCACTTTACTTCACTTTGCTTCACTTAACTTCACTTTACTTGACTTTTTATAGTCACATTTAAGAAACAATTTTTACTCAATATAAATTCAATTATTCAATGACTATTCTGCGATATTAATACTAGCTTATTCCACGCTTATTATGCTGTCAGTTGCCAACTACTCATCAGTCACGAACCCCTACTGAACTGCTTGTTTTGTTTGGTTTTTTATGCCAGACATACGCAGAGCCATAGCCAGAGCCACAGTGCGTATATTGCAAGCCATGCAATAATTTCCATTGGCGGACAAGCGTCTGAATTTCTTCACAAAAGGCGCAACCTTTTTGCCCCGTTGGCCAGAGCCTTTGTTGCCCAAACGTGCGCAAGTAATTGCCCTCACTCCTTCCCTCTGGCCACACTCACCCACTCACCCACACAACATAAACTTGGCAGTATATAGTATGTGGGTCAAGTGTCGTGTATTTCATTTCTTGTAATTACATTTCGTGTTAGGCTTTGAGTTTCAGTGCGTATCGGATTTCACTCTATTCCCAGTCGAACTGCATTAAATACTATGTATGTAATATAGTCATCACTCAATGCAGCACTGCAGCGATAGTGTCAGGCTGTGGTGTGAGTCGCTGTGAGTATTGTCAAAGTTTTATAACCGCAAGTTGCCATTGGCAACTTCACTCAGAACAATGTCGCTATAGCTTATACATACTCGTGCCATATTATACTATATAATGCTAACGCATAAGCAGCTGAGTGCCTTGTGCTTCAAGGGCTTACAGGATGAGTGTGTGTGTGTGCGTGTGTGTATAAGCCACGTCATAGTTTGGTGACCAGAGAAATTGTGGCAAACATATTTCGCTTGTCAGCACGCTGTTGTTAAAAGTATGTGTGTGTATAAACTTGTAAACTCTTTAAGTCGCTTTCAAAGTTTTGCTATTGCCAACGCTGCGTATTAAATATTAAGCATACGCCCTGTGTGTGAGGCGAGTCAACAGCAACAGCTACAGCAACAGCTCCATCTATTTCTAGCGCCGACATCAACAGCAATCAACAACAAACTAAATAACCCTTTAAGACAGCGCTACATTTAAGTTGATTACGTATTTAATTTTAAGGCAAAGCTAATTAATTTAAGCAAATTAAGTTCAAGACGACTAATCAAGCCCCAGCCCCAGCCCCAGCTCCAAACACCTCTGTTGCTGGTACCATGCCTATTTTTGGCCTAGGAAAAATGCCTGGCAATTAGCATAAATTTGCGATGAATCAATGTGCCGGCAAAGACGGTGGCGCCACATGACCACAGGCGCACAGGCCGTAAAAATGGCTTAAACGCGTAGGCCAATCATAAAAGCCACACACACACACACACACACACACAACCCAGGCGTACGACTAGAGAAAAAACTTTAATAAATCAACAGAGAAGAGAGAAACTGCCGTAAGGCACTGTGCTTAAATTCTAGCCCAAAAAAAAAGGCAGACTAAAAGGCAAACAAAACTGAAGGCGAACCTAAAGCTAGAGCAGATAGAGTACTAAATTTGATCAAGATAAAGTAAATATTATTTGTCTTTAATATCAATTAAAGCTCTGCTGAAGAAAAAAAACTGAGAGACGCCTCTAATCGGATGGCATTGTTTGCTTTGTTACGCTCTGCCGCCTACACATTCTGCGGCTCATGATGATGTGAATAATGCTGGCTTTTGTCTCCTCCATGTTTGACATTTATTTGGAAAGCCAATTGAAAATTTTTATGCCTGTCGCGGCACAACATGACAGAGACAATCAGCGCGATGTCCTTGCGAGGGGCACAGCAGGAATTCGAATAGGTATTTAGGACTAGCACCAGGAACAGAACAGAGCACAATAAATGAATACCACTACTACTACAACCTCGAAATGGCGGTTGCCATGTTATGCATATTTAAATTGGTTTTATTTCTGGCATTTTAGACTCGAACTGACCAAGGACGCGGCAATTTAGCGCATGCCACACGCTGAGTGCTCTCTGCCACATAATGAAAAGCAAAATTAAATACATAATATAAAATGAGAAGAAAAAGAAACGAGAAGGTATATGTAATAATATTCCATATTCTGTTGCGTGTAATGTATCCTGCCCACGATTAAGTGAAAATGAAGCCTGATTAATTACCCAGCGATTGTGTGTGTTGCCACATGCTTTACGCCAGATTAGGGCCAACACAACAAAGGCTAGTAATGTCATATTTTTACGATTGAGTCCGGTTATTGTTGGGGACACGCATAAAAATCTATGCCCCGAGTGCCATGAAATATTATTGCCGCCACTTTACAGGCAGCTCCACTGGCGACCACAAAATTTAATTAGCCGCCAGCCCTATGCCACATTCATTTTGTTCCTTCTTCCATTGTGTATTATTCCCCGCTCCACAATTAGAAGTGGCAATTAGACTGGCTAAGATAAGCGTCAGGAATGCAGACAAGTTAAGTAGAGCACAAAATTATTTTACTCAAATTTATAATGAATATTTTGACGCCGCTTACAAAAGTTTCTCTCTCCACTTGATGAGCTCTTTAAATGCCTGAATTTTTCATGAACATTTCACAATGTAAACGCTTTTTGTTTGAATTGCAAATGCAGTTTTACACTATCTTTTAGCTATGAAATTTTAATGGCAATAATTTAGTATAATAGTTTAATATTGACTCTAGTTTGTGGCTTGTGGAATTTGCTGGACTTAATGAAAAATAAATAAAATAGTTTTGAATATTTTTGCTATTAATGTTTTAGTTATAAGTTGTGGAAGTTGTTGGTATTCATATTAAATTCCAGTAGTTTTTGTATATAAACAACTAATTTTGCTGAGTTAATAGAATATTTGCGAATCAGTATGAAATTTGCTTAATAATTTTGGGAGTCTACAGAAAAGAGTTGCAAACTTTCAAGCTTTCAACTTTCTTTCAACTCAAGAGATTAGAAAACTTGTATGAAATTTGCTTAACCGTTCTGTTGAGTTAACAGAAAAGTGTTGCATACTTCCAGGCCGCTGTAATCTAAGCGCAACTAAAAGGCTGCAACACTTTATATTAACTACAAAGAATGACTGTGCATATATCATACTAATTAGCAAAAAAAAGCCTCATTTTACAATGCGACATAATCATTTCCCTGGAAATTATAATTTGAACACTCATAAATTATAACTATATTAACTTATTTCCCACGAAATATTTTGCAGTTAATTAGTCCAATTAAAACCAGTCAATTACGAATTAAATAGAAATTATTGTACAGATTAACTTATTAACTGCAGCATCAATTTTAATGCTCGCAAATTAAAAGCAAATAAATTAAAGAGCCCTAATCATTTAGCACACTGTTAGTGTTTATGTCTATTCAATTACACTTAAATGACTCTTTAATAGCCCTAATTAAAATGTAATCAAATAATCATATTTTAATGAACGCAAAATGGCGGCAAACCATAAACGCAAATCAAATAAAAATGAAAATTTAATTTTGTGCATCATAAATAAGGCACAGCCGCATGCATATAAATAAATAAATAGAACAAATTCGGCAAAAATATTGGCTTAAAGGCTGAGCACAGGTCGTAAAACCTTTGATAGCTACAGTCACAGCAAGAAAAACAACAACAGTGAGGACAACAACAACAGAAATGGGGGCATAAACTAGCAACCGTAACTGTGTGTCAATAAAACTGTCAATCAAATCAATGGACAGGCAGAGTCAACCATTTTTCATATGCGGGTGTGCGGGTGTGCGAGTGTGTGTGCGTGTGTGTGTGACTGTGACTGTATGTCTGAAATATGCGCCTGCTGTTGCATACTTTTGTCAGCGAGTGTTATATGTGTCATAAGTCGAATATTAAATATGCTACGAATATGCGAGAAAAGTGAAAAATCAAAAGTAAGAATAGAAAATATATCTTTAAAAAAAATTAATATAAATTAAATAAATATTTTATACAAATAAAACAAAGAGTAATAATGTAAAATAGAAAATATTTCCTTAAAAAAATAAATATAAATTAAATAAATATTATATAATAATAAAATAAATAGAAATACATAATATAATAAAGAAAATATTTCTTTGAAAAAATAATACAAATTAAATATATATCTTATAATAATAAAATAAAGTTTAAAAAGTAAAACTGTAAAATTGAAAATATTAATAATATTAAGTAAATATGTTCCTATAATAATAATATATATTTTCTTCAAAGAAAGAGTAACTACTAGTGATGCATATATGTGGCTGAAGTTTCGCTTAAAGGATTTTTATTTGTTCTGCTTTCGGTTTTGGCTTTTTCGGGGTCATCTAGTCGTCTGGCTTGATTTGATTTTCTATGCTCAGTGGACAGCATAAACGAGCATTAAATGTTTGTCACTGCTGCGAAGCCAAATCGAGCTGAAAAAATGCAACTGGCAGCTCGTAACTACACTATAGAACGTTAAGCATTCCAAAAATATATTGGAAGTGGGCGTATTGTGTATGCAAACATGGATATCATTTATCAAATGTTGACACTGGCACAAACAATGTCAACGGTTGCCAGGGATATTAATGATGCCATTAAAGTAAATTTTCGGTAATGTTAAAATCCGTTATCAACGACTTTAATGCCGGCAACAAATATCTAAGCAAACAGGTGTTAGGCAGACAGATACAGTATGTGTGTGTGTTTGTGTCTCAGCAATTTCAATCCAATAACCAATAACAGACGCATTAACTCCCCTCTATATTTATGGAGGCGCGTGCTCCGATTGCCAAGCGTACATAAAAATCACTCGACTGCGACAGTTACACCACACACACACACACACACAGCTCGTTTGGAAATTGAATTATGCAGCGGTATTTTATATTAAACAAACCACAAATTTAAGGCAAGTGCCACTTACACTTGAGCTTTAAATGCTCGACTATAAGAGTGCTTATACTGCAGCTCAATTTCTCCTACTTGCAGAGCATTTCCGCTTGTCTTGTCGCAAAATACAAACAAGCTGTAGAACAGACTTAACTTCAAGCTGTCACACTATGTACTGTCCATAGATTTTTCATCAGTTTGCAGTTAAATATTTGATGCAGGTCTTTAAGTTTCACTCTCAACTTTTGCTGTTTGCCACAAGTAAACAGTTGCCATGGCAAGTCCTGTTTCCAATTTCGATTAATCACCATTTTGCTTTCACTTGGCCCAAACATCAAAGTTTGCTCGAGTATCAAAATCACCAAACGCTGCTTATGACTGCCATGGCGAATCGCCTGTTCTGGCTGGCCATAAATAACTAAAAGCCAATACAAGGCGCCAGGGCGTTAATCACTCCAAGTGCTAAAAATCAAATACAGACAATCCCCCAACTATAGTTGTATACTGGGGTGTACTCGATCGCATTGCCAGACACCAGCTTTAATTGCGCATTAATGTTTATTGCCAAGAGGAAGTGGCGCCATTTCCCTTTCTCCTATCTATCTGTCTGAACCCACCAAATGCTTGAGCTGACTGTCGTGCCACGCTGCGAATGCCCTTTAACCAAGTGTGCTTCAACTGCCCAGAGTCGGCGTTAATAGTGTATGAGCAAATGGCACGAGAATTGAAAGTAAATTGCAAACTTTTAGCTATACCTTAAATGCGGATTATTAAATTATGCAATGGCAGAGCAGCTGCATAAACATGGCGAATTGAACAGTGTAAAAGAATAGTGTAAAAAAATATATAAAGTAGATGAAAAAACACTAAACAAGCAGAGGAAAATAAAACTTTTGTAGTAAGAATTGATGAAGAGAACTTCGGTAAAACTGAAGTTAAGTAAACAGAACTATAAGTTGAATCAATTTGTCAGTTATTATATATATATGTATGTACTATATATGTTAGTATGTAAATATCTAAAGCTATCAAGCCGAAGGCCTTTGCAGCTAGCACTTTAAAAATAACTATTAAATAAGTAAATAAAATCAGTAAATATTGTAACTACAATCAAGGGTATCTTATGCAATTTTATAATTTACCATAAAAAGCATATAAAAACTGTTTATGGGAAACCCACACACAAATATCCCACTGATATATCGCATTTTGATTAAATCAATCATTAGTAGCTCTCAAAGCAAATGACTGCAAATTAAACTCAACTTTTGCGAACTACAATACATATTTTATTACACCATTATTTTTCTGCTACCGTTCTGTTGAAAATTAATATTTTTCTGCAGTCACAGCCAGTGCATTTGCGGTTTGATAAATGATACGCTCTGCGAGTTATGCGCCAGCTGTTGCATACTTTTGTGCGCCATCGGCAGTTCGCATTGACAACAAAAAGGAAATATGGTTTACAAATGTGTGTAAGCACTCAAAAGTTTCCGCTTTTTCTGATAGTTTTAGCTAGCTGGAAATTCGCAATATCCTCTTTAAAAAATGGAGAAAATACACTGGTATGTGTTCTATCATATCTGTAGTATTTCTGTCGTTAGTGTATTTAAATTGTGGTAGGCCACAGTGTTATTTTTTTCGCTTTTGTTTCTACTTCTCATTACTTCTCCCTTTTGGTTCGTTCTCTCTGGCATTCCCTGAAATTTGTATTGTATTTCCTGCTCTACTAAGCCCAAATGCTTCCGCCTGTTTGCGCGCCATTCTCGCTCGGAATTTATGGCGCTAGTTTGCCGCCTGTTTCCGCCGCATTGGCCACACTTGCCACATGGCTTTAAGCTAAAGGCACTTGCCATGGCTGGATTAATTGGAATACACTGTGACACACTACTGACTGGCAACCTTTTGACCTTTCGAAATCGCTGCGTGCCATTAGCTTAGTCCATGAGCTATCTATCGATGACCCGGTGAGAGCTGATAACATGCTTGATTTGTTTGCCCAAGCTGTCAACTTGAAAATTGCGTGTGGCAGATAGCAGGCAGTTGCCTATTAGAAGCTTTTCAATTCAAACATACTATTTCGGCTCAAATGAACAACTAAATTTCTATTCGGCAAAAATGGCGAATCATGGACATTGCGAGGTCAATTGGATTACTATCAGTTTATACGGAAGTAATAATAATAATAATGATATATCCACAGGACAACTCGGTTTTGGCACGCATCGCACACTTCAACCAACAAGTGGAGGTGCATCAGCAATGGCAGCGAGTCAATCCCTTCTCCAACTCCAACGTGCGGGAAATGCCCAAGCCAAGGTTCCTCAAGGAGCAGTACGGCACCCCGCCCGAGGGCAGTGCCTCCGAGCAGCGAGCGCTGCAGGCACAGGTGCTATCATTGCAGGAGATGCTGCAATTGTGCCAGCTGATTAACGAGCACGCCGCTGGACGTGACCTGGCAGATGAGGCAGACGATGCATCCGTTGTGATTGCCATGCAGTTCGGTCAGCTCTTTGAGGTGTGTGTGCCATCGCTGACATTTTCCCACAGTCAATTTAATCGCAATCTTTTGCTAATCCCAATTTCGCTTGCTCTGCAGTTGTATAAAGATATTTCGGATAAGCTGCTGGGCACGCTCCTCACCGCTCGCAAGCACAAGTACGTCGACTTTGAAGGCGAGCTGCTGCTCCAAGGTCGCGACGATGCACACAACGTGCGGCTGCTCCTACCCTTCGATGTGCTGTGCCACGAGATCAAGCACAAGATAGAGCAACTGCGTTGTATGGCGAAACCTGTGGAGCATCCGGAACTACGCGATATGCCGTCTTAGGTCGCACGTGGCAGTCAGTGTCGGAGTCGGCGTCGGCGTCGGTGTCGGTGTCGCTGTCACTTGGATTCATGCCCGAGGTCGGGGTTCGCTGACCCACATCAGGCTGTACTGCACATACTAGAGTGCCACGTGCCACAGTCCTAAGCCTTTTACAGCTAATTCAATTAGCAATTTGGCTGCCTAAAGCGCACTTAGCTAAAAAACTGTAAGACACGAGGCTTTAACCTGACAACCAAAATGCTAAGCACGAAGTGGGAAGCGTCATGCGGTGCCTTACTTAAAAACAAGGAGAAGAAGCCCAAACACCTACACACCTGTCACATATATATATATATCAGTATATATCGCATTTCAGGCAATTTATACATTGGTGAATAAATAACTTTCGAGCATAGATGCAGGGCCGCCTACTGCCAACAGACACGTGACTGACTTCAAAGTAACACCATGTCTTTTGCCAAATTATTCGCTATACACCAATATACACAACAACAAGTACACATTTACATCATATCTACACACACACACACACACTGCGTATTCGTATTAGCTCGCAAGTCATTAGGTCTCTTATACACTGCGCACCTTGGGCAGAGGCAGCTGTTGCTAACTCTAAGGAAGACAAATTACCTGAACAACTACACGAAATCAAACTGGAATATATGCAAATTAACCCACTATGGCATAAGTATACAAATTCTGTATAAATTTAACACAATAATTGCAAAGTGAGAAGGCTTTTAAATGCTGCTTAATAGATGCAGCCAACTGGAAACAGTTTCATTCTAGGAGCAATGAGAGTGCTGACTATTCACACATATTAAAAGTATATTATTATTATGTATTTCTATATTTGGCATCTCTGTGGTACATGAAAGTGCTGAATATTAACACACATTAATAGTATATTATTGTTATTCACTTCTATATACATATATGGCATCACTAAGTATCAAATGGTAAACGCCTCCTGGGCTTCGCCAGTTTAACCTAACACAATCTGAATATAAATAGAATTAACATACACTGCAATAAACTACAATTTGTTAATGCAAACCTATTTTATAAGAATATTTTGATAAACATAAGTAAAATTTAAATGAATAAAAATAGTAAATTATTTTATGAACCATATAAAGTTTGATTGTTAAGAAACACGAAAGTAAAAGTATAGCAATCATGTGCCAAACTATACTCAGATATTATTTATTTAAATTTAATATTAATATTTAATTCAAAAATGGACATCAAAATGGATCAAAATTACTTCTAGTGTGTGCCTTAATTAATGTAAAGTTAATTCACTTATGACCAACAGAAATATATTTTATATATGAAAGATATATTTAATACAATGCTCCATGTCAAAGAGCAAACGAGTAAAAAAAAAGCTTTGATGTCGTCTTCTACCGACGAGCAGTCGAAATATATTGGCAATACAAAGCAAACCGCAGCTTTGTTTATTTATTTCTCAACCCTGCCGAACCTCGAGTCAGCTAAACACCATAATAATTTAAATGGAAACAAACAACAGAATTAATCATATTAAAGAAATAGTTTAAAAAAATGGTTTCTATTTATACTTAAACGTCTTTTTTTATAACATGCAACTTATTTTCCTCAGGTATTGGAAAATTCACGAATAACTGGAAATTGGGTCTCTTTCTCTGAGCCTAAAGAGAAGTGTTTCAAACTTACAGGCTGCTGATAACAATTCACGAATTATTCCTATTTTGCTGCGTTAATTTCATTATACTATGCGATTGAATCATAAATATACTTGATATTATTGATATGTATTAAAATACAAGATAAATCATCTAATAAACTATACTTCTACAATATATCTAATGAAATATTTACATTTTAAATCAATTCCAACATTTGTATATATTTCTATATACTAAGTTGCATAATTAACTTAATAGCCTTTTTCTGTATATTTCACCCAGCATTTATGGCAATTGCTCCACAGTTAGCGACATGGCGAAAGTTGGGCGTGCGTACGCGACTAATGTACCGTTGATTTGATTTTACGAGGCTTCCGCCTACCCGCTCGTCACTGAGTGAACGCCAAAGCCAAGTCTGGTGGCATATTGTGCCGTAATTCTTGTGGGAGGCACAAAATTGAACTGGGTGGGTTCCCCTCCCCCCGCAGACATTGTGTACGCCCAATTCAACATGTAAAACATGCGTAATTTATGCATGTACAGACTGAATGTACGGCATTATATTGGGGTAACCCGCATGGGTTACACGGACTTTTAAAACGCGAACGTCAAATTGTCTGTCAGCTGACTGACAGATCAGACTTGCCTACAGTATGGAAGTAATTGCAATGGGGGCGGGGTTACTGTTCGATTTCAGCCGTATAATTATGATGGAAACAGCACAGCACAGCTACAGCGAATCGAATGTAGTATAAACATGTTTCCGTTGTGCCAATGGAATTCTTTATGCAAATGTCAGGATGCGGATCGTTGCGCACAACTTCCGTTTGCCATTTTTCGCAGTCAACTTCAACGGAAGGCCAGAGCTAAAAGTAAAGCGCAAAAAAGTGGCCAAGGATACACAAAACCATGGGTGTGGGTGTGTGTGTGGGTGTGTGTGTGGGTGTGTAGGTGCTGATTGCTCAGCTCGAAAATTGTGCCGTCCGCCTTCCCTTTTGTGGTAGTTTTGTGTGTGGTGGCTCTTCCCATGGCCACTTCCGTTGATCCCCCGACGCAGAGGCCAAATCACAGCTACACAATTGTCCAGACAAAAGTAAACAACACACAACAACATATGCCCTACAAAGGTGTATGGGTGTGTCGGGTGTGTGCTAAACTTTTGACTTGTGTCCAGGGCAGCTACCAACAACTCTCTCTATTTGTTTTTGTGCATATTTTAGCTTATGAATTCGGAAGCGTAACTTGCATATAAATTATTGATTCCCTCAGTTTGTATAACTAAAATATGAGTAACAAAAGGAACATGGGGTTTATTTAACTTTTGCAGTCAATACACAACTCTAAAGCTATATTTATGCTCTGGCCAACTGTTTCTAAATATACATTTTTATAAAGATATCGGACAATCTCTAAAGGCAAAACAGTTTAGTCGTAAAACAACTTTCACTCGTATATTCTCTACGATAATATCTCTTTCATAATTCTTAACCTTTTTTTCTGTATCACATTTGCATTATTTTCCGCTAGCTCTGGCTACGTTTAGATCTCCCTCTTGGTAGCAGCTCTTGGCTTAAATTTCCGTCAAAACTCGCGGCTGATTTATGAGCAGTTTTGCGGTGTCTGTCGTCAAAGCAAGTAAACTGAGCACGGAGTGCTGCACATCGCTAGCTTCCGTTTCCGGCGCAGTTCTTCGAGCTGTTGCTGTCAACATGTTTTGCTGGCTTTTGTTGTTTATTGTCGCAGCAGTCTCAAAGGATTTGGCTAACACAAGCACAAGGCGAGGCGATAAGCTATTTCTGATTAGCCTCGAACAACCTCAACCCCAAAGACATCAACAATAATGCGAGAACAGAAACAAAAGCCAGGGGTACAGGTAGCTACAGTCAGAATCATAAAACAGCTGATAAGACGGGACAGACAGACGATTGTGACAGACAATGAGGCGTAGCCAGAGTCTTGGGACTCACTACAGTTTCCAGCATTTGCACACCAAGGCAATGAGCATAAAAATTATGATTATCATTATTATATTTGTATTTATTCTTATGCATATCTGTGCTAATGGCTGGAATTTAGCGCAGGCGGGCAAAGTGATAAAAACTATACACAAAACAGCAAACAGCCAACGCAGAAAGTTTGCAGACGCCGCGAATGACGCACACATGTGGCAGTTATGGAACAGTGCCGTTAGTGGCAGACACACAAGTGTGTATACTAACGATTTATAACTATAAATATGTTATTTATATCATCATCTGTGGCATTCTTAACGCTTGCCCAGAGGACATTCTCTTCTTTATGTAGTTATTCCACTAAAAGTTTTTGTAAAGAACTTTCGATCTCTAAAAAACATCAATAACAACAGACTCTAACACCCGGTCAAGCGGAAAGGTCACTGCGGCTAACCCCATGGCCATGATGGAGCACTTGGCGATGGATAAACAATGGGCCAGGCCAGACAGCTGTAAGAGCCGCATAGCCACAACTAGATTAGCCAACAATTTAAGAGGGTGTCTGCATTGTACCCGAGTGCTTAACGTGGCATTTCATATACATATAAATAATACTTATTATCTCATAAAGTATCAGCTTACCTGGCTATTGTCTTTCCGTTTATATAAATTGAGTTCTTCCACATATTTCACCTGCATCGATTAATCAATGTTGAATTATGAACACGTATCACAAGCACTGCAAAAAAAGATATAGGAAAATATATAAACACTGCGAATATTGTAATTTATTATAGTGCACACGCGGATAAAAACAGCTGATTAGATGAGTGACGGTTGCCACTGGCAATGGCTGACACTCGAAAGTTGAACAAAGCACCAGCTTCATTAAAAAGGAACCAAATTACACCAAAAGTGGCCACTCAGCAGAAAGTGTGCTATCGATCGGAGCATTTCAATTGTTATCGGTAGAATGATCAGGACTGCAGCGCGCTTCAATAACTTTGACTTTAGTGAGTGCTTTTCATATTCAGTTAAGTTTCTTTCAGTGCTAGTACTTTATCTAAGCAAACTCGCTGCTCATCCATCTTCTTTCACATATTGTTATGACACTTGTCAGGGACACAGTTCACATTGTCATTGCAATGTAATTTCTGCTGCCACTGCGGCTCCCTACCAAAATGTATCTGAGTGTAAGAAAATCTTTCGACCCGAAGGAAAACGAAACATTTTCAGCTGGATTTCGTTATGTTGCCTTGCATTTGGAGCAGGGAAACGGAAAAAATAAATAATAGATATGGTAAACTGCCTGAGAGCCAGCAAAGTATCCTGCAGCTTAGCTTGTTTCCAGTGGTGTGCAACACACAGCGTCTGCACTTGGGTTGGAGTCAATTTTCTTGTTCGTTTTAAGCCAAGGACACCAGCAGCTGGCAGCAGGCAGCCATCAAGAGCAGCAGGAACGACAGTACTGACTGCTGACAGCTTGGTGGCCGCGTGGACCCGGGGGACAGATATTTCAGTTTATCACGCCTCGCACGAGCTCAAGTTGCGAGTCCCGGATTAAGCTCAACCAGCCGCCCGTAAATCTCACCCGGGGCAGTCAAAACCAAAAAAAAAGAACCTCTGCATGTGTATTAAGTTTATTTTTTGGTTTGCGGTCACTTGCCAATAAATTCGATGCCAGTGGGTGGTCACTGCGTAACCGGTTCGCACGCTCCACATACATAGATATTCCCACTGTGTTTGTGTAATTGTGTGAAACGGCGAGGTCTATGGTTCCTGGGACTGTGGTAACCGTTAACGGCGCTGTTAAATCAGCTGTAAATGTCAAGGTGATTACAGCTAAATTCCCTCGACTCGGTCTGATTGCTCAGTTTCATTTTCATTTTGCAGTTTTAAGTGAGAGGCGAAACTTTAATGGAATTAGCGAGCAGCAGCAGCAGCAGCAGCTGGCAATGACTCTGCCACTAAAAATAGCAACTAAACCGAAACACAAGCGAACTTACGTACACGATTCGCACATCATGCAACTCCCCTCCACGCCTTCTGCCACACATGCTCGTAAATCCCCAACAAAGAGCTAAGCTACGCGTAGAAGCACTTCAGTTGGCTCTGCTTCTGTTATTGTTGTTGTTGTTGTTGTTCTTACTGTAACTAGACATAAAAAGCATTGGGCAAAGATGCCTGACAAGCAGCCAAGCAGGCGCCACTTGTGCCAAGAAATAATAGAAATATATACTTAAAAAATTTAGTTGGTTTTTTTCTTGTTATTTGGCAAACGCAAGTTAAAAAGGAAATACCGCATAGTGGCACATGACAAGTGCTAGTGATCGACTAGTAGATATCTGTTAAAAAGATACACAAATTGAATTCAAATCTAAACGATAGTTTTCACTATGTAATCGACGTAGTTATCGATTGTAACCATTAAGAGTACGATAGGCAGGAATTGTGTAATTTCAAATTCTGTAACTTCTAATAGATATTCTCACATTTGGTCAAACTACCCCCAATTAGAATACGCCTTTCTTACAGGGTATTGCATAAAAAGATTATGCTGCAGTCAACCCGATTCCGCCTTTGCCTCTTCCTGTTCCGGAGTCGTCAGCTTGATGCCGTCTGCGTGAACTTTTAGTATTTAACCTCAACTTCTTTCGCTCTTATTTTTGCAGCTTTGGCTTTTCTACGGGTTTCGACACAGGCAAAATCAAAAGGAAACGACAAAAGTGAATGGTGAAAGGAAGCCAGGAATTAATAATAAAATGCGTCAAAAGCAGCTGAAAATCAGCTTCAATTGGATTCGGAGCATGTGTTGAGCTTAGTTATAGGAGCTGAGGATTTTGTCAAAGACTTGAAGACTGCACAGAATGTTGTATCAGTAAAAAGTGAATATAATGCTAAAATTATGAAGAAAGTTGGCAACTTTGCTAAGGCATCAGTATGCCAATAAGTTTGGCATTATATGGAGACAGTTGAGAACTCGAGGAAAGTAGCAGAAGAATGGCATAGTATGCATAGAATGTGTGTACAGTAAACATTAAATTAATTTCCGCACAAGCAAGAGAATATAAACTTTTGTCACTGCACTGAGTCGACAGACGCTGTCTACTGTCTACTGTGTCTAGAGCGGAGGGAAAGTGCACTTGCATCTTATAGGGGTCTGCACTCGAAGTGGGTCGCCCGCTTGTTATACTCGGTGATATTCATTTGAAACATAAAAGTTGATTGCCTGTGGCACTTGCTTATATGCATCTAGTAAAAATAGTCAAAAGACTCACACTTACACTCACACTCTTCTGGCACTTTCACTCGCGGCGCAACAATGTTGCAAGCAGATTTTATGAATGAAAACGCCAACAGCTGAGCCTGGCAACATGACGCAGGCGCAGTGCGCAGTTCAATTTGTATTGGCGGCAGCCGGAACAAAGAAAGAACTTTGAAGATTTCGACTGGCGGCGCAGTTGGCTGTCAGCATTCAACGTGGTCGTGCGCAACGTGGATCTGCCCATTTGACGTACAGGCACTCTCATATAAATAGACACACTTGGTCGTGACGCGTTGTGTTAAAAATACACAGAAATATCACTCGAAAGAGAGCGGAATGCAGTGAGCGAGAGTCTTTTGTTTATGTGTGGCAGACAGTACATAATGCGAGTACTCAATGTAATTAAGCAAATTGTTTACAAAACTCGTCATGGAGCAGAGTGAAAGTGAAATGGAAGCAACAACAGCTGGCCTAATACAATAATAAATAAATTCAAGCAAAATCAAATACTTGAGCACGACACGAGCGCATTTATTTATAAATAAATTAAATAAATATACATATAAAAAAATATATGTGTGTGAGCAGAAATATTCGAAACGTGAAAAGAAAACAACAAATTAGCCCTGTCGAATCCAACTCAAAAAGTGTGTGAAAAAACGAGTGTGTGACTCGGTGTGTGTGCGTGGTAATCCAGCTGCATGTAAGGCCTGGTAATTATCTTTAAGTGATGGCTTCCCTCGGCATTGATGGCTGACACTTTTTGTGTGAATTATGCAAATGACTTGCATGTGTTGGCGCCTGGGAATTCGCAAATTTACAGCCAAATGAGCTGCAGCCACAATATGGATACAGACGCAGATCCACAGATTCAGATTCAGTTCCAGATCCAGATAAGGCGACAGTCATACGCACTGTAAATTAAAAACTCCCAAGGTAACTGCATAAATCTGAATAAGCCTATTAAAAGCGACGCGCACATGTTTATACTGGTTACACTTTTATTATAATTTACTGTATACCCTGTACATTTAAGCAGAGCCACAAAGGGTATTTCAAAGCAGTACTTATGAGGCTACAGGGTAGCTATGAGTATTGTTTCCTTTTCAACAAACATTTCAACCGAAATGTCAAGTGCTTTTTTATGATGTTTCCTCCGACAAACGACAAGAGCCTCGCTGACAAATGAAAGTTCTTAAGTTCTCTGCGATTATCATTGCCGATAAGCATTTGCATATTGAAACGAATTCAATTTCGGTTCTCCTCAAAAATGTAATAAAGTTGCGAAAATTGTACACACGCATAATTAAGTATATTAAATACATTTCCAGGGTCTTGACAAAGAGCAGACAGCTTGTTATTTTAAATAAGTAAGCAAAGGTAAATAGCCGCAGGCTCAGCTCAAGCAAAGACACGTATATGAAATGAAACTAGAACTGCCTAAATGTCAAGCATGTCGTCGCAGATTACTAGGAAGTTATACATAATTTATGACCCCTGGCAATTGACAGTGCTCTAAATTCAGCAGCTTAAATATTCATTACGAATCGCAATGCTCTGACAACTGCAAATATTTTGCAATTCCTGCTAACTAATATGTCTTGGAACTCACCACATCTGAAGGCAGTAGAATCCATTTCATCTGAAGAGAATTCCAGTGAAGTGAAGATGGCCATAGGTGTGGAATAAATGCGAAAATTAAATGCTTAAATCATACGCCAGACAGACAGACGCAGACACAGTTATGAGTAGTGTGTATGCTTTATTGGAGTCTGAGAAATATGGGATTATAATGCAGCTTAGTCTAGAGATGCTGTCGACTTAGCAGGCCTTGGGGTCCTAAGTGCTGCATTTGAAAATTGTGGCCAGGCATGCCAGGCGGGCACTTAATGTCGAGATGATTAAGTATACGCCGCATGGTACGCCGCATATCAAGCTGCAGTCAGTAGTAATTTACATAAAAGGCAGCCAACATCATTACAAAGGCAAAAAACAAATATACAACCAGACACACACATAGATATAATGTACATATGTGTCGGTGTATGGGTGTAGACAGTAGCCAGGAGCTGGGCTACTCGTAAAAGGATAATAGACGCAGTCGGGCATAAATCAGGCAGTTTATGTGTAGCCACCTGCTCATTGAACAAGCAAATTGCGCGAATTCGTACAATTATCCTCTTTTAGTACACTGAGAATCCTTTCAGCATTCCAGGCAAGGCATTATACTAGTACAGCACAAAAAGAATATGTAATTTAATGAGTAACTGAGTATAACACAGGCCTATGCCATGCCCATGCGAATATTTCTTTGCATTTCTTTTCAAATGATATTTCTTGCTTTCGCTGAGAATCCACAAAAGAAAAAGCCTTGAAACTGTCAACTAAAAATAAATCGCAGAGCTCTGCTCTCTCTCTCTCTCTCTCTGCTCGCGTCGAAATATACTTAATAATTATAATATTTTCCTGTGATTGTGGCTAAAACATGCTTATACTCGTCTCGTACTCGTGTGTATACATGCTGAGCATGTTAAATATATACATATTATTTCAATTTTATATGTCGCATGCTCAGAGCATGCTATAAATTCTATACACTCGCACCACAGACCCGTGCATTCATAAATTTAACAACTTGACTACATTATATACTAAACACAGCGAACAATGCCTCCAAAATCTTCAATAATTTACTCTTTAGTCTCCGTCCAAGTAACCCACAATGGAATTTGTTGTGTGAATGTGAATATGAATGTTGTCTACTTGGAGGCACACATCACTTACAGCCGGCCATCGAGAGTCGCATAAATTAATATGCTTAAGCTTTTAATTAAATAAATTTCGGGGGAAGCATGCCAGTGGAAAAACAGATGGAAATATGTACATATGTGATGTATGTATGTATGCACTCAGAGAAAAAACACTCTAAATGGGAAGAAATCAGTTAAATGTCTATGAAAAATAAAATCATTTTTCAAGTGAGAAAATCTTTAAAAAAAAAAAACGTTATTCTTATATTAACTTATATTTTTATTAAAGATATTCTTCTTTAAAGTTTAAATACTACTGCTTTGTTTTACTTGTATTAGCAAGATCTTTTTAAACAATGTTCTTATAATAACAACATTTTATTCAATATATTCTTCATTAAATAGTAAATACTATTTCCTTCCTTTACTTCAATTAGAAGCATTATTCCAAGTTCATTTTGTTGCTATAAAAACTTTGCTACATTTTACTACTAATAGCATACCATAAAATTTGCCAAAAAGCAAAGAGTAGACTTGTTGACTTGTTTCCTTAATAAAGAGATTTTTTTGTGGGTGTATACAGTGTCTATAAAAATATTTATATATGCTTATGCTGTGTATTCTTTAAAGGGGTAAATGTTTCTCTAATTTATTTAGCTCTCGTTTTATTCTTTTTTGGCAACCTTGAAGTTTAATTCACTTTCTGGTATTTGCAATGGACGCATGATGTTATTTTAGCAGCAAAGCAAACTTCATTTACTAATGCAGTTATTTCTGCAGTAAAATATACAGCTTGTATGAATGTTAGTTATTTTATGCTAACGTATATCAGATTTCTACTATTCCCTAAGTACTATATACGTTTGGCTATTTTGATTGGAATACTTGTTGGCTGTTGGCAAATGATTTTCTTATTCAAACATGCTTTATTTATGCTTCACTCATGAGCTTAGAAATGTGCTTTAATAGTCGAAATAACGTAAACTTCTATTGATTTAACTATTCGCATTAAAGTCTATGCTCGCAAATTGTTTACACTGTACTGCTTTCAATAAGCGTTGACCAACTCTTCCATTCATATATGTAGTTAAATATTAAGCATACGCCCAGTGGAGCGTAAAAGAACATGGCTCTGTTTTTCTTATTACAGCATTACAAATGTATACACAAGTAGTTTGTGTATAGCACATGCCAAAAGTCCCACACACATTAGAGAAAGGGTGGGAAGGAAGGGGTTTGGCATACAAATGAAATATGCAGACATTTGGACGCCTCGTTATCCGGCCATCAAGTATTTGTGAAATGTAGTTTTTAACTAGAAAACTGAAATGAAAATCCTAGCTGGAATTTGACATGCAAATTGCTTTCAGAACTATTAAGCTCAATGTCACTTGCAGAGTGAAACATTCATTAATTGGAACTATTGTCACCGATTCGTGTTTGCAAGACACCAGTGCAATCCCCTCCCTTCCCCACCACAGTTCGTCCTGTGACAGTTATTCAGTAAACAGCGTAATTGTTTTGCATTGCTTTTAATTGTTTTGATATTTGAAAGCAACTATGAGTGGTCAGAGCATTAAACACAGAACCAATTAAGTGCAGATTATTGTTTGAATAACATTCGGGTGACATTTAATAATTAAAGTGAAGCTACTGTTTGTGACTTAAACGTTGAAAGGAATATCTAATTGATATGAAGCATTGAACTGACATTGACTTTAATTGCAATTAATAATTATAATTAAACAAAAGGGGGTATCAAAAGAGGGAAAATCAAATTGTTCTTTAATAAAAGTTTGCTTTTCATTTTGAATATTTTTAAGCAGTTATAAATATGCCATTACATACAGTATAATAGTAATATAATTAACTGTATTTAATTTGGAATTATTGAAATTATTTATATACATTTATTCGACTTTAATTTGAAATTATTTAATATAAAATTTTATGCTAATAAGGCAAAACTAATTGACATAAAAGGTGAAAGGCTATAACTAAAATTAATAATAATTACAAAAAATTTGTCTTTCATTGTAATAGTAAACACTTTAAAACTTTAATACTGCATCTATATTTGGAAAAGCAAGCATCATTGTTTATCTGCATTTATAAAGAAATAAAAATTCATTGAATTTACTTTCCTTCATTTAAAATCCATTCACTCTTGTTTGAAGTTCGCTATAAAGCTATAAAATATTGCAAACAATAAATATTAAATACGCCATAAGTGCTTAAGGCTTGAAGCACAATTTTTATTGCCCTCATATTGACTTGTTTTGCATACATTTTTTGTTAGATTCAATAAAGTCAAAAGTCACAGTCGCAATTAGCAAATACCCAGCGTCAGGGCAGAAAAACTGTCACCATAATGTCACAGCGAAATTCAAATAAAAGTAAAAAATTGAAATTAAAATAGAAATGAGAGAATGTAAAAAATGTCTACTATGGAGTGGGAGTGGGAGTGCGGCCAATGGCCAGGCTATTGGTTTGACCAACTCGCCATGTGGGTGCTGTGGTCGCTTTTAAATGGCATGACCATAAAGAAGTATAAAAAATATTTCAGTCCAGAGCCTGGCACGTGCACGTCCTCAGTTGGCAAGTGGTAAAAAGGGTCACGAGCATTAAAACTAATTGATATTATAATTGCTGGACCCAAGCGCCAACACGAGCAGCCAGTGGCAATGGGACACACTAGCATAGCACATGGCACAATTTTCGTATTTAATTGCGATAATCACCTTAACAGAGAGGACACAGTGGATGGCAGCTGTGATTCCCATTTGTACGTTTAACGGTTAGACGCTTAGTGACACCTGCTAACCTAAGCTAACCCTCCTGCACTCATGCCGATTGCGGTCGACTGCAGCAGCGACATATCGCTGTACATTTAACATGTCACCAGACAATGGGAGATACTCACAAAGGCGACACTGAGTGTAAAAAGTTAGCTGCCACAGGCAATTTACGGCAGGTGCTGTGATAACAAATGCGCAGCACACAAAATGCGCATACGTCAGGTTGCACATGACAATGGCTGAGGCGTGCACGCAACTACAATACACTGTGAGAAATATTTCTATACATTAATGTTGATATTAGTAATTACCAGTAATGCCCAAAACTCATATCAAACAGTGTGCTACAGCACGAGCGTTCGTAAAATCAACGAAACGTAATGCCTATACGTGTGAGAGCATCGAAAGCAGCGTGTGAAAGCAGCGCAGCACAGCAAAACGCACATGTGATAGGAATTATGAATATTGGGCACCACTGGTATTACATTTTATACTTGAAAAATGTTGTTAAATGTAAGCATCTGCAAGTGTAATACATCAAGTGACATTTCATATAGTTTTCTACTAGTTTTTTCCGACAGTGCACAAATTGAGCCCCTGGCAACCAAGACCACAACGTAACATTTGTGCCACTCGCTGTTTATTATGTTATTCTAGCGGCCACAAATCATGCCGCATTCGAATTTGAGTTTCGACACTTCCATATGTTTTGTATATTGATTAAATTAAGCATACGATCTATTTAGAATGTGACGTATTCCCAGCAGAATGTGCGCGTGTTTTTGCCTGATTTGTTAGTCTAATTGATGGTCTGTTGTTCTGCATGAAATGGGAATTTATCAGCGCGTGTGTAGTGTGTGGTGTGTATGTGGCATGAATTGGCGGCACTTAACTCGATAGCTGCTTGACAAGCTGGCATTTGCTGCAATGTGTTCTGCATGGCTAAAACCAAAAATATGTAGATTATATTACGATAATTAATGAATAATGATGAGCCAGCATTGTTATTTCTATTATAAAGAGAATTGTTCGTAATAGTTCGCATAACCAATTGCATAAATTTAAGCCAAATTCGTTTCGCTTTCAACTGGAAATTGAGTTCATATTTAGACCCTGTACTTTAAAAAAGTACAAAGGGTCTATTAGGTTTGTGCAAATGACATTTGTGTGTAACAGGCAGAAGGAGGCGTGGCAGACCCCATAAAGTATATATATTCTTGATCAGGACGACGAGCTGAGTCGATATAGCCCTGTCTGTCTGTCCGTCTGTCCGTCTGTCTGTCCGTCTGTCTGTCTGTATGAACACCTAGATCTCGCAAACTATAAGAGCTAGAGACTTAATTCTTTTTTTGTTAGGTTCGTGTATTACATAGGCAGGTCAAGTTTATTTCAAATGTTTGAAAAGTCATCCCCCTCCCCCTCAAATTCGCAAAAATATTCCCAGCATGTACAGTTTTAGAGTCACTGTTTTCCTTTTTTGCATGAATAAAGCTTTAGGTGCTTTGCATGTTTGGTGCGAGTTGCAGCCCAATCGGATAATAAACACCAGAGATATTTGACAAACAATTTTCTGTACTTAGCATGTGGGAGGGGGAGGGGGAAGCCACAGTGTACGCGGCCACTAGGGCGTATGCGAGATATTTGATTGTGAGTATGAATGTATGTATGAGTATTGGTTATTGTTTGTATTTGAGCGAATAATTGTATGTATATGTGTATGTATAAGTGCATGTATATGTGTATGTGAGTATGTTCATACATATATGCTGCTGCTGTTACCGACGCCCAGGGCAAACCAAAGTACAGGGTCTCCTACTGTCGGTTGCGTCCGACTGTAGCTTTGCGTCCGACTGTAGCTTTCCCTACTTTTTTTTCATTAAATTATGGCAATTGATTGAATTATTTATAGCCATGTGTGCAGCAGATAACTTACTTAAAGTCAACAAATATATATAAAGATAACAACAACTGATAGAACGAGCTTAATTAAATCAATTAGAACGTTATTGATATAGTTCGCAGTTCAATTGGGTGTTGTATTAAAACTCCTCCTTATATTCTTCACTTTCCGCTTGATAATTTTGCCTGTTTCCATTACTTGATTAAATTTTGATGGCCACAAAAGATAGCTTTAAATTAATTTCATATTTTTGTCCATGGCAAACGAAGTGTGAAGCGAAGAGAAACAGAAACTTTGGGATACACTTAGTTTCTGCTTCAATTGTTGCACAAATAAGCAACTTGCAACTTTGCGGCAGAAGTTTGTTGAATGCGAATTGTGCGCTAAGTCACCTGACAACAGCAGCAAATAAGCGCATAACAGAGGAATAATAACAATAGCAGCAACAGCAACCACAACAACAACAACTACTACAGCCTTGCACTAAAGACCTTCCATTTTTCATTTCCTCTTTTGCAGCTTAAAGTGTCAGCGACGCGTGGCAACAACAACAACAACTGGCAATATACTCTATAAAAAACAGTAAGTGCCACAAGCGGAAAGGCAAGCAAAAAGTGCTCCTTAGGCGAGGCGACAAAGCAGTCAAAGTCACGCCCGCCCGCCTGGACGAAGGACAAAGAACGGACCACAAGTGTGTGTTCGCACAGGTGTGACCCTGCAACAACTACAACTACTACAACTATAATAGCTACAACTGCGGCCACACGAATTTATGTAACGGCAAAAGTTGGAGAATAAACGACGCATAAATGCCACACAGCCATTGCGAACTGGTCAGGTCTCAGTCCTCTCAGCCCTCAGCCGATAACCAGCAGTAGAGTATGGAGGAGCCGGGAGCATCAGGTGTTATGCCACCACCTGCACCCCTTGAATATGATTGGCGGGCGCCCATCAGTGAGGATCAGTTCCTGGCCAGTGCCACGGGTCAGAGTCAGGAGGATACGGTACGCTATGAGCTGACGGATTCGCTGGGCAGTACGTTGGCCCCACTGCTGTACGATGTGGGTCGGCGTGTACTCTTCAATAGCAGCGACTATGGGGAACACATGAATCACTCGCTTGGGGATCTATATCTATTCGATGATAATAACACCGATCCACTGTGGGCACGCGTATGCGATGAGACGTACAATCCGCAGTTAGAGAATAATCGCATCGAGTTCTGGGTCTGCGGCGTTCTACTGAACATTGTTGGCATCCTGGGCATACTGGGCAATGTGATATCGATGATAATACTCTCCCGCCCCCAGATGCGTTCCAGCATCAATTACTTGCTAACTGGTCTGGCACGCTGTGACACGATGCTGATTATTACCTCCATGCTGCTGTTTGGCATCCCCTCCATCTATCCGTATACGGGCCATTTCTTTGGCTACTACAACTATGTGTACCCGTTCATCTCGCCCGTCCTCTTCCCCATCGGCATGGTGGCCCAAACGGCGAGCATCTACATGACCTTCACCGTCACCCTGGAGCGCTACGTGGCCGTCTGTCATCCGCTGCGGGCAAGGGCTCTCTGCACCTATGGCCGAGCCAAGATCTATTTCATAGTGTGTGTATGCTTCGCCTTTGCCTACAATGCCCCCCGGTTCTGGGAGGTGAACATGGTGAGCTATCAGCTGCCCAATACGACCACAGTGCTGCACTGTGTGCGTCCATCGCGGATGCGACGCAACCAGACCTATGTGAATATCTATATACACTGGTGCTATCTGATTGTCAACTATATAATACCCTTCCTCACGCTGGCCATACTCAACTGCCTGATCTACAGGCAGGTGAAGCGGGCGAATAGGGAACGTCAGCGTCTATCCAGATCGGAGAAGCGTGAGATTGGCCTGGCCACAATGCTATTGTGTGTGGTTATGGTCTTCTTCATGCTCAACTTTCTTCCACTCGTGCTTAACATCTCGGAGGCGTTCTACAGTGAGATCAATCATGCCATGACGAAGGTCTCCAATCTGCTGATTACGATCAATAGCAGCGTCAACTTTCTCATCTACATCATATTCGGGGAGAAGTTTAAGCGCATTTTTTTACTCATTTTTTTCAAGCGACGCCTGAGTCGTGACCAACCGGATCTTATACACTACGAGAGCTCCATATCGAACAACGGCGATGGCACCATCAACCATCGATCGTCCGGCCGCTTCTCACGTCACGGCACCCAGCGCAGCACCACCACCTATCTGGTGGCCACAGGGCCACAGGGGAACAACTCCCTGAACAGCGTGCGACTGACCCAAGTCTCTGGCTCGCCGGGCCTGATCAAAATCAAACGTAATCGAGCACCATCACCTGGTCCGGTTGTCTACTATCCGGGGCCGAGGGAAATGCAACGTTCTGTTTCCACCAGCAACTCGACGACTAACAATAATACAGCTCTCGGCCTGGACTGGACGGTGGATGGCAAGAAACTTGGCCATGTATCCTCAGGCTTTTGAGTGCACGTATTTCCCCCCAACACAGTGTATATATGTCATCCGGATTAGAGTAATTACTAGCCGTCTAGTCATATATGATAATGTATATAATGCTAATACTATGCATATTGATAGTGTGTAAAAAACTGAGCGCGCCAAGCGTCGCGTTACTTTGTGATAAGCGTTAAGTGTTTCTCTTACTCTCATTCACTCTCTCTACCTATAAATGTATAACTCTCCTCTCTGCAATGGTTAGGCTATCTGGCCATGTAAAAAAGTACAGCAAACTCCATACACCATAGTTGTAATTCGATGAATGATAATTAGCTGAGTTGTCTGATTCATTTCCAGCTGTTGACAGACTTTTATTGCAGCATAATAAACTTCAACCTGTTGCAGATTATTTTCATTTTAATATTCATAAATATACAGAGTATACTCTTTCTTAAAATAGAGTCATATCTGCCTATTCAAAACCTGTAGTACTCTCAAGCTAATACCTATAGTTCAGCTGGCAAGACTGACCGTAGCCAAGACCTGAATGCGTAGAATGATGTGGATACTTAAACAGCTTGAATGGACTGCACTAGACTAGAAGAAACCGTTTTAGCTATAAAAACAATTACTACTTACTCTTAATTTGTATATATGTATATGTAGTATCGAAACTTGTATAAGCTTTAATAATACATTAAACAAAGTCCATGTCCTGGGTAAAGCAGTAACCAATACGTCCTCGATATGTGATATATATATCCAAGAACAATGTTAATGAAAGGCCAAGACCCTAGCTTTTATTTGATTAATGCTCTCTTATTTGTTGCAAATTCTTAGCAAAGGAAAGTAGAAAAAACGACACCGAGTTTGCTGTACTTTACCCTTTACTTACACTCAGTTTCATTTTGCAGTTTTCAATCTATTGAATTTGTTACAATTTCGCACTAAATTAAGTTGTAAAACTTTGCGATTCCCGGAATGTGACTGACCGACGAAGAAGCCGAGGAAAACTTTTATTTATTAGCGTCAAGTCAAGTTTTTTTGCTTTTAATTAAATATACTTTTCATTGCATTTTTCCCCCGACAGAAGTTGATAAATGTTTTCGCTTTTCATGTACCCTTTTGTTGCTTTATTTTGATACTGGTGATTGGCTAGCTTTAAATTATAGAAAAGTTTTTTCCCTTATTTTGTTATCGATAGCACTTCATATTTTTTGCGTAGCTTGGACTTTGGGTCGACGTTGCAATATGTCAAGTTGTCAAGAAAGTTGAAAAGTTAACTCAAAGTTCACTTCACGCAAAAGCGATAAATTCGATCAAAGTACGGTTGTACACCCAAGCAGAAGAAACAAACACAGAAAACACTCAAACAGACTCAAGTAGCTCAATTTAACACACACACACACACACGCACACGCACCTACATATACACTAACTATGGCAAAAAGACATTTTCAGGTGTTCATTGAAATTGAATTTATTTAAAACTTAAAACTTACCTCCCGAATGAAACAGAAATTGTGTAAATATTTCGTAAATATTATATGGTTATTATATAGCTAATGCAAAGCATAAATGGCAACTCACATGAGATTACAGTTTAAATGTACGTTTAATTTAGTTTTACTCTAGTCCTAACAAAGAACTCAAGTTCAATATTTGCTCGAGAAATTCAATAAAAATAATATTAAAAAAAAACGAATATAAAGTTGAAGTTGAAGTTGAGCTGATTAATAAATTGTGTATAATTTGCATGTTAATAGCTCCCCACAGACTGACAGACTGACAGGCAGCTCGTTATAGTTAAAGTTTACTGTGCCCAGTGCAGACAGATTGAAAATGGAAACGATAACGAGCACCTCTAATGGCCACTTACATTTCAATTTATAAGCCCCGTACACGAGCCAAAGCCCAAGTAAATCTCAACTCCTCGGCCTGGGTGGGGAAGGGTATGGCAGAAAGGTAAGCGCTTAAAGAGCTTAACACATTTGAATAGGGCAGGCACGTGGTAAGAGCTGGAGATGTTTGTGTCGTCAACAATGGAATTTTCATAGCAAACCGAGACAGCGAAGACTTCCATTTACCCTAACAAAACATAATAGTTCCAGCATGTGTAACTCATAATACAAATAGCTAGATAATAAGCCAAACCATTGAATTACGAGTATTCCGCGTGAGCTGGAGACAAAGGAGGCTTCACTTAATTGCATGACTAATTAAAATGGCCAATTTATGCATAATACTGCCACGAAATTCAACGAATTTGGCGCATTTATGTCTGCCCCCGTAAAGTATGCTATGAAAACTTGCCGCAGACATGGCAAGGCGAACAATGGCAACGGCTCTGCTTTTTGCTGTGGCAAGTTTATTATATACGCGGCATTCGAGTGTCGCCTGGCTTTGTGATAAAGACAATAAATCAGTTTGGATAATGTCAAGAGTAGGAGTTATTCTTGGCGCTCTGATGATGACTTTGTGCGGAGTCTAAACAGTTTTGATGTGTTTTTAAAGCCATTGGGGGATTATCGCTGGCCATGATGATGACAATGATGATGAGTTTATGTGTCCGGTACATGGCACATACTATCAGCCATTTGACAAATGATACAGCAAAGTGTTGACCTCGTCATGCTGTTTGCCAATTAATTTACTGCCTTTGTCATTTACAAGCTTCTTTCGTCGAACTTCAAAGTTGCACAGCTTGAAAATTTAATTAATCTTGGCCATGTGTAGTACTATAAGACTTGTCTAAGTTCTTTGGCTTAAAAGTTATCTTGCAAAGTTATCCACAAACTGCAAATACTATGCCATGGTTATGCGTAGACTTAATGCGGATACACTTGGCTTCCGCGCAATAAGCACATGTACGCAGCCAACTCCCCAGGCTCCACTTTATGCCAAATGACAAGGAAGCGAAGTGGTGGCTTAGGCGCCGCATAGGCGTCGCTATCGCTAACCAGGATCTCTACCACCCGACGGCAATAAGTTGAAGTACAAGTGCCAGCATAATAGGAGAATACTCTGTTCATATAATTAGGTTTGAACGGTTCCATTTAAAGGCGCACCACACCCACTTGGTTTTTGTGTTTGCTACGCCCTAACGCTTAAAGGAAGTAGAGCGAATACACAGAGAGAAACCAGTAGGTAGAAGACTTAATAAATAAATAATAAATAAATAAAGTCTATAGCATTATTTATTAATATTTTTATGAATTTTTTTTCATTACTTTTACTAAGCATTATTTTCAGTGTACAGCTGGCTCTTGTTATGGGCCTGAGTCCAAGCTAAAACAATGTCTGATAAACAATGAAACAACACACATGGCGCGTGTATGCCTAAGCAAACAAACCGCAATAAAATAACAAACAATAAATTGTATTACTCTGGGAAAAAAAACACTTGTATAAATTTAATTTAAATTGAAACTGTCTTTAAGGCTGAAATAGTAAGGAAATAAGGCAACAAATATAAACTTTCTCACACTCCTAGACTTCTTCTCTGTTTTAAACAGCTCATTCCCTACACACATCATTTCACACCAAAAAAAAGGGCAACAAAAGCTTGCCTCCTGCAAAAGCGAGTGGCGCGCTGAGATGTATGCTACACTTTTTGTGTATGTGTGTTGGCCACATTTTTAATGCTTCTGGCAGATGTCGCTAGCGCTAGCCACTGGTCACCAGGGAATTATTGCTGCTCTCTGCCTGTGCCTGTGCCTGGCAGGCCGAAGTGTTGACTTTAAGTTCATGAGAGCGAAGGATGATAAGAGGCACTCACTCCTCCTTCCTGGCAGGCAAATGCCAGGGCGTTGACAATGTGTCAAGTTATGCGACGACTGCACTTTGTTCAACTTTTGACAAGGATACCAGACACACACACACACACAGACTAGACTACAAACCACAGAGTGTGTGTGCGTGAGGCAATGTGAAACAGGAAAGTAAAGACTGGATTTCCATTCTTGAGGCCATTGGAAAAATATTGATTTTATGCAGAATTATCGGCGTCAATGCTAATTCACAATTTGTATGCAGGCAAAGGCAGCATGAGAATGAGAATAAGAGTATAAATACTCGGTAAACGTCCTTCTTTGTCATCCAATTTATTCAAATACAGGATTTTGTATCAAACTAAGTTAAGTAATCTTGCAGATGTTTCAATGTTGGCAAATACGTATCCGGCACTATGGACATTAGCTTCTCGTTGCCACTGTTCTTGACTTTCTCGACATCCTTGAGTGAGTTGACGCCCGTTCCAACGAAAAGGGAATGAAATCCGCTATTGTATGCAAATAGTATATCTGTTCGAAGACTACAGACAAAATGAAGTGGAATGTATGCATAAAGAAACTATGATAAACCTACGTATCGCCTATCATGAGTGTGGTCATCGGATTACATATGCCGCATGCACGTGCCTCGTTCATCATAAATGGATTGGGTTTACCGATGATCAGTGGCTTACGATTGCTCATTAGACTGATGGCCGCAATCAGAGCACCCGCCCCGATTAGCACACGCCCCTGAGCGATGGGAAAGGCTGCGTCCCGGCAGGTGCCTATGAAGAGTACGTTCTTATCCAATAAATAGTTGCAGGCGCGTATTATTGTGGACAAATTGAAGTCATCCGATTTGGCCACAACAACAGCGCCAACATCTGGATCAATCTCGCACTCCTTGGCAAAGGTATGCATATTCTGAGGCGGATCCTCTTTGACACTAAACGAGCAAATGCCAGCTTTGGCCAGTTCACCATTAATAGCCGATTCGCCGACTACAAAGACTTTCTTCTGAAACTTCTTCAACTTCAGAAAATTGGCCACCGCCAACGATGAGGTTACTATTTTACCCAGCTCCAGATCAATGCCCAGTCTCTGTGCTTTCGCAAGAAACTTATCCGCCTCCATACTCGAACCATTGGACACCACAAAGACCTTTCGTCCCGACTTCCTGATTTGATTGATCGTCTCAGCGGAGCCCTCAACTGGCTTATCAAAGTGCCACAGTACACCATCTGCATCTGTGATGACGGTCTCAATGCAGCCCAACCACTGCTGCACACGTTGCTTAGGTAATTTTAGTAGATTGGTGCATGTCTGTTTGAACATTGCTCCGCTTATGTTTGGAAAAACAAAGTATTTTATAAAATAAAATGATGACAAATCATTGAAGGACAGGAAATAATCAAAGGTTACTACTACAGGCAACAAAAGGCAATTTTACTCCTTCTTTTTAATGTATTTTCCAACACTGAAAATTGATAAGAAATAAAGTAACTCATAATGGATATAAAAGTACTTTTCATTGCGAATTTACGCAATTTGTGTACATTTCTGATAGTTGAATATTTGATTTAATTTAATAAATATTTTATTATAATATTTTTCAACACTTAAAATTGCAGATATAGTAACTTATAAGAAATATAATTAATAAAAGAACTTTCAGTGAAAATTTAAATAATTTCTGATAGTTGAATAATTTATTCAATATAATGAATATTTTATTTTTAAATTTTCCAACACTTAAAATTGCTGATAAAGTAACTAAACAGGGAATATAATTAATAAAAGTACTTTCAGTGAAAATTTAAACAAATTCTGTACATTTCTGATAGTTGAATAATCTATTCAATTTTATGAATATTTTATTTTAATATTTTCCAACACTTAAAATTGCCAATAATGTAACTCAACATCTATGTGTAACTTTTCTGAATAGTATTCCATGATATTTAAATAAATTCCCGAACTATATTTATAATCAAAATTAAAAATGATATCGTAATTCAAAAAGTCGATATATCTAAAGATATTACATATTATACATAGGATTTAGCATGCTGGCTAACACGGTACCCAAGATGAAAATCAAGAAGGGAGTTTGCCAATTGCTGGCGCTGAACAAGTTCAGCATACAGGAATGGTTGACAGGCATCGATACGGTGATCTTTGATGCGGATGGTGTGCTCTGGAAACGGGATGAGGCCATCGAGGGATCACCAGATACATTTAATGCGCTGCGTAACATGGGCAAGCAGGTATACATCTGCTCCAATAACTCATCCCTATCCCGTACTGGCGTTTGTGCGAAGGCACAGAGTTTGGGCTTCTGCGTCAAGGATAACGAGATACTCACATCGGGCATGGCACTGGGTCGCTTTCTGAGGGAGCGGGAGTTCAAGCAGAAGGTCTATGTGGTGGGCGAACAGGGTATCGTGGATGAGCTGCGAGATGTTGGCATTGAGTCGTTGCCCTTGGTGGAGTGTCGACTGTCACAGGACCTACACGAACATGCTCTAAACATTGAGCTGGATAAGGATGTGGGTGCTGTGGCCGTGGGCATCGATTCCAAGTTCGATGTACTGAAATTGACTAAGGCCAGTAACTATTTGACAAATCCACGAGTACTCTTTCTGGCCACCAATACGGATCGCGGCCTGCCCTTGGGTCCACAGCGTTTCTATCCAGGTGGTGGAGTCATGGTTGCCACCATACAGTTCGCCATGAGCCGTTCCCCCTTCCTCTGTGGCAAGCCCAACTCCTTTATGTGCCTACACCTGTTGCGTGAGGGCAAAATTAAACCCGAACGTACTCTTATGATAGGCGATACGTAAGTTGTTATTGCTCTCCATCTTAGTCAGCTTTTCTAGTAACTCTTGTACTCCTCCTTTCAGCTTGAGCACAGACATACAATTTGGCTACAATTGCGGCTTTCAAACTCTTATGGTGGGCACTGGCCTGAATACCCTGCAGGATGTGAAGAACGCCCAGGCATCGAAGAAACCTATGATGTATCAACAGGTGCCAGATCTATACGTCCCGAAGTTATTCGATTTGTACAAGTTTCTATCGCATAGAAAGCGTTTAAGATAAACCTACAGAAAATGCCTCGAATTGTCCTGTAGTAATTATTTTGAATTGAAATTAGCTGCAGCGATTGTACGAAATCTAACGAAGTATAGTATCATGTATCAAATATTAAAGTATAGTTCTGAATCAGCATATATATATAAAGTATGATAGATTTGTACAAATGTAACAGCTTTAAATACATATTCTTGATGAGGCACGCAGAGTAATCCCTTTTTTATTTCATTTCGTTTAATTATTTATAAATAATTTTAACAAAAAATAAACAAAATTTAAGCAATTAAAAATAAATATATTTTATCACACGGTTTGAATTCAAATTTAAATTTAAATTATGTTCACTGTGACCATCTATAATTTTTAAGTAATGCCACAGTTTGTTCTATTTGGAATATTTTGAAATCAAATGTGATATTGAATAACTACAATATAAAATAATTATATCAAAAAAGTTTTTAAAAAGAAGTCAAGCAATTGCTGCATTAGGAAATGTACAGAAAATGTCTAAATTTACACAGAATAGTATTACTCATTAATTATATCCTTTATGACTTACTTTATATTTATTTATTTATAATTCAAGTGTTGGCAAACATCGAAATAAAATATTTATAAAATTGAATAAAGCCTTTAACTATCAGAAATGTACAAAAGTTGTGGAAATTTGCAGTGAAAAGTAATTCTCATTAATTATATCTATTATGAGTTACTTTATATTTATTTCTTTATATTTTTAGTGTTGGAAGATATCAAAATAAAAGTGAATAAAACCTTCAACTATCATAAATGTACAGAAATTGTGTAAATTTGCAGTGAAAAGTACTTCTCATTAATTATATCCATTGGGCAATTTAACTGCTAAAAGTCATGTTGCAACTTTATCTGCGCGAAAATCATTTGAAACTTGCTTAGCTCCTTGACGCGGCAACTTGCCCCAGGAGTACTTGCTGCCACATTTAAATCACTGAACTTTACACATTTGTTACGTGGCCCAAAAGTCAGATTGAAGAGAAATATATATATAGTATATGGAAGAAAGGAAACAGCGCCAAGTTGCGGTCCAGCAGAAGAACTTTTAATTGAGCGCAATGAAATGGGGAACTTGAAAGGCGAAACGTGAATGGCGACAGCGGAGAGTTTTCCAGTGTCCAGAGCGCCAAAAGGCTGTCAGCCTCAGGCAATGCTCGTGGCGCCAATTAAAATAGCATTTGACTTTGCTGTTGCCACTAGTAAGACAGCAGCAACAACAACAATACCATTCGAGATGCCTGCGACAAAAATACTTAAGCGCGTTCTAAAGGCGATACTTGTCCAGCCTTAGCACCTTGGCATAAATTCATTAAAACGTGTTTGCCCAAAGGCTATTTGGTCTTTTGGAATGCGCATAAATCTGCCGCAATTTAACGGATTTCGGACTACGGACTACGGATTACGGACTACGGACTACGGGTCGGCCTTAAAAGCCCCCAGCCAGCTCGAAAAGCATTTCCGGCGCAAATTGTAAAATCATTTCAACTTTTTTTCTGCAGCAGGTTATTAAATGAAAATGCTTTAAGCTGTTAAAAAGTTGAGTGACAGTTTAAGTTTAAGGTTTAATGACTAGAAGAGCCATAAAAGAAATATGAAATGAGTGTATTTTTAGACGGAGTTTAAGGAAGGGGGTAAGTGGAGAATATACATAGTAATAGTTTATATATATTTAATAAAGTATTAACTAAGACATACCAATATGAATTTAGGTTAATTATTGGAATAAATGGAAAATAAATTAAGTTAAATATTGGAATAGTATAGTATAATATAGTATAGTATAATACAGTATATATTTAATTAATAGTTTATATCAAATACATACTATGGTTTATTCCTATATAAATTTCAGTTAACACAGTTTATATAAAACAAATTATATATTTATATAAAATACATTCTATACTCTATTATATACTATACTTTAATCCAATATAAATTTCAGCTAATAACCCAATTTATACTATAAAATATACAACTTTACCTCATGCTTAAACATTTACCTATACAAAGTTAATCAACTAAAAATCTCCACAAATAGTTGAAACAATTGCAATTTAATTGAAAACATTTCCAATCTATTCGCCTTTACGTTACGAAAACGCTTTCATTTTCCACTGGTCTGATTTTCTATAAGGCAAATGCAATTTCACAAAGAATTTCCAGGAAAAGAAAATACAAAAAGCGAACCGAATACAATTTACAAAACAAAAGTTCATCTGCAACCTGTTGGGACCTCTTGCCTGACTTTGTTGCTCTCGTCTTATTACTGTTGTTGTTCGACATTAGTTGTCAATAACCTAGAAACAAGGCAAAAAAGCAAAAAAAAAAATAATGTGAAACTTTTTTATTAAGTTTGCGAGACAAAGTTAATTTCTTGGGCGCGTGTGCCTAATTAATACCTTCAAAACTTGAACAGAATTTCACTTGATTTATATGCTAATTACTGGACTGCATACACTGTACTACATAGCTCTGGGCAATTACAATTTGTGTCAATTACAAGATTTAAGTTAAAGTTTTTCGCTCGAAAGTGATTTGCGTGTCGCCTGGCATTTATCTGGGCAACAGCAGGGCAGATTGCCAAACAAGTTTAAATTATCAAATGACTGTGCATAAATCATGCACAGATACCATCGACAGCTGTCCCTCTCTCTGCCTCTTCCCAATTATCAGTGGATGTGGATGTGGATGTTGATGTAATGAATGCCACGTCTCTGATTGCCCTTACGTTTGCCCTTAAACTTCTTCTTATTCTTCTTGCGCTTCTTCTTCGTCTTCTTGTAACTGTACTTCGCTTTGTTTGCTCGTTACGCAATTCCACTGACTATCAGATGAAAGCAGTCCCTTCTTCCCTTCTTCCCTCCTTCCCCCCTTCCCACCTCCCGCAGCTGCTTAAGGCATTGACTGATGGCCACAGTGAGGCATGCCTGCAGTATTGCATTTTTATTGCATACCCTTGGCTGAATTAAAATGTTTTTCACTCAATAAGTGCCAAAGCGTGCTCAACTCCCAACTCCCAACTCCCTTTACTGAGAATTGCAAATAACATGCATATTTTTATACGCAAGTAAGCCATATGACAGCGTGTCGAATACACTTCTTGTTACGAGTATATTTAGTTTGAGAAAGTGATAAAAAGGACACAATTCACATACATACATACATATGTATGCATCAATGCTGACGTCACATTCACCTATGATAACTGCTTGGCAAGAACTGCTTTGAAGTACAGTCCAGAGCAACGCACAAAAGCTTCATCATACACAGCAAATCTCTCTCTCTCTCTCTCTCTCTCTCTCTCTCTCTCTATCTCTCTCTATCTCTCTCGCTCTCTCTTTGCTACGCTCTCCACTCTTCACTCAATGCGAACGGCGCGTCAACTAGTTCAGCGCGCCACTATCCACTACACATTCCCCTCCCCACTCACCCAAACCAACAGCAGAGAGCAGCTTAGCTCTGCTGATCCCGCTCTCCATATCACTTGGTTCGACTGAGCAAATATTGCAGCTGTATTGGTGATTGCAAGCGTGTGTGTGCTTGCTAGCCGCACACAAGCAGCAGCTCATGCAGAGCTGTCGAAATTTTAATGAGGCAAAACGGTGAAATGCTACAATACACATATACATGCGTATGTATGTATTATGATATGCAATTATCGTGTGTTTGTGTGTGTATCACATGCTTACTTAATGCTGTTGTTATAATTCCGTTTTCATCAATTGCAACAGAGCAAATAAGTAATTCAACTGTAACAGAACTCTCAATAGTTATAATGTACTACAGGATATTACGATACAATAATTTGTTATACACAATAATTTATAATTTATATACAAATGATTTAACAAACTTATTTAACTATCAACTCGACTCCTTTCTTTCTCTACGGTATTTGCAAATATGCAATTTCATCTCTTCATCAGTCTCAATGATAAGACTGCAGAGACCTTTCAAAGAGAAGTCAGTTTGTGTGTAGCAGGTAACTTAGTTACCTCAACTAAATAGCAATCAGTGCGCTTTAGTAATTTGCACAAAAGGCGACTGCAAAACATGGGAATATGTAGTAGCAGAACCCCGTCGGCACTTGCCTTGAGGCGTTCACACTTATTTATACAAAATTCTAAAGCAGACAACAAGGTCCCTTGGGTGTGACACTCCACATTCCACATTCGTTTGTCTTGTGGCTTCGTGTTAAATGTGAACACATTTCGGCAAATTATGGCATATTAAACGCTCGGTAATTTGTGCTGAAATTTGTAGAAATATTAATTTAATGGAGATAGGAAATGATGTAGTTCAAAACAGGGAAGAAGCTGCAGTGGAATGTTGTGTGTTGGAATATAGTATGTGGTATTTTAACAAAATATTTCGGTTGTTTATTATTTATAAATAAATATACAAAGGTATTAGTTTATTATTAAATATGCAAAAATTCCAGTTCAAAATACATTTCATGAAAAATTCAACTCTCTGGTTGAGAGCAACACAGTTTAACGAAATAAAAGCATCATCAATACGAATAATAACGGCACAAATTCCATATGATATGAACTACTAGTATTTGATATACTAAAGAAATTTTTTAAATAATCGGTTAATATTGATTTGCATTCTACTGTTGTTCGTCAGTATTGAATAGTATGTCTTTATAATGTGTGTATTTAAAAGCCATTCCACTTTCTCACACTCTCACTTACCTTACTTTAAAAAGAACATTTTAGCAACGATGAATATGCATTTAATGCACTCAATGCATCATAGAAGTATATACATATATAATGTGATATCGTGCATAGCTGATGGATTACACATGCCAAGCCTTTAATCAAATGCTGCAACAGATTTTTTTGATGCTTTACAAACTTTTCAACTACAGGCAAAACCATTAAATACTCGTATGCATATGCTGCAAGCAAATAAATCAAATTTTTGTGTACTATATACTATAGAATAGTTTGCTACATATAATACTAGTACACACACACTTACACTCGAGTACTTGCAGTTACATTAATACACTAAAGAATGCCTAGAAAGCAATGCCAAAGTTACTTTAGCTCGTTTGCATCAAATATAGTACTCAACCAGTTTCCTACTTTCTTGCGGTTTCTAGCATCTATGTTACTTAATGGATTGTATGATTTGTGCTCGAAGAGGGAGCTTACGACTAGCAGATGCCCTTGACACTTTCATTATTATTTATTTATGATATATCAGCTAGATATCTATAGTCAAGTCAAGAGTTATTTTAGGTTGAACTCATATACATTCAATCTGTTAATCTGCTAGGCTTTAACTAATACCAAAAGAAATGCGTTAAAATATTAAATAATTTTTATTAATTACCAGCAAATAATAAAGCACAAAATGAGGTTAATTTTTAATCCTTACTCAATATTTTTTGTATGAAATAATATCATGTTAATACGAGGAAAAAGTTTATACGCATTTGTCTTAAGTTTTAACTATGTTTTAAACCCTTGAAACTAACTGATAATAGTTATTTTACTTTGAATTTAAATAAATCGAATCTGCTAATCTGTTAGGCTTTAACTAATACCAAAAGAATTGTGTTAAAATATTCAATAATTATTATTATTTTAAATGAAGTTAAGATAAATTCTTTACACAATATTTTCTGTACTAAATAAAAGAACGTTAATACGAGCAAAAAGTTTATTTTCATTGTCAAAAGCTTTTCTATATTTTAAACCATTAAAACTAACTGATAATGATGCCATTAAGAGCTTAAAGTATTACTCATAAACCACCATCATTTTGCTAAGCTTCAACTAGAAACTAACTTTAAGCAGCCTGCATAGCACTGACTATAATGGGCTGGCTGTAAAACTTTAGCAGACACTGTGGAACATTTCTATTTTCACAGTTGTTTTTACACAGTAAAAAGTGCTGGAGTAAAATTAAATCTTTTACACCCCATTTAAAACTATTTTGGAGTTAAAAAAGTGGTGCTCTGAATTTTTAAACTTCTGGTTTAAAATCAAAACCAAAATGGAGTAAAACTAGCTGGTCACACTCTCATTTCAAATTTGCCGCTCAATTTTTGGTTTACTAGAGTAGAATTAAATCCAAAAAGGGTTTAAAAGCCCTGCTCTCGCTCGAAATGTGTGCATACATACACAGAAGAGTTGCAATAAACGATAAGTTTGCTCTCTACGCACACACACACTCAAACAAAAAATAAAAAAAAAAAAAAACGTAGTTCTCTGCCTGGACTTGAACCCGAGTCGTCCGCATTCTGCATTCTTGCAATCTGTTCATAAGAAATGTATTTGGGATGTGCAAACTGTTAAAGCTTTGTGGCGCAAGGGTCTAAGTCGACAGTGAACAGTGCTGCGCGTGTCAACCAAGGAGGAGTCGTGAGTTCAAACCGAGAAGCCGGACAAGTAAATTTGGTATGTAAAATTAAAGATATAATTAAATTTAATTGATGTAAAAAATTTATAAAATATAAATATGCATCATATGTAATTTGGCGGTTAATCTAATGAGAGGAAAAAATCATGATTTAAGATTTTTGTAAATCTAAATTTGAAATTATGGTCGTGATTTTAGATTTTTTAGCATCTTATTTTATGCTGGTTAAATTAAATCCTATTTTGGTTTTGATACAACTCCTCTCTTGGTTTAAAATTAAATCCAAATTCGATTACCGTTCAAACTATTTTGGTTTTGTATTTACACCAAAATTGGTTTAAATTGTGCACCAAGTGAGAGAGCAACGCTTAAATGTGTGTGTATACCAATGCTCTCTTTGTGTACTCCAGCTGGTTTAAATTTAAAACTTTTTTGGATTTGTTTTATATAGAAACCAAAATAGTTTTAATTTTACTCTTTTTTTTTACTGTGTAATATGTACACACTCGTATAGTATAATTAAATGCAACCACAACACGCAACGTCAATCATTGTAATTTATAATGGAGCCCCAAACGCAAACTTTAAGCCTTAATTTCCGAGCTTGTGCATCGAGTGCAGCCCACGCTGGCCACGTAGGCGACGGAATACGGATATGTATCTTTATGCCGTTGTACGTAGTCCGTAGTCCGTACTGAGTATCATGTGTGTTTACTTTGGCATTTATTTCGTTTGCGTTTTCGTTCTCTCCTCTCTGTTGGCATTCCCATTTGCATGCGCATACAGTGGCGCGAGTGGCCACAGGAACTGGACTTCCATTCATATCATAAATCATTTCAGTCCATCGGGGGAAGGAAGCGAGATGAGATAGGCAAACGGGCTGTGATTTAAAGGCAGTCCAAATGGCACAGTTTGCAGTTTTCCATTGTGAATTGCTGTGGGCAAATGCGTTAAATGTTTCGGCCTTGTGGCAATCAGCTAAACATAAATGGCGAGTCGAGGACAGACGTCATGCTACTAATCAGCAGAAAACGCGCACCACGTGGCGTATGCGTACCACTTGGCGTATGCGTGATGGCCCAGTTAGCTTAAGCCTTAGCCGCAGCAGCGGCGTTAATAGCAATTTAATAAAGCAAATTGTGTTCCTGCTGCGAATTGTTGGCTTTCTTCTCCTCGACTCACATGCCACTTCGTATCCTCAGCCGCATCCGCATCCGCCACGCCTCGACCAATCATCGTTAATCAATTAACTTGGCCGCTTTCAATATGATTGCCCGCCCGCCCCCCACACCGCAGCAATTTAATTAATGATCAAGTGTCAACAAAGAGCGTAAGTAATCTCAAATACATAATATATGTATGTGTGTATCTATAAGATACTTATGTACACACCACTCGGCCTATCAGCGTATTGAATTCCATTCACCGAAATCGTAATTGGCAGCGCGTGGCCAACGTCTCTCTCTCTCTCTGTGCCAAGGCAACCAATTTTTTTGCCAAACTACTACAACTATATTGAGAGGTTACCGTTATAATGTTGTTTACAGTTGTTTGCCTCCTCCGCTTCTATGGCCTTAACAAGGTCAAGTGTGCACAGCATTTACTTGGCTTAGCTCAGGTAAGCAGAACTCTAGGCCGAGCAGAGAAATTTGAATATTTCAACATTTTCTTAGTTTTATTTATACATATTTTTGCTGTATTTACTTATCTCTTATTTTATTTATTTACTGCAATTTATTTACATCGTTTTATCCTTGATAATTGTTCCAGCTTCCTTGTGAGATAATCCAGCACCCACTTGATGCCGAGATAAAGTATCTTCCAGTTTAATGCTGTATAAATATTTACGAGCCATCCTAGTTGAGACAATATACCAAATAGCAGCGACATCTTAGGGCATTTGCCATGTGATGCCTCACTGAGTATATGGATATGGTCACCCACTCACTCCTTGTGGCTGTTGATATTTTTTCCCTCTGGCATATTAATGACACTTTTATGGTACTGCCAACTATCGGCAAAACTTTTCAGTGACTTAAACAGGAAATTTATGAGCTCTACGTATTTATCTGGTAATTAAAAAATAGATGGAAAAAAACCCCTTTTTTAATGCTGATTTATATGCAAACGTTTGCCACAGACACAGACACTGTGCATTTGCGGGGGCTCTGCTTAATGTCACATATTTTATGACCCTTTGGTTAAACTTACGACCTATAAATAAGGTTTGCATGGGCGTATATGCGGAGGTTTGCTTAATGTCAATCTAGCATTTAGTTTATTGTTGCAACAGTTGAGACCTTAATGCGTGTGCCACTATGTATAGTATAAAGAGATTGCATAGTACAAATCAATATATACGGATATAGTTTTTAAAAGAAAACAATGCAAGTGAGGCTTAAACTTTCAAGTCCTTTACAAAAGCAACTTTAAGATGTCTTAACTTTATTTCCTTTACTCTTTATAAACTATTAGATATGCCATTGGCTTTTCCTATAATGAAAAGAATGCCATGAAAGTGATTTTTAACTTTTTAAGTCCTTTATAAAAGGAACTTTAAGCTGTCTTAATTATATTTGTTTAACTTCCTATAAACTTTAGATATGCTCAGGCATTTCAGAATGAATTTAGCATTTAGTTCTCTATAAAGAGATTTAAAGCATAGTCTTTCCATAGTTCAAAATCAATATATGTATAAGAATATAGTTTTCAAAAGAAAACAATGCAAGTGAGGATTAAACTTTCCAGTCCTTTATAAAAGAAACTTTAAGCTGTATTAATTGTATTTCCTTTATAAACTTTATAAACTATAAGATATGCTTTTGGCTTTTCCTATAATGAATTTGGCATTTAGTTTTCTATAAAGAGATTTAAAGCATACTCCTTCCATAGCACAAAATAAGAATATAGTTTTCAAAAGAATGCGATGAAAGTGATTTTTAACTTTTTAAGTCCTTTATAAAAACAACTTTAAGCTGTCTTAATTATATATTAGTTTAACTCTCTATAAACTTTAGATATGCCTTTGGCTTTTCCTATAATGAATTTAGCATTTACTCTACTCTATGCCCACACTAGGAGAAACTTTTAATAACCAAATTTTGCAGCCAGAATACAATGCAAACACCATGTGGGCTGGCGAAATTTCTAATGCACTTGCCATTAAATTGGACCATAAATTAGGAGCACTTTAAACAGAAAACAATTTGATGGCAAACACCATGTAATACGAGGAATCCTACCAAAGCGAAGGCAAGGACTTTCTTTAGTTATAGTAATACTGAGAATGAAAATGTAATTATGTTTCCTTGAATCCAATGTATTTCATATTAATATAGAATATAAACTTGTGGAAGTTTCTTTCAAAATGATATCAAAGTCTGTGTCAGCTGCTTCTCAGAACAATCTAAAATATATTCATTATTGCATTTACAACTAACTTTACTAGCTGTATTCAATACAGTGTAAAAACTTAGTATACATCAACTGCTTTACTTTGTACTCTTGAACACATTCGCTCATCTCAATCAAAACTTTTGTAAAGCCAATTGGAAAATTTTAATTTGTTCCATTTGGTCAGGAACAAATGGAGAACACACAAACTCAAATGCTAAGTGGGCAATGTTAAACAGCAAAAGTTTCGGCCAGTTTCAGCCCAACACCAAACACCAACCAATGGTGCACGTAATTAACAAAGTTGGCATTATATGAACCAACAGCATTTGGCCAATACACTTTTTGGGCCAACTACTTGCAGACTTCCCTCAGACCAGAGGCAAACAAATATGTATGTAGGTAAATAATTAATTAGGCTACGCCACAGATGCCTCAAAATGAAGCTGCACAAGTTTTCGACTAATGCAATACTTGGAAAACTTAAGACAGTTTTTAAGAAGACTTTAGAACTAGGTGTATTGCTGGCCCTTCAGTGTGTGTATTTTGCGCTGAAAAGTATGCAATAAGAATTTTGAATAGCAAGTGATTCAATTTAGAAGTGAAAACTTTTATTCCTGGAATATTTCTATGCATTAGTATACGTACTAACTATGATAATACAGCACTGCGAATAACTAAAGAATGTTCTCAAGAGCTGAATGTGAAGGTCAACTGGAATGAAGCTGTGGTTAAATGTGGTTGCAATACCACATTTGCAATTAAGAGTACTGAGAAGCAACTCTCGCAAAAACTGCATACAAAAATAGTTGAAACCAAGTTTAAGCCAACTATTTGGCTTACTTAAAATCATGAAATACTTAAATACTGTGGCTATCTTTAAAAATAGTCAACATACTTCCACTGTGAGCCGTTAAGAGCAATTTTAATTTCCATAAGAGACTGTTGCTGATGTTAATGCGAAGCAGCAGCAGTAGGTGTCAGCAGGCAGCAGGCAGCAGGAGCTGCATCAACGGGTGCTCATTTAATCAACATCCCATTGCAGCGACGGAGGAACTCATCCACAGGTTGACACTGACAAACTACAAGTGTGTACATGATGCTGGAAATTAAAAAAAAAGACGAGTATGCCAGGCAAGTCAACTGCCTGATGTCAAATGGCAGGGACCCAGAGAGATCAGGTTCAGGTTCAGGCCGAAAGAAACAAAAACAACACAGCATTGGCATTGAACTAATGAATGCCGCAGGCAGAGCTGAAAGAGCCACAGCCCTACTACCAATAACACCCTGCTGATATGTGTGTCAGGCCAAAGGGGTTACACAAACAAACACACACATATGAGCGAGTGTGTGTGTGTGTGTGTGCCACAAGCGACAATTTACGACGGCTGCTGTATATTGACTGTCTGACTGAGTCCCTGACATCCTCGCACACAGCACTTGCTCATCCCTCAACCCAGCCATAACATTGCCCATTGAACTTAAATTCTGGTTTACTCATAGCTCGCACCGCGACGCGTAACGCTGCACCGGGGACGGAATGTTTGTGGCCAGTTCCCAGTTGGGAACAGAACAGAATCTTGGCCAAAAAGAAACACGCAAAAAAAAACATTGACCAGCCTTTTGACTTGGACTAAGACCAAGCAAATTGTAAGCGTAATTGATTTCCTAGGGGAAACGAAATTCAAGACTGTCTAGCTAAAAAGAAATTCAGCAGGCTTCAATAATATGTTTAATGCAATTTATTATTAATATTTAATATATGTATATTAACAACAAATTGCATATATTGTTTTATACTTTCTTTAATTCTATTTTAATTATAAATAAATCATATGTATATGTACCTTCACTCTAGCTGAACCGCTCCTGTGCTATCGCCTGCAACGTACACATCGCTAGCTTTTGACTTGTTATTTACAGTTTATGACAGTTTGAGCAGCTTCTTCTTCTTCGACAAGTTAAGTTCATTTTCTGGCACATTTAAAGCCCTGCCATCTAAACTTATCGATGCAGTGCAGTTGATGTTTAATTGATCTCAGTATTTGCAAATACTAAAGCTGCTTAAAATACACCAAGAGTCAATGACTCCACAGCCAAAAGAGAAAAACTTTCAAGTCACGTAGCAGAAAAGAGCGAATGAAATAAAGAAAGAAAGAATTATAATAATTGCAAGCGTGAACCAAAGTTTTTTTTTTTTATTTATTTCTGACAAAAGAGAAATTTTAGCATATCATAAGCGGGTTCCCTTTTTGGAAATTCATTTATTTTATGTTTTTTATCAAACTTCATGTGACACAAATCAACTTGACCGTTATCATAAGCCCATCTGAAAGGGTCACTGCGAAGCGTTGAGTTGTGTGCAAAGCGCTTTATCAAAGGGTCAACAAAATGTCAATAATAATTATAAATACTCGTATACACACATCTATAACTGTTACCCACATCAAAACGAACGGCATTTGAGCCTTTGGGAGTTGCCTAAAAAAATACCAAAAAATTATTCTATTGGCTTAAAAGCCAGACACAAATTTATGAAATAACATTTGGATAAAACCAAAGTGGAACAGAAATTGCTTTGAAAAGTTATGAAATTCATTTAGAGCTACTGCTCGACATACATTGCGACTACACTGCGAGAAACAAAGGTGGGAAATTGTGGAAGAAATTTGAAATTAAGCGGAACTATTCTTTATGTAAGAAATCCAGTTTAAAATAATTTATAATTAATTTATTAGTTAATCATTTTATTCAATTTTTTTTCTAATATTTTAATATTATTTAAACTGTAAATTAGTTTATACAAATATTTGTATGATTGCCTCATCCAGACTCAACGAACTTCTGTCAATTCTCTTGACTATCAATGACTTTTACAATTTCGATAAACCACCTCATATTCATTCTCAGTGTAGCTGAACGAAACTTTAACTGTACTTTCAGTTTAGCCACAACGCTGTGCTTTTAGCTTTGAGCTAGTGAAATTGCGTTCTTATTGAATCCACGACAGTTTCTGCCACATTTTCTTTTCAATTTCAATTACAATTGATTTTGTAGTTCAATTCATGTTCAATTTCTTAGTTATTTTACACCCATTGTCTGCTCTTCGCATTTACTTTACCACCCATTTCCCTTTGCAGTTCCATGCTCATTCTCATTCTTTGGCACTTGTGCAATGCTCATGTGATTGCATTGTTTCCATAGATTCAATTTAAAGATTTTGCTTTCAATTGCGGCGATTGCCAGGAGCATTGATTGTGCTGAGATTTCCAGTGGACTAGAGGCAAATACTACTGTCCATTTAACAAATTGTCATCGTCATTAAATGGCAATTAGTTTGCGGTTGGCAAATGTCAACAAACAAGCTATTTGAGAGGATTTGTCCTCAGTACAAACTTTTAAGCGGAAACACGCGTTTCTGCTGCTGCTGCTGACTGTACTTTGACTACTCTGACTCCCAAGTGACAGGCAAGGCAGCTGGTATCCTGCCTCGCCCTGTCTGCATCGCTTTAAGCTTTTCAGGAAATGAGTAAAAATGAAATTGACTTAAGCACAGCTGGGCGACGACTTCACTCGCCATCACATCCACATCCATTAGACTTGTCCATGGCCATGTCCAAGACTGTGTGGCCAAGTCATTGACACTGATTGTTGTTGTTGTTCTTGTTGTTGTTATTGTTGTTGGTCTCATTGAGTGGAAGGAAATGCTGCGCTTAAGTCAATCAGCTTAGTTGATTCGACTTGATGCCAGTGGCCTGTCGCAGCTTGTAAAGCCAAAGCCATCCGCTGCAGCTCCCTGACTTACTCAGAATGAAGTAATATTATTTTTATAACCAAATTGCCACACAGTTTACACTCAGCGAAATTTGCATACTATACCCTCTAAAACATATCACAGATCGATTGGCTATTTTTAGTTTCTGCAACTTTGAGACAAAAACCCCAAGCAGCAAGCACCCAAAACCCACTTAAGCTGCTGCCCATAGAAAGTGCTCTCCAAATACTACAGAGCCAAGAAAGCAGCTGCAAAAGTCTCAAATGCCACTACAACAATAGAGAGCAGCACTCACCCGCCCACACACACACTCTTACCGAAGAGAGTACACACTCACACACACACACGCGTATAAGAAAAGGCTGCCCGTTGTATGTGTGTGCGTGTGTGTGCCGTTGAATTATGAGCACTTTTTGTTGAAAGTCACATGAGCTGAACAATAAATTCATTTCCAGATAGCAACTGGACGCCATTTAATACAACTTATAAAACGCCCTTAATTCATTTCATAAAATGGCTAATTCAATTGTTATTACTCATTGTGCAAGTGGTAGAGAGTAAAGTGGTGGTAAAGCACCATTAAAGAGGACTAAATAAATTCTGGAATACTCTGTTGGCAAATGAAATAAGTTAAAGCATCAATTTCGCAAGAAGGAACCAACTTATTTATCGATAATTTTTGTGGAATTTATTCTGCAATTTTATATATTGAATTGTAAAATTAATCATTTCAATTCTTATTACATAAAAATGTAAACAAGTCGAAAAAAGAACCAATATAATAATAATAAAACACCACTACACCAACAGCAGAAATGCGCTGTTAACACAGTAGCAGGATAGCCAGATAATAACTCTAACAAAGCCTACTACTTGCGAGCATTTCCACTAATACTAGGTTGGTCACACTTAACTGATTCGGTATAACCACTGTAAAGACTCTGTTAAAAGTACACGTTCTGTTAATAAACATTCTGTCTTGATTGTACATCGAACCTAACATCATCCTGTTAATTTGCCTCTCACAACACTAAGTGTGGCAACCCTGCACTCATAATGCTAACACCAAGTGTGGCAACCCTGCACTCATTATGCTAACAGCGCCTAAACTGTCTGCGTATTATCAGCACACGCCCTCTGCTAATAAAGTTTAGTTAAGCATGTTTTGTGGTTAACATTATAATATCTTATTATGCAGCCAGGCGTAAGTATATATATGTGCAAAGATTGTAGCACTGGCTAAACCCACAAACATTGCACAAAACTTCCTTAACTTAAATGCCAACTACCAACTACCAACTGCTGTTTATAAAGTGAGGTTGCACACACACAAGCACACACACACACACGCGTACACTGTAACCCACACCAATGCACTTCGTTTTTTCACACAAAACGTGACCGTTTACAGGGTTGTGTATGCAATTTTTTTTAACAGCCAATCTGCATTATTGCTGTAGTTGTGGGTGCTGTTAGTGTTGCTGTTGTTGCTGTTAGTGTAGCTGCTGTTATTGCTGTTGCTTTTGCTTTTAGTGTAGCTGCTGTTATTGTTGTTGTTGCTGTTAGTGTAGCTGCTGTTATTGCTGTTGTTGCTGTAAGTGTAGCTGCTGTTATTGCTGTTGCTGTTGTTATTGCTGTTGCTGTTATTGCTGTAAGTGTAGCTGCTGTTATTGCTGTTGCTGTTGCTGTTAGTGTAGCTGCTGTTATTGTTGTTGCCGTCAGTTATTGCTGTTGCTGTTATTATTGTGGTATGCGGTGCTAGAGTTTACCGTTCAAGTTTTTATATTATTGGCAACTAAACTTGGCAACTGTCTTCCCTGTCAGACATATCCCTTCGAAAAACAGTGGCAGTAAGAATGCAGGGGTGGATACAGTGGGTGGTGTGGAGGAACGACCACAGCCAGAGCCACAGCACTGCAGTTGCATTTTACGAAATGTCAGAAGTGCGTGGGTTGCCGCAACTGCGCCAATGTCAAGGCCAACAAAGGTTAAGCAGACACGAACCGGTTGACAAGTTTTTGGCAATGCGAGCTGGGCTACTTTTTGTGGGCGCCTCTGCTCAGATTTATGCCACATCGTTTATACAGTGCAATTTGTCAGACAAGCCCCAGTGATAAAACACAAACCAGAAGCAGAAACCAGAAACAAAACGAAGAGAACCCACAATGAAAACATATTCGCATTGTTGTTGTGGTGTGTGTGTGTGTGTAAGCGAGCCGAGTTGATGACTTGGCCAACAAATCGTAAATTCGATAAAGGAAATTAGAAGGGAAAGGCATTCAAATTGAACGACAGCGCAAAGCGAACGGGCAAAAACAAACGAGGCACAATGGTAAGGAAAATGTTTTTTGAATGAAGAACAACATTAAACGTTAACATGAAACTGTTAGCTTAACAGTGTATCTCAGTAATCGATTAACAGAGGCACAATACTAAAGATTATATTTTTGTTCATATGATTAACATGAAACTGTTAACTTAGCAGTGCATATCAGTAATCGATTAACAGACGGTAAATATTCTCAGAATAACGCACTTTATATGGTTAACATTAAACTGTTAACTTAACAGTGCATATCAGTAATCGATTAACAGATGGCAAATGTTCTTTGAATAAAGCATATCATATGCTTAACATAAAACTGTTAACTTAACAGTGTATGTACATCAGTAATCGATTAACAGTGTATGTACATCAGTAATCGATTAACAGTTGGTAAATGTTCTTTGAATAAAGCACTTCATATGGTTAACATAAAACTGTTATCTTAACAGTGTATATCAGTTATCGATTAACAGATGGTAAATGGTTAACATGAAACTGTTATCTTAACAGTGTATGTCAGTAATCGATTAACAGATCGTAAGTGTTCTTTGAATAAAGCACATCATATGCTTAACAGGAAACTGTTAACTTAACAGTGCATATCAGTAATCGATTAACAGATGACATATTATGGTCACACTTAAAAGCAACTAGCACAACACACAACACAACTAAAACAACAACAAATTTAAAAATAATTATAAAATAAAATAAATGTAAAAAATTGAATACCTGCTGCAACATTCCGGTCTATTAAATCATGCAACAGTCAAGCACTTAACATAATTTTTTCTCTATAAAAATGTGAATGCAATCAACAACAAAAATATACACAAAAAACAATGTGGTCTACCACTGTGCGACGATTGGTGTGGTTAAGACTCTTACACACAGATATACTATCTAAAGACACAGTATACATATACATATGTAAATGAATGGGCATATGTGTGATTATGGGTGTGCGTGTGTGTGTGTTTGTATGGTGCGTTTGTGCTTGCGCATTGGAATTTAATTCAGCTATGAAAAGAAAATTTCACACACATTCGATTGAGTATAACGACAACGGGCACAGTGGGTCGTTTGTGTGTACGTATGTGTCCCTGATTTGAATGGGGCTAAGGCGTGCAAATCGGCACAGCTCTTTATCGAAATTGAAAAAATAATCATAAGAAAGTGTGGAGAGCAGAAGCAGAACATTGCCGTCGCATTTGTAATTTGTTATTTACTTCTGTTTCTGTGTTTCTCTGGCAGTTTGCGACAAGGGATTTGGTAATTTGTGGCGTGCAAAGCCATAAATTGATTAGCTTAAATTTATACGTTTCGATTGCAAAGGACAGTCACGTAACCTCTGAGTTTATACACAAGCAATTGCCTCAACAACTCAACACAGATAATAAATGTACGTATGTGAAATATTCATCATACGCAGCGTGTTACAATAAGCTCATAAATATGAGATTTTACCTACAAATTATTTAGATGCTCCGACTTGATAGGGTATCAGGTAATTGAAAATAAACGTAGATTGAAATATGAATATGCAATTGATATCTATAATTATAATCAGTGCAGTGGCCAAACTATGCTGTCCATCGTAATTAAAACTTTATTTATTGCAAGGTCAAAACAGCAAACAAGAAAATGCAGCAGGCGTTTTGCACTTGAATGCATTATTGCCCACTGAGTGAGTTTTGAAAGCGACAGGCGTGAACTTGCCAAAGGACATTTGAAAATGTCATGGAGAGCAAAAAAAAAGAGGCTGTTCCAAAAAGTGAAACTGACCAGAAAGGAACAGCTGGAAAGAAGGAAAAATAAAAGAGGTTTAGTGCTAAAGATAAAGAAATTAATTTTTTCTAGTTTTTCATAATCAATAGTATTTTATATATATTTTATTAAAATTAATCTATTAAAATATAAGTGTATTTTTTTCTTTCGAGCATTGAGTATCTTCTTCTACCTTATTAAATAAAATTCCTCACTTTTACTTTAGCGATTTACCTAACAAATTGCAAGCGAGAACATGGATAATAGAATCTAATATTTTCAGGCGAGTCAAAGGCATTTTTTCGCATTTTTCTCTGTAGTCCAACTAATTAAAGTCCCATGGTGTTTTAATCAGAAATGAAGGAAAACTATTTAATTAAAGCCAGCGTGTAGTAGAACGCACAAAATGCAAGACACAAAGGATATTCGCAGGACTCGCAGTCGGAGGCGTGGGATACAGCACATAAAGGACAAACGGTCGTTAAATTTAACAACTTTGGTAATTACAAAATAGTTTCGTTACAGAGGCTCAATATCAGTGTACCAAGGTGAGCTCAAAGCTCGTCTAAAGTGGCCAACGTATTGGTAATAACCAACACCTAAAACACACACACACACACACACATACACACGCACACACAGCCACACTCACAGTCATGTCGAATAGTTGAACACCTATGGATGCCTTACAGATTTTATTGAGACATTATCAGGCGAAACAAATGGGGCACAATTTGCAGCAATGCTGCCGGCTTTTATGTTGTGCCACCCACCAAAAAAAAGGCGTTCCGTAATAGCCAAAGGGGGCGTGGCGTATGGACATAGTTTTGCCCAAAGCTTTTGTATAATAAATTGCGTTTGGGATGTGGGTATGGGTCCGACAATGTATGAGCGATAACCGTGCGTATAGGCAATGGTTTTTTCGACATTTCGGTGTTTCAGGGCAATTCGGTTTTGTTTTTGTGCCATTTTTATGGCTCATAACCGTAGACATCGACATGCGAATGACAGACATTTATTTTGTTTGGTTTTGTTTTGCCGTTTTGTTTCTTAATCCTACCATTTGACAGTGGCTAGATAAATTCCTCCATTCCGCTTGACTAATTAATTAGACTACGAAATGCAAATTAAATAATAATGCAAACTACAAAGTAACCTCTAGCATTTCCCTGTGTCTGCGGTTAATGTCTCTGAAAAGTAGAACGAAAGCCGAAGGAAAAAAGTGTGCATAAATAAACATTTGCCACAGGCAAACAAAAACAACGAATTTTTAGCTGTCAGATAAGCCCGAGCTGTGTGTAAAGAGTAGTGTGAAATTGCCAGAATATTTTGCACAAACAGCAGCATCATTGACTGCTGCTGCCATGACTACGACCTAAGGCGGGCGCCGTATTGTGTTTATTCAAAACAAATTTCAAGCACTTAATAAAATATTAGCAGCACGCAAATGTCGGCGGCCAAGTACCATAGAAAAATGCAAAGACCTTCAGAGAGGCTTTGCCAGACTGTTATGACTGAAGATGTTATCATATGAGTTATAGGCTATTGATTAATATATTAAACATTCTACTTACTTGTTTATATCATTTTTAAATTTGCGCGCTTCAGCAACAACATTTCACAACACTGAAATATTTTTACTCACTTTGGCAGATTTTCAAAGTTAGCGCGCTATTGGCTCGATGCTTGACTGCCAACGGCGTGTTCATACAGGATCGCGAGCTGCGCTCAATTGTTGTTGTTGTTGTTGTTATTTTACATTGAGCGTTAAAAGCGAACATATTTTTGAACAGAAGCACGAAACCAATTGGCCAAACACTACACATTAGAATTGCAAGAGAGAACACTTTATACACTTCAATTTAAGATGCCGAAAAACTGAAAAAAAAAGTAAAACAAAAAAATTCTCAATTCCCGCACAAAATCTTACAAGCACTGCGCAAACTAGAGTCACATGAAGTTGGCTGCGCGCAAGTACGATTAAATATGCCAGTTAGCTTTTGTCTGCTAACAGCTGCTGGCATGAAGCTGATTGCCGTAGCAGTCGTTTTGTTAGCGGTTGGAATTCAAATTTGAAAATTTAGCTGCTGTTGGCTGAAAATAAATGTTATGAACAAATGACGCATTCAAATGTAAAAAGTCGAATTATACAGTTGATAAGTATGTTGTATTTCCGCGAAATGGCCAGCAGAAATTTAGCACCGACTTTAACTGGGTACACATTAAATCTCGGCAATTGTGCGCAATTTCATATTTAATTTCACATGTCTTACTGTTGACCTTGACAACATCAAATATGACACAAATATTGCGACAATAACAATTTTTATTTAAAGTGCGGTAATTTGTGACGAGATCTGTCGACGCCTCCTCCTTTATTTGAATATTTCGCTTGTTGTTGTTTATTATTCCGATATCGCACGATTGTTAAGTGAAAGTTGCCACCGTTTGTGCATTGTTGTTGCTGGAGTTACTGTTATGCTTGCCACGCCCCATATACAAAGAGCAAACGCCCACACACGCCAGAGTATTTTTTGTTGGGTGTCGGTGTCGGTGTCGGAGGTATGTGAGCAAGGTGTTAATTTTTCAAGTTGTCAATTACAAGACGATGTCTGAAAATTGAATTTGTGGAGCAGTGTGATAACAAAATGCGATTGCATAATTATACTATGTGCGTTTGCTGAATCACACACAGAAACTGCTAAGATAATTAAACCGCGTCAAGACAAAGGCAAACATTAAAGCCAACTTTAATGACTATTTGCATATAAAAAATAACAAATAACTTGAGCCACGAACTTGTTCTGCTCGTTGCGGAAATCAATTAAGCAACAGAGACACAGACCCCAGACACACAGAGCCCAGTGAGTCCAAGTCTATAAAAAAATCAAAGCCAAAGCCAAAGTCAATGTCCTTTTGGCTCTTTTACTTCTGCAGACAACTTCAGATGGCATCCGTAGGGCCATAAACGAGTTTTTTATCTGCAGCGAGTGCAGTGAGTGAAGTGCAGTTGGCACTCATTGCATTTGCTGGTAAATGAGTGTCAAGTTCAGGCTGTAAAACATTTGCTTTCGACAATTGGGAAAAGTAAAAGAAACTCTCAGTTTTTCACGGCAAACATTTGACCCATTTAACTACATTTTCTAATACACTTCGTTTGCATTTCGAGGCACATTATTTATTTTTCTTTCTCTTCTCATTTGCATAATCCGTATTTATGTGGGCGGGCGTCTGCATCTCTGTGTTGCATTTCTAATCAATTCGAATTTGAGGGAAACTGCATACTTAATGCATACTTAATCTTAAAACAGACCCTAAGAGCCCAGTGCCCAGAGCCCAGACACAATGTTGGAGTCGGGCTGCATCTTCCAAACTACTTAATTGGCTCTAAAAATAGCCAGCGCTTGGAGCTGGTTTGGTTTGGTCTGTCTTGTCTTGTCTTGGGCAGAAAACGTGTTTCTTGCAGCCGGCCAAAGAACAAGCCAAAGTGCCATCCATGGGCTAAGACTTTCTTGTAAAACCAAGACAAGCCAAGTCTGTCCATCAGTCTGTTAGTCCCTCTGTCTACACCTCTCTGCCTGAGCGTGAAAAGCCAGCCAATAGGGATTACTTGGAAAAATAATGTTTAAACTTGTCTGCACACGATCGACAATCGATATAAATAAAAATAAAAACAACAATAAGAACAACAAGACCAATGCGCATAGTGGGACAAAAGCTGGTATAAACTTAATGCATCGATCGTTAAAGACAGCTTTCTTTGTCATATCGCACATCAAATAACCTCCGTTTTATTAGTGCAAATTTATTGGCCTAATTACTGCTGTGTGTATCTTTAGCAATTCACCAAGATAAGAGCAATTAAAAATCCTGTTTTATATGCCAAAAACTTGTACTCTGTCAGCCTACGCTGATTGTTATCGGTCTAATTAGAGGCAAATTTCACCACAATTTAAGCAGAATTTCTATGCTTACATAAGATGTATGTTGTAATCAACTAAATTCAATGCGTAGACATATGTATATAGTTTAACTATGGAAAAATATATAAATACAGCGGAAAGTGTAAGAAGAAATTTAAAAGCAAAACTAAATTAGACGCTAAACAATGTATATTCTTGGCAAATTAATTTGTTTGTATTTTTTATATGTATTATGAAATTCCCTTAATAATATTACAATTTACGTTTAATTTTTCGTGTGCATTTATAATAATAGAATTAGTTTGAAAATACTTTTCCACTAGTCAAAGCGCAGCAAATTAATCGATAACTGAGAAATTCTGGGAAAGTATGTTAATCGATAAGTAAGCAGCTGCAGTAGGCAAAGAAGCTTGTTGCTATAGAATTTTCTATGTTAAAACTACTGCGCAAAAAGGCTGCGAATTTCCCCCACCCCTTGATCAAAATGGCGCCATAATTGCTAAATTTACTGAATTTGTTTAATTCGCTGTGAATTTAATGCGCAGCCGAGCTACATATACAAGTTTACTACGCCAAGTGAAGTTAATTTTTTTAACAGCCTCAAGCCAAAGTGCAAAAAGAGTTCTAGACGAGCCTTGGCTTGACTATCTAATTACTTATGGGTAACCTTGATTCAGTTCAAGCACGAGAACTTGCTGCTAGACCAAGCCACGACGCTGCCTGCTTTGGCCCTAACCAAAGAGCTGGCCAATTACGCTGAGCGCTTGCATTGGCCTGTTTGTGGAGCCCTTCGGCTTGGACTGCATCTCCCTCAGTTCAATGACATTTGGCACCAAAGGAATTGGCCAAGAAGACAACCGACGCTCGGCCGATCGCTGCCTCACACACTCTCTGCCTGCTTTTGGTTTGGTCTTGCGCGCAGTCAACGTCAACGCTGGCTGCGCAGCTGCTGCTGGCGTCGCTGTCCGAGTCCGGGTATAAATGCGGCGAGGCTAAAGAAATTTCAAACAGTTGTGGCCGTGAGGCACAAGCGTACATTAAAGCCAGAAAAAAACCTTTAAGAGACAATCAAAAGTATTCAATCCCGTCGCGAGTGAATTAAGAAAAGTATAGTATAGCCATGAAATCAGTTGCTTTGGTGTTACTCTGCCTGGCCATGGCCAGCCAGGGACGTGTGCTGCAGCCGCCCAAGGAGGCCATTGATATACCGGTGGCCATTGTCAAGGAACCTCTGGAGGTGCCAGAGGCCTTGCCACTGATCAAGGCTGAGCCGGAGGTGCCACAGGCCTTGCCACTGAACAAGGCTGAGCCAGAATTGCCACAGGCCTTGCCACTGATCAAGGCTGAGCCGGAGCAGCCAGCGTTGCCCGAGAAGGAGACCAAGAAACTGGAGGAAACTGCAACGGCAACAGCAACGGAAACCAAGAAGTTCGAGGAGACACCACAGCTGGCCATTGAGGAGCCACAGCCTGCAACCGCACTGGAGGAAGCCAAACCAGAAGCAGTCCTATACAAGGAGCCAGAGGCACGCAAGGAGCCAGAGACTGAGATTGAAACAGTGACCAAACAGGAGACTGAAGTGAAGACAGAAATCATAGAGCCACAGCAGGCCAAGGAGCTGCAGCCAGAGCCACAGCCAGCGGAGCAGCCAGAACCAGAGCCACAGATCAAGACGCAGCCAGCAGCGGAAGCACAGCCAGCAGAAGCAGAACAACCAGCCGAAGCACAGCCTGAAGTCCAGCCAGAGGCAGCTGCAGAGGTCATCCAGCCCATTCTCAAGGCTCTGCCCGCTACAGATACCGTTGCCGAAGACGTCGCAGTGCCCGAGGTGCCCCAGCAGCAGGAGGAGGCAGTGCAGCCACATTTGCGTCAGGCCACACAAGCCACGCCCACACAGCAACAGACCACCACGCAGCAGAACTTTGTGCAGCAGCTGATACAGAACTCACCCATTGGCCAGTTCCTCAACCAGTTCCAAGGTCAGCCACCACAGACAGCCGCCGATCAACCGGAGGCGCCACAGCCAACGCCCACAGTGCCTGGTTTCCTGAATCCCGCTGCTGCCATCACCTCTGCACAGAATGCCGTACAGAATGCTGCACAGACTGTGGTAAATACCACCACACAGGCATTCCAGGGCATTCAGCAGTTCGCCAACAATCTGGGCACACAGTTCCAGAACACGCTCTCCGGCCTGACGGGCCAGCAGCAGCTCGCCGCCCAGCCGACCACACCACGTCCACCAGGACCCATACAATCGTTCGTTAACAATGTCTTTGGTGGTGGCAACAATGCCACAGCTGCGGCAGCCTCACCACAGCCACAGCAGCAGGGACCACTGCAGGGCATCATTAACTTCCTGGGTGGCAATCGTCCCACTCCGGCTCCAGCTGCAGCCACCACATTGGCACCACCCAAACCGGACGTAGATGACAAGATCGATGCCACCAGTGATGATGTGGCCGAGCAGCCAGCCGAAGCCGAGAATGAGGTGCGCAACAGTGCCGAGGCCATTGATGACTCCTTCGAGGAGGCGGTGCCCGCCAATGAGGTGATTGTGGTCAATGATGATGCCTCCTCCGGCACCGATATTGTCGCTGAGGTGCCAGTCGATACCATTGTCGTACCCACAAATTCCGTAGAGCCCGAGCGCGAGCCACTGCCAGTAGCTGCAGATGCAGTTGCTCTTTGAGCTGATTTTTTTAGTGTGCATCTCCATCTGCCCAGGCAGAGAAGTCCCACTTGACTGAAGCCATTTTGTCGCCATTTTCGTGAGAAAAGCAAGAGAAAAAGAAATACTTTCCATAGTTATTTAAGTGCATGTCAACCAACTATTTATTTCATTTTCGCAGGAATTTATATTTAATAATAAAACACATTTTTAAAAAATTAATTTGCTATTTGAGAGAGTTTTTTTTAAGGAGTTCCTTCAATCTCTGGTTTAGTTACTATCAGAGTAGCAAATCAGTCCTAAATAAACACAGCTGTATGTGTTAATGTTCAGTCTATCCTAAACTAACAACCACGCTGGGCTTATCTTATTTAAACTAAGATAAAATGCATTCGTATTTGTTTTACGCTGGCCTGTTGTTAAACTGCGCGGTTTAATTTGAATAAACTAGAGTTTTTGGTGTGTACACACTGAAGCAACGGGCTATCGCTTACAATGTGCCGATATATCGTGAAAACACGCCTTCTGTAGCAATGAGCTTTTTGACATGTGCTTACCGCTGCCAACTGTCTGCAACAGTCTGCTTGCTACCAAGTTTAGGCGCGGAATTAAAACATTTTTAAACTGTTTTTTGTTTGCAACACTTTAATATATTTAATACTCTTCACCAATTTTTTCACATACAAATTTGTATATATGTATATATAATGCAGAATATGCTTGTCAAACGTGCATATATATTCTATATAAATATGTATATTTTTATGCAATAAATTATGCCAACTTGCCAATGGGATTGTGGTTATTAAAATGCCAAACAACTTGAATGTAAATATAAATATATATGTATATATATGCATGTAGTAGTAGTAGGTACGTTTGCAATTAACGAACAGTAGTTGTGGCTCAAGAAAACGAAACAACATCTACAAATGCAAATTCGACATATAAATATACAGAGATTGGTTACATGTAATAATATTTTGTTCTGTAATTTGTATAATTAATATATGCATATTGTTCTTTGTTCTTTTGGGAAATCAGCATACCAATTGTTCAGACATCTATTTGAAACGGAAATTAAACTGCTCAAGCGTAACACCAATATTAAACAGAACTTACGTACGTATACGTATCTAATTTGGGATATATAGTATTATAGCATAATTCTTTTCAGTAACGTTTTATTTCTAGTTATTGTCCTTCAATTTGGATAGAGTTTTGAAAGCCCCAACAACAGTTAATGGGTTCCAAAAACAATACGTTTTGCGCACTTAATTGACTCTCACTTCCCGCTTCTTCATCGTTATCAGCAAATTTCGCTTGGAGGGCATCACCTGGCCAGCCTATACGTACGCCTTGTGGGCGTGGCATCGCACAACATAAGAATACAAAACCAAAAGGGTAAACGTGTTTAATCATAGTATAAAAAAAAACTCAAGTCTTTTTTTTTAGTGCTAAACTAAACTAAGAATTGCGATAAATAATAATCACAAATTGCTGAATGGGTTTTCTCGTCGAATTGTTCACTATACTCTAAGGACGATGCACGCACACAGACCGGACTGACTCCCAGCAACATCATCTTCATGCTCTTCGTCAGGTACTTAGCCCATGTGAATCCCGCTGGGTTCAATGACACCGCCCGGCCCGGGCAGACCGCTGGGACGACCCATCAGATAGGTATCCACCTGTCGTGCTGCCTGACGACCCTCCGTAATGGCCCAAACGACTAGCGATTGGCCACGCCGGCAATCTGTGAAATCATACTCAATTAGATTGATTCATTATACGATATACGATGGAGATCAAACTTACCGCCCGCTGCGAAGACCTTGGGATCAGAAGTACCATACTGGCCGTGCATAGCCTTGATGTTGCCACGCGTATCCAAATCCAGTCCCATCTGATGGGGCACTGTCTTCTCTGGGCCAATGAAACCCATGGCGAGCAGTATTAGATCCGCTGGATAGTATTTTTGTGTTCCTTCCACCTTCTCCATACTCCACTGGCCCGTCTCCGTTTTGGACCACTCCACCTGGACGGTGTTCACACCCTTGATGTGTCCATTTTCGCCCACAAACTCTGTGGTAGTGGTGCAGTACTGGCGCGGATCCCGACCCGACTTGAGGCGCACCTCTTCATGGCCATAGTCCACACGGAACACCTTAGGCCACTGTGGCCAGGGATTATCGTCAGCGCGAGTTGCTGGTGGTTCGGGCAATATCTCAAAGCTGGTAATGCTCTTCGCGCCCTGGCGCAACGATGTGGCAATGCAATCGCAGCCAGTATCACCGCCACCAATGATGATGACATCCTTGCCCTCAGCCGAAATGAACTCCTCCCTACCGAAGCCCAGCTGCCTCTTCTGCTGCTTCTCCAGGAACTCCATGGCAAAGTGTATGCCCCCTAAATCACGATTGGGCAGCGGCAGATCGCGTGGCCAGGTGGCGCCAGTAGTGAGCAGCACTGCATCATATCTATGGGAATGTACAATTAGTAAGGATTGAAAGTGAGTACATTGGGTTCCACTTACTCCTGCACCAGAAGCACGGCGCTTGTGTCCTTGCCAACGTGCATATTGGTGCGGAACTCTATGCCCTCGTCTGCCATGAGATCCACACGCCGCTTGACCACCTCCTTGGACAGCTTCATGGTGGGAATACCATACTGGAGGAGACCACCCACTCGGTCGTTTCGCTCATAGACCGTAACAAAGTGGCCGGCACGATTGAGCTGCTGTGCAGCAGCCAGGCCAGATGGGCCGGAGCCCACAATGGCCACACGTTTGCCGGTGCGTGTCTCTGGGATTTCCGGCTTAATCCAGCCCTGCTCGAAGGCATGATCAATGATGGCGCATTCGATATTCTTGATGGTTACTGCCGGCTCTGAGATGCCCAGCACACAGGAGCCCTCACACGGAGCGGGACACACACGGCCCGTGAACTCGGGGAAATTATTGGTTTGCAACAGTTGACGCAGTGCCTCCTGCCATTCGTCGTGGAATACCAAATCGTTCCATTTGGGAATAATGTTGCCCAGTGGACAGCCCGTCGAATTGGACTGACAGAAGGGCACACCACACTCCATGCAGCGGGCGGCCTGCATCTTGAGGTTCTTGCGCACGTGGGGGAAGTTGTAGACCTCGTTCCAGTCCTTCTGACGAACACCTGCATCCCGGTATGGTGCCGACTCCCGCTTGTACTTGACAAAGCCACGTGTCTTGTCCAGAATGCGATCGGCACGCTTCTGCTCCAGTGCCACATCCTGTATGGCCTCCTCGATGTCCTTGATTTGCGGCTCATGCTTGCCATTGCCATTTTCGATGGCCGACGTCTTGATGGGTTGCTCCGCAGCCTGCTCTTCGGCCATATCCTTTAGTGCCTTCTGATACTCGTACGGGAACACCTTGACGAATTTAGCTTGCTCTTGCGCCCAGTTGTCCAGCAGCTCTCTGGCCACCTTGGAGTCGGTCTTCTCGATAAACTCGTTGAGAAGCTGCTTGACCAATGCCACATCCTCTGCCAATTGCAGCGGCAGCAGCTCCACGGACTCTGGATTGACCTTGGGCTTGAACGAACCATCAATGTCGTACACATAGGCAATGCCACCCGACATGCCAGCGGCAAAGTTGCGTCCAGTCAAGCCCAGGATCACCACCAATCCGCCAGTCATGTACTCGCAGCCATGATCACCCACACCCTCCACAACAGCTGTAACACCGGAGTTACGCACGCAGAAGCGTTCGGCCGCAATGCCACGGAAGAAGGCTTTGCCTTCGGTGGCGCCATAGAGACAGACATTGCCCACAATCACGTTCAGGTGGGATTCGAATGGTGACGTCTTGGGTGGTGTGATGACCACATTGCCGCCGCACAGACCTTTGCCCACATAATCGTTGGCATCGCCCTCGAGCGTGACATTGACACCACGCGCCAGGAAGGCGCAGAAGCTCTGACCTGCCGATCCCTCCAGCTGGATGTCAATGCTCTTGCCAATGGGCAGACCAGCCTCACCATACTTGCAGGCAATGTGATAGCTCAGCGTGGAGCCAAATGCACGCTCCTCATTGTGTATGGCCATCTTGACGCTGACATTGCTGGTGGCACCACTGAAGATGCGCTGAGCCTGGGCAATTAGCTTGTTATCGGATCGTTTCTCCAGCTGGAAATCCTGCTTAACCGAACCGCCCACAATATTGGTGCCCGGACGCAACGTTAACGCGTTTATCAAAATATTATCCAGATTCAAATTGCTAGCCTTTTCATTGCACTGAGGATTCTTCTCCAGTAGATCAACGCGTCCAATAAGATCCTGGAACTTGCGTATGCGCAGCTGTGCCATGATGTCACGTATCTAAATAGAAAGTAGAACATGATCAGCAAGGATTTGGGTTTGGCAGAGACTAGTTAACCCACATCTTCGGCCAACTGGAAGAAGTAGTTGATCACATGCTCTGGCTGGCCCGTAAACTTCTTGCGCAGCTCCGGATCTTGAGTGGCTATGCCCACGGGACAGGTATTCAGATGGCATTTCCTCATCATGGTGCAGCCTGTAAGCAGATATATATTAGAACCCGGCTAGGGATTCATCTGACCACAACTCACCCATGACAATCAATGGAGCTGTGCTGAAACCAAACTCATCGGCGCCAAGGAGAGCAGCGACTACCACATCGTAGCCAGTGCGAATTTGTCCATCCGCTTGCAAGACCACCCTGAGTCCGGGACGAGTGGGAAGATACGGATACATAGAAAGGAACGCAATGTTAATCAAGAGCTCAAAGCATGAACCAAAGCAATGAGAAGAAATTACGAATGGCCAACGAGCGAGGTAGCAAGTGAGATTGGATGGATCAGCGATCGATAGCGGATCATTCATTATGTGTGTTATGTGTTTGCTTTAGGTGTACTAAATCCTCTCATCCACATCCGTATCCACAGATCTGATCTAATCTGTATTATACGACATTCTCATTGCTCTAATCAAATATCGACGTTTATCGACGTTTATCAACGCTCCAACGCTGTCATCTGGTTAACCAGGCTCTTCGGTAATATGTTTCTTTTTATGATTAGTAACAAGATGAGGGGGGGCAGTGCAGGGGGAGACACCTTGCCTGGTCGGCAACTTACCTTGATCGTAGATTATTCATTACAAGTACTTGATGCGTCTCGGCAATACCCAACTCCCAGGGAAGTCCAGCGTTCTTAATGCCCGTCCAGGAGCTGGCGCCAGTGCCGCCATCATGACCAGAGATGACAATATGCTCGGCTTTGCCCTGCAACAAATACAGATACAGATACATTAGATATAGTCTGGCTAATAGTAAGTTAATCCTACCTTGGCCACGCCGGAAGCAACCACGCCCACGCCAACCTCAGAGACCAGTTTAACGCTGATGCGTGCATTGGGATTGGAGCACTTGAGATCGTAGATCAGCTCAGCCAGATCCTCAATGGAATAGATGTCATGATGTGGCGGTGGTGAAATCAAGCCCACACCCGGTACAGATTTGCGTGTCTTGGCAATCTCCTTGGTCACTTTATAGCCGGGCAGCTCGCCGCCCTCGCCTGGCTTGGCACCTTGAGCCATCTTGATCTGCAGATCATCTGCATTGGCCAGATAGGAGGCCGTGACACCAAAGCGACCCGATGCCACCTGCTTGATGGCCGAACGACGACTGTTCTCCGGATCTTGATCTGCGCGAGAGAGGAGGCTTTAGTATATCAATTCTATGACAAATCTGCTTCGTCTCCGACTTACTTAGATAGCGATCTGAGTCCTCGCCGCCTTCGCCAGTGTTGCTCTTGCCGCCCATGCGATTCATCGCAACGGAGAGCGTCTGATGCGCCTCGAGCGAGATGCTGCCAAAGCTCATGGCGCCGGTGACAAAGCTGCAAGACCAAGTCCATCGTTGGATTAAGCAAACTAGTTCACAATGATTGGGAGACTCAACTCACCGCTTGACAATCTCGCTGGCCGGTTCCACCTCGCTGCGAGGAATCTTTTCCGCCGCGTTGAACTTGAGAGCGAGCTGACCACGCAGAGTACACTTCTTAACGCTCTCCAAGGTGCTCTTCACAAACATGTTGTAGGTGTTTTCACTATTTGTGACAGCCGCGTCCTGCAGATTGGCAATGGAGCTGGGCTCATTGATGTGCGCCTCACCGCCGTGACGCCAATGGTACTGGCCCGGATTGCGGAGAATGTGTGTATCCGGTGACACCTTGCCGTAGGTCAGCTGGAATCGTTCCAGTCCCTCCTTGGCCAGTATCTCCAGGGTAACGCCACCAATGCGACTCTGTGTGCCGCGGAAGCACTTGCCAACCAGATCATCACTCAAGCCAACTGCCTCGAAGATCTGGGCACTCTTGTACGACTGCAATGTGCTAATGCCCATTTTGGCCATCACCTTGGCAATGCCGGTGTCAATGGCCTGAGCGTAGGCGGCATAGATCTGCTTGTCGGTGACGTCCGTGGCAATGACACCATCGTCACGCAGGGCCTGAGCCAACTCGAAGGCCAAATAGGGGCATATGGCATCGGCACCATAGCCGAGCAGCACACAAATATGATGCACCTCACGCGCCTCGGCCGTCTCCACAATGATGCCCACCTTCATGCGCTGCAGCGTCTCGATCAGATGATGATGCAGTGCACCCAGGGCGAGAAGTGCCGAAACAGCCACTCGTTCCTTTTTACCGGCCTCACGATCCGAGATCACAAGCAATTGATAGCCCGCCTGGGCAGCATTGAAACCCTCACGGCAGGTGCGCTCGATGCACTCGATGTAGCCACGATAGCCTTCGCTATACTGGAATGTAATGTCCAGCACTTTGGTCTTCCAGCCACGGTGCGTATTACGCTTGAGCAGCTGGGTATCTGGAATGCTCAGTATGGGATTGGTTAGCCAAATGCGATGCACCTGCTGGGCCGATGGCTGCAACAGGTTCGCCTCCGGTCCGAGGGGGCACTGCATGGACATGACAATCTTCTCGCGGAATGGATCGATGGGTGGATTGGTCACCTGTGCGAATAGCTGCTTGAAGTATTCATACGGAATGGGCTGGAATGCAGACAGACAAGCCAGCGGTGCATCATTGCCCATGGAGCCAAGGGCCTCCTTTCTGCAGGGAGAGGATGAGTATGAGTTTGGATACAGATAAGCGGATTAAAGAAGTGACTTACTTGTTCTTAAACATGGGTATTAGCAGCATGCTAACTGTCTCCGTGGTGTAGCCAAAGAGCGATAGACGCGGATCGAAGATGCCGCGCTGCGATGGCGGTGGCTTCTCCTGCTCCTCCTCCTTTGGGGCATTGAGCGCATTGGCGTTGCGAATCTCGTCCAGCGTGATCTGTGAAGCAAAGAGAAGATGAGCTCACATGTTCGGTGGGATTGGCAAACCTAGCATGCAAATATAACTCAACATAAAGCACAACTATGGAATACCCTGCTTCAACGGAAACATCGACGCACTCAACTCACCATCTAATCCCATAGATCATATCGTATCATATCATATTGTAAGCATTGGAGAGAAATAGATACACAAAACACAATTACAGATGACGGTTATAAATGACATAAACTATGAACGTGTCCAGTGGTCAGTGTGCTTAGAGTTATAGGGTATATATCTAGAGATCTAGGGGTGTAAGGGATGTGGGTTAGCTTGTCGTACCTTCTGCTGCAGCCAGTCGGAATGGGGACGCGACTTGGCTATGCGTGCCTTCAGCTCAATGTCCTGTATGAGCTTCTGCTCCTTGGTGTCCACCAGCAGCATGCGTCCCGGCTTGAGGCGACTCTTCAGTGTCACCTGCGATGGGTCCACGTCGTAGACACCCACCTCAGAGGCCATGACCAGCACATTCTCCTTGGTCACATAGAAACGCGACGGGCGTAGGCCATTGCGATCCAGCACAGCACCAATGTAACGGCCATCCGTGAAACTGATCAAGGCCGGGCCATCCCAGGGCTCCATGACACAGGCAGCCCACTGGTAGAAGTCACGCTTCTCCTGCGGCATGGTTCTATCGTTCTGCCAGGCCTCTGGTACCATGGTCATCACGGATTCCGGCAGCGAGCGATCGCTGGCCATGGTTATAAACTCCAGCACACAATCGAATGAGCCCGAATCGGATAGGTTGGGCTCCACCACCGGGTAGAGCTTCTTCAGCTGATCGCCAAACAACTCCGACTGCATAACACCCTCACGTGCCTTCATGAGATTCACATTGCCACGCAACGTATTGATCTCACCATTGTGTGCCAGCACTCGCAACGGATGAGCTCGCTCCCAGCTGGGGAAGGTGTTGGTGGAGAAGCGTGTATGCACCAGAGCCATGTACGTCTCGAAAGTGGGATCCCTCAGATCCGTATAGTAGTCCCAGAGCTGATCCGAGGTGAAGAGACCCTTATAGACGACCGTGCGATCCGACAAGGAGCAAATGTAGAAACGTCTACCCTGTCTGATCAGCTCATGACTGGCACGCTTGCGCAGCACAAACACCTGACGTTGAAATGCCTTCTCCTCGAGTCCCTCGGGACGGGCGATGAACACCTGGCGAGACAATGGCTCCGACCTGCGGGCCACCACACCGATTGCCTGCGGATTGGATGGCACTGTGCGCCAGGCAATGATCGACAAGCCCAGGCTCTGGGCCAGCGCATTGAACTCAGTCTCGGCCGACGCATGTTGAGCCACATCCAGATAGAATATGCCAGTGGCATAGTCCCCAAGCGGTGGCAGGTTTATGCCACGGGAAGAGCTACGAAAAGACAGATGGAATAAGGTGAGTATAAATTGAATAATACGTTTCTCTCAGTGTACGAGTGCAAGGCTATTACAATTGAGTTAAACGCTACACTCTACACTTGTCATTCATCCCGTTTAAATGACGAAATAATACGCTCTGTTATCAGTAGACCTAAACACGTTCGTCCGTTTGTCATTCAAAAAGCGCGCAATACTGATAGAAATTTATTATAATAATAGTAATAATAATAACCATAATAATCATGTGCAGTCGAGTGAGTCGCGTCGAGTCTCTGTGGGGTGGCTGCTGCTGATTTCGCCACAATTTCAAATGTGACCTAATGCTGTTTGTAGTCTTGAACTTGGCCTCAGTGTATCAAACCTGTTGCTCTACATTTTCCAACAGCTGTTGTTGCCTCTCACTGTCTCCCTCTCTTTATCTCCATATCTCTTTCTCACAATCATTCACCGTCAATCTCAATCACTCGGCACGTGCGTGACAAGTGCGAATTTTCCTAGACGTTAGGTCGTTTTTTTTTGGCGTGCGACTCGAGTTTAATATGCTAAATATTTATGTACATATGTACATATATCTATATATATATAGACACTCAATTAAGCCGCTGTCTGTTCAAGTGATAATTAAACAAGATTTACAGCTTCTATGCCGCGACTTGACTTCATTTTAATCGACTTCACAGTGGCGAGGCGTCTACTAGCCATAAATCTCCACTCAATTCATAAAAATGTGGGAAAATACAAGCCACAGCTAGTGTACTCATCAGTTGTTGTACAAATAAAATTCTTTCTATATCTAAATCTAGTCTTTTTATAACCTAGTTTACAAACATTAAACACTTTCGCTACTGCACAGACTTATCTTTATGGCTAAACTTTATGACCTCTGGAAATCACTAGCAAATATTCATAAAACTCGGGCTATCAAATTACTAGGCAGTAGTTATTACAACTAGACTACACAGTAAAAAAAGTAGGGTTCAGAGATTTGTTATGGTTATTGGATGATTGGATGCTAACGTTACTGTCTTTTTTATATAACCATTTATTTATTATTGTCATTATTTTATTTTTATATTTTCATTCTTATTAATTTTTGTAAAATATTTTATTTACTATTATTATTACTTCTATTACTTTAATTAATTATTTTTATTTTTATTACTATTATTCGTAATTTATTTAATTTTTCCTTCAATTTTAAAACATTTTTCGGAGCCTCCTCTAAATCTATTTTCCAAATACAAATTACTACTCATTTCTTACAGTGCAAAAAAATATAACAACCCCAGCTTGTTGTTACTCCTCTGTCAGTTAGACCTTGTCGTGCTTTTCCATTTCGCGCACTTTTGCTAAAGATTCTAATGTACCCCCTATAACAATTTCTATAATATTTCCGTTCTAAGGCTTTCTTTCTTTTTTGATCTTTTGGCACCGAAGCGTGACGAGCGGTACAAAAAATTGAAAAAGAAATACAAATAGAAATAAAAACTATAAACTGAAAATGGAAATGGAAATAAACTGAACATTAGCACAATTCTAGTTTGCATTTAGTGCTATTCGTATATGGGCAACCGTGAATGCGTTTTCAGTTTTAGCAAAAATAAAAAAATAAAATGAAAATAAAACTATTTTTGACATGATCGCCTGATGTGCATCTGTTTTTCTGAGTAGTTTTTCACTTTGCTTTTTGTTGCTTTTGTTGCTGAATTTTTTTGTTATTCAGTCGAGAGTGTGAGCCAATGAGGCAAATAGCGGTGGCAAATGCACATGTACCCATGTAAATAAATAACAAAATAACAAGAGAAAATTGCAAAATTGACGAGCAAAACGAACTTGTGATACACTTAAAGAAATATTAAGTATTTAGGTCTGATTAAAGTCAAAGCAGCACAGCACGCGCTGTGAAAAAAATAGCCGAACGCGAGCGTTCGTAAAATCGTACAATCAACGAAGTGTGACGCCTATACATGTGAGAAATTCTACTGTATGTGTTAAAGCAGCGCTGCTTAGCAAAGCGCACATGTGATAGGAAATATGAGTTTTGGGCACCACTGATTTAAACACTTATATAAGGTAGTTGCGCATATCATATCATATCATATCATCATTTGATTATTATTTTAAATATTTAACCCTGATTAAACTTAATTTAAACACTTATATAACGTAGTTAATCACATCATAAATTTGATTAAAAATATTTTAAATATTTAACCCTGATTAAAGTTAATTTATACACTTATATAATGCAGTTAATCACATCATAAATTTGATTAAAAATTGCCACAACAAAAATCTGATATACACTCTTCCTGCAGATAAGATATCTATAGCTATAGCTAGTCTGCCGACAGACTTCGACTTCGACCTCTAGCATACGCTATAGCTGTGCTACCCGCTCTGCTTGGTAGTGTGCCGCAGCTGTGTTGATAGACAGCCTGCCTGAACTATTTTTGTATGTCGCGCACGAGATCACGGCGATATCGCACACAAAATACGCCGTATAAGCCATTCATCAATGGCAGCAGGCAGCAGCTGTATGTGTGTTTGTGTGTGTGGAACTTACAGAGCCTTGGCATAGAGTCCATGGGGTATGGAAGCCAGTACACCAGCGCCATCGCCGGTATCATTGTCACAGGCGCAGGCGCCACGATGATTCATCCGTTCTGACAGGGTCTGGGCATCACGTAGAATCTGTATAACAATAGAGAATGTAGAATGAAAGTAAAGTTAAGCAGTCACTCAATTGGCAGTTCACTCACCTTGTGAGAGCGTTTGCCATCGATGGCCACAATGAAGCCAACGCCGCATGCCTCATGCTCGTTCTGCGGATCATACAATCCCTGTTTGCCAGGTGCCTCCCATGGCATCTGCTGCTGCTGCTGCTGCTGTGCTGGAACACCATCGTCAGCGTCAGCGGCCTCAGCTTCAACTTGCTCTTGACTCAAATCCAACACATTCGACTGTTCGTTGCTGGCGGAGTTATCGATAATATCGTTTTCAAAGTTATTGATGTTATCGGTATCGTTGTTAGTGGTTTCAGCACTTGTTGCACATTCAAATTCGCAATTGTCAGTGGTTATTGGTGCCATTATACGCAATTACCGTTGCACTTGCTTTAACTTATCGCCTTGCGTTGCTATTCAGTAAATGTAAATAGTTCTTATTGTTTTTTGTGTAAATATTTATTACGCCTTCACACTTGCTGATTTGCTCAAACAGTTTTTAATTAGCACAGAAAACTCGCTTGTTTATGCTGTTAAAAAGAGAATAACAAAACGATTATTAACAATTCCAATTCCAATTCATGTGGTTACAGCTGCTACAAATTTGTTACACTTGCGATAACTCAAATTTCGTATTACAAACACTTTGTATTTGCACTATTTTCGTACACACACACACACACACAGACGCACACGCACACATGCACACTGCCTTTTTCGCTTGCCTATGAATCTGATTTCCCACACGGAACACTTGTTGGGGCACACGCGACACTGACGGCTGCTCACAAGCGAATGAGTCGTTGAGCGGCGAGCGCAGCGAACGTTGTCTACGCCGCGTTGCGTCGCTGAGAGAGCGCACAAAGGAGCAGCGTCAGCAGATGATCGCTCTCTTGAACTTCTTCGCTCTCCCACCTGCACGCCAGCTGCGTATTGCACTTCTACAACAACAACTGCAGCAGCTGCCCTTTGAGAAGTGTTCTATGCTGAGAGGGAGAGAGAGAGCTACCCATTGCGTTGTTGTTGTTGCTTGTATGCAGCGTAAAATAAACACTTGGGAATTTTAACTAACATATAAAATATGTGAAATAAGTAAAAGCCTTTTTAAATTTTATTACTGCAGTGTTACATGCACTTTAGAGAAGTATTCTATGCTGAGAGAGAAGTATTCTATGCCCATTGCGTTGTTGCTGTTGTTATTCCTTGTATGCAACGCAAAATTATCGCAGCTGCGTGAAATAAACACTTGGCAATTTTAACTAACATGTAAAATATGTTATTTATTTCACATATTTTATATGTTAGTTAAAATTCCCAAGTGTTTATTTCGCCTTTCTTAAATTTTATTACTGCAGTGTTGCATGCACTTTACGAGCTCAGTGTAAATTTATATATTAATAACTGAAACGAGTAACAATAAATTAATGAGTTGAATTGAAATTCATTTTAATTAAAGACTGAGAACAAAGGGGCAAATAAAGCAGAATAAATGACAACTAATTGCATTGAAAACAATACAGGTATTTCAGTAAACTTGTTTGTGGAAATTAAACAAAAATATTTGTTAAATTCGCTGAAAAAGTTGCAGCAGTTATCAGCAGTACATAAAGGGGTATTTCAGTACTAGACGACTTGAGAATACTCTGACGCAAATTATCTATACGTCTGATTTGAATATATTTTTACTGCCAGCAAATCTGTCAGCTATTTGGCAGCAAATTTGGTTCTATTATGGGTCTATTAACCCCAGATCTAAATATCTGAATACTGCAATTGAATCTTATATAGGCTGCTATTTATAAATGTATATATTTGCTTTTAACAATATGCAAATTTCTCTGTCACATATAAGTAAAGTATTTGCCACAATCAAAATTTTCCATGACACGCGCTCATTGGAAAGCAAGCGAGACGCGACATAGACCTGGCGGGGGGGGAGTAATAGTTGAGATACTTATCTAGACATAGGTGGTATGGTATGTTAATGAATGTGGCACAAATGAATCAATCAGTGCGCTGAGCCGACGCAACACTATCTGATAAGACTACAAGTTCAGCGATCGAGTGAAACACGCGTAGAGGAAATACATACAGACATACAAACATGTGTACATATTATCAGGTAATAAAACAGTCAGACGAGCAAACACAGACATACATTATACGATTAAGACATACAGACATACGAATTGATCAAAGTCCTAGTCAGTCGGCCGGCCGGCAAGAGTACGCTCCAAACTTATCTGCTGGCGGACTACGTCACGCACTACGCCGGAGACGCAAGACGGTGACACATTGGTGAAATATACACACTCGTACATTCATACAGTCGCACACTCCAGACTGCTTCCAGCTACGACTATAAACAGTTTCAGACCGGTTCTGCAGAGATAAGTGCCAAAAAAATAGAATTTAAAAAGATAATATGGCAGGGGGGGCAAGTGGGGGGTATCAGTCGTTTAACATGTGTTTGGCGAGTGTCTGCAGCTGAGGAGGAGTCAGGAGTGTCGCACATAACTCGCATACCCTATAACTTCATTAACAAAAGAGTGTATAGAACGGGTTCAAGTAAATGTATCTTATATAGTACCTAGCACAGGGTATTTAGTAGTTAGTACCTTAGTTGAATGCATAATTTGTTGCGGCACGCCTCTGCCCCCAACCTCTAGAGAGATAAGACGTAATAATCATAGCACGGGTTCGACGGGTTTTTGACACACTGAACTTGCAGACAAAGTGCGCAAAAAGTAGGCTCATTCACTCAAAGATTGATTGCAACTTGGCCATAGTCATTGACTAATATTAGACACGATTTTCCAGCGTGATATCTATGGCTGATCGAGGGGGTATTTGGCCATAAATAACAATGCTTATGAATGAGCGAATTGCCGTTAAATTTCCAGCTGAGTTTGATAAGCAGTCGACTGTTGCATGTGTGGGCTTCGGCGTGATGTAGGTCGGTCCAAAACTCGAGTGGAAAAATTTCAGCTGACGGAGATTTGCCTTTTTTTATGACAGTGACAAGTGACAAGTGTTGAGCCCAATTGAAGGTATTAACTAGTTAAATTAGCCCCATAAAAGCATTAACTAATAAGCGAGCTGCTTGTAGCATATTATTACAGATAATATCTGTGAATTGCATAAGCTGTTTTGGCTTTTATATCTGTTATTCGCTATCCACTTCCTACCAGAAATTCCGCTGCTACGGACAGCGCATAAAATCTATTTTAAGTTGGCCAAAACATAACGCAGGCGATATTTGAAATATCTGTTGTCACGTGATCAAGGAATGATGTTTATATCTAAGCAAAAAATATAGAAAATAAAGATGAACACCTTATAGATAAACAAACAAAAGTCACGCATACTAGGGATGTTGATCACACTATAATAAAATATCTTTAATCGATGATTTTCTTTTGATTATCAGTTTTCTGATAATATTTTAGAGTTGATTGAAAGTCATCGTTATATTTCTTAATGCATATTCAAAAGTCATCGTTATATTTTCTTTACTTAATATTATTTTATGATTTGTATTTTATTTTGATAAAATATCTGTATATATATTAAAAGTCATCGTTATATTTTCTTTACTTAATATTATTTTATGATTTCGATCAAATATCTACATATGTATATTGAAAAGTCATCGTTAAACTTCATTTTATTATAAGTATTTTATTTTATTTTGACTTCTTCAACATCTCTAGTACGCATACTATGCGCAAATAAATGGCTATAAATACAATATCTTGAAGATACACTCAGTTGGCTGAGAATTGTCTGGCCATGGGTATAGCGATTCCAGTCCAAAGTCCCGGCAAATATTTAGTTTATATTTAAACAGACATAGATATAGCTGGCCTAGGATATATGCACTCCACTATATAGATACAACTGTCAATAGTTTTGTTTGTTTTCATGACAAAGAGACAGAGTTACCTGGTACGAAGTAGGTATCAGTCAGTCTAGCATTTAACAGGAATTTATATCATTCTACGAACTGGGAGGGTTAGTAGAAATAACGCTAAAAAAGATAAAGTGTTAAAAGACTATTTGAATAACAATAAGCTCTCGGTGGCTAAGAGAATTTTGGAGCCGTATAGCTATAAATGTTATTGATGTTATACAGAGCCGAAACTGAATAATCAGCCAGTGAAAAGGAGGCACTGAAGTATGTATGTATAATGAAAGGCCAATCAAGCAGGTAAACAAACAGCTGTCATTAGGAGAAGGCGCAACCGGTGTTAACAACCTCCCCACGAACTTATTTCTAATTAAGCGAATATCATTTGCAATAAACAAAACAAATGGAATAACAAGAACTGTTTGCATTTGCGTCTGCTCGGAATGTTGCGTGTTCATTTACGGGTTTCATGTTGACTCAAGACACAAATAGATATCCATATCCATATCTGAGGAGTAGGGGCCAATGGTTACGATTCGTGCTAGGAAATTGTTTGGATTAGTCACAGTCATAGTCGCGCAATTCCAGTAAATCAAAATTATATAGAAGTAAATTGTGAACTTCGATAAGTTCCAATGAATGTCGTCGCTATTACTGCCTTGTTATCAGACGCGTAGCACAAGTAGTCGCCCAGTTTATACACCATATAAACCGATATAGTATAGTATATATGCCTGCATATCAGAGTGTACTTGGTGTGCCTGCAGTTTGTGCACTTTATAGTCATCAGCTGTGCAAACTGTGCACTTATGGGTGGCTGGGTGAGGGGAGGGGGAGGGGCAAACCTCGGGATTACGCCAATTAAACCGCAATCCACAATATTTAAAAATAGTCACAATTTGCCTTCATTATCGCCCCTCCGTTTTAATTAGCTAAGAGACTTGCAGATATATGTAAATACACTCAGAAAAAAAGCGACTTACTGGAATTTCATTATTGAATAATTGCAGTGAATCGAAAATTGGTATTAAAATATAAAACTATGAAAGAATTTAATTCTTAAATCTACTATATATAAATACACTCAGAAAAAAAGCGCCTTACTGGAATTTTTACTATTTCAATCTTGAATAACTGCAGTGAATTGAAAATTGCAATTAAAATATAAAAATATGACAGAATTTAATTCCTAAATATACTGTATATAAATACACTAAAAAAAAAACGCCTTACTGGAATTTTTACTATTTTATTATTCAATAATTGCAGTGTATTGAAAATTCCAATTAAAATACATATAAAAATATGAATGAATTCGTTCAATTTATAAGTATATCTAATAATACTCTAATTTTTCTGAGTGTATATGTATATTTATTGCGCTTTACGATTGCTTGCAAGGTATGGCAAATATTTAACTTTTTATCTATACACTGTACTATATTTGTGTGTGTGTGTGTGTGTGTGTGTATTGTTATTATTATTAGTCGGTGGGATGTCTGGAATTTCAGTTCGAACGTACTTGGCACGTCTGTGAAAACTCGTTTCTTGGTGATAATTTTTTATGGGCTATGCCATACCGCTAATAGAATCAGTTATAATTAACGCGAAGAGGGCCTTGACTTGACTCTAAGGGCAGCGGTTTATTTACGCTCTCGAATAGCTAGTCATTCCCTAGTATTTCATTCAATACCCACAGACTGCACCCGAGCCGAGCAGATAGTATATCATACGGTTTCTATTTATAGCCGGGCGCTGGACTAGGTGCAGCCACTCCCCCAGGTGCCGCAGTGGATGTTAATTGGGCGTTGGCGAGTGCACTTGCCAGTGAATAAACAATGCACTGTAAACAAAAGTTGCCATCTACTCGATATCCATTTGCATATGGTGTATACTAATAGCCTTGGGGTAGGCTCCTCCTACTCCTCCCCCTCCTCCCCCTCCTCCCCCTTTTTGATGGTACCTGGCAGCGATATCGTTATAGTTTATGTGCATTGTGCAACTGCAGTTGGTAAACGGAGCGACACTAAATCGATTTCGTTGCATGCAAACGTGGCATGAACATGGATGCCACTCTTATCAGCTACGAGCTGCCCGTAATCCTATGGCTATCACATCGATCAGGCGCTCGGTCAGTCCATTGTTGTTATACAATATCAGTCCAATGCCTTGGACACACACCGACTGCTGACGCATTACGAGGAGGAAAAACATAATGCCATATAAATCAAAGGGCATTAAATGCACCGTAAATGTCAATTCAAGAAATTGTCGTCAACACTTCACCTCCTCAATCAAAGGCAGCAACAACTGTTGTAATAACAATAACAATTTGTTGTCTCATGCACTTGTTATTCTTACTATTCTATGCCAGTTAGTAGCTCAGACGTTCTTCTGGTTACGACGTAGTTTTTCCGCTGGAAAAATCACTGCGGTTAGGCTCGGCGCCAGGCATCGATACACCAGTGAAGGTATTCGATTTCCGTCTCAATTGATTAGTTACAAAAACGCAATTAAAATTGCAATGAAATTGTTCGCTAAAGGGAAAGGCAGAGCTCAATAGTTACCAAGAATCTAATAACTATTGCGTACTTTCAGAAAAAGAAAACTAATGCAGGAATGTACTTTTTTCTTACAGTGTAGTTGTATTAATAAACAGTAGCATAATTATAACACCTCGCAGTGAACTTGTTTGTTGAAGAGTCGAGTAATTGCTAAAAATCTAACATTAATTATTTACAAAATCAACTTTTTTCTTGCAGTGTAGTTGCAATAATAAAACAACACCATAATAAGATCAAATTGTTTGTTAAAGGATAATAAAAATTCCTTACAAACTGATAATAACTATTTATTAATTCAACTTTTTTCTTACAGTGTAGTTGCAATCATAAATAACGGCATAATTATAGCACTTTCCCAAGGCGCCCACAAGCGGCAAGATAAGCAAACTCTTTAACTAGCTTTTATGCTCTTGCCTAACAAGCATTACACACACTCACACACACACACACACACTCGCACAGTTGGCTGCAAAACAATGACAACATTGTTATCCCTTCAATTCAAGTGCACTAGTGCACTAGCACTGACACAACTACACACAAACTTTTCTACTTGCGCCGCCTGCAGCTGATTATGTAAGCTTATGTAAAGAGAGAGTAAGCTCTGGAGAGCAGAACTCAGCGAAAGAGAGAGAGTGAGAGCGGGGCGGGCAGAGATGCTGCGAGCGCAGGGAAGAGAGCCTGACAAAGTGTGAGAGCGGTGTACAGCTGTATGTGTGTGTGTATATAAATATTTTCATACATATGTATGTATGTACGCATGATAAATGCTAAAGGGCAGCTCGAACAGCAATGACGTAGAAAGACGCAAACGCCAAAAAGTATTAAAAGGAAAAGCTTTCACACGTTGTTCTTGTTGTAATGCGACATTCGACGCCCACGTCACGTACACAAACCGCAGTCAGCGTCACAGTCGCAGTCGCAGTCGCAGTCGCAGTCGCAGTCAACGCAGTGGGAGGCTGAGGCATGAAAAAACAAATTAAATTGAGCCGCCGCAGGGGTATGTCCAAATTGTTGATGAAGGATACGTGTGCGCACACACACGAACAGACAAACACACAGTCACACTCTTAAACGTGCCTATTACACAGTATCAGCAGCCCCCATCAACAAACAGCAAGAGCAACAACAACAACAACAATGACAACTGGCAACGACCAACGCGCAGCAGCAACAACAACAACAAAAGCAACAACAACGCCAGCATAAAAATCACTGCCATGGCCTGGCCTGCGCCTCACTTGCAGAGCCTAACCTTACACTGACCTTGAATCGGAGCGGAGTGAAGCGGAGAGTAGAGTAGGCTGTTTGTCTGCTCTGGAACAGCTTCGGTTCGGTTTGCTTAGCTTCTGTCGCGCACATGGCAAGATATAAGCAGAATAAGCTGTAGTTATCGTCGACGTCGACGTCGCGTGCAAAGAATCCGCAAAAGGCGGAGAAATAGAGAAAATAATAATAATAGTCAAGCGAAGCGTACAACGCAGCTAAATAAGCAAACGATTGAGCAAGGGGTGGAGTAACATAAACATTGTCAAATACATACAGAAGCTCGACACACACACGCACACACACACACACACACACACACACGCACACAGCGTCGTTGAGAAGACAACTTCAGTTAGTTTGCGGCAGGACGGGAACAAGGGAGAGCTTTAACCACACCACTGGCCATCATTAGAGAATCATTGAGTGATTTACACGCACACACACACACACACATATAAATAGCTGGCACAGCACAAAAACAACAATTTATTTAGGCTCTATATTTATGCGTGGCACTGTAACACTGCTGCTGCTGCTGCTCCTACTTTCCGTTCTCCCCGCATACTATCTACTGCCCGCTCCCATTTCCACACGCATGAATATGTTAGGCGTGTGTGTGCATGTGTGTGTGTACGTAAGACTTTTATCGATTTTTGCAACCACAAACTCCCAAGGGAGCGGAAGCAATTATTATGCGGGTGGCCAAATTTTTTTCTCTCACGTTTTTCTTTCAATTATGTAGTCGATTCTATTAATGCACTTTTATAAACAAACTATGGGCTTGATTTACTCTTTGTTGTTGCTTGTTGTTCGCACAGTTAAACTGTTTTTACACTTTAGCGCAGAATTATGTATTTCTTTTTTCAGTATATTCGTTTGCTTTTAGCACTGCGATTTATGGTTAACGTCCGATGGATTCAGAATGCGACTGACTCCTTCAAAAGACCGAATGAGAATGAACGAGCGACTAGGACGACTCTCGCCTCGCATGTGCACACATTGTGAAGAGAAACGACGACGCGCGACTGCGATTGAAGTGCAAAGAGAGCTTTTTGCTAGCAGATGTTGTGCGATTAGTGTTGGCATTTTGGCGTGTTTATGGCTAGGTTTTTGATTTTTCAAAATGGAAAGGCTTTTGAATTATTTCAAGAACTAATAGCAATATTAGTAATTGCACATTAGTGAAATCTTATCTACATTGGTAAAATTATTCTACATATGGTAATTTAATCGATTAGTGCTGGCATTTTAGCATTTTTATGGCTAGGTTTTCAATTTTTCAAAATGGAAAAGCTTATGAATTATTTTAAGAACTAATAGCAATTATAGTAATTATCCAATAGTGAAATCTTGGCTACATTGGTAAAATTATTCTACATAAGGTAATTTAACGAATATCATTAAAATTATATTTTTCCAGTGTTGAATTTTCGAATTTTCGTTATTGACAACAGTTGTGGCCTAATCCTATGCAATACTAATTGCAGCTGCACAAGATTTTAATTGTGAAGCCTAAAAGTATGCTACATAATTCATTATATGTTACAGTTTGAAACGAATGTTACAGTTTTGTTCTTCAGTGCGTTGAGAGCTGAATGCTATGCGTTCATTATTGTGTCGAAATATCGTAGCACGCTCACACGATGTTCGATGAAAACGGCGCGCAACCTTGATATCGATGTTTTGCCAGCACTAACACAAAATTCTCTCCCGCCGGCACACAAGTCAAGTCAGCCATCAAGTCAGCAGAAAATTTAATTCGGAAATTTCTAGAACTATATTGAATTAACTACTGAAATTTGTGAAAAATATACACAGAATGTCCGCGGACGAAGCACAGTTTGATAACATATTGCTGGCGCTGGCCGAGAAGCATCGTGGCGGCGTACCCGACGTGAGTATTACCCCAATTGGCACAACAAAAGCATGGCGCAAAGCATGTGCTCGCTGTTTATCGAATATAAACAAAGTGAATTCGTACATCTTTGAGACAAAAGCAACTAAGAACGTTCTCTTTATTCTCCTTTGTAGTTCCTGCATACATTGGCAAGCTTTTTGCGCCGTAAAACTGATTTCTATACAGGCGCCAAAGAAGCCGAATGGGAGAAAATGCTGCTCGATGTGTTTCGCAAAGAGTCCAAGCTGGCAATGGCCGCGCATGAGGAGAAACTGAAAGCAAAGGAAGCCGCCAATCGCGTCAAAGAGGCAAAGGAACGTGCCGAACGTGAAGCACGCCAGAAGGAAATGGATGGCAATAAAATATGTGATATAACCGACGAGGAGGCCGCTGCCATAATCAAAGAGGAGGAGGACAAGTGCGTCAATGACTTATATTATAGTATAAACTTTAAGTAATACATTTTTCATATAGAAAACGTCAACAGCTGCTGGATGGCGCTGGAGATGGCACTGCCGTCAACGAGGAGGTGTCCAAGCCCATTGAGAAGGCTGAGGATGAAACTGAAAAGGAAGAAGTTGGCAAACTGCTGCCCAATCATGGCAATGGTTGCACCTTGGACAAATACATGTGGACACAGACCCTGCAGGAGGTGGAGGTGAGTCTTGACAGTTTGTTTACACCCATTGCTGTTGCTAGGGACGTGCGTCTAGGCAGCTGTTGCCTCCGAGTGTTATTGACCCCTTGACTACAGTTGAGTCATAGAAATGAGTTGACAGATTTGCATGGAAATTTTAATTGTGTGTTTATTTGACATATCACAGGGCTAAATAACTTAATACATTAACAGAAAGAATACATTCGCTTGTCTCACTTCAGTTTGCCATACAATTTGTTAATTGGTATCCATTGAATTAGTTGCTAATTAAATGTAATTCCGCTTAATACTAGCTTGTCGCACGACAGGCACAAATTACGCTGCTCCACTGTTGGTTTCATAATAAATAACTTAAGGTACATGCATAGCAAGCGAATCGACGCACATATAATAAATAATAAACTAAGAAGCCAGAATTGTTACGGCCTTACGCCCAACCCGTATACCCCATATAATCCAATCCATGTAAGACGTTAGCTCTTGGGCATGTCACGAGCGCGCACTGTAAGGAGAATGACTCACAATTAGTTGCGATTCTTTTCATTTTTATAGTAGGCAATACTTACTCTCCAGTGCATAGACCATGCCCATGATGAGCAGCAAGAATATGGTGCTCATGCTGATGATTAAGACCGTCACCTGGCGTCCACGATCGCAGAGGCCACGCTTGGGCTTCTTGGCATTGCCAGCCTCGCCATTGACCATGGTGAAGTGCATAGAGCTGGCTATGGACACGGTATCCAGATCTTTGGTTCTGATGTACTGTAGATTTGGATCATCAGCTTCATCCATGGGTATAACAGCATCCTTGCCTGCATTGTTGCCCAATGCCAGATTAGCATTGTATGTGGAGCCACCATGTACACTGGGCAGCTGCTCCGTCAGCAGCATTTTGTGCTGACGCTCCTGCTTCTTGTGTATCTCAGCGAAACGTTCTAGATTCGCCGCCGTCAGCAAGAGTGAACCGGAAGCGGCGCTCTATATGGAGAGAGAGGCAAAGAATGCAATGAGTCAGTCAGTCAGTGCTTGGAGTTACGACTTTGAGTAGGTGTGTGTAGGTCGTTGTTGTTGCCACTGTTTGGCTTGACTCACCCGTGTGCTGTTGTTGCTATCGCTGGAGCCCTGTGATGAGCGTGATCCCCGTTTAGCTGCTGCCAACACTGCGGCTGCTGCGGCAGCAGTTACCGCTGCACTGGTGGCATTTGTGGTGGTGCTGCTGCGCTGTGCTAGCGTGGGTGGATTCGAATTGGATTTGTTGGACGACTTCGAGGAGCTGGCCGAACTGATGGCCGAGCTGCTGGAGGAGACGAGCGAGGCGCGTGGTATATGCCAATAATCCTGCATCTGCAAAGAGCAAAGGCAAAGAAAAGGAGTGGAATTAGTTGCAATTTGTGCCCTTTGCATAGGAAATGTCATTTGGCTAAGCCAATCCGAAATGTAGCTAAAGGTTTCTGCTCGTTTTTCTTCTTCTTGTGTTTTATTTATGGGCTTTTTTTCTGTGCTTATAAAAAGTGAACTTTCGAGTCTGCTCTGAGCGTTCAACTTGTTTCGATATTTATGGTCTGATATTCTGCTTACGCTATGCTGGCTGGCTGGCTGGCTCTTCGGTGGGTTATTTAGATTCTACATATTATTAATTCAGCTAGTTGTTGTTATTGTTATTAATGGGACTCCATCCACTCTCTAGATGTGTCTCTGCTTTCTGGTTCTTTTTGCCTTTCTCATTTTATGGGCACTCAAATGCAAATGTTTATATTAGGCAGGTTTTAATTGTTGCAATTAATTCTAAATTGGTTGCACACACACACACTCGCACACACGCACAGTGTCAGGTGTTGATTGTCAGGTTTGCTGCCTAAGTCTTTTGTTTCTCTGCAGAAGTGCGGGCGGGGGTAACTATACAAATCTTTATACATATATAAAGTATATTGTGTAAATATATATACAATATGTATTTTGTTAAGCACGCGGAAGTCTTATCAGTCCCGGTATTCAGTTTTTCGTTAAGTCAACTTGTTCGTCCAGTTTTACTTACGTTTTGTGTGTTTATTTTTGGTGTTTTGTTTTTGGCTGATTTACTTGGTATTCGTATTAATAACTTATACCAATTGATTAATTAATTGTTATCACAATTGCCACAGTTGTTCAGTCTTGAATGAATTCAGTTTATTTATGTTTACTTCAGGCACAAAACACTCAACTGTTCACTGTGCAGCGCAGTCGCTGTTTTATACCGTTCTTTTTGAGAGAGTGTCTTTAATTACAGTTAGTTTTCTTCTGCTGCTTCTTCTTCTTCTTGTCTTATGCTTATTCCGTTGCTTGTCTTGCAGCACGCGTCAAAAAGCAAAAGCAGAACCGATCTAAACGGCGTCAAGAATCAAACTGAAGCAAACGGCGCACGCCGAGCAGCCAACTGCCCACAGCAACTGCTGCTGCCGTCGCTGCTGCTGACGTCGACGCTGACGTTGACGTTGACGCAGACGCTGTCGACAGGTTGTTTGCTTCGATGCGCAAACTTTTTGCTGCTGTCGCTGCTGTTCCGAGTGTTTGTTGCTAGCAACTTACTTGCCGGACTTTGCATGCCATAACAGTTTGAGTTCTGCCTCATTTGTGCTATATATACATACTACTATACTATATAGAAACTGCTCTGATCAGCGCTGCCGGCACCCACACTCCACACTCTACTCTCGGCTTGGATTTGATGTTTGCCGCGCTGTCACTTTGATGTACGCGTCTTCTCTACTTTCGTTTGATCTCCCGGGCTATAAATATACATCTCACTTGGCTGTTTTTAGCTTCGCTTCTCCTTTGAGTCTTGCCCTTTTGCTGATTTAGCCTGGGGCTAGATTACAGTTGGCAAATTGAGCTGCAACTTTTGTTTGCCTTTGGCTTAATCGTTTCTATTTCTCTTCGCCTATTGAGCACATGATCTATCTGTAGGGCCTAGAGTGTAGGCGGTCTTCTTGTGGCTTTCCCAGATCCGGCATCATGGGAAAGACTCAAGATTTGCTTGTTGCTAAGGATAAGGGTCGCTCGGGCCTATTGTTATAGAAAAGGTAAAGCAACGCCCTTTTGCTGTTGGCCACTGATTGGCACAGTTTTCACAGAAATCGCTAGATCATTGGGCTTAGATTGTTTTTTTAGTATAATAAAAGCCTATCTAAACAATACTCTAGCTTGCTAAACATATATTTGGTATTCTAATATCGGCATTTAGTGTCTCAGATCAACACAAGAGCCGTAAATCAAGCCAAGAGACGAGCAGACTGATGGACAAATGAGTATTATATAGATGTATATAGATTATATGATGTACAGTGGAATGAGTTGTAAATTTAGACGAACATAAGGGACTTTTGATGGCTCGTTTTCAATTAGATTTTACACTTTGAGAACATAGTAGTATTCGGCTTATTGTATTTTAAATTAAGATAGTTTTTTGGATTTTCTGTACATCTTTTTTGTATCTTATTCTGTATCTGATATTATTACACTAAGAGTAATTTATGCACAAATTTTCATTACGTTTATTCAAGAAAGAGTCGAGGTATTTATTAATATAGTAAGCTGTATAAATATATCTATAGTAAATCAATTCTAACACTTTTCCGCTATTTTCAACTAATTTTTGCTCTTTTTAATAGCTCGACTGTAGTCTTTTCTACCCTACATATGAAACCCTTTTCAAAATTGAACAGTGTAATTAAAAGTCACAGCACAGTTGGTATCTTATTTTGTATCTGATATTATTACACTAAGAGTAATTTATGCACAAATTTTTATTACGTTTATTCAAGAAAGAGTCGAGATATTAATTAATATAGTAAGCTATGTAAATATATGTATAGTAAATTAAAGTACTGTCAGTTCTTTTTAAAATGTTAAACTTACTCTACTATAGCCTTTGCAATTCTAACACTTTTCCGCTATTTTCAACTAATATATGGTCATTTTAATAGCTCGACTGTAGTCTTTTCTACCCTTCTCAAAATTGAACAGTGCAATTAAAAGTCACAGCACAGTGGGTAGATCAACTCAACTGTTGAAAGTTAATGTGAAAAACTATAAAAAATAATTGCTGTACTTTATGCAATCCAAATTCTCCAAGTGGTAAATGATTTTAAATGATTATTGATGGTTTTTTATTTGTAAATCGATCAAATGTTTGCACTTAACGTGACTTGTGTTGTATCACCGAGAACCGTTAAGCTGTTTAATTGCAAGTGCAATGAGATCATTAACCAATAAACATGCTTATGCCACACGGCTTATAATTGTGCACGATAATTAACGAGTTTGTCACACTGTGCCAATTATATGTGCAAATAAATTGTTACAATTTTGTTGATTTACCACAAGAAGGCAGCAGCAGCAGCAACAATTTGTCTCTCGAGTTGTACAGCGTTTTTTCTGACTGTGTAGCCCCTTGAACAAGCAGCTTGTTATCACCTTTTAAGTGCGACAAGTGAGTGGCTGCCCCCAAGTATCTGTCGGTCTCAGTGTGTGTGTGTGTGTGTGCATTTTAATCAGCAGCGTTGACAAAGATTTACCTGACACTGCCAGTTACCAATAGAGCGGCAATCGGTCAGAACCAAACGAAGCAAAAGAGAATCGTATCGCAGCACTTGAAAAAGCAACAGGCAGAAGACGGCAGACAGAAGACTCGCTTCGCTCTTCAGCTGCCAGCAACACTAGCTACACAGCCAAACTAACAGCAACAACAACAACAATATCAACAACAATGTTAACAACAACAAACTTCAGTCCAAACCAATTCAATTCAATTCAAAGCAATACGTGTTGAATCAATAACATTCACCAAATACACGCTGACCAAACGGCGATCGATGGAGCTTGCTCTTAGCTTTACTGCTGTTGTTGTTCTTCTTCTTCTTTATATATACATATATATTTTTTGCATATTATTAAACATGCAAAACAATTTGAGGCCAGTCAGTGGAGATTCTCCATTGACGCCCGAGAGCGAGCGCTGGCATTTGAGCATTTTTTACTTGCATGTGAAACCCTCATTCGATCTATCGATTTATAGCTGCTATTTCATTTAAATATTATTATTCTGTTTAGTCTTTTTCATCTGGCTCTTCCACTGTTTATTGTTGTTAACAATGGTTCATAATTTTGATGACATTTGCGTGATAACAAACGCCAGCTGTGGCGCGGGGGGAAACCCCCAAAGCCAAAGACGTCACGCTCATTTTGGAATCCCAATGGACCACTAAAGAGCCAGTTATTGATTACGTTTAGACGAATTTTAAATGCTCTTTCTATGCGGTTATTATGTAGAGAAAAACGTCTTATAAGTGTGCTAAATTCGAGCTAATTTTAAATTGAATTACTTCACTATTTTCCAATCTAGTTTATATATTATAAATTTTCTGCTGAATATGCTTTTCTTTGTGTTGTATCATTTCTTTTTTGGTCTAAATATATACTCCTAGTATCGGTGATTCCGTTTTTAAGGCGCTGAATATAACTGGTACCTCTTTTTACTAGCTGAATATAGTTTTTGAGGCGCTGAATACACTTTAAAGCAGCTGCATACCATCTATATGCAGTGAATTGTATTCAGCTTGGCATTCCATACTCTTTAGTCTGTCTAGTCTATATTATGAACTAAGTATTTCCCGTTCATATCGTTAACTCGTAACTGCATACGCTGAATATAATTTCTAGCAGCTGAATATAGTTTTAAACGCGCTGAATACACTTTCTGCCTGCTGCATATAGTCAATATACAGTTAAACTTTCCCTGTGTTACAAACTACACCGAATATTCAATATACCCGAAGCGTATGCAGCTTTGATATAACAGCATTTGTCGTAGCTAATTTCGGAGATTAACGCTTAGTGAAAACTTTGAGCCCAACGGGGCTAATACAGCATCTTAATGATGATACGGCTGATAAGTATGCGTTCTTCAGCTGAGTCATCGCTGAAGCGGAAATACAATAGTATGAATAGTAGTATTGAATTCTTGTATGACGTCAGTTTAGGTTTCTCAAATTTTATGGGTTTTTTCTCGATAATTTCGTAACAAGAGTCGAATGCAATGTGCTGTGAAAATTAACGATCTCTACTGCGAACTACTCGTCGCTATTCAAATCGCTTTATAGCGATCGTAAAATGGATTGAAGCTGCTTGGTTTGTTAGCACAACTATATATCTCTTCTCACAATGATTTCAACTGGAGACTGGAGACTGTGTGTTGAATTGTCAACTAAATAAGCCGAACACAAAGCGATCCTTAACAATGGGAACTTGTCCAATTATGGGTAAATGAACTTTGCCTCAGATCCGTTTTTGGGCAGCTCGCTGTGGTTCCCTTTGGCCCAAGAATATTGTGTTTGATTGGGATCATAAATAAGCCAGCCATAGATCAATCAGCTGAACGATCGATTATGTTAATTTGTCAAAGTAGGCCAATAAGCTGGCTGTATGTGTATACCCTGTACTCTGTGCTGGCCGTTTATGGAGCTCAAATGCTACCGGATCTCTACGTCTCTCCAGAGCAGACACAAAGCACTTGAGCTACGCTCTCATATGGGGAGTATTATTATAATTATTTTATTATTATTGTTATTCCATAGAACTAGTTTCCAGTTTTGTGAACGCCATTCTAATCAGATTTGAGCCATTCAACTGCTGTTTGTTTTTTGCCCCTCTCTAGTGACGGAGATTCTCTACGCCAAAAACACAAATCTCAATGGAAACGATCTCCACTGGGGGGGAGGCCGTGCCGTCCGTGCTGATCTCTTCTTCAGGTTTCAGGTTCTTGGGAGTCTCTGTGATAATAATAATGTGTCTTATCGACGTAGTCGCACCACCACTCCACTCCACCACTCACTCGCCTCGTTTAGTGTTTCTCTGGCTAGTTTTTTGAAATGGTTTTTTTTCTCCTTTATTTTTTTTTTATATTTTGGCATTTTTGATTGTTTCCACGCTGGTTTGGAGATCGCGGTTTCGTGCCAGGCACCGTGTCGCTTCTTTCAGCATAAATTATACGTCGTACATATTTAAGAAAATCAAATGTTTTTTGAATCGTTGTTGTTGCTATTGTTTTGACTACGTTATTTCTCAATATTCGTAGAATCGAGCAAAACAAAGCCAGATGAACCGTTTTACGAAAACGGCAGCAACAAATCACGTGAATCTCGAATTTCTTTCACTTTAGGCTAATTTACATGTTCGTCAATTTTTATGGCCTATACGAAATGAAATGTGGTATTTTTTATGGTATTGGTATTAATACCAAGAACTGGTGCACAGCGCTGATGATCGATTAGCTTCGACTATCGATTAATGCAGGCCGCCGACGAAATTTGCATAAACAGCAACCAGCAGAGACTTGATGTCTGGCGCGCGTCTAAGTAAATAAACAAAATGTTCGCTTATTTGCATTTTACCATTGTTTGCCTAAGATGACTTAATATGTCCATTGTGCGCTAGGTGGCGCTGTGCAAATTTCCTAGCTTAGCTGCAGACACGTGTAGAGAATAGAATTGCTGTTTGCATAACCTTCAAGCGGCCAAGCAATGTGAAAGCAAAAATTCCCTTTCAAAATTCCCTCTCAAGAAATTACCAGCGCACAGACGAAAAAAGACCATTAGCTGCTGTCGATTGGCAATTACTCAATTAATCGATTAACGCATTTCTTGCATTATGCAACAGCTGTTTCTTATTGTAAATGCCGCCATATTTTATGGCTTGTTCTATATTAAGTTTGGCTTAATTGTTGTGGCCCACGCAAACGCTTTTCGCCTCAGTGAAAGCAAAAATTCCCTTTCAAAATTCCCTCTCAAGAAATTACCAGCGAACAGACAGAAAAAGACCATTAGCTGCTGTCGATGGGCAATTACTCAATTAATCGATTAACGCATTTCTTGCATTATGCAACAGCTGTTTGTTTGTGTTGTAAATGCCGCCATATTTTATGGCTTGTTCTATATTAAGTTTGGCTTAATTGTTGTGGCCCACGCAAACGCTTTTCGCCTCAGTGAAAGCAAAAATTCCCTTTCAAAATTCCCTCTCAAGAAATTACCAGCGAACAGACAAAAAAAAAGACCATTAGCTGCTGTCGTTGGGCAATTACTCAATTAATCGATTAACCGATTAACGCATTTCTTGCATTATGCAACAGCTGTTTCTTATTGTAAATGCCGCCATATTTTATGGCTTGTTCTATATTAAGTTTGGCTTAATTGTTGTGGCCCACGCAAACGCTTTTCGCCTCGGTTAACATCCGCGTCGCAGTGTCTTGAAAAATACCCAATTGGCATCCGCTTCAGTTTCAATTTTGACACATTTATAATTCCAATATGTCAAAAATGTTGAGCGACGCGTCGGCGACAAGACACGGTTCAAGCATCATTTGTCGATCGTAGTTGCTGTTGTTGTTGCTGTGACTGAGCTGAACAGAAGCTGCTGTCAGAGATGAGCAATATGAAAACTAGCTATATTTTCATGTGATTAATAGCTAAAGTAGAGTCGAGTCGTAACTAATTGAATTAAATTACAGATATTTAGTTTTATGCCTATTTACTAATTAGTTAACTTATTGTTGTTCTTTTAAATTTAGACATTTTCACGCCAAATTCAGCTGTTTTTCCGCCTCATCATCAGCAGCAGCAGCTGAAGTCTCATTGTTTTGACCGCGTGCTGTGCGATTGTTGCTACTGTTTGTTGTCTGTTGTTTCTTCAGCTGTTGCCATGGTGGCACCTTGACTACCCACACATTGAGCCGGAGCCAGAGATGCGCACGCACGAACTCTCAGCATGCCTGAGCATCGGCTGACTTTGTCTTCTTGAACGAAAGCGTCCTTGACGGATTGCGCTTTGTGTGCTGTGTGTGTGGTGTGTGTGTATGATTTTAATTAAAGGCCCCCGTAAGCCGCTAACAACATTGTTTGGCTTTAGCTTCTCTCGACTTCAACTCGAACGAACTCGAACTCCACATGCGGCTGCTGCGAGTGGCAGTGGCAGTGGCAAGTGGGTCGCTTCGTTCTGTTGTTGTCTTTGCTAATTGATTGCAATGTTCTCAGCTCTCAGCTGGCGTTGTCTAATAACTTAGGCTTTAATTATGTTGCTGCTGCTGTATCTGGTTTTTCACACAAATCGCATTATTAATTTTCATTAATTTTCAAGTTAATAGAAAAAGGTGCTAATATACACATGTGTATAGTGTGTGTGTGCCCGCCTCATAATTAATGTGCCAGCACATCATTTTTAGACGGCACTGTAATTGCTTTGAACTTGGACAGGCATCGCTCAATTAGCCCGCTGCAGGCTCACCATTGTGGGGCTGTGGGGCTTGCAACCTGTTGAGTGGCATTCCAAGCATCTACTACGACTGCTACTACGATTGCTACTCCTGCACTGGATTGCAACCGGATCTGTCGGTCGGATAAACAACCGCTGTACGTCCTTGAACTCTGCGCTGGGGGCAGTTAAACTAAATTCCCGTTGATTGCGCAGACTAAACCAGGCAGAGTCCTTGGTCCGAGTCTGGTGAAGGGCAAACAGCAATAACAACAATACAGTTCCAGTTGTGTTGTGTGATTGCAGCTGCCAGATATATGGTAGAAATCTGGCAGTTGTGGCCACAGTTGATGTGATGTGTTGAGCTGAGAAGTTTATTTATAGATTGTTTTATTTTTTGTTATTAGCTGCCTCAAGGTTGGCCAAAGCATTGGGCATCATCAAGAGCGCATCAGTTGTACAATTGTTGTATATATATGTCTGTTGACTTTGTTACGTGGCCACTAGAATGTCTATAAGGGGGGCTCGATCATTAATCACAAATTACATGAACCGGAGACGTTTGCGCCTCCGTTACGTGCTCATAATTGTTTGCAATTGGATTTGCTCTGCAGTCAGAGTCAGGGATTAAGATTGTAATTCACACACATATAGTAGAAATCTCATCATCTGGCATTAACAACTAACTGGTTATCACCTCCATTCTACTTGCAGCTCAAGATTCCCTTCAACGTGACATTCGCTTTGCGTGCTCGCGACATTGTGGTCAGCATTGGCAAGAAATCACTGAAAGTGGGCCTCAAAGGTCAAGAGGCGATCATCGATGGCGAGCTCACCGGCGAGGTCAAGGTGGACGAAAGCGTTTGGGTGCTGCAAGACAGCAAATCGGTGCTCATTACACTCGAAAAGGTCAACAAAATGAACTGGTGGAGTCGTCTGGTGCTCACAGATCCCGAGATATCAACACGTAAAATCAATCCAGAGACATCGAAGCTCTCAGACTTGGATGGTGAGACACGCAGCATGGTGGAGAAGATGATGTACGATCAGCGTCAAAAGGAGATGGGTCTGCCCACCAGTGAGGATCGCAAGAAACAGGACATTCTCGAGAAGTAATTACGAATTTTATTTATATAAATATTGAATAATTAACTAATGTTTCTTACTCCCTACAGATTCAAGCAGCAGCATCCCGAAATGGACTTCTCCAAGTGCAAATTCAACTGAGGACTGTTCTTAATTATTCCAACTAAATTATCACTACTACCAGTATCTTACACACACATACACACACTCACACACTCACGCATTTTAAATGTGTTGCTATACTGCGAATTTGTTTAAAAACCCATAAAAAAAACCCAAAAACTATGTGAAAAATCATTGGCATTTATCTTTAACATATGTAAATCGTAATTGGTTACCAGTTTAGTGAAAGCGACTAGGAGGGTTTCTTGACTGTGGACATAGATCTTAGGTTCCGCGCTGTCTACTAATACCACTCATTTCTGTATCTTTGGGGTGCGCGAATTAATACTAAATCACAGAAAAAATACGAGTTTTTTTTCGTTTTGGTGGGAGCGACCCAGAGACACGATCTTAACTTGGCGATAAAAGCAATTTTTCATTTTTATTGTTGCTTAAAATGCAATTAATTTCAGGCTAATTTGTTATCCCCAACATTCGCCCAATTCTCTCAGCCAGTTCTGTCTGTCACTTTGTGAATGATATGGTCTTTTCGATCTTTCCATTTTCGAATGGAATTTCAAATACCAGATCAGATTAATAAAGTTCTCATGATCGGTTTGATTAGAATTAGAATGTTCGCAGATAAGATAGATGTTGCTACACGTTGGATACTATTTTATACTACTACTTCATGATTCCCTTAGGTGCCAAGCGTTTAGATCTATTCATTATTCAGTAGTTCTCTGGGTCATTGCCTCGCCTTTTGTGTTGAACTTGTTTCAGCTGTTGGCTATAAATTTTACCTGGTCTTTTTTCGCTTTATGTTTTAAACGTTGTCTTTGATTTAATGCTATTTAAAGTCTTTTTGCTCTGGGCTGTAAAGTGCTAAGCAATTTTTGACTAACTAATTTGTTTTGTGTCGCTATCAGCTACAAATCGACCGATTTCATCATTAGTTGATGTTTTCTTTAAAGCTGACACGCGCCAAGTTCTGCTCGATTCCTTCCGACAGCAAAGACATAGAGCTGAGAGATGGATAAAAAACTATCGCATAGACTGAGCTGTAACTGAAGTGGATCAAGTCGGTGAGTATATGTAGGTTTATCTCTTAAGATTCCGTCTAGGCCCTGTACCTCAGCCTCAGAAATTGGCAACACTTTATTTTGAGTAAGCGAAATTCCAGCGCACGTATAAAAAGTGCATTAAAAAGGCATTACATTAAGCCAAATGTCGCAAATTGGAGATAATTGTGGGGAGTTTTATGCATTTGGTTTTTTCATAGCGTGCAAATTAGCTTGAGCGAATGCTACAGAATGAAATGAGCTTTTTCTTTTTTTTGTTAATTGCAACACTCAACATTAGGCGGGACCTTCAACTAGTAAGCAATATAAGCTTACTTTGCTGCATCTCACTATTAAGTGCTATATTTAACAAGTGGCACAATTAATAAACTGACTTTAAGTATTCCCACATTGTGATTCAAAATTGCCGCCAAAGCTTATTTAAATTGCATTAAAATAAAGCTGACAGCTATGACACGTATTCACAGGCTTTGCCAAAGGGGAACATTTTGAGTAGGAATATTTCCAACAGGGAAATTTCAGCTAACATTTTGTTTCAGGGAACATTTTGAGTAGGAATATTTCCCACAAGGAAATTTCAGCTAGCTATGTGGGATCATTGCAGAAATTCCCTCGACACTCGGCATATTTTGAATACATATTAACAAAACTTAATAGAAAACTTTATGGGCCTGTTACGCGTATGTCTCTTTATTACGCCCTCTCTCTGGTCATAGCCAAGGCTAACTGAATAGTTGCGTCAGAGCTGGCGATTGCTAAATGTTCCGCATCGATGTCCATCTCTAGATCACAAGCCACCCCACTCCAAAAATAGATACGCCCAGGTGTGTGTGTGTGTGCGTGTGTGTGGTGTACATGCAACTCTTGGTTTAATAGCTCATTAATTAAGCAAAATTTATTTAAAACTGTGTTTAACAAGCCGCAAAAGCGAAGAAGCAGAGAGAAATACACTAATTGATAAATAAGTTCCTGCGCAATGCCATAAAAAACAAAACAAAAGACTTAAAAAGAGGGGATCATATTGTATGTGTGTATATGTGTGTGTGTGTGGGAGTGCGTCAATTAATTAGTAATTATTATAATTAATTATTTGCAGACAAATTTAGCACTGCGGGAGAGCAAGAGCAGCTGGCATAAAAAATGTAACAAATTATTATTATTAAACAATTGGCAAAAATCCTAAATCAGGGTTCAACCGGATTTCGTATTGTTGTTTGGCTTGGTTTGTTTGGACCAAGATGCTTTCTTATCGAAGGCGAATTTGCCAATTAGGCAACCGGTTAATGCTACCGATTCCAGATACCTATATCAATATCAAGAGAGAAAGCCATTGGATTGCCATTAAAATGAGCCAAAATACAATATAATTTTATTTCATCTTTCGTTTTTGGTTTCTTTGGATTATTGACAAACCGAGTTCACGTGATGCATGAGATCAGATGAGGCTGAAAACAAGTAAAGTCAGATTTGATAGATGGCAATCAAGCGTAGTTATAAATAAATATATTTATGTGTATATTTACACTCGCACCCGAACATGGAACCGTTATTTCACCTACAGCATTGAACTCATTATGGCATGGTACGGGTATATTGATATGGGGAATTTCCCCTCCGCCCGAATAGACGGACATTTGTAAGTCACTCGAGTTCTGAAGTAAAACCAAAATCATTTTAATTAAAAAAACAAAGAAACAACCATCGATTGAACTGTTAAATGACGCACGTGATGAATTGTGTCTGGGGCTGGCAGCAATAAATTTATGAAAAAGTCATAAAGGTAGAAGAAAAAAAAGATACATATGTATACAAATTTCTAGCTGCGCGCGCTGTATGCCATAAATAACGAATCCGGGTGCCGGCTATGACTGTTGGAGTACCCCTAACCCGTAGCCTGCCTGCCTGCATACCCCGCCCAATCTTGTACCCTCACAATGCCGCTTCAGATTGTTCGATTGTTCTTGTTGTTATTTGTGCTAATAACTTTTTTGGTAATTTCGAGTGTTTCCCACATCATCAACAACACACACACACACACACACACTGAGTATGATATATGTATGGGGCGTACGGTCGCGTGGGTTATTTCACAGTTCGTCTCGAGTCACTGTCTCCAACATAGAGTCTGGGACTGTGACTCTGACTGGGTCTGAGTCGCCGTCTGCTGTCTCGTAATTGCGGCTCATTTGTTATTTTTAGCATTAAATCTTGTTAATGCCGTGGCGCGTTGCCACTGCGGCCCATTAACTATAACAGTCTATCAAAATTGTTGCTGTTGCTCTTGCTGTTTGTTTATTTTTATGCTCGCGTCATGCTGGCCAATACCAATATCAAACTCATCACAAAAGACTTAGGCAACGAACTCGCACTCATTCTCGGTCGTGGAAAATTGTTTTTCCCCTTGGCTGGCAGCGGAAACAGCCAACAGGGCATTTGAAGGTCAAACACTGGCCAGCTTCGTATATAATTAACTTATTTTACCATAAGCCCAAAAGCTGACAAAAAGAGAAGAAAATCTGCAGCGCCAATGTCTATATTACTTTTTTGGCGCTTTAAACTGGGCGTGTTGCTGCTGCCGCTGCTGGCTGTCTGCAGTCAACGATATTGAGCTGTTTTGGCAACAAGTGGCAAGGGGAGGGGGGACGGACAAGAGACCGAGAGACATACATGTCGTTGTTGGAGGCTTGCGACTGTGTCTGCGGCATGTCTGTCTCTTGGTGGGCTTGTCACGGACGCCAATGAACTGTTGAGTGTCAGCGGTGGCTGTGGTGCTACTGTTGCTGCTGCCACTACACTGTGAGAAAAAGTGTGAAATTCTATGCAATAAAAGACAAGTCTTAAGCTTGAATATTTTGAGAGTGAAATAGTAAAATATTGGTGAAGAAAACTTTAAACTAGTTAAGTGTATTAACTATATGATTCTTAATTCCAGTCGATAATATATTTGAATCCTAAAATGTAATAGTTTAAAATCTTAATTGAAATTTTGTTTTAATACTGAATGAAAGTTCTCAAAGCTAAGCACGAAATGCTCTTAAGCTCAGAATATATTTATACTTACATACATAAATCAAATTCTTTTTCAACTTGTGGCAAGATCTTTCGAAAACTAAAAACAAGTTCAAATCGTATCTAAATTAAGACTTTAAAGTCTAAACTTTAGTTTTTAATATTCTTAAAACTTAAATGAAGTTCAAATTGAACTGAGTTAATGCTTATATGTCTTTACTTCAGTTTTTACTATTCTTTAAAATTCTTTAAAAATTTTGTTAATATTTTTTTCATATCATTCTTCTATTCAATTCCTTAGTTCACCATTTTTTCTCACTATACTTCTCCTCTGCCACAGATGTGCTGAATGTCAACTGGCATAACTTAAAGCTTACGAACTTATGCCATGGAAATTTCATCAGACAATATGTTCTAGCATGTGTCAAGCACATTGATTCATTGATTTACATGCCAATGGGTACGATTGGTACACAACAGTATGTATGTATATCCGGCTATAGTCCCGGACCTCGTCATACCATTATGCTGATCGCCCACTCCAATCGCATTCACTTTACATACTCAACTAGTACGATACATATATTCGCTCGCTCCATTGCCTGCAGGAATTTCGCAATTAGCATTGGCTTTTTTTTGGTTATCTCACAAATTGTGTGCCCCTGTTGCATTTGCAATGCTAATGCGGCTGAAGTGAAGGCAAATGCCACACGGTGTGTGATTCAATGTTGTGTATAACAATTGCAGTTGCAGGGCTATAGTTAAGTGTGTGTATGTATAACACTTGTTGCATTAAGTTGACATTAAGTAAACAGTTTAATAGTGTTATACAAACTGTTATACACTGTTATACTTGTGGGTATCATGAGCTTAATTCAAACACTGCCACCTGCCTGCCACAGCTGCCCCACAGCTGCTGGCTACTGTTAGATCTTGCTGCAGATTTAGCCAATTTTTTCAGCCACTTTTTGGCTACCTTTTGACTACTTTTCTTATCTCAGCTATGACTAATTTGTGTGGTATTTAGAGTGTGCTGGCAACTGTTTATTGTTATGCTTATCGATACAAACGGAGTCGAAGACAAATGTGAGCTGAGCTCGTGGGTGGCAGCTTAGCGTAAAAGTTATTTATTCAGCAGATACTGGGAATTCTTAAGCCCGTAGTAATATTAATAATAATGCAAAAATATCATTTACTAATCGTCTTGTTCGGTTTGTTGTTCTTTATGTTGGCGTTAATCATCTTGGGGGCTTTTTGTGAAAGGCAAAGTGATCGCTGATGCTCATCATGATGAAGATCAAGATGATGATGTAGCGAGTATGCATATAAATTCTAATTAAGCATAGGTTGAGATACTCAGCACTTGAAATGAATAATCAGTGAGTGATTACAGCAGAGGTTATGCAATAATTTTGCGGAAGTCAAGTTGACTAAACTCTTCAGCTATGCCAAGTATTTAGAAAGTAGAAATGCTTAACAGATGAGCTGTAAAATGATTCAATTTTTGTAATTAAAGAATATTAATATAATATTTGCATATTTTCTATTACTCTTTCGAATCAAAATAACTTAAACATTTTAAGTATATTTTTTATATATTTTTATTATATTCTAACTACTTTATTTTCTTCATCTTCTCTTTAGCTCTCAGCCTTCTCCTATTAATATCAGCTGCAGCTATAATTAGCACTTGTAAATTGCATTTTAATATTCTAAATGTTTAGTTTCAATGTGTGTGCTTCCTCAATTTGTATTTTACATTTCTAAATGCTTTTATTTACATTTGTTTATTCATTAACTAATAGCTGTGCAAGCAACAATGAGCAAACGAGATCCCCAATTAGACGCGGAATAAGTCAGTTAATACAAACACACGCACACACACACACACACACACACACACACATACTCCACTCCCTGAGCTCATTCAATCAATTATTCAATCAAGCAATACCAAATTGACTTAAGCTTTTGATTTCATAACCAATATCTACATACACTATGCTCGTTAAGTGCTGTAGTACATGTGACCCGTGTGTCACTATGTTAATGGCCTCAAGTGTAATGAGAGATTCATGAGGATGACATGGGAAATGCCCCCAACATAGCTGTAATAAGTGGGGGGTACCACTTGTAGATTGTAAGCCACAATAGATATGCTAACTAGGGGAGTAAATACTAGTGTGTTTGATGCTTTATTTAGAGGGTATTTAGCAGGTCTGACAGCGGTTTAATAGAAGCAAACAGAAGTTTTAAGAAAGGAAATTTTAGTCAATTCAATTCATGTTTAATATAATCATTTTTAACATTTTAAAATTAGTAAAAAAAAAATATGAGAAAAAATAGTACTAAAGAAATAAAATAAAAAAATATTAAGGAAAATAAAAGTATTAAAAATAATTTATTTAAATTGATTTAAAATGCTTTCTGAGATCTATTAAGAGTACTTCATAGTCTGCTATGATTCAGTATAGTTAAACAAAATATTTTTTCATGTGTATTACAAAAGAAATATGTTCAAGCCGATTATTTTTATTAAGAAGTTATACAGTTGTGCTCAAAATAAATATTTTAAAATATTTCTATTACATATTAACACTAAAAGTAAATGAATTTAAACTACTTGCATAGTGTATTTACATTTTCATTATATCTTGGTTTAGTTTTTCATTTGTAAATGTTTTATTTGTTTAAGCCAACAATTTTCTATTTACTTTGACACCTTTATCTGTCAGTCTGTCCGCCTGTCTGTCCCTCTGTCTGTCTATTTACACTGTCTCCGATATTTGCATAGCAAACAGTCAGCAATATAAAGAGCAGGGTCAAACTATTTGCCAGGCGCTGGCAGAACAGCTGAGTTAAGCTATCTCAGCCCACCCCTCCCCCTGCCTTCCCGCATCGCAGAGCAGAGCAAAAGCGTCGCCGGCGCTTAACGTGTTCATGTAAATTTGACCTTGACACAATTTCATTTCATAACAGCGAGAGCGCAGCGAGTGAGGCGGGGGCGAAACCAAGCCAATGGGTGGGGGGAGGAGAGAGAGTGGCTGGCGGCGGCACATGTGCGACGACGACGATAATGACAACAATACAGAGAGCAAAGACAGACGACGCGGAGAGAGAGCAGCAGCAGAGAGAGAGCGCAGCCAAGTGAGAGAGTGTAAAGCCAGCAATAACTCAAGTGCGCCGCTGCCAAAACTAACCAAAAGGCAGCGCAGTCGCAGTCGCAGTCAGCGTCGCCGTTGAGGCGGACAGCGTGAAATATGTTATATTATTTACGTATGTATGTGTGTGTGTGTGTGTGTGTGTCTGTTTGTATGGAAAGCAGCTAAATCTAAGAATCTCACGCTCTGCACTTAAGCTATGTATGAGGTATAAATAATTCCATTGCACAACTAGGCACACACAGCAGTAAATAAAACAAACGGAGAATTTTAAATTCAAATATTGAAACGCTATACACATATTTGCATGTGTGTGTGTGTGTAGAACTGCAAGGCATTTGACTTGATTATTCTAAGCCCAAAAACTGATGAGCAGCAGCTGGCGCTGATCAAAGCCAAAAAGCCGACTCTTCCATTTGACTCATCTCTCCATCTCCCCAAATTCCAGAGCCCCAGCACCCAGGCCGGTGCCAAGCTGGCTGCTAAAAGAGAAGAAGAGAATCAATAAAATTCTACGCTCATTAATTTTCATTTGATTTCATTTCCAGTTAGTCAACGCTTAATTTTCTATTATTAATTTGTTAACACATTTCGCGCATTCACGTTAAAGATTCTCTCAATGTTTTATAGGCGGCACGTGGAAGCGTTTTCATAAATATGCATTTGATGTGGCTACTCTTCTGCTCCCCCTCCCCTTCCACTGCTCTTCCAGCATTCTCCACAGTAATAGCTAGTCTTCCCCCCACCTTCTGCTCCATGTCTATAGTAATAACAATCAGCTAAGCTCTTAATGTTAATCAATTCGTAAGCCAAGACGTATGGCTCGTATGGCTTGGCATGCTTTCATTCAGTGTTTTGAGTAAAACACTTAAGAAGTTAATTAATTTACATAAATTTTGATAGTTAATGTTATGGCCTGGCTTAGTATATGCTAAACCTCTTTTAGAGCCAATTAATCTGTTTATAAAATGTTATGTTCCATTAGGAGAAGCTTAGAGTTGCTGGAAACTAGTTGCATTTTGCAGTGGGAAGACTGCAGTCGAGTGCAGCAGTTAGGCTATAGTAAAGTTAGTTATTATTATTATAATTATTGTGTACTTAAAGAGTATTTCTACTTATAAAATAAAGTTTTATTTTACTCGATTAACTTCTTTGTTTAAGAAGCATTTTAATTCCAATTTAATTAATTGAAATAATTAGAGTCTATCACTACTTTTTAGTTAGTGTATATAGAGAATCTATTTACCCTAAAAATATTCATAATAATATTCACGTTAATTAGAATTTTAACTCAGATGCTACTCATTTTCATCCCTCGCCTTCGCCGCGCTCAACGCTGCCAAACAAAAGACTTAAGGCACGAACGTGTGTGCCAAAATAACAAATGAAAACGATAATAAATTATTTAATTGGATTTCGAAAGTGAAAAGCGACAGGCGCGTATCGTATATCGATCTCAATCGGAATCTCAATCATCAGCTCCACAAAAAAGGAGCCCGTCCGAGAGACACTTGAGATTGAGATTGAGCTTGAGATTGTTTATTTGTGTATCTCTTACAGTGTTACTTATTTATTTAATTAAATTCTGCTGCTCGTATTTATATAAGCATATAATATTTTGGGAGCTTAAATTGGATGCTCTGCCGCATTCTCGATGTGTGTTTGTGCCGCATTTGTCAATGCTGCTTCCCCATTCTCGTTTATACATTTCCAAAAAGTGATGTGTGTGTGCGAGTGTGTGTGTTCAGACAGTGGGCGGTGTATGTCTGTCAATTGTGAAGTGGCAACAGAAGTCTGCTTTTGATTTGGCTAAAGTGAAGGGAGAATCAAACTGTCTGGGAATGCGATCAATTTGGCCAACACGTGTGTCAGTGAGAACTTCTTTACTTGGGCTTCCATCTCTGCTAATTGATGAAAATGTCAATGGCAAATTGAGGAACTAAGCAATTTAACCACAACAATTATAATGCCTCCAATCGATGTGCTGTTATTAAATACCAAATCACCTACCACAAATGCTAACTTAATAAATGAGAAATACTTGGCCAAGATTGCCCAACATTTAACATTTACTTTGGCCATATAATTTTTGGTTTAAGAATAGTGCACAAGGCTATCAAACAACAACCACAACAATATCAAATTGAATGCAATTAAAGTTTGCATTGAAAGCCAGCGCCTTAAACACCATTTTATGGCGGCCTTTTGTTCAACAATTTTAATAATCGAATGCAATTTTTCGTCTATTTTTAATATATTTGGCACTTTGTGTGTGCGAAATCCAAGTGCAATACGAAATCGAAGCAAAATCTAACAGAATAAACGAATGGGAAATGCTCTAAGTATGTTTCTATAGAGCCAAGTGGAATATGATGTGAAAGTAAAATTTGAGAGTAAACGAATAGGAAGTACTCAAATGTGAAGTACAAAAGATTACTCAAAGTACTCTATAATACAAAATGTAATACAATATAGTAACAAATTAGCAAACTATATAAATACTTTATACTTTAACTAAGTATATATAGCACAAGTTTTCTAGTTTTTAGAGAGCAATAGTATTAACTGAATTTGCAGATGACTTTCTTTAAACATGTAGTAAGTAAGACTTGGATTAAAGCCTATCTTTGGTTAATGTTTAACTCTATTTAATGATAATTATAATACTTTTATAGCACTGACTTCTAATACTTATCTACTGGATATCCATTGTTTGCTTAACGTTTCATTCAATTCTTAAAATTTTAACTTCACTTTCTTTTTATCACAGAAGTTCAAATCAACATAGAATTTTCTAAAAACTCAATGCCAAACTCAAAAAAAATATATATTAGTATTAAAACGGCATAGAAAATTGGAATTCGGTCAAGTTCAAACTCATTTTGAATGACCTCTTGAGCAATTAATAATGCTTAAGTTCCAAATTTGTATATTGGCTAAGCTTCTATGCAAAACATGTGCTTAAACTGCTTCACAGACTCTTAATGAAAATTGCAATATTCTATTAAAAAGAAGAGTAGAAATGGTCTGCTGAAGGACTCAAGAAAACAAATTAATTTGCACGAATTTAAATTAATTTTAAATCTTTTGTTTTAAATCCTAGTACTATATTTCGTAACTGCATTAAGTACATAAATATATAAACAGCTTAAGAATGATTATTTACCATAGTTATATTACTTTTTTTTTAGTACAAATAAATGCAGTATATTCCATAAAACAATAAGAACAACCATTCTTTTGCTAATTCAAATTTTCAATAAATTTTAAATATATATAAAACGTCATTAGCACTCATCGTTTAACTGCGAAAAAGCCAAATTAATTTGCACGATTTTAATTTAATTTTAATTCTTTAATAAATGTTGACCACTATACTTCGTGACAGCATTAAATATATTTATGTATATAACTTGCTCAAGAATGGTCAGCATGATTATATTAGACTTTAATAGTCTTAAGTTAGCTATAGAATAGTCAGCATTATTTAAAACTTAACGCTTAAATTTAAACACGTTTTCCAATTTGAAATTTGCAAAGGAAATATTAAGAAATAAAATTGCAATGCTTAATTAAAAATTGCCAGAAATGATTTATTGCAAGTGAGCTTGTATTTTTTTCAACTGTATTTTGTTTTTGGTCTTTACTCTTTCCCTGTACAATAAAGAGACAAAAAAACAGCTGTAAAGTTTGCCGATGATGATGATGATAATGAAGATAATGATGTACATAAAGTGCAAGACTTGAGCAAAACAAACAAATTTGTAAACAAGTTTAGTGAGCCGGCCCAGGGGCGTGGCAAGGAAGGAGATAACAACTCGGAGAGATATTCAACAACTTGTCACGCACTTTTTAATGCCTGTTGCAGTCGCTGTTGTTGTTGTTGTAACTTAGCCTAGTTAACTTGTCAGATAATAATACATACATACATCTTTTTTGGCAAATTTATTTTGGAATATTTGTTATTTTTTCCAGTATGTTTTATTTACCTGTTTCGGCTGCGCATCCATGGTTGTTTTGGCTTGTGTTTACTTGTTTATAGCTGATTAGTTGGTTAGGCAGCGTCACTTATGGGAACACAACTCCAGTAAGGTCTTAACACCTATGTTTCTCACTTTTCGATTTCGTTTTGTCAGTGTTTTTTGAGGTTTATTGTCAACTGGGTTTTGGGATTTGGGAATTTTCGTTTGTAATATTTAGTTGTAATTTGTATTTGAAGGGCAGACACGAATGGACATTATTATTATTTATGTTGTTGTTTATTTCGTTGTCTCTTTAAGTGTGTCACTTGTCAAATGTTTTATAGTTAGTTCGTTTTCGCAAAAAAAAAACAACTTTGTGCTTGGCCGCAACTTGTTCTTGATACTATTAGCTGTACCGTTACAATTATAGTTCGAGTCTGATGCACTTTTTAACGCTTTGATTTGTGCAAGACTTGAGCAACATTGACAAATTTTCGCATACCCAACTATGTTGGAATTTCTCGAAATAATTTTTTCGCGTGCTGACTTGGACCAACTACTGTTGATAACTGACTGACTGACTGGCTGACTGACTGACTGACTGTTCGACTTGGCTGCTGCTGCTCCGCGAGGCACACTCCGTTGCGGCTGTGCTGAGACTAACTGAGACGCCAGCCGCCCGACGGCTCAAGTATTAAAAAGCATTAAACATTACCGCGCTTTGTTGTTGCTGTTGCTCTTGCTGTGTGTGCAAGTGCTGTGTGTGTCTGCTTGTCTGCTGTAGTATGTGCAGGCACATAGCGTCTACAACACACAGTCACAGTCAGCGCTAGACCCCCACACACAAAGCCAGATCTGAACTTTGTGTTAATGCCAAAAAGCAAACAACAAACGTAGCGAAAAAACAACTATGGTTTTTTTTTATATTACTATTATTTTTGTTTAGTTAGTTAGGTGGGTGGCTGAGGGTCTGACTGTGGCCTGTGGGTGGTTGGTTGTGGCCCAACAGCAGCAGCAACAGCAACCAGCAGCTGCAGCACGTATCACACTCTACATGCAGAACAAAGGCAAGGTCAGCTCTCTGAGTGCTTCATCTCTCTTGGCTTTTGCCTAGTTTCCGTTTGTGGTTCAATTTGATTTATGCGCCGCCATTGCGTAATGCATTTTTAATTGTTTTGTGGAAGAAGTTCATCAGCACAGAGATGCGCAATTTTTTCTTCTTTTTTTCTGCTGCTGCTGCTTCTTCTCTTGGCTCAAGTTGTGAAATTGCTGTTGTGCTGTTGTTGAGCACGTACAACGCCAAGTGACAGCGAGAGTGAGCTTCGAGAGTGGAGGGAGAGCGACCTTGACACATTTCTCAAGCCAAGTCAACGACCCAAACAAATGACTCAGGCAACGAACTTGAGTTGTGAGTAGTGAAAATATAGTTGTTATATTAGTAATAGATATAAAGTGTAATGGAGCATAACTAATATAGGTATACTTATTAATTGATACTACATAAATATGTAAGACAAAAGACTTGGGCAACAAACTGGATTGAGAAAGTTAGGTGGAATTATACATGTGTATAGTTGAAAGTTTAAATAGAGAAATAGATTTGATGACCTTTGTTGTTAGCACTCTTTTTTATTATTTTATTTACTATTTATATAACATTTTCTTCTTTTAATTTTGTATATAATTATGTAAATAAATATTATAGATTTTAGAGGCAGTTTATTTCAGGCTTATTAAATTCGTAAAGGGGTTTTATTGTACTCTCTATTCAGGCTTAAGCGAATAGAAATTTCAGCTCTCATTTATACAAAATTTCAATTTATTTTATATTCAACTTGAAGCCAAGTTTCTTTGTTAAGACTCCACCTTTAGATTGAGTTTAAAACAGTTAAAAATCAGATCAAAGTTCAGCAGCAACTATTGTTATTATTGTTATTCTATATCAGTTTGTTATACAATCAAATTCTGATCAACTTGAGCCTGCTGCAGGCTGTAGCTAACCTAAATAAACTCCCAACTTTTATATAGTATTTCGCATATTTGTCAAATGCAAACAATGCAGCAAAAGGGGGCAAAAACAGCAACAGAAACAAAAACAAAACCAAAGTAATCGGCATAAATATAGAGATATATCTCATGGCAGGCATTTCATCATCATTTCAAGCGAGTAGCTACAATCGCATGGGAAATCCCAGAGGCTGAGGCAGTGGCTGAGGCACTAGCAGTTGACTCCAACCCCCCTCCACCGATTTTGTCATTTTCAACACACAATTTTATATTTTTGTTGATCATCATTTTTGTAGTATTTTTTCGTTTATTGTTGTTGATGGTCAGTTTTGTTTTGTTTGCCAATGACGCGGCGCATTTTCCAGGGCGAAACAGGCAGCCCAGTTTGCCTACGGAGCATATTAAATATTTAGTTAAAGCTACTAACCGTTTAGATGCTTTTAACAATCTCTCAGTATACTCTATAATCAATAGTTAACGCTCGGCTGCAAATTGTTGTTAATTTTTGCACACGACTCGCAATTGTTGGGCACAATATTTACCCCACTAAGTGGAGCAGGCCCTGACTACTACTATCTACTAGCCAATGCCAGGCACAATCTGCCCAGACCCAGACCCCAGACCTCTGGTCCAAGAACCTTGAGCCTTAATGCAGCAAATGCAAATTTAAATGAGAATAATAAATACTATTTTCCTATTTTGACCAGCGTATTAATGTCACTCGGCTGCAGCAGCTGCTGCTGCGGCTGCTGCTGATCAGCTTGAGCTGGACAAGATTACCATTCCCTCCTGTTGGCCGCATAAATGCCAATGGCCTTGCTAACGGCTTATTGTGCTGAGCACTCGACGCTCGATGCTGGCGGCATTAATTACAGTTATTCTGTTTAACGGTGTCGCGCCTCTTAACTGACATTTTGCATAGATCAACATGAGGCGTCCAAGTTCGTTGCCTAAGTATCTTGATTGACAAATGCGCACAGCCGAATGAACTAATCCCATGAAAGTGTTATACCATCGACATGCAACTGTTATAATAGTGCGGAATTTATATGCCAAATTATAGCAGCTGCTGTAATTAGTGATTGTGATTACTTAGGATTAATTATGTGAAACTGTTATACATATTTTTAGACAGTTTATGTATATGGTATAGAGTGTTATACTACAAATATAGCAAAGTACTTCATACTCTTTAGCATTCAGGTCAATCCCTTAGTGTTATACAAAGGTTTCTGTTATAAATACTGTTATACTACCATGCATGCTGTAAGTAATATCATATTGTTATACTATGAATATTTCAATAGAGAAGACTATGCTTCAAATTGTTATATAGTCATCATGTTATACTGTATACAGTCATACTGTTATACTCTTTAAGTTATTATGAATCCTATGATTAAGTATTTCATAAATTGTTATAATTTTGCTCGTATTACTAGTTAATCTTTAATCTATTCTCCACGCGAGTTCATTGCTACTACAATTTAACTTCCCTTAGGCTGACCACATAATTTGCTGCCTTTTTCGAAGGGCAGCGTATTAAAAGCATAAACAATAAAGTATAAATAATAATAACAACAACAAAGGCAAATTCAACGTAAATGCTAACCACAGTTGAAGGCTTTGAGTCAACAAATTTTTATGCATATCAATGTAAATAATCTGCATGCTTGTTATTTCTACTGAATTGTTAATGGGCAGAAGGAGTGGGAGAGAAAGATAGGGAGGAAAAGATAAACATAGAGGGAGGCTAAGAGTTTTACTACCGAAAACTATGCTTGCCACGAGGCAGAGAAGAGTTGACACTACTAAATAGAACTATAATTAGAACACTTATAAAACTACTACCACACCTTTAGTAGTACTTTTACTGCTAATTTTACTACTATGTACTTCTCCCACTTTTACGTCTACTACTTGTTCTACTACCTGCTCTACTACCATTTATATTACTTCTTTTACTGCTATGTCTTATAGTATTATATTACTACCAATTCCACTACTATTTTTACTACTGTTGTAGTAGAAGTATAATACCACTGTTACTGCTACATCTACTGACAATTCCCTACTTCTTATACTACTTTTACGGCCACTTCTCCTACAGCTTCAGTAATACATCTTGTACTACTATATCTACTACTAATTCCACTACTTTTTTTGCTATTTAACACTTCGACTACCAATTATACTACTATTTCTACTATTACTACTACTTCCACTACTACTAACTATATCTACTACCAATTCAACTACAATCTCTACTATATATGTATTTCTGCTACCACTTTTTCCACCAATTCTACTACTATCAATTCTCCTACTACCACTTCTACTACCACTACTACATCTACTACTACTACTACTTCTACTACTACTACTACTACTTCTACCAATTATACTACTACTACTCCAATTCCCTCTCTTCCTACTTCTACGCCGTAAGTTTTGGCACAGCTGCATGTCATGCTGTTGATTTTCATGCATACCAATAAAATTAATATCGCATTATTTATGAATTTAATTCAACGTGAGCGTGTCGAATCGATTTTCCCAATTTGGCGCTAAATTTGCGCGTTCAATAACCGATAAGCGATGCGACATTGACTACCCCTGCCCCTGCCCACCGTAGTCTCTCTGCTAGAGCGCTTAAACTCTGCTAATTTCGCGTTTAATTAAGTGTTAAGGCTTGAAGCATTTATTCGATATTGTTATTAGTGTTATTATTATTATATTTTAGTTTTATTTTTCGTCTGTTTTTGGCCATGTTACAATTTGCGGCATTCGTAGTCAAAATGTTTGTAGCACTCGAGACCGAAGCGTTTGTTATTATTTTTCAAATTCAATTTCAATCTCAATGTATGGCTGTGGTTGAAGCACTTGGCTGAGCTAATGCTCAATTTTTATTAAGCATTAAACAAGAGCTCACTTAATATTTTGCGCGACCTTCGTGCGTTAATTGCAAAGGGTGAAGAAGGGTTGTACAACCCAGGAGGGGGAGGAGGTGCTATTAGTCAGAGTATAAGTTTCAGTCGGCTGGACACGCACCTATAGTACATACTATAATGCGGAACTGGATGAAGAACTGAGTCGGAAGAGCGCTGCGATTCGTTTGCCCTCGTTGATGGCTTTGTCTTTGGGGCTCGGCCTCTTGATTAATTACACAGAGAATCAGTTAGCTAATGGCGCCTAATGTAAAGCACTTCCACTCGTGTGGATTCCGCTTCCTAGTTTCAATTAGACATCGATTGTGCAACGGAGCGTAGCAGCTGTCATCATTAAGAGTACATTAATAGCATCTCTGCAATTGAGCATATTACGATTACAATTACAAGTCGAATTTGAATTTGAATTTGAATTCGAATTCAATTCCAATTCCCACGAATCGAGTTATGCATTAATGAATCTCAACCAATTCACCAGCCAAATCATCGACTTTCGCTTGCCTCCTCATCAATAAACATGAGACAGTTTCAAGTTTATAATTGTTCTACAATTTCCAACTGTACTATGTCATACTCATAGACCATCTGGCCAGTTACTATATAGTACAGCTGTTCCAGCCAATACCAATCAGACACGATTGCCTCAAGTCTAGGTCTGTCGCCCCGAAAGGTAAAGGGCCCCGTTTGATGCAAATATTGCAAATCACGTTAATTACGTGCAGTCCATGGTCACACGATTTCCTCACTCTCCCCCCGTCCTCCCCCTTTCAGTTGTCATTTCATTTAATTGAACTGTGCTACAAAATTAGTTGCCTATGGTGGTGCATTAATTATTACCCCGACTATAAAGAGTACTAAACTTGTCTAGAGTTCAACTAGTTAGGTTCAATTAATTAGATTTGCTAGACACTGGCACAGCTGCTGGATATCTCTGTGCGTCTACTGCTGCTGCTGCTGCTGTTGCTAACTGAGCTAATTTACACACGGCTACAAGAAATGTGTTTGTTAAAGTGTTTAATGGAAGAGGAATAGAAAGTAGATTAGTTAAAGAATATAGGCATTGCAATGCCAAAAGTAGCCTTAACCAGAAAAAAGTATAGGCAACTGATTCCATATAAAATTCTGATTCTATTCTGTCTCTTAGTAGTTTTGATCTTCTTGTTCTATGAATTTCAAATGGCATGTAAGAAGTTGTAGTATGCGCGGCATTTGTATTGTGCTGGCAACACTGAGAGCAATTCAGTATGGCAGCGCTGGCAGGAGTTTCGCACGGCAATGCTACTAACAGAGCTAGGTGTGGAGCAGCTAACAGGAGGAGTTGTCGTTCAAAATGTAAGCAACATGGAGTTAGAAGCCGACATTTAAAGTGACGCCGTCAAGTAGAAGGCGTTAATTCGAAAAGAATGTAGAATTTATGGCGTTCATTCAAATAAAGCAATTTTCTTCTGCTTGAAATTGATCAACTGTTATTATAATAAAATATTAAATATTTAGTAAATACTATACACAATTTAATATATATAATTTTAAGCAAAAATCAATATTAAATAAATAAATAAACAGACTTTCTTATTTGCGGTTTCAACCTACCCAAACCCTGTTGTGCAGTGTAGTATTTGCCTCGTGTAATTTGTAACTAATTCGAATTTCAAATATGTGTCATTTGGACAACGCAACAAATTTTATTTTTATTTTTTGCTGCTGCATCCATCTGTTGAGTTATGAATGCAAATGCGCAATGCTGACAGTTTTTTTTTTCCTCTTTTTTTTATACATATCTATCGATGTAGTGCATCAGCAACAGATGTGCCCCCAACAGGCACAGCGGCAGCAAATTAGACACGATTGCAGCCAAACACGATTCGAGTTATATATATTATATGTTTAATATTACGACAAATGTATAAATGTATAGTTAGAATACATGCATACAAACGATCGAAATGACGGCGCGCATACTTGAGTTCATTAAGAGGGCCAGGCGAGAGGGGGCAGACCAAATGGTAGCCATTTGAATGGTATTCATGAGTTACCCTTTTTCTGCTAATTGGTGTTAAATTGCAGTTAGTTAAAGAGGGAGACTGGCTTGTCTAGGGCACAGCTGTGCGCGTGTCATATCAACCGAGAATGAGATTTATATTTATGCTTATAGCTTAGCTATTAGGCTATGAGATTGTGAGACTATTGCAACAGCTGGCAGCGTTTATCACACACTCACATGCAGCCCCTTCCCTTTGCCTCTCTCTACACACTGTCCGCCCCCTTGTCAAACACACTGCATGATTGATTGTTGTATATAGTATGTAGAAGAATTTCAATTCAAGCTCAATTATGTAATAAAAATTGAATTGCAGAATTTATTTAGGACCAACTGCAACAGTGCAAGGCTTTGTCGAGTATTTTGACTCTTCAATATATAGTATTATGGCGATGATTCAGTCAAAATGCAAATTCGCACAAAGTTATTTTGTGGTTTCTGTTTTGTTTTGTTTATTGTGTATTCGTCAGTTTATTTTATTCTTTTATGTTGAATTCTTGTGCGAATTCTTAGGAAATCACGCATATAAAAAAGCGTCAGATACAATGAAAACGCAGCTGGCGCCAGTCGAAAACAAAAGGCACTTGTAGCGACAGAAATAATACTCTTACTTGTTTTAAAAATTCACTACAAATTAAATGTGACTTATAAAAATAATGTATATAAATTCTGACAGTTGTAGAGTCTATACTTGGTTTATGAATTCATTAGATTTGTATCTTTTCAGTGAACTAGGGAAAGTCAATAGTGAAAGCTGCAATATAGAAGTTGAAACCTCAGATACTACTGGATCCAAAGCCACATACTTTCTGAAGAAGATGTAGTCAGGATTAGTCTCACCAATATACTTGTTTTGGGACTTAGGAGTGCTAGAAGAATCTAGAGTTTAGTGGGAGTTATAATAGGTCTTAGAGGTCTACGTACGTATTACTCCATATCACATAATAATACTCTTAGTGTAGATCGAAATAGTATAGTCCAATGACAATGCTTTAATTCGTGTTTTATTGATATTTTATATCAGATACTTCAGGATCTAAAGCCTGAAGGATATATAGCAAGGATTAGTCTCAGCAATACACTTCCTTTGGGACTCAGGACTGCTAGAAGAACCTAGACCTTAGTGGGAGTCTTTAAGGTCTTTAAGTTCGAGGTACGTATTACTCCATACCACACAATAATACTCTTAGTGTATATCGAAATCGCATAGCCTTATGAAAATGCTTTAATTCTTGTTTTATTGATATTTTATGGCCCAAAATCTTTTTGTTTACTATTACGATCTTTTGTTAGAGTTTTGAGCGTGACGTCGTCGTTGTTGTTGGTCAATGAACGCGATTGCGATTGTTTATAGATGATATCCAGTTTTTCATTCGTCTCAAGTTGCTTGTTTATAACTCATCAGAATTGTATAATTAAATTATGAATAGTTTTATTTATAAACACGCATAAATTGCCACTAATAAACGTTAATTTCAGTTCACTCTGTGTCTATATTTTATTGCTAAATTATTACCGTCGTTCTTGTGGGTGTTGTGTCTTTTTGAAGATATTATTTATATATATACTACTTGCCTTGTTATTGAGTTACTCGAGTTGAGTTTAGTGAATGATTTGCAGTTTGTTTTTTTATGCACTCAAAAGAGAACCACGCCTGCTAAAAGGGTTTATATATAATTCGGATTTCGTTATACGGTTTTTACAACATTGCGCGATGAAACTGATGAGCCGCTGCTGCCGGGCAACGACAATCGTCAACTGTCAGTCATTGGGTCGACACTCGACGCGTTTAATGGCCAAATAAACTGGCGAGCAACTCCAGCTCATCAATTTTTCATTTAATTCAAATTTAGCTAGTTTACGAATATGCTTGTACGTGCTGCAGTGAGAGATTGTGAGAGAGCCAGGGACAGTCACAGAGAGCGCGACGAATTCTGGTTGCCTTGCATTCCGTTGGCGATGACGTGCACCTGATGACGTGGCAGCAGACACTACACACTACACACTCGCAGTGGGTAGCCAAGGAGCTACCAAGTCACGTATAGATAGATAGCAGTCGAAATTCTCAGTCCATTCGATACGATTTTTGCTTCGATTACGTGCCAAAGCTGTCAATGAGCTACGTTCCCAGGGGGAAGTGGAGGGGACGGGTAATTGCCTAGCTACCGAATTGACTTGAGACTCTGCTCAAGCTGCCTGCCGTCTGTAGCAGTTTGCCAGCTGCTGGCTCAAAAGGTCAGCAAATTGTCAGCAGCAGGTTCGTTGTCTAAGTCTTTTGTTATGAAGTGCGTTGAATGATGCATTACCGGAAGTTATACGCCTCAGTCAAGCCAAATATACTCGCTAATGAGTGTAGCTGGAATTTCAAGTGTAATTTTAATATTTATTAATAACATTTTAAAAAGTATGCAAAAATATTTCTATGGGAAAACCCCGTCACAAAAAATGTCACCAAAGCTCGCAATTTGAGTGCTCTAATCCACTAATGGAATGGCACACACAGCGTGAATGATTGATATGGTAGTAAAGCCATATACTTGTTTGATAATCTATAATTGAGCGCACGATATTTGCGGTTGAGATGAAGCTAGATCCATTTTGACCAGATCATTCATAAAATTCAATTTTAATGATCTCAAATGGAAATCGAAACTAAAACTCGATTCACATAGCACGAAATATTTCAGCATTTGCTTTTATAATTAATTATAAACATTTTATGCGAAATACTTCTAAACAGAAACCGAAAACAGTAGCAGAAACAAATCGCTTAGATGACAGTTAAATATTTAGATTCTTGGCAATGATACGATATTGAATTCGATGTTGATAAGCAGGCCAAATCTGTTGTTGATAAGGCGGCCAGGGTTATGCCGAAAGAACTTCCTGTAGCCGGATGACATTGAACTTCCCTTGAGCACGTACTTAGTCTACACACAGAAAACAACGAAAACTACAACGAAAACGAAAACATTAAACAAAATATGGGTAATTGTGTCTGCTGCTATTGTTGCTGTAAATTTTATCATTATGCCTGACAATTATTTTCTCAGTTAACAACAAATTGCCGCGAGTTCTAGAAACAACACAGCCCAGGCCCAGGCGAAGGTTCCACAGCTCATTTGAAATTCTGAAACACTGCTCAACAAAATACTGAACTCAACGCGACTCAGCTCAGTGTCAAATATGCTTTATGCTCCATTTGGAGGCACCTTGCGTAGCAGATTTTGAGGCAAGTATTATATGTATTATCTAATATCATACATCATTCTATATTGTATAAGACAAATGGTATTGAAATCGTATTATAACTCAGCCATAATTGCAGCAAACGTCATCCGTGTCCAGCCGTATCTCTTGGCACATGGCACACGAACCATCGATGATGATTTATTATTGATTGACGGCAATGCGGAACCAGATCTGACAGCTTTCCATCTCCCCACTCAACAGAGAGATGCCGACTGTACTGTGCTGTGCTGTGCCCGGAGCCATAACGCCCCACTACCGTAAGCGTATCGATAGCATCCACCAATATGATCGATACAAGTTGCCCCCTCGCTTATCCTCTGACTTTCGTGTTTCGTTCTGATATGATGACAGCAAAATGCCGTCAACAATTAAGGCTAATTCGACAGTACCCATTTGATCTTTTGCCTCGGCCTGCTGCCGAAAATATTCGAGATCATTAATCACATATTTCGAGAACGGGATGGCAGGGGGGAATACTATACACAAATTATTTGTCACAGAAGCAAAACAAAACAATTTACTAATGAATACCTTTTAAATACTTATTCGCTTTTGTCACACACACTTATACACACGACCTGCTGCTACAGGCACTTTGAGCTGCCGCCCTTAAATACACAATCCACTTGACCCGGAAGTGCGTTCGCCGTATGCTCTAACGGAGCAGTTCCATTTTCATGAGGATTATTATACCTAAAACGTTTAAGTTTATGATCGCAACAAAAAGCAGTAAAGGCCTGAAATGTTTAATAGAAATAACAGTTTCATAAAACTTGCGAATTAAAGTCTATTTTTGGGTTTACAGTGAGTGCGAATACTGAAGTGATAGATACCCTGGACAAATTGGAGATGAGATAGAGTTAGATAAAGTTAATCTATAGAGGCACATTTATAACAGTTTAAAAATATGACTGCAGATAATTTATTATTATATTTATTTAAGCTACAATACTATGATGAATTTTTTTATAATATTTGTTGGCATAATAATAATGTAATTCTGTTGAGACACTTTTTAAAAAGTTTACCTTTGCATAGTTTCTAACAATTTATATTAATATTTTATTATTTATTAAAGGTACAATATTTATATATAAATATTATTGACATATAATTAGATAACAATATTTAATTTCTGTAAAAAAAATGCTCTAATTAACTGAGAAATATTTATTAAATTTATATTTATGTATATTAACATTTAAAATGTTTCAAAGAAGAATTGGTTTTTAGACCCTGTACTTTAAAGAAGTACAAAAGGGTCTGTTAAGTTTGTGCAACTCTAAATTGCATGTAAAAGGCAGAAGGAGGCAAAATAAACTGTTACCAAAATGACGAAGGTCCTTTAGACATTCGAGCTAATAGGACTTTTTTGCATATCGAAAAGTCGCTATAACTCAGACATATACTGTTTGATTCTGAATAAATGGGTGTCACGAACGCGCTTTGACTACGAACTGTCCCAAGGGCATTTAAATCATTCTTCAAATAAGGGAGTTATCAAGGATTTTCAAAATTTTATCAAATTTAGTACTTTAGTAGTTTTTATTTTAATAGAGAAATATTTATTAAATTATTTATATTTATAATGCTTATAATTTCACAGCCTAGAACTTCTCTATTGAGAAATATTTATTTAAATAATTATAATAAAACTGTGGTCATAAATTTAATATAGAAAAGTCAGAAAGACTTCTGATGACAGCTCTAGTTTACACGGTGTTTATTTGCTATAGTATTTGAATAAGTCACATACATATTTAGCTGTCTTATAGAGTACAACCAGAACAATAACAATTTATTTATGCTATCTGCTGCTTCTTTTATACTATATATTTCACTTAAAAAGTTCAAACCGTTTTTTCTGAATGGCTCTTTTTGTTCGCCTCAGTTTTTTTCTATTCTTGGCGGCGTTTGTCTTTTCATTAATCGCAGCAAAATGATGTTGGCAAATTTAGCAATATTATTGTCATAGTTTGAGCTGTTGCTGTTCTTTCTGCTATTGTTGTTGTTGTTGTTGCTGAGTTCTTTGTTGTTAATGATATTGTCAGTGGCATCGACACCACGTCAGCATCGCTGGAGTCAGGTGTATTGTGGGTATTATTGATTCTGAACGGTTGTACGGTCTTTAGCTTTTGTTATTGAAGTGAGAGAAGCCCGAAGTTGTAGAGGCATTTTGCTAGATAAAAGATAATAAATAATTATAAAACATTACAGTGTAGTTTTGATTCATAATTTGGCGCATTGCTTCCGCATTTGTTTTAACAAATGGTGACTTGGATATTGACTATAAAACAGGTCACTGGAGCGTCGTTTTGCAATCAGGGAGTATTGTGTCTTATGACTAAATCTTATGCAACATTTAGCTGAAGCCACTTGGCAGTTAATAGGCAACTTAAATTGGTAAGAATCGTATTCACTCCTCAGTTGTGTAATTAAATGTTAGATGCACAGATTTATTAGCAGAATAAATATAAAATATTTACCATTTTTATTTATTTCTCTGTTTGCTCATCATCATCATCATCATCCTCTTCTTCCTCCTGATTGGATCTGGCTATTTTTAGACATTCGATATACTCGCTGTACGACCACGCGGGGGTACGTAGTACGTTTAATGCTATTTTTAAAAACAATTCTCCACACGGTATTAAGGTTTTTTCATTTATAAAAATGTAAAGACATAATGGCTACCAATTAGCTTTAACTCTAACTTTAAATTTGACTTTAACTTTTGGTTTTTTGGTCGTACACACTTCCGCAACTGTGGGAAGTCTAGCTGGGTTTTATGGGCTCTAAGAAGTTTAATTTAAAACTAAAATAGACTTCACTTAGAACTTAGTTTAACCTCTCCAAATGGGTATCAAATGTTTGGGTCAAGTGTGCACACGATTCTCTTGTTTATGCCTAACGACAATCCATTAATTGTTTGTGTAAAACGTTTAATAGAATTAATTAAATTTATTGCCTAAACGCCGCATTTAATGTCACTGGCTCTGCGATAATTAATCAAATCGTGCATCGATCCCAGCTGACATAATAACTGTTTACCTTGTCAACGAAATGGAGTAGAGAGTAGAATATTCCACAGTCCAAGATTCGATTTAGAATTCGGTAACACCCACAGCTGAGACCCAAACCTGCTCGAGGCGTTTCCCCCTTAGCCACGTTTACAGCTATTGTCAGGTTGACAAGTTGGTCAATGGGTTATTATGATAATGAACTCAATTACGGCACAAAAGCTTCAGCCGGACGACCGCCAGCCCGCTGTTGTAATTTGCTTGGCCTTGGGCCATTGCTTGGCAGATTTCACAGCTAGAGAAACTCTGTTTCTGTTTCTGTCTATGTCTATGTCTATGTCTTTTCGGTTTCGGTTTCTGTTTCTATATCTATTTTGGTTTCTATTAGAGTATTCTGCCTTTACACAATGCCAACAGCAATTCAAAGCCAAAGCAGAAGCAGAAGAAGAAGGCAAAGCAACCACAGCCGCAGCCACAGCCACCGCCACAGAGCTCTCTGGCCGCACCTGGAGGTCAGTTGGCGTTGATCGGGTTAAGCAAATCAAGTTTACAATGCCCAGACAAGCGACACCAGGCAACAGGGCATTAATCCGGTACACAATTACAAGCCATGACGACAGGCCGACAGTCGGATGGAGACAGTAGTAGTTAACATAAATTTAATTAAAATCAGAATTACTCACTTTTGCTAATTAAATCTGCCTCCTTCTCCGGGGTGAGTTTATCTATGCAATATAAATACATTTCTAATTTGAACTTGAATGGAGTTCAAGTATAACCTCAAAATGTTGAAGGCAAACCTACAGTGATGAAACCACTGCAAATATAAATTCTGATAAATGATTTATACATTCAATGATCATTTGTACTATAAAATTATCAACAAAATTTTCGAAATTGTCGACGAGTATTTGCCATGTCTGGGACAGGGCAATTGGCTACTGTAGTGTGCTCACTTTACTGTTTATTGATTTCGCTTGGCAGAAATCAATCAGTAAATTTTTACTAGTATTAGGACTGAGTATTGTTTGCTTGACCTTCATTAAAATCAAATATTTTTGTGCGAACTTGAGGCATTCGGACGTAATTACTGTCAAGCGGAATCGGAATCGGTATCTGAATTCCATGCCAAAAAAAAGACAAGAAAAAAATGCAAATGGATACCAAGCAACTGCCTCGAAAAGTCCAACGACTCTTGCGCCAAGTGCCAAATGTGGCGACAATTAGGCTTAACGAGCAAAACGGGGCAAACCACTGGCCCCAGAGATAAGCTTCTGCACTTATTGGCACGTTTCTGCTTTTATTGAATTGGTAACAAGCTAAATACAAGTGCCCCGAGGCACTCAACTCAGAAATGGCTTAATTTTAATTACTCGTTTATCAGGCGCAGTTCATTTCGATTAGCCCAAACAATTTGAATCAGTTTTTGTTGTTAAATTTCAAACAATCACACAGCTGATTGAGCTATCGATTTTTTGTGGCATTAATCGAATGAATGCGTTCATTCATCGCGAACGTTTGTGTGCTATAACAAATATATCGCATGCTCGACCTTTCGGGTTTGCAGCACTCACTGTTAAAAAGTGTACCAAATATGAATTTAAAAAAATGGCCAATAGACTAAAAAAAAAACCCTAATACATTGTATTAATAAAAAAAAAAAACAATATGCTTATCAATATAGATAAAACAGTCATTTTTATAAAGACAAATTCTCTAACAAAACTTGCATTTGAATTTCGACGTTGGCGCACTCTGTTCTTAACATAACAAAGAAGAAGAAGAAATGTTCCGCGGCCTGCGTTTGCAACCAGTTTGTGCATTCCATTGCGCGCGCAAATAAGTCCGAACGTCGCGCCAACACATAAAATAAAGTGCCAATTTTGGCACAATAACGCCAAGTGTGCCGTGCAGCCGTGCCAGCACTAACCTAAATGAAATAGAAGAAGATAAATAAACGCAGACAACGTGGTATCAAATAAAATATTTTAGCTATTATATTCAGTCACAATGAATATTAATAAAAAGAAAGAGGATATTGTGTTTTTTTGTTCTTTTTGTCAAAAGAAGACAGATCCTAACCACATTTTCACAGCAAGAAAGCAATTTCTTGGCGTAAAAGTATTGGACATCTTGCAAACTGTAGCCCACCGCGAAGTAAGTACAGTTTAGTAAATTTATGAATTAAATTGTTTTAATACTCATGTCGGGCATATTGTAAACTCATTTAGATACCTCCAAGCATACCAATCAAACTATGCAACTACTGCGCTTCGAATCTGTACTCTGTTACCGGCACTATTGAGAAAACCCAGCAACTGGTTGAAGAGCTGTTGCCTGTTGCCAAGAAGCAGAAAATCCAAAAGAAAACGAATGGAAATGTTAATTGTGAATCGGATGAAGATTCCCAGGATGACAATATTGTCGATTCTCCGCTACCGCTACCTAATGCTAATAAGTCTAAGATTTTAGCGGACATTGACCTGACACCAAAGCCAAGTCCCAAAAAGCTCCAGATTCAAAAAGAAGTAGTGACCTTACCGAGCAAGGCCTTAGTTGGTCCTATCAAGCATCCGAAGTTGGCAACTCTGTCCAATGGTACATCTACCGCTGAACAGAAAAGTCCTATTAAAGAGAAAAAGGGCAGGCAGGTGGTGCAAGAACCAGATGAGATCAAGGAATTGAACGAAGACGATAGTCTAGTTAAGCTAGTACCGGTTAAGGATGGGTTCCAAAAGGACAAAGATCTACATGACTTGTTCGGCACTAGCACGAATCATGTGTCTGATAGCGAAGAGGAGGACGATGATGAGGACGACACGGCACTCCAATCAAATATAAAAAATATTGCTGTGGATTTTGAATGCAAGCTTTGCAATTTTGTATCTAAATTCCCAATTCCAATGAAGAACCATTTGAGGAGAGTTCATGATCAAAAGCGTCCTCGTATCTATAACTGCTTTAAATGCCCCAAAACATTCGGCATATTAAAGACATTGAAGACGCATCTGTCCGTAGCTCACCATATAAGCGAGAAGAAAGAAGAGAACACACCAGTCAAACAAACAGCGCCTCCAACTCCAAAACTTGCAGTACTAACTGCCTTGAATACGAAGAAAAAAGTGGATACTGACTATACCTTTGCCATCAAAGACACCAATTCATCTACACCTAAGCAAACAGAATCACAGTACTATAAGTGTGAGAGTTGCAACATTGAGTTGCAAACGAATAAGTTAATTGAGGAGCATAACAAAAACGTTCACAAAGGTGAGGAGATCAAGCCTTTTAAATGCCATTTGTGCCCTTTAACTTATACGTTAAGCACTGGACTATACCGTCACAAAAAAGATAAACACATAAATGAGATGCCAATCAAAAAGCGACGTATGACTGTTGATGTCAGTAAGATAGCAGAAGCTCCACAGGAAGCAGCACCCTTAAGACGCAACTCTGTAGATGAGAAGTCACTATCAAAACAGAAAAAAACGATTAATATTGATGAAGACAAGCCAAAGGAGAAAGGCTCGCCACTGAAACTTAAATCAAATGGAGAATCGATTGATAAAGTGTCTGGTACGCCCTTACAGAAGCTAAAACCAGTCCCATGGATGGCTGATGAACTAGACTCACCTAACAAGAGCAAGTCGAAAGCCAAGAAGAAGGATGCACCAGGCACACCTACATTGCAGGCAAACACATCTTTACTGCAGGAGGATGAACCGGCTTCTGCTAAAAAGAAAAAGTCCAAGTCAGCTGCAAACATTTTAGAAGCTTCGCAGTCCGTAACCAATGGTTCACCCAAAAAAGCAGCCAAGCGCAATACGAACGCATCACAAATCGACACAACCCAACTGGACACTGACGATGATGAAGCAAGAGGCCTGGACTCGGAGTTAATGCCCAGTCCAATGCCGCCCATGGCAGACAAGAAGTCCAAGCGTACAAAGGCGATCAAAGAATCCCAACTGGAATTGTCCTATCTGAACAGTTTTGATGACGAATCAGCAGCAATTGACTCGGAGTTAATGCCCAGTCCAATGCAGCCCAAGGAAGGAAAGAAGTCCAAGCGTACAAAGGGTGGAAAAACACCCGATGAATCCCAACTGGAATTGTCGTATCTGAACACTTTTGATGAAGGATCAGCAGAAGTGGCCAGTCCAATGCAGCCCAAGGCACGCAAGAAGTCAAAGCATAGCATTTCAGAAACATCGGTTAATGATGTTGAGATCGTTGAAGTGTTGGATGGCATCAACCCAAATGTCCTCCCACACAAACGCGCCCGACTTGAATCTACCACAGATGGATCCGAGTCGCAGCTGAGCTGCAGTCAATGCAGCAAGGAGTTGCCATCCCGCAAACGTTTGGATTCACACATGAAGAAGAAACACGGCAAGGAGCTAATATGCCGCCACTGTGACCGTAACTTTTCGGGTTCCATCGAATACATCAGCCATTTCGCCAGCTGTAATACTACCAAAGGCTTGTCATGTGGCATTAGGGATTGCACGAAGGTTTTCGAGGCGGCACACTATCTTAGCTCTCACCTGGAGAAGAAGCATAAGATCATGTGAAACACATTAAAAAGGAAGGAATTGTTATTATTACATCTATATCTATCACAATCTTATGAACCAAGAAATTTACATTTTATAAATGTATAAAGCATGAGAAATTCTTGTACAAGTTGACATTAAAATAAAAACCATATATATTTTAATTCAGTGTATTTTCTATGTATTTTTAGCTAGATTTATAACATTTAAACAATTGAAGCGCCACAAGTAACTTACGAAGTACAAAACCAATCAAATATATTTTAACCTTGGAGCAATTTGTGTAGATAGAGAGCACAATAACCCGTATAGATCTAAGGACTAACCCTTCAACTATATTAATTTACGCAGAACCAGCGCGTAATTATAATAAAACAATTTATGAAAGCAATTCTCTAGTTGCACTTTTCTACTTAATCTGTACTCCTGTCGGGATGGCAGTTATTATGTAGGTGATGATAAAGATAACAATGATAATGTTGGTCAACTCAAGATCCTCAAGATCCCACTTTGCTGTGTATCTCTGCCTGTGCCACCTTCATCACATCCAGCGCACCCCGCTTGATGAGTATCTCAGCCAGCGTCTGGCCCAGTTGATTGGCCTTCATATAGAGGTCCCTGCTGTAGCAGGCGTGCTGGTACAGACCGCAGTACAGATTATCCACATCCTCGATGAGCACAGGCAGCTTGAGTTGCTGTGGTGTAGGCTGCTCCTCATCGGCATAGTCGAACATTTGCACTGTCTTCTGCAGGAATGGGCACTTGGCAATTCCAGCCTTCTCCTGCGGAACTTCAAGCCCGCTGCCCTGATGCATATTGGCAAATGGACACTTGGAAGACGTTGTTGGCGCCACAGCCGCGACCTTATCTGGTTCATCGCCACTACTGCGTGGCGGCGTGGGCAACGATGATATGTGAGTAACTGGACACTTGCCGGCGCTGGCATAGGATATCTTGGTCTCATTGTCAACAAACGGACACTCGCCCATGAAATCCTGTCCGACATTCATCTGCAGCGGACAGTGAGCTGTCTCATTGGCATTGGTGCAATCTGCATCGCCGCCTCCAACTCCATCTCCACTGGCGCCGTTACCAGTGTCATGGCCCACAACGGGGCATTTGCGCGCCAAGTCGATGTGACGCTCGAGCAGCTCATCCATGCTATAGCCCTCAACAGGAGCATCTTCACAAATAACCTCCGGACTGCCCCGTTGACGTGGACTGCTCGAACTGGAGCCCGAGCCATTGGAGTCGTTGCCCGGGGTGCTGTTGCCATTCCTGGCTCGTTTCGATGCGGGCGGTGAGTCGCAACTGTTGCTATTGCCATTCAGTAACTCCTGTGGCTGTCCATTGGCACCGCGCTTGCGACTTTGCAGTTCCATTTCGGACTCATTCAAGGCACAATCCAAATGTTCGCGTATCTCAATAGCCCCATCGAGGCTCCACACAGCGCCAGTCAGCGATAAGCCAACATTTGGATGCTCCTGCTGCTGTTGGTTGGCATTGAGTGTGCTTGGTTCGCCGTTCAGATTACTCCAGACAGCTACTGGTGCCGAACAGCCGCCTCCCAGAGTTTTGAGAAAGCTGCGTTCGGCTAAAATGCGGCACGTAGTGTTGAGGCACATGAGCTTCTGCAGCATGGTCAGCACTTGGGTATCATTGGAACGGCATTCCACAGCCAAGGCACCTTGTCCCACTGCATAAAGCAGATCCGTGGGCTCTAGCACCTGACTAATGCGACTCATCCAACCCATGCGCACAAGTCCTGCTTGAGCCAGTATAATGCCAGCAAACTTGGAATCCTTGGCATCCAGTTTGGCCAGACGTGTGTTCAGATTGCCACGAATATCGCACACAGTCAAGTGCGGATATAGACGACGTATCTGCGCCGTGCGTCTCAGTGAAGATGTGCCTATCGAGAAAGAAGAAAGTGTTAACTATTAAACGTCCAGCAACTCCAACTTCCAGTAACTTACCAATGACACTGCCCTGTGGCAGCGTGGCAATCGTGTGACCCTTTAAGTTCTCACGCAACACCAACGCATCCCGTGCATCCTCACGCTCCAGCACAGCACCCACAGCCATACCCGTTGGCAGTGACGTAGGCAGATCCTTCAGCGAATGCACCACGAAGTCAACACCACCATTGCGCAGCGCATCTTCCAGATCTCGGGTGAAGAGACTCTTCTCCCCGATCTTGGGTAGTGAAACGTGCAGCACGCGATCCCCAAAGGTGGACATTGTATCTGCAACGGACAAATGAATATATAATCAATATGCTGATTGTGTGTGCCGCTTGTGTCATCATCACTGATAAGAGCTACGATTCTGTAATCAAGCGAAACATGCACGCGATGCCAGTTACCCCCACCCATTTCCCTCAAATACTATATCACGATATCAGGCTATTTATTTTTAGTTTCACTTTTAGCAGGAAGCAGCTACTATTTATTTAGTTTATCAGCTGCGGCCGTTATTCCAAACGAAAACTAATTTGAATATCTAAACGTTATATTGCGTGCCGCACAAGGCCATAAACTAACTGTCTCTAAGTGCGCCACTTTAATTGATTAACAATTAGCCCCTATAAATAGATGGGATAGAAGAGATTAAAGTGCATAGTCTAAGGTGAGAAATTTATGGAATTCTACTGGAACTTTTACCACTATTGTTGTAACTAAAACCACCAACTATTACCCTATAAATCTCTTTAAGGAAAGCAATAAAAGAACACCATTGCATTTCCTAAAAAACACCACTGTAGGCACAAAGTGCCAATTGTGGCAACCGTGTAAGTGCAATTTTTTCTTTCTCTACCGAAATCATTCTCGAAATCATATAAATAGAAGGGATAGAAGAGATTAAAGTACATAGTCTAAGGTGAGAAATTTATGGAATTCTACTAGAACTTCTACCACTATTGTAATTACTCTAAAAAGTTCTTTTGGGGAAAGCAATAAAAAAAACACCATTGCAGCTTCTGAAAAACACCACTGTGGGCACAAAGTGCCAATTGTGGCAACCGTGCGAGTGCAATTTTTTCTTCCTCTTCTCGTTATTATCAACCGAATATAAACGAAAAGAAATTTCAAAAATGCTCATTTTATGTCAACAGCAACTATCATTACTTAAGCACGTTGGTCGATCCACTAAAATACTGATAAGTGTGCTTTAATCTAAAATGACTCGCAAAGTGCCAAGCGAAAAAGAAAGAGGAAAACAAATAATGCGAAAACAACAACAAAATGCAGACATTGACATTGAGCAAAGTTTGGCAAAAGGCACGCGAAAGAAACCAGACGAAAAAATATATGCAGTCACAATAGATTGAGATACTGAACTTGAGATTATGATATATTTAAATATATTGAGTAATAAAATAACGTAACGTTTGAGAACTTTACGAAATCCTAATAATAACATTGATAAGATAACTTGAGTTCAAACCGAGCACATGTAAACTTATAAAATTCGCAATACACGATTATACGAGTGTTTGGAATGTATTTCATAGATAAGACAATTTCAATAGAGTCACGGTGAAACATAGGAAAATCTTATTGTAATATATGCAAACCGATCGTCAAGATGACTAGGCAATAATTTTCCAGCACGAGAATTCAAATGTAAACACTCAACGGAAACTTTCACTTACGTATCTCGAACTTCTGCTTGGGGTAGAGTTTCTGCAGTCGTCCAACGACATGCTTAGTCTGTATGAGGGCCAGCTGCAAGAGAGGAGAGGAGAGCGGGGTGAGTGAGAGTGTAACAGAGTTAATTGAATAAGTAAATGGACTCAAGTGCATAAATGCTATGTGGAGAAGAGAGCGCGCTTAATGAGTGGAGAGATTGCGAATGGAGAATGGTGAATGGGGGCAAGAGGCGAGGACGCTAAAGGTGTCTTTACTGTCAATGGCAATTTGAATGTTTATTAAAGCAACAGCAACAAATAATTAGCAAAGTAATTTCAAATGGTTTTTTGAAATTGGTGGCAGTTGGCCTTGATGTGGACATGCGAATTAACAGCGAGCCACGACTAATGTAAGAAGCCGACTTGAAGCAATAAAAATATAAATAATGCTTCATAAATCACGTGAATGACTCACAGGGGGACGAGTGCGAGGGGAGCCCAAAAATACAGCTGTACATTAACAGATGGCAACAACAAAACGAGAGCAGCAACGCATACAATTTGTTGTGCGTGAGAGCTGTGCGGCAAATCTGAGCTGCGATTGTATAACATTAACCAAAAAAAAAATAAAAATAACAAAAAGTATACACAAGCAACCCGTCGCTGTTGTTGTTGCTGGGCAAGCAACAAGTTTCCAAGTCTTGCATAAAGGTGTATAGCGAGACGAAAGGCGAGGGGTGGGTGCGCTGGCACGATTCGAACGGTCGACAGACGAGTTGTGATTGAAATTCAAATGAAAGTTAAATAAAAATCGCACTGAATCCATATATGCATTACATTTTTGTCCGACTTACCTCACTCTTGCGCGAACCAACACGTATGACCTTTTCCTTTTCCTGCGTTGACATCTTTATCTAAGTGTATTATGGTTGCACAATTAACTAGTAGGCGAGTATAGATTTGCTTCAGTGAAAGCGCGTGCAAGGACAGACAGCTTTGCCTTTTGGGGTCACGAATGTGGCGGAGAAGTAACGATAAACGATGAATGAAAACTTTAATTCATGGACTTCAGAACACACATTCCGTATTATTGTCACGATGAGTTTGTACTAAAACAGGCGAATTCCAATTAAAAAACTGAATTAATTAGATTTTGCTGGGCGTTACGACGTCCGAGCAAAGAGCAATCAGCAAGTGGATTGACTTGTGTGAAATATGCTCACGTTCAGTCGATAGCTCCCCTAGAGCTGACAACGTATCGATTAACGTATCGAGCAGTGCAGGCACGAATGTTCATCGATATAAATAATGTAATCGAGCTGATATTGTGAAATATGTTCACGTTCAGTCGATAGCTCCCCTAGAGCTGACAACGTATCGATTAACGTATCGAGCAGTGCAGGCACGAATGTTCATCGATGTAAATAATGTAATCGAGCTGATATTGTGATAACAACAGCTGACAGCAAACAATTGAAAACAAAGCGCTGTGACATGTTTCTGGTAAGAAAAATAGCTATATTATAGATAATTTCTTGATAATGTATATATTTAACTATTTACAGTTCATCAGTCGTCCCATGGGGACGCTGGGCAATCGCATGCGAGCAGTGCGTGAACGCTTGGGCGACGATTTGCTCGGCAAACTGGACGAACTGCATCTGAATGCATTACGCACTGGTCTAGTGACTACAGGAGATCTACAAGAAGCTTATCGTAAAGCCCGCGATATGGACACCAATCAGAACCGACTAAATGTTCTCTGGCTGCTGGGCATCATATTCTTTATAATGGTTGCTACTCCCGTCTTCTATGACACGATATCGTTTCTGCTCGGCGTTCGTTGTTTCCTTCCCAATAACCATCTAGTCTGGGAGGCAACACGACCGATCAGTGATTGTGAGTTCTGCAAAGGTGTTACTGGACCACTGATTCTACCGAATCTGACACGCGAGGATTTTGCTCGGCATGCCTACTCTTCACGTCCGATCATTGTTAAGAAAGCTGTACAACATTGGCCAGCACAGCAGAGTCTCAACTATAAGTACATCAAGGAACTGTACGAGAGTGTACCCGGCTCTATGGAAAATGTATGCCAGTTCCAGCATTTCAATTCAGATCTCAAGTCATTGAAAGACGTTTTTAAAATCTCGCCAAAACGGGCCAACCTGAGCGAAGGAGCGCCTTGGTTCGTGGGCTGGAGCGTCTGCCATCCCACAGTTCTAGCAGAGCTGCGAAAACTGTATCCCCGTCCACATTTCTTACCCGTCGATGCAGAGATGCCAAACACTGACTTCATTCTGATGGGTTACGAGCAGGGAGCCGTAATGCATGTAATTAGAATCCCAAAATATCTATTAATTAATTAATCTATTAATGACTGCCTTTCTTACAGCTGGACTACATTCCACGGCTAATGTGGCAGGCACAACTGCAGGGCAATAAGAGCTGGTTTCTATCGCCTGCTCCAGAGTGCGATCATCAATGTCAGTCGTTCTTCTTCTATGTAGAACCCGGCGATGCAGTGCTAGTGGACACGCGGATCTGGTACCATGCCAATACCATACCCAGAGGTCAATTCTCGCTTACCGTGCAATCGGAATACGGCTAAATTTATAACGGGCAAGAAGTCTGATCTATGTAAATAATTTAAAGACTCCCTCTTATCGATGTACTGCACACCCGAGCCATGTACGATAGTTCATACAATATACACAATAAATATCGATATAAAATGACGCGCCTTTTGCTATCGATATGCAGTTATTGACAGTCAACTTAAAAAGGCAGCAAATAGAGCACAATGGAAGATTTTAATTTTGATGAATTTTCGTTGAATTTTGAAAAGAACTTTGGAGATCAAACAAAAACTCTTAAAGAATTGTGTATTACGAAATCGGTGATGAAGCACACAGACTTTTTCAAGAGCCTTGAAGAGAAAATGGAAGAAATGTCCGCCACAAGGACGCCAACCAAGAAGCTTGGCACAGTGGACGAGTATGCGGAGCTCTTTAAAGTATTTGATACATATCCAGCCAATCTGCAGCGCCCAGCCAAAAAGAAAGAACTGCTACGTGTGAATTCTTCAACACTCAAATTAGCCGATGTTACTCAGGACCAAACCCTTAGTAATACATCGAATTCATCTTTATCGCTCACATATTCCAAACCGGACGATCCTCGTTCTCCTGTGGCAGTATTTAATGATTTTAAGAATTTCAAAAAGAAGTTGCAGCAGGTCTACGACGAAACTACGGCGCTTAAGAAAGACGAATCGGAGTACTTGAGTAGGATCGCACAGCTGCAAAGTTTTGTTCAGCAGCTGGAGAAGCTCATGCCCGGTGAGCGTGAAGCACCGGACGCTTTTACATCCGATGAAGAAGCCAAGCTGATGGCCATTGCTAGCAACATGGAGGAGCTCAACTATATGCGCACACATAATCTATCAACTGTGGTTAACAACACGGAAATGGCTGCCGCTGCACGTCTAGAGATTCTGGTCGATGTGGTCAACTATACTTTAATGCAAATTAGTGTCTACAACGATGCTTGATGGATTAAATATATTATTATTATTGTGGACACTTATATTATGGGTCCTTAAATATACTGTTTTTCCCTAATAATCATCATCTGTGTTTTCTTTGTCCTCATCGTCAGCCACCTGATGTTGCTCCTCCATGTTTGCTTTTATTTGTGCCATTATATCACAGACGGCCACCAGTTTTCGAACACTGCTTCCCACACACTCTGCTCGCTGGCGCAGGGACAAGCAAACATCCAAAGCGTTGTGATCATTTGCTATGGCTTCTCCTTCCACGGATTGCTGCATTAAGATCTGGAACTGCTCTAGTATCTTTATCAAGGCCAACTCACACTCTGGTTTCAAATTATAGACATTTTCGGTGGCTTCGGCTGGTGGCGATGCCGCGCTCATGGTGTGCGCCATTGCGTTCTGTGCTTCAATGTGCAAGAGTGTGTTATTCGACTTCTCCATGATTTCTCCTATTTTGACTACCTGCCTCTGCATGGTCTGACGTGCCGTAGCTAAAGAAGCGAGTTAGCAATTATTAAATGAAAATTGCATTTTGTGTTTTTCTAATTACCAAGGCCTGTTAAAACTTCGTCAATTATTTCCGACATTTTGAATGTTTGTGTTCGATTTGCGGCCAGCTGTCATATGTTATCGATATCGCTAGATAAAGAAGAAGAAAATAAGTAGTCATCGTGGGGGACTTATCGATATTAATTTGGTTTAACGTTGTTTTTATTCAATTATAATCAAATTAAATTTGATGCTTTTTCATTATTCATTAAAATTAATGTAATCTTTTCATGGGTTTGCAGTACATCTATTCATATACATCCTCCTTGTCGGCGACGTATTTAATGATGTCGGCAGGTTTAAGCAGCTTCTCAGCATCAGAGTCTGGAATTTCGAAGCCAAACTCATCCTCCATGGCCATGATAACTTCAACGTGATCCAGCGAATCCAAGCCCAGATCATTAATAAAGTGAGAGTCCACATTGAGCTGGAACATAAAGAAAACAAATTTATTGAATGAAAGCTCAACGTTTAGTGGAGGTTTTGTTCTTTTCTTTTTTTATGGCACTATTGTTTTATTCAACTGGCAAAGGCAATAGTGGCATTGGCCATGAGCTTGGTCTTTACCTTGCTGGGATCGATCTTATCGTACAGCTTCAACACAAGCAAGACACGCTCGTTGATAAGCTTCAGCGACAATGGCGGTTTCGCCGAGTAACTGCGCACCGATTGCGTTTGCCAGCGACCTCTGCTGTCCTGGAATGTGTGCCCAAGAAAGAAAAGAACAAAACAAACCAAGTTAATTGATATCTGTTTTCGTATGTTTACCTTGTCGGCTGTCACTTTATCGTAGGCGGAAACCACCTTTAAGACACGATGTTCGATTTCCTCCATGGTGTTTTTCACCGAATAGTTGCGCACTGAGAACTTCTGCAATTATGTAGGGAACAATCATATTTGTAAAGATGATGCAACATTTCTGATCATAATCAAGTTATATCGGCAGAGGTTATCGTGTGCTTCAATACCAAATTAACTATGCGCGGCTGACATTAACACTAATCACTCCCGCAAAGTTTGCACAATGAGGTTAGGGTGGAGTAAATAAGAATTCCGACACACAGGCTGCTGCTGCAAGTGAATAAAATCAAACACGAGTTGCTTACTTGGGTCAGCTGGGTGCCAATGGCCGGCACGGCAATCCGGTGCATCATCCTAGCTTGTGTTGGAAGAGTGCTGGCAATGCGAACTGTGGTCAGGGCAGCCGCAAATCGGCCGCAGCTACGAGCGATTTGTGTGAACGACATCTTGGTTTACCTGCAACGCAAATAAAGGTAACTGTATTACGAACTACTAGCACGTTTTAAACAATATTTACACTGAAATTGTAAGCGCAGAACCCAAGATTATGTAAAAGTTTCTGGAGGAGTAGTGCTGACAAAGCAGCGATGTCAATATCGATGTTAGGAAATTATTTCAATATCGATAATTACCTGAGGTATATCGATGTTTTTAAGGTTGCCACATGATATAAAAAATATATACAAAAATGCACCAAAAAATGGACTCCATTAAGTAAAACGGCATTCTACTAAGAAGTGGCAGACCTGAAAGGTAGCATTCAAAATGCGGCGCCAATTAAGTAAAAGTGTGCTTCATTTTATAACTTTTTGTTCAATAATTGTGGGGCTGAGGAAAGGCAAAGCAAATAAATCCTTTTTATTAATCTCTGTCCCAAAATTATAAATTTGTCAGTAATGTACTGAGTTAAAGAAAAGCACATTAAAATACCTAAAACATATATGTATCTGCTAATAATATGTACACATTGTTGAAATGTAAGCGATTCGCTGTGAGTGTGTAAAATTATGTAGGTCTAATCGATTTCAAATTTATCGGTTGGGCGGTGCATTTAAATAGCTGCGTCATAACTATAATGTGTAGTAACTAGATTATGAAAATTCCAAGGTAGATAAGATTAAATTCTCATGTGACCGTGGAATAAGAATAAAGAGTTTAAAAAGAAACTCGTTTATGTATTTATAAACATTTGTATAAGTTTATTTTGGAACATAATAAGTACATATCGCGATAAAATCAGGAGTAAATGCCTCCTTGCAATAACAAAGTATAAAAATGTACAATATAATTTACACGAATACAGTAACAAAACAATTGTCGTTTGATTTAAAGCCATTTGGTAGGTATTTATGTTAAATTCTTTATTGACCAGCAATCTGTAGAGTTGAGAAAAAGATGAATAAAGTTAATGAATTTAACGGTTAAATATAGTACTCACAATAACTAGATGGCCGCCTTTGTCACGCACTACTCCAGGCTCGGCACCTGTTTGTATGTCAATGACGCCTCCCTTGCCCTTGACCACGTTGTGCTCCAGCCTGAGGAAATAAGAAAATTGAATAGAAAATAAAACTAATTAATTTTGCTAGGAACTTACGAATTTCTGTCCACAATGGACACGATGTTGGCTGTGCCGACGGTGTCAATTATGTAGGTGCTAAACTCGATAATGTGTGGAATGATTAGAATTAAGTCTCCTTTGTCCTTTTTAAGCTCCAACGGTATCCGGATCACCATCAGATCATCGTTGTGGTTCGTCAGCGTGAAGTCAATCCTCTCGAGCGGTAGGCGATGCTTCTGCTTATAGGTCTTGCCGTCCAGCACATAGATGGCCTTATTGCTCAGCAGTATGAAGCGCTCCCGGGATTTGTAGCCATGTCTATCGAACTTGGTACAGGCTGATTGATATTTGAGTTGCTCGCTGCCAAATGTGCTGGCCACAAAGTCATTCACACGCTGTATATGCTCCTTGGGCACACGATCCTCCTGGAACCAGGCGGACACACTGCTCGAATAGTTATTCTTCTTATTCTTGAACACCTGCTCGGCCAGCACCTTCAGCTCAAACTGACGCTTGCGCTGCGGCGTCAACTTTAGGCGATAGATACGTGCCAGATGCAGGCGGTGCAGGCGATGCAAGTATGTGGATGCTTCCTGGCAGTGACCTGGTGCTGGCGGCCAGCTCTTGTCCAGCACTTTGCTAGGCAGCTCCTTGGCCAATCGCAGCAGCCACATACGCTTGGCGTTCGCAATGAAATCCTCATTGAAACCATTGGGTGGATCGTTGCGCGTTATGAATCCCTTGATGAAGGCACGTATCTTATCCGCCGCCTCGCGACGCTGCTTGGCCGCCTGCTGGGCCAGACGACGGCGACAATAGCTCTGCAGCACAATCACCTGAGCACGTAGCTTCAGGTACTTGCGGCGCTGCAACAGACCCTTCCAATGGGCTTGTATAACGGAGGCAATGTCATGCTTCTTGGCCTGATACGCATCCTCCGTGTCGAAGAGTGTGCGTGGCCAGCGTATAAAGAGCTTGGTCTCGCCCAGCCTATACTTTTCGTTGTCCCAGCCCAGATCCTTGACCAGCAGCTGTACACCGCCCTTGGCACCACCCGCACCCTTATAGTTCGGCCAGGTGGACTTGCTAAGGCACTTGTAGCGGTTCAGGAAGAGTTCATAGGTGCGCCTGTAGGCAAAACCGGCACGACGCACGCGCAGATTCTCCATGAGACCCAGATATTTGACCTGATGCAGCACTAGCTGATCATCAAAGACTCCGGCCGACTGCAGGTCATTGGGTTTGATGCAGCGTATGTAGCTGGGCTCCTTGCACATCAATATGTCCATGAGGTTGTTCAGGGAGGTCTTGAACTGTGTTATGGCCGTCTCGGGGCGCTTCTTGCTGCGCAGCTCCTGCTCGGGGAAACAGGAGCGTACAATGTTATTGCCCGCTTTGCTCAGCGTCTCCTTCAGATCGCGGAACAGCAGATCGTTGTTTTTGTCCAGGAAACCATTCACGCTATAGGTCACCTCACCGGCATAGTGCACCAGGCGGAACATATCACGGCCCATGACCTTCTGCACCTGTATGGGCGCCTTCTCGTGGCACACGTAGTGATGATGGTCGGCCAGCTGCGAGGTGAGCTTCTCCAGGAAAGTGCGATCGGTGGGCTCACCGGGACGCAGGCACTCCTCGTCTAGGATGGAAATAATACCTCTATGCTTCTCCTCAATCAGATTGCAAATGACCTTGTTGTCGAAATACTCCACTGGTATCCACTCAATGCCCTCCCTGCGGTACTCATCCTGCTCCGACTTGAGCGTGAGCTCAATGAACAGCTGCTGCAGCTTCTCATTGCAGAAATTGATGCAGAACTGCTCAAAGTTGTTTGTCTGGAAGATCTCAAAGCCATAGATGTCCAGTATGCCCATGACATTGTTGCGGGCGCCACGTGTCTCCTTGGCCTGCAGTGAGATGTTCAGACGCTGCACCAGCCAGGAGAACATGCGATCATACACAGCCTTGGCCAGCGCATCTCGGGCATAGTTGGCCAGCTCCTGATTCAATGGCGAGGTAACCACATCGCCACGTGCATCGATGGTGCGGTGCGTCAGAGCTGCGGCAAGTTCGCTAGCATTGACGCCCAGCAGACGGGATATGGTCACCACCAGATCACGACTGTTCACCTCGGCATTGCCCTCCACCTCATTGAAGCCAATGTTGCCCAGATGCAGTATGCTGGCCACAATGCGAAAGATCTCACGCTGCTCCTCTGCCGTGAAGTCGATGACACCCAGCGCCTGTTGCACCTGCTTGAAGTTCTCCGCATCATTGATGCTGGCCACGCTGCCCTTGACCTGTCGATATAGATTTGATTAGATTCAATGGAGCAGCAGTGTGAGCAGTACTTACCCCATCGCACAGATAGCTGTAGCTGTCCAGAGTACGCTCCAAGTGCAGCTCCTGCAGCAGTGTGGCATCCGCACCTGCCAGCAGCTGGTAGAAGATGTGGAAGTTGCGCTCACCCGCCGTTTGAGCCACCACACGTGACTTCTCCAGCAGATAGTTGAGAATATTGCCACCAATTGGCGCACCCTTGTAGTCGAACTGAATGTCCATGTACTTGCCGAAACGCGAGGAGTTATCATTGCGATTCGTCTTGGCATTGCCGAAGGCCTCAAGCACGGGATTGCTCTTCAGCAGCTTATCCTTGACACCCTCAACGGTGGTCTGATGCCCAGAGCAGGCGGCAATGTACTGCAGCACCTTCTTGGAGGCCTCCGTCTTGCCCGAGCCACTCTCACCCGAGATGAGCACACACTGACCGCGATTCTCCTCGATTAGCGAGCGGAATGCATTGTCGGTGACAGCGAAACTGTGGAGAGAGTGTGAGGATTAGTTGGGGAATGCTGATGGAGTACTTAATGAGGCACTTACACATGGGGTGGCATCTCATAGAAGTGCTTGTTGCGGTACTCCTTGATGTGGGCATCCGAGTAGATGGGCAGCTGCTTGTAGGGATTCACCGAGATGAGCACCTGGCCAATGTAGGTCTGAGGGTGGAAGGGAGGGAATGAGAGAGTGCAGATTGAAGACTGTACCATCACTTACATAGATAAGGTTCTCCTGGAAGCGCTTCTTCAGATTATCAATGAAGGCCACCTCGCTCTCATAGTTCTCGAGCAGCACAAAATCCTGCACGCCGGCACGATCACGTTCGTGGAGACCCGTCTCCATGTTGGGCAATGAGAGGCTATAAAAAAGAGCATAGAGTGAAGTGCTATTAGTTTAGGGTTTCTCCTGGGGATTTTCTTATATGCCGATAATAGTTTGGTCGCACTTGCTAGATTTTCTGGCTAATCTTGGAAAAGGTCTGTTGTTAGGTACGATTATAAATTGTATTATAAAAAACACCCTCTTACCCAATGGCAATCAGAGCTGTGGCTTGATAAGATTTGCCAAAGGTTGGATTTATATAAAGCTAATGGCATGAACTTGGATAAGCAGCTAAAGATATCAGCTATAGTTGGCCATATAATAGAGAGTTCGAGACGCAAACTCCAAGATACTTTAGCGTATATGTAGGTACATTCCAGTGTATTAATAGCTCTGCAGATTGGTAGATTGGCTGCAATTGGGTTCCTTATCAATGTCATATTCCATATCTGCTTTATTTCGTCTATGGTTTATGGAGAGTCACAAATCCCAAAGCGTCGATTACGCAATGAGTTTATCACTATTCATTTCTACTTTTGTGGATAATGGAGACAACAGAGCAAACAGTATAAATGCCACAGGTAGCACCAGGGTGTGGCAAAGGAAGTGCAACGGCAACGGCAGCGGAAATTGCTTTATGATACGCCCTGATATTGTGGACATGATGTAAGCACTTCAAACTGACAAATTGATACACTATTGGCACACTTAACACGCTTAGATAAGTCTAGTAGTTGTAGTAGTTATACCTGGCCATGATACGAGCTGTGTGTGTGTGTGTGTTTATCCTTCTGTCACTGTGTTACACTGCGTGCGATCAGTACTCGCACATATCCCGCACCAAACTAAACTGTATCCCGAGTTGGCAATAACGTTTTAACCATCAATACCCAATGCCCAATTGACACACTACCACCACCACGTTATCAGGCGAACGCTTTAGCTGCACGGAGAGCACTCCCAATCAGTCAAGATTAGATAGTGCGTTCGCATTCACGCAAATGCCGACTGTACATAAGGAGCCACACTAAGTACATAAACATTCATCTATATCTGCACACACTCAAGTACATATAGCGATACATCCGTCCGTTTGAGAGCAGCCAAAATATCCAATGCAGATTATACACCCATGACTCAGCTCGGGAGTATGCTGCGCGCTCTAATCTAAGTAACTAACTAACTAGTATAGCATTAGTTTCATTTTCATTTCAACTCTCTTCGCTTCTAGTGGTGATAACTACACTACACTTGGGTCCATTTAGCTGCCTCTTATCAGCGTGCCAAATAACTCATTGAGCAAATATTATACTACTGCATTCAATACGCTTTCAATGTTGCCTTTGTCTCGCGGCAAACGACTTGCAGTGGAGGGGGAAGAGAGGCAGAGTGTGTTTAATTAATTACACAATGCACAGAGCAATGTTCTCGGCTAGAGTCAACATGCAACTACACGAACGTGGCATGTAGTCCATTAGAGTTGCCAGCCACACGTTCAACATTAGCCATGTTGCACGTACTTAGAAACTTGGAGTTGATTAAAGTACTATAAGTAGCAGCAAGTGAGCTGATCTTGTGCAGTAACTAAATCTTGGGAAGTGATGTAACCACTCATCACCTTGAAATGGGAGTAGAGTTTGCAACTCTAGCGTGAATCAAGTTGATCATAGTAGAGCTACTTCGGAGTTATAGCGGGGTACCAATGGCTTAAAGAGAACTGTGTGTATGCCCTACACTTCTTAGTAGAAGAACCTACATAATAGCTGAGTAGAACCTTATTTAAGGGCCTGGGCAGCCAACCACTTGAAGGCCTGACTGGTTGACTCAAAAACATTTGACGGAAGGAAGAACTAGCTCAACAGATAATCTCATTTTAAAACCAGAGCTGCTGCTGGTGCTCTCGCTGGACGAAGAGGAAGAACAACTGTCAGAGAAGGAGCAACGGAAACAGCAACAGGAGCTCGAGAAGGAGAGCTCCTCTATTCTACCACCTCTTAATCTCTTCTCTATTACCAGGTATACACCATGGAACTTGAAATAATTGAAAATATATTGAGTGTAAAGTGTTTCTACTTGTTGAAGATTCCACAGTTTATCACAATTATTAACTTTACTTTAAAGAGAATATTATCATGCAGTTTATTTTAATTTAATTTTAAATAAATTTTAAGTGAGTTTATTATATTTATTTACTATGATATGTATATGCTTCTTTTAAAGGGGAAAAATGTAATACCAATAATAAATATATTGAGTCTTTTTCAAGTTGGAATAATATCGAGAATAGTGCTGTCATTTCATTCACTAAACTTCGCCAAATGAATTTCCCTTTTCATGCTAGACAACAGTTTTAACTGAGAGAGCTACCCATAGTACTCGAATACCTAAGCCTATACCTATAACTATAACTATACCTATAACTATAACTATACCTATACCTATACCTATACCTATACCTATACCTATACATATACCTATACCATATACCTATACCATATACCCGTACCATAATCTGTGCTAATTTTCCAATACACCGTAAACAAAGCTCTTGAACTTTTCCACAAATTCTAAGCAACTGCTTGAGGTCTTAGTACACTGTTTGCAATACATATCTAGCATATAGACAGACTCTAGACTATAGCTTATCAGTAAGTGTAGTAGTTGTAGTTTCAATAAAATCAGAGCCTGAAGTTATGCATCACTTTTGAGTCGGAGCTGATGTCATTGACTCTAGTCTTGTCTTGGGTAAACATCAGTTGAACTGCCTAAAGTGCAGGGTTCCTTGGCATGGGAAGCAAGACTATACCCAAACGATTTTCATTTTGACAATAATAAACATATGTTCCTTACGCAAATCGAGAACTGGTTTACTCTATGCTGGTGGCTGGCTGAGCTTTAAAAATGTGTCCCACAGCTTATTTTATTAAGCTCTCTTTACGGGGGGTCAATTACATTATAAAAATAGTAAAATAGTAAAAAACAAAGAAATGGGTGAACCTGCTTTAAACCAGTCGGAAAGCGAAACAGAAAAGGGCCTCGAGTGAAGAATGATGAGACCTATAAATGACGTAATTTCTCAAGCGACAAACGAGACGAGACGAGGCGAGACAAGAGGAGAGACGAGTCGATTGTGGGCTATTGAACCCAACAGAGAGAGGAGAAGAGAACACTCTCTCCAGTCGATCTCTCTGGTCGATCGATTAATATCTTTGAATGCATTCAGTTCCACATTGACTGAGCCACAGACGTCTCTCTGGCAGCAGCATTTATATGCAAATTAATCAGTTGATCTTATTAGCCACAGAACGAACGGTCGGCAGACATACTAAAATTAGAATTAGAATTCGAATTACGAATTAGAATTGGTGGAACTAGTGGTAAACGTGGCTGAGAAGAGAAAGCAGCGACAACAACTCGTGGGCAGACACGCATTTCTAGGTCCATAAAGATTAAGGGAAAATGGAAATGGAAAATTCTAATGAGAAAAACGTTAGCATACAGAATCGATAATAAAACGCAGCTCAAGATGAAGATGCACTCTGCAGCTGCTGCCAGCATTTGGGTATATAAGACTGAACGGAGTGCAGCCTCAGCATATTCCTCAACGAGTCATGGCACACAGAGCAAGTGTACTCTGGCTAGGTGAGTGGCTGAGCCGGGTTCTAGCTAATCCTTTAACATATCCCCTCCTGCAGTTGTGCTCTCTTTGCTGGGCAGCGCCGTCAGCTTCCAGGAGAAGTCCCCTCATCCCATCCAGGGTCAGACACGCAACGATGGCCAGACGCAACAGCAGCAGCAGCAGCAACTGCAGCAGCAGCAGCAGCGGGGCAGGTGACCGAAGACCAACTGGTATCCACCCGTGGCATCGATGAGCATATACTGAAGACTATCGGTAAGGCTGGCTTCAAATACTTTGTGCCCTCCAGCTCGACGACTACCGCCAAACCGCCAGTACAACATCAACATCATTATTATTATAATTCAGAGGAGACCCAGCACCCGCGCCAATATGGTCTACCGCCAACCAGCCGTTACCCATGGCCCAGCTATCCGCAGCCACCACCACCGCAGCGTCCCTGGGTGCCACCATATAGTTCATGGCCATACGGAGGTTGGGGCGGTAATTGGGGTGGTGGCGGCGGCGGCGGCGGCGGCTATTATCCTGGTTACCCTGGCTATCCACGCTATCCCGGCTACCCCAATTACCCTGGCTATCCCGGCTATCCTGGTTATCCGGGCTATCCTGGATACCCCTTCTATCCCTTCTATCGCTCCTCACCCCCTGAGGAAGGCGAGACCAACGATGGAGTGGCTCCTCCCGAACTAACCCAACGCTCCATACCAGCCAGCTATCAGGCACGTGTGCTCGCCTCCTCAGGCGGCTTCATCCCGGGCAAATCCAGCGGAGACATACTACCACTCTATCAGCTGCTCAATGTGGCCAGAGTTTGAGTGACGAAGCGAACGGAGACTCCAAGAAATTGACGTACATTTTATGATGAATAAAGTAAAGTAATGGTATGACATGAGTTTCTAATGAGCAGAAGTAGTAGAGCCACAGGAAACTGGGAGAAAGTTTAAGAGGAAAGAATGCAGAATTGATGGCTGAATTCGGGTAGGAAGAGATTTAGGAATCATTTAAAATATGCAGTTAAAAATAATGGATAATATAAGCTACTATATGAGGTCTCTTATTAAGAATTTGAACCACTGTAGACAATCCTTTCTTATTGCACCTCTTTGGCATAATGTTCAGATTGTGTTTAATTTTCAGCCTCCTAACTATTGCAATCTCAGAAGAACGTGGATAGTCAGTTAGTCAGGACAAAGAGTTTCGTATATGTATGTAATATACACAGAATTATGCGACATTCTAATAGAGAGAATCTTTGAAGCATAGTTAAACTATTAACTATCAATTTCATCGGGTTCTATTAAGAGTTGAAATAGGATAAACTTTAGCCATATACAATCTTACAGTATGTATATGTCCAACTGAAACTTGGTTCATTTAAGTTCAAAGTCTTGTATAAATACTGACTGAAAGAGTAGTTTACTCGACAAATATCCCGGGAGGTATTTACGCTATTTACTATTACAATCTAAGCTAAAAGTTGATAGTCAGTCAGGACAAAGAGTTTCGTATATGTATGTAATATACACAGAATTATGCGGCATTCTAATAGAGAGAATCTTCAAAGGGAATTATCTATTTCATCGGGTTCTCTTAAGAGGTGAAATAGGATAATTTAAAACTTTAGCTATACACAATCTTACAGTATGTATATGTCCAACTGAAACTTGGTTCATTTAAGTTCAAGGTCTTGTATAAATATTGACTGAAAGAGTAGTTTACTCGACAAATATCCCGAAAGGTATTTACGCTCTTGCAACTGAACTCTATGTATAGAGCCCTTTTAGATACTACTTCTTGAGAACCATATACACTTATTTACATACGTCTAATAATGGCAATTTGATAAGGCTAAAGCCGGTATGCTCGGTATACTATACGTTCCGGTATTTCACCAACAAATCGCCGTCAATGGCCGCATGAATGATTGTTGAATCGGTTTGCACTTAATGATCATTATCGTCGTCGACAACTTCTCTCCGATTGCGAATTGTGTATAAAGCACATGCAAATGCCCACAATTCGATTTCGAGACGCTGTCCAACTGGATGATGAATGAAAAAAAAACAGCACATAAAATATGAAACACAAAATCTGTTGGAACAATCTTGAGCTGCTGACTCACAATTTGTCCAGCAATCCGGCTGACGCATAGCAGGTTTTTAGATCCCCGAAGTGGCAGAGAAAAGCAGAAACGACAATGAGCAACTGAATTTGTTTAAATCTTATATATATATAAGGCCGCTGCCAATTATATTGGTCGAGTGCTGGTGACTGATCTTAAATGCAAATTTACAATTGCGAAAAAAACACAGCTGTTGGCAAAACACTTATTCGTTTACCTTAATTGAATGGAACCCGGTCCCAGATATTCAGCAATTACTTCGTTATACTTTTCTTCTTATTTACCTCTGCAGAAAAAACCCTTAGTTGACACTTTGTTGCAGCACTCGACGTCGCCGTTTTGCCGTTTTTTATTTGCAGTCTTTTTCGGTAATCTTAATCCCAGCGAAACACACGTTCTCGTACTCGTTCAACCGACAAGCGCTACAGCAATGGATCGACAGAGCTCCATCAGCTGAGGTGGCCCATAGGAACTGGCGCTGTATACGTGCTCGCTATAGTGCAGACCCGTCCGAATCGAAATTTACGATAGCCGCTGTGTTTTATTGTCTGTTTAGCTGGGAAAGTGCAGAGTGGGGTATATTGGGTTTCTATTAAGATTTTACGTATGCAAATGGGAAACTCTTCAATCTCGAATGCAAACCGATTTAAGTTAACAATAAAAACTTGTCAAATCATATATGAGAGCTGTAATTCGAGCTAATTTAAATTAAGAATGAAAACTCTTGAAATAAGTTAAGCAGTCTTTCATTTAAACTAATTTAAAAGAGAAACTAAAATGAAATCTCTAATTTAATGAAATAAAATCTCTAATTTAATGAAATGAAATCTTTAAGTTAATGAAATGAAATCGCTAATTTAATTTAAACTAATTTAAAAGAGAAACTGAAATGAAATCTCTAATTTAATGAAATGAAATCTCTAATTTAATTTAAACTAATTTAAAAGAGAAACTGAAATGAAATCTTTAATTTAATGAAATGAAATCTCTTATTTAATTTAAACTAATTTAAAAGAGAAACTGAAATGAAATCTCTAATTTAATGAAATGAAATCTCTAATTTAATTTAAACTAATTTAAAAGAGAAACTGAAATGAAATCTTTTAGTTAATAAAATGAAATCTCTAATTTAATGAAATGAAATCTCTAATTTAATAAAATGAAATCTCTCATTTAATGAAATGAAATCTCCAATTTAATGAAATGAAATCTCCAATTTAATGAAATGAAAGCTCTAATTTAATGAAATGAAATCTCTGATTTAAGCCAATTAAAATAAAAACGAGAACTTTTGAAATCAGCTCATAAATTCTTAAGCTATTCATTTTTAACTATACTATATATACTCTATATTTCCATGGAAATATGTTATTTGTAGTCTGCAGTCTGCTTTTTATCACTTTCATGTGGAGAAGAGTTCGTTTTTTACCGTTTACTTTGCAGTTTTCCCCAAGTCACCAAGTCACGTCTGCCATCAACTTTTTAGAGGGTATCATACATGTCGCCGTGACTGTGCTTGCGATCACGAACGGTATCTGTCTTGCCAATGGCTTAATGCCTGACTCATGGCCATGGCCAGGTCCGAACAGTATCTTATCTGGATTGTGTGTGGTTTCTAGGAATAAAAGGAAACAATGCCATAATGCCAATGCAATTCCACAAGTGTTAACATTGCTGTGCCCAGAATAGAACACCCTGTATATACAGGCACTATCACTAATGGCAGTTTAGTTGATAAGGCAAACAACGATAAATGGAACGCTTAATTTTTGATCATAAAACAAGAATAATGAACGGTATGATAAATCGAAGAAATCACTCACACCTGACCAACTGTGATAGCAGTTGAATGCAAGAATTGCAATTAAGAGCGAGCAGTTGGATTCAATTGTAAGTGTTGAGTCCATTGTGCAGATGCAAGAAGATTACATCATATCCATTAGAAGCGCTTGGGCTTTTGCTTTTGCTTTTGTTTTCTTTTCTTTTCATTTTCATTTTGATTTGGTGTTTCTTTTCTTTGCCAACTTCCAACTCAATTAATTCTGTGTGTGAGGCAATGACATTGAAGTTAACGCTTCGCAGGCTTCGCCCCCCGCTCCACACACACACACACACACACACACACACACAATGTGCACAGCTGTATTTGTATACACAATATTTGGCAAATGTTGTGAGGGGGAGTGGGGGAGGGGGCCTCTGCTTTGTCGATCGCTTGCATTTGGAAGTTAAGCCGCTTAGCGTCTTATTGCCCCACTGAAACAGACGCAATTGAAAATGGGTCAAACCAATAGAGCGACGCCATTGAAATTGAAATTGAACATGAAATTCGATACAGTTTCAATGATACACTGCACTAAATATATGCATGTACATATATAATTACACTATTACGTAGGCCAATGGGGTTCAGTGGAGAGTGGAGGAGAGTGGGAACCCACGCAAAGAGCGTCTCCCAAGTTGACACGCTTTGTTTGTGTTTGTTCCTGCTATAAAACTGAGCAAACAAACACAGACAGCAAACTGTATGTGTGTGTGTGTGTGTGTGTGGGCTAAGGAAATGTGTACAGGAAGCGAAAGAGCTGCTTAAAAGCAAATGCCAGCGGGGTTAAGATGCGGCCACCTGGAGGCAGACGATACGGCAATGCGACGCACATTCACGTAAACCAGATTTGTGCCTGCTCGTGTCCAAGTTCAAATTGTGCAAAAGGAAAGAAAGTAGTTGCCAGCCGCCGCAAAGAGCACAATAAAAAACAGCACTAACAGCAGATCGCGACCTGGGCAAACCGGCAGAACAGCTTTTTTGTTCGAACTTCTCTTGTTATATTTATTTATGATTTTTTTAGGTGTCTTCATCATTTGCCACTCTCAAGGATGCCGCAAAGTTGTTTCTATTCATATGCAAAAAAAAAAAGATACTCCCATGTGTGTTGCTCTAATTAGATGTTGGTTTTCTATTTTGTACTACATCCGTAACGGTAGATTAGCGCTGGCAGACGCCGCATATTGGCATTTAGAAGTTGGAGCCCCAATACATACATTATGATGTTTGTAAATATGAAAGCAAGTACATAATTTCACTCACACTGAATTTCTTTTTTGATCGAGTACCGTTAGTTTGACCCGCCGCAACGACAATCAACAAAAATTACAAAACGATCGACTAGACACTTGTTGCTTTTGTGGCCGCGACACTTGTTTTGCTATCTCTTTTGGGCTTTGGCACGCGCTCAGCATTTAAATTTTGTTTGAGCCCCAAAAAAGTTCTTGAGCGGCAGCAGCTCTTGAATAATAAACAAATATATACAACGTTAAACAGAGCCCGACGATAGCAAGCGCACCTTGCAAAAGTTAAAACCTAACTGAAGCACCATTGCCGCCACATTTCGCATGTCAACAAGAGACATTTGGCGTTTTTGCGCCAAAATTGGCACTTTATTTATGTGTTGGCGCAATGGAATTAGCTCGTTACGTCGCTAGCCTTAACTTGAGTTCAAATTAATTGCAAGCAATATACAAATAATACAATTTCTTCTGTTGACTTCACAAGCACATCTATTTTCCATCTGAAGGCTATTGAACAAGATATTTAGTGGGCTATTGTAGCGACAATAACGGGGTTATGGCATGCACTAAGGTTGTGAATTTGGCTAACTAGGGTTGTGCACTTGGCTAACGCTTACCTTTTTTGCGCGCCAATAAGACTCATATGTATACTTTGTGCGGTTGTTTCTGTTGTTAGCCCTGTTATTATTAACAATGTAGAAGCATTTTCCAGACCAGTGGCCCTTGTTTTATTCATTTTCTCACACTTTATTAATTATCGAATGGTAACATGACAAGAAACTTCGCTGTTAGATAGATTGCTTGGCGTATGGTCTATCGATAAACAATTTAAGGCGGGAAACAGTATTTTAAATGGATGAGCTTATTGAGCCTTGTCACTCTTATCGAGTAAAACAGCAAAATGAGCCAATAAAAGCTTAAAAATGTTATATTTATTCATTGTACACGCATTCGTTAATTTCACTTCACCAATTTATTTTTATAACAATATGTGGCCTATACACTAAATACTTCTTTTTTTTAATAGGTATAACACAATGTTTCAGTTGATTTGATCTTTAAAACTAAAAAGAATGCAAGAACTGTGTGTAAAATGTTTCAATTTGATGTGTTATTTTTAAAAGTTAGCGTTCCTCAACAACTCTTAGTTCATTTGATTAGATCAAACTAAAGCCCTGAGTTTGCTGTATCGCTTGGTGTAACTTAAACCTAAGTCTTTCCTTGGTCCTATAGCGAGGCAGGTCTAACAAATTGAAGCAAGTATGGGCTACAGGTAGATAACGTTCATCCGTTGTGGGTTGTATCGACATCTGTGTAGTAAAGTAAAGATAATTTCGATGGATTCACTCGGAGTTTACCGTCAATTTACCTTTTCTATACCGCTTATAGGTATGCGATCACTGCCTGTCAAAAAGAGCAAGAACTTTTTCTTCTCTTCTAAGGGCAGTTCGTGAAATACTTCCCAGAACCATGTTATCTAGAAGATATAAATGAATTTACTCTAAACTATATTTGTGTTTCCAAATAAAGCATTACCGTTTCGTCACCGGATGTATAGCCTTCCTTGTAAACACAAGTTTCTTCCAACTGCCGCCAATCGTAGTCTTCATTGCCAGTCATAACGGCCATTAATTCCTGCGGTAGGAAAATCCTAAACACACGTCCTAAACAAACCTTCATGAAGCCTTCGTGGAATCCGCGGTATTGCGTTTCAACGGATTTGTTGAATGTAAAATCTACATAAAGATCTACAAACTCCTTTCTGTAAATATTTGTGTTGTAGTAAAAATATTTTGCATAATTTATAGGCTCACTTGTTTTCCTGCGTGACCGGTATGTTGCTTCCATTAGGTTTAAGTTCTATGATCGTAGGCACTCCATATAAATCACGTGAGACTTCAAATGTTAAGTCGAAGACATCTTGAAAGTCGTCACCGTCATAGTCTAATAGCGATTGCATTGAACTTGCCTCAGTCGGCGACAGTTCCCAAAGATCAATTAGATCGATCGGCTTACCCAACAGTTTTTTATATAACGCCGTTGGAAAGGGCAGGTTTACTAAAATGAAATTATATATGGCTAGCCCGCAGAGCACTCCGATTAGGAAAAACATTTTCTCCGACTCAAATGAGAGGTCTGCAAACCACACGACATGGGATTCTTCATTTTCTTTGAACATGCCATATTTCGGATCCATGAGATCCTTCACCAGCAGCAAAAAGAATTCTTTTCGTACACCACCCGCATCTTCGGCCTCCTCGTCCATAAATCTGATTTTCAACGGTTTCTTGAGATCTGCTGCGGTGCATCTCGATATCTCTCGTATCGCATCTGACACGATATTTTCTCTTGTCACACATAACATAATATAGTAAGTGTGACGTCCTGAGGTGAGTAGATTAAATGCTTGTTCCCGAGTGACGGTGTTCATGGCAGAGTGCATCGAGACAACCTGATCCGCTTGAAGCAGTCCTATTTTAGCCATCACGTCGAATAAGAATGGATAGTTGCAAATATTAAACTCGACAGCGGTATCTGAATACATCCAGCGCAGATACTCCTGCTGTATCTGTATATAGTCCAACAGGTCTGGCCATTGGAATAGCGTATAGTGGACTCTGTCAGTTGAACTACGCGATTCGTTCGCGATAAACATGTACTCCAAATGACGCACCACCGACTCCAAATCCGGACTGTACGGTAACACCTAGGAATGCAATTCAGTTAGAAAGGTTAAAGAAATAATTGCGATTCGCTTACCTTTCCCTTATCTTCTCTACCCGGCACAACGCCCATTTTAAAACTTATGATGTATATCACAGCGTTGACATAGATGCGTATTACTCGCTCAAGGTGCTCAACTGGCACCAGAGTCCACCATTTCTCTAACAAGTTTCGAGGGCTATCCTTGAGATTGTGAAAGGCTCTGGCGTATGGTACATGTAGTGATCTATAATTTTTGATGTTAACAAATTCGTGATATAATGGCAGCAATAAATATATGCGCAAGCTCTCTAGAGATGCCGGTGATGTAACCAAAGAATCCATCAGCTCTATCGTTATACCATCCCAGATCTAATTAGAGTCAATACTATAATATAATATTTTCAAGATTCACGCATTGACACCTACCACATTGCTAAGGCTCGGATGCTCAATAGTACGCAATTTATCGAACGCCAACTGACCAGCAATCAAATCCGATCCGAAGTTGACGCCAAAACAACCAAAATGACTATCCGGACCTTTCAAAAATGAACCATTTATGCAGGCCTGGTTCTTGAATATCGTTTCAATGGCTTGCATTAAATCCAGATCGATTGACTGGCTTCTTCTGAACTCTATACTCTGTTTAATGAGGTCGTCCGTTAGCGTCAGTATCTGTATGTCAGGTCTGAAAGCGAAAAGCAGGAGTTAGTGCCAGCATCTGATGTGAAATCAACTCACTTACTTGTGAACACGCTGATCGACTGGTTCAATATTTACTCGTACGGCACTCACAACCGATTGATCTCCTCCTGCAAAGATTTGATGTATGACTCCACCGATCTTTCTTTTGTCGGTATCCCGCTGCGGTGATGGCGCTGGCGATACCCATGGACCTTTAATTATTACTGGCGTATGCATATTAGTTATGGTGCCTATTCCCAACTGCCCTACGCCGTTGTAGCCGAAGCAATAGATCCGACCACGCTTTGGTACCAACGCCAGTGTATGTCGACTTCCACAAGACACCTGGGTAACAGTACTTCCCATGAGTTCCATTATCATGCGAGGCAGCATCTCATTGAACCGCGAGCCATGTCCCAACTGGCCATGGCCACCAGCACCAACAGTGAATACGCCGCCCACATTGGTCAGAAACACGGAGAATTCATCGCCGCAGGCTATATGGCGTACACCCGAATTGCATAGCGTATTTAAAAGCGTAGGGAGGCATCGATTCTCTTCATCCTGGACGCCCAATTGGCCACAAGTATTGAGTCCCCAGCCGTAGACTGAGCCCGACATCGAAACGGCAAAGGAGTGATGGGCGCCGCAAGCAATATTTGCCACTGGAAGGCCTAACAGATTGATTTTCATAGGCAGATCGACTTGATACAATTCTCTAGGTGAACGGATGCCTAGTTGGCCAACAGCATTGGATCCCCACGCATACAGCTCACCACCTGCAATAGTGAAACAGAATATGGTTCTGGGTTTGGCTTTTGTCTAACTTGAAAACTTCTTACAGTTGCATAGAATTAGGTTGTGATTCTTCCCGCATGCAATTTGCACCACAGTCTTTGTTACAAGAGTCCGTATGATCTTTGGCTTTTCCAAAACAGCCAGATTGTTTTGCAGACCCAACTGGCCGTATCTGTTGGAACCCCAGGCAAATATCTGCCCCCATTCAGTCAGTGCCAAGGAATGATGCCCGCCGCACGCTATTTGAGTTATGATATAATTCTGCAGCTCGGGTACCAGTACTGCAATCAAATAATGGCAACAATCGAGAAAAAAAAGAACAAGAAGAGAGTAGTTATAGCTGTCAGTGTAACCACGCGAACGTGCCATGTGATGAGGGATGTGAGAGGGAATGAAGGGAGCAAGTGTACACAAACGACAAATGGAATCATAGTACATACGAAATGGCAACATACGTGGCCTTTTGGTGGAAGAATTGTGTCCCAGCTGGGCGTAATCATTGCTGCCGCATGAGTATACTTTGCCGTTGACGCTTAGGAATAGCATGTGCTTTTCCCCGGTGGCTATGTCCTTTATATACGAGTCCGGCGCCCAGGTTATCGGCATCGGCGACGTTATCTAAAAGCAGAGATAAAGTCATCTCAGTCATCGCAGTAGGCGATATTTTTTCTTTGGTTTTGAACACTTACACACTCGGCGTCCACACCGGCCTGGCCCAACTGCCCGAACGTGGTATCGCCCCAACAGAATAAATCCATTTTGACGCTTTACCGTTTCTTCTAAATTACCGCTTCGGATTTGTCAAGTTGTTTGTTGCAGTTGTTGTCGTTGTTAGCCAAATTTGGGAGTTCCCCCCGCTTTTCCAAGTGCTTCAATGGGCTGCACTATCAGTGAACATTCGAGAAAGCTCCACTGCAATCAAATCAGTCATTGCGGACATGCGGTTTTTTCAATCTCTTACTTTACGGTTCTTCGTTCTTGCTTAAACCAAACGGCGGTACTTTGGTCGACACTACTGTTGTTGTAATTGTAACAGGAGAGATCGATCCCGCTGGCCTGAATTTTGACAGCTATAAATGTGTTCCCTAACGTAACAGTAAATGCCCAGATCGCGGGATAAAAATTACTGAAAATTTGGTTCTATAAAAAATAACAAATTATAACAAATCAAAATCGCAACAACAAAAGAAATAGATAATGAAAGCGCTGCCAACTAATGCGAAAGCTTGTAAGCTCCGTTTCCACTAAGAACAACCGCTAATGCAAGGTTATCGATAATTTAATGCACATTCCAACTGCTAAACTGTTGCTAATCTAACGACTATTGAAATGAATATATGTAAAATGTAGTGTAAAATGGCGGTGTAATTAATACACACACAACTGCGTTGTATAAACAAATATTCAACACTTTCAATAAAATCGCATCGATTAATCGAAAAGTGGACAGGGCTTTTTTACAGTTGGCGAATTTTTGCCGGCAAACAACAGTGAGCGATGACTGGACTCTGTCCTTTGTTCAATTAAATAGCGGAGTGGAAGAATAAAGCAAAACATAATAGCGATTAGAGACGATAATAGACTGGATAAACCGCGCAATTGAAAATTTAACTTCTAACGGTTATCAATTCGACTTTCATCGCCGAAAATAAACCGGTTATTTAAGCTGTTCCGCACGAAGAGGTGTGGAAGAGGCCGTAATAGCTCATTGATTTTCTGTTTTCCCAAATCTTGCCACGCGAACAAAGATGCAAGAGGCATTTGTGAATATAAACAATATACCCACGCATATAATAACGTGGGGCAAATGGATTGAGGAGTCCTTCACCGATGAGCAGGAGGTTGTTATCTGCATAACAGGCAATCCAGGCCTGCCAGGCTTTTACACTGAGTTTGGCGGAGAACTGCAAAAGGCACTGGGCTCCGATGGCCACAATTTACCAGTTTGGGTAATTGGTGAGTGTAGCTGCTGCTAATCTGAAAATCTCTAATTGAGTTCATCTCTTTAGGTCATGCTGGACATGATGATCCACCGGAGGCGAGCATACGTGAGGTGCCACAGCTCAGTGGCAACCAGGAGTTGTTCAATTTGGATGGGCAGATAAAGCACAAGATCGAATTTATTAAGAAATATGTTCCAAGTCATGTAAAGATACATTTGATTGGACATTCGATAGGCGCCTGGATGATTCTGCAACTGCTTAAGGAAGAAGAGATACGCCAACGCATCAAAAAGTGCTATATGTTATTCCCCACAGTGGAACGCATGATAGAGTCCCCCAATGGCTGGCTTTTTACGAAGATCGTCATGCCACTATATTCCGTATTTGGTTACATCTTCTTCTACATATTCAATGCGCTGCCCGTCTGGTTCCGCATCCTACTGATACAGATATACTTCTTGATCTTCTCCATACCCAATCAATTCACTGGCACCGCAATTAAGTACGGTAAGCCCTCAGTGGCGGAGAAGGTGGTGTTCTTGGCGGACGACGAGATGGCGCGGGTACGAGGCCTACAGCGGGAATTGATTCAGGAGCATTTACATTTGCTGACATTTTACTATGGCACCACAGATGGTTGGGTGCCAGTCTCCTACTACAATCAATTAAAATTGGACTTTCCTCAAGTGGACGCTCGGTTGGACAGCAAAAAAATCGCTCATGCATTTGTATTGCGTCATTCCAAGCCAATGGCAAGCATTGTTAGCCACATGATACAGCAGAATATCAACTGAACAAGTGAATGGATCATTTACACAATTGTTGCCTAATCCTAAGTTAAAAAGTTAAACTCTCTCTTATTTGTTTTATATATTACTACTACTTTGTACTATTCTACTTACACTGGACTACTAAAAGGTAAATCTCGAAACTTGTGGAGGAAATAAATTATTAAATTATTCCCAATGAAGTGTTCTGTTTCTACAGTTGGAACAGTATGTTATAGTATTTATTCATATGTATCAAGATATCATACTTGTTAAGTGCAAAATTATTGATTGCGTTTGATTCGCTCTTAATTGCTGGCTGCTGATCCCGAACGAGATCTGGAACGGCTGCGTGACGGAGACCTTGAGCCGGACCCAGAACGCGAACGTGAGCGCGACTTGGATTTGGATTTCGAGCGTGAGTGGGAACGAGAACGTGAACGCGATGCTGACTTCGATTTGGAGCGTGAATGCGAGCGCGAACGGGAACGAGATGCCGATTTTGATTTTGATCTGCTGCCCGAACGGGACCGCGATCGGGACACGGACTTGGAACGCGAGCGCGAACGCGAACGAGAACCAGACTTGGAGCGTGAACGTGATTTCGAACGGGAACGTGACCGGGATCGTGATCTATCCGACTCTCCCCCAGATTCAATGCGATTCTTTGCACGCTTGCGTTGGGCAACACCATCGCTGGCGCTTCCGCTGCGACTCCTGCTGCGTTTGCGTCCTCGATCACTGCCACTGCCGCTGCCGGAACGACTGCCACTGCGACTGCCGGAGCCAGAACGGCTTCTGCTGCGGCTACGCGCACTACCACTACCACTGCCAGAACGACTGCCACTGCGACTGCCACTACGACTGCCAGACTTGCTGCGTCTACGACTTCTGCTTCGGCTGCGACTATGTTTGTCATCGCTCTCAGATTCGCTAGTGGATATGGTTTCCTTGGAGACAATCTTGAGCCGCTGCTTAGCAGACAGTTTCTCCTTGGACTCCTTGGCGCTCTGCTGTTTCTTGGACTTTTTACGCGGTTTATCCCTGCCACCACCAGATTCCTCTTCACTATCGCTCTCATATTTTTCCGTTTTACGCTTGCGTCCACTGCCCTTCTTACGCTCACCCTTCGGCTTCTTCTTTCGCTCGTTGCCCGACCTCGCTCCATCTCCACTGGCATCCGTGCCAGAGATATAATCATCTTTACGCGGACGTCCGCTGCCTTTTTTGCGCTCTTTCTCGGTCGGCATGTCGGCAATGATTAACAAATTCTTGGTCTTCTCCACGTACTCCTGTCGCTTGGCCAATAGTTGATCCCGCGACGTTTTGGCATCCTCTTCGCGCTGCTTGCGCTGTTCCTGCACCTTCAGCTTGAAGGCTTCGCGTTCCTCCTCCTGGCGACGCCGCAGCATGCGTTCCTCTTCGTCAATGCGACGTGCACGACCCACATGGTATTGGGCCTGCGATAGCAGATCCTGACAGGTGTTGGCCTCCACGGCAGCCACCTCAATGTTGAAGCGCGTCTTGTCGCCATGCACAGACAAGTATTGGAAGTATCTAAGGAATAGATAAATGCATCTGTAAGTGTTTCCCAAACGACCAATTATAGGCAACTTACTTCTGCGCCAACTCCAGTTCATGCACCGCCTGTAGCACCACCTCCAGCGTGGACTTTTCATCTTTGAGTATGGCCATGGCCAGTCGAGACAGCACCACGGCAATATTGAAAAGTAGCACAGTGTCTTGAGGCGCCACACGACGTGCCTTTAGCAGCACGGCTTTGGCCTCCACCAGCTTATTGGCCCGCAGATAGGCGCGAGCGAGGTACTGCATCACTTCGATGTTGTTGTGCTTGTAGAACTTCTTCATGCAGTTCTCGTACATCTGTATGGCACTGATATACTGCTTCTGCTCCACATAGATGTGGGCAATGTTCAACCAGACGTCGCAAAAATCAGCAGTCGCTTCACGCACCTGGGCAAAGATGTCGCGTGCCTCGATGACGCAGCCCTTGTGGGCCAACACGGCGCCTATGCCATTGGTGGCCCAAATGTTTCTTGGATCCGTGCGCAGCACCTGGAAAACCGCAGTTTAATATAAAGTTGCAGACTAAAATAGTTTTCTCAGTGCTTTACCTGCTTGAAAATGGCCAAAGCTTTCTCTTGGTGCTTCCGCTCTTTCTCCTTGTCACGACTGGGTTGATGCAGTGTTTGCAGCGAGAAATTGCCAAGGGCAATCAGCGAGTAGGCATCCGTTGATGTTGCCGGATTTTTAAGTATAGTCTCAAAGTTCTTTTGCCCCAGAGCAAATTGCATTTTGGCCAAATGGAGATTGCCCAGAAGCGATCTGGCGTCCGGATTGTCATTGTTGATATTGAGAGCATCCTTGAAGAAATCGGACGCAACAAAGATCAAACCCTTGTCGCGGGCCATGCAGCCCAAGCGTAGATAGCAATCAATGTAGTTAGGATGTTCCTTGAGAATCTCCTTGTACAGTTTATCGGCCACATCGAAGCTGCTCATGGCCTCATTCAGGCGTGCTAGATTGTACTTCATGGTCACCTGAATAGACTCGTAATATTTAACATCCTTATCCATCTCAGAGCTGGCATGTTGCAGCGCCGACTCCAGCGTATCCTTGGCCATTTTTAGATTGCCCAAGCGATAATGAAGCGAAGCCACATTATTCTGAATCTCCGCCGGAATCTCATACTTGGCCTTATCTCGCAATATGCTGGACGCAGTGCCATATGCACTCAGTGACGCCTGTAAATCATTCTGCTCCAATATCTGTGCCAGCTCAATCCAGGCTTCAATGTCCTCCGGGAACTGCTCGGTAACCTTCTTGAGGTGCGTCTTGGCCATGTCACGCTTCGTCTGCGAATTGGAGTGTGCATACAGTGAGCCCAGAATCTTCATGGTCTCATAGTTGCCCGGCTGAATCTTCAACACCTTCTCAAAGCACTGAGCTGCCTGTAGGTGAGAAAATAATAACAAATTTAATGATTGTCAGTGGATTCTTTAGAAAAACCCTTTCTTACGTTTTCAGTGTCGCCGCGATAGATGTACATCTGTCCAAGTCCATAGTGGGGCAGCACAAAGTTAGCAGGCGCAATCTGTGTGGACTGATAGTAGTATTGGAAAGCCTGATCGTAGTCGCTCTGCGCGTGAAAGCTTCGTGCCAACTGGTAACAACTCTCAGCGCGCATGGCTTCGTTTTCGGTATTGTGGAAGGCGTGCAGTGCTAGATGGTGGACTTTCTGGTAGTCCTTCTTGAAGAAGAAATGATTAGCCAAATGATTTAATACCATGGGATTAGCATTATCGATGGTGTACGCTTTGGAAAGCATTTGAACTCCCAGTTTATTGGATTCCGGCTCCAGTTGATTTAGTTTGAGTACCGCAAGACCAATCAAGGCGCCCACACATTGCTGATCCAGTTGCAGAGCACGCTCAAAGGCCAATTTAGCCTTTTCCGGATTGCCCATTTTGAGGAAACAGTGAGCCATACCTATGCGCACATTAGCCGGACAATTGGGATTCGTTCGCAAAGCCTTTTTGTAGAACGCCATGGCGCCGCGATAATCCTTGCGATTGAATGCAATGCAGGCTTTACCCAGCAAGGAGGGTATATTCGAAGGCGATTGATTCAGCACAAAATTGAATTGAGCATCTGCTTGATCCATTTTATCACCCTCAAGCAGGCAGAAGTAGGCACGTCCCAACAGATGGCTTTGGTCGTACATAATGATCTTATCTGCATTGGTATAGAGATTGGTGGCCTTCATGAAAAGTTCGCGCTTCTTGTCCTTGGACTTCTCCCGGTAGGCTTCCTGCACATAATGTGCAGCCAGCATGTCCAAGGCGCGCATCTGATCCGTCTTAAAATCACGGTAATCAATAGTGCCCTTCTCCCGAGCTGACTCCAGCAGCGTAATGAAGTCATCAGTCTTCTTTTGCTTGTAGTACGCCAACTGCAGGTATAGAGAATTATGATTAGCCATGTGGCTGCCGGTTGGATAAATATTTGCAGATAACACTTACCGCCACATTAACCCACACATGTAGCGGAGCACGCTCCTGCAGCAGGATGCTGAACACCTCAGGGCATTCTGGCAGTTGATCCGGGTCTACCTCGATGACCTTTAAAATAAAGCATAATTTTTTTTCATCATTTGCTGCAAACACAATGCGGTACAGACTGCCTGAAAACTTACCTCATCGGTGTCCTGCAGGGGAATTTCGATGCACGCGGACATTATTGCTGCTGTGGTGGCTCAAGAGCCAAACAATTAGATGCTTAACTTGTTTTTATTACTACAAAAATGCAACAATTTATTTTTTTGCGACGCGTTCGCAAAATAAATACAGCCGAAATATCGATTACCGGTGTTTCTTTGTGTGTGTAATCGATAGCTGTAATCGCACATCGCACATGGTGACGATATGATGTTATCACATAATTGTTCCATCTCTAGCTGATATTTTGTTTATAGACAAAATGATGTAGTGTGAAAATTTGTATATTTGGCCTAAATTTCAATCAAAATATGTGTTAGGTTGCAGCAAAAATGAGGTGTGGCCTCTGGCGTGGTGGCGTGTTCCAAGTGGCGTTTAATACACGCTCTAAATCAACAGTAAATCAATCTGGAGCAGCAGCAGAGCTCCTGGCAAAACACGTATACAAACAAATCCAAACAGATGTTTTTTTGCAGTTACGTAAGGGTTGTGAAAGCATACCTAAATTGGCGCTAAATTTCACAAGTGAATGCAGTAGTAATCAGCTGTGCCGTCCACAGCATGCTCTAAGGTCCGGCTTCCCATATATAATAACAAAACGTCATTTCGCAAGCTATTCTCGGTACTCAGCGAGCACAATCATGAACTCGTACTGCAAAGAGCTGACCCTGATGGACTACGACATCATTGGGTTTGATTTGGATGGGACACTGCTGCGCTATGATCTGCAGGAAATGACAACGCTGATTTACAATACACTTAAGCAATATCTCGTGGACCAGAAGGGACATTCGCGGGCTTTGCTGGAGAAGACTTTGGACATGGACTTTTTGCAGAAGGGCCTTATGCTGGACGGACCACGTGGCAATGTTCTGAAGCTGAGCAATGAGGCAACCATACTGCGCGCTTCGCATGGTACAAGATTGCTGAGTGATAGTGAGATTGAAGCAGCCTATGGTCCTGAACGGCGCTGGGACGTGGCCACCGCCTTCTACAATGACCCGCTGTCCACATGGAATGGTCCAGCCGCTAGCCAGATGCGTACGCTTCTCGACTACTTCGACATGCCGGCAGCTTTGGTTTTTGCGCAAGCGGTGGACATAATCGATAAAGACAGCGGTCCAAATGGTGCACCCAAGGAATACAAAGTTTGGCAAGATCTGCTGGATGCACTTATGCACAATTACAGCCGGGACAACTTTACCAACGATAAAAGTCTATACTTTAAGGCTATGCGTGCTGAGCCTCAACGCTATGTTCTGCCTAGCAGTAAAAAGCTAATCACTTGGCTAGCAGAACTGCGTGCCAATGGTAAGAAACTGTTCCTCCTGACCGGCTCGAACATTGATTTCGCCAATTTGACTGCGACACAGGCGCTTGGCAAGAACTGGCAGCAGCAATTCGATTTTGTGGTGACATATGCCAAGAAACCAGGCTTTTTCACACTCCAGCGGCCATTTATGAACGTGGATCTGGATGCTAAGCGTGAGGTTTCCGGCAGTGAGCTGAGTCTACAGGTGGAACTACAATCCGGCGAAATATACTCGCAGGGTAACTGGCATCAGCTTCATCAAGCCATGGCTAAGCTGTTGAAGAAGGATGTAGGCAATGCACGTGCGCTCTACTTTGGGGACAATATAATACAGGATATATTCACTCCAGTCAAGCATCGCGACTTTGATACGGTGGCCATAGCTGAAGAGCTCTTTCTAATGGATCAGTCAGACTATCCGTTTAACAAGGTGTTGACCTCGCGGTTTTGGGACTCGTATTTCTCTATTGACAATACACCTACGCTATGGTCTGGATTCATTGCCAACTATGCCCAAATCTGTGTGTCTTCCATGGAGCAAATGGCGCAGATATCGCCCACGGAGCGAATCGTATGCACCAACGTCAATGGCTTTTATCCATCGTTGCCCCAACAGCTGCTGAGCAGCAACCTGACGGCAAGCTGGCACGGCGGCGGCTCCGACTAGTAAATACAATCATAAATCTTAGCGCGTAATCATTCCGTTGGACTTTCGCCTGCAATTTGATCTGCATACAGATTGAAGCTATAAAAACTATACTCGATACGGCAATAGATTACGTAAACCCCGTAGCACAATTCAACCAAGTATTCGGCTCAGAGTGTATACTATATAAGTGCACAACTGAGGCAAACTATGTAATGTATTGCATATGTAGTATTCAAACGATTTCTATTAACTAATCCTAACTATAAGACGGAATTGCCTTCAACATTTGTGAATGTAGAAATTCTAAGCAATTTAACGAGCTCTGCTCTGTGCCAATCCCAGTCAGGTCTCGAAATTAACAATGTAAATGACTTTAATAAACTAAATTTCTCATTGATATTCGATGCGTTTTTACTTATTTATACACTTTATATGCAGCTAAGACTTGTGCAAACTGAAAACAGAACAATACATAGAGAAACTGCGCATCTGTTTCCATCTTATAGGAAATTGCACATTACGACAATAAATACGTTGATTGATGCCAATTTAAACCCTCTCCACGGCCAAGGCAATGCCCATGCCGCCGCCAATGCATAGGGATGCAATGCCACGACGTCCGCCGGTGCGCTCCAGCGCGTAGAGCAACGTGACCAAGACACGTGCTCCGGAGGCACCAATGGGATGACCCAATGCAATAGCTCCACCATTCACATTCACCTTGCTGGCGTCCAGCTTCAGGCACTGCAGCACGGCCAGCGATTGGGCAGCAAAGGCCTCATTCAGCTCATATAGATCCACATCATCACGGCTCCAGCCAATTTTTGCCAACTGCAAGTAGTTGGAATTTTAATCAAGTTATACATTTGCATTTTGGAAAACTTACCAGCGATTCTACTGCCGTTACTGGCCCAATGCCCATCACTCTGGGCTCAATGCCACTCTGTGACCAGCCCACAATCTTGGCTAGTGGTTTCAAGCCGCGTCGGCTGACTTCTTCGCCAGACATGAGCAGCAGTGCAGCTGCCGAATCATTGACACCGGATGCATTGCCAGGCGTAATGCTTCCTCCATCTTTAAAGGCTGCACGCAACTTTTGCAAAGCGTCAACGCTCGTGCTGTACTTGATGTACTCGTCCTTGCCAAATATTTGCGTACCCTTTCGATCTTTAATCTCAACGGGCACAATTTCGTTATCGAAGTATCCCTGCTTCTGGGCAGATTCCGCCCGTTGCTGCGATTGCGCCGCATACGCGTCCTGTGCCTCGCGGCTTATTTGATACTGCTCTGCCAGGTTCTCGGCTGTGACGCCCATGTGAATATTCTCCATCGCATCAGTAAGGCCGTCGTTTACCATGGAATCAACCAGCGTACCAGGACCCATTTTAACGCCCTGGCGCAGGTGCATGACGTGTGGAGCCAGCGACATGCTCTCCTGCCCGCCGGCAATAACAATCTTGGCATCCCCGGACCTAATAGCCTGATAACCAAGTGTTACAGTTCTGAAAATGTAGGAAGAAGATTATGTTTAACAGATTAATTGAACAGAATGGAGTACATACTTCAGGCCGGAACCGCAGAGCATATTGATGCCATAGGCAGGCACCTCAATGGGCAGACCCGCCTTAAGCGATGCTTGACGCGCCGGATTCTGTCCTTGGCCCGCTGACAATGCCTGGTAATAATCAGAAATATGATCTATCATTTACATAACAATTGAAGTAAAATATATGCAAGCAATAATCAGCACGAAAATTGCTTTTAGCTGATAAGCGACAATTGGATAACTCGGGTTATTAGCTACCTGACCCATGATGACTTCGTTGACTTGCGGTGCCTCGACATTGGCACGTTTCAACACCTCCTTTATGACCACACTGCCAAGATCAGATGCCTTTAGTTTAGAAAGTGTGCCATTGAAACTACCTAAAGGGTATGAAAAGAGAAAGTTTCGGATTGGAGAAGAACTGCACACAGATTACATCAGCCCAGCAGCTGGGAAATTAATTACCAATTGGTGTTCGGGCCGCAGATACAATAAACACGTCAGCCATAGTTTGCGAGCAATATTTTTTGCCAATGTTTATAGTTTAAGTAACAAATGTAAACTAATAACGCACGTAGCCAACAGCGAGTGTAGGCGCGCTGAAACAAATGCGTTCGCCGCGGCGAAAAACCATCTGCAACACATACTTAATTCGCCGCATCGATGAATCACAGATGCGATACACACTGTTATCACTTGATAATTAAAAATGGTGCCAAAAACAAAGGAAATCAAAGGCCCAATAGACTATAAAAAACGCCAATACGCTGGTTTAATTAATATTTAAGCAATAAGCATCGTTCTAGATAAATCAGTAATTTTTGTAACGAAAAATTCTCTATCAAAATTTGCATTTGAAATTCGACGTTGGCGCACTCTGTTATTAACATAACAAAGCTACAGACACCATTAACAGACCAAGTTTATTTAAAATTGTGGATGCCACGGCACTGTTTTGCCCATAATTCAATAAAAATCAATAACAATTGCAAACTTGAACATATGGCATATTTGCCGTTTAGCAAATACATATATTATATGGGACAAATATTTATCTGATTCGAAAATTGCATTAAAATCGATAACAGAGTGCAATTCGTTCAATAGAGGCAACCAACTGTTTATTTTGCGCGCAAAAAAGGTAAACAAAGCAAGGTGCATCGAGCACAGACCAAACAAAATTGTTTCACGACTGTAGCGCAGTTTATCCAACCCCGAATAGCTCCCTAAATATCGCATTCAAAAGCTTTCAGATGGCAAATAAATATGCTTGTGAGCTCAACAGAAGAAATTATATTATCTTATATCGGGTCCAATTTAGTGGAAAAATGACATTGCGCCAACACACAAAAAGCGCCAATTTTGGCGCAAAAACGCCAAGTGTGGCAATTGTACAATCGATAAATATACATAAAGTATCGATGGGCTAACGATATCAGGCAGTACACAGAAAATTAATATTTGCTGGAAAAAACGCACAAAAAGCGTATTAAAAACGCAGAACGAATAAACGCGCCCACCCAGCGACTCTCCGAATTGTCGCCAGCCATAAAACTATCACGGATTAGATCCATAGCCGCCGAAATAAGGAGCCGACCCAGCCACAGCTACAGCAACAGCCCCAGCCCTCGCCCAACAACAACAGCAGCAGCAGCAGCAACAACGCCAACACTACCACCACCCTAACCAAAGACAACTACTACAACAATAACAACAACTACAGCCGCACAATCACACAAAGCAGAAACAACAAGAGCAACAGCAACAACAACAGTAGCAGCAAAACGCAACAAATATGCAGGCGATTAAATGTGTCGTCGTGGGTGACGGTGCTGTGGGTAAGACGTGCCTGCTGATCAGTTATACGACAAATGCGTTTCCCGGCGAGTATATACCCACCGTATTTGACAATTACTCCGCCAATGTGATGGTCGATGCGAAGCCCATTAATCTGGGCTTGTGGGATACGGCTGGTCAGGAGGATTACGATCGATTGCGTCCATTGTCGTATCCACAGACTGATGTCTTCCTTATTTGCTTCTCGCTGGTGAATCCAGCCTCGTTTGAGAATGTGCGCGCCAAGTGGTATCCGGAAGTACGTCATCACTGCCCCAGCACACCCATCATCTTGGTGGGCACCAAGTTGGATTTGCGCGATGATAAGAACACCATCGAGAAGCTGCGCGACAAGAAACTGGCCCCGATCACATATCCTCAAGGTCTGGCCATGGCTAAGGAGATTGGAGCTGTCAAATATTTGGAATGCTCGGCGCTAACGCAGAAGGGTCTAAAGACGGTATTTGATGAGGCTATAAGATCGGTGCTCTGTCCCGTATTGCAGCCGAAATCCAAACGTAAATGCACATTGCTCTAATTTTAAGATGCACACACACACACACACTCATACACTACACACACACACACAACACGCAAAAAGAACACCCACGAAGCATTGTATTTGTATTTGTCGTCAAGTCTCTATTTAATAACGTAATATTATTAACTAACTAATAACAATTATGTAACCTAAGCAGCCAGGTGTGTGTCGGATGATGACCAAGCATGATTATTACCTGCCACAGCAGCCGGCCACAAATGTCATTTCGCTTTGTTGATACTTGCCCCAACTGATTTGGGAAACCGAATTTCTCTTTACTAACTTTTGATACTAGTTCTGTTAATTGTGCCCTTGTCGTTTATTATTGACTTCGTTTACGTGTGTTTTGTTTATCATTTCGTCTAAATTGAAATTTCATACCATGTGCATTAATTTGAACTAAAAGTTAATTAAAAATTAATGTTGTAAAACCAAAAAAAAGAAGAAAAGAAATATTGAAATGAGTAGATCGAAAATTGTATCTAAGGAGCCGAATAGCCGCGAAAGCATGAAGGTTCGCCTCTAAATGTAGTTGATGATGATTATGATATTAATATTGAGGAAATAGTTGATGCAGTGTATCAGTCAGTCAGTAAAGAACGTTCCATTGCAATTACAAATATGAAAAGAAAATACTTAAATAACTATACAGACTTTGTATTTAGATGTTGATTGAATCGAAGGAAACTCCAAACATATAAAATACATACACACAACTCCGATGTCCCCTCAGACATCACAGATTTTGCGCAATTTTCAACAACTTTTTAAAATTGCTATACACATACTACTATAAGATATTGTCCTTCGTATACTATGTACATGTACTGATTTAAAATACACAAAGAAAGTAAGAGAAAAACAAAAGAAATTGATAATTCGCATACTTTGTATTTTAAATATTGAACAGAAAACAGAAAACCGAAAAGCAAAAGCAAAGAGCAAAAATTAAATAACAAACATATACATAAATGTGTCAATGGAATTCAAGAAATAAAGCATATAAAACTACAAATACATTAGCTCGAGTACCCTTAATGCATTCTATATATAAGTAATTGTATATACAGTGCGTTTCATAATCATAAGACACTTATATAGATTGATTAAATTGATTGTAGTATTTCATTATCATAAGACACTCATCCTTTAAAGAAGACCCGATTGATGGAACGTATTTTTGAATTTTTTTTATATTTAGTATATTGTTCTCGACTTTTGAGAACCTCTACCAATCGGTAGAATCCACGAATCCTATTAATTTTATTTTAACAAATTCTAAAGTGTCTTATGATTATGAAACGCACTGTATAATTACACATGGAAATGCGAACTTTCCAGCAAGACTCAACAGGTCGCTTCAGTATTCGATTTCAGCATTGACAAAGTGCTTATCAAGCCAAAAAAAAAAAACAACTATTCGAAAAAAAGAAGAATGAAGCATAATGAAATCAGCGCTGGACGTTGAGAGAGATTTGAACTTGTTGCTGTTGTTGGAATGTTCTCGCAGCTGGAAATTAATCGGGCACAGCGGCGCAACAACAAAACCATTTTATGTTTATGTTACACAGCCAAACATATGCCAGTGTGTGTGTGTGTGTGTGTGCGAGCGTGTGTGTATCTATCTCTGTGCATGCCGGCCCCTGCCCCTCTGCCCCGTGACGTGTCCATAAACAGAGGAAATTATGAATACGAACGATCCCAATGGACCAATCGTCGAGAGGCTGTGCGGCTGACGTGTCTGTTTGGTACGCACATCCATAAAAGAAATGAATACAAATCAATTTAGGTATTCTTTAAGTTATAATTTGTTATTTTCATAATGCACATGTTGAGTTATCTTTCTTCGTTTGTTCTTGCGGCTTATAAGCTAAAATTACAGTTTATTTGGCATTTCGAGTCCGAGTTGATTCGCTTAATAACTAGAAGACTATGGAGTCCGTTTAGAATTCATCGTGGCGAGCCAGTGCCTCGCCAAAATCAGTTGCCTGGGAGCCCACAAAGACATCGTACTTGTCCAGCACCTCTTCTTTGGTCAGCTGCTCATCGTGATCCACATCTGCCTCGAATATCAAGTGTTTAGCCTCGCTCTCCGCATGATCAAAGTCACGGGGTGAGATCCATTGGCGGATTTCTTCCTCAGTCAGATACCCATCATTGTCCAGGTCACGGTGTTTGCTGAACGCTTCACGTTCGCTGAGCACCCATTCGGGTTCCTCTTCGCCCATCTCCGAGGGCCGGTACATGTCCCCAATGTATTCATCTACAGAAATTTTGCCATCGTTATCTTTGTCCAGATCTTCAGTCGTCTCTTTTAGCACCACGTCACGCATGTTGGGATGTTCTTCGGGGTGTAGGAATGCGGTAAATTCCTCGCGTGTCAGCTTGTCATCCAAATCGTGATCGGCCTGAGCCCAGCGGCGACGATCACGGGCCAACATGCTCCTGTATGAGATGCCTGACAAACGATGGAATCATGTTCAAAAAATGCATATAATTACATCGGGTGGAGCTTACCATGTTCCTCCTCTTCTATGTCTTCTTTGTCCAGTGTATCCATGAAACCATAGACCTTTTTGCGATAAGCCTCCCAGCTGATAGTATCGTTATTTTCGGGATTGTGCTGACGCCACAGGGTACCAACGTCTTCATCAATGTAGCGACGTTGCGTGTACTTTATCCAATTCTTAAGCTCAGCCAGCGTTATAAATCCGTCCTTATCTTCATCGATGCGATCCACAATCACACCCAGACGACGTTTGCTCTCCTCCGGCGTGAGATCATCGAACTTTTTGGCTTCATCGGCACCCAAAAAGGCTTCGTGATCGAATTGTGTGTTATGTTTATCACCATCGAAGTGCTTGCCATGGAGCGAATCGTGCTCCAGTGGATTGTGGAGCAAGTCTTCGGCCTTTATGCTAGAAGCAGCGGCAACGCTTATCGCTGCGACAGCAATAAGTAATAAAATTGTTGCTTTTGCCATTTTGCGTACCAGATGTCAACTGTTCGGGTTGACTATTCAAACAAAAGTAATCTGTGTTTAGGCGAGTTCATGCAGTGGAGCTAAGTATCGATGCCTACGACTATTTGAATTCTGAAGTGGGGAACTTATCGACTACATATCGATACTATTCGATAAGCTTAATGTTACATTACAGTTTATGGCTTTGAAAAGTTCGTTATAATCAATGTTTATTTATGTAAATAAATATGTGCAGCTTTATTTGAAAAAATATTTACAAAGTTATTACGTGCAAACTATTTAATTATTTGTTGTTTTCTCCTGGCACCTCGGGCTCATTGACATCCTGGTTGAGCGAACTAAAGTCGCCCGTGTTGCAGGAAATACTTGGAATATCGAAATTGGAGAAGCCGCGATAGTTGGCCACCTCTGGCTTTAGGGGCGATGGCAAGAGCACAGCTGTTCCGGGCACTTCACTATCTATTAAACTATCCGATGTGCTCTCCAGCAGTGTGACATCTGCGGGTTTTTTGGGAGTGCGTTGAGCGAGTGGATCAAATTCGTCTAGATTCAGCTTGGATTCATCCGTGACACTGTTGTCTGCGCTCTGGTCGGACAAATCAAAGTCGTAGTTGATGTTTGTCAACCCACCTTGGAATTCGCTGCCCAGCATTGGCACGTCTCCGTCGGATGACTCCTCCAGCATGGAGACAGCATCAAAGGGTGTGTAATTGAAAATGGGCGAGGCAAAGAGCTGATCCTGCTGCGGCAAATTCTGATGCAGCGGTGACAGGCGTCCAACACTGCTAATGCTGATGTCCTTTAAGGCCAACGTATGACCCACTCCCAAATGTGATTCCTCTGGTGTAATATGCCCCGTTTCTTTAGTTTTAGCTGTCAATGTGTTTTGACCAAGTGCACCACTTAATAGATTAGACTGATAGTGACCAACAGCTGCTCCATCATGTGCCAAATGTGCACGCGCCTGTTTGATGAGAAACGGAGGCGTCTTGATAGGCAGCAGTGTCAACGGAGCTTTGGCCATGACTGTGTCAACCTTTTCTTTCACCTCACGCTGAAACTCGATGAGGTCCCGTTCAAAGTCTTTAATGCCCGTGCTAATAACTGAATTGCGTCTCTGTAGTAGTTCCATAGACCTCATGTTCTCCGAAATGAGATGCAGACTCTCGCAGGCTAGCAGGGCGCTCTCCCAGGGTGTGCTAAAGGTCTGCTCGCCTGACATATACGACGCAAACTCCTCTGCGGTGATTCTTAGACTCTCCCAATTTAGGTTCTCAATGAAAGTAATGGCAGAGCACAGATTGGTAAAATAGTATCCACCCTCTCCGCTCATAACGCGCGAGGCGTTGGTGAAACGATTGACAAAGTTGATGTTGCTGTGCAGGCGCACAGGATTCGCTTTGAGCACCACAAAGATGAGAGCCGGGAGGAAATCATCTGCGCTGGCTGGTCCGCCCGTGGCACGCTTTAGTAGATCAAAAATGTGCCGACAGCAACGAACAGTGCACTGGAGCTTCTCCTGGGGTGAATAGTAAGAATCAATGCCCACCAGCTCCGATATGGCATTGTAGACTAAATCACGTGCCTCTGCATTCACTTCATCAATGCTGCAGTCCAGATGCTTAGCCGTTATCCAGCTCAATTGACGTATACGCTTCTGCACCTTCACATCGCTCTCCTCATCTGTGGTAAAGTATGGACTGAAAAGGAAACTACAAAAGCAGAGTTGGGAACGGAAGTGGAATAAGTCGGGACTGAGATGACTCACTTGTGATTCTGTGTCATTACAACTTTTTCAAAGAAATCTATGGCACAATCACGATCTTCACTCGTGGCAAGCTCAAATCGTGGATCATTGTGTACAATTTCCGCGAATCGGGTGTATCCATTATGGACAATATCCGAGAGTTCATCCACGTTCTTGGAGCTGTTGTTCATGTATTTGCGTATGTCGTGATCCAGATGTTGTATTTCACTCTTCAGCTTGCGCTTGGCCTCATCAGGTAAACGTAACTGGCGCAGTTGCAGCATAAACTGGCTCTCAGTAGCTGTTGGAACTCTTGGCTGTTGGGTCTCTGGGGGTTTAGGCTTCAGGGTCTTCGTCAGAATTGCTGGCATTCTGGATATTTTCTTTGGCAAAGTGTTTGCAGTCGATGTGTCGCTTTGGGATTGGGATTGCTCCTGTTCTTTATCGGGCTGCTTCTTTGACTTTGAGCGACTGAGTGAGAGCAAATGTTGTGGCGACTTGCGCTCCATAGTTCCAACCATGGCACTGGCGCCACTGGCATTGCTAATCGTTAGTCCATGGTTCTCATTGGTTCTTTCTGTAATAGAGTATGGGAAGCCCGAGCGTGACTAATTGAATTTTAAAGATAAATCTGCGTGCAATTGAGTCTTACGCCTTCTCCTTTGCTTATCGTTGCGCTCGCGAAAACACTTCGAGCAGAGTCCATCGAACTGTGTGTTGCCGTAGAAGCCACAGCCCTGGCGACACTTAAGATCTTGCTGTCCGATTCGCAACATGGGCGCGCGGTTCGACATGGTTGGGCGTGGTCTATTAAATAATTTAGATTACGTTTCTGCTCGATTTCAAGCGAATTTATAAGTTACATCGTCAACAAGCTGCGTTCGAGTGGAGATAAAACAGCTGTGCTCGCGGCATCGATACTTCAAGAAAAAAGTGACGACACATCGATAATGTACTTGCTGCTACGATTAGACTGATATCGAACGATAACAATATCGATAAGCTGGGTATTTTGAATTTCAAATCAATAAATAACTGTCAATATGAGATAAATCTAGTTATACCAAGTAAGAGTAAAAAGTTTCTATTGAACTTTATTAAAATTTTATTGTAGTACGTTTTCTTAGCATTTAGAAAGTTTTTAAATCAATTCACACTCTAAATAGATAACACATTTATTTCTTAGTAAATAAATTCGAGTTTAAATATTACTAAAATTATATTTTAGCTTTTGTTTTGGTAACATTTAAATGAGAACTTAGCGAATATTATTTGATTACATTGTGTAAAATCGAACGTGGCTTAGGAATCGGCTCACACAGATCCTAAATAGTATTAAAATCAAACGCTTGCAAGTTGATACACATAGTTTTTAGGACGGTTATACACGTAGAATGCAACGTCTGGTATGTATAGGCAAAACGGGTAGTATTTGAATGGGTGTACACATTGAGAATGCTAAATGTTCACAACAACTATTTGAAAAAAAGCTCAGAAAACACATAACTACTGTATGCACTTGTAGTTGTAAGTAGTAAGTGGTAGGTAGTAAGTATTATGATACCCTTCTATGACTAGACTACAAATTTGCAAGTTGGCCTAACTGCTTACTACATGTCGATTCAATTTACTAACTTGTTTGTTGTTCCCATTAACATATTCATTTTCATTTTCGCGAAACAAATCCTGGCACACTCGTAATGTCCGACTTAATTGACGCACTCCAGAAATGCATTTAAAACTATTCAACTCTACGAATTGTCTAGAAACGCTATACTCTATATATTCTCATTCTACCATTGTTGCTTTTTAGCAGTATAAAGAGCTGGAAAAAACCATTTGTTCTTGTTTTCTGTTTTTAATTAGTCTTATATTTTGCTAATACATATATTTATGCTGCTAAAAGTTATCGAAATGCAACCTTGTATGTGTCGTGTGCTCAGCTACCGTTAGTTTACGTATACTTAACATGATCTCTTCACTTTTCCCACTAATGGCATTATAATTCGTTTTATTCAATTCAATAGTTTTTAAAAGTCTCGTGAATAGTTTGGTTTTGTTTTCTTTAACTTAAGTTTTATGCTACTTCTGATGTCTTTGGCTTTTGTTTTAAACTCTTATTAGCTACAGAATTGTAATTATCGGTAACACGTTGCCTTTGGTTATAGGTTTTGATTAAACGTTCTTTGGTTTTGATTAAGTATTCTTTGTTTCCATTTAAACCTCTACAAAGTGGTAAAAAATTCAAGTCTAACAATTTGCTTCAATAAATTCCTTATTCCAGCCGATCTGCAGCGGAATCTCTTGGCTGAAGAAAGTTGTTAATGACGAACAGTGAGTATACCCTGTGTAACTATTTGAACTGATTAGTAGTTCCATTGTAGTACATATTAAATAACGATAAAATATGAGTACTATTCCAAGAGTCAGCAAACTGTCGATTCAGTTCCAAATTAGCCACGTTAACTGAAGTATTTCAGTCCCGCTATCAGCATAAACTTCTCAATGAAGAGCTCAGAGTCCAGCACCTGGATGGAGAAGGAATACCGATTAGTAAAATAGCTTAGTAGATTCCAATAATCTGTGACATTCTCACCGCAATGTGAGCCGCTCGTCCTATCAGCGTATTGGCCGTGTGGGGCAGCGCGTGATGCACATCGAAGCGGGCGAGTGTGAGCTCTGGCCTGGCCAGAATGGGTGCAATGACATTGTGTACCATTTCCCTGAAATGCAAAAAAATCGCATTGAAGCACTATACCCTCATCCGATGTCAATCTACCCACCTGTAGATGGTGCCCAGCGAGGAGGTGTCCCGCATGGCCGCCTTGCACAGCTCCAAGCGCGCCGAATGGGCAGGCACATAGCGATCTTGACTGGATCCACAGAGCAGTATGTTGCTGAAGTGATGCAGGGTGCTGCGCTGGCTTAGCCGATAGAGGAAACTATTACGCATATCCGTCGTGTCACGCATGCAGAGCTGCAGCAGCGAGCCGGACTTTTTCCATTTCTGCATGAACCACATGCCTAGAAAAGAGAAGAGAAGTTAGCGCCACTCCTCTTACACTTTAACAGCGATCACTTACCCATGTTGACCAGCCCACTGGTGTTGTACAGCGTGCCCAGATGCGGTCCAGACAGCGAGAGAAATGTGTGCAGACGCGGCAGCAGTGGACGCATCTGTGGACGGGCCAAGGCGCTGCGCACGATGATGGTGCCCAGGGAATGTGCCACAAAGGAGATGCGTGCGGGATTCAGGCCACAGCTGTCGATATGATAGAGGATCTCGGCCACAAGCCTGCAAGAGTAAACAAACAGATATCGATAACTGCTAAAGACTATCGATATTTTCCACTCACCGATCAGTCATGGTCTCAAAGTCGGAGAAGGTATCGCCCTGATTGCGTTCGGACATCAGAAACTCCAGATTCACGCCAGGCAGTCCCAGCTCCAGGTAGGTCCTCACCAGACGCAGATCCGCCGAGTTGCCATCGAGTCCGTGCACACAGATCACCAGGTGCATGCCGTTGGGCGAGAAGGCGCGATACTCATCACTGATGTAGAAGTAGGGCAACTCTGAGGCCAACTGCACGTAGTCGGAGTAGATGTTGCCCTGGTATTTGATCTGCTTGCGGAACTCCTCGCGACACTTTTCAAACTCCAGCAGCGAGATGCTGGGCGCCGCTTCCTGGCCAGCCTGTACCGCTCCTGCCTTGCGCTTGTGCTTGCCATTGGATGGCTTGCTCCGCACCTGCACTATGCCATTGGAGTTCTCCTTGTTCTCGTCCTGCTCCGCATCGAGGCCATTCTTGCACTGATGATGCGGCGGACGCTTCAGCTCGGCCAGACTGTGCGACTTGAGCACCGGCTTGTTGGTGAAGATGGCTGGCGTGGACATGGGACGCAGTGACTCGTATATGTGGTATACCGGATTATCGATGGCTCCTATGGGCTGGCGCTCCTTAAGGGGCGGCGGTGGTGCGTGTATGATGTGGCACGGCATGGTCTTGGCCTTGGACTTGAGCACAGTTGCAGCGGTTGGAACGGCAACTGGATTGGCAAGTGGAGCTGGCACAGATGCTGGAGCGGCTGGGACTGCTGCTGGAAGTGGAACTACTGCTGCAATTGGCGCCGGTTCCGGTGGTGGATCGCGAAACTCATCGGGTGGCGGTGGTGCCACGACTACAGCCGCCTCCTGGTCCTGTTCCTGATCCTGAAATTGCTGTGGTGGTGGCAGGCAGACGGCATCGAGTGGCTGCAGATCCTTCAAATTGGTTATATCAAAATCGGACTTGGACTTTTCACACTTGTTGGCGGCATTTCGATGGCGACTTCGACGTGGCGGCGGGCGTTCCAGGTCCTCCACCTCAGTGGACTCGCCATTGGGCAGGTGGCGTAGGCGATCGAGTTGGTAGCGTGAGCGTTCTTTCTTGATGGTCACGGTCACCGATGAGATCTTCTTGTGCAGCTCCTTCTCCTTCTCCAGCTGCTGCACCTGCTGGTGTTGCTGTCGCGCCGGAGTGCGACTCTGACTGGAGCCAGCGGATTGACGCTTCCGGGTGGGCTTGTGTGGCTGCTGCTGCTGCTGCTCCAGCAGCTTCTGCAGCCGCAGACGCAGTTGCTCCCCATTGAGCCGCGTCTCCAGACCCATGCCCATGCCCAAGCTCAACTGTGTGTGCCGCTGCTGATGGCGATGCTGGCCGGTGCTAGTGATGGTATCTGGACTGGACACGGCCAACGAGCTGCGCCGGCTGCTCACCCAACCGCTCTCCTCGCTCAGTGAGGATGTGGAATTGCTGCGCTGACGTCGCGCATCCGAGTCAAACTCTGGCGGTGGCGCCAGATTGGGCAGAGATTCACTGAATCCACTCGTATTGGGATCACTGCTGTTGGTATTGTTGTTGCTGTTCACCGTGGTGGCGGCGGCATCCAGGCGGAAGGGCACACTGCTGGAGCTGAGCAACTGGAGTTTTTGCATCATGTCGCTCTCTGAACTGCTGGACTCCTTGCGCAGCGTATCCGTGCTCTGGTTGGGATTCTGCGCCGCCTGACCATGGCGCAGCATCTCCTTGATGTCGGAGACACGCACTCGAGCTATTTCCACGGCACGCGGTATCTGGGAGCTGCTGCTCCTGGGCATGGTCGTATACTGGCTGGGCGGAGGCGGCGGATAGGAGTTCCGTGGTGGCACCATGCTCTTCGGCAGCGAGTTGTAGGCGCTGGTGGGCGGTAGTGGCGGATGTGGCAGCTGCTGCTTGGGCGGATTGAGTAGCTTGATCTCGTGCAGGTAATCGAATTTGCCAGCATTCCCGTAACGCTGCCGGAACTCACAGATGTTGCGCATCAGATCATCCGCCTGGAGGCGTGCCAGACCCGTGGGCAGCGTGTTGTAGCTCACCTGGCGGGGATTACACTCGCCGGCCAGCACTGGCGTCTCCTCAGCCGTCTGGCAGCCATCCAGCTGATCGAGCGATTTACTATGACGTGTGGGCAGCGATGTCTCATTGCCCTCCACATCGAGATCTTCCAGTAGACCCGTCACCGAGTGCCTGGACAAATTGTGACGCAGTGCAATGGGCTGTGCCTCCTTGGTGCTGGGTGCAATGGTCAGACTGGCCTGCAGCACCTCGCCGCCCAGCGCAAAGCGTGGTGTGACCACACACTTGGCATGCGGATGAGCCGGACCATTGCCGTTGGTCTGTGGATAGTCGTAGTCAAAGTGACAGGCGAGGCAATCCTTGGTGCCGTTCAAGCTGCTGCTGGAGTGCGTCTTGTCCGGTGCCATTGGCTTCTTGCGGCCCATCGAGGACGTCTCCTCCAGCTGCGGATCACTGCCCGAGCGACGGCGCCCATAACTGTTGCCCGGCACCACATACCGATCCTCGAATATCAATGGCAAGGAGGCAGCATCGCCATCGATGGGTGTGCAGTGCACGGGCAGCGGCGGCAGTGACTGTAGGTATCGACTACGTCTCGCCAGCTCCGCGATGCTTGCATAGCACTGGCAATGGCCTGGACTGCTGGTCACCTCCTGGCAACCGGCAGCTGCATGCCTCGGCTGCTCCATCACAAAGAATCCCTCGGCAAAGCGACGCACTCGCAGTATATGATGCTTGCGTGCCAGCAGCGTGTGCACTGCTGTCGAGGAACGAGAGGCCAGGAGCACCCGACGCCACCAGAAGATGTTCTCCGCGCACAGCTGCGCAATGTCCGAGTTGGCCAGCGTGGCAAAGTCATCCTCCGCCTCGAGCAGCTGAAGAAGGGAAGGGAATGGTAATTGTAATGTATCTAATCTCCACTCTCTGACTTACCTTGGCCTGTTCCATCAGCTGCTGCAGTCGCTCGCCGGTGTCATTCTCCCGCAGCGGTGGCGAACCAATCTGCGAATTGATGCTGGGCGGCAGCACCGTGCTAAACTCATTGAGTGTCGCCTTCAGCTGCTCAATGGCACCCAGGAGCAGGCAGCAGATGTCACGATGTATCTGACGGGACTGCAACAGTCGGGCGTTGGGTCCGCCACTGCACTTGGTCGTGCCACCGATTTGTGGGCCAAAGAACACCGCCTCCAGTGGACCGGGTGAGGTGTTGCCACGGCAGCTCAGCTTGCTGGCGCTCCAGGGCTTCGAGCTGCGTGGCGCACTGCAAGAGGGATCAGCCGGGATGAGCGAATGGATGAGTAAGTATGATAAGCCAAAAGTCATTACGACCTCACACACACAGACACACACACACAAGTACACATAGAAAGCGTTCGAAAAGTCTGGCAACTACACCAACTACGAGTGGGATGAAAAGTTTTTAGTAACCAAGAGAAAAGAAAATAAACGATACGATACGTAACGGATGTTAATCTTACCATAACTTGATATATGAGAACATGCTTTTCCTGTACCGGAAGACGGAACCCAGAACCCGCAACCCGCAATGATAGTCGTCAATAGTTAGTCCATTGGTTTTGGGTTATTCGTTATTTGTTTAGGTTATTAATATGCATATTTAGTCGTATATGGAATTGGTTACATGTTGAGATTAAAATGAGATAAATATCAATTGATATATTGAAAGAAAATAAAATTAGTTGGAGGAATTGAAAATGTAAAAGTTAATAAGGCTAAATCAATATAAAGGAGGAACTTATTGGCAGCTCTAAAATATGAGCTAACTACAATATTCAAATTTACAGCGTTGCCAGATTGCATTCGTTTCAACATAACCTCAATATATTATGCATAAAACGAACCCCAGTTGGAATTTCTTTTCTAAAGATTCACTAACTGCATTCAAGCAAACAAAATCAGTGCATAATTTGTGAGGGTGCCTTTACTTTATATTATTTTTTTTGCCCGACTGAAGACACAAAAGATAATCAGGTAATTTACAGTTCCCGGCTGAATGGTGATGGTGCGCGGGAGGTGGGGGCAAATGTAATCAACATCAAAAATTCACATCAGACAAGGGCCAAGGTCAACAAGGAATTTCAATTCCGATGGGCTAATCTATAATTCATTTTTACACTCAGCTCTCGACTCAATTTCACGAATCCAATTCATATTTTTGGGATAAACTTTTACCACGTGTACTTGATTATACGTATAAAGTAAGGGGCGGAGTATGGGCATTTATAGCAATACAAAACAGATTAAAGAAATTATATTCAAAAAGTTTATAGCCGCAGACAAGTTGAGCTCGAGTTGGGAGTGGAGTATACTAAGAGCAAGATACTGGATACTGGAGGCAGGATGAGTTTTTCAGGTTTATACAAACTTTTGTTGAGTCAAACGGCGTAAAAATTGACTACGCCATGGCTGAAGGAAGCTGTAAGCTGGTAGTAATAGTAAGGATGCCACGCCCCTACCACGAATGCCGCCCACTTGCTGCAGTCTGTTGTCGCCAAGTTTTGTGTTTTTTTTTTTTTGTTCGAGGAAGACAATTGAAATACGAGAGTCATTAAAATGCAGGCAAACAGAGCAGTAGAAGGAGAGGCTGGAGAGGATGGGCCAGGGAAAGGGAATGGGTAGGAATGGGTGCTGCAGCTTTGTCTACTCCTGCTGACAGTAGTGGCAACAGCAGGCGGGGATATTGTATGCAATTTTAATGAGTTGGAAATGATTTGTGCGGGTAACTGGGCCTTGCCCTCCCTCCCTCCTCCCTCCTCCCTCCCTCCCACTGTACGCAGAGCATGAATGAAGCACTGAAGCTGATGCTCCAATCAACTGCAGCAGGACACGCAGTCAGCCCGACTCAATTTACTGTAAAAAATATGACTATCAACGTTGACATTAGAGATCATGTTGTCAGCTACACTTTGCATGCCTGCCAGACACACTCGCCTCTCCCCACCCGCCCTCATCCTGGCTAGCACTCACTTGATATATGGCTGATGTAGAGCCACAAGACTGGCATGAATGCCCACACTGATGGCCGCCAAGTGGAAGTAGTCAAACAGCACCGGAAGATGATAATGTAGACCGCGTCCGGGATGAAAGTTCAGTTGCAAGTTGCGTGTGGAGGCCAACGTCAAGTTGCTGGTGCCATTCTGTTCCCCGAACCACAATTCCAATTGCAATGAGAATTCCGCTCGTTCGATGGACTCCTTCAGGTGTCGACTGTCAACTGTGAGGAAGAAAAGAAACAGTAGAGCGTGAGTGTGTGCGTTTAGCTATACAATGTCTGTCATGCTATGGCTCCACTCGAGCTGGGGCAAATCCCTAGCACAAATATATGCGCAAATCTTGCGTGCAAACATGTTGCTAGTAATTGCTACGTTTTCTTTTGAGCATGTTCAGCAGGTTCCCAATCAAGATGAGCGCGTGTTGAAATATTATACACCAACTGACACGAAGGGCAACAACTTCAGTGGTGTACAGGAAGGGGAAGGTTATTTTAGGTATGTTTTATGAGCATATATGTACTAAGCCATCACTTGAAATGCTGTATAAAGTATAGAAAAAGTAACTGTCATATTATGGATATTAATAGAGTGAAATAAACTATTGCCTTACTGAGTATAAGGCGATATATTATACTACTAAGGAGTCGGTGGTCCTAAGGCAATTTCATACAAATTTCTATTGCATACTTTTGGGCTGCTAATAGAATTCAACTGTCGACTGCAGTATAATAATAATCAATAATAGCATTGTAAACACTGCTGAATATTATTTCTTGTATAATAATTAATTAATTATAAACAATTATTAATTATAAATGAATTTTGCTATTAACTATTGTCTACTTCATCAAGTACAAGTTCTTTAGAGCTTCATACTCTATGTTTCATTTAATGCAATTATTTTTATAGCCGTCAACCTTACTTATTATATAGCCTTAGAATATCTCTGATGACTGCTTTTAGTTTACATAAATAAAGAATAACAGTAGCTGTTGTTGTAAAAAACCCCATTAGAAAAAACGAAGGCACACGTAAAAAACCAAACATTCGACTGATCACAACAGTGTGATTGGTCACAGGGAACTGCATATTCATTACGTGAATAGCGTTAGAGTATATACAGCGAATTTGCATTACAGTTCCAACAAGCTTTAACGTTCTATAAATTTTTTTTTTTTATTAAGTGTAGAACCTGTACTAACATAAAATGTACCTTAACAACACATGGACGGAAAATTATAGTTGGACCAAACCTTATATCTAGTATGAGGACGTTCTATAAATAGAATTAGGGGTTTGAAACTTGAATATTAAGCTAGTGTTACAACCTGGACTTAGAATTAGCAAATTACTCCGTTGATGTAGCTGACAGTTAGCCAACGAAGGGACTATGGACGGGCAAAGCTTCATTGTAAGGCATTCGCCGCACAATCCGAGGGTTCTGTGTTCGAATCCCACTGTAGACTAACGCACATGTACAGACAGTTTGACAATAACAATTCTAAAGGTCACTGATGAGGATGTTTGGCAACATCCGAAATAGCGCTATCTGGCCAGCCAAGCCTTTTCATTTTTCAATTAATAACTCCCAATAAAGCTTTCGACGCCGAGCCTGCTAAAACTCAATTTTTTTTTTAAATATATATAATTAAAATTCCATTTTCAGCATATTTACTTATAATTTTCTCTTTTCATAAACATATCCACCCCATTAACCTCTCTCGTATCATGACTCAAGCCCGTCTCTCGTCCATCTCGAGTGACTAACACTCGTTATGGTGCTCATAGTCATACATATTAAATATTTCCATAACTATTCCTATGCACATTGATTATTGGTTTTCGCTTAACTTATCGTGATGGTTGGGCAAATCTACTGTGCCAAGTGGGTTAACTGCTTTGATATTGTGTAAGGTTCAGTTGGTGTTTGCGGCTTGTAAACGGTTTATCCTCCCCACACACACACTCGCATAACTTCTTGTGTTTGTGGGTGTGTGCGTTGGTCATAAATTTCCACATCAAATTAACGGAAACTAACAGTAAATCTCATTACTGTAACAGTTTGGCTACAGCAGTTCCAGCTGGCCACAGTCCATATCCTGCCATGGAGATGCTGTCATTTAATCAAATTCAATTCACTTCACACATCGTTGCGGCTTTATGGCCACACACAGATACATATACACATATACGTATAGGTGTTGCCAGGTGTAACTGATGCTACAGCTTGCTTTTCTCCCACTTTTCTCCCCCTACTTTCGCTTACTTTTTGCCAACTCTTCTGTGTAGCATAAAATTCATTTGTTTTCATAAAATAGGGATTTGCGCGGCTAAAGCTAAAGTCGCATTCATTGGCAATAAAAAAAGCAAACTTTTTCACCCCACACACACACAGGCAGACTGAGAGAAAGACAGTTTTTCCTTTGGAGATTTGCGTGTGCTCTCAATGCATTACTCATACGCCGCGTGTGACAATTTCTTTTTCTTTATAAATGGAATACTTTAAATGCCAAACACTTGGCGACGAGTGCTGTGAGGCAACAACTCCTTGTGGCATAGTTTATTATGTTGCGTCTTCCACTTTATAGAGCAATTTGCAACATGCAGTTGCACCTTACTAAGGTTTTCTGCGGCACGTGTAAGCGATACAAATTGCAGAGCTACTCAAAGACTTGTAAGTGACAGTTTAGGGTGCAGAGCGAGGGCGTAGAACTAGAACAATAGCAACAGCAACAGCAACAGCAACGACTATAACAACAACAATACAAAAGCTGTCAAGTAAGAGTAACTTTTTTGTTTTCCTGTGGTTTTGTTGCTGCCACTTCAGCGCTTTCTGCTGCTTTGTATACACAAAAAGGAACCACACGCTCACCAGCTACTCGCATGCCAAGCGAAACTTGTCCAAATGAATTAATCACTTTACCCCAAGCCTGATGGCTTTTTTGTTGTTCTTGTTGCAACAACAACGTGTCAGACTACATGAGCCGAACAAATCGAAAGGCAGCTCATGCCGCACGGCTCGAATATCTGATGAAGTCTGCCAAGTGCTCATCAGCCTGTCGCAGGAGAGTAAATACCCCCAAAGGCGCGGTGTGGCAGGGTAGACAATAAGATTGAAATATGCTATAGTCACTAAGCAACGCCCGACTGATATACTATATGTATAGTATATACTATATTCTATAAGCCAAGCAGCTCTCGACTTGTAGAGTTTCAGCGTAAGCTTTCAATTATGCAGTGTGTAGTTTTTAATGTAATTTGCTTATAATTCCATTAAAGTCAACTATAATGAAGCAATTTTGTCATGCTCAAAGTGCTACGGTTTCAGTGCTCTGCTTATCAATTTGTTACGGTAGAGGTTTTCTGTTTCATTGACAACTTTGATTAAGCAGAAACTGGTTTATCAATGAAAACCAAATCATTGCGCTTCGATGAGGTATCTTTTGATATTTTAAGATTAATTAAGATTTTATTATTTTATTTTATTATTTGAATAAATACCAAAACTTTTATAACTATCAGCTTAGTTTTTTTAATATTTACTCTTTCAAACACTGTCCTCACATTACTCCTCAGTCTTTTCAGTCTTGTTATATTATTTACTCTTTATTATATTATTATTATTATTATTACTATATTATATTATATACTCTTTCAACTGTCCTCACATTACTCCTCAGTTTTTCAATCTAGTTATTTTATAGCACAATATAAAGAGAATAAAATGGTAGATATTAAGAGCAATATAAGCTTCCTACATTTTCTATTTAGCGCATATTTAATTTTCATATTTTCACATTTTTATTTCGGAAGCAAATATTGAATGAGCATTTTATTGTCATGCCTTCATTTACGAGGGCTTCTGCCTGCGCATCCTCGGCAGCAGCTCGAATTTGTGCCATGAAATTGACTTTCAATTTGTTTTCCATTTTTGCGCCTGGTTAGCTTTTTATGCCATTTTCATATATTGTCTGATTGTGTGTGTATTTTGTATATACATATATATACATATTTTGTTTGCTTTCATATGCTGATAAGGGTAGATACTACTGTGGGATACCTTTAAATGAGGTCAATGCGATGAGGGCCAAGTGCTTTGTGTCCTTTCACGCAAATTGAATTTGCAGCATCGCAAACTAAACAATCTCAAAGGAAACTACTACTATCTCTGATGGTATGGCAACTAACTGTGTGGGCGTGGCAGTAAATGCAATTAGACTGAAATTGAAGTTTCAACTCGCTATGTACTCGCATTATGTATGCCTATAGTATATACTACAGCCGCCCAGCTGGTGGTCAACATTTTGCAGTGACTGTCCCAGGAGCACAAGTAACTTTGGTCTGCTGACATGCGACTGAGCCAAAAAGTTTTCGCCAAGCTTCAAGTATTTGATTTATATATCCAATCGAGGCATAAACTTTATTGGTCATTGGTCACACAACTTTTGCCGCCCACTGTGCGCTGTCTGGGCGCCTCAGACTCAGCAATGCGGCAATGCGATTAGTTGGCATCGAAAGAAGAAAAAGTTCAAATAATTCAACTCACCCAGCAGATGACTGCGAAAGTGTATTATATCGCGTAGCGGCACCTCCTCATTCCGATAGAGTATTTGAAAGATGCGTGAGGCACCGCTGCCATTGATAATGGTGGCGGATGTGCAGCTGCCGCTGCCCGTCAACGTCGTGGACGCATCCTCCGGCGATGTCTGCTCATGCTCACGCTCACTATCGCTGCTCGGGTCAATTCCGGCTGCATGTCCATTCGGTTTGCCATTCGCCTCTGGTATGCTGGTCTCCACCTGCACAGGTAACCGTGGCGACACACGCAAGCCACAGCGCACCTGGTAGAGCCTGCAAAAAAGAAACGGGAGAAGAAGTTCTCGATTAAGCCAGAGTAACTTGAGTAGAGCATGCATATCAAGCATACGCTGTGTGCCACACTGCGTATGAGTAACTTCAAGTTGTAAGAATTAAAAGTAATAAGAATGAAATATATTATAATTATAACTGCTTTAAATTTGGCTATATTTGCAGCATTATTATAGTCAATAAGTATATAAATATCAAGCATACGCTATGTGTGACGCTGCGTATGAGTAATGTATGTTAAAATGTTGAGCTTAATTTCAAGTTGTAATAAAATTAAAAGAAAATAAATATATTATAATTATAACTGCTTTAATTTTGACTTTATTTGCAGCATTATTATTATTTTAGTATATAAATATATAATACCAATTAAATTACTTTAAAGTTGACTTTAATTGCGCTTTAATTGCTTCATTTATATATAGTTGCTTTTAATTAATATAAACATAAATTGTATGACGTGTGTCTTCACCTCGTGCCAGCGTAAAAAAATATGCATTACGCCGTAAAAACAAATAATAAATCGCATCAAACAATTCTTTTTATCTATATATATTTCGTGTGCTCCTCTTTCGCTTCTCTCTTTCGGGCTGTCTGTTTGTGGTATTGTTTATATTTTTGCGCACATTTTATGCGAGCTGTTTTTTTTTTGGCCGTGTATTTTTAACACACGAGCTGCCTGGCAACCATGCCCTGCCCTCCCTCCCCTCCTCTATCACTACATTTATCTCTGCCAATCGTTCATCTTCAAGGGCCAACGTCAACAGCAGCAGCAGCAGCAGCAACTGCATCAAATTGAAGTCCCATAAACGTTTTTGCTGACAATTAGTGTGGGTGTGTGTGCTACGGTGACTGCCGAACCACGCCCCCCACGCCCCGTACACACTCACGTTTGCCCACTGATTGCCTGTATTCCACTTTTTATTTTGCATTTTATTGTTATTTTTTATTTGCTTTTTATATTGGCATGGCTTTATTACAGTGCGCTGTGGCGCTTGTTTACACTACACTTCGGAGGCGCAAACTCAGTGAGTAAAATGTAATTTTATATAATTTTAAACATTAACTAGCAAATACGTACACTTTTGTTTACATTATAGGTGAATATACCTATTCACTCGCTGCCATTGAGCAAGTGCAGCGCACAAGTGGCCACTCATATATGGAGCAGGTAGTTGACCCACTTTCAGTCCAAGCTATTTTGGCATACTTGCCCAGATTCATATGCATATGATCCACACACACGCATACTCACTGTTATACTAAGTACTTTTGGCATTGCAGCATTTACAGAGAAATAAATATCTGAGCTTTTTCACAGATCTATTAAATATCTACGAGTATATACAAATTGTATGCTTCAAAAAGATGCAAATATGTGAGATATTGTTGCTCACATCTGCAGGGCATGTGTTATAGCAAATTACTTAACACCAAGCAGTTGCTAGAGCTACAGTCGGAAGCAACAACCTAAATTCGACCTAAATGCCTTTAATAAGTTTGGTGAATATGTCAACTAAATAACTAAATACTATACTAAATTAAATTACCATCTTTCAAGTGTTGTGTATTTCTATAGTTGGGGAAAAAGCCCGGGATATATTTTCATATCGTAAAATGAAAAACTTCAGAGCAATAGCAGAAAGTTATATGCAAAATTGAAGATGTCTAGCTTTTAGATACTCAGAATCTAGATGGCTATACAGCAAGGGGACCCAGGTAGCCAGATATTCAGACGGAATTAAGAGGGATTAAAAATAAATATGTTTTTATGCCTTATTTGTTTATTTTCCTCTGATTTCACCTTTCTAGCTTAATATGGCTGCTTTCCTCTTGCCACCATCTTCTCTCTATCTTTCAGTTTCTGCTTTCCCCTTGCCATTACTGCCTTTCGCTTCTTTCTTTTCCTTCTTTCTAGAATCCTCTTTCTAATATCCCCTTTTCACTATCCCCTTTCTATTATCGTCTTCTAAGCTTTCTGACTTTTTCTTTCTATCTATACACTCTCTACCTTCCCCTTTCCACCATCCTCTCTCTTCACTACACTTTCTGCATTTCACTTTCTATCATTCTCTGTCTGCTTTATCCATCTATCCTCTTTCTATCATCACCTTTCTTTTCCCCTATAAGCCTCTCTGCACTTCCTAGGCACAGTCACTGCAAATATTTGTCGTTTTCATATGCTCAAGTGTTATTAATAAATTTCATCTAAATTTCAAACTCAATTCACTTAAAGCAGTCATATTTGTAGGCAGCCATCAATCAGCTATGAATACTTGAAGAGTATAAGTATTGTACTTACCCGCGTTGAAAGAGATCCACATTGAAGAATTTGTGTAGTTCAACGGAAAACTCGATGGTTGCCTGTAGGTCGCCCATGGCGTCAGTGCTCCACTTCCACTCCGCTCCACTGGATTGACAGCTTTTGTCCTGGACAGCAGCTGCTGCTCTTCAAGTTGTCATTCAGCGCGTTGTGTGGGTGTGTGGGGGCGATTGACAGTTGCTGCCGCTGAAAGAAAAAGTAGAGAATCAGTAAGAGAGAGAATGTGGTAAGTAGTAAAGTGTTTAAACAGCAGCCCCTAGATGTTGGCTCTGGACTCGGGGGTACTTGCGCCGTGCCAAGTTCGATTAGAAGAGGGGCCCGCGCACTCAATATTTATTGCCACACTATTGGCAGCTTGAGCAAGTGATTGGCTTGTAATTGTGCAGAAACTGTGCCAAGTGGGACTCGAAGCAACTGCGACTTGCCAGCGGCAGCAGAGGTTAGCAGGTCAGCCACAGTGCAACAAACAACAGCAACAACAACGACTACATTGTGTGTGTGTGTGTTGACAGTAAAGGGAAGCCCGCGACTGTGTCATCAGAATGAGGCCAAAAGCGTAGGAAGACGGCCACAAAGTAAAAGAGAAAGTAAGCAGAGGATAAAACTTTTAATCGCACAAACAACAAAAGCGTTGTTGTTCTAATTGTTGTAGTTGTTGTCAGTCAAGCGCAAAACCGCCACGCCTACAATAACATTAATGCTGCTGCAGTTAATGTATGGCCCTCTTCAGCCCCGCTGCCCCACTCGGTGGTTCAACACAGGCTGCCTGGCCCCACGCTTGTTGACACAATGCGAAAGACGTTGATGAAACCAGAGTCAGCACAGTGTGCGTATAAGTGTGTGTGTGTGTGTGTGAGCCCATTGTCAATGTGGGTTAGCCAGACTGCGCCATTTTCCAAAATGAAAAACCAAGATGGAAGCCAGTAGCAGCTGCAGCTGCAACCACAACGCTCCAACGTACCCCGAGCGAAAGTGATGACAGCATTTATTTAGTAGCAACAACTTTGCCACATTTTGGTGTTGACTCTGTTTGACATTACATAAACTGCCTCCCTCCTCCTCCTCCTGCGCTCCCTCAATATTCGGTCGGAAAATGATATTCTAAGCATTAGCTAAATGCGAAATTTGCGAGTTTTTGCTTGTTAAATTAAAAGCAAATTTGTTGCGAGTTTTCTCGTGGAAAAGTTGCTGTCAACTCGGGCTGCGTGTTTTACGCTGTTTCAACTGCCACTTTGAACTTTTCGCTCGAGTTCAAAGCAAACATTACCCATACGCAGTGTTGTCTCTCTATACGAAATGTGCATAAACTTTACAACTGGGTCAGCTAAAGTTTCATGTGCCAAAAAAAAAGCAGTTGCTTTGGATTATCACATGTGAACCAGACTAGCAGATACTCTATAGGTTGTTATGAATTCAAATTGAGATTGAGGCTTTTAGCTAAGACTCCATAGTTAACTCTGCTGCTTATCCAAGTCTATATGCTCTACTCTTTACTTAACTTAATTAAATTTTATAGGGTATAACCGGGGTTTGTCCTAAGCACTTTCCCATACTTAAAAGGCAGAGAAAACTTTTGAAACATTTCGCCTGGAATTTGGCAAGCATTTGGACAACAATTGAAATACTTTTCAGCGGATTAACAATGGCGCCCGTCTCTAATGCGGCTTTGCCGGCCACAAAAGCTCATAATGTTGATAGTTTCAAGTGATTTGCAAAAGTTTTTAATTGGAAAATGTGTTTTTCGCAGTCGAGTTGTCAAATTAGATTTACTGCCATATAATTTGCATAATAAAGTGTGCTTAATGCTAACTAAATGTGTGTTGAATTAGACACTTAATAAGAGAGAAAAGCTGCTGCACTTGATAGGTGTACGATAATGATAATGATAACACCGATGATAATGTTAATGATGACGCAGGCATTGACTTCGAGGGAGCCTCCTGTCTAATGTCCTGTCGATGACAACGACGCTATAAAAGGGAGGAATCAAACTGTTCGTGCTTATCGTCATAATGATTATACATAATGTCTTTGGCTGGCACGGAATTGAGCACAAAAATGGTTCTGGCCATCATCATACTGGGGCTCTCCTTTGGCTACACACACTCCCTACATTTCACCCCTCGTTTTACGTTTTGTGCGCCTCAAATTATCGCCTTTTTTTCCGTCTGGTCCCTGACTGAACAGGGGCTTATGTAAGGGGGCGTTGCCGGTGGGCGGGTGGTACGTCTACGCTTGGCCCGTCAATGGCAGACCCTTGTGAGTGCGGCCTCTAGATGCTGATAAGTTGTTACCCGGACCCGTTGCCGTTGCCTCGTGCCTTTGTGGCACGTTTGTTTTCCTCCAAGTTTTTTCAGCTTTCTTTTTGATAAATAGTGTCATGAAGACAACCCCTACACCACCCCACACAACCACTGTTTGTGTGTGTGTGTGAATGTGTTAATGTCTAAGGTCATCGTGGACCTCTCTTGATAAATGAAAAGCTTTCATGTTCATATTTCAATTTAATTCTGTGCGTTGGCCCATTGAATAACAGGATTCACGCCGCTCTTCAATTTCTGCTCTGACCCCAGGCTCAGGCTAAGGCTCAGGCTCAAGGCTATAAATTCAATTAAAATCCAAGTGATTTTTTATATGATTGTTATGATTTTAATTAAAACTTTTATGGCTAGCAAAGTGATAGATAATTCGTTTAGGAAATCCATAAAATGCAAACAGTTGAATGGAAAATTGTTTACATATTGTTAAACTGGAAATCAAGATGAAAGTGCTCAAAAATAATGCATAATTCAACTAGCAGATGAAAAACTTTAATGCCAACTTTTCCGACTTTATTAGCGTATTTTAAGGAGGTACCTTGGATTTCCATGAAATGTTAAGGCGTAAGTCAATTTCCCTGGAATTTCCATTGCATTTTATAGGCTATGGAAAGTAAAGCTCTGCTTATATTATACCCTGTAAACATAGCAGAAATATGTCTATAATACTATTACATTTATATACATTTTTACAGGGTATTTCCTAGCCGAGTTTCTGCTTCTAACTTTGACTGTAATTTGAAACACATTTTGTCAACTTTGTTTGTTATTTTTGCTGCGTTTCGCTAGGAAGCCCACGAAAAAGTTAGCTCAGCCAGCCGACTTGCTTGCCGGCCACGCCTCTTGACCCTCGCCCACTCTCCTATGTCCTCTGTCCGCCCACTCCCATGACAACAGTCAGCCAGACAAACAGGAAATAGACAATTTCGTATCAAAGCTGTGGCAGACGTTTCAATTGCCCTTGCCCAGACCTGGAAGTACTACGTGTACTAGTCCGAAATGTCGGTTGGAAAAGATCAAATGGAAATCGCTTTAAATAATTTAAAAAGTCGGAAAAGCAAGTCGAAATCTCTTGCATATTGCATGGCCCGTTTTGCAGGCGCAGACATTTTCCCAGGCATGTCATAAAGAATGCCCTCAAGTGCCGCTGTCCGTGAGCATGAAAATAAGTTCCCTCCCCCGACCCCCTCTCCTTTGTTACCCACACAGTCTGGGCGCAATAAAAATTGCCAACAGTTGCAGCTGTTGGAAAGGCGGCAAAAGGGTTGTTGCCTCGCGTCTTGGCCAAGTGCATCGCGTGCTTATGGCCATACCAAAGGCTGCCGGCTGCCTACTGCCTGCTGCCCAAAGAGGCCAAAGCCACCGAAACGGAAGTGGGATAAGAACAATGCAACAACAAACAAGCAACAAAAACAACAACAACAACTCAAGTGTGTTGACTACAACAAGCAGGAAAATAAGAGCAACGACAGCCAGAGAGACTTGGGGTGTGGTGTGGGAACCATACCAAGTGCAGGCCCGGAATGACGGGTGTGTCGCATTACGGCTCAACAGAAAAAAAATGACTACCCTCTACTAGTCACGTGGTCAATTGAGTTGCCGCAGGAGTTGGGATTGAAGTTTACGAGTTGCACATGTGAGCAGAGTTGTAACTTATTTATACCATGAATATATTACGGTACTACTATGCTGAGCTAGTGAGTTATAGAGCTTGTCTCTGTGTGATAAAGTACTATATAAAATATGAATAGTTATGCTGCATTAGCATTGAGATCAGTTGGAAATGGGATACGGTAAATGCTTATGTTGGGCAGTAAGGCAGAGTAACTACTGGAACTTTTCAAAGTAGAACTTTATACCCATATGTACATATTTACAATTTGCATTAGGAATTCTTTAACGGTTCTTCTTTAATTCTCTAACGCCAGCCGATGGCATGCAGACTAAGATAACCAATGCAAAAACTCTTTGCCCTTGGCAAACAGGGTTTTGAAGGTTTAACAACAGCAGAGATGCTGGCAGAAATTAAGCGCAGCCAGAGTAAACACAGTTACATTCACACATGCATACATATGTACTCACATTAATGCATTCATTATGTACGGCATACTCACACAAACACTAGCGCTTGACTCTCTGAGAGCAGAGAGAGCGAGTGAATGAAAAGACACCTCGCCAACACTGCATAACGTCATAAGCAAATTCACTTTGAATTAAGGAAGGCACCAAATATCGCCACAGATCAGGGCTGCAAAACTGATGTCGATTTATCGATATTACATTTTTCGATATTACATTTTAAACTTAAACTTAACAGAAAATAATTTGTCTATGTAACTTTCAGTTAAATTGATAATTGAAAATGCTTTACATCCGTTATACGTTGTGTACTTTAATTATGAAATATTTAAACAGCATAACGTAGGAGTATATTATTTCAAGTGAGTTGCCAGGGTTAAGCAACTAATATAAATGCGCAGCAGGCAGACTTAATTAGTTGGCCTGTGGGTTGGCCTGTACTAAGGGCTGCAAAACACTTACTTAGCCGCTCTTTAAAGCCACTCGGAAGCGCAGGGAAACAATGCTCGACAAGTTGGCATTGTTGTGTGTGGAGTGGTGTAGTGAAGGGTGTGCTGCACGTGGATAATGTATGGCGCCCTGCGCTAAGGTGCAACTTGAATTGGCAGCAGACCGAGCAAGACTACATGGGTATGAGAGTAAAAATTGAATTGCGACTTTTTATGCTGTCTGACAGGTAGGTACATACATATATATGAGGAGTAGGGCGGAGGCGCATAATAGAAACAGGATATTTCATTACATTTGTGCATGCATGAGTGCTGACTATAGTTAGGGGACGACACACACACACCCACACACACACACACATTATGTATGCAAAAGAAGGCAACATTGTTGAAATGTGCAAATATTGGCTCAAGTGGCGGCAATAAAAGAGTCGCTGAGTGTCTACGCCTGCCTGACTCTTTGCTCTTTGCTACTGTTTCCATTATGAGATGCCCTATAGGACGGCGTGTGTGTGTGAGTGTGTTCCGTGTAGGGTTATGTCTCTGGGGATGCTTTAGGCTGTGCCACGCTGACAGTTGTCCTATAGCAACCGTTGATGTTGGTCTTGAGGTAAGCACAATTTAACATTAAATTAGTCATGAATGTTGCAGGAATTTCAATTTCAATTTCCATTGATTGACACAACGAATTGAAAGCACCTCACGGCATGCCATGACCTTTCATCCACGCCCCCTGTTATTTCGCATAATGACTGATATTTTAGCAGCTGTCTGGCTTTTCAATGGCCGCGCATATAAAAATGTTAACATAATATAATATGCTTAACCCAGGGCTACCTGCCTGGCCACGCCAGGTGTGTGGTTGGTTGGTTGGCTTTTTGTGGTTTTTTCGCTATGTCTGTATGTCTGAGTGTGTGTGTGTGTGTGTTTGTGGCAGTTAACTTTGCCGTGACATGTGCAAAGCATAAAAGAACCGTAGAAATGTCATGTTTGCTGTGGGCCAAACATGACGTTGAGTGGACAACGGGGCGTTGATGATGACGATGACGCTGACGGAGACAGAGACGTAGACGCAGACGCAGACGTTGACTGCGACTGCGACTGAGACGTCATATGACTCAAACATTGACTAAGGGCAGGCAGCATAAAACTCGTCAGCTGTAGGTGGGGTGTAGCCTATGTCAACACAGTGCTGAATTACACTAGGCAACACAGACTTTGATTTACATTCAAGTACAAGTATTTGTCATATTCTAAAATAGAACTTTATATGCGGGGTATACTATATTACGATGCTTACTATATAACGAATTCTTTAAGTTCTAATTACAGTTGACATTTATATCAAGAAAATAAATATGTAAAGGTTTAATAGCAGCAGAGATGCTGGTAGTTGGCAGTCATATACATTCAGACAATTAACTTCCATTAAATTCAAATATATAAATAAATTATGAAATATTTAAGCAACATTAAACAAACGTGAACTGATTCATTATTAATGAGTTGCCAGGGTTAAGCAACTAATACAAATTCTGAGCATAGAAATCCAATAAAGGAAGTACTCTCCTTTATAAGAGCGTTAGAGGGTCTTTTGGACAAATAGGAATTACTTCTCAGTTTCTATTATCTAATTCCCTAAGATATTGACTAACTTAATTTCTTTTCTAAGGGCTGCAAACCGTAAATATTTTGCTAAAACTTTAGCCCCATTCAGTTAATTTTACAACATCTTGACTTGCTTAGCATTTCCTGTAATTAGTTACATTATTTATTTTGTAGCACAGTGTTCTTTTGGGTTGTTATGTGTCTTGTTGTGCTTCACATAATTGGTTGACCGGCAACAAATTTTCCAAATGACGGCCATTTCAGTTTCTGGGTTAGGCTGACCTTTAATACTCTCTGTTTGTTTGTTCATTAAATTGCGAATTTGTCAGCACTGGGCGATCGCAATTTTTAATTAAATGTCGCACAGAGCGCCAACAATTATTTGAAACGCACTTTCGGCACATTCGCACATAGCGGTAGAGCACATTTTACAGTTCACATTTCTCTCAGCCACCTCATTCGCTCAGTGTTTATTTTCGTGCTTTTTGCTGCTTTCGCATTACATTTTTAATGGAGACTTGGCTTTGCCCTAAACATTTGATTTGCGACAAACTTTTGCCTGGCAATGAAAATGTGAAAATGTGGAAAATGTATTTTTAAATAAAGCCAACAACAAAGTCAACAACAACAGCAGCAGCAGCACCGGCAGAGCACACTGCGGATTATCTGTTTATATTTTGCTGCTGTTCTTCTGCTGCCTCTTTGTGCCGTTCTTTCTTTATGTTTTTGCGCATTCTTATGTGTTATTTAATTTCCTTGAATATTTCATTTATGTGTTATTTAATTTCCTTTTATTTTCATATTATGGCATATCTAATTTCCTTTCATTTTTATAGTACTATTTTATTGCTGCAGTCGCCGATGATTTATAGATAATTGTGCCAAAGTAGCCATGATTTATTTATGTGCTCTGAATAAATTTGATTTGAATTTTAATTTATAAAGCCGCCTTTTATTCCGCGGCGGAGGGGGAGAGTGGCAAAGTGGGGTAGGGTCGAGAGGGTTACTCTCAGTACTCGACGCCCATTGAATTAATTAGGCTGCGTTGAGGACGACACTTTAAGCGTGGGCGTACTGATGGCTGATGGCTGGCAGGGAGTTGGCAGCAATAGGAGCCATACACACACACACACACATACTGACACACACACACACACACACACACACAGTCGCAAGTTGACTCGTCCTCATCGCTGAAGCAGCAGCAGAAGCATTTTGCCCTAATTTTACTTTCAGCGATGTTATCAGGACACGCCACACAGACGGAGACACACACACACACACACACAGACACACACACACACCATCGAGACAAAAGCCCACACATAAAGCACACGAAGCAGCGAAGCGATTTCCTCTGTTGTGTTTCGTTTTTTACTTTTCTTTTTTCCTTTTTAAAGTGTGCCCGCCCACAGACCACAAACAATGTCATAATTTACGCACTTTTTCATTTGTTTGTCGTGTTTCAGTCGCGGTGCATGGTTAACATTTTGTTTGGTCCACGTTTCGCGTCCTGTTTTGCGGTGGCCTAATGAAATTCAAGTGAAAACCACAACCGAAACTGTGGCAAGCGCCCCCTTAACAACAACAACAGCAACAACAACGAAAAAGAAAAAAAACCCGAACCGAATTACACCGAACTGCGTCGAGTTTTTCCTCTTATCCCGTTGGCAAATCAATGGAACAGACGCGTCCGTGCCGGAAAAATGTCTACAATGAACTGAACGGCAACAGTGCACAGTTCGACTACGGACGCCATCAACTACGGCAATATACTTGGTATCTGCCTTGCGCCGGACACACACAGCGTACAGTAAGTTCGTGTTCGTGTTCGTGCTCGTGTCGTGAACGTAAAGAGCACAGAGCTTAAGAGAGCGACGGTTGAAGAGAGCGCTGAATTGGCAGAGTGGGCTGCAAGCCTTAAATTTCTGTTAAATATTTAACTTCATTTTAGTTTGCTCTGAATTTATATTAGCTGGTTAACTCTGACTTTTATGTTTGTTATATTGAAATATTGTACGTTATGGTGTTTTAATATTTCGTATGTTATCTATTTGAATTTAATAGCAAGTTGATTTAGGAATATAACAGATAACGCACATCACACATTTTCAAACGAATATAGATTAATTGATTCAAAGTTATACATATATCGTTAATATATCGAAATATTATTAGCATCCATATTTATTTATTTATATATTTCGCTTAATTATCAATTTATGTTAGGAAATATCCGTATTATACGGAATGTGGTTATTAAAAAATTTAATAAAAAAAAAAAAAAAAAAATTTTAAATTTTGCTGTGGCTGTAAAGGCAAAGTAATAGGTTGTTGCATAATTTAATAAAATAAAATATTGCAAAAATTTAAATATAAATTATAAATAAAAATTAATTTCATAATCTGATATTTCATATAAAAAATGTGAGTATTTTTAGATGAATTAAAATATGTACTTACCCTGTAATATTATGCCAGTTCAACCAATTCTAATTTTAATACGAGCCATTATCAATTCCGCATTCTTTACTCGCTATTATTATCTAGCTCAGGCACACGCGACTGCAGCCTGTGCGCTATAAAAATAAAGTGTAATGTGTTTGACTTTGCAGTCATCTCATAGATCTTTATTGTGCTGTTAACAACTTTCCTTTTAAACTCGCAATATATCAGAGTTCTGTCTCTATGATGCTCTTAAGCACTTTTTCGCGCATGCGTTTGCTTACTCCCGCTCTCTCCTCCTCTGTTCGGTTCTCTGTGTCGCTCTCTCTGCAGCCCTTTTTGGACGCATAAACAACAAACAGCCGCAGATATGACAGGCGGCTGGTTGCACGTTTTCGCATTGTCTGTCCCCGGGGGTCATGACAAGCCCTTGCCGTTGGCCAGGTGGACAACAAGAGCTCAACAGCTGGACTCCTTGGAGCAGAGATAAGCGGGCCAGTTGCCTCACTCCCTGCATCTGCCGCTGTTAAGTGTGCAGCGTGACACACTAAAAGGTGTCCCAGAGCGTGGCGATGCTGCATGGATAATATTACTTTTAACCGCATTACGTTTATTTAGTATAACGACAGGTGGCAGCCAGAGAAAGTGAGAAGTGAGAAATAAGAGCGCCAGCCTAAGAACTCTCAAGAGAAACGATACGAGCAACGATACGATAGATACTTGCCATGTTTATTAGCACCAATATTGCTCATACGCATCGTTGCACCTCATAAAAATTTCAACTTTTTGGCTGAATTTCTGCAATTAATTTAGATTATCGACATTAAGTATAATAACTGTTTTATTTCTCTATTTTAATTGAGAACAAACTCACATCTAAGTACAAGTATAATTTAATTAGTCTTACTGGCTAAGGCATCGTCGAAAGAAAACTTATGACCAATTTGTTGAATCACCATGCAGGTAATTAGCTTGATTATGGAAATTTTGGACTCGTATGGAATTTAGTTTAAACATATACCGCTATACACAGCACAGCAAACTCTCTCTTTATCGCTTACTTATGAACTAGTGCACTAAATACGAGTATAACTAAGTTTGTTTTTGCTTTTCATTTTGTTCTTGCATTGTCGTATGCTTAATATCCCATGTATGATATATATAGACTATATATATATACTATATCCGTATATTTGTGCGTATTTATACTTGATGTCCAGCTGCCTCAGACGGGCTGCACCTCGCAGACAAAGTAGGTCTCGAAACTGCAGGGTGAATCGTTCCACTTGAGCCCTTTGCCATCGCGATTCCACAGTTCCAGGCAGTTCTCCTCCTCGCCGTTCTCATAGCGGAAATTGTTGGGCTCACCAGCGTTCCAATTGGTGAACGTAATGGGTCGCCCAGTGGCCATCCAAAAGTAATTGCCCTCATCGGCCAGATCTGTGCCGGATATCCAGAAGTGCTCGTGGCCCAAACCTGTAAATCAGTGTAATCACAACATAGACATAGAGCTTTAGCTTCAGTTGTAAATTGTTTGCCCACTTTTGCCACAGATTAGGGCGTGGCCCACATCTGGACATTCACTTTTTACCGCAGAGTCAAAGAGATTTATGTTGATGCCAGCGCAAAGTGCATCGAAATTGAATGCATGGCCGCAGTCGAGTTGCATTGGCCAACAAAAGCCAATGCCCCTAAAGCCCCCTCCGTCCCCCACACCCGACTTGTCGACCTTCCCTTTGTCATTAGCTAACAGTTTTGGGTTACCAACTTCCGTGTGTATTATGCACGCTAGAAAGTCAAAGCCCCACGACAAATAACCAGTCGTATTACCAGTCCAAGACTTGGCCATCATGCGCAGCGTAGGGCTATGACTTGGGCTATGGCTGTGACTTGCCAGCTTTCCCGCTTTCCCGCTTTCCACATACCAAAGTCGCGTATGTGTTTCTCCAGTCTATCGTTCTCTTCCTGTGATGAAATGCTCGCCAAGTGCATGCCATGGTACCGGCAGTACTGCGTGGCTTTGAACCAATTTGCCTGAAAGAAAACGAAGAAAATTGGGAAAAGTATTCGGTGAGTGCTAAGCCAAAGTGCTTAATGATAGTTGTAGAGTCAAGACTAGAGTATACCCTGTACGGTATGGAATGGTTTGTTTATTATTCTTACTTTTAAATGCGCTTAATCTTGAGAGTTTTGATGAGGTTCGATGTTAATCTTAATGAATGTTTGACTGAAAGTTCGACTAGGGTCAAGCCTTTTCGAATATATTTTCTTAGTCTGGATGTTATTTGATCTCAAAGAACTCCTAATAAGCTTCATAGCTTTATATTTTGGTGTTAAGTTTATATAAATCATAAGAAGGCAGAATCAAGAGCTCACAGTTTAGAGCTGCAGCAATCTGCGTAGACTCTTTTCCAATAGTTTATAGTAATACTCCCAACCCAGCCCACATGCTAAACACTTTTCCGCTTTTACAGGGTACAAATAATAAAAACTTTTTCGGTGAATTCAAAGAATTTGCGTCCATCCCTCGGCTCACATAAAGTGCACGTGAGGTAAGCAAAGCTCGTGTCGCCTGCCATAATGGCTGCTGCCCCATCCCTTCCACCAGTCGCAAGGAACATGGCTTGTTTTGATAGGAGTCGGAGATGGGAGAGTGGGAGAACTTGCTGCTGCTTATATGGCAAACTAATTGACTTCTTGGCTTCAGTGGAGCGTCCTTTTACAGCCCAATAAACACTTTCAGTGTGGCGCGTCACAACAGCAAGAACAGAACAGAAAATTCGCATTAAACACTTTCGCTGCTGCTGCTGCTGCTGGAGGAGATGCCAGGCACAGGCAGAGGAAGGATGCTGCATCAGTTTGTGCTTTATTCGCGCACAATTACGGCTAATACAATTAAAGCCAAGTTAATGACGTCGTCGACCGCAGAGTAATGCCATGACGAAGCTGATTTACAGGTAGCAGAGCGAAGGGAGCGTCATGGGAGCAGGGCAAATAGTTACGTAATCGATTTAGATGCGCATCACCTGGCAGACTGACAAGGCACTCTCACATGGTCCCGGGACCGAGAGTTTTGTGGCTACCCAAAATAATGTGGCAGCCAGGAATCAACAGGCTACAACGGGAGTGTAGCGGAAGTCTAAAAAGTGGAGTTTGGTTTGGACTAATTACGACAAAGCGAGCGTCTGGTAACCAGAAGCCATTAGTGTTAATTGAATATCAAATTGCATTTATAGATATATTGATTTATGGTTACACAACACACACAATATACATATATGGCAAATCAACAGGGATAGCCATCATCCTTTGACACTAATTGGATGTGGGTGTGAGTATATACACCTTTTTTTCTCGCTGTATCTCTGTTGTTTCATTTCTTTTTTCGATCTTCTATGCTGTTAAATAATTCAAAATAAAAACATAAAATGCTGTCGACATTTATTGACGCACGTCAATGGAGATTTGTAACCAGGCAGCTCACCTGGTAACACATGGCATGCTAAGTGCAACAAGCCAGCGGCATATGGCATGTGGCATGTGGCAGCCACCGGGTTGTCAGAGCTTTTACGATCTGGATCAGTCATGCAACTGAATGGGAATTGTGCAGTTGGCAACTCGTGACATGCAACAGTTGTGGGCAGCAGCAGCAGTTGATGAAAGGATTGCCAGCAGGATGATTGTCGGTTGAGTTTGATATTTGATATGCCACACTCGACATTATGTAACGATGCATTGGAAAATCAAAGACTGAAGTACTACTGATAGAAAGTGCAAGTTGTGTGAAATAGTAATTTGAAAAGTAGGGCAGAAGCAGTTGAATGGCAAATACTGTGTAAACTCCTGCTCCATATATGAGCAGAGTTGAAAGTGAAATGTAGACATATTGAATATTGGAATATTGAAATGAAATTAAGCAACAACTAAACCTCAAACTGTAGTAAAGAGTTCAGTAAGAGACTGCCAGTTGCTTAAGTAAATCCTAAAAGTTGCCTTACACATATACAAAATATTATATAGTAAAGCAAGGCATTAGATAATTGTGTATACACATTTTCATTTTTTACTTCTGCGTATTTAAAAAATAAATTGAAAAAGGAAATGTTAATCAAACTGAAATGCAATTAGATTGAAATGCGATTGAAACATTCATTGGCTGTCAGCTTGTGCTGCTTATATAAGCGAGTTGTCATGACAAACATCAACAAGACACTCGGTTTTGGGTTTCTGCTTTTCAATTACATAATATCGACGGCTTCTAATTAACAGTTGCTGCTGCTGCTGCTGCTGTTGCAGAGATTCTTGTTACACAAGTGTCAACAAATTGCAATTACAACAACTCAATTAGCAAAATGTTTGCCAGCGTTTTTTCAATATTTGTTCTCTTATTTTTTGTCGATTTCATGAACACATTCGAATGAGTTAACCGACTTGGCACGGCCCCTTCCCCTCTCCCTACCAACTGGTATTTACTCCTGCACACGAGTGCAATTAGTGTCGCATTAAAAAACATCGACAGAGAGTCCAAGTCCAGCTGCAGCCTACTGAGCTGTTGACTCGTGTTGTTGCTAAATGAATTTCAACTGCTGTGTGTGTTTTTTTAGCTCTGCTGGCATTTGCATTTTTTACACAAACACATAAATACACACGGCTAAATTATCGCATTTATGGTCAACATTTTGGAGTTGCGTAATACGCAATGAGCCGAATTGAAATGAATTATACATGAGTGTGTGCTTACAGGCATGGGATGGGATGGCATGGGGATGCCTAATTGGGAGTTTCCCATTAAAAAATATAGTATAACTGGAACACTTCTAATGAAGTCACCCTATGCATAGCTAATAATCCAGATTGTTATTGTTTAAAAAAAAAATACAAATTAATTCATGCATTAAAATGTCACAAAACGTGCCCAAAGCGTATACAAAATTCTATAAATTTTAATGGCCTGCTTAATCAGCGAGTAGATGAGTAAGTTGATTTACCGTTAGGCAATTAACGGCTTAGATATGTAGGCATGTCTGTATTCTTTTTGGCATAGCAAAACGCCACCTAATCAGCCGTGGGACTGGGACTTGCAACTAATTAATGTGCTAATAATGAATTCATTCAATTCACAATCCACTATCTGTCGGCATGTTCACAATTGAATTGTTTTACGAGCCAAACCCTTGACTCTCCCCTCCTCTCCATAAACAAAAATTAATTAGTTTTTTCGGTGGGTTGGCTATGAGGTTGAAGAACCTTTAACAAATTAACATTTACTGCGATTTCATGAGCTTTTAAGTTTGAATTTATAATCTATTATTTGGTGATAATTGCTTAAACGAATTGATACGAATTTCTCCAAATAATTAACGAAGAAATGAGCATTAAATTTGCATAAAAAACGAGTTGATTATATATTATGATCTCATACGCATTTAATCTTAGTCTATTTCTATTCATTGTGCATATAATAAATTAACTAAAGTTCATAATGTTTGTCATATTTGGCGAAAACAAAAACCGAATTTGATCGATTTTATTGCAATTTTAATTAATTATAATAGAATTAATGAAAAAACTTGTTCAACATTTGCATAACTTATGAACAGATGATGTCTAGCTGAAGTTCTTTAATCTTTGGCGATTTCTGGCTATTCCACAGATAAGCTATAAAAAGAGATTTGCATTTGCAACTCGTTCAGGTTTAAAATTGACCCCTACACAAAGAGATAATTGAGAAAACGATTACCTCATTCACGCTCAACTATTTCTATGGCAATTAAAAGCATTCAGCATTCGCTTTTGTTTTTATGTTTGCTATTCAAACACCTGTTGAATTTATGGTCCCATTGAACTGCCAAATAAGTGGCATTGCTATGCATTCCTTCGAGTTCGAATCATGAGAACAGAGTGTCTAGAGCGTGAACCATAGATCTCTAACCAGACAGCTGACCTTTGCATGTTAACGGTCATCTGCTGATCTGCCTGCCCCTTCAACAATGTGAACTTCGGTTCCATCTCCGGTTCTTCCCCTACTGTGTAACTGTCAATTCCAATTCATAAACATTTCATATTCATATACTGCTATTAATTATTCCCATTTACATTGATGATTTCAGTGGCTGCCGTTAAGTTATATTTATGGTTTACCTTTAAAGTTCAAGGAGAACTGTTTGTAGCCGATGAAAACTTTGTAGATTTCAATATTTGCATACTCGTCTCAAGTCGTTCGTTCGTTGGCCGAAAAAATCGCATCAAAGTCGCGTTGTGGTTGACGCACGCGATTTGCTGGCGTTTTCAATGGCTCGTACGCAGTTTTCTTCGCTCAACTCTTTTGACTAATATGTTTTTAATATGAATGGCTGTATAAATTAAAAGACGTCATCTCAACATCAAACTATGAGATTGCTGATGCGTGTCCAAGCACGCGCCCCTACTGTTTCAGTTCATCTTCATCATGGTCGATGAGATATGAAGTATTTATGAAGTAAACTTAATAAACGCGAATGGCATTGATGGCGGTTCTGAGGCTAACGATATCTGTAGTCAATGATCAATAGAAGGTTGTGCTATTATAGTTAAAAGGTGTGGCGCTTACAGCTCGATACTAAACATACGCAATATTAAAATAATATTTTGACACATGCCAAAAAATGCGAATTCAAATGTCAAATATAGTATATAGTATATTAAGTTCTAAGTTCAAATGGAACTATCTTATCAATTGGTTTAAGATCTCTACTAATACCAGTTGCTGTGTGTAAACCCTGTAAATATGGCTGGCAGATTCCATATGCAATCTGTTGCAGTTTTTATTTTATGGTCAAACCGGACCGATGAACCGTTGGTCAGTTGCAGTTAAATGTTAATGGCATGGAATGCCGCTTACCTTGAAGAAGATGCCCAAGTAGTAGCGCTTCTCGCCCAGCTTCAGCAACGGCATCGTCCACTTATTCGGCATGTACTGTGACTCGTCCACGCAGTTGGGGCAGTCTATAAATACGCACAAGGAAACAAACGATATCAGTAAAGAAAGAAAACAAGGAGAATACAAAGTATTTAACCTGAATTTGGTATACTATAACGAAGGTTGTCTTAAAACAGAGATCTTATGGTATTATTATACAATCAATAAGTACTCGTATTTAATTGTTTAACATTTCTGATTCTGGTTTCAAATTGATTTATCATTAAATCCATTAACAATTATTGGAATTGTCAGTTGACTTATGTTTGGCCATAAACAAAACTGGTCAAAATCTAATGAGCTCCTAAATTATGAACCGACGTCGTTTTTTAACTAATTGCGATGAAAAAGCATTTCGTTGTACGAAATTGAATTATGATAGATCTAGCCAAGTGTCTGTATAGTATCTATAATAATCGAGAGACACACACAAAAGTAACGGAACAGGTTCGCTGGAAGTGGCTAGATTTTTCGTTATAGATGGTTAAACAAGTTCGACTTGAACATCTGACACTGACGTCTTAGCCAGAATCTCAGACAATAGCTAGGGAGATCTACAAATGAAATGAAATGAAACTGAATCAAGGTCGGCGCCTTTTGTGTGTGCAGAGACAGATATTCAGTTCTGAGTATGTGAAGGTCATTACGGCACTATGGGAAATACTAAATATACATATATGTATCTATATATATGTATCTTATGTTTATGCAGAGGGCAACATTCTTTGACAACACGTTGGCCAAGTTAACGGCGTTTCTTTTGTCTCGCATACAAAAGACAATAAAACAGACGGACAGACACCCAAAAATGGCAACTGCCAAATTTCATTTTCATTTCGCGAATTGCTGTTAATTAATCATCCAAAATGGACGCCATAACCGCACCGCGTCAAGGCCGTGCAGAAGGCGGCATTAATGATAATGATAATGCCGCTGAATGATGGTTTCTTGTCGTCGTTATTATTATTATTTTTATTACTTTTACTTTGTTTGTTATTCCCACTGTGGTGACTGGGTCAAAAGTGCAGGCGACGCTTTGCCTCAAGTATTCACAATGCATAACAGCTCACTTTTCATTTTTTCGACTACATCGTAAAAATGTAATTTAATTTTAATAGATACATTAAGCAAAAGGAAAAAAGTCATGATATTATGCAAACTGTTGCAATTTGTATGCATGATGTAAGCTCGTTTAGAGTGCTCAAATCTGTAGTAAAAGTTTCAATTTCGTACTACCCAAACGGATATACAGAACAGTTTCGAAACTTTATGATGTTGTTTCTTTTTATGATTTACAGCGTTTTTTTGAGTGTACGACATATAAAAGTTAATATTTTTACGATTTGCCTTGTAAAAGGAATGCGAGCTGGAGTTGACTATTTGTAGAGGCTAAAAAACGAACTAGAGCAAAGCTGTTGTATTTTCAATTTGGCAGAGTAATAACTCCTAAATGGTTAAGCTGCAATTCCAACTGTCTGAATTCAATTCTTCAGCAATTACATCACCGTATTATGCACGCATTGTTAATTGCCGCAGTGGCACCCCATGAAGACAGTCAGACAGACAGACAGACCGGTCCCCTAACAGACATCGACTGAGACATTGACAGCAAACAAATTAGAGGTGCCAAATTGATTAAGTTCCAGCTAAACTCTACGGCATTTGCATGCAGTTTTACTTTTCTTTGTTTGCCTCACAGATAAATCAAACTGAATTGTCACAATATAACTGTATAGTTATTAATAAGTTTAACAAACATTTGTTGATTCGTCTGTTCAGTATTGATAGTTTATATTTCGCACACAATTAATCTGAAGCACAATTTTTACCCCGAAAACCAGTTTGGATTTGAGGCCTGCGGCTAGTCTCAAAGTCATTGCCAGTGCTTAAAATCATGCTCGGATAACTGATTGTAATTAAATTTATCTTACACAAGGCTATATGGATTTCGCTTGCAATTGGCAACCTTCAGCAAGTCGTTGATGAGTCCAAGTGGAGCTCAGCGAGAGGTGCAGACAGGTTGACATAACTGACCTGAGACCCATAAAAAGAGACCCGTATAAATTGTGGGCGAAACTATAAAACTAGTTGCTGGCAAAAAACAAAACATAAATACGTTTAAACACCAGCAAACTTCCTGTATCATAATGCATTTGTTTGTTAGACTACACAAAGAATTTGTAAATTTAAATTTAAATTGTTATTTTTTATTGAGAAGTTAGAACCAGTTTTATGTGGTGCTTTTTTTAGGACTAGTTTGCGAACATTTATAGATTAGCCTGTTCTTTTTTCGTCTATTTTTATAATAGGCAAATATGTAGATAAACATAAAAAAGAAATAAATAGCATAGACCTATGCTTAAATTAATATTTATACAGCGTTTAGCATATGCTGTCAAATATCACGCATACGCCTGGTAGCGCCTCAATCTTATTTGCTTATTTGCTTTAATTTCGCACTGTTTGCTATGATTTCTTTTATTTTTTATTATCAATATAGACCAGCTGACCCTGGCCTTCAGTTCGCATTTTAAAATACAATTTATGTGCTCCTTTTATTTGATATATTGTCACCATTTTAGCGATGCTTCTCTTTTTTGGTCTCAATCAATTTGATTTTATTACAAATATTTCAACAGCTGCCACGAAAACAATAACAACGAGAGAGACATCAGGCAGGTGTAACAACAACAATAAGAAAACACTCAACTAATTTGTTTGATTGCTCAAAATGATGCCAAAACAAAAGTAAAAAAGTAAAAATAAACTGGAGCAGCGCACATTAATCAATGAAATACCTCAACACGGTAGCTGCGGCACTCAAATCTAGTATGGTAAGCATATATATAGTTGTATTTATATACATATACATCTCCTTAATTAAACGCTTGAAGTGAATACCCATAAAAATGCCAAATTTGAAAAGTGAAAGTGAATTTTAAACGACGCTCATGGCACGCGGCACGACTGACTGTCTGTCTGTCTGTCTGTCTGACTGGCGGAAGGATGTCCTATGAGTTAGTTATGTAATAGGGGCTAGATGTGGGACAGGTTCAACATACCAGCGACAGGACCTGCTGCTTTACTCGGCGTTGCCAACGTCGTCCTGTCCAGCAGCAGCACAGAGATTATCACAGACAAAATGAAATATTTTTGCATGTTTGTGCTGTTTATCGACTTGTGTTTATGTTTATTATGTGTGTGTGTATAATAAATTTTGTTGTATTTTGAATTTGATTTTATTATTTATATATTTTATATTTGTTTCCAGTTATGCTAATTTGCACTTCCGTATTGATAGCAAAATGACAAAAATTTCGCTGTGTGGTTTTGTCATTCAACGCATTTTCGATCAATTCATGGAATGCTGCATACTCGTTGACCGATGCACAGATTTACATATGAATTTTTGATGCACGTTCCGGTATTGGTTCGGTATTGTAATCTTTTGTGGTTCGAGACGCTATCGAGATCGTGAAACGGAATCGAAAGTTGCCAAAATATAATAACGTAAGCAGCAGTTAATGATATACTAAATATTATTTTGAGAGTCTGAATAATAATTATCAAAGTATTGTGAAGATTAAAATCAAAAAACGAAGACCTCGTGCGCATGCGCGCCCAAACTGACCGTCGGTTGTCGAAGAACTAAATTATTTTGGACCTCATTGGCGCCGACTAACGCAGAATCTCCAACCGAACCCAAGCCCGAGAGCCAAAGCAAACGAGAGTGAGAGTGAGCCTCTCAGTATTGAGCGAGCCAGTCCAACTGGTTGGCTGGCCAAGAGTCGCTTCGAACTCGTTTGGTGGGGCTTCTTTTTTTTACAGTTTATTTTTTTTTTGTATATTGTATTTTGTGTGAAACGAAACGCTCTGAAAGATTAGCATCCATTGAGATGCTGCAAGCGGCCAACAGTTGGGGCAGTCGAGGCAGTCGGGGCAGAGCCAACGGCACACTTGTTGCAAACTGAGGCCCTGGAGGCACTTGACGTTGAAGCCGTAGACATAACTTGATAACTTGAAGCAGCTGTTGCCGCCGACGCGACTCTGCGACTCTGCGACTGACCAAGGTAACATCAGTAGAGCGTTGATTTGGACATGCCCAGCAGGCGCAGCTCGAGCGTGAATTAAACACCCAACAACAGTCTAAACAACTCAGTCAACATTTCAAACAAAAAAGAAATAAAATAAATAATATTCTGGTTATGCCGTTTCGCCTTCTTGACGTTCTAAGATTTTGCAATTTCACTGAAACTCAAATTTGCATCTCAGCGGATACCATTTTTGTCGCTATAACTTTCGGTTTTTATTTGTTGCTAACCGAGTTGTTCAGTGACCTTGAAAAGATTAACAATTGTCAGACATATTCGGCACATTGCGTATACGCCATGTGGACCCAATGTCCAAGCATCTAAGTAAGCTAAACTCCTCTCTAAAGTGTATTTATTCTTGTGTCAAAACTTCAAATCGTTAACAAACAATTCGATAAAAATTGTATAAACAAACTTAATATATAAATTCAGTAGTAAACTGCATACAGCTACAAAATGCCGAAGCCAGCCTCAAAATGGCAAGCAGCTCAAAAAAAGCTGACCCAGATGCGGAAAACTGCACAGGTGATGCTGCCGGAAGGGGAGAGTGCCACTCTATTGGAAACTGAGATCATGACGCTGAACGAAGTGAGAAAATGGGCGCCATTCGTTGAAATGATAACAATTACCTTAGTCATATGTGGAATAGTTCATATATTTTTCTTAGCAATTGAATAAAACGCTTTGCTGAGCATTCTATTCTCATTTCAGTTCTTCTGCTTCACACTCGAAACCAGAAATAAGAAACGAGTTGGCGAACTCTGTTTTATGTCTGCAGTTCGATTAGCATTTGCCATTGAAAGTAGATCAGGTGAGTTCAGGGTCTGTAATAAAATCACTCCACTAGGATTGCTCCACAGAAGTCGGAAGTGTTTGGTTTCTCAATTAAAATCGCTTTAGAATTCTTACAACTAATTATAAAGGCATTAATAGCGCGTGTGTAAGATCCAATTGAGTAATTTAGATTTATTTCTATATATAAACTAATGATGGGCAATTTTTAACGGATCTCGCCGCGGGGCCTATCATCTGTTGAAATTTTCAAATACTTTAGAAGAATTCCAAAAAACTTGTTTTAATTTATAAATAAAAAAAAACTCAACTCTTGGAGTTAGCAAACCTTCAAGCGTTATCATAAAATATAAATAAACTTTGCTGAATTGATTGATTTTTCAAAAAGATGGATGGCTAATGGATCAGACGAAGATCTCATAAATAATCTTATTCAAATTCGAGACAAAATGCTATTCGCTTTTGTGTGATTTGTTGCCAAGCTGTCAGCGTGTCTAGTATTCTCAGTTCTGTCTTCAATTTGATTATATAATCGACTGCATTTCTTTAATTGCCAAGATTAATTTGCAGAGAATTGCTAATTATATTGACTTTCTCAGGCAATCAAGGACAGAACCGATTCCAGTTGCAGATTGGAAAGATTTATACCTTCTGTTGTTCCATGTTATCTTAAGCGAGTGCCACATTCAATTTAAGAAATGCTCAAATTTGATTTCATTGGCTTATAAATGAAATTTCAATTTGGATAAAAGACAATAAGCTGCATAGTAGTATAAGTAAACGTGTTCTCAATGAGCGAATAACCGCATTAAAAGATCGATCGAACGATAGACGATGCGAATGCAAAAAAGATTTCCGCTGACTTTATTTTATAGAGGTGTGAATTCAATGGATTTGAAGGCACAATCTGAGTGGCAACCAAACAAGTTTGCATCATTAAACTTTCTGCTGGCATAAATTACAATCTCAATATTGAATTAAGATTGAAGCTCAAATTGGCAAAGTTTGTCCCTGATTAACACTGCAACTAACGCCAACTCACTTAAAGGTTAAACTTGCGTAAATATGCTGACAAAATACGGCATAAATCAAGCAGACGCTGCAAATGATATGAACAGCTCGCATTCATCATACGCCGCGTGAGCCGAATGCAAAATAAATGACACAATTAAACTGCAGCATCAGCAGACACAGATATAGATACAGAAACAGAAACTAAAGACAATACAATAGCAAGGTTATTAACCGTATTATTGATGATATTATACTTGGCCTGGGCTACTGCCCAGTTGTAATATGATTGATAGGTTGACTTGGTTTGCCTTTGAACGACCTTAGCTAACTGCTTGCTAATGTATGTAGAGCTTAATTCCACGCTTGATATCTTCATTCGACTAATTTTCCGCTTGATTAATGTACCTCATGGTGTTTGCCAACACTTACCACTATCGATTTCATTCTCGCTGGGATCACGATGAAATATATCGCCATAATATTGATCGTGCTGCTCCGACTCCACACTCTGCAGCGACTCCTGACCGTCATACTCGAACTCATCCTGTGCATTGGCATTGGCCAGCTGATCCGTGGGCTCCTCTTCGTCATCCTCAGGCTGACTGCTGGGACTGGTCTGACGCTTGGCTGCCGCCGCAGCCAGACGATTACGTTGCGCTCCGCCGGCGCTCTTCTTGAAGCTGTCGCTGCTGGCTGAGAATCCACGCGGTCGAGGACGTCCCGAGGGCTTTGGCTTGGGCAGTATATCCGCTATGGTTGGTATTTTCTGGTTAACACTACGATTTGGAAACAAACGACGCTCCAAGTAGTTGGCAAATATCTGCTGTGTTATCTGATTCTGACGTGCCAGCTCACTCTGATCCAATTGGAAGTTACTGTTGGCGTTACTGTTGCTCTTGCTGTTGCTGTGGCTGGTACCTGCAAGCAGAGTCGTGATTAATCACATTGTAATCACATGTGGGCCGGAGCAATTATGCAATCCCCAACAGGTGGCTGGAGGCAATTACATAAACGCCGGGCGGCCCACATTTGGCTCGAAGATGAGTGCGGTGCAGGAAATGAAGTAATTAAAAACAAGTGTAGAGCGTACAAAGAGTGGCAGATGCCCTTACATGTCAGACAAAGTGGTAAATTAATCTTGATATTAAATTAGGCCTTGGGCAATATTGAGAATAACATCTTACTTGAGCTTAGATAGCAGCAGCTACCACATACTCTTTCCCTATACCCTTTGCATATTTCAGTTGACACGCATTCGTCAGAGAAAGAGCAGCAGGCATGTCTCACGGTCGCTTACTGTTTGCAGTAACTGTACAGTGATCGTGAATATTAGCCGTAGCTACATGTAGGTTAAAAAATGTTTATGAATTTGCATTTTTCTTGTCTTTCTCTTGTTGCCTGTCAGACGCATCCCGCTTCTTGTTTTAATGACAGATTGATCATTTACCATTTGGCCAAAAGTCCCCATACTTTAGTTTAAACTGTGTCAAGGGTAACTAAAAAGTGTCTTAATGTATTTTGATTTTAGCCCAATTTTAAGCTGCAATTTCGTTTACATTTCCAGTGGCCATCTGCCATCAGTTAATGCCATCAAATTGCCAAATAATTGAAATAAATGCTCAGACAAAAGGGCGCATTAAAGTCATAACGGCTCTTTAACAGCCCGCTTGATGCATGGGGCCTAAAAACACACCCCTCTGCCCCCGTTCCTCTTCAGAGATTGTCGCGCGCCCAGAAATTTAATTACCAGCAGGCAATTGCCGCAATTTTGTTTCAGTTTATGTCGGTGTGAATATTTGGAACGCCTTTTCAGATATGTTTGTTTTATTTCACCTTCATTAAAGTGTGTAAAGTGAAGTAAAATTTATTACGCAATTTAATGTTCACTTTTTTTTCTGGCCTGTGGTATGAAAAAATATCTTTTTTTATTTTAAATTTTATTTCGCACTCGAGGCGAACATCATTTAAAAACTCGTATGAATCCCCCGTATAAGCTCCACCTGACATTTGTCCGTGATGGAGTGGCTTTAAGAGCAGCAAAAAAGTATTCGGATTATGGCGCTGAAATTGGGAGTGTTTATTTGAGTATGTGATAAATCTTAGCCCAGCAAGTGAGGGGCATTTTATGGTAGCTACTTATCGGAACTCAATTTACTAATTTTACAATAATGTTAGAAAGCAAAAGGGAAAGTCTTATAGTAAATGCAGTTCATATTTAGTAAATTGCCTCTATTAGAAATCAGTTTAGCTGACCAAGCAGACTGATCTTCCGTCCATCAAGACTCAATTTCAGTTTCAATCTAAGTGCAGTACTCAAAACCAATTGACCAATTGACAGTGGCTGGTTTTCAAGCAAGTCATCAATAGGTGATTTCTTATTTCGTGGCATTAAGTATTGATTCGAATATGAACTCGTATGTGGGCATCCTTCAGCGCTCTGTTGAGGTCAGACCAAGTGGAACATTGAGCCCAAACAATGACGCTAATAGCGGGCATATTATAGGCCCATTGTTAACGCAACTTATAATTGTTCTCAACGAGCTGAATAATCCTTGAGTTATTATGCATACTCGTTTATACTCGTTGCTTGAATGAATGTTGTCAGAGCTACAGCTGTAGCAATTTACATGCCATGGCTGTTGGATGTAGTGGACCAATTGATCAATTGAAAGTCGGGCAGCTCTAAAACGTGATGGCCCGAATGCTCAATGTAATCTATTTGGCCAACTCTTTTGATCTCTGATCTGCAATCTGCAATCTGTAATCGGCAATCGGCAATCGCTTTTACACGCAGTCTTTAAACTATTGCATTTTTTAGTGTCGTTTATGAATTTCACGAAATGGAACGTGCAACGTGCCACAATGGCAACTGCCTGCCTGGCTGCTGTAACCCAGTTCTGTCTGAATTGATATGCATCTGTATCTGGCAGATACACTGTGGCATGACCACATTGGCTAATTGTCGTTCGACTGCCACATAAATCATTGCAGAGACTCGCAGAGGATGTTGGAACTGCAACTGCAACTGCCTTGAAAACGCAAAAGCAGCCAGCGAATCAAACAGTAAATCATTTTGACTTGCATCTGTTGCAAATAACCGCTACTAGCAGCGTATAATGTATCTCTCTATTTGTATCTCAAAGTACAAAGAATCGAGGGCCGTGTAATTGCCGCTTGGCTGAAAAGAGGCCAATTAGCAGCAAGTAGCATCTAAAAGTGCTTCATGCAACCCCCAACAAACAACAAACAACAGAGAAAAAAACAGTTTACTTTACCGTTATGTAATCCGAAATGAAAAGAGGCGAAATATGTGCGAAAAATAGTAGCAAAACTTCAATTCAACATGACCAGACCAGCCAAGACTTGTACATTCCATAAATAAGCGACGGAACAAAAAGTGTTTTATATTTTCATCTCATTTTCCGATCAAATGTTTACAGCATTGCGCAATCAACGCACAAGCAATTATCAAAATTACCTTTTTTGTTCGCCGAACAACGCGGCGTATGCGTAACGCAATACCAACACCGCGTATACGCCCCGTTGTACATGCTGTTTCTTAGAAGTAAGCAAGAACGCAATTTGATATACTAACATTATACACACTATAAGATTACATTTGATGCTCAATGTCAAACATCAACTGTCTGAGATTTGTACAAAGTGACAGCTAATTAATGGCCTCAAGCATAAGCTGGGGCTCTTTAATTCTTGCAGCTGACTAAGCAGATTTGCAGATAATTAAAGTCTATTCGGGAATGTGCCTGAGTGGTGGCTAGGCCTATAAATTATTATTATTAAACTCGAATTTGCATATAGGTGATGTAAACTTTCGACTTAAGAACTTGCCAAACGACTCCCCATGCAAATGTCTCAATTCATGTTGACAAATTTATATATTTAAAAATAGATATAAAAGAAATGAATATCAAATGAAATTAGCTAATTGTTGATTAGTGCAAAACAGGTGCTTGAACTCAACAGGAAAAGCAGAGAATCTGCGGCTCTGGCTATATGTAGATGCCATCCATTCAAGTCAATGAACGGGTCATTAATCTTTAAGCTCTCCACTCCATCCACTCCATCTTGGGGGAATGTTTATCGCACGCGTTGTTGCTTTGAAAATGTCACAAGGTGAGTCCATAGAAGAAGAAAAGGTGGATGGAGCAGCTAGTATCTGCTTATAAGTAGTGTTCGCCACAATACAAGTCCCATAATTCTTTTGCTTTCAAAATGAATCTGTGCATATTTGCTGATTGAAATTGGTTTAGTATCAGCTCTATCTGAGGTCATCATCGGCATACCAAATGCAACGCTTCTCAATACTCTAGTGCCAAGAATAACTTTAAAATAAAGCAAAATAAAACAAACAAAAAGGCAAAACAAAAAATGGCTTCTATGATGATAAAATATTATTGAAATGAGATTGTTATTGCGCACTATTGTTGAATATTTCATAAGATGTATATATTTTCATATAAAGATGCCAATGACATTAATTATAATATCTTCTGTGTAGCAAAAACAGCATTGTATGTTTTGTTTTCTGTGTGTGTATCTTTTTTCTTCTCAGAGTAAATTAGACAGATCCAGTTTGGGATTATGGCAGATGAAAGAAATATTTTGGCTGAAAGTTTCGCATTAATTAGCTTGATTAGAATGCCAACTCCTAACGGTACTTTGTATACATATATTCTAACTTCGTTCTTGAATAATCAAATATTAATCTGCCATATTTCGTAGTCTGAATTTAAGCAGAAATTTCAGAAATTTGTACCCAAGCCAAATGCCCCATCAGCCGCATTTTAAGGTCAATTTAATTGATGTCTTCTTTCACGCCTCGACAGCTTTCGTCGGCATTCAAGGCACGCCAATGATGCATATTAAAAAACTTTATAACAATCTCCCTCTAAGTGCAATATTAAATATTTGGCCCCCCCCAACAAATGAGGCAGCCTCTTATTAGCGTAATATCGTCGGGGTTCGACCTTGGCATGGATTTAGGCACTTGATGCCACACTCGAGTGGGGGTACTTACCTCTTTTGTCGCGGCCAGCGCCGGCGGCATCCTCTTGTCCCGCCCTCTCCGGCAGGGCATTGTGTGGGGATGCGAGTGGTGTATTTGGTCTTTTAATGGTGCTGTTGTTGTTGTTGATGTTGATGTGTTGTGGCACATTGCGAATGGGTATGGCGGGTTGTTGGGGTGTGTGTACTTGCTGGGAGTTGGGGGGAGTGTTGTTACCGGAATCGACACTGACCAACGATAAGAGCACTATGATGAGCGTGAGACGTATCATTATCATCGCGCTCCAACTGATTGTGTAAAACTAATCGAAACTATTGCAAGTGCACCACGAGAGCACGAGAGACTCAGACTCGAGATCGCGACACGACTAACACCTCCGTCGATCGATGCTGGGGAAAGCAAGAGGCAGCAGGTTGATCGGGCTCCAGTCGGACGGTCGGACGATCAATGATCTAGCTGATTTGTTTATGTTGCGATGTTGCGTCGTCGTCCACTTGGACACTTTCTAAATTATCAATGCGTAGATGTCGGCAGCAGATGCTTAACTTATGGAAAATGGGTTCACAATGGGTCGAGTTATATTGTTTTGGTATCAGGTTAAGAAATGTTGTCTTTTCTTTTGTTTCAATGCTTCTGTTTTCTCCTCCTAAATTTCATGGCGTTGTGGAATAGAGAGCGCCAGGCCATTAATCTGTTCCCCCGTCTTCAGCTGGGATCCGGATTAGGTAATCGACGCCGCGCGGTCGTTTACTTTCTTTCCGTATTGTTGCTGCTGCTGCTGATCTTGTTATTGTTTCTCGCGAGAGAGCACCTGAATTCCACTCTCACTTTTTACAGCATGCGACAAGTAGGGAGGGAGCGTCTCGAGCTGACCGATCTCAAAAGTGGTTCGCATTTGTTGCTCAGCTCTTGTGCTGTTCAGAGCCCCGACTCTGGCTCCGTGTATCGTATCGTATTTTGCTATTTCTGCTTCTTCTTCTCCGTCTGCTTCCTTAGCTGCTGCTGCCGTTAGCCGTCGGCTTGCTTACTTACAGACTAAAGCGTTTGAACGCAACTAAAACACGTTGCGCGCTCGATTCCTCTCAGTAGTCGATTCATTTTTCGATATCAGCATTGCCTCGGCCGCACAGCCTCTCAGCCAGCACTCTCTAGCGGTCAGCTGGTTATGTTTTACTCTCTCTTAATTGTGCGCTCTCACTGCGGCCGGCTCTCTCAACTTGTTTACACTGACCCAAGCCTAAAGCATCGTTCGCGTCGTTCTGCTCCTACTGCATTTATCGGCATGAAATGGCCTTTTCGTATCGCAGTCATCTTCATTCCGCCGAAGAGGCGAAGAAGCGGGTTTTCTTTAATTACATATGACCACACGGACAGGTGCGAACGGGGTGCGGTACTTGCTCAGCTATTTTTACATGTAAATTAATTTGTTTTAGCCACTTACAGAGCGTGGAACCTGAAATCGAATTACGAGCATTTGCCCTTTTGCCAGACCAATAAACGATTATTGTCAGCCTAATAAACATTGATTGGCAGAGCATATATAATTGACTCGAGTGTGACCTATGATTATAATACATATTTGTTAGCAAATGCATTCAGATTATATAATAGCGCGGCAGTTGGAAGAATTTATACAGTCTGCCTACTGCCAATTTATTATCCATAAATTGTAGAAAATTAGTCGCTAATTGCTTTTGTTAATCCAAGACTTTATTTGATTGGTATTTTGTATGAAATGACCAAAAGTACTAAAGTAGTAGTAGTTAATATACGAGTATATGCAAAGGCTGTCGAATCGCCGGAGTTTTGGGGCAAATAAAATTGTTGGTTGTTTCGACCTGCTACACTCTTGGCTGGAGCATTTCATTTGTTACATACGCTTGACTATTTCTTCTTTTTGCCTTTTCCTTTACCTTTACCTTTCTTGCCCTTTTTGCCCTTCTTGCCCTTGCCCTTGGTGGCGTCCAAGAGTGCTTCGGTCACATACGTCTCTGTGGTCACTTTGCGGACGGGTAATGTCACCGGCTGCTTGGGTGTGCGCAATTCGATCTCAATGGTGTTCTTCTTGTGCTGGGACTTGGATTTGCTGCCCAGCTTGACGAGAAACACATCACTGTCGGTTTCCTCGCACGTTTTGTAGCAGACCTGCACAGAGAGTAGAAAGAGTAGATTTACAACAATTGTGGTAGTTGCAACTCCAATTGTGGTTGCCACACATTTGATGGTGCAATTGGTGCAAGTGTGTGTGCAAGTGTGTGTGCAAGTGTGTGTGTGTTATGCAATCTGCAGCCACAGACATGCAACGAATGCAACCGAATGCAGCGCAAAACCATAATGCATCAATCGGATTAAGCTTGGTATTCCGCATTCCCGCACGTACGTACCACTTGCTACCATATGCAACAGGACTCGTTATGCTTACCTCTATACCCTTTTGCCTGGCGTCCAAGTTGACGCCCTGCATGGTATCGACAATGTTCTTGGCATCCACTTGCATGCAGCAATTGCGCTGGGTCTGGTTGGGGAATTTCGCCGGGATCGTGGGTACACCGCCACCGCATAGTCTGCGGCGATAGCAGTCGATTTTGGCCTCCCTCTGGGTGCAGAGTTGCGATCGATAGCAATCGACCTTAGCTTCCTCCTTTTCGCAGGCCTCTTTGATCTTGGAGAAGGGCACGTAATAGTTATCCGTTTCGCAGGTATCGTTGCCAGAGTACTTGATGTTGGCGCGGATTTTCGGTATATCCGGATGATTGATAATCTTGCCACAAGTGCGTCGCTGTATATGTCTACGGGCGAAATCACTGCGCTGTAGCATGTCATTGAGGCAGTCGGCCCCTTTACAATCCTCCACGTTTTCCTTATAGCAGGGATCATCGTCGGCTGTGAAATTATTCTTCTTCATGCCGCCATCATCAACGCTCTCCACCTTATGTGTGTTCTTGAGGACTCGTATGGTTAGCCCGCTGCCATTGAGACACGCCTCGAATTCATCGTAGGCCTCTGGGCCTGGATCTGGTTTCGTTGGCTGTATGAAACATGGCTGTATCTCTGGACTGCAATCGCAGTCGCATTGGCAGCACTGACAGCATTGACCGCATTGCCCACACGGATCGTCCGGACTGCACGGATTGCACGGACCGCACGGAGGGCAGGGACCGCAGGGACCACAGGGACTGCACGGATCCGGACATGCTGTTTGGAATACAGGTAGAATCAATATTATATGTCAGTCAGATCAGCACTCACGTCGTATCATTTGATCCGTGATTTGGATGGCACATGGATCCTTCTTGCCCTTTTTGCCCTTCTTCCCCTTCTTCTTTTTAGCCATTCTATTTGTTGATTGAGCTTATACGGACGTCAATTAGCCTTAAAATACAATTTGGATCAGGATTGAATTAATCAATTTGGATATGGCACGTGGCCAGCAAATGGCGCAATTTCCCTATAGCTTGATTTGTGTGCTGGAAAAGAGATATAGGAAAATCGCATTAGTAAATTCTTCAGGAAAAACAGTTTATTATAGTCTAGGTCAATCGTGGCAGAGCAATCGATTACCAGTCCAACACAAACTATTCCAAAATAAAATAAAATTTTAATAAAAAGAAAAAAAGTTAAAACTCTTTAAATAAACGAAAATAATTTCTAGCTGTGTCTTGGTTCAGACTGTAAAAATTCTAAACGAAATATTACCCTGAATAATTTTGGTTCTGACTGTAGATGCGTTGAAATAACTAAAAATTTTGATTATATTGCTGTAGAGGTCCTACAACGACTGCTAGGTTGACGAGTTCAAAAAAATTATGCCAACTAGAAATAGAATTTTAATATACTGTCGACTGAATCAGACGGGAAACACTTGGTCTAGTATTTCATAGAGATAACTATCAGAAAATGGTTAAACATGGAATAACTAATCTCTCTTGGAGCACTACCCACTCGGAAAACAGTGCGTGAAACTTTCAATTCGCAATTTCTAGGCAAATTTATAATTGATATTATGATATATTATTCAAGAAAAATAACTGACATTTCGCTTAATATATTCTGCTAAAGTAATTAGAATTTGTCTAAATAATTTATATATAGCAAAAGAAGTTTAATTTGTTAAAATTTATTATTTATTATTGTTGTTTATACAACGGATGTCAGAATCCAGTTTAGTCTTTCATCTTTCTTCTATTACTATTGAATGAAACTCGATATAGAATATCATGCTCTTCACCAGCTCTGATTAATCTTGCTTATAGAGGAAGCTCTCAGCGCGTTGCCTACTTCTTGCCCTTCTTGGCCTTCATCCAAGGAGGCTGGACTGGCACGCCACAGCAGGGACCACATGTCACCATACGCGGGTGGTCATCATCCGAGCGCCGCTTTGGTACAGACGGACATGCTGTAGGTGCAATGGAATATGATGACAGATATTTTTATTATATATTATATATATAGTAGTTATAGCATTACCGCGATCATAGTCATCCTCACAATAATCGCAAGGGCACAGCCTAGTCCGATTGGTGGCAAAGTAGCGCAGGCATTTTGGAGTCGATGTGTCTGGCCTTTCGCACGGATCTGGCTGGTAGCAACATGACCTCGGTGGCCAGGGTGTTTTACCACACTTTTTACCAGAGCCTCCTTTGACCCTTTTCCAATTGCTACACGGCTTGCAGTCAGTAGGACAGACTATGCAAATAGACAAGTTGTAGCAATTGCAAGACTCCCTGAAAGGGTTAGCTTACCAATGGTATCCTCTTGGCAATCGCATGGGCAAGGGGAAAAGTAGCGTAGGCATCTTAGACGCGGTGGCTCTATTTTATTCTCTGCACATGGGGGCATTATGGCCAGTGGACACTTGCCGCATAATTTTATTGATTTGTCCATGGTGGAACCGCAAGTTTTTGGCGATGACAACTGGGATTGATTCAAGAAGAAAGTTCCATTAGCAAATACTCGAAAATAGGGAAGTATAAAAATGTATTTTAATATTAATTTATTTAAAACATTTCAATTTTGATTCTGGCTGTTGGTGTGTGTCAAATACTAAAATTATGATTGAATTTATTTGTATAAAATTCCTACGATAGCTGAGGTTAGCAAATACAGAAGACTATGTATGCTGAGTTTTGAAATGTTTTCTATTTTTTTTATTAGTACTCAAAAGTCACAAATTTGGTAAATCAAAACAGCATTAAGTCTCTTTATTCTGAATGTCTATTTCTTTTTCTTCCCCTTGCCCTTGCCCTTCTTTCCCTTGCCCTTTTTCTTTTTCCCTGCTGGTTTAGTTTCAGCGGCTACTTCCACGACCGGAGGTTTCTTTTTCACAAAACGCGGATGAGCTGCATCGCAACCGCATGTGCAACATGACTCCAGACGCTTCTCAATGTATGACTTGCAGCATCTGGGGACTGGTTCAGGGTCACACTCTGTCGACACAGCAGAGACAGGTTAAAGAAATTGACAAATAGCTGAAAGATATTATTAACTCACCGAACTCTTCGTCACAACAATCACATGGGCATGGAGCAAAGTAGCGTTGGAAGGTAAACCGCGTCTCTTTCTGGTAACATGGATCTGGCTGCACACACGGTGGCATAATGCACAGGGGGCACTTGCCACTGCCGCAGCATGGCTTGCATGGATCGCATGGTCCGCAGGGACCACAAGAACTACAGGGACCACAAGAACCGCAGGCACCACAGGAACTGCAAGAGCCGCAGGGGTTTCCAGGACACGGGCACATTTTACTACAAGATGGAAACAAGGCTTACGCACGCATAGCTCCGACTGCTGCGAAAGGTAAGAAATTCCATTAGTAAATTCTAAGGAAATGATTTCACATTGTTTTTTTAACAAATCGTATATTACCCCAAATAATTTTGATTGTGACTGTTGAAAAGACTACAAATTTGATTTCATTTCTATAAAGGTCCTTCAAAGATTGCTAGGTTGACAATTTGAAAGAAATTATGTGTACTAGAATAAGAATTTTAAACACTGGGAATTCTTTGAGAATAACGGGGAAATTATCTGAGGAAATTATCAAGCAAATCTTAGGGTTATTTATAATAATATAATGGAACCAATTCTGGCTGGCAAAAGACTTTAAATGTGACACTTTAATGGAATTTTATTAACTCTTCCAAAACTTATATATACATATTATACTTCTTAGAAACAAACACAGCACAGCTATGCCTATACAAGAATCTTCAACTCTGATTACATTTCAACTTTTCTTAGTCCAGTGTCCATTAATTTCACTGCTGATCTGAATCTGAAATATCTGCATTAACACCCTACACTTTTCTCAACATTCTTCTTGCAACGGCGTTTACTTGACACAGCAATAATCTTGGGACAATCTGTGGTTAAGGTAGATTACTGTAGATAACAATTGGCTTTAATTTGTCTTCATCTTACCTCGATCGTCATTGTCCACATTGCATTCTTCCTTAGGTTTCTCGATTTTGTTGTATAATGTATCTTTAACCTCACACATGGGAAGTGGTACTTTAACACATCCAGGTTGATTGAACTTTGAAACAATAGTGGGACCCTGACATACCAGTCGTATAATGAGCACAATATTTCCCGTTTGACGTTTGCAGAGATTGAAGATTGGGATCATTCGTTTGATTAGTACCGATGCGGGACATAGCTGCTCCTTTCGCTCTATTTCAGCATCAAAACAGTCACAGAAATCTAGTATGCCAGTGTCGGAAGTCTTCATTCTGGGTTGTTGGTCCATCTGGTACTGCCAAGTCTTAAACCAACCGTAATTTTGCTTATCAAATTCTTCATCAACTTGATCGAAGAGGGACTTAACCTCCAATTCTGCCAAGCCAAGGAGAAACTTACACCGACCCGTTAGCTTCTTATAGACATGGATTAACAGACGATCCTCCTTTGTGACTGCTGAGTTCAAGGCAAAGACAGAGCACTTGCCACACTTGGGTGAGTTATATGCCACACAGCATCTGTATTTCCGATCGCAAATATTGACAAAGACATTGTTTCGGAATGTGAGCTCCACACACGTCGGATACTCTTCGGGTGCGCAATGGTTATTGAATGTGATCACCAGATCATCGACCACAAACTGAAACATGTATATCAAATGTGGGAGAGAACTCATTTCTGAAGAGAAAAAGAATTTCTATATTGTATTTCAACTTGAATTTTGATAAGCCAACTGTCATTTCAGACTGAAAAATAAGAGTAGGTGAATGAAATTAGAATCGTCTACAATTTGTTCTAAGAAAATATGAGTATTGTAATAAGTACAAAGAACTAATGCATATAATCATATATGTATGTATGCAATATCTTTTTAACTCTTCAGTTAAGAGCTTAGTTTATGATTCCTTGATAGATAAACTCTGGGAGAAAACAGATTATTTTTGTGCCAGCTATCGTCCTAAAAGATTTTCTTCGGAATGAAACTTTATATCAAATATGTATCAGCACAGACTCCACAGCTTTTGCTTATTGATGGAACTTGACCTGAAGACGATTGTCAATCAATACTCCTATTTCATACCTATCGATATACACGAGTTGATTGTTTATGGTTATCCTTGTTGTGCCATCACTTTAGCAGTATATAAATAAATAAAACAGTATTCTTTTTAAAATATTTAAAAGCAGTATATTTGTCTAAAACTACAGAAAACCTATACAACGCTGATTGGGTGTGCTAGCTCTTCCAGCTTAGCTCTTCCATTCACATCAATTGTGATCTCCGATCAGATTGTTCGCTTAAAATAGATTCTATAGTCTCACACGCAACAGATCGTCAGGATTTGAAAATTCCACCTATTGGCATATTTGAAAGGCAGATACGACGGATGGTCCATTGCAGATCAGACGGACTATGACCACAATGTTTCCGGTCTGTTGCTTGCAGAGATTAAAGAGCGGCACGAAACGTTTGGTCATCTCTCCGATGGGGCACAATTGTTCTTTTCGGTCAAGTCCATCTTCAAAGCAATCGCAATCATCCGTTGTTTGTTTGTTTTTGCCCTTCAATCTGGGTAGAGTACTCAGATGACGCTCAATTGCAATATTCCACTTCAAGTTTTGTATTTCGAAACCTTCATCCACCTTATCGAAAAGGGACTTGATTGCTACTTCCCCCATACCAAGTAGATATTTGCAGCAGTTGGAGCGCTTCTTATAGACGTGAATGTACACACGATCATCCTCCGTGACTGGTTCGCTCAATCCAAAGATACAGCGCATAGCCTTCTTGGGCGTACACGGTGTCACGCACGTTCCATAATCCCGGTCGCAGACACTGACCGAGACATTATTACGGAATGTAAACGTCACACAAGTCGGATACTCCTCAGGCGCACAATAATTTTTCCGCGTGATTATCAGATCATCGATGGTAAATTCAAACATATATAATAACTGTGGATTGAATTCCATCTTTGATTTCGGAAATAATAGCTGTTCAATGAATTCCTTCTTTGGTTTACGATTTAATAACTGTTCCTTGATTTCCATCATTGGTTTAAGACGTTACACTTGAAATGCCGAAAATGTAAAATTGTAAAATGAATAATTTAGAATTTACTGTTCTGGCCGTGAGTAAAAAACGACTGCATTAAATATGCGTTTAAAAATTCCTATGTTGAAACAAAAAGTACTAGAAACTCCATGCCAAATTGACCAAATGATAAAACACAAATTTTATTATGAATATAGTATGTTATAGTATGACATAAAATGGGAGGAGGGTTTTAAATATTCCCAAGATTTTATAGTTATTTTTACCATATTACTATACGTTCTTTTAGCAACTTATAAATGCAATAAAACAAAATAACTTCTATCACTCATACGCAGTGTTGTCAATTTGGTTACTTTATAGTTAGATCTGGCTATTTTGAATGATTAAAAACTGGAAACAATTTTGATTAGTAATCATTATACTTAATGTATTATGATTAGTCAAAAGATATTATAAAAAACGTATGATACATGGTACATATGTATGTATGTACATATATAGATGCCGTCGTATATCACAGACTGATAAATTGCTCAAAAACAATACGAAGAGCGTAATCAAAGAACACTTAAAACTAATAAAAAAAAGTAAATAGTTTTAAATAAATAGTTTTTTTCCATTTGGTTATGTATAAATTATATTAAAAAAGAAGAGTCCTATTGACTATATTAATTAAATATTAAGTATTAATTAAAATATTGATCAATATTCAGTTATTTGGCCAAAGAGTGCACTTTTGCATTGGGACATTTATTGAAATTAATTAATTAGGTTAAAACTACAGTAAAATAATACAAGGTAGTCCGGTTGCCAGCTCGTGCAAGCCTCTACGGAGCTGCAGTCCCACACGCAATGGCACCGACAACACCCATTACACTTTGCACACTCGATCACCGTGGAAATAGTAACCAGTAGGATGCGTATGTGTATGAGTTCGAGATTAGAGTTAAGGTTAATCCACCTGAATGTTGTATTTAAGCATCAATTGGTGTAGTTTACGTATAGCCCGTTGCCGTGCTGTAAATAGTAATGGAATGAATCAGATTCTAAGATATTAGTTGGGGTAACTAACCTATATCGCAACAGTTTGCATAGTCGGGACAGCAATGGCTGCAGGGATCAGTCACTCCGCAGGAGGCCGGTGGGCGGTCTTCATAGTCACAGAATACACCACCGCCCTCCTGACGTTTCTTTTTGAGGTCTGCCTTCTCCTGCTTCTTCCTTTCCTTGTCTTGTTTGACCCTCGCCCTGCGTGCTTCCTCCTGCTCTACGGCTTTTTTAACCTGAACCCAGCGAGGATAGGCTGGAACGCCACCACAAGGACCACATGGGTCCTGTATCTGTGTGCTGACAGGCTTGGCACACCTCCTGGTAGGCACAGTGGGACACTCTGACGAGGCAATAGAAAATAGTAAGTGAAACCCGAAGATAAATATCAGCATTAACTTACCGCGATCGAACTCATCCTCGCAATATTCGCATGGGCACAGCTTATCCAGATTACATGCAAAGTAGCGCAGGCATTTTGGAGGAGCTGGATCAGGCATTTCGCACGGATCTGGCTGCACGCACTGTGGGCACGCTGGACAAGTTGGGCACTTGCTACAACATTTCTTCCCAGTGTCCATAGGTCCTCCTGTGGCTGTCCCGCAACCACCACAGCAGGGAGGACGGCATGGATCGCAGGGATCATCGGGACATCGTGGCAGACAAGACGGACACGGACCGCAGCATGGTGTCTTGGGTGGACAGCAAGATGGTGGCTGGGAAGAGCCGCAAGCTGGTGGTGGGCAAGAGATGCACGTTTGTGGTGGGCAAGGGCCACATGGTGGCTTGGGTGGACAGCACGATGGCTTGCAGCATGACTTGCAGCAAGAGTCTGGGCAAGTTGGATTACGTGAACAGATGGTACGATTGAGTGAGAAGGCGGACACGATAGCCGGACCATTGCAGACCAGACGCATTATGAGCACAATGTTCCCTGTCTGCTGCTTGCAGAGATTGAAGAGCGGTAGCAACCGTTTGGTTAAGTCCGATGTGGAGCACAGTTGCTCACGACGCTCGTGGCCAGGGTCGTAGCAAGCACAGTTATCGAGCACATCCGAAGCGGGGCACTTCATCTTGGGCAGGGCGGCCAGCTGTTCCGACCATATCTTCTCCCAGCTCACATTCTCTGCATCAAAGGTCTCTCTTACGCGATCGAAAACTGGTTTCATCGGCAGTTCAGTCATTCCAATGAGAAATTTGCAGCGATTCGTTCGCTTCTTATAGACATGTATCAGGAGACGATCCTTGTCGGTAATGGGAGTTTCCAGCGCAAATATGCAGCATTTACCGCACTTTGGACCCCTGGGATTCACGCAACATCCGTATTCGCGGTCGCAGATATTAAGGAAAACGCTCGAGCGAAACGTGATCTCCACACAGGTCGGATACTCCTCCGGGGCGCACAAGTTCTGCTTCGTTATCAACAAGTCGTCTATCACGAATTCAAACATGTATATTAAGCTACGTCCGAATAGTTGGCGATCCCTGCATTCTTTATCTATTAATTCTTGTTTTTTGCTCTTGCTGTCTTTTTTGTCTTTATTGTTGTCCTTATCCTTGCCAAAAATCATTTCCTTTGCTTCCTCTTCCGCCATAGTGCCTCAAGATTTTCTCTACCGTATTTTGGTTTTGTATTTTCTTTTCTACAATTTTTTGTTCCGAGTGCCGAGTAAAAATTTCGAAATTTAGCTAAAAAAAAAAGTGTTGTAATTTTGGCCGAGGCTCGTATCTGAAATGAGACTGACATTCCAACACATGATATTGGTTCTACATGGAAAAGGCCTGCTGTGAAACCCGAACAGCTCTATGGACTTTGATTTTACCCAAAGAAGTACACTACATATCTTACTACATTGAAAATAGGAATAGACATATTTTGTGTAACTAAAGAATTTTTAAATACTTTATTGAGTTCAATTTCCTGTAATTTATAATTCTACCAAATGCCACCCCTTGGAAAAAGCTCGCTTCATTTCTTTGTACTTATGCATAAGAAACACATTCATACATCATCTACATATTGGCTAATAGGTTAGGAGGAGGGGAGCATGGAAAATGGGGGCTATTATAATATGTGTTAAACACAAAAAGAAAAAAACAAGAATTTTGATCAATTTTTTTTGTTGTCTTCAGTTATAGTAAGCGTAGCCCTTCGTTGCTCCAGTTAAACGATCGTTATATCAGGCGGGGTTCGATGATATGGGCGGAAAAAGGCGTGGCCATTGAACAAACTCCACGCCGTAGTGCATTATGCCAGTGGCGCTGACGGCTATCATAGCACCCCAGAAGAGCATGAATAGTAGATTCTCCGTACTAAACTCAGCTGGATATGTGATGGTAATGATGAACATGGCCACAGCGATCAACATGACCGAAGGGAAAGCGATGTAACGCCAGCCACGTGGCAAAGTCAGCGGCGACTCCAGAGTGCTGACCTCCTCATCCCTGATCTTGAAGCTGCCCAGGAAGAGATCCATGCCGTCTTGACGTAACCCGTCCGCAAAGTTGTTTAAATAGTAACGTATCAAGGAGTTCTTGCCATCCTTCATTGCACCGGCTTTGGTGCGTTTGCCTGTGCGCGTAAAATCAGTTTTGAGCGCACCAGTGCCGGAATACTGCAGCGAGATAAGATCAGCATTATCCGCCCATACGCCTTTAAAGAGTAATTCAAAAACTGAAGAAGCATTTTCCACAGGTTGACCCACATGGAGTACACCCAGTTTTTGCAGCACAGCGGAAAGAGAGCGCCGTGCCAGCATGCTCTGCACCACATTGGTTCTGTCCAGACAGTCAATGCAATTGGTGCGGAAGACGCCCGTTTGCGTGCTCACCAAATTGCCATTGTCAAAAGCGTGATAGAAGCCAAAGTCTTCCTGTTCATGGGCTAGCCTATCGATCAGAATATTGAGTCGATCCCAACGCATTTTGCGGCACTCATGATGAAAATCAAATGCCTCATACCGCACTGCTGGGTTGCCCAATTCGCGTACCAATCTCGCAAAAGTTGCTGCCAATTCACCCTCGGCGCCCTTTTGGTCCACCAGATTGATAGCCACCTGCTTGCCATAGATTTCGATCTGTGAGTTAAAATGCGCTGTGCATGCGGCCAAATGATCCTTGCCTGGGATAAGACGAGGCCGAGGCTTATAGCGTAGATTGGGTAACTGCTGCCAGTGGAATGGCATACTGCCGCGAGTCTGCACAAAACTGGTGGACTGTCCATTGAATTCAACGATTTGTTCCGTTTCCACAAAGTTGGCCACGTGGCCCTGGTCATCGCTGCCACGACAGAAGAGACGTGTACCAGCGCGCTGCACAGAGCGGCGAGTCACAATGCTCCAGAAGAACGTTTGTCCATTGATTTGCACTTGGTTAATGGAGACAAAGCCCAGCACCAGAGGCAGTTGAAAGCGTTCCATTTTATCACACCGGAACTGCTGCAGTACATAGCCATTCCATGCGAAGCGCTGATCAGCTCGCTGCAGCAAGCCCTGTCTCCTGGCTTTTGCGTTAAGCTCTCGCTGACGTTGCAGCGATTGGGTCAGATCATAACGGTAAGAGAAGTAAAAGAACTTAGTATCAAGCATCTTCCGCAGCATACGCAAGTATTCCTCATTCTTCGATCGCTGAATGGTATTGGGGATGTAGGGTATAATGTCATAGCCAGCCAGACGCCACACGATACTATTGTTAAGCACACCCACAAAGATCCGATGGGTAGCTACTATCAGATAGTCGCAACTGAGCAGATGTATAGTACCCAAAATGCCACAGATGCGACGGGTTGGTAGCAAATTCGTTAGTTGTGTGGTGTTCGCCTGTACCCTTGTCACCTTGTCAAGGCGACCGATAATCAATAGCTCTTTGGCGACCCCGTTTGGTTCGACAATGAAGCTCTCCGGTGTAATATACAGATTCATGTCATCGTACACATCATTTTCCGAATCCATGTTTGCGGTCAAGTAGTCCCTGCTGCTGCCTAAAATACATGCACGTACACACATATATTTAATCGTTGTTACTTATGTTCTGTTCTTACTTACTTTTTATCAATAGTGCCCACTGACGACGGCGCTCACAGGCAACACAAACGCACACACACTCAAGCACCGGCAGCAGAAGCAGCAACAACAATGATGATGACTGCAGTTTTTATTTCCACAATGCTCACGACTTATGTTTGTGCGATATCGTCGATTGGCAGTGGTAGTTTTTTTTATTTTTTTATTGCTTTTGATGCTAACACTTAGCTTACCTAACAGACAACATATGAAATTTTAATAAATTAAAAGCCAAGAGGTGACAGGCACAGCACTCACACCAACGCGGTTGCCACACTTGGCGTTTTTGTGCCAAAATTGACACTTTTCTAATGTTGGCGTTTTTGTGCCAAAATTGACACTTTTTTAATGTTTTGGCGTTACGATTGTAAGTGACTGCGTAAAAAATGTTGTTGTTTGTTTACTTTTTTGCGCGTCATAAAGAATCATTGGTTGCCTCTGTTAGGCAAATTGCACTCTATCAACGATTTAAATGCAATTTTCCGAACTGAGACAGTTTCATACGATTATAAACCGTTAAAAAAATAAACTATTGTACTTCTTTTAATTTTGTGCGCCTAAAAGGCAACAGAGTTGCCATCTGGCAGTTTTCTTATCGAAGGCAGTGTGCACATTTTATTTCGAAATAACAATATTTGTGGTGTGTACACACTTATAAAGCGCAAAAATAGTTTCTCGCATCTTTTCAAAATCGAACGGACGACGCGACCAGAGCAGAGGCTTGTGACTGCCATTTTCTTGCAGAAAATTAAATCATTATATCAATTGTTATAAGATCCACTTCCAGTGATCGGTGCGCGCAATTAAAGTGATACACTTTGGTTACATTGAACTGTAAATAAGCACAGTAATTTGTATAAGTATTTGACAGCATGGCGTCATATCGAGACATGGACCAAACATCTGGGGCAAATGGTTCACGACAACGAAAGTCTAATGAAAACATACAGGTCTATGTGCGCGTAAGGTGAGTTCAATACCCATCAAAATTTAATAGTAGTTTCTTATTGTTGTGCATTTGCAGACCATTAAACTCGCGCGAACGATGCATCCGCTCTGCGGAGGTGGTTGAGGTGTTGTCTCCGCGGGAAATAGTAACACGCCACACGGTCGACTCAAAGTTGACCAAAAAATTTACCTTTGATCGCTCTTTTGGTCCAGAGTCACGTCAGTGTGATGTCTACAGCACCGTTGTTGCTCCCCTTATCGAGGAAGTTCTCTCTGGCTACAACTGCACAGTGTTTGCGTATGGCCAAACGGGCACTGGCAAAACCCACACAATGGTCGGCAATGAATGTGCCGAGCTAAAGTCATCCTGGGAAGATGTAAGTAAAAACAATGGTACACCTTAGTATGTTGATGTGCATATTAGAATATCCACAGCAGCAACAATAACAAATTGGATAAAAACCGGTTTTTGTTCTCAGGCTGCTCTTGCAGACCTTTTGACTTCCTGGAATTTTATAATCACCTTCTAATTTTGTAAACGCCTCCTTTTATAGAATTCAGAAATTGGCATTATTCCAAGAGCTCTCAGCCATTTATTCGATGAGCTACGCATGATGGAGCTGGAGTTTACGATGCGCATATCTTATCTGGAGTTGTACAACGAAGAACTCTGTGATCTTCTCTCCACGGATGACAGCACTAAGATTCGCATTTTTGATGATACCACGAAGAAAGGTTCTGTAATAATACAGGGTCTCGAGGAAATTGCCGTTCATAGCAAGGACGATGTGTATAAGCTATTGGAAAAGGGCAAAGAACGTCGAAAAACCGCAAAAACATTAATGAATGCTCAATCTTCGCGTTCCCACACCGTTTTCACCATTGTGGTGCATATACGTGAGAATGGCATGGATGGTGAAGAGATGCTCAAAATTGGCAAGCTGAATCTCGTGGATCTGGCGGGCAGCGAGAACGTATCCAAAGCTGGTAATGAGAAGGGCATTCGCGTGCGTGAGACAGTCAATATCAACCAGAGCCTGTTGACTCTGGGACGGGTGATAACGGCTCTAGTCGATCGTGCACCTCATGTGCCATATCGTGAATCCAAACTGACTCGCCTGCTGCAAGAGTCGTTGGGCGGCCGAACAAAGACTTCGATTATAGCTACCATTTCACCAGGTCATAAGGATATAGAAGAAACACTTAGTACACTGGAGTATGCCCATCGTGCTAAGAATATTCAAAACAAACCGGAGGTCAATCAGAAGCTGACCAAAAAGACTGTACTCAAGGAGTACACAGATGAGATTGATAAACTAAAGCGAGACTTGCTAGCGGCGCGTGACAAAAATGGCATTTATTTAGCGGAAGAAACCTATAATGAGATAACTCTTAAGATGGATTCGCAGACTCGTGAGCTAAACGAGAAAATGCTGCTGCTCAAGGCGCTCAAGGATGAGCTGCAGAACAAAGAGAAAATCTTTAATGAGGTGAGCATGAGTCTTGTGAAAAAGACACAGAAGCTCACCCGCACTGAGCAGCAACTAACCGACACCAAAGGCAACTTGCTGCTCACCAAGAAAGTACTCAACAACACCAAACGCCGCTATAAGGAAAAGAAGCAAGTGATTGAGTCGCACGTGAAGACCGAAGAGCAGTTGACCTCGCAGGCGAACCAAATAATGGAGGCAGCTGATCTGGCCACAGATGATACGTACAAGTTGCACGGCACAATCGAACGGCGTCGCTATGTGGATGAAAAGATACGCAGTACATGTGCCCAATTCACTGATCGCATGCGTGACAATTTGGAAGTGCTCCACGGCAGCTTTAATCAGTATAAGGAGCAGCAAACTGGAACCACAAAACAGCTCTCTGACGAGCTAGGTGAGTACATGAAATCCTCGACATAATGTGCAATTGATTTACCATCTCTTCATGTACAGTGAACTGCACTAATGCGCATGAGCGCCTCGTGGCCAATGCCCATAATAGCATCGAGAACTTGCGGATTATCTTCACCGAATCGTTGGCTGCTCAGGGACAGCTGCAGGTACAGTTTGCAACTGCAGTGACTGGCACCGAAGATGCTCACTGCAAGGCACTGGTGGCGCAGTTGATTGACCATATGCAACAACGCAACGAACAGCTAAGCCGGGATATACAGGGAAATCTGCTGGAACTGGAGGCCAACAACGAACGCCACAAAGCCGCCTTGGATAGCATGCGCGATGCCTTTTCGCCAATAATTGAACGCAATGCCCAGGCAGTACAGCAACATGTAGATCAGGTGCAGCAGCAATTACAACAGTTGGCAGCATTGAGTGTACCAGATGCAGAGCAATTGCAGCAGCTGCAAGCCGAGCTAGCCTATGAAGAAGAGCTGGGCAAACAGGAAGCAGAACTACTACAACAATTTCAGCAGTTGAATCAACAGCGCGCTAAAAATACTATTAGCATGGGTAAACGGGTTGATCAGCTGAAGCGGAGCCATGTGGCAGCCAACGACCAAATACAGCAAACTGGCGTCACGTTGCAAGCATTTGCCATGGAGGGTTCTGTTGCTGCGCAAGCAGCACGCAGTGAATTGTCCAACCAATTGCAGTCGGCAACTTTGTGTGTGGATCAAGCTGTTGCCAAATGGTCGACGCTAAAGGTGCAGTTGGACAATCTGTGCAAAGAGAGCAATAAGCAAGCCGAAGTCAGCGTGCAAACGGTTCGTACTCATGAACAACAAATGCGTGAGATGTCCAAGTCCAGCGAAGAGCGGGCTGAGCAGCTGCGACACGAGCAGCAGAAGCAGTTTAAACAGGGCACCGAACAGATTAGTCAGTTCATTAATACGGACATGGAATTGGCAAAAGGACATACTGCAGTTACTGGCAAGATTATCGAGAAGCTATCAGACGATATGCAACAGCATGCAGCCTTGGAGAATCAACAGTTGCAGACTTGCCATCAAGAGCTTTTGAACTTCCATCAGAGCGAACTTAAAACATATACGCCCACCGGTGCCACGCCCTCTAAGCGCGATTTTATCTATCCACGCACACTGGTTGTCACGTCGCCGCATCAGGATATTGTACGTCGCTATCGGCAGGAGCAGGACTGGTCAGATCTGGACACCACGGCGGCTACTATCGATGAGGTAAGTTCTGAATGCAGTTGTTATCATTTACACTAGCTAACAGTCAATATTTCTGCAGATGAGCGAAGGTGAGCAAGAAGAAGAAATGCTGCACTCTGTGAAAGAGCTATCTGAAACGGAAACCATTATGAATTCCACACCCATTCAACCAGATGAGGGTGTTAATATGAGATACAGCAACCAAAACGGAGCATCACGTAGCTCAAATACACTCAAACAGCCGCTGGCCGGACAGCGCGGCTCCATGTCCAACTCGCTTACGCCCAGCAAGCTCTCGCCACGCAACTCACCACGCAACTCGCCTCGAAATTCGCCTGCCTTCATAAGGGTAAGTTAGTAATGAGTATCTGCTAAATGTTCCTGTAATCACAATGTGAGTTTTCAGCATAACAAAGAGAATGTGGGTTGAGAACGCCACTGATCAGGCGCTAATTGGAGCAATTATTGGCTAATTGCATTACCCTCTTTTATTTATATGCACAATTCATTCTCCACTCGGGTTATTAAACCACTCGCACATTTTTTAAGAAATAAACAATATCTGTATCACAGTGAATGTTCCCAGTTGTGCACCGTTTTGAATATTTCAATATGTATGTATATAAAATGTATTAATTCAATTAATTTTTATGTGAAATATCATTCGTTTATTATTTTATAATTTACATCTATCAATTACGGAAAATGTAATCAATTTATAATCAATCATTACATAAACTTTTCACTGTTCACTGTTCACTTACCGTTTTTAATTCACTCTATTTAAGTACAACTTATACAATCTCATCCAAAATCTGTATGATGATCAGTCGCCATCCTGTTGATCATCCTCATCATCCTTGAGTATTCCCAGGCGTCGTGCCACTTCTTTCACATTGGCTATAAACTCCTCCTGCACCAAGTTGAAGCTCATCGCCAACAAGGCAATGCCAAAGAGTAGATACAGTGAACAGTATGCGATGGACTGTTCCGATTCATCCTTGACACCCTTGGCCGGCACATAGTCCCCGAAACCTATTGTTGTCAGTGTGATGAAACAGAAGTAGGCCGAGTCGAGGAATGACCAACTCTCCCAGTAGGCAAACAGCGCAGCGCCACCCAGGATGTAGCTGACAACCAGAAAGACGCACAGCCAAATGGGCACGGGTCTATCCTTGGGCACCAGTTCGAATCTGTCCCCAGAATCATCACCATACATGGAGTCGTCGTCATCATAATCATAGCTGGGACGTCGTCTGATCTGTCGCTGCACCGGAAAGCCCATAGGCGACATGATGCGGGGTGAGGGCGGCAGACGGCGTTCACGACGACGTTCGCGCCGGGGTTCCCGATTCCGTGAATTCTGGCGCACCGGATAGTCCTCGTAGTGACCGTTATCATCGCACATGGATACTTCATCGAAGCTCTCCTCCACATAGTCATCATAACGGGGTGAACGTCCACGTCGTTGTCGCTGCGGTGGTGCTGCATCATAGTCTGGCGGTTCCAGATGATTGCCGTAACGCGAGGATTGACGACCCAGACTACCGGCTCGTCGTCCGTTCGGTCGTTGCTGCTGATGCGAATGCGATGGCTGAGGCGAACGCTCGCGTTCTAGTTCCCTTTGACGTTGTCGTTGTTGACGATGTGCGGATCTAGGCATGGATTGGCTACGAGGGGCTTGACGTGACTGATGCCCGCGGCTGCCCAGCTCATCATCATCCAGTGCATAGCGGTTGGGTATAATCGGAGTCTTGCGCACCACATCCTCATCCACATCTTCGTAATGCGACGATTGCTGTCCATGCCGTGGATCCACAGATTTGGCTCTGCTGCGACCCGGCGCCGAGTGCAGTCGATGCAATTCCCTAGAGGCACGATCATCCTGACGCTGTGGCGATCGCACCGAACGCACACTGGCCGCTCGTTTTGCCGGTGGCTGCATGTCGCTAAAGTCATCAATGGAGCCATGTATATGTGTTCTGGAGTGGCCCAGATACCGCTCCCGTTCCACTGTATGCCGATCCCGCATTCTGTCCCGCTGGCGCTGGCGACTGCTGTAGCGATTCGATCGATTCAGGGTCTGCGTCTCGTACTCATCCCCATAAATGGTATGACGCTGGCGTGGCTCATGCTGCAATGGCACATGGTACATCTGCGGGCGCCGTTGGCGTCCACCGCTGCCACGATAACCACCACCATAATCCCGATCACGATCCCGATCATCATAGCCGCCACCACGACCATAAGTGCGTAGCTCTGGATCCGAATAAGCATGCCCCATCGATGGACCCAGTCCAGAATCATTATTCGAGCGCTGTGTCAACTTCATGGACCTTCGAAAAGATGGCGGCGGCTGACTACGCGATGAATAGCGCTGGGAACGCATACGCACAGACCGAGTGCGCGACCTTCGGCTCTTTGGACGCTTCGCCGAGCGGGTGCACACGTAACAACAGATGCGCCAGTACAGAAATCTACATATGTGACAGTCACTACAATCCTCTATAGAAATATGTGTGTTTTCAACTCACCGAAACGATGTGGCCATTACATCGCCAATGTTTGACAGACAGAGTAGCATCAATGGAATGCCAACGATGGCATAAAAGATGGTGGTCACCTTGCCCCAGTCAGTGCGCGGTGATATGTGGCCATAACCTGGAAGTCAAAGCGTTTACAGATATCACATGGAAAGGCATTAATGGGTGAATATGGAATTATTATAAATTTACAAAAGCTTCTATGTATCTGGGTGTATACTAAGAGACGACTGTCCAGTACGTCTCCCTTATTCATTTGGAGTAGAGTTGGGATACTCTTAGATGTGAGACTATACCCTGTTCTTTAAAAGTACAAAAGGGTTGCATGGTGGACACTGTAAAGTGTATATATTGTTGAGCTGTGTGGATATAACCCTGTCCGTCTGTCCGTATGAACACTCGGCTCTTAGTAGATCAAGTTTACTTCTGATATTCAATATTCTCTGCCCCCCAAATGGTGCCACAGTTTTAGAAGAATTGGCCATCTACTTAGCAAGTTTAAGATGCATTGAATGTTTGGCGCGATATGCAGCGCAATTTGAATAGAAACAAGGAAGCAATAACAGAAGAGAGAGTCTTATATTACTCCGTTAATGCTATCTCTGAACAGCAAATGAGAAATAGGAAACTTAATCAAACATAGTAGTAGCTGAAATCGATGCCATTGATGGTTTCCCTACTCAAATTTGCAATTTATCACTAACACTAATCATTATTCTTCGCCTTGACCTCCAATGGGTGCTTGAAATTCTAATAAGCTAAAGGTGTCTAATCGCACCCGATGCAGCAAATAACCCATGTCAGATATGTACATTCTCGTAGTATTATCAACTCCCACGCCCAATTAGCAAGTACAAAATAGGCGTTTCAAGTTTTGCCGCGGAAATGCGGAAGTGTTTGCTTTGGGTGTGTAGACGTCGGTCATTAAACTCAGCACTGATATTAAGTAAGCCAAAAATAAGGCAACTAGTTAAAGCCGTAGATCCATATTGGGGAAATTGTGCAAAAAGTTCCCATCATCAATCTAAAAACTATATGCGAGTAGTAGTTGTAGTAGTACTTCAAATACATAAACTAATCTTCGGTCAGTCGCGTTTGACCTTGCGTTTGTTTTGAACGCATTAATAATAACTCCAAAATAAATAAAAAACTAAAAAAACTGTCATTTCCTGCCCTCTGTTCCCGCCGTGGGTCCAACATTTTAGAGGTCATTCACGTGGGCGCTCAGTGGGCCAATCAACTTGGCTGTGTGCAACAAACTGTATCCGAACTGTAGCCCATCGGCTATCGGAATGATTGGGCATAATATAGGTAACAATTGCTGCAGTTAGTGTGCCGCATAAATGTATATTAATTATACATATGAAATGTGTTTAATCATTTGTGGTTCCAGGAAAGTATTTGGTAATCAGCATGGATCGCCTTTAATGCCACTCTAATGCTCAATTACAGTACACAACGATCGTGAGTGGGTCGAAGATTTATGCTCATTGAACGTGATTGCAGCAGTTCCTGGGCGGGCACAGATCACTGGTCAGCGATCAAGCGCTTCTTATTTCTGCTTGCGGTTTGGCAAGATGATTCAATGGGACGTGGGATGGTACGATCTTATTGCTGATTTCTGTTTAATCTGGCGTGTCTTTATGTCCGATTCTGTCGATTCTGTCTGGCACACGAACATCATCGACTGGCTGTGTCTTGTTTATGTTGATTCATTGCCCGCTTGCACAGTGGAGCGAGTAGTCACAGTTGCCATTGCTGATGGCGCATGCCTTGCCAAGTTGTGGGGCTCAGACCACGGTGCGTGTGCCGCACCTGCCGCACCTGCTGTCTGTCCTCGGTGTGCCACACTCGACTGAGTTTTATGCGTCGTCGTTGTTTGGGCCATTGTTATATAAGTAGCGTGTGGCGCTCGCATTGCCGAATTATTCTGCCGTCTCTGCCAGCCACGAGCGGATCGCGCGACCAAGCGAGAAATACGGGTCAGTGTGTGAACGAAGTGAATCTCTCTATCTCTTTACCCCTCTGAGCAAACACAAACTCGAAAGTCATGCGAAAAGATTGCCTCATTGCGTTGACAATAGCCGTGTCGCTGTGCTGTCAACTGGTCATGGTCTCAGCCAGATCGGGCGCTGCTGAGGATCACTGGGTGTGGCGTACGTACAGCAGAAGGGAGCGCGCCTTCCGGGATAAGGATATCGATCGCAGTGCCTCCATACGCAACTCGTACGACAATAAGCTGAGACGTGAGCCAACCACCAGGCGTCCGCTCCCCGGTGAGCCGGAGAACGACGAGATTGAAGATTATGTGGACGCCGAGCAGCCAGTGACAAACACTCCCACTGTGGGCACACGTCAGTTCAGTCCGTTTCCGAGTGCCAATCCGTTTGGCGGCATCGGCGGTCAACAGCCAAATGGAGGACAGTTTGCAGGTCCCAATGGGTTTGGAGGTGGCAGCCCAGGCGTGCTGGTGGGTCCAGGCGGACCCACTGGTATAATAGGTAGACCATCGTATCCGTATCCCAATGCCTATCAGCCGGGCATCGGTGGAGGTTTTGGAGGTGGACAGAATGGACTTGGACTAGGCGGATATCCGGGCATCTACAGTGGCGGCGGTGGTGGCTTCGGTGGTGCGGCATATCCAGGTGTAAACGGCAATTATGGTGGCTACAATGCAGTCACTCAGCCCGGAGTTGGTCTGGGTTTGGGCCAGGGCCAATATCCAGGCGCCAGCAGCCAGTATCCATTTGGTCAGTATCCCGGAACGGGCACAGATTTCAATAGCAATCAATTCACCACTGGTGGACAGTATCCTGGACTGGGACTAGGACTGGGACAGGGACAGTATCCGTCCAATCAGTATGGTGGACCACAGTACACAGAGGGCTATGGTCTGGCGGGGCTTCAACTGCGACCCACAGCATACGGTGGAAACTTTGGACCCCCTGGCTATGGTTACGATGAGAAGTCACCTGCACTGGCCGAGGGCAAGAGCGCCAAGAGTGTGGCCATAACAGCGTCTAACGTCAACGACAAGCTGAGCAAGAAGGCCTAACTGGCGATAGCTACTACTCCCACCCACTGCCCCTCCTCTCTTCTAAGCTTAGATTTTAGTACTAGTTTTATTATGTAGTGCGAATAAATGTATCTTCTTGTTGATCTTACCAATTGTGGTTATCACTATGATGGAGTAGAAGAGCGAGCCGGCAAAGGTCCACTGGGACTTGCGGGTGTCCTCGTCACCATCCCAGCCATCCGCCTTGATGGCCGTCAGGATTTGCTTCTCAAAGTTGGCCAAATGCTTGCTCACATTCGCCATCCAATCGTTCTCCCGGAGCACCAACGCATCGTCCGAGAGCAGCCAGATGCGTTCCGTGAGATTATAGCGCAGATTCTGTATATCCCGCTTCACCTGATAACATCACCAAATGCGAGTGTCATCGTTTTACTTTAATGATCTATATAATCTTACCTCAATCTCATGTGGTCGCTCTAGACGCTGGAACAGATAGGCGCCGCCCACACAATAGGAGACCACCAGAAGCACGAGCAGCACGTGCGAAACGACGCAGGTGATTACCTTCCAGGAGAAACAGATGGCAGCCAGGCAACGTCCACGTGCCGGCTTGGACGGCTCCACCATGTGCGCGGGCATGGACTGTGCCCGCCTACTCGACATTACCGCCCACTTGGCTTACTTGGCTCTGTGCCTCTGCCGTGGCCAATTTCGCGGTTCGCTGCACATAAATTATGAAAAGCCAAAGAAAAGAGGTGATTCTAGAAGTTGTATAGTCGGCTGTAGAATACCCTGTAAATGTTCTAGTACTGGGTAAACAATTACTGCACTTGTCACTACTTTTCCACTAGTCGTGCATACCCCAGTCAGTCAACCATGCTATTCAGTATGCAGGTGTGTAAACGTCTGGGGTAAATCCCAGTCGAATCCCCTCACACATGTAAATTAATATTTGTCTAAATATTTATTTAGTCGAACAGCAAGGTCGACGGGGTAGGGGGGCGACCAGATGACGCTGTGCTTTATGGAAACTATTTTGGGGAACATCCATCCATCTCATCATCACAGACACGCCCGCCCCAGTTCCCCTCCCGTCGGCACACTCCCCCTCCTCCACACAGAACATTCACAAATTTTACTTTTCATTTAGGTACGCACAGAGTCTAAATACTTCCCAGAATGGCACAACAAATAACAGACTGAAAAAAGCAAATATATATCCATGTATATATGTGTATGTGTGTTTGTGTAGTCTCAGAGTATAACATATAACATGCCCGAATAATTAGTTTCTTTGGGTTTTATTTGATTTCTTAATGGCCAATTAACTATGAACAATTTATGAACTGATTGAATATTGATGGCATAATTTACATTTATGATTTGCCCCCTTCCCCCTCAGCACTTTTGATATGTTCGACTGAAAATTGTTATCCAAATTTCAGTTCATGCTGATTTCTGGCACTGTTTTCCACGCGTTTATTTTCCGATTCGACCGATCCCGACGACTCTCCAAAGATTACTGAACATCATCTCTCTGTGTTCGCCCGTTCTAGAGAGTGTGTTTTCTTCTTTTAAATATTTTATTTCATTTGTGTTGCAGTTGTTTTCTTGTTTTTCCGTATATTTTGGAAGACTTTTTGTTTACTTTTCGCATCTCTGAATTTTCACATTGTGCTCTCTTCGCGCAGCTGATTGTTCTCTGTGTCTCCCGTTTTGTAATATGTAATAACTTTTCAGTTTGCCAAATACAAGTACTATTACTATACTATACAAGTTCTATTTTCAGATCGGATTTCAATCATAAAACCGCAGTATTCTTTTTATAACCAATCGACTCTAATCTTATCGTATAATCACATTTTAAAATATCTATAGGAACAGATAAGAACTGTTCTGTTCTCAATCAACGTTTAGTTTTCTGAATGAGCCCTCCATTCCGAATAGGTTCTCAAAATCTATAGGTTTGCCGGGTCGAAGTTTCTCATCCGTGCCATAGTTGTTCTCCTCGACCCAGTAATTTCTATAGGCCAATATACGTGCTTCCCATTCCTTGATTAATTCCGGTATGGAACCATTTTCACCACCGTATTCCACGGGCAAGTACTTTTGCGGTATCTGCTGATACAGCGACTCATAATTGCTGCCGTGCACATAGAGCTGTGGACAAGAAATAGTTGTATCAACAGTTATCCGGATAAGTATTACTAGTACTTACACGACTCTGTTGTTTCTTAGACATCATTGGCTTGAACATGTTAAAGATTTTATCAAAGCCACCGGGAGTATTTATAAAGTGTGACCCCTTCGCACGCATGGGCAGCGCTTCCTCCTGGAAAACGGTCATCTTTTTGGTAAAGGACGGCGTCATCTGCACCACATGACCCATTGTAACGTCGGCCAAATCAAGGATATTAATAACTCCATGGACAACGGCATCATCATCTTCATTCAGCACAATTTGATGCATTAATCCTCCGGCAAGATTGATGTTAATGAAATTATGTTCATCTGGATTATATGCACCCATACGTATCAGACATAGCCGTGGCCCATTATCATGCAACGGGCGTGGCAAAAACAAAGCCACTCTGCAGATAGATAAGCATTTAAAGGGATATAGATACATCGAGGAAGTACGCTTACCCGAGACGAAACAATTTCAGCAGCTTATCCACATCCACATTATGGCCGATATAATATTCAGGATACTTGGTACGCAGTGAGTAGAATCGATCCATTTTCGCTTTGGTTTTCTCCAGGCTGTACTTACAGCCCCTCAAGAAGTTGACCAGACTCTGATCATCTGTGCGAGCCCTCAAGTGGGGCTGTTGCTTAATCCATACGCGCAGAGCAGCGATATCCCGCTCAATCCTATCCGGATTCTCGTTCAGCTGCTCGATGGCAGTCTTCTGCAGCTCGGGCCTTAGCGGACGTATCGAAAGCATGTTGACGAGGTCTGGTAGCTGGCTAACAACTAAAGGTTTAGGTTTGGGGTCTCCCAATGGCCAATAATACAATCAGACTTGATAAGATAGTAACCAAGCTGATAACTTTTATCACCACCAAAGACAGCGTATCAATTTCTTAATAATTTTATTTTCTTTGTGTTGCAGTAGCTTTTTTGATTTCGCCAAACGCAGCTGATTTCTCTGGCTCCCCTGTTTTTTTTTTACTGTAATAAACATCGTTGTATTGTCAATTTGCTGAAATTTGATACAAATTTGCAATATCTTCAGTGCAAACTCTTTAAATTAATCAACATAAAGTACTCTGAAGGAGACCTTTATTCCAAATAGACCCTCGAAATCGAACATATCTTTTCATATATATTGCATATATAATATATGCAATATATATTTCACTAAATTTCATATAATAGTATTTAAATTAGTAACTTTTCCCACCTCTCTTATAGTTTCAATGTAACCAGGCTCTATAATACCAAAAATATTGCTGATATCAGTGTTCCATCCCTGGACACAGCATAAAGTTTGAGAGGTGCGATCACACGACTGGATTTGAGAGGCACGGTGCGCTCACGACATTCCAAATGATTTATAAAATATTGAATTAAAGTGCCACATTATTATATGTCTTCAATTGATTTAATATTGGAAATTGATAATAACTCAAGCCCTTATTATCTTAATGCAATCTTATCGACATAAGGAGCCAATTTAAAAAAGTGCGCCAAAAGACAACATTGCGCCACATAAATTGAAAGCACCAATTTTGGCGAAAAAACGCCAAGTGTGGTAACCGTGACGAGTCCTATAACTATCGCATAATTTTACACCAATTTTGGCGCAAAAACGCCAAGTGTGGCAGCCGTGACTAGTCCGATAATTATCGCATAATAAATAAATAAAAAGTCTAAATTAAAGTGGATTTTTAATCGAGCGGCTACTGCGTTGTTTTACTGTAAATTAACTATTTTTGGTGCATCTAAATTAAAAGTCTATCTCGACTGGCAGCTCACTTCCACCTGTAACCTAAAATGCAATTGCCAAGCTGCATTTTCTGAGGTGTAAATTGCTGTGCAATTTCCACTCTGCTGCGATATTCAATTTATAAAAGCGTAAAAACAAAGTAAGTTTGCAATTAAAATGTGAAAACAGTATTGTTGATGGCTGATGTTATGCCTGGTGCCAACAATAGGGCGTTGTTATTGCCACATGCTATGTCGGCGGCAGCAATGGCAGCGCAGTAGCAGCAGCCCCTGTGGGTGGCAGGCGCCCAGTGGGTGGTTGGGTCATGCGACCCCCCTCAAGGGCACGATAAGAGAACACAACACCGCAACCAGGTGGCGTAAGTGCCATGAAATGTGTGTATGTTTGTAATTAAACAAATTTTAAGACTTTAAAACCTATTTGCATATTATTTACTGCCGCCGTGCTGTGATTCATCAATATCATCATCATTGGTGCATTGACGTAATGCGGCCAATATTTAAATTAGTTAATGGTTTTTCTATTATTCCAGTTAACGTGCGTCAGATCAAAAACAACAACAGCGAGCCAAAATGCAAAACAATCCCAGTCCACAGTTACCATGCAAGGGCATTTTAAAGACCTCACGCAGTTTCGACAAGTCGGGTGCAAGGTAAGCGCCGTTAACCTTGACCTTCTGATTAACCGAAACCCTAATCGAAACGATTGATTCATTTTTTAGTTTTCGCAAAAGTGCCAAGTTTGATGAACTGAATGTGCTGCAAACATTTCATCCGGCGGACAAAGACTATGGACATATGAAAATTGATGAACCGAAAACTCCCTACAACTATACGGAGCCATTCAATGAGAACAAAGATGAACTGGACACCGAGCTGCTAGTAGAGAAGTACACACATATATAATGCATATTGCAAAGTATAGATGCTAACTGTATTTTAATTTGCAGACTTCGCATTGCAGCCAGCTCACAACAGTCTTCCCAAAGCATTGATGATGAAGGTTCTTCCGGCGATGATCAGCCCATTAATGAAGAGGAGCGGCGTAAGTCGAATAAAAAGTCAATGTGAACTAGCTAGAGCCTAATTTTATATTCTTCTCTTGCAGAACGACGTCGGGAATTCGAGCGTCGTCGCAAAGCACATTACCGGGAATTCGAGGCGGTAAAACTGGCACGTAAACTTATACAAGAGGAGGACGATGACGACGATGAAGACAACGTTGGTGCGTCTGGGTCAGCACAGGGTGCGTCTAGTTCCAGCAACTATGCCAGCGGTTCAAAAAAGAAAATGTCAAGTCCAAAAGCAACAACATCCGCGTCGCCCAGTGCCAGTAATAACAGCAAAATGGAACTGGAGTCAACTCACAACTAGAAGCAATATATAACTCACTATATACAGGGTGCCATGGCCCCCCACTGACGTTGTTTGTTGATGTTAATGTTGTGCGCGTGTAGGCGGCTCATCGAGTTCTTCATTTATTGCTAGTAAGTGCTAACGTGATGAATTGAGAGTTACACATATATGTAGTCTATATCAGCCATGGTTCGTTCGATTACATATGTTCCAATAGCAACCGTCGTAAAATGTGCTTTCCATCAAATATGAAAATGAAACCAAAAGATATCGAAAATCTATTGAAATTGTAGCTGCAAGATAAATGTTTTACAACAAAAACTGCACCAGATAAACAATGTCGAGAGTAAATCCATAAATTGCTAGCGTTTTAATGTAGTTAATGTTTTTGTTTTTATAATTTTTCAGTTTCGAATAACTTGTAATCTAAACTGTAACTACTATAAATCTAAAACTTAGTTGAACTCTAAGCGTAACGCATTCGTTTGCATTTAATTTTCAATATGTGGAAATCTAATTTCTCAACACACACAAAAGTGCCACAAAACTAATAATATCAAGCTGATGCTGACGAGGAGGAAGTAAGCCATTAAAATTGAAATTGAAGGAAAAGTGCATGAAAATCTCATCAAAGAAATTGTTGTATTCGCAAATGAACATGAAATTGTTTTGGCCTTACTTTTAGTTATTTATTAAACCAATATGTACTTTGATTACCGATTATAATTGTGAATAGTTCTGTTTTTTGAGCAATGCAATACGAAAGTTGCAATAAAGAGCAATTGTGAAAACCTTTGTAAAAACCAAATGCAAATGCCCAAATCCAATTAAGCAAACACAATTCAATCTTCTTCTCGTCGCGAGTATTCAAAACTTGCCATTTATTTTATTTGAGTTTCCATTGTTTCATTGTTTTCAATTGTTATACAATAATTTTCATTTGTATACATAGTGTAAGTCCGTTACATTTCATTTCATTACATTTGTGATATTGTTGGTTGGTATTTCATTCACTCAGTTCTAGGTAGGTCCGAGAGTTGGAGCGTCCACAAGGCATCTCCCCAGGCCGCGCACAAAGCTCCGTCCCCTGCACATTCAACAGGCGACAGCATCCTCATATCATCGCCCGGCGTCAAGGAACAAGCTGCTGTGCACGACTGCGGATGACGCCTCGAGACGGATGTTTACAATTAGATTTTAAATTATTTAACGCATTTGTTATCGTTCTACGTTCACTCCAGACCCGAATCACTCAATCATTGTCGTATTTCTTCTGTACTACATAACTTACTACTAGCGGTTGTTTGACATTTTTTTTATCATGCTCGTTAACAATATAAACATAAATACACAAAAATATATTCAGATAGATTTGTGCAGTTATGTGTAGAACAAAAAAAAGACAAAAAGCATGCAAACTCAAACTATCTTAACAATGTGACGCGTGTCAGGGCAGCAACTGGACCGGATAGACCAGACAGATCCAGAGCTAACCGGGAATCGGCACTACTCATGGGCAATATCGATGCAATTTACAGGTAAGCCCAAGACATAGAACCGATTCTAGTTGCCACCCGCACGGTCTGTAAAACATTGTGATTAAATATAGTAATATTAGATATGTTAGTTCGTTTTCTTCATTTTTTTTCTGTTAGTTTTATTTTTGTTTTGTAGTTATAAATTAAGCATAACAAGGTTTCATATTCCGTATCATATCCATTTCATTTGCTAGGTTTCGTTTCTAGTGTATCAGCTTAAAGATAGTTGGCAAAACATAAAAGACATACTTTACAAGTACTGTAGCTTATTATGTTTATGCATATGCTCCAATATACCATGTAGCATAGTGTAATCATTTCATTTAGACACTATCAGAGTGCTCACATCTGCTGCGAGTTCCAATGTGCGTTGACTGAAGTACTGGGCATACTTCGTACCCTGATATTCGTTTCGTTTTGGCATAAATATATATATAGTAGATATATAAATAAGATAGATAGTGTGATAGATAGAAGATATAAGTAGTCTGGTTAGTTTTAAAATTAGTATAACAATATACATATAGAGCCTGTATAGTATATAGTTTTGATTCGTTAGTCGTCGTTTTAGTAACATATACATGATCGTTTTATAGTATTATATGAAGTGGGTTCCATTGTTTTTATCTTTTGTTTCTTTTTTTCTATTTAATTATTTTTATTTCTTTTGTGGTTGTTCTTCTTCCTTCTCTCGGCTTAACCAAACATGTGCTGGGTGCCAGGGGGCACCTTGTAGCTGGGGTAAGTGCAGTTCAGCTGGTGCTTGGCAAAGAAGGGAGTGTAGTCCTGTGAAGAATACAAGGTATTAGCCGGCATTGCCCGGTAAGACTATGGTTAGATTTCGACTACTTACACGATTGACGCGACGGGGACGGCAGACGGGGCCCAACGCCAACTGGCGACGTTCCTCGTTCTCACGTGCAGCAGCCTCCTTGTACTCCGGTGGTGGCCATTTCAAATCTCCGCGCAATTTGCTGCCTCCTGCAATGAGTTGTGGTTATAGTACTTGCAACACCCGATACCACTGACTCTCCCACTCACCCTGATAGCTGACGGCGGCTGGCTGCGAAGTGTAGACTGGCGCAGGACTCTGCGAGACGGGAGTCTCCTTGCGCAAGGTAATGATGCCAGGACTGGCGCCACGATAGCCCTGCTGCTGCTGATCGGTCTGATCCTGCGAGTAGGGCAACTGTTGCTGCTGCTGCTGTGGCTGCGAATAAGAATTATATTGTGGTTGAGCATAGTTAGCACCACCATTTTGTTGTGCATAGTGTTGTGGTGGTTGCTGCTGCTGCTGCTGATAAGGCGACGTCTGATAAGGAGCCTGATATTGCTGCTGCTGCTGCTGCACCTGAGGCTGTGGTGGTTGCTGCTGCTGCTGCTGCCAGTGTGGCTGCTGTTGGTGGGGCTGCTGCTGCTGCTGGTGGTGGTAGTTATCGTATGACGGAGCACGATATTGTTGCTGTTGTTGTGTTGTTGAGGTGGTGTTGGTGCGAGACATGCGAGTTTCAGGTGCCAAAAGACAGGTGGTTATGGATGTGGGTGGTGCAGGTGGTGGAACAGTTTGATATGCAGACACGATACAAAATAGAAATAGAGAAAGAAGACACAGTAAAGTCAACGGCAGAAAGACAAAACACGGGACAAACGGGCTATGCGGCTGGGGATTGTGGGATAGTATTGAATCAATCGATTCGCATTTGAACAGCATTTGGCGTTGTTTACAGCTGGCGTTAGAGTAAGCAGAACAGTAGAGAAATAGAAAGAATAGAGAGATAGAGCAGTGGTTAATGGCGACTACGGTGAAATGCATCGATAACATATCGATAAACATAGATACACTGAGACACTGTGAACGAGCATGCACTACGCACAGGTGGCTAAGCCTAGGGTTTATGCGTGGCTCAGTTACATGAATTGGCAAAACTTTAAATAATTTTGTTTAATTTTGCTATAACTTTTGTTATTGATGACTGTTTTTGCCATTTCATGTGAAGCCTTTGCAGCACGCATAAACACAACTATCAACTAGTTATTATTAGTTTCTAAGCCAGGGATTTGATAAGTTTTCATGTAGATAGTTGGACAGCAGCAGTAGAAGTTTCTTGCATCAGGCCCATGCCAAAAGCCAGGCTATAAATCCACTCACTACCTGAGGTTGTTGATATTGTTGCTGCTGCCAGTGTGGCTGCTGTTGTTGTGGGTGTTGCTGCTGCTGCTGCTGGTAGTGCGGATAGGCTGATGTGGGAGCCACACCGCTAGCCGTGAACTCATTGTGCGATTTGGGCACAGGAGCACCAATATGCTTCCAGTTGCCACCCACATTAGCTACGGGTGGTTGCTGCTGGTAAGTTGGCTGATATTGCTGCTGCTGTTGGGGCTGCTGCTGCTGCTGTGGATACTGGGCATACTGGCTATCAGCAGGTGGAGCTGGCTCCCTGGAGGGTTGTCTATTGAACTGAGCCTGTGTGTATTGAACGGGTTGTTGCGGATAGTTCTGGTTATTAGCTGGGACTTGACTAGCAGCCGGAGCAGTAGCAACAGTTGCTGCTGCTGCCGCTGCTGGATAACCATTTGAGGCATAGTTAGTACCATAAACATTTTGTGTGGGTGGTTGTTGTTGTTGTTGGTATTGTTGCTGTGGTGCCTGCTGTTGTTGGGCTCTAGACTGAACGTTGTTATAAATGGGACCCTGCAAATGTGTAGCATTCTCTTGGTTAGCTGTACGTGTGTGTGGGTGGGTATGTGTGTGAGGAGGTGGGGGCCATGTGCATGTGCATATGTGTGTGAGTGTGTGTATATATACAATTACCCAACGACAGTTGCAGATACAGTAACAAATATATTTACAATTTACACAGTATTTACACAAGGAGTCGACGGCTCAACTCGAGAGTGATTCATATAGACAAAGATATACTATATACTATAGACAAAGGTGTATGTATATCAGAGTCACTTGTTGCTAGAATTACCTGTGCTGCTGGGGCAGGTGCTGCTGCTGCTGCTGCAACTGGTGGTGCTGCAGCTGACTGTGGATAGTAGCCACCGCTGCCTGGCGCCGGGCTCTGCTGTGGCTGCGGCGTGAACTCACGCACGATCCGCTCCTCAGAGGCTGGTGGCCAGGCGACGCGTTTGTAACCTGCAGAGGGGTGGATACAAAATAGAATTTGGCAATTGTATTACTTATTCTCTCAGTGTAGCAACAATTTGTAAGTGATATAAAACAATTAAAATTGTACACAAGTATTAATGTAGCGACAGACAGCGCGAAATGTTTGCCAGACTTTTCGATTTTCGCTCGTATTGCAAATCATACGCCGCTGTCATTGCGTCTAAATATAGCCAGACGATTCAAGAGTCAAGAATTCTTAGCAGAAATAAAAATAATCCACATGAAGCACAACTCAACCCAACTCAAGTGTGTGCTGAGGACAAGACTCGAGTGTGGGTGGGGGTGGGGGCACTTGCAACATGTTGCTGCCGAATGATGAATGGCTACTGCAGCTGCAGCAGTAGCAGCAGCAGCAGCAACTGTTGGCCTTGAAAAACTAAAAGCAGAACACCTCAAAGTGTGTGTGTGTGTGCGTGTGAGTGTGTTTACCTTCCATATTCTTATAGTTCGCGTTGATGGCTCTCCACTGTGCACCCATCTTAGATCTTATATTCGTTTCTTCTTACGATAAATTTGTGAATTTATGTGCGAGCGCCGCGTAAAAATAAAATGATAATTCCTTCTTTTTATGTTTTTATTATTTTGTTTTTTGTTTAAATAAATCTCTCGCGTTGCTCCGAGTGTGTGTGTGTGAGTGTTAGTGTGTGTGCGGGGGTGTGAGCTTTTCGTTTCTAGTCGTCGCACAAATCAAAAAAAGAATATAGTGTTCACACACACAGACGCTCGTTGGGAAATGTGTTATGTAATTGATTTTAATTAATTGATACGTTTGATTACTGAAGGTTGAACTGCGAGGAGCACTGCTGCTGCTGCTGCTTGGAACACCACATAAAAATTCGTTATGAAAATTAATTTGGCAACAAATTTGGCTGGCGCGCGTTTCGTTACGTTTGCGTTCAATTCAAAGTATAATATAACTATAAATTTTGCGGATTTTTCTCCTTTTTTCTCGTCGAATATTGATCGTTGCGAATAATTTTTGATATAATTATTTCGAACAGAATTGAATTTGAATTTGAGTTTTTAATTTGTATTTTTATCTATTTTCTATATCTAGTGTTCGTTCTTCGTTCGCGTTGGCCGCGCGATATCTTTGTGCCTTCGATGTATGCTACTAAGTGAAAAGCCAGCGAAACGCTGAGGAAATTCAGCTGCCCGAAAAGCTAATCCGCCTTGGTGTGAGTAAACACACACACACATACATATAGCTATATCTGCATATATACAGCTGTGTGTGTGTGTTTTTCGCAAAAGAAAATTACTTGTGCTGTGTGTGGTGAAAATCGAGGCGCGCTAAATACGTGAAAATTAAATTGCTGTTAATGATGCTACGCCGCTGCCGCTGCCTCAGTCGACGTCGCAGTCAGCGTCGCAGTCAAGTGGCAGCTTCTGCATTGTTTACACCTTCGATATTTGATTTGTGCCGCACCTTGAATTGGTTGCAAGGCCCTAGACACAAACATCTAGCTGCATATATATATCTGCACATACATCGAGACTGAGTGTTTAGTTTAATTATATAAATCGCTTAGCCGTATTATAGATTTTAGATCTATATAGTAGATCTGGGCATTAGTCTGGGCTAGCCATAAGTACGCGCACTTGTTTCATATTTTTCGCATTTTTCTGTCCCATCTATTTTGCCTGGGAAAACGGCAAATCAAGTGGGCGGTCGCTCAACTTGTCGCCAAATCTATGGCGTATAGTCATAGGGTATAGACGATCTATCATCGTATAGAATCTATATGGTCTGGTCTCGTGGTGCCGTGACTCAATTGGCTGGTGTGTATAGCAGCACATCCTGGGCGACTGACTGACTGTGTGACTGACTGAATGACTGACTAAACGACTGACTAAACTGTTTAGAATCTAAATTTAAACGACTGTCGACATATATCTCTCTGGCAAGCTAGCTCATCTCTGCTTTCAGTAAAATAAATCTGTTTTTAAACGTATGAACACAGGTGCGACACACACATCACACACAATGTGTCTCATTAAAATTATTAGCAATCTTGTAAAAATAATATATCAAACAAAGAGTATTAACAATTAACGTATAGACTATGTGTATGCATACGTAATTATAGTATGCATCGTAAACTAAACGCTTGTTAAACATGCTTGACTTATGTACCGGTGACACGAGAAACAGATAATACCAATTATATAGTAAATCATTCTACTTGAATTGAAATAGACTCAATACTAAATACTTATCATTAGTTCTACTATCATTAAGTATGCTTGTTTGCAGTTTCTAATAATACTTTTCGATTAATCTTATACTACTATCTGACACGACAAACACATCGCAGATAATACCAATTATATAGTAAATCATTCTACTTGAATATAAATAGACATCATCATCAATTCTACCATTATAAAGTATTTTATTTGCTGTTTCTAGTAGTACCTTTCTAATAATCCTACACTACTATCTGATACGACAAACACATCACAGATAATACCAATTATATAGTAGTAAATCATTCTACTTGAATATAAACAGACCTATACTAAATACTCATCATTAATTCTGCCATTATTAAGTACTTTTGTTAGTACCTTTCTATTAATCTTATACTACTATCTGAGCCCTGTCTATGGCAACTACTAAGTATACCTAAGTATACCCTATGTATATGGTGCCTCGCTGACCTAGTGTATGCCTTGACAGCAGCTGGCTCTATCTCTAATATTTTTCATATTTTGCAGAGAATTATTATTTCTGCTTTCGACTATATACTATAAATGTATCTATATTTAACACGTCAATAACAATTAGTTATCTGCGATTCGATGTCATATTATATCATACAAATTGCAAATGAGCAAAGAATTAGGTTGGTTTTGCCCATTTCCCATTTTCTAATATTGTTATAGACATGCTCAGGAAACATGGATTTCGAAATTAAATAAATTTCTCTAATTTCCGTAGTATTTAGTGAATGACTATTGCCAATGTTTTGATAGACATTTGTAGCTGAAAGTACTACTAAGAGATACTACAAGAATAGAATGTGAATATTCGATTTGAGACATTTGTTAAATGATCTTTTTCTTGTCTGATATCTGTTAATCATCTTCTATTAAGCAAGCAATACTAGTACATATTGTATGATATATGGTTTTTCCAATAATTTTAAGTACTTATATCCCAAATTAGACAGTAGAAAGTACTCTTGAGCTTTCCCTTTTTCAGTTGAGTTCTTGCATCTGAATAAATTGTTTCTTTAACTTTACTATTCAATTTTTAACTCCAAATCAAATACAAGAAATGAAAGGTAGATAAAGTTGTGTATTACTATAAAATCTGGGCTCCTAAGCTTCCCCTTTTCCTGCTCTATTCTTCAGCTATCCTATGAGTTTAGAACAGTGATGCCCAAAATTCATAATTCCTATCACATGTGCGTTCTGCTTTGCAGCGCTGGTTTCTCACGCACAGTCGATGCTCTCACACGTACAGGCGTCACGCTTCGTTGATTTTACGATTCTATTTGATAGCTTGAGTTTGGGCACCACTGGTTTAGTATGAGTTTGGGCACCACTGGTTTAGAAGAAGTAGCTAAAGACATTTTACAATCACCATAAGTTCAACATGACGAGGGGAACATGCCACACACAACACAGTCACGGGGGACACACGGGGGAGTAGTTGCACGCACCTTCAATGCCCACATAGGGGCGTGGCGATACGTTATCAAAGGTGCGATTGATGCTGTAATCGCGCGTGGACGGAGGCAGCTCATCGCTCATCGTTGCTATCGACTGAAAGTCGCCTCCAACGCCGTGTTGCATGAGGAACTCAAAGGGCGGCGGCTGTGAGTTGCAACGTGGCGTGGCAGGGGGCGTGGCAGCTGCCAGCAGTGACGAGGAGGCGGACATGCTGAGCTGCAGCGGCTGTGTGGCAGTGCGCACGAGTAGGCCAATGTTGTGGCCCTCCAGTTGGGGCACATGTGTGTACTTGGGCTCCAGGGGAAGAGCGGAGAGAGTGGGGGGAGCAGGTGAGGCACTCCTCTGCACCGCATTGAGGCCAAAGGGTGAGCTGCAACGTAGTGCGGTGTCAATAAGTGGAGCCGGATACTTGCGACTGGGCAAGGGACTGGGTGAACGACTCAGCTGCCACTCCTGAGCTGCAGGAGCTGTGGGCGGCGTAAGAGGCGTGGCAGTTGCAGTTGCTGGACTAGTGATGATCTCAATAACGCTACGCTGACGCTGCAGTGGCTCCTTGGTCTGTGACTGAGACTGTGGCAGTGGCTGCTCCTCCCAGGAGATCTGACGGGATATATAGGGACTGCGTATCTCGTAGGTGGATTTGTAGTTGGCCAATGGTTCGTTCTGCAGATTATCGAAGCGCCACTGATCCGCCTTGCTGAGCTTGCCCCAGCCATGCGGCGACTCCCGGCACTCGCCACAAACGGCACACCAGCTGCCCAGATTGTCAGGAGCACCCGTTGTGCCTGGTTCATGGGAGCAGGCAGCTGTTGCGGCTGTCTGAGGTGACTCTTCCACATGGTTCTTTTGCTCCTGTTCTGTCTCCGTCTCTGGCTCTGATTCTTTCGCCTGCTCCGCCTCCGTCTCTGACTCTTTCGCCTGCTCCTCTTTAATCTCCACCTTATCCTCCTTAGACTTTGTGGTCCTCTCCAGCTGCTGCTCCTGCCGTTTGCTCTTGCTAACTGTGCCCCCTGAGAGCTGCTCATAGTTGGCAATCACATCGGACACATGTCTGTAGTCCAAGCTGAAGTCCTTGTCCTCCACTGCCTCTAGCGATTCCTCCTCCTCTTCCTCATCTATGAGCACAGTCTGCGCTTTGTTGGCTGTGGGCTCTGTGCTGTGCTTCAGCTGCACCAGCGCATGTTCATCGCTGCCCAGTGCCAGGGCAATCTTGTGCAGATCCTCCAGCGCTCGCTCCACAATGGGCACATTCTCAGCTGGCATGGTGGGCTCCGGAGTGGACTCCTGCTCCTGCTCCTTGGACTGCAACTGTATGCCAGCTGCACGGCAGTAGATGTGTCGTAGTATGGCCTGCAGAGGACTCTCCACGGCCAGTATGGGGGATTGACGTGAGGCAAACATATCCCAGGGCTCAGGCTGCTTCTGACTCTCACGTGCTGGCGGCGGTGTGGGCGTGGCAGTGGGCGTGGGCGTGGGCTTACTGTGAACACTACGCTGCAGAGCGCACTTGGCATTCTCCATGTAGGCATCGATCTGACGCAGATGCTCCGTGATGGACTGCTGTATGTAGGCATACTTGGCCTCCAGCTGGGCTATCTCCAGATGTGCCTCATGCTGCTCGGCCAGCGTGGTGGGTGACTCATAGACGCCACCCTGACGACGTGCCTGCTTCTGTGCCGCATCCTCTCCAGACTTGGCGCGCAACACTGGCAGTGGTGGAGGCAGTGGAGGTGGCGTTGGTATGCTGCTCTGTGCCTGTCTCTGTTTGCTGTCCTGCCGCTGCAGCTTGATGCCGCTCGTGGCACTCACATATGTGGCTGGAGCAGTGGCATCGGCTGTGCTGCTGCTCATCTTGGACACGGACTGCTGCTGATCCAAGTAGTTGCAGGCGTTCTCATAGATTTGCTGCGCGCTAGCCGTCGAGCTGCCGAGCTGCCCGGGTAATGTCTCAACGTGCACTGCGATGGGCACGATGCGCCCAGTGTCTCCTAGCTGAGGAGGTTCGCACTGTGTGGCCAGAGCCAACGCCATCTGCTGCTGCTGCTTAACTGCCAGGCTGTCAATTAAGTTGGCGGCATTTCTTGGCAAGCTCATGTGTGTCTTGGTCAACTGCGACGACTGCTCTGCAGCTGTGCCTGCCTTTTGTGTGCCGGGTATCGCCGGCAGTGGCAGTGCCTCCAAATCGATGTCACAACTGACCTTGGGCTCTTCCTCGCTGTCGCCGTCGTTGGCTGTGTCCGTGTCATAGCAGATTTTCAGCTCGGTGGCCAGCTTAATGCTGCGTCGCTGCACTTTGGGTGTGGGATTAGCTACAGTAGTAGCACCATTGCCACCGCCACTCCCTCCCCCATTCCTTGGCTTGGGTGGCGGCAGTTCGGTGGCACCGCCCAGCGCCATGCCACGCTTTCGGGCGCGTCCACGATCCAGCGAGTACGACTGACGCTTCAGCCGTGGGCGGTAGACGGTGCTGGGCTTGAGAGTGGGCGTGGTCGGGCGCTTGTGCGTCAACTGCTCGTAGTACTCACATTTGGGCGCCACTAAGCCCAGGTCTGCATCCGCTGCCTTAGTCTCTGGCGCCGAGAAGCCCTTTAGCTTGGGCGTCTGCTGAGCATACTCCAGCTCCAGCTGCTCCTTCTCCTCCTGCTTCTTCTCCTTAATCTCATCTCTAGCTTGAGGCCTTGCCTGCCTTACCTGGCGTGGCGTTGGCTCCACAATGCGTGTAGGACTATTGAATTTCTCACGCAACGCCTCAATGCTGGGCGAGCTGGTCAGACTATGTCCTTGACCTTGACCTTGACCTTGGCTCTGGCTCTGAGTCAACTGCTGCTCAGTGGGTGGCCAGCTGTGATCCCGCTTGAGCACATGACGTCGCGTGGACAAACGATTGATACGTAGCACTGTATCCCTATCGATGACCACATCGTGCTGATGGCTCAGATACTGCGTCTTGATCTGAGCCAGCAGCTGCTGATGCGGCGCATGATGTGGTGGCTGTAAAGGATTGGGTGAGTCCGTCTCACGCTGGCGACTGCGACTCTGCCTCTGTGGCAGTGGACAGTAGTCGCCTGTGTGGTTTAGATATGGTTTTAATTTCAATTCTATTCGGACTTAAACATGAAAACTGAACACACACACTGTGGTTGTTGTTCTAGTGGCATGGGCGTGACTGTGGGCGTGGCATATTGTGGTGGCATGTTGCACAAGGTTTCACAGTGTTGACAATTGACTTGCATACGAATACAGTTACAGTTACACACAGAGATACAGCTGCAGATACAAATGTATCTCGTGGTTGTATCTTTTATACCTACCGCATTTGATTTGTTGTTCCTCCTCCTCAACGGCACGCAACACGGCCGAATTGGCCAGGTTCAGTGGTTTGGTGATTTGCTCGTCGATTTCGATCCTAGAAAACGAATTGGAAGAGAAATTAATTCAATTAAAATAATAAGTGAGGCAAATTTACATTAATATTAGCTAGTAGGGACAAAAATAACAATAATTTAGTTAAAAGATAATTAAATGATTGGTTTATAATAAAGTGTCCAAGAAAAACTGTGTCAGCTACTACAGTAAAAACTAGCTAAAGTCACTGGAAACATTAGTATCCATTTCATATAATTTCTATACAATTTTAAAAGATTTTCAATCATGCTAAAAGATTAAATTAAGTCAAATAATATTAGCTAATAATATTATCAGCTACTACAGTAAATACTAGCTAAAGTCACTGGAAACATTAATATTTATTTTATATAATTTCTGTTGAATTTTCAAATATTTTCAATCATGATAAAAAGTTAATTTAAATCAAATAATATTATCTAAAAGTTGTATAAGCTACCACAGTAAAAACTAGCTAAAGTCACTAGAAATATTTGTATCTATTTTATATAATTTCTATTGAATTTTAAAGGATTTTCCTTAATGCTAAAAAGTTAACTTTAATCAAATAATATTAACTGTTGTAGCACTGCTGCGAGTGTTCCCTGTGTTATGCCAATATTAGCACATGTGATTAACTTTTAAGCGCCCCAAGCTGATAAGCAATTCGCAGATAAAGTCTAATGACCTCGTTCGCTATTACTACTAGCATATTCCAAGTTCATTTAAACATAACACAGAGAACTACTATTTCCCCGTTTAATTACATTCCAAATACAACACAAATAAACTCTATAAATTACATCAGAATTTAAACACATATGTACGTTGAGTAAACTTTGCTGAAAATCTACTACAAAGTTGTTGCTTTTAATTTTTCTCTTCGTTCGCAATTAAAATTCTATAATTTGAGCATAAACAAACCGCACACAGCTGGTACTTAGCAGCTTAAGTGTTAAGTACTTGGCTGCTAAAAGTAGTTCTCGATAAATATAAAAAATATTTATGTGTTGCGCTAAAAATAGAAATAAATGCTGCTGTCATAACAGTTGTGGAGTCACAGTGCCACAGTTTGACACGCTACAGTGCGGCACTGCTTGCTAACAGTTTGGCAAGCAGTGCCAAGCAGTGTGTGTGCTGTTTGCTATTAATAACACGTTTTCCCGCGCACAGCACTGCTTAACTGTAGAATTAGACAAGTCACTTCAACATGACCGTGTGGCCTAATGGATAAGGCGTCGGACTTCGGATCCGAAGATTGCAGGTTCGAGTCCTGTCACGGTCGAAGAGTTGTAACTTTTTTATATATTTTTTTTATTTAAATAAATATTATTTTTTTAATTCGTGGTAATTTTGTAGCTTTTGATAGGGCAAGCACGTACAGGCGTTAATTATAAATTTGCCTCTGTGGCGTTGAGCATAAATTAATAAGGCCACTGAGATACTGAGACTAGTCTAGTCTAGTCCCTGCCACTACCCCCCCTACCCCTGCAGGGCCCACGCCCTGTAATTTTAATCACAACTGACAAGCTAAACGGCAGCTGATGGTATAAAAGCCATTGCCGGTGGATGGCATTGGAACACATCCTGTGCGGCATTTAACCAGAGACAATATCCACAAGTACACACACAGGCACACAGGCACACACGCACACTCGCACAACCATTAACGGCAGGTAACGCGAAAATGGCGAAACCAAAGCAAACACAGCTGCAGCTGTTGATGCCACTGTTGCCACTGTTGGGAGTGCTGCTGCTCCTCATGGCTGTCCATAGCGCCGAGGCGACGCCCAGTGTGCAGGCGTGTGGCCAGGAGTTGACCGATGTGCTCTACGCCTACTGCAAGGGTGAATTCGCCGGCTTTCCCGAGCAGAAGCGTTCATCGCGTGAGTATGCCTGAGTGTGTGTGTGTGTGTGTGTGTATCTGTCACGCATTCCTGTTGCTCTTCTGCATTGCAGTGGATCTCTTTGACTATGTGGAGCAGCAGCATCAATTGAACAATGCTCTGGACGAGGCCAGCCTGACGCCCTGGGCCAAGTCAGGGCTGCGCACTCACGACTCTATGCTGTCCACTCGACGCCAGCATCGCCGCGTCGTCGACGAATGCTGCGACAAGCCTTGCACCTATCTGGAAATGAGTTTCTACTGCAAGCACGAATAATGCACTCAGATAGCATTACTATATTGATGAAGTGCATGCACACACATACTGCAAGTATTTATTATGATACAAGTGTACCACTACAACTACTGCTACTACTTACAACTACTACTACTACTACTACCATTACTACTACTATTGCTGCTACTCCTAATACATAGAGTAGCTTTAATTAAAGCATTGGCACGTACAATACTACTGCTTGTTCTTGGCAATGGATGAAATAAAAAGCATCGCATGAAAGTGGTTTATTCCGTTGTAACTCTCTAGCATTATAAGAGTATCTCCTAACAGTCTCTGAGTGCAGTTTAGTAGCACTTGAAGTGCAGCTACTGTTGCTGCTCCTTCACGCTAGGCTAGGCATGTTATTAGTATATAGAAATATCAATCATACTTTTTATTAATATGCTCTACAGTATTATCTACTAATGTTGCACATTTTAGCAAGGTCAGTTTGATACTGATTGAGCAGTTCCGGTGGTAGAGAATTGATAATTGAGAACTCTTGGCTGGGACTAATCCAAAATAGTTCCATAGCCTGGATATTTCTACTACAATATTTGTATTATTTGTTATTACTTTTTACTATTTGTTCTACTGTAATATCTACTAATATTGCACATTTTAGCAAGGTCAGTTTAGAGAATTGATAAAAGAAAACTCTTGGCTGGAGCTAATCCAAAATAGTTCTATAGCCTAGATACAATATTTTCGTTTTATATATATTTTTTTCTATAATATTTTCATTTTATATATCTTTTATTTAACGACTTGCGATGCTCTTTTTTTATCTGCTTCATTAAATTTCTTTTTATTATTTTATTAAGCACTTATCTATTATCTGTAGCAGAATAACAGCTTGCTTCGCTCTAAAGTATATTTTAAAATAGCAAATATTTTTATCAATTACTAGACTTGGTAATTTGTGGCTCAACAATTATATTTGATGTAGTTTATTTTGTTAAAAAACCACATCTCCACATCTCCACTCTCCACGCTCCATTCTAGCCGTGCCCCACTGTAGCTGTGACTCACTCAGCCCATATGGCAGCCAGTCAAGAGATGCATCACAACTTTTGGCTAGGCGCCTGCATTGTGTTTTGTTTATATAGTTGTAGTTGTTGTTCACACACCTCCCCCCTCGCCCCACCCCCCGCTGAGTCTAACACTAAAATTGGATAGCGAGTGCGTGTGATTCATCGATCGTTAGAGTATTCGCCGTTTAGCACTTATATAAACTATGCGAAAGTATCTCAAAGATGCACACGTACATTGTATACAAACGGCCGCTGGAGATGTCTGTATCTGTATCTGAATCTTTTGGGTGTTTCTGTTGTTGTTGTTGGCCAGAAACAAAAGCAGAAACTTGTTAAAACGCTGGCACACGCGAGCTGCAACCGTGGCGCGAACGTTGAGTTGAGTTTAGTTTGTGTTCAGTTTGTGTAGAGCGTTTGCAATTATGCTCGTATCTGTTAGATACTTTTGCAGGTAGTGCACACACGTTTTGTCGCACGCATAGATGCCGAATAACTGAAATGCTGCTTAAAGTTTTGCCTGTGGCAGAGCACTGTGTGTGTGCTGTGGTGTGGTGAGTGTGCGAGTGTGTAGCGAGTGTGTGGCGCAGTTTAGGCCGGTTTATTTAAACAACAATTTGCTAACAACAATGCCAGAGATAATGCTCTGCTTGTATCTTATTTGAATTGGCGACAACGCCAGCAGTAGCTACAAATAAATTTCAAGTCCACAGCATCTTTGAGATACTCAGCTGTTGTTGTTGCTGCTGCTGCTGCTGCTGCTGCTGCTGCTGCTGTTGCTTCTACTTATGTGTAGCATTTGGTAATTACAATTAAAAGTCAAGCGATTTTAATTGTGCGCTGTCTGTCTGTCGGTCGGTGTGTCGCTGTGTATGTGTGTGTGTGTGTCAGATACAAATTGAAAGCAACTGCAACTGCAAATCGCCAACAGTTGTCGCTGCTGTTGCTGCTGCTGCTGGCGTCGCTGTTGGCGTTGCGCTGCAGTGCACAGAATGAGCTTTACAGTTGCGCTATATCATCTGCTGTGTGTGTGTGTGTACAGCTATATATATGTACATACATTAATGTACATATATATATAGTATACCCGCCGCATTAATGTCTTTTCATGTGCACCTGTGCAGGCAGCAGTAGCAGGCAGGTAATAGTAGTAGATACAAGATATAATGCCTGGCTAAGGTAGTTGTTGTAGTAGATACATATTTGCTCGTTTCGTTCTTTGCCTTTTTATACTTATTCTTCTTGCTTCTTTTTTAATGCTGCCTCATGCTCTGGGGCTAACTAAGGCTGACTTTTAGCTTTGAATCTTTTGGCACCCTTCTTCTATGCGTGCGTGCAAGGGAATGGAATGGAGTGGGGGCAGGTGATTCTATAATTCTATGGGGTACCTAGGGCTCCTTTCATCTTTCACGCAGTTCTATGAAATTATGCATTTAAATGTATAATCATTTCATTCGACTTACCCGTCGGCCCCGAAGGCCTTCAGCTCCCGATTCAGTGTGGCCTTAACGTTCTCCTGGGAGTACAGGCCCATGGGTGAATTGAATTGCTTGTGCACAAGTTTGCGTTGTACGGCAGCCATTTTGTTATTGTTGTTGTTGTTGTTGTTCCACGGGTTGTTATTGTTGTTGTTTGTGTTGCTGTTGTTGTTTGTGTTGTCTACACTTGAGCCTTAGTTAGAGCGCTTGCTTTTGCTTCTGCTTCTGTTTTTGCTTTGACTTTGGCTTTTGCTTTTGCTTGTTTGCTCACTTCTTGTATTGCCGTTCAAGCTTTGCCGCTTCTTCTGCTGCCTCTTCTTCCTGTTTGCTTGTCTTTGAAAACTTTTAAATTATTGTTGAGAAAATATCTCTTGCTCCGAGTTTTTAGAAAATATTCAACAACTTGATAGGGGAGAGAGACTAGTCTGCTTATCGACTTAACAAGTGGTTTTCCGATTCTAAACAATTTCCCCCGACTCCAATAATAGTATTAAACTGATATGTATTTATGTGTAGAGAGTAGCTTAATAGTTAATCGTAGTTCGTTGTTCGTTCTGCAATTAAAGAGAATTTCAATTGAAATGCGTTAGTCAAACACAATGAATTGTTCAGTTATTAATATTTACTATACTTAAATATAAATGTATACATGTGATGAATTACTTATTATTTATGGGTTTCACACACACACACACACACACTCGCACACACACGAAAAAGATTCATTTCCGGCCCATCAACTTCCGTTTAATTCATTTTTTAAATTTAAACATTCATGTCGTCTGCAATATGCACAAGTTCAACAATGAATCCCCGTTGACAACTTAATCCCATATTACGCATACTTATTATTATTATTATATTCTCTTTTTTCCTCTCTTTCCTCGTCTTCTTGCTGCGTGCCCTGGCCTTCAGAGTTGATTGTTTTTTATGTTTTCATATGCATAAAGAATCGTTTAGCATGTGTGTGTGCGAGTGTGCGAGTGTGCGAGTGAGTGTGTGCGTGTGTGAAAGTAAATGTCTTTGGGCCTGTTAATTCCTGTTTAAGTTTATTATTATTATTCTGTTACAGTTCTAGTGTTTTCATTACTCTACAGCCAAGGGGATTGCAGGTTTCCCTTTATTTTTAGACCCTGTACTTTAAAAAAGTACAAAAGGGTCTATTAAGTTTGTGCAAATGACATTTGTGTGTAACAGGCAGAAGGAGGCGTGGCAGACCCCATAAAGTATATATATTCTTGATCAGGACGACGAGCTGAGTCGATATAGCCCTGTCTGTCTGTCCGTCTGTCTGTCCGTCTGTCCGTCTGTCCGTCTGTCCGTCCGTCTGTATGAACACCTAGATCTCGGAAACTATAAGAGCTAGAGACTTCATTTTTTTTTTGTTAGGTTTGTGTATTACATAAGCAGGTCAAGTTTGTTTCAAATGTTTGAAAAGTCATCCCCCTCCCCCTCAAATTTACAAAAATGTTCTTAGTATATACAGTTTTAGAGTCACTGGATTCATTTTTTGCAGGATTAAAGCTTTAGATGCTTTGCATGTTTGGTGCAAGTTGCAGCCCAATCGGATAAGAAACACCGGAGCTATTCGACAAAAAATTTTCAGTACTAGGCATTTGGATAGGGGAGGGGGGAAGCCACACTGTACGCGGCTACTAGGGCGTATGCGTGATTTTTGATTGTGAGTGTGAATTTCTGTATTAGTATTGGTTATTATTTGTATTTTAGTGTATATTTGTATGAATAAGTGTATGTGTGTGTGTATAAGTGCATGTGTATGTGTATGTGAGTATGTACATATATGCTGCTGCTATTATGGACTCTACGGACTATTATGGACTATTAAGGACTCCCAGGGCAAATCAAAGTACAGGGTCACCTACTGTCGGTTGCGTCCGACTGTAGCTTTGCGTCCGACTGTCGCTTTCCCTACTTTTTTTTCTGTCAATTTACTTGCACAAAAGAGAATATTTGCTTTGTGATTAGAGGGAAACTAAACACAACAAAAGGCAGGCTAAATTAAGAAATGCAATCAAATTGTCTAGAATAGAGAAACTAAATAGAAAAATTGTTTATTTTCTCAAACAGATACGTTTATCTATGTGTCTATACGTAGGTGTATATATGCTTCCAGTCTACAGCAAAAACTTCAATGTCAGCGTTCTATATAAAGAAAGAATTCAGTGTACATATTTTCTCACTGGAAACACACACACACACACGCATAGTATGTACATATATGCACTATAGATACATATGTATATGCATCTATCTGTTTGCTTTGTTCCACATTCTTTTCTTGACACAAATCGTTCTTGTACTTATTAATATGCACACAATTTTCTCATTATTTTCGTTTGTGCGTTTGTTCGTGTGATTTTACAGCTGTTGCAATCTAAATTACAAAATATTGTGAGTTTTCTTCAGTTTTCTGTGGCTTTCTGTGCGTTTTTCCAATGCTTAGAGCGACACTCACTACTGTCACATTTAAAAATGTATCTTAAACTAATTTCATCTACATTTTTTGGCCGACGAAATATTATTATTTTTTATATATATTGCATGTGTGTGTACACACATACATATGTATGTATATATGTTAAAGTTTTTCTTTTTTGCTGTTTTTCTATTCGGTCTATTTTGCTTCTTGTGTTTTAAATATAGACACAACAACAACAAGAATTTTATATTGAATACGCTCAGATTTGCTATTCTAATATTTTTCCACACGCAACACACACACGCACACACACACACACTCGTACTCGTAAAAATAAAATTCTCATTTCTTAGTTTCAGTTATGCGCTTCTTCTTCTTCCTGTCTTCATCCATCTTCTCATCTACAAGCGAATTCCCGCCTTCTGTGTCACCTTAAATAAAATTAGCAACTTTGAGCAAATGCTACTATACAGATTTGCGTCATTTCTGTCTGTCTGTCCGAATGTCTCATGTGTGTGTGGGTCAGCATAAGGAAATGGCGCTATATAACTAATTCAAATAAAGCCCTACTGATTGCATTACCCAAAATTAATAAATAATAACGTAATGTAATCAAATCTTAAGCAAACGATAATTACGATTTTCAATTAATTTATGGGTAGCACTTTTTCGATATCTCCACTTAAGTTTCTTATAAAGTTCAGTCAGAGTTCGAATGAGTTCGAATTGTCTTCGAATTGAGTGGCTAGCCCAGCTAGTTCACACACTTGTCGCTAGCTGGCGCCACAACCACACGCTATCGAACCAACTGCAATCATTTAGAAGCTGACTTGATCCTTGGGCAACGTATAAACAAAGCATAAATAACTAAATTAATAACACAAAAAACCCGTTCTATTGCTGCACATATTTATTTAAAGATTTACAATCTCTCGTTGTGCACATAAAATAAATATATATTGTGTTTATAAAGCAACAATTCTTATATGCCCCCAATTATATTGGGAGCACAAAAGCACAAAAATTGCCAGCGAAATGCAATAAAATGCTTAGCACTGCACACACAAACATACTCGGAACAAAGTTGTTGTGTGGGTGGCTGTGTGTGTGTGTGTACATTATGTGTGTTCGTTGATTCGCAATTTGTGTGTTTTAATTGAGCTTAACGCAGCTGTGGCCTGCAGCTGTTCAAATGGCCAAATGGTAAAATGGTAAAGCAATGAGGTAATACTATTTGCATCTGTGAGTGTGGGTGTGTGGGTGTGTGCAGGCGCCCATAAGCTGGCAACAGTTTTTGCAACTTGCCCAAGGGCTGTGAAAATTAATCAGTATTTAATGAAATATTATTATGTAGCCGAAGTAGCACTACAATATGTGTGTGTACACTCTGCCTGGCCACTTGATGTTCCAATTAAAGTTTTATACGCACACCCACACACAGTCGCACACTCGCACACACGCACACTTGTCAGGTGTACTTAGCATGGTATTAAAGCACGCCCGAACTGTGTGAGAAAATTCGCATAAAAAATGCAGGCATAAAAAATGCTTCAAAAACTTTTGCCAACAGCTGCCAATGCGGTACGCAATGTGGGCGTATGGGCGTGCCTGCCCCCACACACACACACTGAGACAACACACAAGCATCTGTAGGGTATTTGTGGGTGTAGTAGCAAGGTCTAGAGCTTTGCCTCGTTTTTTTCGGTACACTTTGATTCCATGGCGCGTGTGTGGCCAATGCCATAGAAACAATATATTGTGCCACGCGCAGACGAGGCATGCATTGAAATCAGGTGCAAATATTGTTGCAGTTGCAGTGAAGCGGAGCAACACTATCTCCATGCCGCCATGCCGTGTCTACATATCTGCTTTATCTACTATATCCATCTATCCATCTATCAGTGTGAGCCATATGCATATGTATATGCGTGATTCTGTTTGATTTAATCATTAGCGGGGGGAGGGGTGGGGGTGGGGTAAGGGAGCAGTTGCTGCGGTTCCTCTTCTGATTGTTTTTAGTTTAATTGCTGCAATATTTCACTTCACGCAGCAGCTTCGCTTCGCTTGTTTGTGTTTACCTTTTGCCAAAGTGTGCGAATTATATTAAATTTTGGTAAGCACAGATGTGAATGTGCGCGAGTGTGTGGGTGTGCGGGAGTGTGTGTATCTGATTGCACTTACCGTCTGTTGCAATTTGGCGCCGCTTAATCCAAATATCATGCCGCCATATTGCTGAAGTTCGTGTCGTGTCGTGTCACGTCTCTGCCGCTGTCGCTGCCTCTGCCGCTGCCTGTGACTTTAGCTTTAGCTTTTGCTTTATCTTTGCCTGGGCTTTCGCCTCGCCTGCACTTGCAATTGCATTTTTATGACAAAGATGAACACGCAAGTGCAGCATGCGCTATAACTGCTGAAGCCCGGCTTTATTCCTTTTGCTCTTTTGGCCAGAAGGGGGAGTGGGCGGGGGGCGGTGAGTGTGGTTAGCGGGGCGACAACGTGCAGCCGGACACGTTTCTCTTGCGCGGCCGTTACGGCCAACCGGCGTTTTGTAAGCGCACCCTAAACGAACTGAACTGAACAGCACGACACAGAACTGAGGCAGCTGAGGCAGTTGCTGCTGCTGCTGTTGATGCTGTTCCCTCAGCCACAACAGCAGCAGCAGCGATAGCTGCGATAGCAACGATAGCTATAGCCAAAAGGAAAACTGAAAATGAAACACTTTACGCAATGATCACGCTTTTCGCTTTTCGGTTCTCATCATTCTACAGTTTCACATTCTAAGCAGCTGAATAAATATATATGTATGTGCCTGTGTGTGTGTGTGTGTGTGTGTGTGTATACATTTGAATGCGTATCGCAATAAAACTGCACAGTGGCGTCCACAAATATTGTGCATGCATTAAGTCAGTTGAACAGCTAAAAGTATTCCCAATAAATTTAATAAATCAAACTACATTTTAATTAGCATTAAACCTTTTACTTTTAATTATACTATATTTATTTTGCTTATAGTATTTTACCAGCGCCCTGAAATAGGCTAAGCTGTTCGGCTTGTCTGGCAAATGGCATGGTCACCCTATTTATCAAAATATAAAATACATTTTTCTAGTATATTAAATATACTATATTTAACAAAATGTATATAAATTGTTATTTATGAGCAGTAATTTTTGCAAAAACATAAACTGAGACCGTAATAATTCAAACATAAACGAATATTGTAAAATATTTTGGGATATTGTCAGCAATAATTAAAAAATATTGTCCATGTGCTTTAGTATATTTATAGATTTGCTAAGACCATTTGAAATATATTGTGCTGTTTATTGTTAATAAAAATAAATATCCAATTAATTTGTGGGCCTAACATACAGAATGTTTGGCAAGATGTCAAGTGGAGTCTGATGAATGTGCTCGAATGCCGAGTGTTTAAGCACAAATGTGACTCAATTGTTTGCCTGGGATATGCGAGAAACGAATAGATTTACGACTGAGTCTCTGATTCATATATAGCCGTAATTATTCTCCATCCAAATGGTATTAAAATTTATCTATTCATGCAGTGCAACTTGTGGCGTACACTACTGTAATACACACACACATAGAGAGACAGACACACACATAGATATTTTCGCCACACTCTATCCAAACAGCAGCAGCAACAACTCACAGTAGTTTTCGTGAATATAAATAATAAAAAAAAGAAGAACGCACAAATGAAATATGAAAAAGAAAATATGCTTGAAATAAAGAATTGCTATCGATGGGCAAGGGGCAGGGGGGAGAGGCAGTAGCAGTGGCAGAGGCTAAGGCAGCGCCAGAGACACTGCATTCAGAGTTAGTCAACAGAAGATATAGCTATAGATACAATTGTATCTATACAGCTATAGATGCAGGCATGCATGTGCGCGAGTGTGTGTGTGTGTGTGTGAGTGTGTGTGGTTGGCAGTCCGTATTGCTCTGTGGCCTCGTGGACTATTACAGAATTTTTACTGCTCCACGCAGAACAAGCACGTCTCTAATATTCTATTTTTGAGTTCTTCTGCTCCACGTTCACCACGTCTAAATGTCTATCTCGATGGCGATGGCGATGTCGACGCCGATGCCGCTGCTGATGTTGATGTCGATGTCGGCGCACAAAAACTCAGCATAAATATTTTTTCCAATTTTTTATTTCGTGTTTTCGTTTAGCTTTTGACAAACGTAAATAGCGAACGGCGGCATGAAATCAAATATATTTTTATAAATACAAAAAAATAGAAAAAAAAATATATGTATTGCAAAATGTCATTTAATTGTTGCAGTTTTCAAGCTGTCAGTATTTTTTTATTCTCATTATTTTTGCGAGTTTCACTCTGAATAGTTTTCGAGTTTTTAATTTTTAGTGGTGTTTTTTTTTACATTTATTTTTTATTTATTTTTTTCGCTTGTTTTGCCACTGCTAATTGCACTTTAAATGCTAATTAGCCTCTTGTTGCCCGCGGCCAATCTTTCTGATTATCACAATAGTGGTATAGGGGCAATCGCATTGTATTTCGCATTTTTAATTTCTCGTTCATTTCTTGCACAATTTTCAATTAGTTTAATTAAATTTTGATTGCACGTACGCACATGGCGAGATCTCGTCCCCTATCATATCATATCGTATCATATATAAATTTGGGGCTTGTTGGCTGCACAATGCAGCTCACACGCACACACAGAGATGCAGTCACAACCACACACACACACACACACACACGCTTCACACACTCACGTAGCCAGGTGGGGACGCACACACACCTGCACACACACCTTGGTTCGCTGTGCTCTGTCAGCGACTACGGATACGACTACGGGGTTCTGACAGCCTCTTGGTGAAGGTGACCACGTTCGCGATGCGAATTATTATTGTTACTCAACGACGAGAGTTTGCCGTGCGGATGCCACGGTTCTCAACAACACACAACACAAGGCACACACAGAAGCACAACACACACACCCAACACACTCGGCAAACACACCATGCCGTAAGTTCGCAAAAGTTGCTGCTGCTGCTACTGCTGCTGCTGCGGCTGCGGTTTATTTCATGGAAAATGGAAAATGATGACACACAAACACACATACACACATACTTAATTTGGCTAAGGCTACCATCACTAATACAATCACTAAAGCAAATACTAATACTAACACTAACACTAATATTTATACAAATACTACGAGTACTTATACCTATGGTCCATCGCCCACACACACATTGCCTGATAAATTAGTCCGACTGCCTGGCTAATCACGTATTTTGATACAACCTCCATCCAAGTAGAGTGCCCCTTGCAAAGCGCAATAAATATTCCGCACACACACCCTCACACACACTTGCGCACCACACACACACTCGCACACTCGCACACCCTCACACACACTCGCACATGCTCTACTCTTTCATTTAGTTGGCATAGTGATTGTATAGCGCGCACCTAATTAACAAAAGCCAAATATAAGCCCACACACACACATGCAAAGTTACTCACCTACGTACCAATTTTATCCATGTACACTCACACACACACACACACTCTCATAGTATAAATGTGTATTTTATATGAGCGTTTTTTTAAATATTCAATATTTATTTTTGGCTTTTGGAAAGCCATTTCAATGCTCTTGCTCTACTTAATCAAAGGGTTATATTAGCTCTGCCAGGTGATTTGGATTGTTGCAGTATGTAATGCCTTTTTGGGTAACTAAACAATTAATAAAAAATTAACAAATCTGCTGCTATTAAACTGCATTCAAATTTTCGATGTGGCGCATTCACAGAACATGAACTTGGCTGCGTAGGAATTTAAATTTGAATTTGATCGAAGTTCGATGTTTTCGATGTTTTTCAGCTTCGAACTCAGCTTCGAATTTGTTGTTGCTAGCGCCAGTAAAAGTAAGGGTAAAGGAATATAAGATTAATGCGCACAAATACAGGGAATTCGTTTTACTGGAATTGCAAATAATTCTAATGGCATTTATCGTACAAAATATCTAAATAATATTTCTGTTATTACAAAACTAATATACATACATAGATATACATACATGCATGTATTTTAGAAAAAGCTGCAGCTAATTGGAATTAAACAATAATTCTAATTTGATCCCTTGCTAATTTCGAGTTACATTGAGCTAGGGTATTTGAGAGTCGTTGCAGGTTGAATTAAATATATATATACATGCATGCACTTAATGTTTTATCTTGTTACGTCCTTTAGCTGCCACCCCTTGCCATCGGATGTCGTAGATTTTAGTTTTATGGCTTTCCACAAACATATATTTTGGAAAAAGCAAAAATAGCTTGTAATTGTTTCGCATTTGTAGCTGGCATTTTATTTGTTTTTCTTCTTCATTTGTGTAGTGCTGTTGCTGCTGATGTTTTTATTGCTGTTATGGTTTAATGAAGCGCATTTCACACAATCAAACTGTGAATTGCGATGCGGTCAAGCGAATCAATTAAGTGCACTCGCAATGGTCAGGAGAGTTGAGAATGAGATGATTTCATTGCTCGGCCACTCGATTGCACGTCAGGTGATCAATCCAACCTGCAAAGCCAAGTGAAAGCCAGAAAAAACACACATATATAAATAAATACATTCATATATAAACCATATACTGCGCAGAGCACCTGACAGCCAACTAAGCTGCTTGAAATTTCATTTTAGTATTTCACGGTAGAAAGCCAGAAGAAAACAAAAATAAAATAAAAAAAACATATGTATATGTTTAATGTTTGTGAATGATTAATGGCACATTAGAATTGAAATTGTTTTGCTCATGTGGCTGCGGCAGAGGTAAAGGCAGCTGCAGCAGTAGCAGCAGCAGCAGCGGCAGCAGCAGCATATAGAATATATATATTCCCATAATGTACAAATATTTATATGCCTTACCTTCTTGTTTTTTACCCCTTGCCCCATGGCAAAATGAATGCGGCCTTCTATGAGTATGCAGAGCAGCTGCTCTCTGCTCTATGCTCGCTACTACCTGCTGGCTGCCAAACAGGTGAGTGTTTATAATATGCATGCCAAAGTGTACGCTGCCCGTATATAAGTATAATAAAGGAAAATCTAGAAAAATTCGCACACCTTACACACTTTATGGATATATGTATTTACTTGGCTATAAGGTGTAGGGTATAAATGCGTATATATGTATATAAAATATACTATGTACTCTTTACTATATATATATAGTCTAGTATAATCAAGGAAATTATGGTTTAATTTCGAAAATCCTTGATAACTCCTTTACATGAAGGACGATTTGGATGTCCTTGGGACAATTCGTAGTCCTTAACAAGGCGCGTTCACTGACACCAGGATGAAACAGACGTCAGGATCAAACAAGGTATGGCAAGTTTTCTATAAACAAATAAGTTCTTTGAACTCGGATGTCCAAAGGACCTTCGTCCTGTTTATGGTTCTAGAACGCAAGTTGTACCTCCCAGCAAAGGGACATCGGCCTAGCTCCTTAAACGGCCAGGATACGGCTGTTTTTGTGTTCTTAGTATAAAAAATGTACGCTGCCCCTAAAAGTATGCAATGAAAACGGTTCCAAAAATATGAAGGAAACTTTATGTTTATGTATGTATGTAGGTCTCCTGCTGTCGGCTGCGTCCGACCGTAGCTTTTATTTATGCTTATGTGCCAAGTATGCTAAGTACATATTTGCTTGGCTGAGTGTTGTGTTTTCCCCTTTCATGCCACCCCCCACTCACTCCATGGCTGCCAAATTATAGTGTAAATATTCATTTGAAAGATATATACATAGTATATGGTATAATCCCAAATCCAATCTCAGCTGCAACTGGCAACTTTTGCCAAATTGCAGAAACCGCAGCAAGCGGCAAACCGAAAAACGGAAAACAGTTTTCTTCAGCTACGCGTATATTTGCTAACAAAACTCCAAATTGTCAAGAGGTTCCGTTGGCTCTGCGCTCTGCTTCTCCCCCTCCCCCTCCCCCTTAGTGGATTGACTTAGAGTTTTCCCACAGCGTTTTCTTAATAAACTTTAATGACTGCGGGCGTTGCAGTGTCAGCTGCACATTGCAACTTTGATACGAGCTGTTGATAACCTGCACGCCTCAAAGTATGCAACACTCACACACACTCACGAATGTATAGGATACTCCATCCCCCACTTGGTGCTGTGGGCGGGGTGTAGTTAAAGCAGGCTGAAAACAAATTTCCTCAATATCAAATGCTAGCAAGGATTTCACCAATAATTTACTTGGACAGCACGTAGCGGTAGAGTGTCACGCATGCTGTCGGATGGTGGGGGCAGGTCTACGAATTGTGGCATGCAACAAGCTTCTGGGACGGGTTTTCATTTCGGTGCCAGCTCATGCATTACTCATGATGTGTATGTCAGCAACCGCCTTGGAATTGTCTTTGCCTTTGCTACTGCCCCCAAGTGACAGTTGCCACTTGCCACTTGCCACTCGCCACATGCCGCAAGCTGTATGTGCCGACCGACGCGTCGTGCCGCTGGGATGAAGGTTTTAGTATGGACACTGCGGCTTCTGCAGTTTAATGGAGTCGCCCATAAAAGCTGGAGCGGATGCGCCCCGTAGCGTTTATTTAACTGCCCGACTTGTTTGCGCGAATTAACACATTTATTAATGCCACAATTTGTTGCATTAATATTTATCGAAAATCAGAAAATCAGGCGGGCAGCAGGAGACGCTTAACATTAAAAATTGTCGTTTATTTAAGTATACATATACACATAATATTTATATTAATAATAATATTTAGCAGTAATAATAGACGAATTTTATCACGCACACATATGATATGGCTGGCATACAGGCACACACACGCGCACGCACACACCCACACAGGCACAGACACAGACACAAGCACACACACACACGCACACACATGTACAGCATAGTTTGAGAGTAGCATAGAGCGGGTTTTCACTGTGGGTTTTCCTTTTCCTTATCATCTTTCGTTTTATCGTTGAGCTGATTAGGAAGAGCATGCCTGTATGCCACTTGAATTGTAAAGAGGAGAGGGTATCTAACGGGTCAAAGGACACCTTATAAATTCGCTGGGTAGTTGATGACTGTTGACAAGGTTAGCCGCATTAGCCAGGGCACACTGTACTGCCAACAGCAGAGGAAACTGAGCGCCATGAGCAGCGAGCAGAGGGCACAGCAGCTGCTCAACACCGCCATGGCAGCATTGCTCTGCAACTCCAGCTGCTCCGACTCCCAGCACAGGCGGAACTCCTCGTAGTCCAGGCGTGTGATGGCACAGTAATGATTGAGCATGCAGAGACCCTGACAGGCGGAACCGGATTGAAACCTCACCGCATTAGCGCGCTGATATCTAAGAGAGAAGCAAGCGATGATATCGAGTGACCATTAATCCAACCACTCTGCTTACCTGGTGAACCAAGAGGCATCCTTGCCAGTGAAGCGCTCGGCAAAGTTATCCAATGCCTCCGCAGAGATCTCGCTGAGAGCGTAATAGTGTGTTAGATTATACTCTGCCTGCCAGAGCGGTTCGTGGGCACGATTGGCCAGCGGAAGATCCAGCCAGTACTGTGTGTAGTCCAGCACCTGACCAGTGCCCGTATCGAATTTGTAGAGACGCAGTGCGGGATTGTTTGAGGCACCAATGCCCTCCTTGTGTGGCACCACTGACGGCGCAATCATTAGCCAGGAGATGGGCAGGCCTGCACATAAACAAAGCATGATTATAGCACATGGAATCGGAGCAATGAAACTCACCTTCAGCATCATAGAAGAGACGGAACGTATCCGAGTGCAGATGCCCAAAGAATTGACCCTGTATGACCGAGGCATACTTGCGCACCAGCTCCAGATACAGCTTGTTGTTGCGCTCCGTGAAGATTAGCTGGCCATTCTGCTGTGGCCCCAGCTGACGCTCATCCACGCCCGGCGGCATGTGGCCCACAATGTAGACCTGCAGGTAATCAAATTGAGAATAAGTTATATAAAATAGGGAAGGAACCGTAGCTACCGTTTCCTGTTTATCCCGCGACTTGTTGAGCACTTCCTCCAGCCAGATCCACTGCTGTTTCGCCTGCTGCTGATCCTGGGCAGACATGGTGCTGCTGGAGGCCTTAGGTTCGATATAGTATTCTGCAGGCCAGCGCAGACTGTGGGCTGAACTGGGATCCACCACATCGGGATCCATACGCATAAAGTTCGTGTTGAGCGCAACGATGCGTAGTCGACTTCTGGTCTGCTCTATGGAATAGTAACCACCCTGCTCGAAGGTGACAAGTGCCTCGGTGGGCAACCAGTGGCGCCAGAGTTCGCCCATCTGCTTGTACTTCTGAATGCCACTATTGCCATCCTCATGTCCCAGCACTGGGAATATAAACGGTGAGGAGAAGCTGCGTCCGAGTAGCTCAGTTATATTGCGCAGTATATCATGCTGCTTCTGCTCGGACAAGGACTGCGCGGAGTGGGAGAGAGCATCGCCCGTCCAGAGCACAAACTCCACATTGTCACCCTGTTTGGCCTTCATGGTCTTTACCGCCGACTCGACGAGACTCCAGGGACTGTCGCAATTGTAGTTGCCAAACGGACCCGGCGCCTCGGCATTCAGTGGCCCATTTGAGCTGCTGCCGGAGCCGCGGGACCTCTCCCAGCAGCTTCTGTAAACATCGCCGTGTGTTGAGTAAAATGTGTCCAGATGCAGGTCGCTGATGTGCCAGAAGTAGCCTGAGAAAGAAAGAAAGTCAGTTATTTTTGTTTCCATAAAGAGATTATGAGCAGGGGATTACTTGGGCAAACACAACTTGGGAAAACCCTGCCTGCAGCCGTCTGGCCGAGAAAACCCTGTCAGAGAAATTTTCTTTTGTCGTTTTTCAATTTTTCAATTTTTCTCTTTTCATATGTCATTTGCATATTGTGATTTGCCTGAACCAACTGACCCTGACAGCTGATTGGCCAGGTAGCTGCAACTGAAACTGAAGTCAAGAGGTCCTCAGATTTGACTCTGTACTGATCGAAATGCCGATAGCGAATTCAGTCAGCGCTGGCATGCTCATTGATCAGGAGGAGTCGTTTGAAGGAAGTCGAAAGTGGAAGGCGAGTCGAGCTGAGTCTAGGGACAGGGCACGGATAACAGCAAGCGTACGATTGGCCAGTCCACGGATATTAATATTTGAGCACGGAGGAGGTTTTTGGATGAAAGCAGGATGAGCTGGCGGTTTGGAATGGGCCTGCTGCTGCTGGTAATCACAATGTCGCAGATTGAAGCAGCCAGGAAGAAGCTCTGCGGCGATGCCCTTAACGAGGCGCTGGATTTGATTTGCGTTAATGGCTTCTCACGTCGATTCAGGCGAGATAGTAAGTACCTACCGTTTCCCCTCAATCTCCAGCAATGTGCCAACTAATGTGTCTGTTCAGCGGAGAAAGACCAGCTCTCCCCCGAGCAGGTACTGCTGCGCAGGTGGCGCCTATTGGCACTGCAGCAACAACTGGGTCGCCTGGATGCACTCGCTCTTACCTCGGTGGACTATGGAGGCATCAACGAGGCAGTCGATAACCGTGAACTGCGGCGTCCACGTCGCCGCATAACTTACGAGTGTTGCAGCAAAGGATGCACCTACGACGACATTCTGGAGTACTGCGCGTAATTCCCCACACACTTGGACACAGGACAATGGAGAATGGAGAACGGAGCCGGCTGGACACACGACACAATATTCTACACTTTATTCATTTATTCTTAACCCAATATTATACACTATTCTACTCACTTAATATGCAAAAAAAATAATGCTTAATGTTTCCCAATGTCTTATTGTCATATTTCATAGAAACAATAAAGTTACACTTTAACAATAGCAAACGACGAAGGCCATGTCTTCTGACCGTAAAGGGTTCCGACTTAAGACCCAATGAACCATCAACAGTCGACCCGACCGCCCCCTACTCAGTGGCCCGTCAATGGAAAGCACTTGGCTCTGTGCATTCTCGGAACAATAATGAAAATGTTGAATTTTTAATTAGATGACGCTGTGATTTTACGAAAACAACAAGCAGAAAGTAAGTAGTAAGTACTCGACTACACAATCACAACGAATTGCAGATACACTGTTATATGGAAAATTTGTTGTATTGCGCGATAAGAAAAGCTAGATCTCACTTTAGAAGGCGGGCTGTATCACTATTGCCCCACTTGGCGTTTTTTCGCCAAAATGTGTGCTTTTATTTTGCCTATCGTTAACGTTGGCAGCCGATAATTTCGATAACGATAGGCATTAAGTTAAAGAACGCGCCATGGCACTCGATCTATTGCGAATTTTAACTTAAAAATATATAGGCTTTTCAACATTTAACTACTTTTAACGTGAATATAATGTGAGAGAGCTTTTAGCCGATTTGCTTGGCACACAATAGAGCATATCTATGGCCATCAAGCTGTGCCCATTCCATTAAAAAGCACTCATACCCGCCGCTAGAGTATATTGGTAAACAACAATGCCTGGATACACAAGCAGAATGTGAAAGAGGTGAATGTGATGGATGGGGAGCAGTAGGTACGGCCAGGGGTAGCACTTCACATTGTTTTTCAACAATTGCGATCTACGCGTAATTATTTTGCAAGGCGAACAAAAACATAAACAAAGAGCAGAGCTGCGATAACGTCAGCTGATATGAGTAAAGCCCACCCACACAACACACATCTGCATGTGGAGAGTAGCCCACGTCGGGCCAAGGCTACGTCTGCCTGCTCCACGCAGCTAACTGACACTTCACCTAACGCCTCCTGACGGTACACATTGGCAGCGTGGCACCGTGGATCTGCTGTGTCTGCTGCGTCTGCTGCTTATCATATAAAGCGCTGCTGTGCTGTCGTGGTAGGGCACAGTTGTGGTTTGGTTATTTACCTGATAGATTCAACTAATTGGAAGTTATAGAGTTCTACTGATACTACGGATAAAATAGCGAATCATGTCGTTCGAGTATGCCAAGAGTATCATGCTGGTCAGCTGCCTGGCATTTATGGTATATCAAGTGGCATCGATACGTCTTTGCGGCAGCGAGCTGCCCGAAATGCTCGAAAAGATTTGCAAACATGGCTACAATAACAAGATGAAGCGCACCTATCGTAAGTGGAAACATTTGTTTGCCTTCGAAAGTATTGAATAATAACTTGATGTCTGTTACAGCTTCTGTAGATTACAATGCAATCGACAGCAAGATAAACGACTTGGGCCTGGGCAACTATGGCGCCTACTCGGAACTGGAACTCCGGGAACAGCCACTGCTGCAACGCCTGCTGGGCGAGAGTGCTCATCAACTATTGCAGACCCGTCGTCGTCGGTTCGGTATCACCGACCATTGCTGCACCAACTCCTGCACCTTTACGGAACTCGCCATGTACTGCGCTATGTAAATCCACACATCGTGGCTGGATGTAACCCACCGATATATCTATATTTTGATACGGACATACCACTGGATTCCCATGCGAATTAGATCTAAATTAGTTCATGTTTATAGCACTAAAGTGAAAATATTTGATAATGTAAACATAATTTGCTAAGACAAACAAACTATTATGTATTTCTATTTATGTATGTAAGCATATGCAAGGGCTATTTTTAATTTAATCGAATATAAACTATAGCTATTCTATGTATTGTTTGTTAATGGATAAAGCAACAACTGTACTATGTGGTACTATGCTATTAATCATTAATAAATGCTATCTGAGAAGCAGAAAATCATGTGTTTTTCATCAGGTTGATTAGGATATTATATTGAAAATTGTAGACTACTGATTGAGAACATATTTAGTACATAATACATAGTAGAGAATCGTAGGCCTCAGTTGCTAGAACCACTAAGCATTCAATACATAGAGGTGTCAAACAGCCTAAAAAGCGGTCCCATAATTGAATTATATATATAAAAATGTTAAAAGGAACCAATATTCATAATAAATAAAAGCTATAGCGATCGAGCAGGTGCAATCACACACAAGCTGCAAATTGTGTTGCATACTTTTTGTTGCGCTCAGAAATTTCTGAGTTACCTGCTACGCATTTCTGTTCATGTTCTGTACTATGTACCATGTACTCCCGAAAGTATGGAATGAAAACGCATCCACAAAAATGAAGAAAATTTTAGTTAAATTTCGAATATCCTTGCTAACTCCGTTATTTGAGAGACGATTTGCGTGTCCTTTGGACTGTTTGTAGTCCTTATCATGGCGCGTTCGTTGACACCAGGATCGTCAGGATCAAACAGGACATGGCTGAGTTATGAGGACTTTTCTTTAAACAAAAAAGTCCTTTTAACTCGGCTGTCTGAAGGACCTTCGTCCTTTCGATCACAGTTTATGGTTCTAGGATACAAGCTGCCCCTGTGTGCAAAAGGAAATCATCATAGCTCCTTAAATGGCCAGGATACGGATGTTTTTGTGTTTTTAGCGCAAAAAATGCGAGCCTACCCCTGTAAATTTAATGAAGTCAAAAATAGCTGAGTCATGAACACCAATCAGTGTTGTTGTTGTAGTTGTTGTTGTTGTAGTTGTTGTTGTTGTTGTTGTTGCTGTAGTTGTTGTTGTAGTTGTTGTTGTAGTTGTTGTTGTGGTTTCAGAACAATCCAGAACAATTCAGAACATTCCATGACTTTGCAATTTTTGACTTCAAAAAATTTACAGGGTTTAGGGTCGCAAATTTGACCCTAAAAACACAAAAACAGCCGTATCCTGGCCATTTAAGGAGCTAGCACGATGTCCTTTGGACAGTAAAGTTAGGAAGTTGCACAAGCTTAATAGACCCTTTTGTACTTTTTTAAAGTACAGGGTCTAAAAATACATGGCAGATTATTTCATGATTAGTTATGACCCGCAATTAAAAATAACAACGAGTTCATTGACTAGTACATATGTAAATCTTAAACTGAAACATAGCAATCTGTATGTGCATAAGAATATAATAAGTGACTAGACAATTCTGACCATAACGTGCATTCAATTAACGAATTTAGGTTCTGAATCAGAGCTTTAAATTAGCATCTAATCATTTACACTTCTTTAAATAACAAACAGAGAATTTAGCAAAAACCGCAAGGTCTTAATTTAACTTCAATTTCTAACAATATCAATTAATTTGGCAATATAAATTTGTAAATATTTAATGAACCATTTGAAATTCAACAATTACCCATGTATAACATTAAATTTAATATTTATAATTAGAACACAAGTGCGTTGGCTAATATGGGCTCAAACACACACACACACACACACACACACACACGCAGACACACAATTGTGTGTTAGCTTGAGGCGAATTGCTCAACAGCCCACGCCAGGTACGGCAGGTGAGCATTTTGGCTAATTGACAGTTCATCTAACTGCTGTTGACACTGTGGTGAGTGCACAGTGTGAAGACACGGCAAAGCGGGGGTTTTTGGCTATCATATAAAGCCCGGTTGCAGCGCCTGTTGAGTATAGTACTAATTCCGGTATTTATCGAGAAGTAACAAGTGCCTAGCCACTAGCAGTATGTCGTTCCAAGTTGGCAAAGTTGTGTTTGTGCTCTGCTGCCTGGCGTTTATGATGATGATGCTGCAGGTGCAGGCGAATCGCCTCTGTGGCAGTGCTCTGCCCGAGATGCTGGAAACGATCTGCACAAATGGTTACAATAGCAAAATGAAGCGTTCCTCTAGTGAGTATTGTTCAAGCGGTTACTCTGTTCATTACTAAAGACTCGTGTATGATGCAGTGCTTCGTGGTGACTCTGACAGCGATGATGATATCAGTCCCATGGGTTTGAGCAACGTTGGCCTCTTTGCATCCATGGACTTTCAGGAGCAGCCACTTCTGCGGCGCATACTGGGAGAAAGTGCTCATCATCTACTCAAGACTCGACGCCGTCGCTTTGGCATTTCCGATGAGTGCTGCCTCAAGATATGCACCATAAGGGAACTCAGACAATACTGCCTAGAATAGGCCGACTACCCAGCGCTAAAACAATCGAGTTTACGATATGGACACAGTTTTGAAACTATACTAGGCACATATATAGAAAATTTATGCAAGAATTGCTCTATCCCCCAATTAATATGTACTATATGTAAATATGAAATTATAGGAAAATTATAGAAATATATTATGAAAATAAAGTTAACTAAATTATGCAATAATTATAGTTTTTTAATTGATATTTTAGACATAAAAGTACACTGAATCATAAGCTTGATTTGATGTGAAAGACAGATAAAAGAGTTAAACAATCTCAGCTGAAACAAAATATATAAGAAAGATTGAAAATAACTAAATGAATCAATAAAATAGCTCAATCATTTGCTTAGGAATTTTAACAGAACTTATTTTAAAATAAATATATTAAATATATTATTAAAAGATGTTAATATTTTCTAGTAACTATCCGAACAATCGTAATTTTCCATAATAATTAATAATGTTTGAATTACAAATACTAATATTACTTAGACATTTTAACCTAAATGCTATGAATAAAAGAAATTCTTCAAGCTAGATTTCAGCGAGTTTTTCTTATAATAAAACCTTTCTTATGACATACTCAATTTAAAGGTCATATTTTCAATACAATCAGAGGTAAAGGTTAAAGCTTACAAATAAAATAAAAATAAATAAATTTCCATGCATTTCAGCTGATGTTGAGAAGTATAGATATAAAGCATCTCTATTTAAAAAAACTCGGAAAGCTACATTCGGATTCAACCGATAGGAGGTAGGAGATCTAGGTGTTCATACGGACAGACAGACGGCTAAATCGACTCAGCTCGTCGTACTGATCAAGAATATATATACTTTGTGGGGTCTGCCACGCCTCCTTCTGCCTGTTACATACATATCTGAGTTGCACAATCTTAATAGACCCTTTTGTACTTTGTAAAGTACAGGGTCTAAAAAGAAAAGTTACTCAATATCATTCAGCAACTCCTATATTAATACAACTATTACAATTCCTCTATCATATATGGTTCTTGCAATGGGCTTTATTTGAAGCATTCATAATATAAATACAATATACATGTTGGCTAATGTAAATGCAACATGGCAATGGGATTAAAGATTTCAATGTCAACTTGTATCAGTTCCATAGTGTACTCGGATCGCGGTGCTTAAAATGGGGGGTAAATCATCAGCTCTTCCTATGGTTTAACATCTATTCGGCGCAGTAATTCAGGAGTTCCGAAAATTTACACGCCCTGTGGCAGCATTCATTCACGATTCCTTGGCGAGTGCGTCGCCGAGTGGTGGTCAGAGAGTTGAGTGCATTCTCCCGATAGATGCTGCGCATGCGTGAATTGCTCATGGGATAGGAGAGAAATTCGGCTGAGTTCGGTAACTCCGTGTCCTGAATGTACTGTATGGGGTCGAGTGGATCCAGATCGCTTAGAGCTATGCCAGGAATGAACCATGATTATTAATCGAATCAGTTAGATGGAGTAATTAGGTACTTACAAGGATCTCGCTTCTGTATGAGTCGATTGAATCCCTTTTCACCGCACACCGCGGTCAACATATCATTGAGGGCAACACTACACAATTTGGACTCCGTCTTGATATTGACGGCTGCCGTGAGGACACAGAGCAGCACCAGGAATGCCAACGATACGAACGGTGTCTTGCACATTGTACTGGGGATTAGCGGCAATAAGCTGTGGAGCTATGGAACTATGGAACTGATGGTGCCACAGATGCGGCCACACGCTTATATACTCTGCCATTGCCATTGGGCAAGTACCAACTACTATGTACAGCTACATCATCATGTCAAATTGTGTTAGAGGTTATTGGAACAAGTTGAGTGCATTTTCGAGTAGCAAACACCAAGTCCTTGCTAAATTCGTTCAATGTCAACGTTCACTTTTCGTTGACTTATGCAAATTATCCCACTGCCTAGTGTGGGTGGTTGGGGAAGGGGGAACAACACAACAACACACACACATAGGTAGGTGGGGAGTTGGAGGATATGCTATGCGTCTTTGTCAGCCAATTAAACAATTTGGGTGTAAAAGGACAAACGTTAGGTTCTGGCGTGTGCGAACTAAGCCCTTGCCTGCATTTATGAATACCAAATGAGTTGTTTCAGTGGTTATACCCAGCAATGTGTCGCATGCGAGGGGTGTATTATTGTGGTGTGTGAGAGATATAACGCACTTCGTTTGATTTCAAATATTTTGCAAATAGATATTTTTTGTAGCATACTTTCGGGGCGCGGTTTTATTTGCAATAGTTATGGTCACTCTAATGTTTGAAGCCCGCAGCCATTTGCTCGATGTTCGATTGAAAACGGCTAGAAAAGGTAAACAAAGCTAGTTTGAATGGAGGCTTCAAACACAAATAGATTTCAGAAAGATTCCTTGTGTTTTTTGTTGTTTTTATTGGACATTTTGATAGGCCGTACTGGACGCGAGGGAAAACTTAATCGAACGCAGGCAAATAAAATCAGATTTGGTGCATTTTCATAGTTTCAAGTACACTGAACTGAGTGCCAAAGTTTGAGATAGTAGGGTAAGTTCAAGTCGTGCCGCTGTCTGCATAGCAACATGCTTGAGTTGTCTTTACTTACCGATGCGGGCGTTGGCAACATCTGGCAGCCACAGAAGCGCAAGGAGCGCGGTTAACAAGCTGAAGCCGAAGTTAGTCATTTAGCTGCTTCTCACTCTATTGATGTTGCTGTTTGTGTGTAGGCGGTGGGAGTGGGGGAAACGGAAGTTGTGGACGCGTAAAAGGGGGGATGGTAGAGGGGAAGGAGAGAGGCGAGGCGAGTCGAGTCGAGTCGAGTGGAGTCTTCTTTTGCTTTAGTAACTTTTACTTTAACGCTGTTCGCTTTTGCTTTTGCTTTTGCTGAGCCGTGAAACTTTTTGCACAGTTTTACTTTTATTCATTAGCTAAATTTGGTGCTGCATAAATAAGTGATTACGATAACGATTACGATTACGATTACGATTACTTTTGTGGGGTATTAGTGAGGAGTAGTGAGTGAGTATGATTACAGAGTATTGTGAAAGTGGAGTTTGTGTGTAGACGGAGTTACTGGAGTCTATTGCTGCCGGCAATAGGCCATCAGCTCCACATAGGTGCAGGAATTGCGACAGCACTCGTCATAGATGCCACCACCGCCGCCTAGTCCGCCACCCTGTCGCCTGTAGCGTCGCGTTTTAATGAGCACCTCCGTGCCATAGATGCTGGATAGCCAAGGACTCATCGCATAGCCAGACTGCTCCACTCTCGGCTCCGTGTCCAATTGGGTTTCGGCGTTACTCATGCGCTTCTGCTGGCGCTTCTGCGATATGGTGTTGTAGCCACCCTGACACACCGTGTCCATGGCTACGTTCAAGGCCTCGCCGCACAGCTTGTGTGTGCCCTCACGCAGCGGATGGCCGCTGCCGATGCCGTTGTAACCGCCGCCAGCGGCAACATAACAAGCGCTGCCGATGCCTATCAGCAGCAGCGGCAGTAAAAGCAATTGCCGGTGCTGCACCGAGCGTGCGGCAGGTGTATGTTGCAACATTTTGCGGGTATCCTGTGCGAGTGTTTGCCCGAACGCCGCAGGCAATGGCAGCTATTTATACAACAGCAGCAGCAGCAGCAGTAGTTGCTGCAACATGCAGCATGAGCATGAGCAACATGGTGCAGCGTGGTTCATTGCACTTTTTGGTTGGATATGCAAAAGAGAAAAAACTCGCTATGCGCCACTCTGTGTGTGTGCGTGTGTGTGTGTTGGAGTTGGGTATTGTGGCATGCCGCACAGCCTAAACATAGCACAACAACAGCTCATACCAATAGCTGCCGCAGAGCAGCAACAACTTGCAACGCTAAAAGGCTCTGACGGCTGTCGATAAGCATTAGCTGTGGCACTTGCTACATGGCGCCTACATGTGGCGCCTGCTCATTAGCATAACGGTGAGTGTGTGTGGGTGTGGGTGTGCGAGTGTGTGCTCCCATTGCAGGTGAAAAGTATGCTTCATTTGGCTGGTGGCAGCCACAGAGCCACAATCGATAAACGATAGAGTGGCAGAGCGTGCGTGAGGCAGTTCAGATAAACGCTGCGATTATTCTGAAACGAGTCAACAGTTGGTTCGACATCGACATCGACGTGCCGCAATCAGTCGCCAATATCAACGCATTGCCAAGAGTTTCTAATTGAATTTTCGCCGAGCACTTTTCCGCGAAAAACAGCTAATAAATTTAATAAAAAATAATATAAAAAAGAGAGAAATGGTGATCGATATTAAAATGTGTCGTTTCGATAATGTGCCCTGGGGCTTTCGGCTTGTGGGTGGCGCCGACTATGAGTATCCGCTGACTGTGGTTAAGGTTAGGCACGAATCAAATAATACTAATAATCGCATTCGATCACCTCACCTGCCCGCCCACCTGTGCCAAGTGCTGTGCCATCATGACCACAACAAAGGCAGCCAACCTGCCGCATTACATTTATAATGTTGCATCAACATTTAGCGCATTGTTTTCCAAATTAATTGCAAATATTTTATTATGTAACGACTGTGTGCGAGTGCGGATGTGTGTGTGTGCGGATGTGTGTTTGTTTTCAGTTAGTTATTTGCATGCGGATTATTTGCCAATCGGTTAATTAAAGCAAACTCAAATGCCCAAATGCCGTTTGCTATTTGTCTAAACGTCAAGCGTTGAAAATTCCATGTTATTACTTTTTTATTTTCATTTTCGTTATTCCAACCTGCTGCTAATGAACCGCATTATGCGAGTGCAAATAGTTTAATTCAAATTTTTAATTGTGGCCACTGAGAGAGAGCGCAGCCTACCACTACCAATAGCAATTGCCAATTGCCAAAATGTGTTGAAAGCAGCACAAAGCGAACAACAACTACAATTAATTCGGTACATCAACTAAATGCAACTTTTAATTGGCAAACTGTGCGCCACGCACACATGCACACACACTCACACACACAGTAGTCCCAGCGAGGGTAGTCCCTGAATTTGATGTGTAATATAGTAATATTTACATACAGTTATCTAGCTGCTTTTTTAGCTTATCTTTTAGGGATTTTTGGGCCTATAAAAAATCTACAAAAATTCCAAAAAGAATTAGTAACAAAATGTATTTCATAGAGTCTATAGTTCACTATAAAGTACAAAGAGTAACTTATATTTGGAGTCACTTTTGTTAGCTAATTTAAAACTATTTTTGTTTTGCGTTCTAGCTGCTTTTTTAGCTTATTTTCAGGAATTTGTAAGCCTAAAAAATTCTACAAAAATTCGAAAAAGAATTAGTAACAAAATGTATTATTTCATAGAGTCATAGTTCACTATAAAGTACAAAGAGAAAGAGTATAGTTAAAGGCATTTCTGCCAGCTAATTTAAAACTATTTTTGTTTTGCTTTCTAGCTGCTTTTTTAGCTTATCTTTTAGCCGTTTTTGAGCCTAATAAAATTCTACAAAAATTCCAAAAAGAATTAATAACAAAATGTATTATTTCATAGAGTCATAGTTCACAGTCATAGTTCACTATAAAGTACAAAGAGAAAGAGTATAGATAAAGGCATTTCTGCAAGCTAATTTTGAACCATTTTTGTTTAGCTTTCTAGCTGCTTTTTTAGCTTATCTTTTAGCAGTTGTTAAGCCTAATAAAATTCTACAAAAATTCCAAAAAGAATTAATAACAAAATGTATTATTTCATAGAGTCATAGGTCACTATAAAGTACAAAGAGAAAGAGTTTAGTTAAAGGCATTTCTGCTAGCTAATTTAAAACTATTTTTGTTCTGCTTTCTAGCTGCTTTTTTAGCTTATCTTTTAGCAGTTTTTGAGCCTAATAAAATACTACAAAAATTCCAAAAAGGTTTAATTAAAAAATGTATCTACGCTCAATTATTTCATAGAGTTCATAGCTCACTATAAACTACAAAAAATAACTTGTATTTAAAGGCATTTTTACCAGCTTATTTAAAAGTATTTTCTTTTAATAATATCCTATACAGTTTCAGAATAATATTGATTATAAAATTGAACAGAATTCTCTGCATAAAATTGACGCAAATAATTGCTGTTTTAATTATAGAAATTTGATATTTTATATATCATTCGTGGCTAAACATGGTTATTTTGCTACTAAATATCTATAGTATATCATTAAATAGGAATTAAAAAAGCGACTCATTTGCAACCAAACATCAAAGCCACTAATTAAATAATTTCAAGTAGACACATCATAAAGCAGAGTTAATTAATAAGTTCATTATAGTTCAGGCACATTTTCACAACTTTTTTATTGCTGTCAGTGTGATAACATAAACCGCTTTGTGGCATCAAAAAAAAAGGGAGAAATTAAGCAAAACTTGTGCTAAGCTTGGACTTAAGAAGTCCTTGAATGAAATGCAATTTAAACTGAGAGAAAGGATAAGCATAGGATTGGCAGCAATTTAGTTGAATTTTGAAAATTGATTACCATACATTTTACCATTTTTATTTTGCAATAAATTCTAAGCATTTTTAGTCGCCACAGAGAAATCAATAGCATATATCAAATTTCCAGAGGAGTTTTAAAATATTAAATCAGCAATAACACACGTTTCACATTTCAGCTATTTCCATTGATTTATTTGCTGCATTATTCATGGCTGTGTTGCAATTGCACATGCCACATGCCACAACACAAGAGTGTGGCAAATAAGCTTTAAAGTAAAATTCACAATTATTTGAATAGCGTCCGTCGTCTATAATGAAATGAAATGAAATTCCCTCTGCAGCAAAACAGGAATATAATGATAAAATAAAAAGAAAAGAAAAATTTGAATAAAGAAACTCCATTAAAGAATCTGTTGCTCGGCTTAATTCGCGTAATTATGAAATGAGCAGAACTTTGCCGAGTTAACTGAGGCATAAACAGAAAACAGAAAACAGAGCTTAAAAACAGAATACAGAATACGGAACACCAGAGTAAAATGGAAAACGGAAGACGGAAAACAACTTTCCCATTAAATTGATTTGCGCTAAAGTTTGATATACTCTGGCTGGAATTCTACTTTGTTTCGTTAGACTTTTTCTGTGTAACGATTTCTAGTAATAATTTATGAAGCAACCCACACAATTGGGCATTGTCTTGGACCAGTTTACACTGCTCTACTGCCGCTCTACACTCTCTTCTGTGTTGCTTGTGTTTACTGCGTCTTTTTTTATCTTTTCTGTGTTGACATTTGGCGCGCATTTTATTTATATGCACTTTTCACGCGACGCCAGACAATTGATTTTATATCCGCAAGTGCTTGGTGCGTATCTCTCCGGCTCTCTGGCTTACTGACTTGCCTCTCCTCTGCATCTCCTCTGCATCTCCTCTGCATCTCCTCTGCAACTCCTCTGCATCTCCTCTGCATATCCTCTCCATTTCCATCTCTCCATCTCCTCGCCGTCTCCTCTCCATTTCTCTTTATTAATCTCTGTTCAACTCTTTCGCTGCCCATCCTCTCTAGGTCGCCGAGGGCAGCATTGCCGAGGAGGCCGGCCTGTGCGTTGAGGATGTTATTGTGCGCATTAATGATACGGCTGCCACGCCCCTTACGCATGATGAGGCTCATCGCCTAATCCTGAGCAGCGGCAGCGTCTTTTACTTTGGCGTCTATCGGTAAGTCCACCACCAAATGAGTCCCAGTTCAGCTCAGGCTAACATGTGTTTCGGTTTGCCAGGGAACATGAGGAGGAGGAGCTCTGTGAGGGTCCCAGGCGCTTTCCAGTCAGCTCGAGTTCATTGACCAAGTCACCAACGCCGCTTGGTCCGTCGCCCAGTGCATCCGCCACGTCGCTGCCAATGCTAACGGAAGCCACAAAAACCCTTATACCGGAACAGGAACAGCTTCAGGTCGAGGCGGAGACGTTGATGAAGTTAGGGGCAGTGGAAGTGGCAGAGCCAGAGCCAGAACCAATGCCAGAGCTGGAATGTCGCAGCGCCATGACGGAAATGCATGTGGATGATGGTGGCTTGGCTGAGGAGGAGGGGCGCGTCATGGACAGCCTGTATTTGCCCGAGTTGCCCGATTTGCCCGATCGTCCGTGCTCGGCATTGTCGGAGCCGGCGGAAATTAAGCTGGTCGAGGAGGAAATTGCCGCCGTGCTGTCCGGCGAGTCGGAGGTGCTCAAGGAGCACAATGTGCTTGGGTATGTGTGCTCTCCACTGTCGTCGCATGGAGTGACTTTTAACTGATTCCCACTATATCATAGCGTTAATTTCTATAGAATCTTCCCCAAACCGGGCGTCTGCATGACCAGCGATGTGCTGCGCTCCCTCAACGAGGAGGTGACCAAGACCAAGATGGAGAAGGAGAAGGAGAACCGCAAATGGTCCACCTTCCTGCAGCGTCCCAATCGCCCGGTGCCCAAGAGCAAGCAACAGCTGGAGGCCGAACGTCGTGCCGCCAATGCCTACAAGGTGAAGATAGTCAAGTCCGCGCCGCGTGACAAATCGCCCATGGTGAGTACAAGTTGCATGAATATAAAAGACACTGAACAGGCAACAACTTAAGCCTGCAACAGCCGGAAACATTGCCGCCGCCGCCGCCACCCAAGGAGCCCACGCCACCAGTGGAGGAGGAAGTGGAGGAGGTACAGGTGGATCCCATAGAGCTGGAGCCATTGCCCGCGGACAGTGAAGTGCCGAATCTGGAGCAATTGCCAGACAATGGCAGTGACAGCAACCACAACTTGCCCCAGGATGCGGATGGTGAGCAGTTAGAGAAATCGGATGCTTCAAAGGAAGAGCCACAGCAGGAAGTGCAGGTAGAGGAGGACCCTGTGACAGCTGCAGAGGAGGAACAGGCCTCAGTTGAGCCCAGTGAGCCGGTGACCCCGCCCAAAACTGATGAGGAACTGGCGCTGGAGAAGCAACTGGCCGATGTACAAAAACAGCTCGCGGCACTCTCATCTCTGCCCTCGACCATACAGTCCACACTGGATGCGGTGACCAAGCAGCTGGCCGAGCTGCTGCCCACATTCAAGTTGCAGCAGCGAGAGCAGCAGGATACACAAATCGATGAGCAGCAGCGGGAGGGAGAACGTGAAGCAGAGCGGCAAGCAGATGCGGAGGACGAAGGCCAACTGGCCACAGGCGAGAATGAAGGTGCAGGCTGAAAAATTATGGCCGAGGTTACAGTAATTAAATTTTTCTAATGGCGCACTTTGCATATTCCATTCCATGCCACCTCCACACAGAGTCGAGAGAGTCGAGCGCTGCTGTGGCACAAACAGAAGCAGAAGCTGGCGAAAATAATGAGGATAAATGCGACGCCAATGACCTGGAAGTGGCAAAAATTTCGCTCTCAAATGGCGACAATCGTGAACTGGAACTGGATGAGCAGCAGAGTTTCAAGAAGCAAAAGGTAAGTGCCCCAAAACGTGGCAGGCAGCAGCAGTGGCAGAGGCAGAGGCAGAGGCAGTGGCAGTAGGAGCAACAGTGACAGCAGCAAAAAATGTCCTGCATGTAACAGGCACACTCGACCCCTTAGGATATACTGCCGCACACACACACACACACACACACAGAGACACACTAACACCTACACATAGCTCAACCTGAGCACTCATAGGCGTGTCCCACCTACCGCCCACCGCCCCTCTCCCCTCACGTTTCCTCTGTCCTTCTGCTAAAAATCCAAAACTGCCAATGAATATGCGTGTGTGTGTGCGTGTGTGTGTAGGAAAAGTCTAGTCTTTAGTCACCTGATAAATGGAAATTTGCTGCCCGGAGTAATAAAATCTATTTGCCGCAATTACTACACACACAAGCCAGAGAGCAGAAAAAACTTTTACACACTCCTCTAATTAGTTGGGTTTCCGAAAATCCATCATCGAGTTTGCATTCAATTCAATTAGGTTCCACACCAGATGGAACTGAAAATTAAATTAAACACAATTAAAGCCATCCAAATGAACTACAAGCACTTCGCTTTAAAGCCAAATCAGAGTTAATTTAAGGCAATCAATAATGTAATAAAATTCATTATGAAGTCTAACTGAAGCCAAAAAGAAATGTAGACTCATAATTAACGCAATTGCCATAAATTATGTATTAAATTCTTATAGGAAATGTGCCATAAAAGTTCATGATAATCGAAAACTGAGACGACTAATTTATCTCCTTCCATAAATCTCGTGTTAAATTTAATTCAATTTTCTGAAACTATGAGCAAAAGTTTTGCCTCTACGTGCGGGTATTCCATGCATGATTTAATTAAACTGCATACAACTTTGCTCGTTTCCTAGAAACTATTTTATAAAATTATTTAATATTTAAATTTATGTGATAAAATTTAAACCACACTCACACTGTGAGAAATTTCCCTATACACCCTCTCTAGCTCGGACTCTGCTGGGCTTAAGACTCTCCCTTAAGCCCCATTTTTATGGTCCGAGCAATCGACACGTGTTTTACAATTCAATTAGGTTTCTTTTGTATCTGAAGCGCACAATTAACACAAAGCTAATTAGTTAAAACAATTACATAATCATTTCCTTTTGTGTATTTTAAATGAAGCACTTCCTTATTTAACATAATAACGACTTGAAGATGCTTTGGCAGTGCATTGTGTAGAAATGACGTGGATCGTTAATTATACTATTTGAATAGTTTTTTAAAAATTTAATTAAAAACCTGATTTTAATGTAATAATTAACATTTTTAAATTTATTTCTTCAATGGCAAAATATTTTTCAAATTATCGAAAAATGTGGAGCAGCTGCTAGACGACTATTAAGATTGATCATTTCCAAAAGACTTTAAAATAATACCAATGGGTAGCAATTATTACACAAATGTCTTAAAAATATTATAAAACTTCGCCTAAACTCCTAATTATTTGCTTAGCGATTTCTAAATATTTAAAATTGCCGATGATTGCTAAACGCTTCAAAGAAAAATGTATTATTCAGTCCAACGCATAGCACAATACCCTGCACCTAATTTTGCTCCCGCATATTTTTATATTATTCTGTATTCTGCTCAAACAGAATTTTCTGTTTTATATTCAAAATGTGTTTTTTTTTATCAATAATTTCAATTATATTCTGCATAATGCAGAATGCGCATTTCATATGTGAACTTTGCTTAGTCATTCTGTTGAGCCACCGAAAAGTGTAGCATACTTTTGGACGGGTTAAAAATTTAATTTCTAGCTCAGCAGAAAAGATGCAACACTTATTTCTTAAACTCTCTAAACTGAAAGTGTGAAGATACTGCAAATTGCTAAATCTATAGAAAACTTACAAAAATTTCTAAAAATTAATTATAACTCCCAAAAACTGCATACTACTCCACTACTACTCTACCATTTTTTTAGATATCCCCAACAACTCCCAAGATTTAGGGCTCATCTGATAGTCGTGCAGCTCGACTATAGCCTGGGGTAAAAGTGTTTGAATTGTTGTTGTTGTACTCTATTTTTTTATATTTTCTACTGGCCAGCTGTGGCACATCTTGTCCACCTATCCCGTACCTTTTACCCGTGTGTCAGTGTGTGTGAACTTTGGGTCTTCCCTTTAGCAGAGTTTTCTTTATTTATTTTTCTGTTGTTGCTCTTGGATATTTGCCCCTGTTCCGTTTCCGTTGTTGAAGCAAATCAAATTAACTAAAATGCCATTTGGTTTTTGTCTTTTCTACTCTCACTCTTCTCTTCTCTTGTCTACTTGCAGCATAATGTGCGCTTCCAAGTGTAGTTAGCTTAGTGTTAGCTTAAAGCCTGTTTAAATTTTGATAAATTGCCATGCGAATCTGTTGTGTATCGTATATCGCACAGTGCCTGTCTGAAGGTATACGCACACATGTAATAGCTGCCACTGTTTGGAATAAATGAGTTGCGAATCTCAGTCGCTTACACACGCACACTCGCACACACACACACACTCATATTATCAGTGGGGGGCGTGGCGGCAAAAAAAGGCAGAAACCAAAAGACAATTAGTAGGCAGCGTGACAACCGAAAAGCAAAAGGAAAAAGAATGAAATCCAACGCATATAACCCGAAACCACTGCAACTTTTCACTTTACCCCCCCTCCACACACACACACACACACACACACACACACACACACACACACACATGGCTCTTCTGTCTCTGCTGTCTGTTGCTTTTGCTTTTGCTCTCTATCAAACCGTTTCTCTGTACTTATATTCTCTCTTTGCGTGTGTGTGTGTGTGTGTGTGTACGCGTGTGTGTGTGTCTTCTATCTCTTCCCTGTGGGGCACTGTGTGTGCATGGGAATGACATGCCAGAAACACAATGTCATTGAGGAGCTCGAGGAGCATTTGGTGCGCAAAAACAATCCAAGGCGTTCGAAGCGCGCCTTTGGTCCCCTGGTGCCGTCGTCGGAGCGTCCGGTGGTGCTGCCAGGCGGCAGGCGTTGGTACCGACCCAAGGATGCCTACAATGATGAATTCATAGCCGAAACTCTCAGCGCTCAGGCGGAGCTTATCACCGGCAGTACACTGGGGTGGGTATACATGCTGCTACATCTACAACTTTAAACTGGCAATCGACAACATCTACTACATGGCATCCAGCATCCAGTATCCAGCATCCAGTCAGTGTCCCCTTCCCCCCACAATCATGCAATTGTGACATGACAAACGGCAGATTGTGCAGCAAATTGCTTTGGTCATAGTCATGCGATAGACACAACCAAACACGTACTCATGCTCATTTTCTCATCTCATTTTCCATGGCACGCTTACAACAACAACAACTGCAACAACTGCTGCTGCAACAACAACAACAACAACAACTTCAATCATGGGTTTCATAATTTCTCGCATTAGCAGCTGCCCTTATGAGAGCCCGTTGCTGGGCTACGATGCCAGGTATTACTATAGTATAGTACTACTAGCTCCGCTCCGGCATGTGGAGCCAGTGACAAGCACAAAGGATGCACTTTCATTAACATTATCATATTGAACGAACGTCTGTCCAGCTGTCTGTCTGTCTCCCTGTCTGTCAGTCTGTCCAGCTGTCTGTTGATTTGACTTTTTTGCAGCTTTGCGTTGCATGTGGCATGTGGCATGCTCCAGCCATTGTCTGTCGCACTCAATTCATTTCATTTCGGTTTGGTTCGTTTTGTTTCCCTCTCATACATTTCATTTCTTGTAGATTGCATTTTGGAATCGTTTATTCAATGGCGAGCATATAACACGCCAACGTTTCAGGTAAGTCGAAGTTGAAGTTGACGTTGAAGTTGAAGTCAAAGTCCATGTTGCATCTCCACTTGCATTTGGCTAATAAGTCTTGGCAGCATTTTGCAACGCCCTTGTCTTGTTCTTCGTGCTCGTGTTGACATTTTTCCCTTCCGTTTTCGATTTTGCTTTACAAACACTCCAGGGAGCTGCAGAGTCTCAGCGTGGCCAAGTCAGCGCACAGGTTAGTTTTTTGTTGCAACGTGACTAGCAGCAGCAGCAGCAGCAGCAGCACTTATTTAAATGCACCCTTTGCCTTTGCCATACAGTACTCGACTTGTGCTTCTATTCGCAGGGTCAACTTCATGAAGTACCAGAAACCGGAGCGAAAAATCGACCTCAATCGCAGCGAGGTATATAAAGTCATACATCATCTGGACAGAGCGCCAGTGCGTGGCATAGAGGTGCGTGCCCCGTTGGTGGCAGCCGAGGCAGACATACGCCAGGCGGTGCAATCATAGAAGCATACCTCACTTCACTCAATATATTCGAAATACTCGCAATCTCAACTGTAGCAACAACACTAAACATAAGCAATAAAAATACTTAACAAAATAAACGTATGACACTTTGTACTCGCATGCGAGTGGCAGCGCGCTTGTAGCATGCGAGTGGGGCGCATCAAATTGCTGTCAAAGGTCAACATCATTAACATTTCAGCATTGTTCTGGCTGTCGCCAAAGCAGCTAATGTGAGCTGTTACATAATTCTGCAAGTGTGCGACTGTGTGGGTGAGTGTGACTATGTGTGTGTGTGTGTGTGCGAGTGTGTGTAATATGCCAAGTGTTGAGCGTGCATGGCACGCCGCAGGGCGCAGTTCTGCCTGCAATTTTCCTTTTTGCATAAACACGCGGCACCCGCTGTTACAATTGTGTGTGTGTGTGTGTGTGTGTAGGTATGTGCGAGTGTGTGTTCGACAAGCTCTTTGCATTTGCATATGTTAAAGCAAATGAATTGGCTTGTAAACGAAACCAAATTGCCGGCTGACAGCCAGCAGCACAATAAACTCGTATTTAGTTATGACTGACACACACACACACACACTAACACACACAGTCTCTGCCAGTCTCGCGCTCAGTCTCTTTGTAAGATCAGAATCGTTTTGTGAATGGCTGTCACGTTATGCCGGTTCACTTGCCCTCGGTCACAAACACAATGCGGAGGACGTCTGTTGTTGCCACGGCGTATTGGAGGAGCGCGGCGGGTATATCAGCGGATACGGTTACGGTTACTGTTCCGGACACGGATACGAAATTATTAGCCATTTTCATGCGAGTTAAAAGTCGTCATAAAAAACGCGGGCCACGACGGATGCTGCCACTACACCACTTCGACTTTCACTTCCACTTCCACTTCCACTTCGACTTCGACTTGTTATTGCCTTACGGCTAATTGTCCAACAGTTTTTCGTAGTTTCGTATAATACGCACTTTATATCCGATGCGACTTTGACCCGTTGACCCGTTGCCGCACCGTGTGTACCGACGTTGATGGCGCCTCGTCCTGAACTGTCACTGTCACAATATGTTGGCATGTTGACTTCCCATTATCACTGCCGTCCCATTCCCCACACGCACTCGGCTCATGTTGGCATAGTCCTTTTGAGTGGAGTTGAGTTACTCAACCAGCGCTTGGGACAGCTTTTTTGGCCACAGAGCTTTACTGAGTGCCATGGAGCTTGAGTTAGTTCGCCAACTGCAAAGCTTTCGCAGTGCCGCGTGACATGCAGCCAGTTGCAGACGTTAGTCGTGGCTCAGTTGCTGAGGAGGCCAGAAGCAGACTATGATTATGGCTTATACTTGGAGTATTACTTTAAATAAAATCTTAAGAATATAAAAGTGAAATTTAGGTATAGAATAAAATACAGAGATTTTCAATAGATATAAATTAAATTTTTCTTATAATAAATAACAATCAAAAAGAAAATAACGAAATTTTACTGACATCTATATATAATATTTATACAGATCTCGGCAACTATTAGAGATAGAAGTAAATAATAAAGGCATGTATATGCATAGCAATGTCATAATAACAATCCCTTTAACCTCCCATTTAATATACTCTATAAACTCTTCTATAACCTATCCTATAACATGACCTGCTTCAAATAACACATATTACTAACTTGATAGGACCCAGTCAATTATAATCTTTATAATTATAATCAATTACATCTTTAATACATTTTTCGTTCTCTCCAATAAAATTACGCTACATTTATTCATAATTTTTGTAATTTATTTGAATTTGAATAAAACAAACTAGACAACAACTACTTAAGAGTAAGTATCGTACGAGTACATGCAAGTTACATAAAAATATATGTATGTATATAGTATAGTAGTGTATTCAATCGCATCGAACTGTATAGTACATAATTTGTGTGTTGGAAAGCAATTAGATCTATCAAATAAGTACTACATAGTATACAAAATACAAATAGAATAGAAAACTCAAAGGACACTTTAAAAGTGTGTACAAAATGGGCAAATTAATAACTCTCATTAAATTTAAACAGTAATTATGTTTAGTTTGTGATCGTTTCTCATTTAGTTTTTAGTTTTAAGTTTTTGTTTTCTTTGTGTGTGTTTGACACTAATTATCACTACGCCAGTTGAAGCTAAATAGTTTGTGTTTTCCGTTATTCATTTTCCATTTTCCGTGTTTATTGCTCTTTCGATGAGAGACACAAGCACAAGTTGTGTTCATCCTAATACATGTTTGTGTTTGTATGTTATTAATGCTAATAATACGCGCGAAACGAGAGAAACGAAATAAATATTTGTTTGTATAGTGTACAGTGTAGACTTTTCCTAGCTTTCCACGCTCTATAAATATGTATGGTTTTCCTTTCGCTAAGCAAACATCTTGTCATAAGGCAGAAATGAAGGTCCTAAGTGCCTAACGAACTAGAGTCTTTTCTGAAGATTTCTGATATATATTTATTATTGTTTTCATTCAACAATTTTCATTTTGTTTTTTCCTTAATTTGTTCACATGTGTTTCGCATGCAGCTCTTTGTTCCTGATCCTGATCTCTCTTAATATATTGAAAAAATATTTGCTACTTTGCCCTACCATGTCATGTTTCACTTTAGGTACAATGTTTTCATTTTGAGTTTCAGCTCTGGCTGCAGCCAAAGGTGGCTCAGTTCCAACCTTCCATTTACAATCTAATAGTAGTAGGTTTCTCAGGTGTGTATGCTCTAAATACTAATGCAGGTAGTTCGTTCATACGATCACCAGACCACAACTATTCCGTCAAGTTGCATGTTTCAAGTATCAGTTTCTTTGTTTTTGTAAGTTGGGGACGCGGCTTTAATACTTTATCGCATTGATTAGCTATATATATTATAGATTTACTAATTAAGTTAGTAGTTTAAGCATTTGGCCCAAGCCTGAGCCTATGCCTGCTCAGCTGCTGTCGAAGTCACTAGGCTGGTATGGTGGTCTGCTCATAGAAATCGGGCTCATCCTCATTGGCCTTCACCTCGCTGCCATCCAGCTGCAAGCAGAGTATATTAATATCAGTATTCACTTAGTTAGTAACTACAACTTACCGCCTGCAACTCTTCTGGGTTGTAGAGCGCAGTTAGATGCTGTCGTATGGGCACCATTAGTATCAGGAAGAAGGGGAACGCCAGCGAGAATTTGGATGACTTGACCGTCCACAGCACCACCAGGCAGAGCACCTGTATGGTGGTGAACAGATGCAGTTTCCAGGGTCGCACTCGCTTCACATAGTTGGTGGGCGGATAATGCTTCACAGGCATAAAGTACAGGCGTATGCTGCAAGTAGAAACCAAATACACTTTCAGTTTGTACTCCTCAATTACACAAGATGTTTGGGCTTACCGTTCGAAGAACTGCACACCGCTCATGGAAGCCACACCCATATAGAGAAAGACGCCAAAGAGCACCGCCATGGGTATGAGACGCAGCAGAGGCGCCATTAGCACCGACAGACCAATCATGACGCACACAAAGAACCCAGACAAACGCTGCTCCTTCACATCAATAATACGCGGTGATTCACCAGGTGCATGGGTACTGCAAGGCAACATTAATACAGTTAGAATACTGGGAGTATTCATAGCTTAATCTCTACTTACCGAGACATAATCGTCACAGACGACACATGGGTAACCGAACGCACGGTGGCGGCACAATGCCAGGGCATGCCAAACATTCCGCAGAAGGTGTTCAGCAGGCAGAGCAGCACAATGTCCCAGTGCAGGCCGGAACCCTTCTTGAGGCCACGATCGGGTTTGTCCACAATCAACTCGGATATCTGCGACTCCATGAAGATCAAAATGTAGACGAGTAGCGCCGGCACCACACAAGCAAACGGTACCCAAGCCTCACTGGAATTGAAGCCAATGAACCAGCCACGTTTTGTTGGATCACTGGGCGACAGACCCTCGGGCACCACCAACTTCTCCGTGTACACAGAAGGCACCAGGTAATCCACGAGCACAAATATGGCTATCGAAATGGGCACACCAAAGTCACCCAGAGCACGGCGTGCATTGCGGCCGAGGAAGTGGGAGTTGCGGAACAACTTCAGGTAATAGGCGACCACAAAGGTGGCCAGTGTGAGTATGGTGCAGAAGAGTGCCGTATTGGGTTGGTTGATGGGCAGGCTGGAGTTCGGAGGCGGTGATTCTGTGGCATTCACGATCACACTCAGATTGGAGTGCAATGTCTCGTTGCTGTCATGCTCCACCAGTGTTGGCGGCGGCAGGTTGTAGTCGGCCAGCAGAGGATTGAGCTGGTAAATGGACACCAGCTTCATCAGGGTCTCCACAATATAGATGAGTGTGATCAGCGCCGAGAAGATCTCCTGTGTGAAGCGTGTGAGCAGACGCACGTAGACGCTGCCCTCGAAGGCCGAGACAACTAAAGCTATAACGATCAGCCAGATGCCCACATAGACACGCAGCGAGAGAAAGTCGAAGCCCTGCTGCTTGCAGAATGTCATCAGCGCCTCATCGAATAGTAACAGTGGTCCAGTGGTGCCAATGATGACCAGTGGCTGGCAGGAGAACGTATGGAACACAATGCCCACGAAGGAGCAGGCAATCAACGTCTCCGATATGCCGATCCAGCTCTCTGTCTTGGCCGATACCAAGCCACCGAATGTGATGGCCGTGGAGAGGCAGGCGAAGTACATGAAGATGGTGGCAGCCAGTGTCTCCGTGTTGAGTCCATCGAGTATATCGCTCTTGTACATGGGCATGCGTCGCTTGAGGTCATTCCGCAGGCCACCCCATAGGCGATGGGTCTTGTCCATGGGACTGGGCTTCTTCTTTTTGCCATCGTCACTGTCATCATCGCCGGGTCCACCAGGCGCTCCAGGTAAAGTAATCGCGCCCAATGCCTGCTTGTCGAGCAGCGCCTTCTCTTCATCTTTGCCTATTTTAATCATTTCGCTGTCACGTTTCACTTGCAGCGCCTTGATTTTCCGCGTGCGAATCCAGTCTTTCTTGGCCTTCAGCTCCTCGAAGGGCAGCAGATCGTGGCGATCCCAGTTGCCGGGTGGCAGCACAATCGAATCGTCCAGGAACTCATTGATGGCCGACAACAGATCACGACGATCATCGGCCTTATAGGCAATGGCATGGAAGTGCTCATTGGCCATCAGCGTGGAGATGGAGCGACCCACCTCATGGTAGTCCAGATCAAAGTTACGTGGTCCGAGCAGTACAAACATGAAGCGCACCGGCACCGGCACCTCCGTCAACGTGGGCATCAATACGCCCTCCGACAGACGCACAAAGGCAATGGTGGGCTGTTCCAGGAACTCAACGGCACCAACCTATAGAAGAAAATAGTAAATCAGTCTCTGAAAGTCTCCAAAGATTGGCTTGACTTACCAGCACTGTGGTGGCCTCGGCTCCAGCAGGTATACGTCGGAGTATGGTGTCATTCTGTAGCTTCTTGAGATCCTCCTGCGATGAGGTGTACACATCATCCTTCATATCAATCTTCAGCTCATTGCTGCGCTTGCTTCCACCGATCTCATTGGCTGGCATTATCCTAATCTTTCGATCATCCGTGGTTCCCGCCAGACTCTGTGGAGATCAATCAAAACATGTTAGCAATCTGGCAAATCTCGAGCCTTGCAGTGATTAGTAACAGTAATTGCAACACACAAACACATGCATGATTCAACACGGAACAAGAGGCGTGCACTTAAGGGTTAATAAGCTCACTAGGTGCAGAGTTAAGAGTAAGGATTAGTTGATTAGTTAGTGAGGGTTAAGGGCAGGCAGCGTTTATAGAGTTGACAGGGAGGGCTAAACTTACGAGTAAGTCGATAAACAAACAACACAATTGAGAACTTGCCAATCGTGTGGATTCGAGAGCATTTGATTATTTTAAAGTGGTTCTAAGAGGGTTCTACGGAACGTGGCTAGAGTGGACTATGTAGGTGGGCTATAGAAAAAAAAAACAAATTCAAATAGAAACGGCTCGTATTCTAAAGCACTCCATACGGGCAGATCACACAGCAGCAGGGAATGAAATTCCAGTTGAATCAGGAGTTCATTTGCATACACTCAGAAAATAATTGACTCAAAATACATATATTAATAATCTCGGAGAAAATTTTGTTAGAATAAATTTGTGGTCTATAAAATATTAGAAATATTTTTTAAAATATCTAGAACTTGTATTCGATTTTGCACAAAATGATTCGAAGATACATTTATTAATAATCATGGAGAACATTCTGTTATGGCCTATAAATAGTTATTAAATATTTTGAAAAATTCTGAATTTTGTATTAGATTTTACATCAAATTCTCAGCAATAAAATCTTCATTTAACTAAAAATAATCAAGTATAGCATAAACTTCTATAGAATGTAGAGAGATTAAGTTCAATATAAACTAAAAATGTAGTCCAAAAATGTGAACCAATTCTGTTCTAAATTAAACCTTAAAGTGTACTCAAAATTATGCCTAATGAATATTGTAAAATGTCTAAAATATTATTGACTTTAAATAAATATTTTAAAAATTAGTTGAAAATCTTCCTCTCTACTTCAAAGCCATCAAACTTTACTGCTCGGCCTTAGCTACTTTTTCTCCTAGTGTATGCTAACATATTTCATTCCCTGATCTGTTTTGGTTTGTCATATAGGGCACTAATCATATTACACCCAGATACGAGGTCGTCGAGTGTCGCCGGTGATCAATGCCGCCCAAATTGAGCATCGCTGTGGGCGGGGCACTGGAGGTGACACAGATGCTGCGTCTGGCCTTGGGCAGATTTCGTTGTGAGTGTTGTTGCTGTTGCATATACTGTTGCTGCTGCTGCTGCTGTTGCTGTAGTTGCTGTGAGGCCTCGGTGCCCATCCAAAGCAGCTTTTGGTGTGGTGCGCAATGCACAGTGAGACAAGAGTGTTCAATGTGTGAATATAAATAAGAAGTTGTACATATATACGCGCATTTACATATGTATGCATGTGAACAAACAGAAGAATCATAGAAAGCAGCACATAAGAGTGAGCACACTGTACTCTATATAGACATGGATAATGTGAATATATACATCAATGTAGCCGTTTATTACCGATTTGGGTATTAGTTGCTGTTACGTGTGTGTTGTTGTTGTTGTTGATGAGAATGTAGCACAGTTATGGGCGCAGATACAGAGAGCAGAGGATGAGCAGAATTTCGAGAGAAAGAGAACATTATATATAAAGCCAATTTACACGCACTGAATGAATGCAATTGAGTGTGTGTGTGTGTGTGTGTGTTGTGTGAGTAGCACATGAATATGTTATGTGTGTGTACTTAAAGCTATGCTCCAGCTTCTCCTGGCTATCCCCATGGAGCTCCATCTTACCTGGAGACTCGTGTAGCTGTTGTATTTGCGCTTGGTGAAGGGCAGCACACTCTGATGCTCGTTCACATGGCGATGGCGCAAGAGCAGCGATCGCATCACCGAGGGCTTGTCATTGATATCAATGAGATCCTCAATGACCATCTGCAAGTGGCAAAGGAGTTTCATGTCAAGAGATGTTTAAGAGATGAGTTCAGCAAGTCAAGGACTCACCTGCTCCACCACACGATAGGCAACAGCCGGCAGATCCTTCTCGTTGAGGTCCAGCAGCACAACGCCCGTTTCCAGGCAGCGACGCAAATTGAGCAGCGAGTGGAATGAGAGGGAGGCAACGTGCGGTTTGCCCCAGCGATCGGAGCCTTCTTCCACATCCTCCTCATACTTGATCCAACGTGCCGTCTCCTTCCACTCACGGTCCTCGCCCACGCCAGTGAGCTCATCCAGTTGTACAAAGATCTAAAAGAGAAATCATATTATTTTCAACATGAAATTGAAGATAGATCATTGTACTCACCTCATGTGGACTGTGATCAATCTCTGGCTTCTTGTTTTGAAATGGTGAAATGGTAATCTGTGGCAACTCGCGCAGTTTGATGGACGAATGATGTATCTTGTGGCGTCGCATAGCACGCGGATCATCCGAACGATGTGACCTCAGCTCATTGAGATCAGCTTCCTGGTTGGAGGAGACAAAGAGTAAGAATTAGTGGAGATTCAAGAGGTTCCTATGGTTAGGGATCTAGCTAAAATGGGTATTCAACTAGGGATGTGTTATGGTCAACCTGTGTAGCCGGCATTTGGCCTTGTGTCTACAGCAGATCCGTGGCGTGGGATGCAGCAAAAGAGAAGGTATTTATGACTGGTTTAGTATCTATTTGGTCTACTAGAACCATGGTCAATAGAGGTTAGTTAATGAGATGGGGGGAAAGGGACTTAGCTAGAGTTACGGCTGGCCTACCTCCAATGCCGTGTCCTCAGGCTGCACAGAGATCCTACGCGCACCTGCATCACCGTTCTCCTCGATTGTCTTTTTGGCTTCCACGCTGTCCTGATGTGAGAATTTACGTTGTCTATAATACTGATGGCGGCTAAATATACATACAAAATAGATCAGTCATTAGTCTAGCTAAACTCAAATGATACTCCATGGCTTTATCTTCACCTTTTTCTGCGTTTACGTTCGTGCGATTGATCCGTGGGCTGTTCATCATAACTCAGGCTGGGAGGAGTGATGACAATCTTCTTTTTGGCGTCACCGAACTGCACGTGCTTCTCGTCGGCCGAGTTGTCCGAGTGATCACCGTGTCCGGCGCGCTCAGAGACTAATGGGAAATCCTCGGGTATATCATCATAGTTTTGTGCATTATTCAATGGTTCTGTTTGGCTCTCGTACTCTGAATCCTCCTCAATATTTAGATCATTGTTGCGTACTACAAGACATAAGGGAAAATGATTAATTGGAGTATATAGATTTGATTAGTGGACTTACTGCTCTTTTTGCGAGAGCCTATGGGCTGCTGGCTGTTGTCCTGGAAGGTGTTTACATCGAATTTCTCTTTGCGTGCACTCGAGCCGGCAAAGACCTTGTCCATTTCCGAGTCCAGCAGCACTTCATCGGGATCCTCATTGCCGGACTGTAAGCAGAAACAAAATCAATTTGTTACTATTGTTACTCAATTGTTTTATTTTTTTAATATTCGTTTGTTTGGTTGGTTTTTCGCATATTTCTGGTCACGTTACATGAGTCAAAACAACAGCAAAACACTTTTCAATTAAAAACCTATAAAACAAAAACAAAACGAGAAAAATCTGCAGTCATGTGACTTGGCAGCATCACGCTGCTCATTGTGCCTGTTGTTGTTGTAATTTGCGCGTGACATCGCCCTCTTCACTCATATGGAAGTGTAAGTATGGAAATATATGTATGTATGTAGTATGTATGTGGAACGTAAGCATAGGGTAAGCGAGTGTGGTTAGACTCACTGCAATTATCATCAACTCTATGATCGGGACTATCATCAACATTGTCATAATTATCATGTTAATCATGCTCAGTCTCAAGATCATCAGCATCATCAGCAAAATGGACTAACCTAAAGACTACTGATTATTTGCTCAGTCGACAGTCATCATCATCATCATCATCATCATCATCTTTATGTGGCTCAATAGCATCTGTATCTGCTTTACTAACCTCATCATCATACTCATAGCAATGCTCATTATCAACTACAACATCATTATCATCATTGATCCTCTTCTACGCCATTTCTCAGCCTTCCACTCATCTCGACATCTTTCTGTCTTTTGTCAAACAATCTACCCCATATTATTGTCTTGTAATATCGTAAATCATCGGTTTGTAAGTACGTTTAATGGCGTTACTGTTAATTGTTTTTAATCGAAATCAATTGATTTCCTCAGTGACGAAGGCATTGATTGCGCCATATCAAATACCAATTTGAATCGAACTGAACGAAGAACTCTTCTTTCTCTCTTGTTATTGACGCAGCAACAATGTTTCAAAATAACATTTTACGATATATTTATTGCTGTTATACGACAAAGTTGATTTGTTTATAAATATATCAATCAAGTGGCTAATTGACCAGCGAGTGCGAAGGCTAAAGAGACTCTCCATCGAGTGTGTAGCACAGCTCTTGCTGTCAAACGAATTCATTTAGAAATGATCTAAAGCATATCAAATGTCTACAGCTGAGATAATAAATTCAGTTTAAAATAAACTCTAAAAAATATATATATATTTATGCTGTTATAGAGCAGAAGGAGAGCCTTAGGTTTAGGTTTAGGTTAGGCGGTAACTGAGGAATAGACCTCAGCTCACTTAGGCCAAAAGAGGCCCATTGTGGTACCGCATGGGCAGGTTTTATAATTCCCAACTACTTCGCTTTAGAACCAGCCTGAGGCTTTTATGAACCGTCTCAGATTCCTTAGCTTTATTGGAGCAAGGTCCGTCAGGTCTATCAGATTGTAGGCTCCCAGGTGAGAAAATCTGGTTCTACATAGGGCAGGACAAGAGCAGAGGAGGTGATGGACTGTTTCCTCCTCTTCTTCGTCTCGACAGCTTCTGCAGAAGTCGTTGAAGGGGGGCCTTAAGTCTAGCAGCATGAGAGCCAATGAGCCAGTGACCGGTTAGGGCTCTGGTTACTATAGAGCAGGAGGCTCTGTCAAGTCCGCAAAGCTCGGATGAGCGTTTTGGACAGAGGATGGGCCAGGTTTGGCGGGCTATGGAGCATGGTTGCCTAGGGTGTTGCCATCTGTTATTGGCTTGCCTTACTTATTGGAGAGCCTTACTTTTAATAGATTAGGTTAGATGGAATCGAGTCCCTCACATAGACCTAATGGTCCTCTTTTACTTTTAATAACCGCTAAAACCTTCTGCTGACATTAGCCGAGTTCATTAAATTCAATTTCAAATTAAATATTAATCTACACACATTTTCGTCTGGTATTTATCTTAAGCTCTCTCTTTAAACAAGACACATCACTCCACACTCCGCACATTCATCAGGTCGCAAAGGGCCCACACATGAAAATAATAATAATGTATCACATTAGCAGCCATGTTTGACATTTACCGTTAATACGCCGACTACCTGGCTACCTGTGCGACTTGTAGCTGTTTGCCTTAGCCACTCATATCCGTTATAACATGAAATCCATCTTACACTAAGCACACACACACACACACTCATATATGAAAATGAGTATGAAATTAACTTTGCTCCAACTCCTCAAAGCGTTGGGTACACACTCACTGCTGCCACGCCCCTCTCGTAGTTGCCCACATAATTTCATGTGGTATTTTATGCTAAATTTCTCAAATAACTTTATGATATCGTGCGCCGCGTAGTGTATCCTTGACAATTGATAAGCGAGCGTAGATAAGCGGAAAAATTGAAATAGAAAAAACGCAACAAAGGAAAACAAGAATAACAATGTGGAGGGGGAGGGGGGAATGGTGGGGGTGGGAGGAGCCCAAGTTCGCATAGGTTCTGCGAGTTTATAAATAGCAATTTAATAACGCTGAGAGCCTGCACGTGGGAATATCAAATGTGTCCGTGGGCCCACATTAGACTCTCCCGTCTGTACCTCACTCTACGAGTGTGCGAGTGTGTGTGTGAGCGTGTGTGTGTGTGATAAGTCAAAGCGTAACGCGGCATGTTACGTTAATTAATCGATAAGCCAACGCGTTAGTGGAATTGCAGGGTATATGGAAATTATAATGATGTCGTCGTTGATGTTGGCATTTGTGATTAGTGTATAGATAGATAACTAGTCGGCTAAAAAAGTATTTTGTCATAGCCAAGGCCAGTGCTATGAGCTAACCACTCCAGCAGGTGAACCACCCACCCATCCATCCATTCGCTGATAGCAGAGCGCACTTTAGTCACTCATACTAGTGCTAGCTAGTATGTGCAGCGTGTTGTCAGCGTCGCTTATCAGAATAATCGATGGTTCGTTCCACTGTCACTGGCCCTGCCCCGCCCACACACTTAGCTGCCTCTGCCACCTGAACCCCCTCCCTCCCTCCAACCTGTCTGAGCTGTCAATTTTCGTTTGTTGCTGTTTGCCTTGTGTTTTGCTAAATTAATATGAAAATGTCGTCGATCCTACAGTCGACATGGCCAAGAGCAAGGCGAAGAAGCAGAAGATTAAGCCTAAGATGACGCAGTGGAGACAGCAACAACACACAACACACAAGTCACTTGTTCAACAACAGTCAAAGTTGCAACACTCAAAAGTCAAATGTATTTAGGAAATTTCTATTGAAATATATTGAAATATATTGGATTTATCTTTGTCTATACCACACTGATAGCCGATAGCTGAAAACACACCGAAATATGCCTTGACAGTTCATTAAAATCAATTTCGAGTTTTCCTTTTGCGACAAAAGATGAAAATATTTATGAATAAATACAAGTAGAATATTATGTAAATAATATATATATTTAGAGGGAATTTTGAAGTGTATTGCAATAGCTATTTATATAGAACAAGCTCTAAGAGCTAAAGTCCATATCACTTATGTCAATTTGTGACAAACTTTCAAGACTCTTGCACTGAAAATTGTAGCATAATAATAGATTAAATTTTAAAAATATTTGCATATTTGAATATGAAGACTAAAGTTTGTATTTAACATTAAGAACTAATTGTTTTGCCTGGAAAAATGTTAAATATAGTAAATAGTAAAGGAACATCCTTTAGTACGAATAACTACAGCACTATTACTATGTTCTTTATCTACTAGAACTAAAGGAATCTTCACAGTAAGTTTCTGGTATAATTCAGTAGATTTCACTGTATGTAAACAATATCGAACTTAGCTAAAAACTTCAACACTTAATTTTCGTTTAAAACTTTAATCTATAATAGTTTGCTCAAGATCTATCTATATCTGGTTAGCATTTTCAGAAGTGCCCCTACTCAGCTGTGCAACAGTGTGTAAAAATACGCACACTCACACCACACACTCAATGCTCACGCTCTGTACTCATACTCACACTCACATTCACACTCACACTCACACTCAATACTCATAATCTCAGCTTCTGCTTAAAAAGTTAGTCATGTATGTGGCAGTTTGTTGTTGAATGTTTCTGATGCGGTTTGACAACTTCAGTCAGTGCCAGTGCCACTGTGTGATGGGGCAAGGGGCAGGCGAAGGCTTAGTGGCGGAAGGGCAGCAGGGAGTGTAGGGGGCAGTGCAGAGTACAGCATACCGTAGCACGTGACTTATAAGTCATAAGCAAGTTATGTGGCTTTGTGGCCAAAAGCAAGTTTCTGCTTGCCATGTTGCATGACAGCCAAATTGAATCAAATTGTGGCAACAACAAAAATGTATAAAACAAAACAAAACTCGCACAGATTTGAGTGTTTGCTGTGAACATTTTGTTGTTGTGTTTATTATTGTTGCCACAAGTTTATACAGTAGTAGCAGGCAGCAGCAACTGGGACCAATAAGTTTGCCAAATCAAGTTCAGCCAGTTCGTGCTTCACTTTTCATCACCTCAATTCCATCACAGCATTCAGCTCAACTTTTGTGGCACTTTCCACGTTATGTCCGTGTCCATGTCCGTCTCCGTGTCAGCAGCAGTTCCTGTTCCAATCCCCTGCCCATGACGAACCCAATTCCTTATTGCCTTTTCCTTATTTCCCCCCACAGCAAAGGCAGGTCTTTAGCAGAGTTTAAACTACGAGATATCCTGCTAACAGCTGTTAAGTATTGACAGAGCAATAACTGTTAAGTGTTAACAGAGCAATAACAGAGCAATAACAGTACTGCCATAGTAAAGGCAGGTCTTTAGCAGAGTTTAAACTAAGAGATATCCTGCTAACAGCTGTTAAGTATTGCCAGTGCAATAACTGTTACGTATTAACAGAGCAATAACAGTGCAATAACAGTGCAATAGCAGTGCGATTACATAGCCTTTATGACAGAGTATACAATTACTAGTAGATGTGGGCTGATTGGGGTCTAATGGGAGACAGACCTTTTAGAATTTTACAGTCTACAGCCTAGCTCGAAAGAGTGAACCAAAGGTTGCTTACTTTAGCAAAGTTTTTAGTTTTTATTTTAGAGTAAATCAATGTAAAAGAGTGTTCACTTACTCAAGTTTTTCTATTGGGTAATATTTGGCCGACGAGTTTTTAGATGAAGATTAATTATTTACATTTTTATAGAATTTGTATCATACTCGAAAGGGTGAGCCAATGCTAACTAAAACTATTCACACAAGCAAGCTAATTTTTTATGTAATTTATAGACTATTGAAACTCTAAAAAGAGACCTTATTTTAACAAGTGCACAGTTTATTATATATGTTATTCGAAAGAGTAAACTAATGTCAAGATTGTGTGTTTACTCTATTGAACTTTTTTGTGCAACTATTATTATATAGTTTCATTCAACACTCTAACAGCAGCGTTCACTCTTTCGAGCAGCGACAGAGTACAGCTGTTTCCGGCTAGTATAATCATATATTTATATAGGAAAAACACATGCGTTTATTCTCTTGCCTAATACTGCCTTAAAGCCCTAATAAGTCGACCCTTTTCTGTTTGCACAACGAGAGGAAAAAACCTTGCAGCACATCAAGCAAAATCATTCAAATTTACATTTCACTTCTGACTTGGAGGCAATATACTTTCTTATTCGAGGGGGTGGAGAAGGGGATAGAGAGGGGGGGAGGGTCTCAAGAGTGAAACGAATATATTTGGCGAAGCGTTGCGCATAATTTGGCTCCTTTTGCTGCTGTTTTTTCTTTTCGGCTTTTTTTCGGGTGCTTTGACAACGTATTTTGTTATATTTGTTTGCACAAATTAACGATGCTCGAGGTCTGTGTGTGTGTGTGTGTGTGTGTCCGGTCGTCTGTCTGTCCGTCTGTCTGTCCGTCTGTCTGTCCGTCAGTGTGCCTGTCACTTGCTGTATGCCTTTGTCTGTGTCTGTTAATTTAATGGGAATTCCGCAGCGGAAATGCTCGCACAAGCCGAAGGACAGGACAGGCCAGAGACAGGGCAGGGGCAGGGGTAAGGGTAAGGGTAGGGGCAATGACAGTGGGCGGGTGGTTGGGTGGTGTGTGGGCGCCCTTTGTAGGGTAGGGTAACAGCTGCCACGTGCGAAAGGTTAAAACGTTCATTGTGCTCTTAAAGGCGTTAATACATATCGTAATTGTGCTGACACTGCGCCTTAAATGCTCCTTGCCACAAAAGTGTTGCATACTTCAAGGTCAACGTATTGACACAGACAAGCGGTAGGAGTAGGAGGTGTGGCATGTAAAGGCATGCGATATGGCTGTACAATACTAAAATTGAGATTGGTTTTTCACTCGGCTAGCTTGATGTGCATGTGTGTGTGTGTGGAAGTGTGAATTATGCCTGGCATGTGAATACACACACACACACACACGCACAGTTACAGCCTGCTTACAGATGCGGGTCCCAAAGATGCTCGGCCATGGCCGCGCCCCTTAATGGCCTGCCTCAGTTTCCGCTTATTAGATTACATACAGAGCCCGAAATAGTATGCCACCTTTAATGGTGTGTGTGTGTGTGCGTGTGTGGCAAGCTGCTCACTTGTTGTGCTGCCTATAATTTGATCAAAAATTCTCTGTGTATCTGCAACTGTAATGCGTGTGTGTGTGTGTGTGTGTGGGCCATGTTTAAATAATTTTCTCAAGGTTGTACGCTCTTGAAAACTTTTCAGGTGTTACACTACATGTGTGTGTGTGTGTGTGTGTGTGTGTGTGTGAATTTGTTGCCACTAGTTTTATAGATCAAACATGCAAGTTTACCTTGAACGCAACGCGTATTTGTTCAGCAAAAGTTTTCACATTTCGTTTTCATAAAACTAATCAAAGTTTAAAGCTCTCTTTGGCACTTGTTGTTGTTGTTACTGTAGTTGAGGCTAGAGTTGTACTGCCTGTTGCACTTTGAGCCGTCTAACAGTTGCAACTGCACACTCGACTTGACACTAGCAATACACACACTCACACACACACTCTGAGGCACAATTTAACGGATGCAAAAGACAGAGCTACGCGCGCTCTCAAGCCAAAAATTGTTGTGGCGTCTGAGAAGGTTTCCCAGCAAATGTCGTTGCTGCCACAGTCGCTGCTGCTGCTGCTGCTGCTGCTGCTACTGCGGCACATGTTACCTGCGCAGGCGCACAATGAAGGCGCGCGTATAACTGTAGCATAGTTCACAGCTGCTGGCTGCGCTGCCGGCGTCGCTGCAGCGCCACACAGCTGACCGAGCCTTTTTACAACTGCTGCTGACGTAAATCAAATGCATTTTACGCCTCCTCACCCCACCCCCGCCCCCGCCCGCAGGAAAGCTCCCTGCGCAAAGCTCACTGACGTTTTTTGGCCAACGATTGCATTTTACACATTGCTCCAAAGCTCTACAGGCAGTCGAGCCAAGGAGAGCGACAGACACACAGAGAGAGAGCGACTGAGAGAGGGGCAAAGAGAGGGCGTAAGAGCGTAAGCGAGCCTTGCACACGGTCAAGGTCAATACAATTGTTGGTGCGTTATGAGTGTGTGAGTGTGTGTGAGTGGGGTGAGTGTGTGCCAGTCGAAGCTTTTGCCAAAAAGCTATGGCTAATAATATACTACTATGCGCTGCACAGGGAATTGTGTTTGAATGGCAAGAGGCAACTAAATAATTATTCTATTTAGTTAATGCGACTAAATCTAAATTAAGATTTGGCAACAACAAAGTGAATATATTTTAATTAAATTAAATAAAAAATACCTTATAATATGCGCTATAAAATAACCTTAAACATCCCCAATAAACCTTCATATAACCTTTCCCATAGTTGCTCTATAATATGCCTTATAGTATGACTTATAGAATACCCTATAATTATATCCTTTAGTACTATACATATTTTGATATTATGGGTTATTGATATTATAAAATGTATCATAGTTTTAGCTCAACACTTATTTAATAATTTTTGCCACACTTTTCATTGCCTGCAACACCAGTTCACTGGTGCCTTATAGTATACTTCATAGTATGCCCTATAATTATACCCTATAGTAAATATTTGCCTGTTATTAATATTATATAATCTATGGTAGTTTTAGCTCAACACTTATCAAAAGTTTTTGCCACACTTTTTATACACTATAATATATATTATAATATATCCTACAGTGCGTTTCATAATCATAAGACACTTTAGAATTTGTTAAAATATAATTAATAGGATTCATGCAAAACCGATTGTTAGAGGTTCTCAAAAGTCGAGGACGATATACTAAGTATATAAGAAAATTCAAATAAAATTTCCATCAAACGGTTCTTGTTTAACGGATGGGTGTCTTATGATAATGAAACACTGAAAAGTCGCATTAAAACGTCACAAAAAAAGTACAAATGAATACGCATTGTATTTGAAAAAACAGATTTCGTTTTGAAAGCTTTAATTACCCGATTTAAGATATATAGAAGTGTCTTATGATTATGAAACGCACTGTATATTATGCCCCATAGTGTATCCTTTAGTAAATATTCCTGGGTTATCGATATCACACCGTTGATCATAGTTTTAGCTCAATACTTATCACAAGTTTTTGCCACACTTTTCATTGGTTGCAACACAAGTGTACTTGTGCCTTATAGTATACCCTATAGTATACCCTATAATTATACCCTATAGTAAATATTTGTATTATTGACATTATATATTTTATCATAGTTTTAGCTCAACACTTATCAAAAGTTTTTGCCACACTTTTCATTCACTATAATATACATTATCATATATCCTATATTATGCCCCATAGTGCATCCTTTAGTAAATATTCCTGCGTTATCGATATCACACAATTCATCATAGTTTGAGCTCAACACTTATCAAAAGTTTTTGCCACACTTTTCACTGCTTGCAACACCAGTGTGGCACGCATTGCTTGCCACATGTGCGTGCCACAGGCCGTCGAGAACAATTACGAAATGATAACAAGTAGACTGAGTGCTCATCAAATTTATATGAGCCACACACACACACATACAGGTCACACTCACACTCACACACACACTCGCACACTCTCACACACCAACTGAGGAGACCCGCGGGGCAAACTAACGGTTTAATTGAAATGTTGAGCACCTAAATCATAGTCTACTTAGTTGGCGTTAGGCACCTTTTGACTCTGCCTGTGCAATTAACCTAATAGCCTGAGTACGTTTTGCTGTCGGCCACTGTTGTGGTGTCACAGGGAAGAGGGAGGGGGGGTGGGGAGGGAGGCTATCACACAGGTGTCAACGATTTGATTACGCGCACTTGCAGGCCAATGCCAATGCCAATGCCAAACAGCAAGTGTTGCAGTTGCACTGGCAACCTTGACCACGAATATTGATTTCCTGTTGTTCAGTTGTAGCAGTTCTCTTTGACTCCCTGTCGCTTGCCCACTTTGAATGTCTAACTAGCTTCCTGTGTGGACGTTAACTGTTTCTATTTAGACGCACAATTAAAAATGCGTCTATTTTTTTCTTCTCTGTTTTGTTTTGCTCTCGTTCTATACTATATCGTGTGATTGCCTCTGCCGCACTCCGCTGTGGCCTTAGAACCGCCCTCGCTGTCGTCGCTGTCGCATGGGGCGTATACGTAATGTGCAGGCTGTTTGTCCGATTTCTGTTCGCATTTGGCTTATAAATGAGCGCAGTGTGTGGAGGATGGGGGGTGGGGGGAGGTCAATAACTGTAACTGTTTAGCCGCGCAACGTGTGTGACATTTGTGTTGAATGAATGCGTGCTTCAGCCCCCCTCCCTAGCCTAGGGTATTGGCACACGAAAGCGAAACTGAAACTGAAATCGAAATCACAAATCGAACGAAACTAAACTGGTTTCCAAATTGTGTCACTGACTGCCTGCCGGGCATGAGCTTGCTCCGCCAACAACAATCACAATAAGTGCGGAAATGTATAGAGAAATAAAAGTAAAAAAAAACCAAACAATAACAACAAAAATCAATAACAATTACTTGACATTACTGCAAAAAAATAAAAATAAAAGCTAAAGAAAACAAAACGAACGAAATATAAACAAAAATAATAAAATACAAAAACCGAAGTGAATTAATAATTAAAATGCATAAAAATTATTCGCAAACTCGAAAGTCAACGCATTTTGTGGAAAATTACTGTACTACCGTTTGAGAATATGTTTACAGATTATACGATCAGTCAGATGTACTAAATATATACAGTAGTGTAGGAGAAGTAGTCGATAGACGTTTCAAAAGTCGTTTCTCGATGACAACATATGATAAATTGGTTTTCGTATTTGCATCATGCGAATTTCAAATTGCACTTTAACTCTGCTTAATTAATAATATTTGACTAATCTATGGCAGGTGTGGAGATACCCTGTAGAAAGTGTGCAACAAAATAGAACTGCTGGGTACGAATAGGTAGTCAAGACTAGTCAAGACTAGATTGTCTATACCCTGTAGAAAGTGTACAACAAAATGGAACTGCGCAGTTCGAATAGGTAGTCAAGATACCCTGTAGAAAGTATGCAACACAATGGAACTGCTGAATACGAATAGGTAGTCAATATACCCTGTAGAAAGTGTGCAACAAAATGGAACTGCTGAGTGCGAATAGGTAGTCAAGATACCCTGTAGAAAGTATACAGCAAAATGGAACTACTCAGTTCGAATAGGTAGTCAAGATACCCTGTAGAAAGTATATAACAAAATGGAACTAGATACCCTGTAGAAAGTGTGCAACAAGATAGAACTGCTGAGTACGAATAGGTAGTCAAATTACCCAGTAGAAAGTATGGATCAAAATAAAACTATTCAGTTTGTAGAGCAAGACAATCTAGTCTCAATAATAGTAAATATATATATATATATATGTTATATATACATATTTAAAATAATTAATGAAAATTCCAAAATAATTAAACTTAAATTAATAGTTTGCCTTTAAACAGTTTACTAAATTTTGCAAAATATTTCATTCAATTTCTTTACATTTTATTTAAGTGTAAATAACTAATGAAGCTCACTTCCTCCACACTTAAACATGGAATATCCTTACGAAATCTCTTGGACCATCATCCCACTAAAATATTTATATACCTGTCAATCAAGTACCACACATTGTAGTCTATAACTATACCTATACTAAGTCTTAATCAAATTATAAAATGACGTTTTGGTAACTCACCTTTTTCTTCGTGTTGAAGCCCAAGAAGGACAATTTGCGAACATTGTTCTCGCGTCCGCTGGCCGAACTGAAGCTCATGTTGGCAACGTTTTACAGTTCAAGTGTTACAATAGATCCCTGGATCCCAGGATCGTGGGTATTATGTATAGTCTATTTGATGATTTGTAGATGCCGGCACCGGCGCATTTGCACTGAGCTATGGTTGATACGATCTGGCCACTGCGATTGCTTCAAGAATCTCGGCATTCGGTGTGAGGAATTCCAGCTGTAGATCAACTGCAATACAGAGAGAGAGAGAGAGTGGAGAGTTGTTACACTTGTGCATAGTACGCAATTTCATTAATGAAAAGCCACTAAAGGGGAGCAATTACTACACACACACACACACACACGGACAGACACAACAAATTCGAGCAATAAAACTGCGAGATGCGACTCAATTAAAGTCAAATGGCAGCAACACGCACAACTCGGGAATTGCCTGAGGAGGTCGAGCACGCGACTTGTGTTTGGCTATTTTGTCACTTGATCAATTTATATATCTGGGTGTATATATATTCGAGTTGAACGTTGAACGCAACTGCGAGAGTCCATGCCGCTGATGGAGATGATGACAGCAACAGAAAATATTACTGGGGCGGCTTCCCACTGATCGTTGCTTAATGGCGACTTTAGACCCTCCGTTTCGCTTCGTAGGAATATTTATTTGTTTTTTATTATTACTTTATTATTAGTTGCATTATTAATAGCCAGAACGAAACGAACGAGACGCGACGAGTCGCTCCCTTGTGCTGGCATATTCAAACTGACAGACTGAATACGCGTACGAATACGAGTGAGTGTCGAACGAATGATGAAGGACGAGGAGTCCTTGCGTGTTTGGTAGTAAACTCAATACATAATTTAGTGGGCACCTTTTGTTGCTGTTTGTCTTAATTGAATTATCTACACGAATGCGATTGCGAAATCCAGATACGTAGGCATAGTATCTATAGGATACGACAGACAGTCCCCAAAACTGAATACGAGACGCACCCAATGACAAACGAAAGCCGTGTGAACCTGTTGCGGTCGCAATGTCGCTGATTTATGTGCTACCCAGAACCGAGTCGAACCTGCCCAGCCGAAGCCACAGCCGAATGACCACTCGTGGTGCTAATGGATGGGTCGCGAGTGTATCGAGTAACGATATCTGCCATGGACACAGACAGCAATCCGACATGAGTCTCGTGCCTTAGATACGGACTAGCTACACATACTATATATGTATTATATTTCGCCTGATTTTGTCTAAAGAAATTACCTTTTGATTATGCAAGAACAATGTGACCAGACGACGCGACTGAGGTGAGGCTTATCGCATATCGTGTGCGATAAAATTGATGAGTGTGGTTCGGGTGTTTCGAGTGATTCGGGTGGTTCGGGTGGTTCGGTTGTTTGCCTAAAGGTTTGGCCCTGGATTAAACTTGAGCTGACTAACCTTGACAGTGTGTGCGTGTGTGATTTGGCAACAGTTAATAACTAATACAGACTGGTTTGATAGATTGGGCAAACAGCAAGAAAAGCGGAAAAGCAGTTGGGGTTAGTCTTACTTACTAGTGGGAATGCAGCCTACTTATCGAACTAAGTTGGGGTATTATACTAGTCTACCAGTAGATAGCAGTCTGTCAATGCAAATTCGCTTTGTTGCATAAATTTATACAGTTATTTGCACTATATTTAGGCAGTGATTAAACATGCTTATCACCTGTGCTATTATCACACTATAGATTAAACCTCTCTGGCTATCTATAGAGCGCTAATCCAGATCATCAGCCAGACAACTTATGATTCTTCAATAGTATGCTTAAGTTTCGATCGTTCGCGTGACTCTTTGGCCTCAGCACGAAATAAATTTACACGTTTTATGTTATCGGCTAAAGAAATTAGAGTCAGCCTCAGCAAATAGTTGGGTGGGGGTGGGGGTGGTGCAGGAAGTGCCATAAAGCAGAGGTGTTATATCTTAAACCGAAAACAAATAAATTCCCCAAAGAACACACATACGATACACTGAGCACTGTATACACTGAGCAAATTAACGTGGTGATCAATTTTATGGGTTCATTAGCAGGCGCTGGCGAAAAGAAACGAAACGAAAACTGTAAATCAGAAAAGAACAATAACGGACACAAACGATCGATCGATCGTTCGAGTGTGTGACTTAATTTTGATTTAAATTGTTATTTATACACGCCTTAAGAACTGTCTGCGGGTATTTAGAACTTATCTACAGTATCGCCTTATCACAAGGGTGCTGCAACCGCAACCGCAACCGCCACACCTTAGGCGATACATCGAGATCGCTTATCGCAGTGATTCGATGTGCTTACAAATTATTTAAACAATTGACAGTAATGTATGGTATAAATTATCAACACTATTGTCTATAATGTGTCGTGTTGCCAAAATTGATTTGCCTCCACACAGCACCAAGTCATACGTCACTCGATAAGCCTGAATGCTATTTATAAAACAGTATTTCCAACTGATTATACGCTTATCAACCTGCCTGAATTCCTAGTGGAAATTCTTCATATCACGTGTTCTTCACTTATCGATGCCCAACGATAAACAACTCCAGATCTAACCAGTTCTGCAGAGTACCTCACTTCGACTCCAGCTGCCGCTCAAGAACCCAACGAACCGGTTCATAAATTGCAACAGTCAACAGCTGCCACTGCCACTGCAACTGCAACTGACATTGAACTTGAAAGAGCCAGAGAGGGTTACTCGACACACATATACATATACATATACATATACATATACATATACATATACATATACATTTACATATATATATACTACATATACATATACACACATATACTGCATAGCGTACTTCCTGTGGGCCATAAAAAAACAGCGCTCAACCCACTCGAACGTAAAAATGTCAGTTAACTTGATCTATTGTTGCACCCTCTAAAACTGAGGCATTACTTGCCGTTAATTACGGATGATGTAGCACATTCATACGAGTTCATATGGCAACTAATTTGAGTCATTAATATAAGTAAAAGCCTAAATCTTTACTCGAAACGAGGGCTGCTTGATAAGTGTTGTATAGGGTATTATATATTATGAATACTGCTTGGGCTACCCTCGCCATTTCATTAATTATGCAATAGAATTGTGGTTGACCTAGCCAAGTTGAACGTAAGTTCACTTCCACTTCGGGGGGGAACCAGTCGAACTTGGTGCAGGATTTATGAACCGTTGCACAGAGACCTGGGTTCGGAGCACTGTTACCCATATGCATTCAATAATAATGGCAATCAAACATAAAATACTTAGAAACGCTTCAACGCTCCACTGACTTCCACTGCACATGAAAACCAATTGCAAATAAAACAGCAAGAAAACAAATGTGAACTACCAGCTCTAATTGGAATACAGTAATGACCAACTGACACTGAGACACTGAGAGTCAGACTGACTGACTGACTGACTGCCAGACAGACTGACTATCCGACGAGCAACTGCTCTGACTAAGTGTGATTGCATTCGAAATCAATGTACAGTCGGAAGTCGCTTAGATAAACACAACTGACGAAATATTACGTACTACCCATATAGTAGTAATCGTCAAGTGTTTTGTTTTATACACTCATATGAATAATAATTTCTGAAAATGCTCTGTTCCACTCACTCTCTTCAGTTAGAGTTAGGGATGGAAAAGAGAGAGAGTGCAACGAACTAATGACTAATTGCTTTTTGATAAAAAATAAATAAACACAAACGCTGTACAATTCTTCTGAAGATTGCGATTACGGAGAAAAATAACCAATAAATACACGCATGTTTTTTATAAGTGCCATATCATCCTGATAACAAAGGGGAAAGACTCGATATCAATTTACATTTTGTAAAGAATACTTGCTGCATGTTTATTTATAGTATATTGGAAGAATCATTGACAATCAGTCAACTGATTGAAATAATACGCAGGTAGAAGTATCAATAACTCCATTATTTGTACTGCGATTGCTATGAAATTTTATACGTAGTTTAATCGATTAATTAATCAAGTATGTGCTAAAAACTAGAGTTGTAGCTATAAAACTGTAATAGTTACACCTTTTATATGTATTTATCTTGGAAGATATGTGTCCTTTTCTCAGTTTTTATGCGAATAACTAAGCAGAAGAACTGATTGAAATACTTCCTTTATTTATGCTGCGATTCCTATGAAATTATGTGTAGTTTAATCGATTAATAAAGCAAGTATATGCTAAAATTTAGAGTTGTATCTTCAAAACTGTGATAGTTACACCTTTTATATGAAATTATCTTGTAATTTATCTCAGTTTTTGTGCGAATAACTAAGCAGAAAAAGTGACTGAAATACCTCCGTTATTTATACTGCAATTCCTATGAAATTTTATGTGTAGTTTAATCGATCAATTAAGCAAGTATATACTAAAAAAAAAGTAGGGAAAGCTACAGTCGGACGCAAAGCTACAGTCGGACGCAACCGACAGTAGGAGACCCTGTACTTTGGTTTGCCCTGGGCGTCGATAGCATATATGAACATACTCACATACACATACACATGCACTTATACATACACACATACGCACATACACACATACACTTATACATACAAATATACGCGCAAATACAAACAATATCCAATACTCATACAGACATTCATACTCACAATCAAAAATCACGCATACGCCCTAGTGGCCGCGTACACTGTGGCTTCCCCCTTCCACCGACCAACTGCCTAGTATAGAAAATTGTTTCTCCAATATCTTCGGTGTTTATTATCCGATTGGGCTGCAACTCGCACCAAACATGCAAAGCATCCAAAGCTTTAATCGTGCAAAAAATGAATCCAGTGACTCTAAAACTGTATATACTAAGAACATTTTTGTAAATTTGAGGGGGAGGGGGATGAGATATCGAATTAAAAACATAAACTTGGCCTGCCTATGTAATACACGAACCAAACAAAAAAAAAATTACGTCTCTAGCTCTTATAGTTTCCGAGATCTCGGTGTTCATACAGACGGACGGACAGACGGACAGACAGACAGACGGACAGACGGACAGACGGACATGGCTAGATCGACTCAGCTCGCCGTCCTGATCAAGAATATATATACTTTATGGGGTCTGCCACGCCTCCTTCTGCCTGTTACACACAAATGTCATTTGCACAAACTTAATAGACCCTTTTGTACTTTTTTAAAGTACAGGGTCTAACTAGAGTTGTATCTTCAAAATCATATTAGGAAGGAAGACTTAAAATTTCTCCTTTCTGCGACTTTTTATGCGAATAACTAAGCAGTTCTATACTAATCCAAGTCTTCAAAGCGAAGGCATCAAAAGTCCTCGTAAATAAATTGCATTACATTGTTTTGCCGCAGACATAGTCGCATTCATGGGAAACTCCACCCCTGGTCTACACTCGGCCTTTGTGTGGAGAGCAGTAGTAGGAAGAGAGCACTCGCATTTGTTATTACATACTACTGGCTGGCTGGCGCATACTTGGCGATTGCAGCAGTTGCAAATTCCGTGAACCGTGCACAGGAACAATAAATACTAGTCTGAATAAAAAACGAAACAAAAACAAAAACAAAAGCAAAAAAATAAAACAAAACATGAGCTCGCCACAACTTGTGTAAACAAAATGGCAAATAACAACAACAACAACGGCAACAACACGAGTGCCACAAAGGCAACAATCAACTTTAAGCGTCATGAAACATTTTGGTTAAATATCAGGAAAGAACAAAAAACTACACACAAGTCAAGATAAACAAATTCTAGTTACCATTGTTCGGTGTGCCATCGTTTAACGTATGAGGGTCACAGCTGAATGGAGCGGGGAGTGGGGAGTGGGGAGACGGGATTTTCTGTGTGGGCGGGGGGACGCCAAATTATTGAGTCATTACTCACACCAGCATAGGTGAGGGGGGGCAAAGAGAATTATGTACATATTTACATACCGTCAAAAAGGGGGGCGTAGCAGTAACCGAAAACGAACAACAACAACAACAACAACTGCATTCACGTGTACCGAAAAGAGCTTAAAGCGCCGCCAACTTAACACTGACTGCTGATAACAAAAGTCCCTCGCACACGTTGACGTTGACGTCGACGTCGCTGTCGGCGCAAGAAGAGTACTCTTTGTTGTTGCTGTTGTTTTTGCTGTTGTTGTCATTACAATAATTTTGCATAAGACAGCGCGAGCTACAGTGCGTTTCATAATCATAAGACACTTATATATACATGTATTATATCTGGTGATTAAAGCTTAATCATCGTTTCAACAAGAACCACTTGAAACATTTTTTGAATTATTTTTTATATATTGTATATCGTCCTTGTCTTTTGAGAACCTCTACCAATCGGTTTTGCATGAATTCTGTTAATCTTCTTTGAACTAATTCTAAAGTGTCTTATGATTAAGAAACGCACTGTATGTTTACAGTGCCTTTGCCAAGTGAAACAAAATGCAAAGAGCGAAAGAAATGAAAGAAATAAATGGTGAATGGCAAGGCAAGCCGGCCGAAAACTATGCATAAAGCAGAACCAGTTTGAGTGAGCGCAAAAATACAAGGAGAGCGGCAGAGCGGGAGAGGGGGAGAGCAAAGAGGGAGCGTGGAAGTCAGGGAGTCACTGAGTCAGTCACATGCTGCAGTTATTGTGATCTTGATTTGTTTTTCTTTTGCTTTATTTTCGGGTTTCTTTTAAGATTGATTTACGTCTGTTGCTGCTCGCTTGTTTCGCCTAATATCTTACGGGGTTTATCGGCAGCAAATCATAAGGTGTTTTAAATTACTTCAACTCTAAATTGTAAGCGATATTTCATTATACTACATATGTATATATGTAAGTATAAACAGTAAGTATATAGAGTATAAACAAGACGAAAGAGTAAAGCAAAACTCCTCGTATTAGGTGTCTTTCTACAGGGTATCTGCCTGGCGACTTCTTGCAATCTGTTTACAGTTACAGTTACATACATATAAACCCTGGAATAAGAGTATAAACAAGGCGAAAGAGTAAAGCAAAACTGCTCGCATTAAGTGTCTTTCTACAGGGTATCTGCCTGGCGACTCCCTGCAATCTGTTTACAGTTACAGTTACATACATATAAACCCTGAAATAAGAGCATAAACAAGACGAAAGAGTAAAGCAAAACTCCTCGTATTAGGTGCCTTTCTACAGGGTATCTGCCTGGCGACTCCCTGCAATCTGTTTACAGTTACAGTTACATACATATAAACCCTGAAAAAAGAGTATAAACAAGACGAAAGAGTAAAGCAAAACTGCTCGCATTAAGTGTCTTTCTACAGGGTATCTGCCTGGCGACTCCCTGCAAGCTGTTTACAGTTATTTACGCCACTTTTTCGATTTGTTTCAAGTAGAAAAACATAAAATTACTCGCCTATTATTTGACACTTTTGTCTGGCGAAAGATCACTGCACGATTTTTCAGCATTTCCCAATTGTGTTTCCGAAAGAACAACAACAACATTTAAATATGGCATAAAAATAGCAGACACAACAACACCCGCAATAACACTAAAGAACACAGATCAGACTGAAGAAACGCAACATTAACTGACACACGAGTGATACCTCGTCTTTTACCTAGTTCTTCGGCTCCTCCTGCTCCTCGCTTTCGCTCTCAGAGTTGAAAATTTTCCACTGTGCGTACGTGTGTGTGTTGTGTGTTGCGCGTTGTTTGTGTGCGTGCGTGTGACACAACTTCATTGATTAGGCTCGAGTAATGGCAAACAAAGCGTTTTTCTTCTTTTTCGTTTTCTTTTTTTAAGTGAAAATCACGATGACGTTGGCGGAGGAGGACAAGGCAACGGCGGCGGCGACGGCGATGGCAGCTGCGTCACAGAATAACACAAATAAAGACACGCGTCGATAAAAAAAAAAGAACGGCAATAGACAGATGACAAAAAACGACGATCGAGCGAGATGTCGGCACCGGGAACGGGAACGGGAACGGGAACGGGAACAGTCTCGACCAATTGCGAAATAAACACACACACACACTCACAGAAGTAACAACCGCGACAACACCAATGTTTCGACTGTGGGCTATAAAAGTAGTCGGTCGGTCGGTCGGTGTGTAGTATAACTTTTTTTAATATACTTTTAATGATTTCTTGTCTACTTTTTAGGACTTTGATATCAAACACGGCGTGCGCGTCGTTAAACAAACTTGAACTTGACGCGTCTCGTCTTGGTTCGGGATTGATCGCGCTATATACGAGCTATACGGCTATACGGCTGCACGTTTCTCAGCGTAATGATTTACTGTTCCTGCGGCAGCACGTTTTTAAACAGAGAGCAATACCAACAGCAGCAGCAGCAGCAGCAACGGCATGCGAGAGCGCAGCATATACCATAACATTGGAGAGTGTTGTGCGTGTAAATACCCTGTTGGCACAGCTGTTAATGCTAACAGATGTCATGTTAATGTTAATCTTACTGTAGGATTGAAAAGTATGACATTAAAGTATTGGTAACTTATAACGATACTCTACAGTTACAATATGAATTGTGTTACTTGCAGTACTTTATTTATAATCCAATATATCCTACATGTATGTACATATATGAGCCTCTGTAAACACTGGGTATGCTAGCACAGCTGTTAATGCTAACAGATGATATGTTAATGTTATTTTAACTGTAGGATTGAATAGTATGGCATTAAAGTATTGGTAACTTATAACGATACTCTACAGTTACAATATGAATTGATTTACTTGCAGTACTTTATTTAGACTCCAATACATCCTACATATGAGCCTCTGTAAACACTGGGTATGTTGGCACAGCTGTTAATGCTAGCAGATGTTATGTTAATGTTAATTTTACTGTAGGATTGAAAAGTATGGCATACAGGAATCAACAAGTGCTTATAACAATACTCTACAGTTACAATATGAATTATTTTACTTGCAGAATTCAATATATCCTATGTAAGAGCCTCTGTAAACACTGGGTATGGTAAGACGCAACGGCTTTTGTTGAGAGCACGTGAGTGTATGCATGAGCGGCCTCTGCTGGCGAGAGCCACCCTCATTTGCTGTTTGCTGCTGATCGGCTCTCTCTCTCTCGCTCTTCGACTACTCTCTGGCGAATGCACAGGCTGCGCATGCTGGTTCAGCTTGCGTCTGTGTGTGTGTGTGTGTGTGTGTGTTTGTGGACTGCAGTCTGGAATAATCGACTGAAGGAACTGTTGCAATAGTTTCAAAGGCGAACGAACAGCTGATAGGGTAACTGCAGGTGCTACTCTCAGCGAGAGAGTGTCGAATTCGCTCATCTATTAATAACTTCACTATTAACGGTTAATAGTCCAAAAATATTCCATCAATTTGACGGCTGAGACTATGAATGGGGCTGCACATTAGGGCTATATTTGTGCAACAATTGGCAGCATGCAAATTAGCCAACAGTTGAGCTCTAATTGATTGATGAGAAAAGGTGTGAAGTTGATGCGTGCATGTGTATCTGTATCTGTGTATCTGTGACGGACCAATCAATACACATCATTTTGCCGGCGTATAAATGTGGCATTATTTCGAGTGCTGTTTGATTCCCAAACAATTTTTCAACGTTTAATTGCCTCTAACAATGTTTTCAACCACTTCTGGCTGTATGAGAGTATTATTGCTGATAAAGTGCAGCGAATAATAAACCAAGCAAGACCGTTATTTAGCAGAAACCACGAATGAACTTCATTCCAGTATACATTTTCCGATAATGTGATGACGTCAAAGCCTCCGAAAGAATCTCTTTCGCCTATTGATGTTAACAATTTGTAACAAGCTGATAATTCCGAGCAAATAGAATTCATTCAGCTGCGAAATATTTTCAGTAATTTAATTGACAAAGTTAATTTAAATTTGACATCTATTTTGATCGAACGCTAATTTGTGTGTGATAATTGGGTTTGGGAAAATTTCAGTTAATAAGTCGCCGCCGCGCCAGCTGATTAGGTAAGTACGAGCATATAACAGTTAATAAGAAGTAAAGGTTTCTGGTTATATACGCGGCGCTCTATACGCTTATTCGGCCAATTAAAATTCTATTAATTGATAAGAAAGAAGTCAATTAGTCATGCCAAAGACGGCAAGCGCTATGGCCAAGGGCTAATTAGACGACAGTTTTGCGCCAGTGTTGCCATTTCAGCAGTTTTATTGCTAGATCTAGCATTTTTCAACAATTGCTGATAACTCTCACAGACAAATGAAGAGTGCTATGTAGTTGAAACTGCCAGCACAAGTTCTATTTTTGTACTTTCAATTGATACGAAAGTTGGCCAAATAAATCTATTTGCTGTTGGAATTAAATAGTAAATATCACTTTATACATTTTTAACGACATGAAAAAGTATGCAACACTTTGCCAACTGGCCATTTTTCCAACGTTTTTGAGCGCAACAAAAAATTGCAGCCTACTTTACGGCATGTGCATAAAGTATTACTGCTGAGTTTGCTGGTTTTTTTTCATATGGGTATTGCTCGTTATTTTTAGCTATTTTTAGCCTTTTTATCTTTCAACTAGCATATTTTTAACATTTGACTGCCAAAGACGGTAAGTGCGGCGGCGCCCAAGAGCTAATTAGACGACAGTTAGTTGACGCACACACACATAAGGGTTAATTAGGTGCCCGCTTAAAAGTATGCTACAGTTTTTGCCAACAGCAGCAGCAGCCTAAAAGTGTATGCGTGTAAAAAGTGAGAGCTTAAGTTGGTTTGTTGTCGTTACTTTTTTTCTGAATTCATTCTTTTGCATTTGCCTTTGATTCGCTCTGAAGTACGACATGCAATTATGATAAGAGCCAAGGCAAAATACCAACAGCAAACAGCAGATATACTGAGGCACTCAATGCAATGAGCGCTTCTACGTGGAGTTGAGTGAAAGCTTATGGTGTGTGGTGAAAAGCTCAAGCACAGCTGCACCAAGGTTGTCCCAAGGCTGTTCGATTTGGTAGCACCAGTAGCACCAGTAGTAGCAGCTCCTGTTGCTGTTTACCATTGTTATTGTTGTTGTTGTTGTCGCGGACTTGCCACTAAAGGACTACAACTTCATTTTATCATTTGATTTACCTGCAAAACTTGTACAATGCGCACTTCCGTCGCCCGAACAGAAATTTTTCTTCGCCCAATGTTTGCCCTTTTTTCCGTCAAACGGTGATGTTGGTAGGGGGTGGAGTGGTGTGGACAGTAGGGGAGTGGGGGAGTGGCCAACGCCATTTGGTTCATCTAACTACAGTGTGCAACTATCTTTTTTCAATTTCCCCGCATGGCTGATGCTGTTGTGGCTGTTGCGAGGGGAGCCACGGGTGTTTATGGCAACCTGGCACTGTCAGCTATAGGTAGATAGCTACGCCAAGGCATCCAGAGAGAGGAGGGGTAGCAAAGGGGGGGTCAAAGTGTTACCCCGGCGAGCCCATATAAAACGGAAATGGAAGTTTTGTAAATGTTTTCTTTTGTGTTTCTTTCTAGCTCTGCTGCTGCTGTGTGTGTGCGTGTGTGTGTGTGTGTGTGTGTAGAGCAATAACAGCAAACACTAACACTTACGCAACACGACGCCTTTGAAAGATGAGCACAGTGGCAAATGCTTGAAGGGAAGACGCCATGACAATGGACTGAGCTAGGGAAATATATAGAGTAATAGAGTACAGAGAGCACAGAGAGTATATACTATACTATGGAGCCATGAGCTGGCCTGGCCCCACATGGCAGTGGCATCAGCTAAAGCCCAAGCCAAAGCCAAAGACCTGCACTTTAGTTTTTGGGTTGCAAGTGTTGCTTTTTATGGCACTTGACGCTCTGCCAAGCGGAGGCAAGCGAAGCCATTTGCTGTTTGCCATCGTTTTACAATCTTTACTATTGGATACAGGGAGGGGAAGGGGAAGGGGGGTCGTCGGTTTGGTTTAGCACCTTTGGCAGTGCAAATGTGTTGTATTTCATGCTTTGCCACACGATAAGAAATTGCTTTTTAATAGCTAGCAACAGTTATGATGCATATTGACTCGCACGTTAACTGTTAGCACTCACTGTCCATAAACACCAGCATTATCAGCTAACAAAAAAGAGAGAGAGTGGGAGCTTTGCTACGCTCAGCTGCTGTTGCTCAAAGCTTTCCCTCTCGTAGAGCTTTTATGGCTTGCCTCGGCTTGACTGTAGTATGATCGATTCTAAGGTGCTCGCTCGCTCTGTGCGTAGACTCAGTCAGTTGCTGTTGACGCTTTTGGCTAATAATAATAATACTAAAAGCAAATATGACGCCAGTGCAAAGACAGTAAAAAGATCGTAAAAAACAATTACACACACACACGAGTTTCAATCAAGGTCGAAAGAGAGTGCGTGTTGCAACTAAAGTGCCGTTAAAAAGTGCAGTCTAATGGCAGCGTGACAAGTGTAAACTCGAAAATACGCTAATTAATTACGTGCTACAAAAAAGAGCAAATAAAAAACAGTGATAAGATAAGCTACAGTGGGAGAAATCTAGCAAAAGGTGGGTTGGCATGCCATTTGCATGTCTCACTCAACAACTAGATCACTCGACTTGATTTCCTATATAGCCTAGTGTCGATTTTATAGCCAAGTTTATGCCTCAGTTGACAGCAGCAACAACAACGTTTGCAGTTACAGTTGGAGCCAGCGCTATGCATACCAAATACAGCATTTGCATATATGTATTTATGTATGTATGCGATATGTAGAGGCGCCGTGGTAAGCCTAAGCAGCTTACATGTACCAAGTGAGGCGTAGAGCATTGCTAATTGTTTTAAATAAGAATTTTGAGCAGCAGCAATATTAAGCATACGATGCGTTGCCTTAAACACAGTCAGCGCTAGCACTATGCGTCCCAGTCTAATGCCGCATTGCCATGGCAAGCGTTGAACAATAATTTTATATAACGCAAATCGAAATGAAATTTGCCGGCAATAATTATGATTTATGTGCATGCAAAATTCAATTGTTGTGTGTTTTATATATGTATATGTAGTATGGTATATTATTGATGATTTGTAGCTGATTTCCGCTCTGGCAAATAAATTGGCATAAGCCTCTCTCTGCCTATACACATAATTTGTTGCTTATTTAAAAAGGCTTTAGTTGAGGCATTATAACATATTATGTCATCAGATCATATAGCATAGCTGGCATGCCTCAAAAATAGGCTGTAAATATGCGAAGTATTTCTCAGATTACAGCCAAAAGGGGGAGGCGGGTGGGAGTGAGGGGAAACTGCGTAATTCTTATGTGCACCTATAAGATGCCTCGGTTTGTGGCTTTTGTTTATTTAAAGAATTTTCAAAGTATACGCAAATTGGCCAACATGCGTCTACACACAACAACAGCAACAACAACAACAGCAGCAGCAACAACAGTTTGCAATTATGCGGCTTGATTACGAGCTTGTCAAATTGCGTGTAGTTTTGCACGCTCTGCTGGCGAGTCGTAAACACAAAAAGTCTTTTAGAGAGTCCAGCACTATAGCCCAGAGTTATAATTAAGTAAACGTAATAATAATAATACTACCTTGAGCACACACACACACACAAATACACACTCATATACTACACACTTACTTAAATCTGCATTCATAATGCGGCTACTCACTGTATGCAAATGCACAAGTTATGATTAAGGCAATAACTATTATTATTAATACGAAGACTAAAGTTCATTCGACTAAATAAATTCGGCATGTGAATTTCCAACTGAAATGCCAAAATTTACTTAAAACTTAAAGCTTGACTTGTTGCCGAGCAATGGCAAAATCAAATTCAAATTCAACTCACAATTATTCCAACTACTACACACATATGAAAATGGTTCTTCATTATGCCTGACATCATTTGGCATTATTATTTCCATTATATTTTAGTTTTATATATAACTCTGACATCGTCTTGTCGGTAATTATGGCAATTTGACTCAAGTTTCTGCCATAAATAACTCTTCTAACTAGTTAGCACACACTTTAGTCTGCAAATCAATCATTTTAGCTAGTTGAAAATGATGAGTTGTTGGCCACAACTCAGTGAGCATAAAGGCAAGAGCTGCAGTCGAGCAGGCTATAATAAAAACTATAACAGAGTTGCCAAACGTTTGGCAACTCTTATAGTGGCAACTCCTATACTCTCTCTGGCGCTGCCAATCGTTGTAGCTGATTTATCGATATTGCGTCTATCGATTGCAGTTGCTATTGGTGTTGCCACACTGAAACGAAATTCAAAATTTAACTCTTATGTTTCTTATATTCAGCATGCATTTTTTCTGCTTTATATTCAACTATTCTTCAACTTTTCTTATTCCATAATCCATAATCCAACAGCTTGTTAACAAATTATACATCTTATGTTAGGTTCTACTCACTTTGCTTCCATGCTCTCTGCACCAACTTCAGACACTTCAAATGATTCATTGCAACTATCAATAGCATTCAAATCGCTGGACCGTACTGATTCATATTCTCAACTACTACACACTCCTCGTTGTGAATGCATTCAGCACGACTCTTTGGCCACTTGCCGCCAATCGTGGCAGTGTCTTCACTGCGTTGCTCATACGACACGTGTGACGCACATATGTATGTATGTACTGCTGCTATTGGGATTGGCAGCACTTTGACTGCGGGGTTTCAGCTACTTTTCGCATTGCCATTAAGGTGCTCATTTTCACATTTGTAAACTCCTTGTAGCTTTGTCAATAGTTGGAATGAAGGGAAATTTATGATGACAACAAACCCGTCGACGAAAACTTTCAACGGCAGCTGCAAAGATTTGCGAGCTAAAAAATGGCAACTAGAAAAAGAAATACAAAAATTCAAGTAGAAATATACATTTTTTATTTCATGAATTTGGTTGTAGTTGGTGCACACACACACACACATCCAGACAGACGGCCATGCAGTGGCATATGGCTAGCATCGCAGGAGTTGTAGCTGATTGTAGGGCACAAGGGCGTGGCGGGGCGGGTACTGGGTATCATATGATGAGTTCGGCGCTTCAGCAGCTTTCAATATTCGCACAGCTTTGAGCTTACTTTTTCCATTTCCCAGTGTCATTTTTGAAAAATTGATTTATGGCCAATACAGTGAGCGCGGGTTTGGGTTTTGAGGGGCAGCAGCGGGGGCATTCCCAAAGCGGCACAAAAACCTATCAAGTGTTCGACTTTGTTGTTGTTTACGTGTTGTGCGTGTGTGTGTGTGAGTGTGCATGCATATACAATTTAGCTGAGGCTTTGCTAGACTATTCTCTATATGGAGAACATTGACAATGTAACCCAATAGCTGAACCTGAAATAAATGAAATTGATCCGTTTTTAACTATGTGCAGCTTAAAGCTAAAATTTAACCTCTGTCAGATGAATCTTTAAGCAGAAATTGTTCGCAATTATATTGCGGTAGACACGAGTGTGTGTGTGTCAGCCAGTGTGTGAATGTGTTAGTGTGTGCTTGGCTGCAAAAGGCAAAATGAGCCGTCAATTAAAACGTATCAAGCGCACACACAGAACCAGACAGTTCAAGCAACTGATGAACCCAAACCTTACCCTATAAGAACTCAGTAATTCAATTGTATTAAGATGCGAGGAATTGGTAATGACAGACAGACATTTCAGCTGTCTTCAAATGGTGTCAATAGACAATCCCCTGATCTATTTATATAGAGACACACTCGAATCCTTTGGGATACTCTACTTATATATCCTTATATATCCAGTTTCACTAAAGACTTTCAAGGTAAAATAAAATATAAATCTAGGCTCAACTTAGTATATTATTCTTACAGGCATATTTTCCCACTGTAAATTTAGTTAATAATCTTAAATAAAACAAGAACTGTAGTCCAGTCTGTTACGTTAATCCTAAATTTGATATGATAGCCTTTTCCATCGGCTTTTCTTTTCATGCATTTTATATATAGTCAACTGTCTCTCAGTTTCTAGTGTCAAGTGACAATCTTTATAGCAATATGTAACTTAATTACCTTGCCTAAACTTAATAACTGTAGCTAGTTAGCATTTATCATTTAGTTAATTATATTTCAGCAGTTCTAGCTGCTTCATGGTCAATTCTAGCTGCTTGTAATTAATTTGCTTGCGTTTATTAGAGTTCTAGCTTAATTATAAAGCCGGGGCTATAAATATACCCTTTATGGGCTAGACGTGGGGTATAATGGCAGCAAGACCACAACATGCGCGGCGGCTCAACAGCAGCAATAATAACAACAACAAGAACAGCCGCAATATAAACACAACAGGAGCAACAACAAAAAGAAATGTTTACAAAAGCAATTGCTCATTTTTGCACATTTTCTGCATGGAAATGTTTTTCCCCTGCTCATGAATAAAACACACAATTTCCAACGCAGCCCACTACTGCCCACAGTCAAGCAGACAGGCAGACAGACAGTTTGGACAGGGCGGACGGACAGTTATGCTTGCTTCTCTGTGTTGTACAATAATTAAGCGTTGACTTGTTCAATTACCGAAAATGCAATTGCTTTTAACCACGCAATGTTGCGACGCAGCGCCCAACACTTTTTGGCCAAGAGTTGTAGCCAATTGTTGTTGTTGTTATTACTGTTGCTAGCACGGTTGCCACAGTTGGCACAATGGTGCTCAAAGTGGTATATATTTATCCTTCTTCTTATAACAAAATAATAATAAATAAAACTTTATAAAATTGACATGTTAAAATCTACTATTTTTCAATATTTTAAATTTACGTTTGAACATTAATTTATTAAGCAAAAGCTGTGTTGATATGCTTCTAATGAAATTGGTTCTTTTTTACTCATTTTGGTGCATATTTTCAATGCCAAGTGGCAACCCTGTGAGCAGGTGTTGCTGTTGTTTCTCTTGGGCAGCTTTAAGCGCATTATGTATTTAGTATTGTTATTGCTGTTGTTGCGCTTCTTCTTGTCAATTTGCATGAAATGAAAATGCAGCAAGTCTCTCTTCTCATTCCTTTCAGTTTGGCGTCGGTTTTATTTTAATGCCTCGTGTTAAAACTGTCAGCAACTGTTGGCCGCGTGTTTTAATCATGAAACAAAAACTTTTGCCAACACCTTAGCCATTCATGCCTCTTCCCTAACCTCTCTCCCCCGCTCCACGTCGGTCGCCCTTAGGTTTGGCTTTTATTGCCTTGGGTTTTGTCACGTAGCCAGGACGAGTGACTGGCAGGCGTTGCACTCATTTAGGCCAGAATTGAAATACATGGCTTAAACGAGCTGGAGGCCAGCAGCCGAGAGTTGTTAGCAAGCTGTTGCAGCTGTTGCATGCCACATCGATACGGAAATGCGCATCAGCATTGGCATCAATCGTAATGGTAATGGCTATTGTTATGCTTATGCATGAGCAACGTGACACACATGCATATAAAGTTATACACACATACATACATACATATATATCTGTTATCTGCGGCATCGATTAAGCCAGAGCTGAAGCTGTTGCTGCTGCTGCTGCTGGTGTTGCCAGAACCTGAGCTGAGCTGAGCTGAGGCACGCTTACGCTTATTTATGCGCATAATTACTTCTGCTTCAATTTACATATGCGACCAATTGAAGCAGCCAGGATTTGCGGCATATTAAAGTCTTAAAGTTGCAACATGCCACTGGCCTCAATGCAATCCACTGAATTGCCTCATTATGTTGAATAGAACAACGCACCGAAAACACACCAACTAAATAAATAAAGAAAAAATAGAGCTTTGCCACTTAACACAAAGGGACACATCCCAACACCAGAGGGGACTGCCCTAGGGGCGGCGAGGCTAGGGGGCGTGTCACTGAAATTTATGCAGCACAAAAGCCGCGTGGCAAATGTGAGTAAGCCAAACGACATAAGCAGGCATAAACAGTGCAACAGAACAGAAAGAGCCAAAGCGCCCCAGCTCTATCATTTCCCGCTCCTATCCAAATGGCCACCACTGTGGGTGTAAATTTTGTTATGCGGCCAAAGCGCCATAAAGCTAGCAGTCAGCCAACTGCCAGCGTTCCTCCCAAAGGTTTTGCTGCACTCCAACCCACCCCAGCCCACCCCACCCCCAACTCCCGCTATCTTCCTCTATTTCTATTTTTCGCTCTGGCTGTGTGTGCGTGGTGTTTTTGTTGGTGTTGTGCTGTGCTTTTGGGATGCAGCTTCGCTTCGCTTCTGTCCGTGTGCATGCGCCACTCTAATAAAATTTAATAAAAAACGTGTTTGCTCGCATAATGCATCGACAAAGCAGTATGCTTCAAGCAGATGGGCCAGCGTTTACATTTCGAAAAAGTGGGGCAACCAAAATGTAGTTAAGCTAGTAATTGATTAGCCTGTGGCATAAAGTGAGAGAGTTTAGTATTGGCAGCTTTAGCTAGAAGCCAATCTAAACACATTTCGGAGAGTTCATTTAAGGAAATTGCCAAAAATATGCGTTTAAAATAGAAGACTGTTATCAGTAACAGTCCTCTGTAACAGAACCTGACGATTTAGCAGAAACTTTTGAATCTGTTGTAGCGCTGTTAACTACGATCAATGTATCGGAATGTAACAGAGCTGTAATCGATATCGTCAGCGCAAAAAGAATGTAAACAAACCATGGGATTATTCATTGTGATTGTGTTACTATATTATTAGCTGCTTTTAAAGGTTAATTCGTGACGGCAGTTTTTCCCAGTGTACCTTTGACACCTCGGGAGCTAAACCGCAGTGTAGCTTGAGAGCTCTGTTGCCAGCATACATCAATATGTTGACTGGCTGTCAGGCTAATACGATAACCTAGTCACTCATGCGTTTTCATCTAATTTCAGCAGGCGTGGGCGTGCAGATCACCGGGGCAAGTGGCAAGTGGAGCAACTGCAGCAGAGTCGGAGATGGAGACACAGTAACACAGAGACACATTAACCACATTAGGCTGTTGCTGTCAAGAGTGCGGTGACGTGCGAGTGTTGCAATCGAAATCAACAACAGGCAATGCCATGCCACATGACACATTGCAGCAAGAGGCAGCAGACAAACGAACATCGTAGCCGGCTGTAGTTGAAGTGTGTAGTATAGCCGTCTCCATGGGCAAGTGTGTGTCCCGGCAGACGACGAGCCCGAGCCCCGCGCATCATCAATCTGTGCTGACAATTGCCTTGTCCCAGCAAGATTTGGCCCAAGCTCACAAAATATGGCAACGGTTGACAGGGAGTAATGAATATATAGCCACAACAGCGTCAACACCACCAGCAGATGAGCCGCCATTTTATTACCACATAAGCCACAACAAGGCGCAGGAGCCGGCAGAGGCTGGCGCTGTGGTTAAGCTGGAGCCAGAGACGCTGGCAGAGACAGAGACTGCGGCCGTGTTGCACATTCAGACTGTCTATAATCATTTGGATGCCCAAGTGAATGCGCAGGATATTATTGGCACGGCGCTGACAGCTTGCAACAACAACAACAACAACTATGGTAACATTAAGAACAACAACCAGTATGCCACTTGCCAGGACTTTTTGCTGCAGCAGCTGGCAGAGCATCTCACAGAGTGCCAAGTAAAAAACATAGCCCCGTTGCGATGGGATAATGGTAGCAGTAGCAACAGCAACAGCAACTTTAGCATCAGCAGCAGCTGCAGCTCAGGCGGCATTGAGCCAATAGCCTGGCGGCTGAGCGATAGCGATATCATAACGAAGTCGGTGGAGACAAGTCAGCAGCTATATAAGGTGAGTGTTGTCATAAAAGTAAAGGCATTTTCTATTAAGAGTGAATCAAAGGCTTGAGGCGCAAAACAGATTCTAGAATTCATAAGAAGTTGTCACTAATATACATAATAACACATGCAAGATAACCTCAAACCAATATCAGCAATAGAAATTACTATAAGTATATGCTGAGTTTATTATTTACATTTAAAAACTACTTAAACTCTTCACAATTTGCACTCCCTCACTTCCTCTTTATTAATTTTCATGAATTTTCAAATATTACCCGCTAAAATTCCCTGCCTATCGATAACTACACGCAACTGTTAGCTATCGGTTTGCCAGCAGTTCAGTAACTTCCCGCCAGATGGCGCTGCCAACCACCCCCGTGCAGAAACACTTGTTTTCATGGTGGTGCGCATGCTTCGAGCCGTGCTTCGGTTCGCTGGGCAAAGCATACACTTAAACGCATTTGAGAAATCGGGAAAGTGCCAGCAAGAATTTTTCAACTCAACATACACTTTTCCGTGTGCTGCTGTTTCGCAAGAAAAACCTCTGCAAATTGTTTAAGACAGAATAAAACTGATTGAAAATCGAATTGCCAAGGAGAGGCAAGAGAATCTATTGTGAAATCCATTGCATACCTCGAGGCGTAACGAGTGTGCGGTTAAATTGCGTCAGTGAAAATATAATTTTCATCACACACGAAGAAAAACTTTTCAAGGACCTTCAAAACGCAGCCGTGTGTGGGTGTTAAGTGTGAGTGTAATCGTGTGTGTATCTGCCTGCCTCAAGTGCAATTATAAATGGCGTAATTTCTGCTGCGGCTGTGGGATGAACTTAGCTGGTGGCACTGAGATTCAATTGGTGGCAACAAACGTTAAGCGATACGTGGCAAGTGGCAAGACGGCGCACGTAAGGATTTACTGCAGTGTGTTGCAGCACAGTGTTTGGAGGCTCGCCGGAACAGCGAGTGCCTCTGTAGTTCACGTGCAACATGGATGAATGCGACAACATTGTCAACGTCGTCACATTAGCCGCACACGAGGGGGCAACCGACAGCAGCAGCAACTTACAGATACAGATCGATGACAACGCGGCGCCACTAGAGCAGCTGCAGCAACAACAACAACAGCAACAACTACAACAAAGGGAACGCAGAGCAGCAGACGAGGAGGAGGGGCAGGAGGAGGAAGACGCAGCAGTTGACGCGGAAGTCGAGGCAGTTATTATGGTACACATTTTACAACAAAAGTATAAAAGTATCTGTGACAGCTCCTGTGGCTGCTGTGGCATGACTCATGCCACAGAGTAGTTAGATTTGCATACACACACACCACACACACACATGAACCTCTGCACCCACACACTTGTATTTATCTGTGTGGCAGCCTGTGCCCCATTGTGTATAACACTTATCTGTTGACCTGCTTTCGCTTTTACACACATTTTAATCTTTCAACTAAACTGCTTTTATTCTACTTTTATCCCCTCCCCCTCTCCAACCCTTTAGGGTCAAACGGAGAGCAAGAAGCACGGCGGCAAGTCGCATCGCCGTCACAATGGCAACGGCAGTCAGTCGACGCTGGAGACGGGTGGGGAGCCGCTGCACACCAAAGGCACCGCCATGTCCTTTGGCTTTCGCAAAAAGCTCAATAATACACCCAAGAAGTTCAAGAAACTAATGGACACAGCACAGCACACAGAGACAGACACAAAGGACAACAATGGCAATGCAGGTGAGTAATGGGCTCCTTTCATTTGCCACAATTTTCAGTTGGTATCTAATAACGAGCTAACATGACAACTCTCTGTCCACTCTTTCCAGCCCTTTCGCCTGTGCAGTTTGAGAAGGTGGGCGTGGCCGCCCACAAGTCTAACAACGGCGGCAATCGCACAGGTGCGGCTGGCAATCGTTTCGGCTATCGCGGCGGCATGCCACGCCCCGCCTCAGCGGGTCTAACAACGCCCAGCGGCAGTGAGGACGCCGATGAAATGGCAGCCAATGCTCAGAACAACAACAGCAGCAGCAACAACAGCAGCAGCAACAGCAACAACAACGGCAACACAACAACAACAACGACAACTGGCAATGGGCTGGTGAGCAACTGTAAGTGAGCCTGATTGATATTGATAGTACTATAGCAGTAATAGCAAATGATATATACGTATATATATTATACATTATTACATATTAATGTATATTATTATTTCTAGTATTCTTTTATATTATAATATGTATAGATTTTTATATTTTGTTTTGATAGAAATATTCTCTAAAGAGTTTGAAAGCAAATATAAATATAAATCAGAAGGTAGCTCCATAAATATAATTTTAAAAAATAAATTAGCAATTTATTATAAGAATTTTTAATTTTTATGTATATTTTATATATATATTTATAATAATATAATACTTAAATATATTTTAGTTTTTTTTAATAGTAGCAATTGCATGAATTTAAACATCTTCCACTTCCTCGATAAACAGATAATTATGTACTTTAAATTTTATATTTTAAATATTTATTATAGAGACATTTTTAATGGTATTATAGTTTAAAATATTCTGATATATTCAAATAACCATAATACATTTTTATTTATTTATTTTTATTATATAATTTTGTTTCCTTTTTTTATTATTTTATTTTGTTTTACTTGCAAACTAAATCAGCCATTCCACTCTTTCTATATATGCCACTATAAGTTACGCCAAGAGTTGCCTCTTATTCATGCCCCCTACTCCCCTCTCTCTATCACCCCCTCTACTTTTCTGCCTGCAGTGAAACGTCGCTCGAAGAGCGCACACACCGGTCGCGTCGGGGATGGGGAGCCGAAAATAGCACAGCCCAAGACGCTGACGTTCAATCTGAATCAGAACACAACCATTGAGTATCAGCGGCGTCAGTTCTTTGGCGAGATTCCGGACGAGGCGTCGTCGGCTGCCACGTCACGGCGCTACAACTACAACAATCTGGCCAACATGCACGCCAACATCATGTGAGTGGCAATTAATTACACTAATTAATTACTTACTTAATTCATTCCAACTTCTTCTTCTTCACTGCAGCGTTAGGCCCACAGCACGTGCTCCGCCGCCAAGCTTCTCCAAGTTCACGCTGCAAACGGTTAGTCTGCCACGTCCGGAGTATCCGGTGGCCATCAGTCTGACTGCCACCACGCCCACAACGCCCAGCAGCAGCAGCGTACAGTCGCCGGTGCCCACACAGCATTCCACGGGCGCCAGGGCCAAGGACACCATCAGCAGCAGCAGCAGCAGCAGCAGGCAGCATCCATTGACCTCGGTCCATGTGCAGCCCAGTCGACAGCTGGACCAGAAGAGCGTCAAGCAGTTGACCAACAATTCCACGCGTCGCGGTTTCTCCGGGAGTCGTGAGATAAGCGCCGACTCCGGCATTGCCAGCATGGACATGGCCGTTGACTCAGCAGGCAGCAGCTCCAGCGGCAGTGGCAGAGGCAGCGCCAGGGGCAGCACTTCGAGCAGTTCCAAGCGCAGTCGCAGTCGTCCACGTAATCTCCAGATGATAATGAGCGGCCGGCACACGTTCGAGGTGCGTGACATGGACGATCCGCCGTCGAGTGAGTCCAACTCCTTTGTGGAGACACTGGCGCTGCCCAAGCTGCCCACGGATAACAACCAGACCACGCCGCTGCCTCTAATCGGTCTGGTGCGCTCCAATACGGTGCTAAGTCGTGAGAGCTATGAGCGGAATAAGTCAACAGCTGGAGCAACGCTACAGACACCTGAGACGCCGGGCAAGTCCAAGGCGAGCGGCTCTGATGATAGCGAAAGCGTGGATGAGGAGAAGCTCTACCTGGACTCATCCACCTCCGAGAAGAGTGCCAAACAGCCGAGCAACAGTCAGTCCACATCGTCCATGTCGTGGCGTTGCCAGGCGGGCGAATCCCTGGCAGCCATGGACTGCAGCAGCATGAGCATCAATAGCAGCAGTGAGACCCAAGCGCCAGAGAAACCCAACGATAAGGAGGAGGACATGTCCCTGGCCCTGGATGACATGAGTCTGATCAACACGGACATGCAGTTCAGCACAATTTGTAAGTAGATTACTTTCCATTCCAGACTCAGCTAACTCTTCTCCCTCTCCACTGTAGCTTCTCTGACGGAACCCATGCCAAAGCCCGAACAGAATCCCTTGCTCAACATGCACATTGTGGACAATCGAGAGGCGCCCACCGCTCGCCCACGCTCCTTTAACAATGCGCTCAATGAATCCAAATTCGCTGAGCTGGCGATGGCCACTAGCCACTGTCAGCTGCTGGATGATGAGACCTCGCCCACGGACAGCCTGGTCAGCAGCACCGAGGAGTCCGAGGAGGCGGCTGGTAAGCTCAAGAAGCACAAACTCAATGCGGAGCTGCAGCAGAAGGACAGCGTTGATGTGGACATCGATGATATATCGCCGGTGCTGGAACTGGAACTGGATCCAGGCAGTCGCAGTCCACTCTCGCCGGGCACACCCACGCATGCCTCACAATCGCTCTCCCTTGGCTCCGATTGTGGCAATCTGATTGATGACGAGATTGCCGATCAGCCGGCACTGCTGTGCAACAGTGAGGCCCAGGAGGTGCCCACAGACACGCCCACACTGATGGAGACGCACACGCACACCAACACGGGATCGCAGCGTTCGCTCAAGAGTCTCTCCAAGGCACGCACAGCCCTGCAGCAGGCCATAGAGCTCAGCCTGCGGACACCGATATCAGTGCAACGCGCTGTACTGGAGAGTGCCGAATCCCTGGACACGCTGTCGCCCTGCGAGTCCATTTGCTCCGATGATCTCATGATGGACTTTGACATGAACAGCAGTGTGGACTCCATAGATCGTACTGCATCCATGCGCAGTCGCAGTGGCTCGGATCTGCACAAGCTGGGCATCGAAATGGATGCCGATCAGGCCGAGACCGAGGCAGAGCTACTCTCCCAGCTGGAGTGCCAAGGCAATGATGTCATGAAGGAGCTGAATACCCTCTTGCGTGTCCGCATGCAGCGTAGTGCAGCCAGTCCCAGGGAGCGCATCAGGTGAGTCCCATTGCCATTACTATTGCCCCAAAAAACTAATTGAAATTGGCTTTCGGGCGCAGAGCCAAAAAAGCGATTCCTAAATGTGCATCAAATGGACTTTTCCTTTGATTTGATTTTTATTAAGTCCCCTGGCATTTGGCCAACTGCCCTGCCCAGCTCCATCTCAATTACGATTACCATTTCCATTTCCATCTTCAACTGCAGCTGCATGGGCATTGGCATCGGCATCGGCATCGGCATCTGTGTCTCTAGCCGAGGCACCACTCCCTGCCACTTGAAAGTAATACTACTTTTGCCTAATCAATCAGTGCCCACTATCTTCACCCGTTCTCTTCTTCTTCTCTTCTTATGCCTTGCACCGGCCGGCATACATTTTAACACTAGAAAGCCTTTGAGATTATTGCGCAAACTGCAGAGGAAAACTCATTAAAGTTTTTTTCGAAACAGAACTTTGGTCTAGGCATATTTTGGGTATTTTTTCTAATCAAACTACACTGTGAAAAATGTTGCTTTCATTTGAGTCTATTTTAAATTAATTGTTATTTATTTTTGCTATATTAAATAGGAGTTCTTGTTGGCTCTTTTATTATTTTGCTTGCACTTGATTAGCCATTTATTTATTATTATTTTTATAGTGTATTTAATTTTTATTTACTTATATTAGAATTTATATTTAATCAATTATTAATAATTTTTACTATATTAAATAAGAATTCTTTTAGGCTCTCTTTATTCTCTTACTATTTTGTTTGAATTTGTCTAGCTATTTATTTATTATTATTTTTATAGTGCATTTAATTTTTATTTACTTATATTAGAATTTATATTTAATCAATCATTAATAATTTTTACTATATTAAATAAGAATTCTTTTAGGCTCTCTTATTACAATTGAATGTTTGAATTTGTCTCGCTATTTATTTATTATTTTTACAGTGTATTTAATTTTTATTCCCTTTTATTTGAGTTTATAGTTAATCAATTATTTTTAATTTTCTCTATATTAAACAAAAACTCTTTTTGGCTCTTCTATTATTTTGCTTGAACTTGATTAGCCGTTTATTTATTATTATTACAGTGTATTTAATTTTTATTTATTTTTATTTGAGTTTATAGTCAATCAATTAGTATTAATTTTTACTATATTCAATAAGAATTCTTTTTGGCTCTCCTATTACTATTTGGCTTGAATTTGTCTAGCTAATTATTTATTATTTTTACAGTGTATTTATTTTTCTATTTACTTTCATTTGAGCTTATCGGTCATCAATTATTATTAATTTTTACAATATTTAATACGAGTTTTTTTTTTCATTCTTTTATTATTTTTACAGTGTATATTTTATTCAATTATTTAACTACTTTAGTTTTTACTTTGTTTTAATTTTCCACACTTTTTTTTCAACTGAATTTCCTCTCGACTTCGTAATCGTTTTCTTGGCTCACACCTTTTGGCATTTTGGCCGCTTAACCTTGGCAATTTGTTAGCGATTTTGGTATCGCACGCCCTGCATGGAAAATTGAAATTAGCCCAAAATAAGACAGACAGCATGGGGACAGGTTGAAATTGCTAGAGTTGAGTGCAAGTTGTACTTATTTTAGCGGTAGTATTAGCCATTTATTGTGGTGGTTGTTGTTGTAGCGATTTTAGCCGAAAAGGTCGTCCCATTCGTCGTTTTGTAGGCAACAAGAAATTCCCACTGCCCGTTGCCAATTGCCATGCTCAATTGCAATGTTTAAGCGCCTGCTACCACGAAATGTTGTTAAAAGGGGAGTGGGGGGGGGGGGCGAGTGGAGAGTGGGGAGAGAGTGTGTAGCTAGAGCAGGCAGCACATTCTGGCTATAGCTAAAGCCAACGGCACTTGGCATTTGGCTGGTCGGGACTAGTCTGGCTCGGCTCGGGTTGGCTTGGCTTGGCTTGGCTTTGGCTTGGCCTGGCCAAATCGTGTTCGTAGTTAAGATAACATTTTGACTTTGCACTGAGACTTGATGGCGAGTGCCGCATTCTTTTGTCATGGCAACTACAGCAACAACAACAACAACAACAACCGGCACGACCGACAACAACAACAACAAAAAGCCGTTTCTTGTTGCAGCCAAAGTTTGTTGTTGTCGCATTTTTTATTGCAAAGGAAAAATCAATTGTCTGCCTCCATGTGAACCTGTTCCATCCACACTGGAAAAACAGCAACAACAACAACCGAAAATAATATAACTGCAAAATGCCGCTGGGGCAGAGGCAGGGGCAGGCTTTGACTTAGACCAAGTCGTGGATACGCATGCGCCTGGCGATTGCCTTTCATTATGCACTGGCAATATTGGTGAATGTCCCCATAAATTCATTCCCAGAAACTGTCGAAGCAACAGCAACAATGGCAACAATCACATCCCACGGTCAGCTGTGGCCAAATCTTGAAAAATCTTTTAATCGTTTGAAAAACCATAATTCATATGCAAAACATATGGCGGCCCCAGAGCTTGTGCATTAACCTTGGGCCAAAGAGCACAGTCCCACAGTCCCATGACTCACTAAGAGACAGACAGGCAGACAGAGAGACAGACAGACAGACAGACAGACAGACAGACGACAGCCTACTCAGCTGGCAAAAAAGTGCTGAGTAAGCTTTTGCCAATCGACTGGGAATTGCAGTGTCTGCCAGTCAGTGCATTGATCGTCTTCTGCCCGCTCAATATTATGACTGCAGCTCAATGCATTGCTTATCTCCACAGTAGTCCAGAAAGCTTTCTTTTCTAACGGCAATGCCACACACAAAGCTTCCATACTACAAAAGCAACAACAGCAGCAACAGCAGCAGCAGCAACTACTGTTCATTCCAACAACGAAACATTCTTAGCGCAAATTGTTGTTGTGACTGGAACGTTTTGGAATTGAAACTATGGTTACGCTCGGTATGCGAACAGTGGTACAACAGTAATAAAACAGAGCGTGAATTAGTTGAGCGAAAATGAGTAAAAAGAAAATGAATAACAGAATAAAGAACAGATCATTATAATTACATTTTGGAAACATATAAATAATAATAAATGATGAATATTGAACATAAAAAATAACAGTTAAGTTCATTCATAAGTATTCAGGCCTGTTCCCATTGTCGAATTCGTTCAATCGAATTACGTTTTGAAAAAATGGCGTTCCCAAATTAGATGTATCGTTTTCAAGAGCTGAAAATGTTTATTGTACTTACACTCGTAGCTAATCTATTCCGAAATGGATCAAATATGAAGCTAATCGAAAACGAGGAATTAAAATTTGGAACCCCATTATTTTCAACAAGTAAACCGATTGAAGGAATTCGAAAAAAGGAACAGGCCTGATTATAAGATTTCCCTTTATTTTGTTTAAATTCCGTTTAATTAGTTATGACATATGCAACTCATTTCACTTCACAACTTTATTTTTATTCACATGCCTTTTTTATGTGTTAAGCATTGACCCACTGTGCGCACTGTGCTGTTCCATTGCCGCACTGTAGCAGCCTTGGCAGTCGTTAACAACTCCAACTTCAGTATTAAACAAGATCTCAAAGCATTCGGTTCGTGCGATACGTGTGGTTGGCTTTCGGGTTGCGTGGGTAATTCTGCAAACAAATGAATGATTTCCATGTGCCTGAGATCAAAGAATCGTCATCTCATAATCTCAATGAGCTCAAAGTAATATTATTATTGTTGTTCGCTTAGCTGCGTGGGAGTTGCCTAACCCCAGAGCCAAGTTAATTGTTCAGTTTGTTAATAGACAAAACCTCCAAAAATAAAGTAAACCAAAATTAAAAAAAAGCTAAAGCCAGTGACCGAATAGTGTCTGCCCTCCCTCTGCCTCATCGATACGCACTGTTGCCTTTTTCATGCCACAAATAAAACAGCAACTGCAACAACAACAGGAGGCGGGCAGAGTGTATAATAAAGACGCGCCGCAGGCACAAGTGTCAATGCTTTTTGTGTGAATTTTGTGCAGAAAAAAAAACAATAACAAACCCATTCCAAATAAAACAAACTGCGGGCTGGCAACTGGTTTGGTCAAAAGTGAGTAACAGAAAAATGTTGAAACAAATGCCGAAATGAGAAAAGGCAAAACTATGCTGAAAATGATAATGGCAACGAAAGAAAAGCTCAAACCACAGACTCAAGCTGACTATATACATATATAGTATATATCGGTAGCTCTGTCTGTCTCCCCCCTCCCTAAAGTGGGTGCCGATTTCCGGTAGACCGCAAAAACCCTTTTGCACTTGCGTCATTCGATATGGCCACAGGGATCGGAGCACAATAGAGGAAAACACTGAGGCCAGCTCAACGGAAAAGTGTGTCACATGCAAATGCAATATCAGTGGAATTTGATGCCCATTAACGTAACAATTACGACTAAAAAACACATAAAAAATAAAAGCTAAAGCAGAAAAGAAAAACTGAAAAAATATGCATATAATCAGCTGCAAGAAAACCGAGCTCCATTTATGGTTGACGCTTCAAGTTCAGTCTCAGTTGCAGTCGCAGTCGCGGTGGCAGTTGCCTTTTGTGGCATGCCAGGGCCGTGAGCTGTTGACGTTCTTTGGTTGTCTGAAACTGGAGTCTAAGTGCGAGTACTTAGAGATTGCAGACAGAGACCAGTCGGGGCGACTCTCCATCTCTCCATGCATAATTCAACAGTGCGGTGACCACAGCATACCAGAGACTGCAAATACAGCTGAAGCTGAAGCTATAGATACAGATACAGATACATACGTGTGTGTAGCTACTACCTAGCTACCTACGTGTCTGTCTGTCCGTCTGTCTGTGTCTGACTGGCGCTCTGTCTACCTGGCAGCCATCGTTGATCATCGTCAGCTTTGGCTCAGACAAAACTTGCCACAAGATGCTCTCGCTTATGAGATACAAGATACATACCAAACAACACACCGGATTCGGATTCTCAGCTCAAGATTTGCCCCCCTTCCCCGCACTGATGCTGCCCCATCTCTCGCACTGTGAGAATGTTGTGTTTGCCTTTTTTTATCTCGTGTGTTTATTACCATTACACTCTGTCCGGTCGACGGTGTCTAATGAAGCGCCCTTTGCTCCGTTTTTTATTTTCCTACGAGCGCTGTTTTTTATCAACTTTTCTTGGTCGCACTTCCGTGGCTGTGACAAATGACATTCACCATACAAATTGATAAGTGCCGTTAGGCCGTAGTTGTTGCAACGCCTCTGCCTCTGCCTCTGCCTCTGCTGATTGTGCCGCTGATTGCTTGTCATCACTGTCGCTTGCCGGCTAACAGTTAACAGCCAGTTGCAACTGCCACACGGGGGCAACACATGCCGTTGGCAGTGGCCCATGGCCCGCGTCTATGAGTGTGTGTGTGTGTGTGTGTGTGTGTGGAGCCACAACAAATGGGCCTCAGTTAAATCGCCATAAATAGTGTATATGATGTGCTATATACAGCTATGCATACCTGCTACTATTTGGAGCTGTTGTGGCAATACCAACTCCATTAGCTGCAATCACGTACATTTTGTCGTTAGACTACACACACACATACCCACACACATTCCCATATCTTACACACTGTGTGTGTGTGTGTGTTGTTTTTTATAGTATCTCTGAAATATCCGGTGCAGTTGGCTGTTGTGCCAAGTGCTCTGCATTGTTTTGGTTTCCAGTTCATTTCTGCATTTTAAGCACATACTCTGCATTATTTACACACTTACACAGTACACACAATACGATCCAACTACCGTGCGAATTATACTGGTCTCAGTCGCTAGTTTGTTTGCCAAATCTGCATATGATAGCTCAGCAAACTGAAAGTACTTCTTTCAAACTGTGTTGGATATACACTCGAGTCGGCTATAATACCATGTCAAGATTTCAACTCAGATAGTAACTGCTGAAAGTAGGGTCTAGTGTTACGAAAATTGAGTAAATAATAGGATGGAGAATAATATAGAATTGACTATATAAACAGAATATTGTTTGATACTGTATATAGATATAGATCGAGCAGAGGTTATATACATTTATGTAAATCTATAAATTTGTAGGGGAGCACTAAGCTCCCCCTCTTGATATAGCTATATCATAGACCTAATATTATCTACTATAGGAGCATATAATTGGGAATGTAATGCGAATGTATATATATAAATTTAACTAAAATATATACTTGATAAAATTGTTAACTAACATTCTGCAGGTTTTCTAGTAATTTCAAAAAAAATTTACCTCCAAAGTCTCCCTTAGGGGAAGCCTATAAATTTAAATAGAATAGAGTCTCCTGTAGGCTTCCTTTGGGAATGTACATTTGTATGTATATAAATTTAAATAAAATGTTACAAAATTATGCCTCTGAAATTATATTAGCTAGACATCAAGCAACACAGTATATTTTACTCATAATTATATCATGATATACATAGGTATATATGAGTATATGCTAAAGTAGTAAAACTAGCTGATCTTCCAATATAGTATCAACACTTATACATATTAATACGAGTATTTTGATAATCCATTGGATCTGTTCCACTAGTAATTAATCAAGTTAAGCTTATGTTTTCCTCAGCTCTAACTTCCGTCAGTCTCTATACTTAGTTCCACTGCTCCATTTACACTAAAAGTAGTTGAGCCAATTAATACTATATTTATCTACTCATTAAAATGCCTAATATCGATTGTTGTTCTTAGCCCAGAACTCTTGAGCTCTTAATGCCAGAGTTCGCTGACCCAAAAGTGTGTTTATTACACTGTAATTTCTGTTCTCTTTTTGCTCTCTGTTGTGGTTGCTGTAATTCAAAAACCATTAAGTTAATAATAATAATAATAATAATCATAATAATAATAATATTTTCGCCAGCTTTAAGTTTTGAGTTGTGCCAGTTTGTGTTTTTCTTTCTTGAGCAATTACGTAGCACTTTTGCTTTTTGTTTAGCTATTTATGAATTTTTTGAAGCCAAAAAACTAATTAAGTTTCCTTCAAGTGGAGAGCCATGTGAAAGTCAAATGAAATGCAGGCAATTTGTTACTGTTTCTGTTTCTGTTTTTGTTTATTGTTTATTTCAATATTGCTGTAGAGGTAGTCTCTCGGGTTGCTTAGCGTGCCAATTGGCCATAAGAGTTGAGTTACGGCCATTTGGCTGGGATGCGACCTGGAACCGACAGCTCCGATTATGCCCCGATGTGGAGCTTGAAGAGTGTCTATAACCTTTTTGTAGTAAGTGGTTTTGTTGTTAGTGTTTATTGAATATTTATTGAGTTGATTTGCTTGGCATTTGCAACGGTTTGTATAAATTATGCCGTGAAATATTCAACACACAGCGTGCGCATGTGTAAGACATGTAATCTGCTCCTCACTCCCCTCCCTCCCTCGCCACACTCCCCACTACATGTGCAACACGCAACAGTTGACTTTCACCAACAGCAGCAGCAGCAGCAACACATTGCCATGGTGTTGTGGCTTTGCTTCCACCACGTAACCGACTGCAGCTTCTCAGGCTGACAATTAATTGCCCATTGCCCCACTGTGCAGCCCTAATCAATGGATGCCATTTTACTTTCATTGTGTTACACTTAATGAAAGCGCGTTGTTTGCCTAAGTAATTGAAAATGCCGCCAACCACTCCGCCGTCCACTCTCCACTCTGCGTGAGTCTCCACTCTCCGACAAGTCTCCACTCAGCTGTTCAGGCAGTGCGCAGGTGCCGATTGTGTCATCCTGAGCAAGGAAAAAGTAAACTAATCAAACGGAATTGTAAATCGAATGCAGGAAGTGGCAAGTGGCACATTCGCTGCTGCTGCAGCATCTCCGAGTGGTGTGCGTCGTGTGCGCACGGATCTCAAGACATCAGAGAATAGATTCCTCACCGGACAGCAGACTCGCATACGCTGCACCTCGCCCATGGGCATCAAGCAGCTGAGCTGCAGCCCACACGCCCACAGCCTGAGTCACCACTACCACTATGTGTCTAGCTTTGTGCCCTGCAGCAGTGCGCCCACAGCGAATGCCACATATCTCAGGTGTCCATGCCAGGTTGCCAGTTGCCACAACACTCAACTAATTCTTTATTTCTCTTTTTTCTTGCAGCGCCAAGCTGCCCGCACGTGCCACACGCCTGCTGAATCGCACGCGGCTGCAGGACCAACAGCAACAGCTGCAGCTCACGGGCAACGACTCGGACAACAGTCTGCGGTCCACGCACAGTGGCGCCTCAGGACGCAAGCGAAGCACTGCCGCCTCGCGTGCCTCCACCGCCTCCTCCACATCGAGTCTGCAGCGACGTCAGCAGCAGCATCTGTCTGCAACGGCGTCCGGCACGAGGCGTGTCACGGGTCAGGGCAGCAACACGGAGCTGCATAGCTCATCGGACGATCTGATGTTGTATGACAAGTCCTTCAGGAATGCCATGATTCAGGATGTGCTGCAGTTCAAGAAGCAGCTGCTGCGCCTTCGCCGCATACTACAGGAGGTAATGGGTCTACTGCCGCATCATTACTCAGCGTTTTTTCAGTTTTTCTTTTCTTTTTTCACTTGCCATTTTTCCTGCGCACTTGCCACATGCCACGCACACACTCACAAACCAATACTCACATACTCATCTCGTCATAGGAAGCTGATTTTGATTTGAAGCGGGTAGGTTTATGTTGTTTTCTCTTCTCTTAGTTCCCCCGTCAATCAGTGTGAAAAGCGCTTTTCATTCATGTCAATTTTCCTTTGGTTTTCCGCTTGCAGACGGAGACCCTGAATCCGTTCGAGAACGACAATGTGCAGCTTTTTGCTGCCTGCGGCTTGGATAGCAAACAATTGAATGACATCGACTTGGCCAGCTTGACATCATCGACCACGGAGGATCCATTGCAGGAACTAACGGATCTACGTAGACAGGTGGTTTACCTTCAGGTATTTGCACGTTCTATGCATTGCGTTTTGCTCGTTAGTCCACAAGAAATTTGAACCAACTCATCATAACTCAGTCTGAGAGTGCTCAACTCCAACTTTTTCTCGCTTTCTTATCGATATATACGAAGCAGACACCTGCCACAGGAACAGTTTTAACAGTTATCTTACATATCAATACTCCCACTACTATTGCTGTTGTTTAATCTCTTATGAATACTCGTATATACTCAATACTATAGCATGTGAATACTACAACAACAGGCAGACACATATACATACTCTATATTTATGCTTAATTTTATATCGTATACTGTGTATGTATATAGACATAGCTTTAGCTTGTTTTGATATGAAAATTGGTTCTCCAACTTGCACTTATCTCTACTATATAGAACACAAGACACAAAGCCATACCAAAACTTTAGCTGTTGTTTGTGAATATTATGCTCTTAAAGCCCCGTTTCCATTGAGGTCGTAAGACCAAAATTGAGACTTTTTGCTTGAGACCGGTCTCAAGCCCATACAAAATCTTGTCAGTTGCGTTTGAATTTGGGACTAGTCGTGAGAGCTACGACCAAAAAATCCAGAGTGTTGTAAAACGATTTTCTGCCAAAAATGTGGCAGCATTGTGAAATTTCCCCGCATTTTATCGAAATTCAACTCTGTTACAGTTAAAAAAATGTAAACAAACGAAAAAAATTCGTAAACAATAAGTTTATTTGTTTATTATTTATTATATTTAATTTTTTTATCATTATAATTGATTTGTTTGTATTTTATATTATTTCAGTGGACAATACATATTTTTAATAAATGACACAATTTGTTATTTTATGCTTCCATATAGTTCTTGGCATTAACTCAGCTTTGAAAACTGCAAAAACTTTGGCCATTTGTTCTAAATGGCTTTTATGAGCATATTCCATACTCGGTGCCTCTTCGATACACTCCAGTTCGCTTATGTCCACCATTATCTGGGACTAAGCAATTAAATCAATATTTATTTTCTCCATTTCATTATCAAAATCTTTTAATTTATTCTGTAAGTCACAAATCAAATCAAATGTAAACAAAAAAACAGCTGATTTCGACTTGCGACTTACGACCGTTTGTTCAATGGAAACACCTAAAAGGTCGTAGCCCCAAAAAAAGTCGTAAGACCGCTGTGGAAATTGGGTATAACTCCGACATCAGAACTGTGCTGTGTTCAAAGTTCGCGCGCTATCTGCCATCTGGCAACTCTAAACAAACACCAATGTTGCCAGACTGCAATTTGGCAAGGCCATCAGTTCAAATTGATTTTCCGTCAGAGTTAAGAGCATAATTTTGTCTTAACGTGTATTTCTGCAAGTTTTTCTGTTTTACTTTTATCGTGTTAAGTTTTTGGAAACTCTCTGGCTTAGTTTGTAAACATGAATAGCTGAATATTTAGTGGCCTTTATGCAACATTGCTCGCAGACAAAGGCAAGCACACTAACAATTATTGTTGTCCATGTATAACCAGGGTCAAGTCGATGATCGTGATCGCACCATACGCCTGCAGCGTGATCTCATCGAGCAGCTGGAGGCTGAGAAGCGACAGGCCAGTGGCGATCGAGTGGCCAACAAGGAGTGCATCAGCATGGCCACCCAAACGGAAAGGGTACGTCTGTTTGTTGGAGATTGGAAATCATCCACACATACATTTATTTATATATATATACCACATCATTTTCATCTCTCTGTGTTGTGCACAACATATTGACTAACCGAAAGCTATCAACAATTCCAATTCCACTTTCACAGACACGACCACTTGCCATTGGTGCGGAGGGTTTGTCCAGGTAGGCAGACATTGATATACTTTTTCCAATTCAATTCCATTCGTTATAATTTATTGTTTATTTTTGTTTATTATATCTAATAACAAAACGTATACAAAATGCTGTCAGTGGTTGTTGCTGTTGCTGTGGCTGTTGCAAGCAGAGTTGCCACTGGCAGCTGAGCTTCATGCGCCGCTGACTTGTACTTGTGGCATGCCTCACTCTCTTTGTCTGCGCCTCGCATGCAAATCCGCGGGCCACTTGACGTTAATGGCTGCAAATTGTAATAGCAAGCGGCCTAATTGGGCCAACAACAGCCGCATTCAACAAGTAGCTGCCACAGCAGCAACAATTGCAACTGCAACTGTAACAGCAGCAGCAGCAGCTGTAGCTGTAGCTATAGCTAAAGCTATAACTGTGGCCGCATTGTATTATACTCGTACTCATTACCTAACTGCTCGTATCTTTAACAATTGATTAACCACTTTACCACTCACACACTCACACACACACACACATGCTGCCTCCTTCCTCCTATACCTATAATAGACTACAATTTGGGGAGCAACAGGTACTATTTTGTGATTTCATATTAGCCATTATAGTGCTGTGCGCGATCAATTTACTTTGCATACTACACCTAAGCTATAACTGTTTCGAAAACTGTAATCACTGCACCTGAATTTGGCCAAAAAAGAAAAGAAACTACTAACTAATAGCATTAACAGTATTGCATACTAAACAGAAAGTATACTATTACTAATAAGTTGTAACCTAAGTATGTAACTAGTCGTAAGCATTCGAATTGTTGCCTGACACTTAACACTGTTTGTGAACTACTTTAATTGCATGCGGCAATTAATTAGAATCTCCAGGTAAACCTAAATAACTAACCACTAACAGGGCACCATTTCGCAGGTCGCTGCTAAAGTTAACAGAGGGTTAACAGACACTAATTCGTGTTAATTTTCGCATTCATTAACTCAATTAACCGATGTATATACGACAAATTTGATAGAAACATTAACAAATGATTTAAATACGATAAAATTGATAAATTCACTCAATTATTTAAAATATCTGTAGTTCAAAAGTAACTGCCAATTTAAATTCCAGTGCTGCTAATTGGTAGCTCTTGAAAGTTTTATTCAACTCTGGCAACTCCTTAATTATAGTGCTGCCAGCCTTCAGTTTACATTTTTCATAATTCGGCATAAAAAGTAATTAGTAATTATAATAAAAGAAAAGCTGGCATGCAAATAATCTAAATTTAACTGAATAAATTGCGAAAATGAGACCAACGTAAAGAAAGTGGCTTAACCAGCAGACACTGGAAATGGCGCCTAAAAGTAGTCACCATAAAAAATGAGTATAAAAAAATCAAAGCCCACTTAAACGTAGCATGAGCACTGTGTACTTAAATGAAGTGTTATGTTCTATACTAATCCAACTATATCTCTACCCACAGAAGTAAGCCCGAATATACCAGTTATACGACGCACTTTCCGACGCTGCACTTGCATTGCAACGATTCCACGCTGGCTGCCACAACCATAATACGGCATGAGCAGCAGCCGCAGCAGACTTGCAATGGCCACAGCAACAACAACAACAACATCAACCAGAGTAACAATAACTTGAACAACAATCATAATAATGCAAATTGTCGTGCCCTGAGCCAGACACGTCGTCACACTATCATTTCCACCACGCTGACTAATTACAATCAGCAGTTGGCGGCAGCCGCTTATCCGCGTCGCTCCTCCATCGATTGGGATGCCACAGAGAGTGGCAGTTCGATCACGCCTACACCCACGCCCACACCAGCCGCCCACAAGCCCGTGCGCATAACGCTTATAGGCGAGCCGTTGCCACTGCCCCATGGTGGCTGCCACAAGGCGCAACAGAATGGTGTGAAGCGCAGCTACCTTAATGGTGGCAGCAGCAGCAGTAGTAGCAGTAGCAGCAATGGTCAGGGCACGCATCATTATCAGCCGTTATATAACAGCAACAAGATGACAAACCCAACCGTAACTATAGTCTGACTTTAGATACTACAACAAGAATAACCAATGCCCGCAGATGCCCCCAGATACCCAGTCTTACTCCAGCAGCAGCAACAATGGCGCACAATTGTTATGCAGGCGCTTAAGTAATAAGTATCTAAAATTCGTATAAATAAATAGACATCAGTTTAATATATATATACTACATAATATTCTAGCATATGAATGTACTCTCAAATCGTTTACAGTCTTACCAAAACCAGTGGAATATTTAAGATAGAAAACTCTCCTAACTTACGTAAGAGATTTAATGAATAGCAATGCAATTAATGCAAGATACTTTTAGTAATGATATTGTCACAGCTTGAATTCATTTCAATTATTGTTAATTATGTTATTTAATTTTTAGCCTAAGCTTTAGTGTCTTCTATTAAGTTCCATACTTGTATTATAGCCTACGATCCATCTTATCTAAATGATGCTACATTAGAGTATAGAAAGTAAGCTATAATATTATTTTTTTCTCCAAGAGCACAATGTAAACCTAATAATCAATTATAATTAATGTACTTAATTAATCAATATACTATTATAAACAATGCTAAGCTTATTAAAGAGTTATAGCTGTATGCTATTTATCTATATATAGAAGAGATGTGAATGTGTTTTCTTACCACTTTTGCCAGCTGCTTTGTTGACAGCTCTGGAGTGGATCTCTTGCTGCAGCTCAACCGCAAGATACACCAATTGACATATGTAATTCACCTTAAAAACCGGACTCAGCTCAGACTCAGCTCAAACTCTGACGCAAAACTTGATTTGTCTGGCGTGCAGTGCTCTCAGTATGGGATGTGCAATCAAACTGGAATGTTGTTCATAACTTGGCCGATACTCTGGCTCATCAGCTGGAGCATTCCTCAGAGCAATGCTCAGATATGTGAGGCGCAGGGCTGGCACAGCTTCGAGTGCCGCGAATTAAGTAGCCTGCAGGAGCTAATCAATGTTAAGGCATTCCCCACCGACAACTGGCACAGGCTGAGCATACATAACGAGGAGAAGCAACTGGTCATTGGCACAGCTCCCAGTGCACAGAGCTTGGCCAGTCTTATGGAACTAGATGTATCACATGTACAGCACCGCCTAGAGCTGCATAGACGCGGCTTTTCCATACTGCCCCGTCTCCAGCGGCTCAACATCAGTGGCTGTGCTCTGGAAGAACTACTGGATACACACTTTGCCACTGACTCGGAGCTGCAGCTACTCGATGCGAGCCACAATCAACTCGGAGCTCTGACTAAGGATGTCTTTAACAAGCTGCGCAAATTGGTTTATGCAAATTTGACATACAATGCGTTGACTCAACTCGAGTTGCCCCACATGCCGTTGCTGAAGCAACTTCAACTCGGCCACAACGAGCTGACTAATCTCAGCCTCGGTGTCTGTCCTCAGCTACAGCAACTCATTCTCAATGACAACCAGCTGAGCCAGGTGAGTCTGCAGCTACCGCTGATGGGAAAGCATGCGATGCGCTTGAGCACTCTCGATCAAGCAAGTGATTCCATTAAATCGGAAATCTCAAAATAATTTTATGTAAACATGCAAAATACTTGACTATGACTCGACGTCCACAGAATGCGGTTTATCGCTTAACTAGGTTAATATCACTTTTAGTTAATGCTAACACATACCTTATTTATCCACTCTTTAGCTGGATGCCACATCCTTTCAAGGCCTGCACGAACTACTGGACCTGCAGCTGGATGGAAATGCATTGACCGACATTGCTAAGGAAACATTTCTGCCTCTTGTATTGTTGCGCACGCTGAATCTCTCGCGGAATGCGCTGGATGCACTGCGTCCACAGGTCTTTGGTTCGGCTATAGTGCAAATGATGGCTCTACAGCAACTAAACCTGTCGGAGAATAACATACGACTCCTCTTCGACAATCAGTTTCGATCACTGAGCAGACTGCTGGTGCTGGACATATCCCAAAATAGCATCTCTAGCCTGAGTGGTACACACTTTACGGGTCTGCAGCGTTTGCGCAAGTTATATTTGCAGTCCAACGACATCATCGAGATCAAACCTTATACGTTTGCCGCACTGGGGGATCTGGATACGTTGGACCTGTCGCACAACAGCATTGAGTACCTGGGCGAGCAAGCTTTTGGCAGCAAAGCTATGCCCCGCATGCGGAAGCTGAACCTGAACACCAACAACCTGAAGCATCTGCATGCACTGGCCTTTTCGTCGCTGCCCTTCCTGGATTACCTGTCGCTGGGCAATAATGAACTCCGCTCCGTGGACGTGCGCATGTTTGCGCCCATGCGGCAGCTGCAGAAGCTCCACCTAGGCCATAATCTCTTGAAGGAAATCGATGGCAATGTTGTGGAGAGCTGGAGCAGCGTCACCGAGCTGCTCATTGATAACAACAAGCTGACATTCCTGCCCAATCTGAATGATAGTCTGCCCAATTTACAACGGGCAGCTATCGAGGGCAATCCGTGGCAATGTGCCTGCTTTATCCAATTGGAACAATGGCTGCTGGCCAAGCATGTGACCTATCTGCGCGATGGCACTGGCTACTACAACGGCGAAAAGCCGCTGTGTGTGGTGACAACTGTGAAGCATTGTGTGCAGAGCCTTCAGGGGGAAGAGCAACAGAGTGTGATCGATGAGTTCGAAGACCACTTGTACGGAGAATCGCCAGAGCGGAACTCGGAGGAAGACTGATTTCTAATAAATGAAAATACAATAAACATTTTTGAGTCCGCACACTAATGTAGTATTGGCTGAATTTCATCCGAGATATATGTATGTATATTGTTGTATTTGGTTACACATTTCGTGTTGAAGTTCCGTGTGGTTTCATGCGTCTCGCATTATCTTTCAATTTACAATTAAACAAATAAAACTCGAGTCGTTTAGGCCTTGACACGCATAGCCAAAGCGCTAAGATCGCCAATGCACTTGTTCAGCGTCTCCTTCTCCTGCTGGGGCGAGATGCTAGACAGCACATTAGCCACAATCCAGTTGACCATGTGCTTCTGACCGACACGACGCTCAACGTGACGGCATTCGACCTGGTAGTCGAGGCGACGCTTCACCTCTGTGTACACATTCATGGCGCGCTCGCGGAAAGCAGCTTCCAATTGCAGTGCAATGTTCTCCTTCTTGGCATCCATGAGCATAAGAGCACCATCAGCGCGCCATTGTTCCTTCTTTTCGGCTTCAATGGCATCGGACAGCACCTTTAGCTCACTTTCGCGGCCCTCCTTCCACTCGTTTTCAATTTTCTAAAGACGAAGTTATTATCATTATCTATTCCAGGAGAATATTACTATTGCGTTAAGTACTTACGTCGATCTCACCATCAGCCCACTTGGCGATAACTGGACCAAGTTTCTTGACGGCAACAACGGCCATAATACCAAGCGAGAGACCGCTGTAGTATTCGTGCTCCATGACGTAGATTTCCTTGGAGCACAGGTAGGTGATCATGCCCACGCCGAATGTGTAGGGACCGGTGACACCAGTCTTGTTATAGAAAAACTGGAACCATTCCTCTGGAATGAAGCCCAAGCGCACCTTGCCGGGATGTTCGGGGCGCTGACGGCGCTCAACGGAACCGCTGGCTGGCGAAGCGGCAGCAGCAGCAGCAGTGCGGCTTGCGACCAAGCTTAAGGGACGTTGGGCTACAAATGTATAGAAATTTTGTTAATAATGCGTTGCAGCGGCGTTAGTTAATAGAATCAATGCAAAATGTTCGAATTGGACATTTCAGTTGCGAATGTTGTCCGTGATTACATAAACCACGATGGTTGATTTTGCAGTGCCGTAACAATTTTCACGGTCGACGCACGAAGTCACATTCACACGGCGAATACTCCAAAACGCGTTGCGCTAAATGCATTACAATATAATTTCACAAAATTTTATTTTACCTGAAAGCAGTGCGGCTCTAGAGAACATTTTTGTAATGTTGTTTCGACGAATTTATGCTACTAAATTGACGATAAAGTCCTCACCTAGCAAATGGTTCACAGTAGGTAGAACAACTATCGCTAACTTCGATATTTATGTCGATAGCTGTATTTTGACAGTTGCGTTCACAATAGTTGATCGGTGTTGCCAGATAGTCAAAACTTAAGTTCGCTTATGGTGTGTGTAAATATTAGCGCTATGAAATTAAACGTATGACAATTTTATTTCGAAAATAAAAGTCGTGTATTCTCATTTATGTTTAAACCTTTACATTTTTTATTTAAAAATAGTTCAATTCGCTAAGAAAATAATGTCTAAAATAATCTGTTTGAATCGGCTGTGAAACATTTTGCAATAAAATACTTGTACAAAATACTAAGTTTAGACAGCGAACATATTTTAAAATAATATTGTAAAATTTGTGTGCATACAGAAATATGTAAATGGTTTCATTTTGATCAGTTCTCAAAGCTTTTGGTGCAGTTTACATAAATTAAACGGAAAAGCATGAGCATTATGAGTAGTTTTATATTGTTTTCGCTAAACTAACTAAAATGACTGTCTTGTGCGTAAAATATAATAACCTACAAAGAACATAATTAAATACAAAATGTTATAAAAATACATAAGAACGTACAAAAATCACTTGCGCTATAGTTACATATACAGCGTTTTAAATAAAACATGATACGACTATTTACAGCTGTGAACCTCTTTTAAAAACGTAATAATACATGTACTATAAACTACTTTACAATTTTCAACAATATTTGATCTTTTCTGTTTTTTTTTTTTGTATACAAAACGAAATGATTTTGGCTCGCCTAACATCCATGAATGGTGAATTGGTGGAGGCCTCTATGTAATCAACAAGATGATCTTTACAAATGGAATTATGCGTACACTTATCATACAATCTTTTCTCTTCGCCTAGAAGAATGATGTTGAGGGGGGATGGTGCAGTCCGTTGGCTCATTCGATAACATTGAACCGAGTTAGCAGTTTATGGTAGAACCAACGTACCACATGCTGCACACGAGATGCCATCCAGGCACAAAGGCTACCGGTGTGTCGAAGCTTGGAGGCGTAGTGCTTGAAATGATCTGTGTGGAAAGAGTTAAGGTAACCAAAAGAACAGAGAAACAGTAAACAAACATAGAGAGACAGCTAAGCAGAAAAGGTATTTTGGAAAAGGATATAATAATGTCCAAGGTGGATGACCGCCATTTATGTAGGTCACGTACGTGAAACCGTCCTTGCCCTTGCCCCGTATGTTGTAGTAATAGGGCAGAAACGAATGTAACGTAAATCTGCAAGCGAAATAGAGAGGCGTTAATTAGCTAAGGACACGCAAGCAATCGCCTAATGGCCAACACATATAAGGCGTCAGATATGGAGTTGTGTTACCTTCTCTTCTCGTAGAAAAATATGGCAGGTTGATTTGTGGTCAGCGTGTGTAGGAAGATTGCCTTCACGGCGTATCTTTCGACCGTCGTTAAGTGGTTCATCAGGGCGTCCAATAGCAGCGAACCAATGCCGTTCCGTCGATGTGAACGATGAACACCCAGTGATAATATGTAGCCAACATCTGCGGTGCGACCCATTGAGTCGGGCAATATGCCTTTATCCTGCATGGGAAAACCGCTCAGCCTGGTGTAAAACTCATCACTATCACTGATATTGGCTATTACCTCCTTATTGACATTTCGATACGGTTTGATTTCGGCAACTATTAAACCAATTATGGCCAGATTATATACAGCAGCTAGCGCAAAGAAGCGCGTACTTGAGGTAATATCCTCGTACCATGACAGTGGATAATCGATTGGAAACCATTCTTGGCACAGCGTTCGCACCTGCAATAAATAATCGGTTATTTCTACACGGCGCTATTCAATCCGAGAGTATACTCACCTCCGTTAGATCGTCGGGCACTAGAAACCTTAGCTGGACATCGTTTACGGAGCACAGTGGAACATGCTCGCAGTCGCAGTCTACGCGTGTAAGAATATCGTTGTTGGGCGGAGCATTGTGCTTATTGTAGCTAGCGGAGTACCCAATGAAGACCCCGAAATATTCCACCGAAATAATCACAAAATATGTATGTAATGGTTAATTTTAAACGTATGAATCGGCAAATCTACAAAGCTTATATATCTATACGTAAGTATGTATGTATGTGGATACATAGATACTTATGTGGCAGTAGGCGACGGCGCCGATTTCTCACTTGCATAATATTACGAGTCTATCATACGGGCGGTGCGACGTCAATAGATAAACAAAGGGGTCTAAAAACTCGACTCAGCAACAACAACAACAACAACAAAAACTGATGGCAATCGGCGTCGCCCACTCTGAATTTCTTTAAAAACCACTGAGCCCAGACCGTAGGCCCCAGCTTGTACTCACAGCGTAAATTGTGCCATGCTACCGAAGCTGCTGCTCTGCTGCTGTTGTTTCCAATGAGGGCAATTATTTCCATGGGTTGTGGCGGTGCACCACAGGTTAAGCGCGGAATTTGGGCAATCGTTTGTGATATGAGAAATCTAAAACTGTACGCTCTGCTATTGGCCTTCTGCTCTGGCCTACGTGCGTTAGTTTTTCGTGTGTGCGCCTCCTAATTGATTTTAATTAAAACTCACATTCGCAGCATAAAAAAAACCACTTGCGCTAGCTCAATGCAGTTTTAATGGAACATACTATATCAAATATCTACTAATGTGGCTTCCACCGATTTACCCCATATAGTACGCGTCAGCTGTCCTAATATCAAATACACCCGCATTTCTTGCTACCAAATATTCAACAAAATCTATTCTTATATATCTTTACATTGTTTATTACAACGACAAACTTGAAAACTTCACTGTGAAGAGCACGATTGCAAGTGTGCAAGCAGCTGATTGTTGGCACAGGGTTGCCACCCAGGCGAAGTATAGGGCTACCAGATTGACAAAACAGACCGCTCAATTTAAATGTTTTATTTGCCTTAACTATAGTTTACTGTAGTCAAATTAATTTTAGAAACGCCTGGCTTGGCTTACGGCCTGCGATGTACTGGCCACTGTCGCCACTGCAGGTTTATTTGGATCGTCCAACACACGAACCACCATGGAACTCTTGGGACCAGTACACCACGTTATGCCATGCTCATCGACGACGAAGGTTTCCAGCGTCACCTGAAACTGTCCCCCACTAGAGATGGGCAGTAAAAAGCTACCAGAGAGGAAGTCTCGTTGTGGTTTAACAATTTGGTTAAGTGTGACCGTGTCACTATTCGGAGCCTTCATCAACTCATTGCCAGGACGTGGCGTCATCAATTGCGACGTGAGGCTCAGCTGGACTGAATCAACGCGACGGCAGTGTTTCTGTTGTTTATTAAAGTGCTGCAGCACACCCTCGACCTTAATAACCAAGTTGCTTCCCGATTGAACAATGACAGGCTCCGTGGCACTGCGGGGCTGTGGACTGACAGACAGTTTGATTTGCGTGGACTGCAGTATCTGGAAGAAGTAGCGCGGCAGGCAGAGTGGAGTCTTTGTAATGATTTCTATCAACGCAATTATCACATCCAGATGTCTATTACTGATGGTCTTGGCATTTGGCGCCTCTTCTGGTAGATTTTTCTGCATCTGTTCCATGCGCTGGCAACTGGCTGCAAAGTATCGTGACTCTGGATGATTGCCAGTGGTTAAGAACACTGGTGGCTCGGGTGGTGTGGCATAGCAAATAGATTCAATGATATGTGCAAAAAGCGCACACTGGAATTCGGCCACCTCGAGGAACTCCAGCGTCACATTATCCGCATCGAAGGATGACTTATAGAGGCGTGCGTATGTCTCCTCGCATGCCTTAACCGCCTTGACCAGCTTGCGCAACTGATTCGTGACATGACCATATTTCTGCAAATAGTCACGAGAATTCTGTGCCAGGCTGCCTGCAATCGCCGGAGGTGGCACAATCACCTGAGCATTCTTGACAGTGACAGCCAAATGCAGCGTCTGTAAGAACTGTGCGCGTATCTTGAGGTATTCCAGCTGAAAACTGCATGGATGCTGGGGCGAGGAGCAGGCACGCATGCTGGCCAAAGCCTGTTGATATAGAGTACTGGCCGCCTCCAAACGCTTCATCAACGGCATCAGTGGCTCCGGCGCCTCCGTTGGCGCGTAATTGTCCCGCATATAGGCATACTCTAATCCATAATTAAGAATGCATTCAGCCTGGGAGATCTGAGCGAGGGCAACCAAAAAGTAGTGCATATGATCACTGATCACAATCTGAGAGACCTTTGTGTAGATGTGGGCGGCCACGTAGTGATGTCCATAGCGACTGGCCGTGCGCGCAATGCGGTACAATGTCCAACAGTTGACACGCTCAATGCATTTCTCGAAGCACTGCACCACCTGCTGTGGCAGGTAACATCCCATTGTTGTCTGGCAGACCAACGCGCTGAGAATTTCAACGGTGCGCGCCTGCTGCTCCGGCTCGTCGCTCTCAACAACCTTTTTCAGCTTATAGAGAATGAGTGGCAGTCGAGCCACCATGGGATTCACCTAAAAGTTAAAATGTATTATTTATTGTGTATTGGTTCGTATTTATTTAATGTATTTACTTTTTGTGTTGGCGCCTCATCCGTTTCCATGGCTTCGTCCTCCTCCACGCCTTCGGTGGCGGTGAAAGCATATTTACGCATTTGAAAGTGCTCACAGAGTCCAACCAACGCCTCACAGATCACCTGGGCGTTTGCCGGCGGATAGGCAACGTTATCTCCCAGCGTATTGGTAACCATTTCAATAAAGCCCGAGCCAAACTCCGCATTAGCTTGGGTTATGCGTATGCCATAAGCAAGCACACGACGTAAATCGCGTGTGCACTCCGGCCGGCGAGCCGTGCAAAGCAGCACACCTTCCATGTGCAGATTAACCATTTCTAGTATATCATCCACTTGTGCCACCTGCTTCTTGAGACCGAATGCCACCAGAGCGGAAAGCACTGCCATGGCCTGTGTGGCTGTTGTGTAGTCATCCAATTTACTGATGCACTGAACGCACAACCGAAGCAAAGCTTCACGATGCTCGAGGAGCAGCTGTTGACAAGTCAGTGGACACTCGCTTAGCTTGAGCAGTATGGAGAGAAACAGGAACTGTTCGGGTCCATTGGTGCAGAGATTGAACTTGCTTATAAGTGCACTAATAGCACTTTTGGGCCAGGCATTGACGCTGGGTGTACAGGCGAGCTCGTTAAAAGAGCGTAGCACCTGAATACGCACGGGTGTACGAAGATCTTGCATAAAATCGAGCAGTACATTAAGCTGGCCAGGCACACCAACCAGTGTGCGAGAGGATAATTGGGTAAGGGTGTTAATTATGGCCACTACAAAACTCTGTGCCGGATATTTAGGCAACAGCTCGAGGCATAGTTTGCTGACCAATGTCGCGGTGTTGGCATCGTGGTGCATGTGCCGCAGCACTGGTATGAGCAGCAGTTTCATTGGTACCGGCACCTGTAGTGATTCAATCATATCGGATATTTTGGCACACATGCTAATGGCAAATGAGCTGGACTGTGCGGCAAAGCAGCTACTGGCATAGATGGCTGCTTCTACCTCCACTGTGTCGTGGCTATCTAGAGCGCGGCGAATCGCATGGTGCACCTGTGGTTTCTCTGGTATTACACGCGAGACAGCGCCTAGGGTGCGCAATAGCAGAGCACGTGCAACTGGATCATTTGAGTGCATCACCATAAAGATGCGACGCACAAAGTTGTCAATGTTTAGTATTTTATCCAGATGATTCTCACTTTGTTGGCACACACGCAGCACCCAAAAACGCAACAGGTTTGAGCCGCTTACAAAGAATTCGGCCAATTTTATGAATGAAGAGTTGATCAATATGGGAAACGGATACTTTTCAAACAGTCTTGGAAATCGCACAATCGCCTCGCATTGGATTCCTTGCTTTGTACTGCGGAGTCCCTTATCCAGCTCCATGAGCACGGCATTTGAATCGTGCTCATTATCGTTCAAAAACGATTCATTGAACATGCTGACACGTGTACCCGTTAAATGTGCCATTATACACAATTTAAATAATTATGCGCATTGATAATATCAAATTTTAAAAATGAACACAGGCTGTGAAAACTGTAGTAAACAATACAATCACGGCTGCCACACTTGGCGTTTTTGCGCGAAGACTAGCACTTTGCACTAAAAATAGCGCTTTATGCCAAAATTAGTGCAATCACGATTGCCACACTTGGCGTTTTTGCGCCAAAACTAGCACTTTACACCAAAAATATCGATACTCATCCAGATTTTTCATTATCGATAATATCGATGTTGCCATTGCACTTGTGAAATTGCATATTTTCGAATTCGTGTGTTAAATATGTTTGTCCTAAATAAAATCGATGAAGGTGCGTAAAACATAATCCATTGATTATACTGCGGCTAAATTTTTTATTTTACAGATAAGGAAAAGTTCATTTTAGTTCCTAACAAACCAACATACACCGTCGGCCGCTTGGGCACAGATTTGATACTCGCCGACGATCTTAGTATAACCCGTACTCATGTGCGTATAAATGTGCCTAGTGTTGGGTCCACCGAAGCGTTGAGCGTAGAAGACTTGGACTCTAAATATGGCACATTTATCAACAATGGCATAGCTGAAAACAAGAAAATGAAACCAAAGACTCCGATATCATTGCACATCGGGGATAAGATACGTTTTGGAGCTCTAAAGAGTGTTTGGAGCCTATCACAGCTGAAACTGGCGACTACCGCAACGGCACTAACCCGTTCCGAATTAGAAAAGCTCAATCAGCTCATTAATCCGCTGGGCGGCACTACACTCCCATCCTGGACGGATGAGTGCACACATTTAACCATGAACAATGTGTCGATCACTGTGAAGCTGTTGTATGCCATGCTTGAGAATAAGCCCATTGTCACTGTTGCCTTTTGGCAAGAACTGTCTAAAGTTGCACGCCGTATACACATCTCTGAAGATTGGCCAAGGCCGGAAAACTTTTCTCCTGCTCAGCCAGCTGATATGCCTAGTATCAAGTGGCGTCCAGAACGGACAAAACTCTTTGTCGGCAAAACCTTTGTATTTTGTTCGGCTCGACATGTTGAGATGTACGGCAAGGTTGTGGAAAAGGCAGGTGGAGTCTGCAAGGATCTTAATTCGGGAGTGCGCAGATTATTTCTAACCAAAAAGAATGTAGTTGTTATTCAATACATTTCCTCAAGTCAATCTCAAGCAACCGAGACAATTAACAGCGTACAAGGTGCGTTATTTTTTTTAAACTAGATTGTACATTTTTTTAATATTAATTTTAAATTTTAGATTATTTAGAGCAATCGGGAATACGCCTAATACCAGACTACGAAATTGGACTGGCTATACTACACTGCTCCACAGCAAAGTTCTGCAATCCTTTGCATAAAATGATTGACAACTCGCTGCCCACAACAGAGTCTATGGATTCCTCTATACTCATTCTAAATACCGAAATAACCCAAGATAAAATCCATGACAACAGCGCAACGGAATTTGTCGTCCCTGAGTCGGAAGCAGATCCACCCAGTAATGAAAGCGATAAAGTCGAAACTGGAAAATCAGAGCAGAACAGACGGAGCAAACGTAATAATATCGTCATCTTAGATTCAGACGAGGATGATATCGAGGTGACCAATTCTAAGAAAGCTAAGGTTATTGAGAGCGAAGTAAAGCTAAAGCGCAAACTGCCCATTATTGTTGACTCTTCTGATGAAGAGGAACATGCCAAACTCAGTTCTTGTAAGAAAACCAAAACTACGCTTCCGGAATCCTCTGAAGATGAAAATGAATATGCCAAAAAATCTATCGAGGAAGAACTAGTTAATATCTCGCAACTAGTGAAGGCAAAACCCAAGGCTGTACAACAAAAACCACTTGAGATAACTAATTCACCAAGGCGTTCAACACGTTCCAACAAGCAACCGCTGCAGGATATAGAAAAGCCAGCCCCTAAGCCGCTTAGACAATCGCTGCGTGGTAAAGCAGGTTCGACAAAAGAACAAACAAGTGACGACAAAGTGGAGGAACGTGGATTGGATTCAAAAGTCAACCAACCAGCCACAATAAGAGTTCGCAATTTCCTTGAAAAATCACAGAATCGTTGCACAGCAAGTCAATCTGTTCCTGTAAGTGCTGCATCACAGCCACGCAAACGCGTGCGTTTGCAGGAGCTAAGCGAAAACGACAGCGATGACAATGGAGATGTGTTCGACTTTGGTAATGCCAAGAAGCAAAGAAAATCAGTTGAGGCCTATAGATCGGACAACGATTCAAATGATGATGATACGTTCAAGTTTAAAACTGCTCCCCAGAATCAGACGCAGAGGCAAACGAACAGTGTCAACCAGGACTTAACTAAGCCATCTGCACATGACTCCAAGAGGGAGTCAAGGTATGTTATGCCCAGGCCACGGGAAGTGGCTCGTAAAATAAATATCACAGGTTGGCTATCGTGTACTGGACTACAGGAGGACGTCAAGCCGGTGGTAAAGTCCGATTTGGATGAGACGCAACCCTGTGTTGCGAATGGTCAACAAATAATTAAAAAAGAAGAGGACGACGAGGACAACGCTGCGCACTTGAAATGGTTATCTTCTATTAAGGATGGCATACAAGTGCGCATGTGCAACTTAAGCATCATCTCACGCTCCCTGGACGAAACTGATGCGCCAATAGCCAACAAATACAGTAGTCGTAAGAATTTTAAAAAGTTCGTCAAGGTACAGTAGAGAGTATCTTTCCATAGCTAAAATACTAATTACTTATTATGTCTATCAACAGAATTCGAATCCGCACCCACAGCACCGTGTATTGGAGCTAAAACGAATGCAGTTGGCTGAGGGAATGGTTACATGTTTGTAAATGAATAATCTCTTACTATGACCGTTATATTTTACTGTTGATAAATTTACGAAATATAACTACAGCCTTTGTCGTCTCCTTTGCTTTGATTTTACGCTCGAAGAGCGTCTTTGCCGCGAGCCATTCGTGGTTTTTGATAGCTTTTGTCAGGCAGTTGTCCGGAGCTTTGTGACGTGACTTCGTTTCGCGTACAATAAAACGTTTCACTTCATCTACAGTGTCCAACGAATCCAACTGAAAAGTCTCTTCTATTGTTGCTGGCTGACGAGCAACTACACTTCCCACATCGGCTTTGGCATCTTTCTTAGCCCTCTCCAACTTTGTTATTACGGGTGGGCCTTGAGGTTTTAGTGTTATGGTTGCTTCTTCACCCTGACCCGTTGGCTGAGACAACATAATCTGTTGTAGTTTGTTGGGCATCTGGCAGTCCTCGGAGAGAAATTGATGCTTTTCCAGCTGGGGGAATTTGACGCGTTGTGGCCACAGTTTGTTGTACAGGGTGACACAATTGTTGGCCTGCAAGGCGCTTAGTTTATATATTTTTGCAATCGCTGCAATGAGCAGTGTGATGAACTCCATGAAGAAGTTCGTCTGCAGCATTTGTCCAAAATACTTGGTCGCTATCAGGCAGCACTCGCGAATTCTCTCATGCAAATGATAGAAGCTCAACAGGCGCACCATGATATACTCGAAACTACTTCGCGTTGGCATCTCTCCAGACAACTCATTATCGCATACATCAGGCAGGGCGCTGCGGAAGTGTTCCAATTCACGTGGTAGATCAAGTCGCAGCAGCCGGCAAAGTGCAGCATTTAGTTTACAAACTGCTCGAAATCCTGGCATGTTACGAAAGGAATTCTTCCGACGTGCCATAAGGCGGCCTATCAATGCGGCAGTTTCATTAAATTCCGAAGCAGCTGGTCCGGACAGGTGTTGCAGGTATCGGTTAACGACTACATATATATTTTTACCTAGGCGAAGTTATATTTGTTTAAGAACACCGCATTAGCTTAATATTTGTTAAACTTACCAAATCCCGTCTCGTTTACTTGTAGTGTAATTAATGGCGGCTTTTTTAATTCAAAATCATTCCAAAAACAAGAACTCGCCATGCTGCTCAAAATGTAAACACGGACAAAGGAGTCTATCGGTATCGAAACAGTTTGATTACCGATTAGTTTTCATTAGTAGTGTTGCCACCTAGAAAGGCAATGACCGGCCTTTTTATATATCTTTTATTATATAATTGCCGTTATCGCCGATGTCTGCGAATTCTAAAATTAAGTTTATTATATTGTTTGTTAAAGTTCACTTACGATAATTCGGTAATTTTATGAATGAATTCAACCGGCGCAATAAACGCATAAAATATACAATCTAGAAAAAGATATTTCTATATATACACATACGTCAGTCGACTATTAAATATTTTTAATTAAAACTTATCTTTTCATTAAAGCACATTTAAATTTCAGCAGTGATATTAGTAGATAGCGTTCAGTGATAATTCAGCACTGGAAAAAAAAACCCATTAAGGTAATTGCATAGCTCATTTATTTTCAATACTTTGAAAGACATTTTCTAATCTTTGCCGTAGATTTTAATATTCCAGTTCCAAAAGTGTGTTAAAAAGCCTCTAACATAAAATTCAATGAACCGCTGACCAATGCCACCCTCCGTTACAAAAGATTCTCCATAGGGTGTGGATTGTTGGGTTATTATTTGCACAAAAGTAATTGCCGCTCCGGTGCCTGCCACTTTAGGATAACCCACAATAAGCTGAGTATTTTTTGGATCATCGAAATACATGGTGTCAGAAACCGAATTTAAAACACGGGCATCTCCTGAAAATAGTCAATAATATTAAATCATATATAAATTTATATAAATGTTTATAGAATATAATCACCTGTCTTTCTTGCTCCCAAAGTCCACGTAAGCTGATATACATCAAGATCTCGCTGCAGGCTCCTACTTTCGATGGCAGTTACTTCCTTATTTAGCTTGGTAGCATTCGGATTTTCGGATAAAAACTTGGTCATTTCAAGATCATTAAGAACATGAAATATGATTTTTGGTTGGTCTTCCTTTTCAGGCAACACGGCTCCTTGGATCAGTGCCACGCAAGACACCAGTAATAATGTTTTCAGCCACATTCTAACAGAAGTTTTGAATCTACGCCCCTTTAGCGCGTCTTTTATATGTGTGCTCCTGCATGTTGCTAGAGTTTGTCAACATTTGCTAATCAGATTATCAGTATTCAAAGCTTTCTTGTTGGCGGCACATCTGTACCAAAATGGGCAGCGCTAAAAGTGATCTGCGATCTGGCAACTCTCTCTCCACCTGGCAGCTTTCTTATTTATTTCGTGCTCAGTTATTAATTGCCAAGAGCTGTTGCGTGTACTACGTCTATACGCTGCTAATTGCTGTTGGATATTTTTATTAAATTAATATAGACAACGCTGTGGGGCGTCGACGCGGACGTGTGCTCACTGATTAGATAGACATCAATAAAGGTTTGCGAATAAAATGCTAGTCATCAACACAATCCAAAATACAGCAAGGCTAACACTGCGTAACGTGTGGCGAAATGGTTTGGTCAGCAGAAGCATCCGACCCGTGGATTTCACGCGCAGTTTCTCGCTGGGCCTGGCGCTGAGGCAACAAGATACGTAAGTACGCACACACATGCATACAGTACATGCATAAACATATTCATAAGTGATATCAATAAACTAAACAACTCGTTGTTGTTGCTTATAGTGTGAACGTGACCTTCGTCCGTGCAAGTGGCGAGAAAATCAAAGCTTCCGGCAAAGTAGGCGACTCGTTGTTGGACGTGGTGGTCAACAACAATGTTGACCTTGACGGTTTCGGCGCCTGTGAGGGCACACTGACCTGCTCCACCTGCCATCTTATCTTCAAAACAGATGTTTACGAAAAGCTGCCCGATAAGCCCAGCGATGAAGAGCTAGACATGCTAGATCTAGCCTACGACCTAACAGACACTTCCCGTCTAGGCTGTCAAATAACACTGACCAAGGATATGGACGGGCTGGAGGTGCATGTGCCAGCCACAATAAACGACGCACGTGCCGCGTAATGTTCCGTAACACCCCAGTGCTCAAATACACCCACGACCGTTGTTACTATCTAAAGTGCTATTTCTATTAGATTATTAAACAAAGTTAAATCTTCTGTATTGTGTATAGAACACACAGCTCAGGCGGCTATTATAGATTCGTGCATAAATGTTACTAGTTTATATTCGGAATTGTACAAAACTCTTCAAGCGCAAAACGAAGTAAAAGATAAATGTAAATAAGTGTTCATAAATAAATCAATGGAATACCATTTTATTTTCATAGAATTTCAAGTTTGTTGTATATAGATGAATGTATTCCATTTCCCGCAGTAAAAATGCAGTTGGTTTTTGTAATAAAAGTAAACTTTTTATTATTTCGCAGCTATCAGATAAAGTAATAAATAAATAATTTAATATATACATCTGCTATATTAACTTATTGTAAACGATTCTCAGCTTTTCCTTAAGATTTTTCTTTTGCCGCTGTGCCTTTAAGAATTAAATTATTTATGTATAACTGAAACTTAACAATTCTGACAATGAGAGAAATTACGTCACAATTTCGTTTAATTCGCTTCATAATTTAATATCTAAAGAATTTTATATGTACGTGGATACGGTGACCTTGCCATGCGGTTGTGTGTGTGTGTGGGGGTTAAGGAAAAACAAAAAACAATCCATTAGATGTAGTTTAATAAATAACCAAAACAATAAATAGTCAAGCGATAGGGATAGTAGCTGATAATAAATAGTATGATGGGCCGAGGGGAGGTGAGGCGGGGTGTGGAATGAAGTTGAAGGTGCACATAAAACTGATTTGGTTTTCTGTTCACGCCGTGTGACCTGATCTGATCTCAGATCTGATCTGTTCTGATGATGGTGTATAATGGATTCGATTCCTAGTGTGATGTGTGTTCGCTTAGTTGACGTAGGCCATGCCCGCTCCCTTGCGATCGAAGTGGCGCACACGCACGAAGAGGAAGGCAGCGACTAGAGAGGCCACAGCCAGGACGAGCAGCAGCATCACCAGACCGCCCACAAAACTGGGCACGGACATGCAAATGGTCTCGGCATCGGCGGAGCGCGCCGACTGTATGACAACGGTCTCATTGCTGGCATTGCTGTTCAGCGCAAAGTTAACATCGCCCGGTGCCACCACCTGGATGATGCGACTCGTGTTCACATCGGTCATCTCCTGTGCGTTGCGCTTATAGATGCGTGGCTTGACCACAATCTCCATGGTATCGCGACGTCGGCGCACACCACGCAAATCATCCAGACCCTCAACTGACCGTGGACGTCCACCCAACGAGACCAGATTGCCACCAGCGCTGAGATCATCCTTGCGCTTCACTGTGCTGTACTGACCAGGCTGTCCGGGCAATGGTGGTGGTGGCAGACCCAGTTCATTGCTGTTGCCGTTGCCCTGCTGTGGCTGTGGCGCCTGTGAGCTGGCTGGACCACTGCCGGCATTAGCTGCCGTCTCGGCTGTGGTGCCGGCTGAGGTTTGGGCCTGTGGTGAGGGCACAACATCGGGTTGATTCTCTGAGTAGGCACCGCTGGCATCGGCGGGATGGCGTGGATCGGGATAGGCTGCAGGTGGCAGACCACCCAGAGCAAAGTCATTGCGCTCGTAGGCCTCTGGTGGACCATATTCCTCGGACAAGGCATTGCCGCCAATCTGAGGCAGACCGTATTCACCGCCAGGCAGACCAGGGCCGCACTTGGGCTCGGGGCAGTTGTAGCGGCAGACCTGGATGACGCACTGGAAGTGCACATTCATCGAGTCGGGGAATTTGAAGGCCTGGAAGTAGGCAAAGCTGACCACCGAGGCAGAGGGTCCAAAGTTCTTAATCTTCTGGAATTTGCTCATAATCTTAGGTCGCACCACACAACCGTTTTGATCCACCAGCTGAATGGGAGCACGTTTGCCATCATGGGCGACACAGTTGCGCACCAGCATATCGAACTTATTCTCATCATCCTTAATGGCCAGCACCATGGTCATGGTTTGTCCGATCTTCACAATGCCCGAGACCTCTGAAGCCCATGGACCCTTGCCCACTTGAATCTGCATCCAGCATTGAAGATTATCGCCCAAGAAGTTGGCAGTTACCGCATGCAACATGTCCACTTGGAAGGGCCGGAACGTCACTGCCTTCTCGTAGAAGTCGTACCAGGTGCAGCGCAGTTTGCGTGCCTGATCCCACACCTCCTGCACGTATGGATCGTACTGTATGATGATGGTGTTCTCCACATAGCTGCCCGATGGCGTTGGTGCACCATATCCAGCTGCATTGTGATTGGCCGAGCTGCTCATGCCGCAGCTGTTCAGGAAGATCTCAAAGGTGGCACTCAAATGGCCAGTGCCAGGCTGCATGTGCACACAATGGGATTCGCTGTAGAAGCCCTTGGAGAAGATCATGCCGTAGAAGGGTCGATCGAACTCAATGTTCACCCTCATGTGCGTCTTCTCGCACTGCACCTGCAGATGCTTGATCTGTGGACTATCATTGGTGCTGGCCAATGGCCAGGCCTCCTCGGACAGATCATTGGTGGCGCCAGTGCTCAGTGGGCCCTGTGGTGCGCCGTAAATGGGCGATGGCGCCGGTGGTCCATAGCCAGCTCTGTGTTCCAGTGGCAGCGCTGCCGACTCAATGTGTGAGGCATCGCCGTGCACCGAAAGATGCTGCAAGAGAAGCAAAGAAGAGGATTAGCTCAAGGAAAGGAATATCTATAAGATGGGTAAGTCAGGGAAATGCCTGGAGACCTGGTAATATCATCTATATTACATTATCTAATTATGTCTGTGGGATTGCGGAAAGCCTTTGCCTTTGGTTGGCTGCCTATTTTGTCACTTAGTTCGAGTTGAGTTATGCAATTGGAATTCAGCAAAAGTATCTTTAATGTTGTATTTGTTTCTGAAGCGTGCCGGAGCGTTGAAAATTGCTCAGTGGATTATTTGTGTTGAAATTAAATGATTGTCGGAGCGCAGCGCATTTACTTAAGCCGAAAGCAGGCCCTGCTATTGCATAAGACCCAAGTCAGAGACATTCCATGGCTCCCCCCATCCCCCTGCTGTCCACAGAGACTGTTGCGTCGCTTTCTTTTTCACTCGTATTCCCGCTTCACATTTGGTTCATAATTTTATGGGTTTTTGGCTGCGCACGGGAAGCGGATGTAACGCTGCCTCGCTCAATCTAGCTGTACCTGTGTATCTGTATCTCAAGAAGACAAGTTAAACCCAACGAAAATCGAAAGTTAAAGCGATGACGTTGTGGATTTTGTTTCTCTTTATGTTACTTTTGGTATCATGGGGAACCTTTTGTCGCTCAGTTGTCGTGAGTTGATTTTGAAAGTGAAATGACCAAAAATAACAACAGCAACAATGATCTGAGCTACTTGAGAAGAAATGTGTTAAAACATGTTTTAGATGCGTGTGCTTGAGATAGAGTAGTATTATATTTCTCATGAGTATTCGTATTCTGAATTGATCGATTCGTCGTAGCGTAGTTTTTCAACTCGCACTGGCATTTCACTCGGCGCCAAAGAAAACCGACGATAAATGAATAATATAGCAATCTCAATGTATTTAATGCGCTATAAACAAGAAAGTCAAAACTGGTACAAATCAGAGCATAACTGCAATTTCGCTGCCCCAATACAGCGAGAGACACGCAGCTGCTGCCACTGGCACTGGCCAGTGAATCGCTTGAGTTTTCCGTGACGTGATTGTATCTATAAGATGCTAGCACGGCCTGTTGTTATGGTAGCCAGCCTCTGTGAGCGTGTGTGTGGTGTGTATGTGTGTGTGATTGATGTAGCGTAAATGGCTGCATAAATAAGCACTTTATATTGATTTACATGTTCGCATATGAAGATAAATACACAGATTTTCATTTAAGGAATGCATCTCAAACGAAAGCAGCTACGAATGGTAGCAAATATATTCTCCAACTTGAGAAAAGTTATGACTAGTTGCTGCCTTGATTGATGAACTCTCATTTATCGTTCAAATTTCAACGGTTAGCAGCGCCACTGTTAAGCAGACAGCGCCACTGTTAAGTGTACAACAGCACTGTTAGGCAAACAGCAACGCTGTTAAGTGTACAGCAGCACTGTTAAGTGTGCAGCTCGTTTGCTCTGGCTCTCTCAATCTCTCAGCTGACAGCTTTTGCTTGGTTCTAATTACATTTATTAGCAAAGTGCCGTTTAATGCTACTGCTGCTGCTGCAAGTGATCTGCAGCTCACTTCTCTGCTTTTTGCTTTGCTTTGTCTTGCCTCCGCATCCGCCTCTGCGTAACGCAACAGTGCGTATATATATAGAAATGTATCTGCAGTCAGTAATACCGCTAACATTACAGCTCATCTGCGGCACGTTGAACGCGCCGATCAAGTCATCAATATGCCACACAATGGATAGATTTGCATCCGAATTGATATTGATATTGAGATTGATAAACGGTAGTCTGTCGAGTCGAAAGTGAATAGATACGTTAGATCCGCTATAGGTTCAAGTTTGCATAAGCAATGAACCCAAACACCCTGTCGCTCAATCTCCTCTAAAGTGGGCCACAATCTGCGAGTCTCTCTAACTGTATTGTGTTGTTTTATTTTGGTGTTTCCTAATTGAATTGGAATCATATTGATTGACTATCGGCTAACACTTTCTTCGGTGACTTACCTGTGTGTTGAAGACCAGGCATAAAACTAGGGCCAAGAGCCAACTGTGTCGCGTAAAATGTCCCATTTTACTGCTGCTATATAAATCTGTATATAGCCGCGTGTCTGTGTGTGTGTTTGTTATCCCCAATTGGCGCTTGAAACACCAAAGTGTCTTTTGGCTTTTTGCTGCTCGTCTCTGCGCGTTCCTCGCCGCTTTCTTCTCGGGTTTGTTGATCTTTTGGCGTGTCTGTCTGTAAGCAGCAGAAAAGAAAGGGGAACAAGGGTAAACAATGCAGGCAATAGCGTTATGTTTTGCATATAAATATGGGCCGTGGCGTTAACAGTCAGTTAACATTGGCATCAACATTTTTAAATGGTGACATAATATAACGGAGTTTAATTAGTTACTATTATATTTAATATTAGTTATATATAAACAATTTTTTTACTGTTTGCAATTCAATTCAATTTTCACACATAAAATGTTAAAGTAATGCTCCATCTATTCTCATGAAAACTTTCATCGTTTAATGATCATAGTCAAGCAGCCAATGCCATTAATTACTCTTTCATGTAGTTAGCGATTAGTTTAGTTTATTAACTCGTTACAGCGTGATTTCATTAATGCTAGAACCGCAATAAGCTCAAATTAATCGCAGTCTTTAAGTGTTTCCATGTTTATGGCTTTGACTGCACTCAAATGACACTGCACACACACACACACACTCGCACTCGCACACACACACGCACACCGAAACTGCATTTTATGTAAAGTAAATGAAAACTCGCGCTCAACAAACAGGAACCACTTTCTATTTTCACTATAACAGTACACGGAGGAGCTGGAGTTGTGGCCGCTGCAGCTGAAGTTGCATTCAACAAGCACAACTACAACTACAACTACAACAACAATAACAAGAAGCCGAAACGCCAACGCAGTTGCAAGTTTTTTTCTTCACAGTGGCTGGCCGCACTTTATGGGCACCATTAATTTGTATTTGTCTTTGTATGTGTGTGTTGGTGTGCGTATCCCAATGCGCTTACTTTACAGCTTGGTCTAGCATAGCATTAACATTGCGTTAACATTCGTTAAACATTTCACGTGCCGCGCTGATGTTGACGTTACCGATGCCCGATGCCGATGCCGTTACGCCTGCGTCTTCGTCAGCTTGCCAAGTGAGACTGAGACTGCGACTGAGATACCGACTGAGACGCAGCTTTCACACAGCTCCACGCCAAGCTGGAGCTGCTGCTGCCGCTGCTGCCAGAGCTTTTGTTGGTGCGGGGTACAAAGCAGAAGCAAAAGAAAAAAGTAAACGGCGTCTGCAGCGCCGCATTTCACTTGACTGGCTGTTGAGTCGTTGTTGTTGTTGTTGCTGCTGTTGCTCTTGTCTTTGTTATTATTGCTGTTAATTTCTTCTTCTTTTTTGGCTGCCTTGGTGAATGTTGTACTTGCTGGCAGTTTTACTTTTACAGGCGGCCCAGCAGAAGTATAATATAGTCGTAGTATTGCACCGCAGCCAGATCACACACCCCATGTAAATGGGTTTTTAACAAGCCTTGGCCATAAATCGACACCACTACAGCTGGAAACCGGCTTGCGAGCAGCAGCAGCGGGCTGCTCAGTTGAGCAAGTGTACCATTAACCCACTGAAACAGTAAACGAGCGCCGAGTGGCCTCAGCTGGCGCTGACGTTGACGCTGACGCAGGCGCAGACGCTGACCCTAACCACCACAACCACTGTGCTTGCTCGTTACGCAATGCTCCCAAAAGAACTTCAATGAATGGGTCTCTGGCCAGTCAGTTGTCTGTATGTGTGTGTGTGTGTGTGAACTGCTCATTTAACGGTGCTGCTGCTTCACTTTCTTCCTATTCAAGTAATTTCACTCGAGCAAAAATTGTCTCCCATTTGCATACGGAAGCCAGAGTTTTTGGCAATTAGCAAAGCCAAGCGAAATTTGCGTTAGCTAAATTTTTCTCCTTCTTATTTTTAGCTAATTACCAGAAAATAAAAATAAAAGAGATTTTGTTATCAACACCGTGTCTAATCGTAACATTAATTTTGTATTCTGCAAATTCGACACAACGAATTTCTCACACACTTGGCGAGAGACCCATTGAGCTTATTTCTGGCTGGAATTTAGCCAAGTATTTGTTAACCCGAATAAAAGACAAGTTCTGCATGCAGAAAGCTATTGTTATGATAAAATGTAAAAGAAACGATTCCTAGCTTTGTTTACATAGTTGGCAGTGCTGTTAATAATGCTGTTAACTTAGAGGGTTGCCACCTGCGGTGAGTGTATTAAAGCGGGCTGCCAATGAGTTACTGGGGTGGGTTGCCAGCTGATGATGATGCTACCTTATTTTATTTTTACTTCTTGCTGCTGTGCAGGTGGTTGTTGTTGTTGTTGTTGTTGCTGTTGTTTGTAGTTATGTGTAACTGCTTGTTATTGTTGTTGTTGTTGTTTGGCACAAGGCAAGTGAAAGTTCGCCGCTTGCCGTGCGCACTCCCAGCGAGCTTTCGTCTGGCATCTCCATCTCATATAAGGGCATTGCTAATGCTGCTGCTTCTGCTGCTGCAGCAGCAGTTGGCTTTTGTTTTCTTTTTTAATTAACACAATCAAATTACTGCTTACTGACATTTCTACATATCGTTATCGTTATCGTCGCATCGCAAGAAACGTAAGAAATTTTGTCTGGCCTCAAAACAAAAGACTTAAGGTGCGAGCTTGCAACTTTTGTTTTCAGTCCGCCGCCTTCCTGCATCTCTCTGACTTCTTGGCTAATTAGCTTGGTGAAGGCGGGGCGAAGGAGGGGAATTAGTATGCTAGATGCTTAGTGGCAAACTACACCTGCCACAAGGCAGGTCTTTTGTACTATTTGTATTTGTTGTTGCTGTTTGATTCTCAGCAGAAGGCAACAAGTTTGTTGCCTGCAAACATTAAATAATGTGAAAAGTGCCAGGCAAGTGAAAATGCAATGAAAAGTCGTTGTTGCCGTAGCCGTTGTTGGCATTGTTGTTTTTGTCTTGTTTGTGGGTTGTTTGTTTGCTTTTTGAAGCGGGAGCGCGCGTCTATTGATTGAAATGACAATCGATGTGGCTGTCGACTCGTCGGAAACTAGGTGAACCACTGCACCACAGCCGCTGCACCACATCACTTTAGCGCTCAGTTTGTTCTAATTCTTGATAATTTACGTGGCCATGTCTGTGGTTATATCTATTGCTACTGCCTGATGACCGACAATTTGGGGCTGCCCGAGCCCGAGCCGGATATTGATTGAATGGTGAACCATGCGTTTTCCACTGATGACACTCGAATGTGATGTGTCTAGGCTGTAATCAGCAAGTCAATCGATAGAACTCCCAGCTAATAGACGGCAATTTGAATGGTCAAGAGAGAGTATTGTCTATTCAGATAACTAGGGCATTATTTCGGCATCGAATCCATCCATTAATAAAATGCATTTCAGTTAATTTCTTTATTAGACAGACAGATAGACAGACAGACGGACAGCTCTGTTTGCTCAGTTCCATTAATTTAATTGAACGCTTTCCCCCAAAAGAGCAACTAGCCAATACTTTTTGGCATCGCCACGGGCGACACACATGTCCGGCAAAGAGGAGTGGAAGGGGGGAAGCCTAGACATTTTGCTTAATTGAGCAAGCCAACGAGATAGCTGACAAATTTTTGCGTATGACACCGTTGGAAGCGCGACCAAACCCAGGGCCAGAGTCAAACCCAAAGCTAAGGCAAACAATGGGCACGCACAGCTTTTGTTTAACATACAAAAAACATGCACACAGAACACACTCGAAGCAGAGATTTTGAATCTTTGTCAGCTTCATTTTTTTTTATGCCTTGGAATGTTTTTTGTTTACCACAGCGAGTAAAAGTTTCACTGCAGAGATGCGGTGTGTGTGAGTGTGTGTGTGGAGTTGTGGCTGCTGCTTTTAATAACGCCTTTAAAATGTAACGGTGCTACTCACACACACACACACACACACGCATAGATACTGACAAATTGTTGTCATTGTGTGTGTAAATGATCGATATTATTTGCCATTGTGGCATAGAAATTGTAGCCCCATGCGTAATTAACTGCAAACACATGTCTCCATCAGACACACACTCGCACACACTCGGAGTATCTATATCTATATCGAACCGACTTCAGCTCGGATGCTGTGAAAGTGAAATTGTTAACGCCAAAGAAAAGCAAACAGCAAAAAGATGGCAAAAAAATGTTAACCACCAAGGTATTCTTGTTGTTGTTGTTGCCCCGACAGTGAAGGGGCAATTTACGTTTCATTTCGTTTTGTGGTATGTGCCTCAGTTAAGTCTTTGCGCGTTGTTTTTTTTATAGTTATTAAGTAACGTTTTTTCTTCGGCAGCTGACAAACAATTTCTGTGTGTAAAACGTGTTTCAACTGGGCCAGTTTCGATTTCATTTATCTGCCTTAAGATGCGTGTCTTTTGACCTGGCCAACACTAATTGATTGAATGTCTTGAAACAAAAGGTAAGCCGATTAAAATTTCAACTGTTGCCATTAAAATAAGTTTAATTATAGCTGTACAATTAAATGTGCTTATTAATTAGCTGAAAGTTTACAACTTTATCTCTTTGATTAATTACAAACGAAAGACTTAGGCAACGAACTCGCAATTGCACTGGGCCTGGCTGGGCCTAGCTCAAGACATTATGTAAAATAGAGCAGACAATTAGTTTTCTATGCTCCAGTTTAGTTTTTTTTTTCCTTGAGTTTGTCGCGTCAGTTGGTGACAATTAAAAAGTGATAAGGCGCCCGCAGCCAGACTCGCGACAACAACGGCAAATGAAAGTAAATTGTTGCATGCCACGACACCGCCTGGCGGCGGCATTCCATTCACTCTGTTTTTTCACAGTGGAAAATTCGTGAAAATGTGTGTGTTTTTTTTTCGCATATGCGTAGCACAAGTAAAGAAGAAGCAGAGAGAGGAAAAACGAACGAACATGATAACGCATTTATCGCACTATAGGGAAAGTGAAAATTGACGTTGCAACGATCTGCATACACGACTCTGATAGAGCCTTCTACTACGTGTGCATGTTAAATGGAGCGTCAAATCGCCTGGGTATATGGGCGGGCCTCAGTCGCTGGTCTAGGCTCTTCAAAAGGCAATTCAATGAGTGCGCAACTTGTGCAAATTACAGCACTTAAAAAACGATTAGTGAGCAATAACACAATATGTAAGGATATGTCATTATTGAACAGAGTCTATGAGGTATTTTGCTGCATTTTGATGGCAAGTTTAATAAAGCTGAAGTTAATATCGCATATTTCTTTTAAAAAGCAAACTGTTGGTAGAGAAAATTGAGTTGAATTTAGATAAAATAAAATAAGGTAAAAAAAAAAGTACATCAACTATTTGAGTATTTCAGTTCTGCACTTTATATCATTTCTTCTTTCCAAATCATAACCACAATAAGCTGAAAGCTCTAGATTCTAAAGCGAGGCAATCTTAGCCAGCAACAGCTTATATTTAAATAGAAAAGTTGTATTACTATATTACATTAAATTGATTTATTATGTTATTAAATGTTTCCCAAATGGTATGTTAATATGAAAGAAAAATTTATTTAAAAAGCTACTTTATATAGTAGCTAATATTAAGCCTAAGAACCTATGCTAGTAGATTATCGACTAGATACTATGTACAGTTTATACAGAATTTTATACTCTCCAGAATATTTCACAATTTAATAATCAATAATAATAAAATCTAAACCTTTTTTATTCTATCAATAACTCTTATTAGACTTCATTTTATAACTCATTCTCATTCCATGTTCAAATGTTAATATTAGTTAAACATATCCACAACTTAAAAACTTATATAAATTTTTAAAAAATATATATAAAATAATACATTTCATTTCATTTTCAACTTATTACTGCCCATTCCTTAACTCACTTCTTTCTCTCTCAATTGAAATTTGAAGCATTAGTCAAAATGCAACTGCTTCTCATTCCATTAGATTTCTCCTACAACAAAACTGTTTGCAGCTCGTTCCTCTGCACTTTGACAAATGGCAGATACCAGCCATAAGAAATTACAAAAAATAATTCAAAACGAGTGGGGGAAAAAATACCCCTGAAATGTCTGGCAATGGACAAAACTTGTTGTGAAGATGCCGCTAAAGAAATGCAACATGCAACATGGCAAATGACAGACGGCAATACCGTTAGGCAGGATCAATGATAAGCAGAAACAAGCGCTAATACTGGAGTCGCAGTCGTTGCACATCCCAGCTCAAACGAGACAATTAACATAATTTACAAGCTAAAGTTACCCTCCCCCTCCCCCCACTACACTACACTACACTACACTCATTTGGCTCGAGACGAAGCCATTTACTTTCCATTTCGTTTAACGGTAAACCGAAACGCAGCGAAATTCGCTAAAGCGTCCAATTGCAGGCCAGTCATGACATGGACCTGGTCGCTTGGAACTTGGACTTGGTCTTGGTCTTTGTGTTCGACTTGCACTTGGACATGACCATGCAGCATTGCGGAACCGGTTATTCGGGCCCCGACAATCAATGAAAGTAAAAACTCAAGGGCTTGCACTTTCTGCCCATGCTGCAACGGGATCTCCTCCCCTCTCCTGCCCCCTCGCGGAAGAAAGCCATAAAGAGACGGCGCAAAAACGGGTAACAAGAGACAACAATCTGGCATATCCTCGATGTGGCCTCGCAACGCATCGTTAGCTGCGGCAACTTGCAACTTGCAACTTGCAACTGCAACGTCTTCTACTTGGGGGCCGCATTGCATTTTGCTCTGAAATAATTAGTGACCTAATTTCATGCGCCGACGTTGACGTTGGCGTCGACGTCGACGTCGAGTGTTCCGCTTGCCTGGCTGCCACAAGAGACGCATGCAATTTGCTTGCCACGACTTGGGTTGCAGCGGCAGAGGCAGAGGCAACTTCGCTGCGCTCTGGTGTTGGCGTATTTTGTGGCATGCATGCAAAGAAAGTGGTTTTCATTTCTTTACAATTGCTGTCAGCGAGCTGCCTCACTTGCCACAGTTGCCACAGTTGCTGCACTCGTGAATACACTCATGAATACACTCACAAGCACACTCACCGTTGGCAATCAACTAAGCTCATTGATTTACATGATTTTCAACTTATTTCGATATTGATTTTGATTTGATCAGTTGCAAGTGGCAAATGGGTTTCTGTGGTGTCAAGTAATTTGATTCAGGTGTGAACCCTCCGCATGGCGTGTTCCTAACGAAAGGAAAACAACAAAGGAAAATCTCTAATTCTGACGTTGATTGGCTCTTGTTATTGACTCTTTATACTGACTACTTGTTGGCCCCTTACTTATCCGAATAACTGCGTAATTGTTGCTGGCATTGGAAAGGAATTTATCAATCTCTTGGCATTCTGTGCGATTGGCTTTTAGAGGCATAGACGGCATTTGATGAACTGTAGATGTTGCTCGTGTCTGCGGCAATGAAAGTTTCGCAAAAAACAAACTGCGTGAAAAAGAAAAACAATTGCCGTTAATTTAAAAATTGTCGCCAAGGCACAGAGACTGAGCAGCAGTAGCAACATGTTGCCGTGGCACTAAACCAGTAATTATATTGTTGCAACTCGCGCAGCGTCTTTCACCTGCGTGTGTGTGCGAGTGTGCGAGTGTGTGTGTCTGTGGAATCAATTAAAAGTATTGCCAGCGCTATGTTTGGGCAGATGACAAGTGGCAGTAGCAGTAGCAACAATAACAGTAGCAGCAGGCGTTCAACGCTGCGTATGCGCAACCCACTTGGCAGGCAGGCACGCGTGGCCACGAAAGTATCTACGTATTGTGGCTGTATCTATGTAGCCATGTGTGTGTATCTGCGTCTCAGTCTGTCTGCAAAGCGAAATTGTTTTCATGTGCGCCAAAGTGGAGCAGTTTTTGAACAAAGCAATTCGCAAGATTAATCAAACAGACAGACAGACAGACAGACAGACAGACATACACACATGAGGTATGGAAAACTGCACATAAAGTTACAGATACATATGTACATATGTTGTGTGTATCTTTTGCTATTTGGCCAGCGCATAAACCACGCCAACAAGCAGCAGCAACAGCAGCAGCAACTGCTGCAACAAATGAGAAGCAGCACAAGTCAATTTCAGACTTTCATTCGCGCGAAACGCGATGAAATTTCACCAAGAGCCAAAGAGACGAAACTCAACGAGAACTCTGGTCTGGCACTGTTGCCGTTGCCGGCAAAACTGCAGCCAAGTTTGTTTCCAGTTCCAGTTGTGGTTGCAACAAGAGCTTCATTCCGATTTGCGTCTGCGGGTGGCTGCCGAATTGCTAAAGATTTATGCAAATTAAACTAATGAACAAAAAGACTCAAAGACTCTGACTCAAATACCATTGGTTCATGCCTCAGCAGCTACTGTAGTACACCCAACTGTCTGTGTGTGTGGCAAGTACAGCTGCTCTATTGTTATTAATAATAATTTCCGCGTACTGCACGCCAACTGCGAGTCGACGAAAGTTAAGCGTCTGCTTTCTTTTGCTCCATCAATAATAGGCAAATCTTCCATACTATATAATACCCCAGTATCTTAGCTATGCTACTTGTAGTTGGTCTTTGTGGCAAGCATAAAACGAAAACACTTTGGTTTTTCTTTTCAAAATGTTGCAACGCTTTTGTGCGCATATAGAGCTACAGCTCTTTTTTTTATTAGTAGTATTATCATTATAGTTTTTTATTGCATTGCGGCAGTTGGTGCTCGCGGCAGAGAACGGACGGCTCTTAAGCAGCTTAAATTATGCAGACTAGTATTTAGATTGGTTTACTTTTACAGCTAGTCTATCGGTATTAAATATTATGCGATGCGGATTGAACTAGTTTTTGGATTAAAGACAGATGTCGAGAAGTCGATTAACGACTTGTGAATGAGCCAAGTTAGTTGGGGAATTATTTCAGAAATTTAACAAGTTTTTTAAAGCTAACTGTATGGGTTGAAGCACTATATACAGTAAAGAAAATAGTTAACTTCAATTCCAATTGAGATTGCAAATAGAAGAGATAAAGCAAAATACTTAAATTTTTGATGTACAGCTAGTATTTTGTCATAGAGTTAATGCTATAATAATAAACCAATGAACCAAATAACACCTTAACTTTAACCCAAATTTTGCACTGTGTATTTATGAAATTGCTTGAGAAATTTTAGGAAATATTTTGAAATGATCAGATGTCTGTAAACAAACTTAAAATGAGATATGAAGTGAGTGTGTAAGTTGCACTTCTAATGCTAAAGTCCACATTCAAATGCTAAGAAATGATTGTAAAAATGTGAGTTTAGGAAACTGTTTAGAGTATTTTCAAAGTCTTATTTGTATGTATATATGGATAAATATGAAGTAATGTTTAGATATATATATAAACAAACACAAAATCAAGACAAAAGTTGAAGCTTTAATATGCAAAAGTCTAGGGAACTAGTTGATATTATCTAAATTTTTGAATGTTTCAGTTGCGTCCTACTTAACTTATGTAGAGCTAATTTCCATAAATTAAAATAAGTTGCATCAATACATCCAAAAACTCTTGGGTACCAATTAGACATTGCTGGTTTACTCCCTATTAAGTCGAATTCATTTGATTTGAGTGAGTCTCTTTAGTGGCTTAAGCTGAATGCATATGAGTATATGAGTACATTGCTCCCTTTAATTCCTATTCATTATTTTGTATGAGTCCATTAAGTTCCTTAGACCAACAGGATTCATGTTAGATTCCATAAGGTACATATTGTACACATATATATTATATTTCGTTAAAAACAAACTCCAACTACAGCATCTCAGCTTCGTGTCTTACCTGCAGTTAGTGTTAATCCCGAGCGTTTATTGTAATCCCTGGTATATATCGCTAGAGTTATAGAGATATATTATTCGAATGGCACAGCGGCTAACGTGGAGCAGTGATCACGGGACTTTGGCTTGTTCAGAAACTGAATGTTTGGTATTTGCACAAAAGTGTAACAGGAGCAATGCAATGGTGTTGCTCGTGTGTTTTTGTAGCTGTTTGCTGTATACTAAGTAAGTATGTATTCAATTTGCATATGCACACTATGAAATTAGAAACAGAACACACGCGGCGCAATTGGTAGTAGTAGTGGTTGTAGTAGGCAGGACGAGAATCGAATGCGTATGCGGACTCGGTAACGGTATTCACACTGCAGCAGCACTGCGCAACAGCAGACACTGACTCGTCGCACACAATGTTGAAATGAAAATGCGGCCCGGCCGTATCGGTAACCAAGATTTTATATCGCGTGAAAGTTTTGACCCCTTTCTGTTGCCGTTGAGAGAGCAGCAGCCAGAGCAGAGAGTATGCGAGCGTTGCGAGAGTACGGAGCGTAAGCGAGAGTCACATGCAAAACAAGCTACAAATATATGTATTTTCGGCTATTCTTTTGGCGCCACGAACAAAAGCCGAATGCCTGCTGCCCGAACCCGTTGTGGCAACTTTTCATTTCAGCCCGCTTTCTGCGCACTTAACTGTTATTGTTTTTGGCAACAAACTACAGCCATCGCCAGCGCCATCGCCATCGCCATCTCCATCTTCGTGTCAAGGTAACTGATGACGTCGAATGCGTTGACTTCAGTTCGTTGGTTCGTTCATTCGTTTGTTTGCGTGGCGATTGCCTAATTTCAATTGTTATTCATAAAGGGATGCGACACACTGACTAACGGCAGTTGGCAGTGTCACCCAATAATATTATTATTATTCTGCATTGGAAAATTAAATTATGGCCTGCATGTTATGCAAGCGCTAATGATATAATCATGCTACAATGTGAACAATTGAATTAACTGTTCGCGCCTCTTGATGGGGCTAAATCATCATTAGACGTTGACCTTTGTCTACAAACTAGCGGAAATAAATTAATAGCACATTTTTCGGGTCTATTGTTGGCTTTTGTTTTAAGCCAAATGACAAGTTCGTTGCCTAAGTCTTTTGTCTTTTGGCAAATGCAACGGAAATAATGTAAAGAAATTTATTTCAACTACAATAAACTTTTGTAGCCAAGTGTTAAACACTGCTTAGGCTATTGTTTAAATGCAAAATAAATAAGGAAAGTTAAGTGTTGGCTTTATTTATTACCTATTTATTAATGACTAAGGATTATGGGGTATATCTTAAACGAGCTCCATAAATTAGGTATAATGCAATCTCAACTGTTATAAACTATTACGAGAGTATACTTTAAGCCAAGTCAACGATTGATGGCAATTACCAATTATATCAATTAGGTAAACAACTCTGTGCCCATTTCAACACTCGACGCAATTTTCGATGATGAAATGGCACAAATATTTATCGTCAAGAAAGAGAGTGAAATGGAAATGCGCTCAAAATTTGCAAACCAAAATTAGCTACAGCCGCAAGAAATATTTTTGTATTTTAGTCAATTGGTTACAGCTCTGCGATTTGCCTAAGTAACGCCATGAACTTTCATTTATCTGAGTGTTGGCGGATTTGCCATTCGAAACTAAGTTCACGCGCCCTGTGGCTGCCCAAGCGATGACAGCATTCGAAATGACCAAAGCAGAGAGCATGGGGACACACCCGCAGTAAGCCCATCGAAAGAAATCGAAAGTTCCGTCTTCGCATGTCGACTTGGTTTCAAATTCATTACAAGAGACATTGGGCTACCATTATTATCATCATTGTTGTCGCACGCCGGATCCGGTGTGATTCACAGCTCACGATGACGTTCGTCCAGCACATTTGAATTCGTATACGGATTCAAAGTGGCAACTGAAATTGGGTCAGGGACGTGCTTGGCATGCTAATTAAATTATGTTTACACTGCGCATGACGCACTTGATAGCGTGCGGGGCACAACAAGATTTTGATAGAGTATGAATGTGTATAGGGGTATTTTCTAGAGATCTCTAGGTTAACCCAATTACAGTTGGTGCAGGCATGTCTAATGGGCATGTTGTAATGTCGGCCATAATTTAATTTAAATTAAGTGTAAAAGTGAAACTAAAAGAACTCGAGAAACTCTACAACACTAAGTTAAAGAAGGTCTCTTATTACTCTTCAATCGATGCTATATATAGTACTACATTATCTACTCAATTTTATATAACTTTTTCCATTGATTAGCCATAGATAAAATATACTGCATACTCGAATTCATTTTTTCACACATAATTTTCTTGCTACCATTCGCTGGAAATGGTGAAAAGCGCTGGAAAATAAAACAAACGACAAAAAAAGACAACTGCAACTGATAACTCTCTTTTAGTTTCATTCAGTTTTTGTTTATTTTGGAGTTTTTTGGTTGGGGTATTTTTAGACAACAACACCAGCGATAAAACCAGTTATATGACCAAAAGTTTTGCACAATTTGTTGGACTTCTTTCTTTATGGCGGTGCAGTTACGATTATAACGGTGCCTGGCTTGAGCTCTTATTGTTTATTAACAGAAAATAATGTGACTTATTGTGACCCGGCCAGATGCCCCCTCCCCTCACTGCTCGAGTGGATGTCGATGTCGATGTTGATGTCAATCATTATGCAAGTCCATTCGCTCGGGCGCCCAAGTTCGGTCAATGTGCTCGATGGAAACAGTGTTGAGCTTTGGCTTCAGCTTCAGCTTCGGCTTCACTTTCCATTTCTTTTGTCAGAGTGTCTGGAGCATAACCTTTTTCACTCTGTTGTCTTTTTCCTCTATTCTGCTTGTGTTTTTCCGTTACTGTCGTCGGCCCTTAATTGCATGCATATGCATATAGACAATGAACCTTGATCAACTATTGACTAAGGCAATGGCTGCGATTATTTTACAAGTACGGTTATTGCTGCTGCAACGGTGCTTTATTGACTGATCGGCAGATTTCCATTTTATTTGGAAAGCAAATACTGGAAAATGGTAGTCAAAAGTAGCAGAAAATATGGCAACGCTGACAGAATAGATAATGTTATTTGTGTTTATCAACACTGTTTAGAATGCGTTGCCAATATAGCTGTTTTCTGGCTAAATCTGTCTGGAAACCACTCAATTTAGCTAGCTTTTAGCCATTTTTATGCCCCACTCAGCTATAATTGACTACTCACAGTTGGCGACTTCCACTAACAAAGAATCGAATATGTTTATTCGCAATTTATGCACGTTACTTTCAATTTTCTCTCAGTGCAAAGTTATTGTAATTGATTTCTTCAGTTTTTGGCTGCTGTGCCCTTTTGCCGTTTCTGTCTATTGGCTGCATAAAAATGCGGCTTAATTATTGTTTTATGCATATGAAGGGGTGTGTTTGTGTGTGTGGTATGGTCGTTGCCTGAGAGGGACTGAGTCATGCGCCATATATCACTTTCACTCGCCAAATCGCCAAAGTAAAACAAAATCGCGGAGAGCAAAATCGCAATCGGGCGCCCAAAATGGCAGACGAAACGAAACCAGACGCCACTACTAGGAGTGTCCGCCTATCCCCCTGTCTCTCCACTCTTCTCCCCGTTTCCACTCTTTCCGTTACAAGGAATAACAACATGAGTGAGTGCCAGAGGCTGTGCAACATTTTGTGGCAAATTTGCATTTAATTGTGAAAGATAGTCTCAACACAGACCACTTAAATGCCGATTAACAACCGTGGCAACTCTGGCTCAAGTTGTTGAAAGGTTTTAGGCCGGAGCTACATATTAGTATGAGCTTAAGTCTAGCTTCAAATTGCGTAAGATGCCAAGTATTGCCAAAAATAAATATCTCAAAAATCAACTCAATGGCCACAATAGTTTTCTAAAGAAATTGTTTGTCTTTTGATTGAAATCCCATTTCGAATTTATTTCGAAGAGAAGACCAACAGCCAGAGCGTATAGTAGTAGTATTTATCTAACTCATTTTGAAAGACTTTTAAACTGATTGTGTATCTTTCAGTTTAGTCTTGAAAGCGTACAGTAAAGATTTTCACTTTCGTTCGCCGATCGAATACCCAAAAAATATTTACACACACAGTCACACCTCCCCTCTGTGTGTCCGCAGAAGATCCATGCGTATGCAAATTAGCTCAGTAGCAGCGGCGACGACGACGACGACGACGACGACAAGGCGCAGAAATACCGTAAGTGGCCAAAAGCAAAATCTCTGCTACAGATCTCAGAGTAGAAAATGAAAAGATCAACAGATGACAAGCTCAACCAACACAAGCATAGGCACAACTACTCCGACTACTACTACTCCGACTACTGCCTCAACTACTGACAACAGTTAACAGTCTCTTCTTCCTCTTCTTTTATTTGTATTAAGTTTTTGGCAAATGAAAGAGAAATTGTGCGCCCGGCCGACAAAATTTTTATATGCTAATTGGTGCTCAAGCACTTCCCAAATATGATGATGATATGATGGCTGCGTCAAGATCTTTGTAACGTTCACTGAGTTCCAAGGGGGGAGTTATCGCTGAACAGGCATTTAACAATTAAAAAGAAAACGGTATAGAGTATTTGGGAAATTAATCTTAGTCTATGATTAGCATAATAAGCTCGAATAACTGAAGTTTAATGAATTGAACAACTCTGAAAGCAAAAAGATATTTATCTTAAGTATTATTATTTCTGTTGCATTTATACACCACTAAAGAGTATTTGCCATTCGGGTACTCTGCTACATACTACACCCTACTATGTATCTTTATTTATAGAAATTTATTATAATAAATTTGCCTAGCAAAAACATCAACAAATATGCATAAATGGTTAGAGCTGGCGCTTTCTATGACTCTTTCTAAGGTTTTGCGTAGGATTCGCACTCAATGACCCGCAAATGTTGCGCAACCAAATAAACTTAAAATAAACAACAGTAATCTGACTATATGCATTAATCAATAGACGGCCAAACGATTATGTATTTCACCTCAGAATGGAGAGAAAAGATCGTGTTATTTGACACCTATTAAAATGATTTTGGTTTCGGTTTCGGCTTTTACTTTCATTGCGATGCCCCCAGCTGAAAATATTGTTAATTAAATATTAGATCTGAAATCTGGATGGTGCGTATAGTCAGCTTTCAGTGGTTGAAGCTATATTTAATTACATTTTAATGCCGTTTATGCCTAAAATGGATAAATATTGGTTCGGTACGGTTCGGTTCAAGCCTCGTCTTGGGGTCTCATTGAGCGGTATGCCACGGCACCGGGTTACTTAATGACCCTAAGCCAAAACTTTTAGCTGTAAACTGTGAAAGAGAAATGAAAAGAGATGCGGAGAAAGCATCGCCTCCGACAAAATCAAACCAACTGCAACAATTCGCTAACTCTGCAGCAGCAGCAGCAACAACAACAACGACGATATCAACAAGCAGAACAGGTGAAATATGTACAGAGATAGACATAAGTACATCGTAAGCTTGTGTGTATCGTTTATGCAAATGCGCTTTGGGTGATTATTTTCGATTGTGTGTTTAGCTTTGGCCAATGTAGTGGCTAAAAGCCTGAATTAAACTGGCTCTGACATACAAGCTAGCTGAGCTCTCTATTAATTTCCAGTCTTTCACGGTATTCAGCTCTAATGAGTTTACAATATTTGATTTTAATTAAATAAACAAGTACAAATGCCACATAAAAATTTAAAAATTCAACAAAAATAAATGAAAATAACAGAAAAATACCACTGTATCAATCGTGCCTGCAAACAAGTTCGACAGTTCAACGTGTATTCAAGACACAAACCAATTCTGTTCCATTGGTGCTGCCAACTTGCTTAAAACGGCCAGCTGTTGCTATTCGCGCCAAATTGAGCGTATACCTGTGTGTGTGCTCAAACCGCAGAGACAATTTTTATTTTTATTCTTAACTGAGTTTTTGACCTAGAAAAATGAGTGAAACTGTTGCAGAAAATGCAACAGCTGCGGAAAATGTTGAAGAAAAGCACGACTCTATGGAAGAGTTGCAAATTGACGGCGAAGACGAAAAGAACACATCGGCAGAAGATATTTTGGGTGGCAATACATTGATAATGTCGGACAGCGAAGATGATGAGACTCCCGAAGGTAAACAAAGCGCTGGAAACAATAATTCTCAGCAAGCAGGCACTGCTGAAGATGCAGGTGATGGGATTACATCGAATCCAATACAGACGGAGGAGCAAATTGCAGTTCGAAAGCCTAAAAAGATATCGTCGATTATAGATTCTGACAGCGAGGAGGAAACGCCGGACGAAATGGAAAAATTAAATCAGAATGAATCAATAGAAGAATCAGACTTAAGACCTAAACCTAAAAAAATATCAGCAATTATTGATTCAGATAGTGAGGAGGAGCAGCATGATCGCCGCAAGACCAAGAAAAGAATGCCAACTATTGCAGACACTGACAGCGAAGGGGAATCGCAAAAGGAAGTAGATGAGGACTCTAATCAACAAAGTAATCTTCCAAAGAAGAAACAAAGTAGATTGGATTCCGATGATGAGAATAGCGATCAGTTCTCAGATAAAGAAACTAACAATTATAAAAATAAACTAAAAGGTCTCATTGATTCCGAATCCGACTCGGAGCACAGCAATGTGGAAGAGCCAGCAGAACACACAGATAACCCTGCCGAAAAACCCAAAAAATCAAAGCCCATGCGGGTAAGGTTTATATATAAATATACATATATGTAAGTATATTAATTTAATTATTTTTTTCAGGCCTCTGCTAAGAAAGCGCTGGACGACATGCAAGCCATTCAAAGCGAGCAACAAAGACTGCATCGTGAAGCAAACATCAGTGTGCCCTACCATCAGCCCAAGCCGCGCTCACTGCAGGAATTTCTCAGCCGACGCACCATCAACAAGCCCTTGGCATTGGCCATGGCAGGTGGAAGTCCCATGCCAGCTAAACAAGAGCCAAGACGATCGTTAGCTTTACGTATGAACAGCGAGGAGCTGCAGGCGTATGCGTAAGTTGTGGGCATTTAATTAGTTAAGATTATTAAACTAAAATATATTCCATTGCAGAACTCTGATGGAGGAACGTGCAAAGGAAGCGACTGAGTTCTTTAAATCGGAATCAGAGCACGAAGACAGCGATGCAGAGGATGAGCAAGTGGAAACGAATGAGGAAGCAGGCATCCAAATAGATGCTCCAACACATGAAGAAGAGGCAAACCATCCACAAGAACCGATTGCTGCTGATGACCTGCCATCCATTCCACAATCTGAACCAACCGAAGCAATCGAACATACTACCGCATTCCCAGACATTGAGGATGAAATTGAGTGTGAGTCCATGGCTGAGGTAATCTCGCCTTATAAGACAATGCTGGTAACTGAGGTAGTGGAGCTACCTAAACTGGATCTCAGTACTTTGAATATAACGCCTCCCTCCAAGCCTGCTACGCCACGGATAAGTGAGGCAATTCGTCGGCTGAAGGACGAGAAGAGCAGTGATACGTGTCCTTCATTGAAGGGGGATGCTAACATGGTTATTGATTTGGAAACGGGTGACATGTTTACTAAAAAACCAACTGGGGTGGATGATTTACTGCAACGTTTGCTAAAGACACGCGAGGCCAAGAAACACAAGACCACGGAGACTGTCAAGTGAGTAGGGTACTTCAAAAAACAGTACATATATTTTACCTATTCCCTTTCCAGCATTTTATCCACATCACATGGTAAACTGGAGCTGTCCAAGGTCAACATACACCTACATGAGGATGAGCCAGTCGACAAGGATCAGAACCCAGGTTCAGCTTACTTAAAAATGCAGGAGAACCTTAAATCGCTGATTACGAAGAAGCGCATGGACGAGTTACGCAAGAAACAAGCAGAAGAGATGGAACACCAAATGGAAGAGGAAGACGAGGAGATGGATGTAGATGAGGAATATGAGCCGGACGAAAAGCCATGCAAAAGTGAAGTGATTGTAAATGAGGACGAGGAAATAGTTGATGAAGACGGAGAAGATGAGCAACAAGCAGAACCAGCGGATGAGTCCGATGTGGAGGCAGAGGAGGAGGCTGTGGGCGAGGAACCAATAAGCAGCAGCTCCGAAGAAAGTGAGGCAGAGGATTGTGCACCACAAGGCAAGCGCAAGAATCGCATCATACATGGATTCCAGGACGATAACTCCGACGAGGACGAAGTCGATTTGTTGCAGACACCCAAAGCCAGCAATACAGCTCCGGTGACGGCCACTCAACTACAGTTATCTGCCCACAAATTGTTTGATACGGATGTCCAACGAACAGCCAGTGATGAGGAGAATGAATTGCTCGGATTGTGTTCCGGCAAATTTACCCAATCCGAGATGTCATCGGCTGCGCCAACAGCTCTAATTAGCCAAATTCCCATAACACAAGCTCCAGAAAGTAGCCAAGCACCGGAGGAATTGGAGGCTTTATGCTCCGGCGTCTTTGAAACCCAGGCCACTTCGTTGCCAGCTCCGACAGCCAATAAAATCTTGTCCAGCGATGAAGAGCCTGCAGAGGAGTTGGGAACGGAGAAACTGCGAAAGAAAAAGTTGACCAAGAAAAGACAAAAGAAGGCTAAATTGGGTTTCTCCGATGACGAAGAGAGCGATGAAGATGAAGGCCAAACTGATAAGATTGATGAATATGAAGAGGGGAATAGCGAGGAAGAATTGGAAGTGGCTGCTGAGGAAGTCCCGGAAACATTTGTTGACTATGACTCCGAGGAAAACGAAGTTGTAGTGCAAATGACCAAAAAGGATCGCAAACTGCGAGCGGCCAACTTTGTAGAAAATGAAGCTGAACTATCCGAATCCGAATGGGGTTCGGCTGATGAGGATGAGAAAAATTTGGACACCTATGACATCGAGCTTGGCGACGAGGATGAGTTCGATCGCGAAAAACTACAACATGAACTGGGCCAGATTCACGCGTAAGTTACAATACACCTATAATCGATAGAATGAAATAATTTATACCATTATAATTCACAGACGAAAAATGCTTGACCAGGACATAAGGGATGTGCGCAAGATACAAGACATGCTGTTTGAAGATGAAGAAGGTGCCGTGCGACAGCGACAGTTTCGCTGGAAAAATGCAGAAGGCGGCATGGCCTTCAGCCTGGATGAGTCCCGCAATGAAAATGGCGATGGTCAGGCCAACGAAGGCAGCGGTGATGAGGAGAACGAACATCTCTGGCGCCAAATACGCTATGAGAGGGAGCAGTTGCTGCTGCAGCAAGGACTGAGAGGGGTACGTAACGAAACTCCTTTTGGTAAACCACACTATAATAATATAATCTATATTTGCAGGACGCAGCTGGCAACCCTTCACCTTTATCTCCAGCTGTCTTAAACACGAATAGTACTGGCGGTATGGTTCGCAAGCTCAACATCATAACGGCCAACAAGACAACAGTAGAACTGAAGAAGAGCTCTCCGTTTTTGATATCAAAGAGAGTGAACACATCGCAGCAGACACAAGCAGTGCGTGGCTCCTTTCTGGTGCGGGACAAGGAGACCCTAAACAAATTGGCTGGCATGACCAAAGGCGATGGAGACGGAACAGCTGGCACTGTTACCTCAAACTCAGCCAAGGCCAAAAACTTTGTGTTTGCCACATTAACTGAGGAAGAGCATGAGGTGTCTATATAATGAATAGTCTCTTTTTATAGTTTAATGCTAATCAACTCGTTATTTTTGTTGCAGAATCAAAAACGCAAGGCAGCGGACTTGATGAACAGCAGCAGCGAAACAGGCATAAACTTCATGAAGAAGCCGCGTCTGGAACCGCGACGGGAGAAGTGCCTTATTGATCAGTTGCTTTAGATTGGACGACACAATCTTATTTTACTTGTAATTATAATAAAATGTATAACCATTTATAAGTAAGGTGTTAACAATAAGTTTATTAAAATTAGACTGTAATATTCTATTCTAATATTTAATTGTCCTCTTCATCTGTGGACAGCTGACTCTCCTGCTCGGCTTGGTACTTCTTGATTAAATTGAGCATTGCCAAATCTTCAACTAGGTGGTCAGGTTGTATGTACATTTGGCTGGCACAACCAACCACGGGACACCGAATGCCAATGTTGTTTTTAATCATAGCATTTACGGAATCACGGTCGTAGAAATGACCACAGTGAACATTGCGCACTGGATTCACCATGGGCGTCTTCAACCATGGATCGATTATTGAGGCAGCATTGGTTCCGGTATCCACGACTTCCAGTATAGCATCATTGTCGGGGGAATTCGATTTGCCGAGCACTTGCTGTTTAAATTCCATATATTCCTTTGACTGCTTACTGTTACCACTCTTCACATCTATTCCTTTAATTTTGGCTATCTTTGCCTCAAATTCATTCACAGTAGTAGACTCGGAGGTGGCTTTCACCAAAGCCGCATCGTAACGTTTCTGTTGAGCTTTCAAATTAATTAGTTTTTCACCAAACGCCAAACTCTGTTCAGTTAATTCTTTCTTGATATTTTTTAGTTCTTCAGTATCTGAAAAGAAAGAAATCTTTAATTTGGGAAATCGAACTTCATTAAAAGCTTACCATCATCGAACAAATTCATTAAGCCCGCATTTTCAATGATAGTTTTCTTTAACTCTTCAATTTCGTGATTAAAGTCCATGTTTGATAAACTCTTGAAGAATAAATTTGTTTACATCGAAAAATATAGCGCCAAATAAATTGCCAAATTGATGTTGACAGTTATCGGTAAATTCAACTGTTATCGGCTTCCATCAGCTGTTGGGTAATCGTTTTACTCATTTGTCACTATACTCTTTTTAACACTGAAAATTTTAAAAGTTCACCAAAAAAGAACCAATCTCAAGAAAAAAACAGCAATTCAAATGTTTTAAGTAATATTTAAACAATACGACATCGATAAAACAAAACATTTCTTTAACAACGTATTTTCTAATATAAATTTACATTTTAAATTACGCATTGGCGCATTCTGTTAATTAACAGAATTTGAAACTGGTTGCGAAAGAAAAACTGTAAACTATTTGTTGTTGCTTGCGGTGCAAAAGGTAAACAAAGCAAGCTGCATCGAGCAAACAGAGCGAACCCAATTTTTGTGTACAACCCCTGTACGCACTTTACAACACTACGCAGAAAAGATAAAACAAAAAGCTCAAAAAGTTGTCAAGCGTTCGTTAACTTTGTTTACAGCAATAGTCTCGTCTTCATTAGTCACTGACGAAATAAACGTAAATACAATTAACGCGCGCAGCCATTTGAGGCGGCTCAACATACTGCCAGAGACTCCAACATTGTCGCTGTTGGGCTAATCTAATCTGTCATTTGAATTTACGTTCAGCCGGTGTGTGTGTCTGGTTCATTTCATTCAGTCGGTAGCTGCCTTAAGAAACCACTGGACGTGCGACTGTGCCAAGTATAAACTAAATAAATAACTAATTAGCACATAACATAAAATGGTGGCCCAATCGAAACTTAGCCAAGTGTTCAGCTATCAGAACTGGGTGCATGCCGTCTCTGGCGCAGCCGTAAGTAATTAATGACACCCTTGAGAAATGACTAAAGTTCAAAATCCAACATTCACTTAAGCCAAATGTTAAATTATTAATAAAACTTTTTTATCTAGGGTGGCTGCATAGCAATGAGCACGTTTTATCCCCTCGACACAGTGCGCTCCCGCTTGCAATGTGAGTATTCCACGCCAGTCTACTAATCTTTAATAATCACGATAAGCATTTGTCCGTAGATAGACACAAGTTCAAACTCCATTGACCAATTAGTTTAATTTGATATCAATTGATAGCAGACTAATCCAAATGTTGTTTCTTCTTTGCAGTGGAGGAGAGCGGCGAGGTGCGGAGTACGCGTCAGGTAATTAAGGAGATTGTGCTTGGCGAGGGATTTCAGTCGCTTTACCGTGGTCTTGGCCCAGTTCTGCAGAGTTTATGTATCTCGAATTTTGTGTATTTCTACACATTCCACGCGCTCAAAATGGTCGCTTCGAACGGTGCTCGGGGTCAGCAGAGTGCCTTAAAGGATCTGCTGCTGGGTAGTATAGCCGGCATAATTAATGTGTTCTCGACAACGCCGTTTTGGGTAGTTAATACGCGTCTACGCATGCGTAATGTGGCTGGCACTTCTGATGAAGTCAACAAGCACTACAAGAATCTCTTCCAGGGACTCAAGTATGTTGCCGAAAAAGAGGGAATTGCTGGCCTGTGGGCGGGCACAATTCCATCACTGATGCTGGTCTCAAATCCAGCACTACAGTTCATGATGTATGAACTACTTAAGCGCAACCTTATGACATTTACAGGTGGAGAAATGGGTAGTTTAAGCTTTTTTGTAATTGGTGCCATTGCAAAAGCATTCGCCACAGTACTGACCTATCCTCTGCAGCTGGTGCAGACCAAGCAGCGTCACCGCACTAACGAAGTCTCAAATGGTCCCTCAACCTCCCATCAGGCTGGCAATTATAGAACGCCAAGCACGTTGGAACTAATGGTCAGCATACTGCAACATCAAGGAATCGCTGGACTGTTCCGGGGTCTTGAAGCCAAAATCCTGCAGACAGTGCTGACTGCGGCATTGATGTTCATGGCGTACGAGAAGATAGCTGGAATGGTGAAGCTGCTGCTAAAGCGCAATGCTTGAGAGGCTCTAGTCTATGCCTATTTTAATTTAGTTTAAACTCAGAACAAAACATGACAAGGCAGAGGACATGAATGGGGAATTCGGATGCACACACAGACACACTCCAAAGTTAGCCTTTAAGTTGCATAAGAAAACACAATATATTACATTATGAAAACATTTATTCTCCAAATATTAGTTGGCTTCAACGGGAGCTGCGTCAATCTCCTTTATTGGATTCTCATCTGGTTGCTTTTCGCCGAGTTCCTGCTCGACGGACTCTTCTTTCTCCGATTTCTGTCCTCCCGGATTAGCCAGCTCCGACAAATTGTACTTTCGGCAGTCCAAATAGTTTTCTATCACACTCAGCAGGCACCACCCTCTTAACACCTCAACGATAATAGACTTTTTGGCGTGATGCAGGTCCACTTTGTTGCCAATGTTCTTCGAATTGACTAGTTCGGCCAGTTCTTTAATGATTTGATCCCGCTTGATTTGCTGATTGTAGCGATGATTAAATATGATGCCATATGTGGTAGCCTCCTTGAGGAAGTGCTTGTCAAATAACGCTCCTGCTGCGTTGATTATATCCGGCATATTTGCTCTGCAGACTGCTTCAATGGGTACCAGGCGCAGCAGAAAACGTGACATAGCTTTGCCCGTGGCGGATATGTCGTCCACTATGTGCTTTCCAAGTGCGACTGGATCCTCCAGTTGGGTGCGAATGAATAGACAATTCGTGGTACCTGTGTCCACGTTTTGGAAGCGTACTTTTCTCTGAGTGAGAGTCTCACGGCATTTGGCGACCGCCGCATCTAGGTCATCACTATCGGAATCGCTAGCAACCTTCTTGACGTCCTCTGCTTCAGTCTCCTTAGGTGGTGTTTGTTCCTGTACCTCGGGGCCGTACAACTTGTCCGCATAGTGGTTTAGCAGGTTGTAACATTCCCGCACACATGCTTTTTCATTCATGTTGCATGTGGCTAGAAAACCGCGTTGTCCAGTCTGAAGCACCTGTTTTTTGCTTTGTTGGAAATATTTCTTTTTGTTCTGATTAAATTTTTTGTTTTTAAACATCTTTGCTTTTTTGGTGCACGGTTCCATTACAGAATGCTTACAAATTGGAAGTATTTAGAAGCCGGCTTGAAGTGTTGCCAGACAACGCAAAAGTACTAGAAATACCAGATGTTCGCCTTGAAGTGTTGCCAGACGACGCAAAAGCGCAAGTGTTGGAAAACGCCACACTATTTAGATGAGCAGCTGACTGATTTCAAATCTTTGTTTTGCTTTGGGAATGGTTGAGGTGGAGTTGGCTTTGTTGGACATCATAAAGCTCCTTCCACATTTTGGTGATATTGAAGCCGTAATTGACAATGAGATTGACGCCCGTTACATACTTAAACGTGCCGCGGATCACCTGGAAAAGTTGCAGTTAACGAAAAGATTAACAGCAGAAGATGAAGAGGTGTCCTATCTGATATGTGCATTGGTTGATAAAAGTTGGGAGAGCATTCACAGCGGGCACTTTAGCAAAGTACCGCTGACAATTCGCAAGATCTATGCATTGGCCTGCTACTTCAAGGTAATTAAATTAATTAAATACTGTTAATGGTTATAATTCTACCCCTTATATTGGCAGATCATCTTTTTGCTATTGGACAGTACAAGTCTGGAGCAGAGAGGACAATGTGGTGCCATCTTCGATGAGGCACAGCTATTGGGGTGCACAGAAGATCTCTATGAAAATTGCAAGGAACTTCAGACTGCGCTTATGCGATATTTGGATGAAGATGCGGTAGCGAACAATCCTACACCGTTGCCTATTTTACCAGTGGTTGAGCGACGTGTGGTACGCTGTGATATACCTCAACTGGAGGCACCCAGTTTAAAACAATTCCGCGATAACTGTTATCAGCCGCTAGAGCCAACGCTGCTGTACAACACTATTAATCATTGGCCCGCCTTGAGCAAATGGCGGGATTTAAATTATCTACTAAAAGTAGCTGGTAATCGTACTGTGCCCATCGAAATTGGCTCCAACTATGCGAGTGAAGAGTGGTCACAGCAGCTTGTTAAAATCCGGGACTTTTTGTACAGACAATTTGGTAATATTGATGATGGACATGAAATCGAGTACTTGGCACAGCACGAGCTCTTTGCCCAGATACCAGCTCTAAAATCAGACATTTGTGTACCTGATTACTGCACGGTGTCTGCTCAGAGCACGGCTGCTGTTGATATCAAAGCCTGGCTGGGACCAGGGCATACCATATCGCCCATGCATACCGACCCGAAACATAACTTACTTTGCCAAGTTTTTGGCAGCAAAACAGTCATACTAGCCTCTCCAGCAGACACAGAGAATCTGTATGCGCACGAGAGTGAATTTCTCGGAAACACATCGCAAATCGATGCAGCTAATCCAGATTACGAACGCTTTCCCCTGCTGGAAAATGTGCGCTTTCGTGAGCTACTGCTACAACCCGGTGATTGCTTATATTTACCACCGAAGTGGTGGCATTACGTGCGATCCGAAACGCCCAGTTTCTCAGTTAGCTTCTGGTGGGAATAGAGTGCGTCAGGAATGACGTCATCGACACACGTTGAACATTTTATCATGATGTGGTATCAATAAATGAGTCATTCGAAATATTTCGTGTATTAATAAGTTATAGAGTTGTATTTATTGAGTAGCCAACAAATAATTCTGGCCTAGGCAAACAAAGTTTAACATTTGTGAAATAATACAAAGACATGTGTAACTGTAACAGTAAATCGTTATCTATTAAGTTGATGAATACATGAGAATTAATGTTGTTTATACCTTCCATTGATAATTCTAATCTTTAAATATTAGCATTTGCTGCCTTTGCCCCCACCGCCAAGTTTAAGTCTTATCAATTTTCTTCATTTAAAATTTAGATTGCTCGCAACTTGCGGGCGTCGCTTAATCATCCTTGCTGCCGCCGGAGCCGCCAGTTGCACCGATGGTGATCTTTTTCTGCAACTTGCTGTACTCCTCAGTGAGACGATCGTATTCACGGTTGATGCTCTCGGCCTGCGACTTGACTGCTTCCTTGTCCTTCTTTTCGCGGTTCAAGTCGCTAGTGAGTTCTTGGACGCGTTCCTTCAGCTTGTTGAGCTGTAAAACGTTGATTTTGAGGTTGGATTGATAGTGCTCACGGCGAGAGATTCGTATTTGTGTGGTTTATGAGAGAATTGTGTGTAGGAATGTAGTTGATGGCTTAGGATACTCTGGCGGTGAGCCCTTGCACACGTTTCCGCAGGCGTGCCAACTGTTTAAAGAGTTTACGATAGTTATATTGGATTTGTATCATGTCGGAGATAGCAAGTGGTGGTTGGCCCAGCACTTTCCATGTGGGTAATTCATAGCAAATCAAATCGCATTGCCTGGTTTGTACAGCGGGTAGTAGCAGAACGTTCTACGTAAATGTTAGGTGGATCGTTTGTTTCTTTGCAAAGCTCTTTAAACATGCCTGGGCTGGAAGGTGTGCAATAACTCCAAACGCCATATCCAAAAAATCGCATAAAACTATAGACTGACTTACCTCGTTCAGTGTGGCATCCTCGGAAGCCTCCTTGGCCTTGTCGGTCTTATCGGCCATTAGGGAACGTGCAGCCAGAGTGGCGCTCTGAGCCTGCTTCATCGATGCCTCGCTCTGGGCCAGCAGATTGGCCTGAGCCGAAATCAGGGTCACAAGACGGCGTATGACCAAGACGAGGAAAATTGAAAAGCCGGAAATATAAAAGTTACGCTGGGCACGGAACAGACGCATGCTATGCTGCATCTCCACGTTCAGGTGCACCTCGCCGGTGTTCTCATGGCTGGAATACTTGCGCATTTCACGAATCGCCTCCAACAGGAACAGCACAAGCACACCCATAATTAGGAAAAAATATAAGTGTGCCTGCTGCGCCATCATGGCCAAAAATTTGGATTTGAAGAAACGGTTCCATCTGTACGGGCTGGCAACGGGGAGCACCAGTAGCAAAACCACTACGATTTCCGCGTACAGAAAAGCGGCGATCAAAGTCCAAACTAAGCTCATATTTGCGACTTTTTTAACCTTTTAAACCCAGTTAAAAGATGTCAGCGGTGCTTTTTCTTCTTCTGCGCTTTTTCGATTTGTGCGCTGCAAAGAATTTGTGTTTGTTGGAATTAGCTCGAAATATGTACACTTCGCTAGTTAGACTGCGCGTCTATTTATAAACGTCTACCGTGAAATGGCTTACTTTAAATAGCAGCACGAATTAAAATACAGCTGCAAATGATGAAATATGCGTATATTTTATGCGGTCATTCCCGGCCACGTCAACTTTGTCGACAAGTTTTCAGCATAAATTCAAACGAGTTGGCAGCACCTGAACGAAGCTAGTAAACAATTGGGAACAGCTGACACAACCCTGGTTGCCAGGGAAAACTCAATGTGCTTTTGCGCCATCGATCAAATTGAGTTTCAGTTGTTATTTTCTTTTCAATTCGTCGACATATAACAAGAATGTCTTACCAAAATTGGTTGAACTATTTGCAATCCGCTGAGAAAAACTCAATACTCAGTGGCAAGTTGCGCAAGGTGCTCTACAAGTTTCCAGATGGCCGGCAAATGGCTGAGGAATATAACATGGACACTGGAGTAGTGCAGCGACGTGCCTGGCGTAAATGCAAGCAGCTAATGGGCCAACCTGAATGGGAAATGGAACTAGGGGAAGAGACGCGTCAGCTAAATTGGAACGCAAGCAAGAAGTCATACGAACCTGCAGGCGGAGGCGATGCAGACAATGTGAATAACGAAGACTTCATGCTACGCGAGAACATCTCGGCTCCAACGCTATCCAAGCGAGTGACGAAGAAGAACATCGAATGGCGTATTCGCAATCTTCCCTATCCACTGAGCGTATACAATGTCACTGCAGAGCCGGATATGCATGCTATTGTTGTTCGTACTACAAACAAAAAGTACTATAAGGTGATCCCAATACCTGACCTGGATCGCTGCGGTATGCCACCGATTCAGTCCAAGATAAGCGTTCATCATCAATTCAACACACTCATCATTACTTACCAGAAGCCAGATATATTATGCGAGATGGAAGCACAGGTTCTCTTGCTACTAAAGAATGTGGAAACGGAGACTGATATGGACGACTTGCTGAAAGGTTTACTGACTAAATAAAACGCACGGCATATAAATTAAATACAAGCGTATTGTTTTTATTATATTATCCCTAACTTACTTCTGAAAACTCTCCGCTATACCAGCATAGCTCGCCAAAGACGGTGCTGACGAGCTGGTAAACATGGAGTAATCGAACGATGGTAATTCTAAAGGAGTCAATGAGGGTATGTCAAGCTCTGAGCTCCGATCCGTGGAAGAGCCATTATATCCATCTTTCTTCGTTTGTGGATCGCTTTTATTCATTGTCTCGACTTTAAGTTCGATTAATGATGGTGTGGCTTGTTTACGTCCTGCGGTTGTTGTGTACTTGGCGTCGAAATCGTGAACGGTCTTATCTATGGCCTTCGCAACGGACTGTGCCGAGCCCAAAGCAAGTTCTGGTCGTAGTGGCAACATTGGACTAGTTTCCTTGAGCTGCACAAAGTCCTTCATCTTCAATAGTCCGTGCTGGGTTTTCTGCATTTCGAGTTGCCGAAGCTTCCGATGAAAATCCACTGTAAGGGTGTCAAGCACCTCCTTGGACTTGGCAGTTTCCACATTTTTATATGCATCTTGCAAGTAAAGCAGCGAAGTTTCCAACGCCTTGATAGCCTCTTCGTAGCGATGATGTCGAATGAATCGATCAGATCGACGTTCATGGAAATGAGCCTAACACCAAAATACAACATATAAACACAATTTTCAAAAGACCAAACAATAGTTTACTAATTTATTTACCAAATTCAGCGGTGCACAGTCCATATTTTCTCTTTTTGTTGTTTATGTTTACCTGCGCAGTACGATGAGTGCCTGGCAACTCTGACGCACAGTTGCAATTTTGATAAATATCGATAACAAGCTGTCGAAATAATCAGGTTTAATAATAAAAGTGCTTAAAATTATTTTGTATTTTAATAAACTCTTAAATCGGCGTGGCTGTTTCTTCTTTTCCCTCTGTTAGAGCACGAGATGCATGGACAAATGCAGGCACGTTTATTCCCTGAAAGTATACACAATTGTAATGGAAATCATATAGTAGTTATAGTTTTATTCATACTAACCTGCATCTTGGCTGATCGAACAAATGCCTTATTAGATGTAACTGTGAATATTTTGCGTTGTATACCGAAACTGAATATCTTCAAGCTTCGCTCATTAACATTAGCTGTAAACTTTATGTTTGAAAATTCAGTAGGTATTGTTTCGACATCTGGATACACCGTTACTCTCTTCATCAATTCGGCAGCGAGCTGTTTCTCAGTTGGTCCACCCAGTACTTTTAAAATATTTTGAAAGGCATCGTAGGCCAATTGGCAGCAGACAAGACGTTTTCCTTCAAATATTTTATCCAGTATTGGTTTCACTGGACATTCGCGTTCTTTTTCGGCTTGTTCAGTCAGAAGAGGATACTTAAATACAAAATTGCAGCGACCATTTGAGAGAGCACTCGTGTATGCCAGTAAGGTCGTCACATCGAGATTCAGTTCGTTTGACATGGTGGCATATTGGTCATTATCCAGATCGGGATTATCCAAGGATGCGGTTTGCACGCCCATTTCGTTGAGCTCATCGCGCAAGGAGCCAGTAATTTCATTAGAGAAGTAGAAGACAATCTAACAGCACAAATCATTATATTGTTCAAATGTATAGATATTTAAACTTACTTTTGGACGTTGAAACATGCAGAAGTGCAATTCGCTGGCCTCCAAATAATCGACAGCTTGATCTACGACGCTCCGTGCGCCGAAACTAACACAGCCGTTCACAGCATCTTCGATAGACCTGGAGTTGCGTGCTATCACCTTAATCCACTTGAGTCCATTATTGGCTACAATGTCCACACGCAAGGGATTATCGCGCGATTCGAGTGCGAAAACTGCATTTATATCCACAACACCCTGTTGCAGCCGCAGTGTCTTTATGAGAAATTCATAGTTGACAAAGTTGCTACTGGTTATATGATTCTCCTTCAATGTTTTGGTGCGAATCACCTGCCGAGAAGACGGTTATTACAACCTGATATACATACATAAACATTGTGAAATTCACACCTTTTCCAAGAATTTTAGTTCCTGTTGGATTTTTCTCTGCACTTTGGAAACGCCAGGAATGTCTTCAAAATCGACCAAAGATTTCTTTAATTCTTCGCCAAGTTTGATTTTATTGTTGGCTTCTTCGTACAAGGTATTCTCCTCCTCCATTGCCACCTGCTGGATTTACGGTACTCAAATGTTTGTTTTTATTTCTAGTAATTTCTTATCGGCCAGCTGTTAGTTCAATAATATATCGATGTTGTGACTGTACAGGGCTACACAATAATATATCGGTTATGTGAAAGTAGAAGCAACTCTGCGATTAGTTTCGTCAAATGCCGGCCGCCTTTTCTCCGTCCATTTTTTCTTCGTCAGCCAGAGCAAGCGGTACGCCGAAAATGGCGTTGACTTTGTGAAGTGAAATATTTTTAATCTGAAAGCATCGGTATTAATATGCACTAATTTCTTGAATAAAACAACTAAAGGTAAGTGTCTGATTGCTGAACTATTCGATTTTAATAGTATTTGTCTACTTGCTGTGCACGAAGTATCTCCAGAAAAGCAGAAATGTCTGCTGTTTGGTCGCATTTGAAGCGTGCTAAATTAAAAAATAAATGCTGCTTACTATGCATCGTTAGGCGACACGACTCTCGTTACTGTGGCCTTGGTTTTTCGGAGTAGTACAATATAATTATTTTACGATTTTCTTCATGCATTATGTGTTCGTGTCTAACCTCAACTTTTAACAATTCCTTTGCAGTACAATTGTTGGTTGGAAGTAGAACATCTGCAACATGTACTTGTATAATTTGACGCTGCAGAAGGGCACCGGCATCACCCATGCGGTGCACGGCAACTTTTCTGGCGGCAAGCAGCAGGAGGTGTTGCTGTCACGTGGCAAGTCGCTCGAGTTACTGCGGCCCGATCCAAATACCGGCAAAGTACATACGCTGATGTCAACAGAAATATTTGGCTGCATACGTGCTCTAATGGCCTTTCGTCTAACGGGCGGTACAAAAGGTTAGTTGAATAAGAAATTCATTTATTAAGTTTAATATTCTACGCACAAACCTAATTGAGGCAACTCTGTCTTCGGTTGACCCCAGTTTGACCTTTTGAATGTGTCTACGTGCGAGAACAAACTACTTGGCGTCGCATTTGCCATGACCCTAAAACCACATGGTATGGTGAACTGAAACTTCGAGTTACAAACGATCCTAACCTCCAAATTAACCTTATATTAAATATCTGCTTGCATCTAATTAGACTCAAATTGCTTATTTTCACAGACTATATTGTTGTTGGCTCGGACTCTGGCCGTATTGTTATTCTGGAGTACAGTCCCAGCAAAAATGCTTTGGAGAAAGTTCACCAGGAGACTTTTGGCAAATCTGGCTGTCGGCGCATTGTGCCGGGACAGTACTTTGCCATTGATCCTAAAGGTCGTGCAGTGATGATTGGTGCCGTCGAAAAACAAAAATTGGCCTACATTATGAATCGTGACACCCAAGCACGTCTGACCATATCCTCGCCACTGGAGGCACATAAATCGAACACCTTGACTTACCATATGGTAGGTGTAGATGTTGGCTTCGATAATCCCATGTTTGCGTGTCTGGAAATAGACTATGAGGAGGCAGATTTGGATCCATCAGGTAGGCTTACAACATCATCTAACAAAGTTCCCAATTAGCGCTTTAATTCTCAGTGATTGTGTCTAATCAATCATTCTACACTGTCTGTACTTAGCGTTAGATTAATGTATCCACTGAACCATTGGTGCCGCTGTAACTACCTAGCAACACTTCACTGATTTGTGGTCAACATTACACACATTTCTCTATATTTTGTTGTAGTTATATTAACCAAGTCAATACTGTTTACTTGTAGGCGAGGCAGCGCAGCGAACACAACAAACTCTGACATTTTACGAACTGGATCTTGGTCTGAATCATGTGGTGCGCAAATACTCCGAACCACTCGAAGAACATGCCAACTTTCTGGTATCTGTGCCCGGTGGCAATGATGGACCCTCAGGTGTGCTCATTTGCTCGGAAAACTATTTGACATATAAGAATTTGGGCGATCAGCATGACATACGTTGTCCCATACCACGTCGTCGCAATGATCTTGATGATCCTGAACGTGGCATGATCTTCATATGCTCGGCTACACATCGCACGAAGAGCATGTACTTCTTCTTGCTGCAGACGGAGCAGGGCGACATTTTCAAGATCACATTGGAGACTGATGACGATGTGGTATCAGAGATTAAACTAAAATACTTTGATACTGTGCCACCTGCAACTGCTATGTGCGTCTTGAAGACCGGTTTTCTGTTTGTAGCCAGCGAATTTGGCAACCAGTAAGTAGACAAATAGTTATTTATTTTACTCGCTTTATTAAACATACATATCTTTGATTTATAGCTATCTCTACCAAATCGCACACTTAGGCGATGATGATGATGAGCCAGAATTCAGTTCTGCCATGCCTCTGGAGGAAGGAGAGACTTTCTTCTTTGCCCCACGCGCGCTCAAGAATCTCGTCTTGGTCGATGAATTGCCCTCATTTGCACCAATTGTCACTTCACAGGTGGCTGATTTGGCAAATGAGGACACGCCTCAGCTATATGTGCTTTGTGGACGTGGTCCGCGGTCCACGCTGCGTGTGCTGCGTCACGGTCTCGAGGTATCTGAGATGGCTGTCTCTGAGCTGCCCGGTAATCCGAATGCCGTATGGACTGTCAAGAAACGCGTTGATGGTGAGTGCGAATTGAAGGACTTCATTTAATCTTTAGTACTAAGCTTAGCAAGTAAGTTTGCTAGTTATGAAATGATTCTAATAATTCAACTGGTGCATTGATACAGATTACACGATACTAGGATTGTTGATGCTGTTCTAATTAAAATGAAGTAATCACAGTTGAGAATTGTTTGGTAAATGAAATAGAACTTGGAAAATCAACAATCCTAGAATATATTCCTATACATAAACACGACCCAAAAGCCACAAGTTATCAACCACCAGTTCTCTCTTATTTCAGGCGCTTAAACAGCAGACGTGTCAACAACTGTTTGTTGTGTGTGACTATCGAACAGATATAAAACGCGAGTTATCCAATACAACTTGTGTATAATACTTATAATTTATATTTGTCTTTTGTGAAGCGATAGGTAAGGCAACATTACTGCAGCTCATAAGTCAACAGATACTACAAAACTCAATACGAAAAGAACTATACAAACTAAACTTAAGAACACTAGACATTGAACATGATGCGATTATTATCACCGTGTTTCAGCTGAATTATCCATTGATTACAAACTGATAAACTGATTATTCAATGTCGCAAAAATGCATTTTTAACTCGGTTTAATCTAAAGACTGATGTACTCATAAAGAAATCTTTTGTTGTTCCTACTTTTAGACGAGTTTGATGCCTATATCATTGTATCCTTCGTGAATGCCACGCTGGTTCTGAGCATTGGCGAAACCGTCGAGGAAGTGACGGACAGCGGCTTTCTAGGTACAACGCCTACATTGTGTTGTGCCGCGCTGGGTGACGATGCCTTGGTGCAGGTCTACCCAGACGGCATTCGTCATATACGGTCCGATAAGCGTGTGAATGAGTGGAAGGCTCCAGGCAAGAAATCTATCACAAAATGTGCCGTCAATCAGCGTCAGGTGGTTATCACACTCTCTGGACGTGAATTGGTCTACTTTGAGATGGATCCGGTAAGTTCTTTGGCAGAAAAGAAAGTCGATTTATTTGCTCTGATGACAAAAACACGAAAAAGAACAATCATGTTGAGACACTTTGTGTCCTGCAGTGCTGAGCTTCCATTAGACAATCTTTTGAGCGGTAATTTGCCTGGCAATAGACTAATGAGCATTCATTTATTACAGACTGGCGAATTGAACGAGTATACAGAGCGTTCTGAGATGCCTGCGGAGATCATGTGCATGGCGTTGGGCACTGTGCCAGAGGGAGAGCAGCGTTCCTGGTTCTTGGCTGTTGGTCTATCCGATAACACTGTGCGCGTCCTGTCCCTGGATCCAAATAACTGCTTGTCGCCGTGTTCTATGCAGGCTCTGCCCTCGCCAGCTGAATCGCTGTGTCTGGTGGAGATGGGTCATACGGAAAGCACTACAAATGCTGGTGCCACTGACGAAGATGCACCTCCCCAACGTAGCGGCAGCAATAAGGGAACCATCTACTTGAACATTGGCTTAAGCAATGGCGTTTTGCTGCGCACTGTATTGGATCCCGTGTCGGGAGATCTGGCTGATACACGCACACGATACTTGGGCTCGCGTCCGGTGAAGCTTTTCCGCATCAAGATGCAGGGCTCTGAGGCGGTGCTGGCCATGTCTAGTCGCTCTTGGTTGTCGTATTATCATCAGAATCGATTCCATTTGACACCACTGTCTTATGAAACACTAGAGTACGCCTCGGGCTTCTCGAGCGAGCAGTGTAATGAGGGTATTGTCGCCATTTCCACGAATACGCTCCGTATCTTGGCATTGGAGAAACTTGGAGCTGTCTTCAATCAGGTAGCGTTTCCACTGCAGTACACACCACGTACATTTGTTATACATCCGGACACGGGACGCATGTTAATTGCGGAAACAGATCACAATGCGTACACCGAAGACACTAAGAATGCGCGTAAGGAACAAATGGCAGAGGAAATGCGTAGCGCTGCCGGAGATGAGGAGCGAGAGTTGGCCAGAGAAATGGCCAATGCATTTATCAATGAAGTTCTGCCTGAGGATGTGTTCTCTGCCCCTAAGGCTGGTCTGGGTCTGTGGGCTTCACAGATACGTTGTCTGGATGCCTTGCATGGCCAGACGATGTTTAGTGTGCCGCTAACACAGAACGAAGCCATCATGTCGATGACATTGCTCAAGTTCTCCGTTGCGGCTGACGGACGCTACTATCTGGCCGTGGGCATAGCCAAAGACTTGCAGCTGAATCCACGCATCTCACAGGGCGGCTGTATTGATATTTATAAAATTGATCCCACCTGCTCCAGCTTGGAGTTTCAACATCGAACGGAAATTGATGAGATACCTGGCGCACTTTGCGGCTTCCAGGGTCGCCTCTTGGCAGGATGTGGGCGCATGCTGCGCATCTATGATCTCGGCAAGAAGAAGATGCTGCGCAAGTGTGAGAACAAACACATTCCATATCAGATTGTCAACATTCAGGCGATGGGCCATCGCGTCTACGTTTCGGATGTACAGGAGTCTGTATTCTTTATACGCTATCGTCGCGCCGAGAATCAGCTCATCATATTTGCCGATGATACGCATCCGCGATGGGTAACGGCAACCACACTTTTGGATTATGATTCCATTGCTATAGCGGATAAGTTTGGGAATCTGAGCATACAACGTCTGCCTCATTCGGTCACCGACGATGTGGATGAAGATCCCACTGGCACCAAATCGCTCTGGGATCGTGGTCTATTGTCTGGCGCTTCACAAAAATCTGAGAATATTTGCTCTTTCCATGTGGGCGAGATTATTATGTCGCTGCAAAAGGCCACACTCATACCTGGAGGCTCGGAGGCACTCATCTACTCCACATTGAGTGGCACGGTTGGCGCCTTTGTGCCGTTCACCAGTCGGGAGGATTACGACTTCTTCCAGCACCTGGAGATGCATATGCGCAACGAAAACCCTCCGCTGTGCGGTCGGGATCATCTCAGCTATCGCAGCTCTTACTATCCGGTGAAGAATGTCCTCGACGGCGATTTATGTGAGCAGTATTTATCTATTGATGCAGTGAAGCAGAAGAGCATTGCCGGCGACATGTTCCGCACCCCGAATCAAATCTGCAAGAAACTGGAGGACATACGTACACGCTATGCCTTCTAAACAGAGGTGAGTTATAGATTAAGTAATTGAGGTGGGTTAACACCATACTGTGATGATATAGCAATTTACCTTGGGACACCTATGAAATGCCTTGATTAGTGTAATTACCGATAACTGACAAACTGTATAATAAATGAAATGATTATATATGTTTATGTTGATTGATGTTAATTACTTGCATTTCTTTCTTTACAGTTTCCTGTGACAGATGGCGAGCAACTGATGCATTTGTTTATAAGGTGAGTTCTGGGCCATTTGGGAGTATTTAAGCAAACTCTATGATGAGTTACGTTTTTACCTTGGGACACCTATGAAATGCCTTGATTAGCGTAAAAGTTGTTATTGCTGAAACTAAATTGAATAATTCTTTATAAAATACAGAGAAAACTTTTACTAACTGTTTGTTCTATTTGCTTGCAGTTCTACTAGTACTTTACCCAGTTACAGAGGATCTCTGAAGCAGCAGAACAAAGTGAAATACAGAGGTAAGCTCAAGTTGCTATAATAAATATCAATGTGAACCACAATGATGACCTTCATATGTTAGACTCATGAAATTACATGATTGAATATTTATAGCTGAGACAATGCTCTTGACTGTTTCCATATCTGCAATGGTTTTCCCCTGATATTAACCCGAAGTTCTCTTCTATTTGCAGCTTGGTCTCTGGAAATCCCTTGGGTTTCATTTTAAATCGTACATACTAGGTAAATATTAATGCAATTTTAACTAAGTGACTATGCTAATTCTCGTCTCTTCTTTTACAGATTTAATATGTAATTGGTATATACCCTAGATGTAGTATGCACCACATACACAACCACTAAACGACTGCCTATTTATATTAGAATTAATTGCCGCACAACTTGCAACATTTGTGTCGCATCGTATATTTAATGGTCACTCTAGTATCGACATAAGGAGCATTTTTAAATAAATTAATCAAATAAACAAGCCAAGTGGAAGATGTACCTGTTCGAGTGTGTGTGTGTGCGGTAAATAGTTGTGGCATGTTCTTGGCCTTGTTTACCGCTGCTGCTGCTACCGCTGCGACTGCTCTATACCGTTATTGTGGCAACCAGAATATTTGCGAAATGTCTCGTTTTCTCCGCAGTCGCGTCGGTGCGTCTGTCTGTGCTGTGGTATGTGCTCAAACCAAATTGTTGTAATTTGTTATAGACGAAGTTATAAGCACAGTAGTTATGCAAATTACGACTATTGCCCCTACCCCTGCCTCGATCCGCTGGTGGTCGCTGCCAAACTGGCTGCAGCAGAACAAGCATCCGCAAAGTGTTCCACTTCACAGCGGGAAGTGCTGTGGCGAGCTGCGCAGTGCGAGGAGGAGGGAGGCGGTGAGGCTGGCGCTGTGCCATCTGGTTAAACGATTTATTAACTTCATTTCTAGATCATTAGATCGCATAACACGGACATTCATCACATGGCAGTTTTATTTCTTTCGTTGCTGCACATTTTAGAGAGCGTGAGCAGAGCACGCAAGTGTTGTTGCAACGGCAACAGGGAGAATACGAAAAAATGAACGAATCTCTAGGCAACATCTCTACGCATGCGATTCGCGCCACATGCAGCTGCAGCTGGAGCTGGAGACGCGGAGCCATGCGAGCGATCGCGACGCAGATAAGGGCAATCAACGCTTGGCGCAAACACTTGGCACTTGTAGCGCGTTGCCCATTGCCCCTTCGCCTACCAGCGGCACGCCCACTTTTTGTGCTTAGCGCCTGGAAGCAGTTGGCAATGGAATGCGTTCACTGCTGCAGATGCCCACTGTGCGATAAGCCAAACGCAATGTCTGCCCCAGAGATGATGTCCGGTCAGCGCAGGGTCGGTCCAGAGTTCCTTTGTTTGGCTTTGGCTGTGGCTTGGGCGTTGTCGCTATCACCGATCTGAGCATCGAAATCAGAGTCCACTTCCCACAGCATTGCAGATGCTTATCAAATATGCCTTGCGTGATAAAATTTCGCATGAAACGCGCGCTCCAGCCCCACTGTGTGTTGTCGTTGTCTGGAGTCGTCTGTGCAACCTGGAAATGGACTTTAAAATGGGTGTTAACGCTGCAACTTTTCAGCTGTCCTCTGTTGGCTCTTTTGCGTGTAAGAATTTTCTGCGAATTCGCGCTGAGATTTTAATCAGATAGATGTGTCTGAAGCTGAAGCTAATGCCATGGATATCGCCATAGCTGTACCCTGCCTGCCTGCCTAGGGGCAGACACTTTCGCTGGCTGAATGAAATGCTCATTTGCCAGAGGCCGAGGCACATTTCCAGTCACGTCGTTTCACAGTTAGCAACTTTATTAAAACTAACGGCAAAGTCAAATAATTAAAACTCGACAGCAAAATAAAAACAACAAAAACATCCACACGGAATTGCAAATTGCAAGCCATGTAATAAATAGAATCATCAGCTAGTCGGAGAGAACGCAGACGGACAGCCAAGCAGACAGTTAAAGTCAGGGTTTGGCCTCAACAGCATAATTATGATCATCATCATCATCTGCTGCAGTTGGAGCTGTGTTAGCGGCATTATTTTAATTCACTTAGCGTCTTTGAACGTTTGGCTCTGGCCAAGTCGTACAGCTGTGAGAGCCGGCTAATGTCTGCCTGACAAACCAATTATAAAGTCCGGATTACGATGTGCACGTGTTGGCAGCAGTCACTCCGAGTTGTGAAGATGCTGCGCGAATTGCAGAGGGGAAGAGAGTGAAATGTGGAGCAGACTTACTGCTACATAAGCTAAGCAGTAGCTGAAGATGCAAGCGGTAAGTACTAAGAACAAGTATAAATTACACAGGGCTACAAAGTTTGACTTAAGAAAGTCTTATTTATTTCTACGAGTATATGCTGAATTCGAGTATTGCCTAAAGGGTTTTACCTTGAGTTTCTTTGAAGTAGTTTAGTCAATCAGATGAATGTAGCAGTAGAGTCTACTTCTCCAGTCTGGTCTACTTTTCCATGCAGCACAGTGTTATTCAGTCAGTTATAATGAGAGCAGCAAAAACACACTTTATAAACATAAAGATATCAATTCGCTCTGCCTGCTTCACACCATGAGTCAGGGCAACAGACACTGTCTATGCACCGACCATTCGTAGGGTGCTACGTGGTGTAGGGCCGAGAGTGGAGCAAAAAGCACAGCCGCATAATTGCTGACTGCCAGCAAAGAGGCTGAATGACACTGGGAGTGGGGCAAGCGGAGGGGGGGCGCCTCGGCTCAGCTGAAGATCTGCTGTCAGCAATCTCATGTCGGTGGCACCTTCTGCTTAGGTACACTTGCATGTCTGCCATGGAGCTCACGCTGACCCCATTCAATGTCATTAACTCGGACCAAGGTCTGTTTGTTTTTGGATCTTGGCTTTGCAATTTTGCGCCATAATTGGCTGAAAATTATGAATTGTGACGAGGGCTCGGGCTCTCATTTGTGTGTGTGTGTGTGTGTGTGTGTGTGTGTGTGTGTGTGTACGATTGTTTTCTTTTTGTGGCAAGTTCGCCCACTGAACTCGTTTGAACTGCTCAGGTTGTCAGCAGCTGTTACCTTCATTGGGCCCCGGGGCCAGTAGAAGTATCTTCATGTGGACAAAACTGGAGCCTAAACGTTTCAGTCACTTAGTCAACAATCTGTTGCATCTAATTGTCTCTGCAACAAATTACTCAATTCCGTTGCGGCAGCTGCAGACAGAGACAGAGATTACCTATGTGCCTCAACAGTTTTGACATAATTTTCACTTTAGTTTGTTTTTAAAGGCTGCAATTTGCACGCAGATGAAGTAACTCAATCCGAGTCATTCGATCTTTAGCTTTATCTCGTATCTCCGATCTGTGGCCCGTTGCCCGTTGCCCGTTGCCCGATCTTTGTCTCATGCAGACATGCACTTTGGTGGGCGTGGCGCACTTCCGTAAGCAATTTGCTGCGGTTCTTCGGCTATAATGGAACATTTTAATGCTGCCAACGGATGATTAAAATCAAAGTCATAAAAACAAAGCGATGCAGTGAGTGAGGTGGGGCAGGGGGTGTGTGGCAACCACGTAGAGATGTCGAGAACGCAGTCGCAATTGCAGTTGCAGGTTGCTGGCTGCAACTTGCCGGATAAATACGTTGATCAATCGCACAGATCATCAACACTAAAGGCAACAGCAGCAGCAGCAACAACAGGGCTGGAGACACGTCAGCAACGGGCCATAAAAACGGGAGCAGCATGCAACATAATTGAAAGCAATTTGCGGCTGACTGACTGGCCAAAGGGGGGAGTAAGGGGCGGAGAGTGGGTGAGGGGCGGGAAGCAGGCACTGCTGATGAGCAATGCCGAGCGTCAGCATAAACATTACACTGATTGCCAGTGCCTGCCCCACACACACACACACACACTCACACACACACTGTGGCACAACCACACGTGTTGTTTGTCAATGCAGTTGGCGCTTCTTCTTCAGCTGCAAGGGGTAGACGTCAGCCTGGGGCCACAAAATGAACGGAAGTCTCTTAGTTCCGGCAAATGGCAGTTGTTGTTGTCGTTGATCAACTGCACCTGAAGCACATATTGAATGCAGCAGCAGCAGCTCACTGCCACATGCTATATGTCGCCTACCCCCCCTCCCTCTTCCGCCACCCAAATTGTGTTATTACGCAATTGTGTGCAATGTCTTTGATTTGTATCTTTGGCCAGTCGGCCCTGCTTATAATTGCAAACAGCTGAGCCACATCTGTTGCAAGTTTATTTTTCGATTTCATCGATATGATATTGCCACAGTTCTGGTGGGAATGGTAGGGTGGGGTGGGGCACTCCGACTCAGTCAAGGATCATTAGCAGAGCTTATAGTATAACAGCGAATGACAGCATTAAGAGATGGCAAACTGAAAGTACAAAGAGAAAGAATATGATCAAAAGTTGAATATAAACAAGCTAGAGCTTATCAAATTTTGCAATTGCAGCATTTTATATTAAATAATACAGTCGAACTTATCTATAGTGAACTTCTATACAGTGAAGCTCTCCCTATTATGAATTGATTTCAAACACACAACTTTTTCGTTCCAATTTCATTTCAAAAAATATAATTTCTGTATAATGAAGTGATTTTCTGGTCCCGTCAAGATTCATTATAGGGAAGTTCGACTGTAATAGTAAATAAATAAATGGCAGAAGTGATAGTACTACAATAAAATATTATGAAATATTCTCAGAAAGTTATATTAAATTTCTGCTTGCTTCATTACTTAAATTGTTTATATTTTTAAAAAAATATTTAAAAATATAAATAAATATGTATTATTATTAAAAGTCATTACAATTTCAATATCTTATTTATTTTTATTATTTATTTACATATTTTGAAAGTAATTTAGAATACAATAATGTGGAACTTTAGACTATTTTCCTTCACTTTCATTATTTATTAATTCTAATAATAGTAAGACTAACTATTTACTACTTGAAATCTCTTAATCTTGCAATATTTGCATACATATAAATTTCCTCAATTAATTGTGCAATTTATTTCGTGTTGAAATACTTGAAAATTATGTATCAATAATTGAACACACATTTAGTTCAATTAACATAATCGATTGAGCTGGCAATCTATAAAGTGATTATTTAATATTATTATTAGTAATTAATTGTGCAATATTCAACTGAAATTCAGTGAAAATAACATACTTATAACTGATGCATTTCATATGATACGATTGCAAGTATCTTGCGGTTGAGTCAGGGACACAATCGCTGTGAAGGTTGACTCCCAAGGGGTCACATCGCTTAAGCTGCGTAGGTGCAGTGGATGGTGAGGGAGGAGGAGGGATCGGGGTAGGCAGGGTACTGCAGTTGGTCTGTGTTTATACACACACACACACACGCACTACTTATACATACACACACTATACTCATATGCGATATAAAGCAACTTCCTACAGCTGTTGAAACTCTGAGCAGCCGGCCCCAGTGCCCCCTCGTTGTTGTTGTTGTTGTTGTGCAAAACAATGAATGAAGCGCGTTGTTGTTATTATTGTTGTTGTTGTTACTGAAGTTTATCAAGTTGAAACTGCACAGTTGGTTGACTGCTGCCACAACAAACAGCAAACTGCAAACAGGCTGAGCAGTGAGCAGTGAGCAGTGAGCAGCACTCGATACTAGTTCCACTTTATGAGGCACTAAAATCTCACTTAATTGACTTTTAAAGTTTCCATAAACTCGACTTTATATTGCGTAGATCTGCCAAATGCATTGATATTTGAGATATATGTATGTATGAGTGCCTGTTCCGGCACTGGTTCCGGTTCATTTTTGATGATTTGCATCAGCTTTGAAGTAGTTCACTTTGGGGGCAGGCTTCAACCCTGAGGCAGAGTGTTTCACTGTCAGACGGCAAAACGCACAAGGCAAACAAGAGGTACAGTGTTTGGCAGGGGTATGGGGTAAGGGGTGGTGAGAGGGAGGGAGGAGGAGGGGCAGCTGGCAGGGGTAAACGGGCAGCTGTTGTTTATAGCAAAACGCTCATACGCCTCGTTGTGCGACGAAGCGTTGCAAATCATACAGTGAGTGTGTGTGTGTGTGTGTCTGTGTGTGCGAATGTGATCAGTCAGCTCACCCACACAGCGACACATTCAAGTGCAGCGCTCATCAATAAAGTGAAATTTTGTTGCTTTTGGGGCGTGCAGCCTTGTGCTGGCTTTGCCACTGCTGTTGTTGTTGTTGTTGTTGCTGTGTTTTGATGGACACATGCATGGGGGCATATGCTATACACACAGCTGTGTGTGTGAGTGAGTGAGTGTGTATAAGTATAACCGAAGCAGCTGAGGCAGCAACCGGACGCACGTGTTCATTTTCATTTGGCGCACTGAGAACCCAACGATAAACAGCCGCAGTCGCAGCAACAACAACAACAACAACAAAGAGACTAACAACTGTGGAAGAGAATCTTTGTAGACGATGATGACGACGAGCAACTGCGGAAATTATTCATTCAAGCGCTGCTGCTGCTGTTGCTGTTGTTGCTGCTACTTGTAGCTACTGCTTGACTTGGCTTGGCTTGGCATGACTGCCCCTCTGCCGCTCTGCCTTTCTGTCTCTGCCTCTGCCTCTGTGTCTTTGCTGTATTTCAGCCACACATGTATAGAAAACAATTTGAAATTCATACAAATTGCAAGCGGCAAGCGGAACAGCACAATAAGCCAAAGTCAAAGCGAAGAGACCGATAGAGACGCCACACTGCCATGCGGGGGCACAGAGCCACCCAAGCAGCGCCAACATGTCCGGCAGCAGCAGCAGCAACAGCAGCAGCAACAGCAACAATAGCATGTCCATCACAATGGCAACGAAGCGCAACTGTAACAGAGGCAATGGCAAAAGGCAAAAAAGAAGCAGCAAATAAATCTGTAACCACAAATGTTTTAATTTTTTATTGTATTACAATTTCATGTGTGGCAAATGCTAAAAAAGAGCTGAAAAAACGCCAAGCATTGCATAACAAAAGCCACTAACAATATGAGCCAAATGAAAGCTCAGCTTTCACCCAAGATTTGGGCCTTGGGTTCACTGCTTCAAAGCCAAGTGCTGAGGTGCCAGTGCGATCCATCAGCAGCTGCGGATCAAGCACAGTAAGACAAAAGAAGTAACAAAAGAAAAATACAGACAACAAAAAACTGAAATACACGAAACAAAAAACCCCAAACCCAAATTCAAACCCCGAAAAAAAGGTGTGTGTGTGTGTGTGTGTATATAAATTCGACATCAACTCAGTTGAGCTCGCACACAGGTGTGCACAATCAATCAACATGAGATCCCATTAAAGCGGCTGTAACAATGACTACGATAATCATGAGCCAGCACACCACACTGGAGGCCACGCATACTATACATACTATAGTATTTTGTGGTCAATTCCAAGTCCACGCACACACCAACAACAACAACAGCAACAACAAGCGCGTTGATGGCCCCAACATGAACACGGCTTGTACCATGACCATAACGGAGGAGACCACCCCATTGCTGCCGCTCCACGTGGTGGTGCTGGTGGTGGTGGGAGGAGCATATAGTAGATTAGCTGTTGTGCAGTAGACTACTCCACTGATGGCTGTAACATTCCACACTTAATTAGCGGCTGACCAATTAGGGAAATTGTTATACGAAGTCTTGGGGAAAACTATGGAAAGGTCGGCTAATATTTGAGATATTTATGTAACCAAAATTTGAGCTATGAATTTGGATTTGGTTGTGTTTTAGTAGATTGAAAGGAAAGTTATATTTTCTATATCTTTTTTATTACTATACATAATTACTATTGCTAAACTAAAGCTGTATTTTAGTATTAAGATTAATGCATACTCAACTTGTGTGTATTTTAGTATTATTATCAATACGTATTATATAATACTAGTACTCTTTTAAAGACGCTTCAAAACCTCTATGATTAATACTCTAGAGCTCTACCAAATGTCTTGAGAACCTGCTAAGATCTAACTTGATTTGCTTAAACTACAATGACTGTCTTAGCCACACTTGAACTTTACTTATCTTAAATCGATTCTTAAGATCTTAACTTTATAGAATCGACTGGTACCTATTGAGATGCAGTACAACTCATTTAAAACTAGCTAAAAAACTGATTCATTGAATGAACCCTGTAACTCAATCATATCTAATCTTTTTGCTTAGATCTCTCACTTACTTTAGCCCGTAGTATCTGCGTCTTCTCAAAGATACAACAATTTCTTTACTTTTACTTTGATAACTCTACTCTCTTCAACTTGATCTATTAACTTTAAAAAAACTACAATTTCCGGAGACAAAACAAGTTAGAGCGACACTTACTTTTCCCCCATTAAAACTTATGTAGGCAATCAGTAGACTGGGCGTGGCACGCCCACGTTGCGCCTAAGCGAGCAGCAAGACCAATATTGTCGCAACGTTGAGCAATTTTAATTGGATATTTGTCGTAGGCTCCATACGAAGTCGCCATAGCTCAAGAGCAACGGGAATGGATATGGATATGGTTAGGGGATTGGGAATGGGAATGGGAATGGGAGTGGGAATGGGAACGAGTTCAAGCAAACGAGCCACGGACAAGAGCGGCTGGTCATATTTTCTTAACGCTAAGCGAAATTAGCATATGAATACGTTTTGGGTGTAGTGTTGTGAGTGTGTGTGCATGTGTGTGTGTGTGTGTGGTGCGTGTGGTTTTGTGCGTCTTGGATAAAGTTGAAGGCGGCGGCATGCATCAAAGTCGACCACACCAAGTGCCGCCGAGAGTCGTACAACGGCCGCAACATCAGCAACATGTGCAACTGAAACTGAGCTAAAATTGGAGGTCACGTAGTTGTCCGAGCAAACGGCCAGCGAGCACCACCATGCACCATGCAACGCCTTCGATCGCTCTGCTGCGGCATATAAATTACACAATGCAACCGACTCGATTCGCCGGTTGAAACCCAAAGCCAACGCCAAAGCCAAACAGCGCAGCGCAGCAACTGCAACTGCAGCAAATCGAATGGGGCAAGTGAAACCCTGTAAATGCAATGAAATGGTTTTTAACTTTTGCAATTTTTCAACAATCCACAGCAGGAAAAAAACGAAGAAAAATACTCATATATATTTCGTATACATGGAAAAGTAAAACCGAAACCGAAACACAAGGCGTCGGCATGGCAATAATACGTTTTTTGATGTTTAAACAAGGTCAGCTCATTGGGATCTTTGGCATCGCTGGGTCGCTGCCATCAAAAGGTCTACTCGATGAGCAAACAATACACCCAGTTGGAATTGGCTTCAGCCACATTTGAGATCTTCAACTGGAACACTCGAGTCTCCAGTCTCCCGTCTCGAGTCTCGACTCTCGTAATAACCATAATGCGCCGTTTCACGCAATTTCTGATGCTTGAATCCGCTTTTAAAAGTTCGAAAGGTTCGAATCGTTGCAGCGCTTTAAGCTGTATTACCTGTTGGCCCTGCTACATTTGGGTCTGGCTATATGGGGTCGTTCTGCTTGGAAACATTCATTGATTCATTCACTCACTAACTCATTCACTCACTCACTCATCCACTCACAAGCTTGGCCCGGTCGGGGTCCGCGGCCTTTGATTGCTTTTTTGGCGCTGGGGCAATAAGCGATTTGACATGCTTGGATTTGCATGCATTACGAGCATCAATGATGGAGTTGAAGCTGGAGATGGAGTAGGAGATGGAGAAAGAGCTGGCAGACTGAGAGAAAAGGCTTGGACTGTGCCACGGGCTGGGGCAAGTGAGGTGAGTATAATGATGGTATTCTTAGGCGATACATATACCTATACCTATACCTATACCTATACCTATACCTATACCTATACCTATACATATACATATACCTATACCTATACCTATACCTATACCTATACCTATACCTATACCTATACCTATACCTATACCTATACCTATACCTATACCTATACCTATACCTATACCTATACCTATACCTATACCTATACCTATACCTATACCTATACCTATACCTATACCTATACCTATACCTATACCTATACCTATACCTATACCTATACCTATACCTATACCTATAGTCCGATATTCTGTACTTCAATTACTCACATCACTATTTCTATTACCAGGAATACCTTCCATATGCAACAGTTATGGATCAAAGGCCTGAGTTGTGATCATTGGAATTGGGAACTTTTGTTTGTATAGCATGGTATAAAATATTGTATATGGCATGCTCTCCATCGTCGATCGTCGGCAGTGTATCAAAAAGTATAAATTTTATTGACTGCGGATGCAGTTCATAAACAAAACGTCGCCTTAGAGAAGATACTACTACATGGCTGCGGGTTTTCGGTGGTTCGGTGGCTCGGTGGCTGTAGGCGCAATGTGGAGCGCATCTGTTACATGTTAATGCGCAGCCGGGCGAAATATCGCAGCTGAAACAGATACGAATATATCTAGATACATGTGTATCTGTATCTATATATAAGTGAATTGTGCGATCAGAGTATTTGTATTTATGAAATCAAACATAAGGTACGCGTACTGTTGTCGATCGTCTGTTGCACATTTGGCACACATGACAGCCGCATGCTCCGGAAAATAACCGAGAAACGGAACAGGCGGAACGGGTGGACTCCACTCATCGTCGGGAGGGGTAAAGGTAAGGAGGGCAGCACAAACCACACACATGCAATCGAACAACGTGAAACATTTTTACGCATTATTTCCAGTTAAATCGGAAGTGGAACTCACAGATGAGTGGGGCTACGGGCAGAGACAAGAGAGCGTGCCACGATTATCACGCTATTTCTGTCAACCCTCGAGTAGGAGCAGCAGGAGGAGGAGCGGCAGGAGGAGGCAGTTCCCACATGTCAGCCTCAGCTGTTGTCGCCATGGCTCGGGGGGCCATATGAGCTGCTAATGATGCCAACGGGTTAAATGCGCCGCGATCTATTTCGAGTGTGAGTTCCTCTCTTTTTTCAAATTTCTTTTCCTTTTTTTGTTGTTGTTGTTGTTGTGTTTCGTTTTTAATATGCTACCAAGTGTTGCCCAATAATTTAGCTTTGTTTATGGGTTCTTGATATTACCCACGTGTCATATTTTATGGGCGCAATGAGGGCCATACGCCTTAGATTTAAACAGACTATGAAAATATTTTGATAGCTTTCTGAGAGTTCTCCACGTTGCTCTAGAGTTTGACAAAGATTTCCAATTTCCAAATGCAACTGAACTGACATCATACAAAGCTGCCAGACTTGTTCGGGCATTGACAACACGCCCAGTTGACAACTCTGGCCACTGGTAACTGGCAACTGGCAATTGGCAACAAGTGCGTCAATGCGATGCGACTGACAGACGTATATGGTCAAGACTTTTGGGTGTACTGTTTGCCAACTCGGCTTGCATTTTGGCAACTCGCTCTGGCCATATGCGCGGCGCTGCCTGTATAAGGTCATTCGACCGATATTTGACATTTTTTTGCAACCACCTCACGCTTTCGGCCAGCTGTTTGTGCCACTCAGCCGAATGTGCACATTGCCAGTTCATAATTCCTGCGTTTAGTACCTTTCACAATACATATAGTACTCCGAAAGGGGTAAGGCAAAACATAATTCCAAGAATTTCACAGATATGCATCGCTTTTGCTTTGGGTATACCTTTTGCTTAACCCCAGGCAATTGAACTACATAACTTCAGGCATTGAATCTGTTGGCAGCTCAAAGTGTGTTAAAGTATTTGTTAAAGTGAACTGTGGATTTTTAAAGACATTTTTTATTCTGTTAGAACTATGGAATATGTCACAGTATATGTTAATACTGAAGCTTATATATTGTATGAAAATATTATTATATATTTGCTTAAGATTTAGTAACATTGGAGCTAGAGTATGACTACTGTTTAGTACTCTTAAATTTGATAGAATTTTTTAACAAATCTGAAGTCATCTATTAGCATTTTCTTTGTTTGTATAATTGATGAAAAGCTGTCTATATTTAAACTTGAATATTAAGAATTAAGACTAAGCTTTTCTTTCATATAGTTATACTGACAACATCAGAGCATACGCTACTGTTGTCTACTCTTGAATCACTACTAATTTGCCCATCAACTATTCGTAGTATATTCTGTTTAACTATTTTTTAGTCAGAGAAGTAGTCAGAGAAGTAGTCAGAGAAGTAGTCAGAGAAGTAGTAAGAGAAGTAGTCAAAGAAGTAATCAGAGAAGTAGTCAGAGAAGTAGTCAGAGAAGTAATCAGAGAAGTAGTCAGAGAAGTAGTCAGAGAAGTAATCAGAGAAGTAGTCAGAGTAGTAGTCAGAGAAGTAGTCAGAGAAGTAGTCAGAGAAGTAGTCAGAGAAGTAGTCAGAGAAGTAGTCAGAGAAGTAGTCAGAGAAGTAGTCAAAGAAGTAATCAGAGAAGTAATCAGAGTAGTAGTCAGAGAAGTAGTCAGAGAAGTAGTCAGAGAAGTAGTCAGAGAAGTAGTCATGGAAGTAGTCAGAGAAGTAGTCAGAGAAGTAGTAAGAGATATAGTCAGAGAAGTAGTCAGAGTAGTAATCAGAGAAGTAATCAGAGAAGTAATCAGAGAAGTAGTCAGAGAAGTAATCAGAGAAGTAATCAGAAAAGTAGTCAGAGAAGTAGTCAGAGAAGTAGTCAGAGTAGTAGTCAGAGTAGTAGTCAGAGAAGTAGTCAGAGTAGTAATCAGAGAAGTAATCAGAGAAGTAATCAGAGAAGTAGTCAGAGAAGTAATCAGAGAAGTAATCAGAAAAGTAGTCAGAGAAGTAGTCAGAGAAGTAGTCAGAGTAGTAATCAGAGAAGTAATCAGAGAAGTAGTCAGAGAAGTAATCAGAGAAGTAATCAGAGAAGTAATCAGAGAAGTAGTCAGAGAAGTAGTCAGAGAAGTAGTCAGAGAAGTAGTCAGAGTAGTAGTCAGAGAAGTAGTCAGAGTAGTAATCAGAGAAGTAATCAGAGAAGTAATCAGAGAAGTAGTCAGAGAAGTAGTCAGAGAAGTAATCAGAGAAGTTCAGAGAAGTAATCAGAGAAGTAATCAGAGAAGTAATCAGAGAAGTAATCAGAGAAGTAGTCAGAGAAGTAGTCAGAGAAGTAGTCAGAGTAGTAGTCAGAGAAGTAGTCAGAGTAGTAATCAGAGAAGTAATCAGAGAAGTAGTCAGAGAAGTAATCAGAGAAGTAATCAGAGAAGTAATCAGAGAAGTAGTCAGAGAAGTAGTCAGAGAAGTAGTCAGAGTAGTAGTCAGAGTAGTAGTCAGAGAAGTAGTCAGAGTAGTAATCAGAGAAGTAATCAGAGAAGTAGTCAGAGAAGTAGTCAGAGTAGTAATCAGAGAAGTAATCAGAGAAGTAATCAGAGAAGTAATCAGAGAAGTAATCAGAGAAGTAGTCAGAGAAGTAGTCAGAGAAGTAGTCAGAGAAGTAGTCAGAGTAGTAGTCAGAGAAGTAGTCAGAGAAGTAATCAGAGAAGTAATCAGAGAAGTAATCAGAGAAGTAGTCAGAGTAGTAGAAGCAGAGTAGTAGTCAGAGAAGTAGTCAGAGAAGTAGTAAGAGTAGTAGTCAGAGTATTAATGCTTCGACTCTACTCACAGACAGTAGTCTAGCTTGTTGTTGTGCTTGGGGTGTTGCAATTGTCATTGCAGGTGTTGCTCTTGCCGTTGTTGTGTGTCTAAGTTGGCTAACCAAGATTTGTCACCTGCATTCGGCACGACGCGACACGTTGGGGTTACCTGCTGCTTTGTTATCTTCATCGTGGCATCGGCGAAATCATAATTTTGCACCTTCTTTCACGACAATGGCACAGCACAGCAGCAGCAGCCGAAGGTTGGTTGCTTGGGTCATGTCATAGCCACAACGTGCCAAATTTATCACATGGCTCCCATTCGATCTGAGGCGCCCACTCCCATTAAATTTCAATTATGCGGGTCCAGCTAGGGTTCCCTCCCTCCCCACTCCCCCTTATGGCTAGTTAATTTCCTGCTAATTATAGGGGGAGGGAGGAGGGAGGTAGGTTGGGTAGTAAAGTTGTCACCTCATGTCGTCGCATTTGTTTGGCGGTAATTGCGCGACGATTTGTTTATGGGCCGCCAATCAATTGGACAACTAGCTAACGACCACGACACGAACCAAAATGGTGCGCAAAACCAAATGCGCATTCAAATCAGGCCCAGTGCCCAGACTGAGTGGCCCAGACCCAGCGGAGACTCTGACAAGCTAACAAGCCACCGATCAATGTTCGATCCAAAGACCACAATTGGGATTGCGACTACAAGGCACGCACAACGCCAGCCACATGGACGACGACGTTAACATCCGGAGCTGCCTGTCGCATGACAATTAGAAAAAAAACAAACCAAGTGTTGTGGCTTAGACACACCACACACACACACACACACCACACCCGCTGAGACTAGACTACAGTCTGTACTTTCTTTTGGTGCGGCTAGACACTGTTTCTATTTATAAACTAACTCATTAATGTGCAAGGTCTTCTCTCTGTGCTGATTACCAATGAAGTGCGTTTAGTTAAGGCTACAACTGCTTGCAAGCAGTGCAAATTGAGGGGAGTGTGCATATTAAGCTAAAGATGGGTGGGTGGAACTGCTTACAAGCAGTATAAATTGAAAGGAGTGTATTTAGATTAAGAGTTGGGTGAGTAGATGCAAAGGAAACATCCTTCTAGATAACTGGATAAATAGATAACAAATCGTAAGAATAAAGAGTTAGATAGACAGAAAGATAGTTTGATAATAAAATAAAGATATTTAGGTAAAGGATACATAGAAAGGCAGATGCTAATAGGTGTGGAGTTTAATGTTTGATGATTATGCATAAAGGAGAGAGTCAGTTATCTAGAAAAATATGTAGTTGGATACTTAGGAACAGAACAAGATAAATGATTGATAGTTTAAAGAACAAAATACATACAGAAATATGGATGAGCAGGTAGTTAGATTATTTATATTTTATGATACGTTCCAACTATAGGTACAAAGTTCTACTGATGTATGCAGCAATATATAGATTACATAGCTAGCATTCAAATAGATTGAAAACATCCTTTTAGATAAATAGAGCCAAACAATTTGAAGTATAAAGAGTTAACTAATCAAAAAGAATAATATATTATAGATAAAGAAAAAAGTGGAAATGCAGATACATATATGATACAGATATTTAGGTAAATGAATAAATAGAAAGATAGATAGAAGACAGACAGACTACTACATAAGATAGAAAGTCTAATGCATATAAATTTGAATGAAAATGTTAGTTATCTATCAAAATATGTAAAAAGATAGTTAGAAATGTACATCAAAAGATAACTGATTGATAGTTTCAAGTAAACGCGACTATGATTAATAACTTATCTTATTTCCAGGATTCATTTAAGCAGCTATATATAGATTACACACATAACATGCAAATAGATTGATTCTCATATAGGTACAATTAAAATTCACACTATTTAATTGCAATAATTTAATGTAAGAATCTTGCAATGTGTCCCACCAAGCGTTTACTTAAACCTTTGGCAATTAGGCAGACAGACTGACGGTCGTGACAGCCCTTCAGCTAAGTAGTGAAAATATTTGCTTAGTCAAGAGTCAAAAGTGTAAGAAAAACACACTTAAAATGTCAGAATTTTTGACAGCTGCCGCCCACTCAATGCGACTGACTGACTGCCTCTGCCTGCCTTTGGCTCTGTGTGGCAGGCCACGCCCACACACGCATTAACAAGAGCGCCAAATTAAGCCATAAATTTAGCCAGACCACCAGCTATGTGTGTGGTAAGGTGAGGGCCAGGAGTGTGGGGGGAGGGGGAGTGTGTGAAGTGGAGAGCTAGGAGTAACAGCAGGAGCCACAGCAGAAAGTCTATGCAGCTGCACCCCTTGAGGATGCAGCTGAGCTGAGCTGAAGATGCTGCTGCTGCTGCTACTCGTTTAATAAAAAAATTCAAATTTAATTAGTCTTCAAGTGAAGAAGTAATATTTGTACAATCTGGTAAATTTCGCAGCTGCATGCAACGAGACGAGGCGAGGCGAGGCGAGGCAGGAAGCGGCGCAAGGAAGTGGGATGTGCATGTGGACGGATGGATGGATGGATGGTTGCAAGTTGCCAGTTGCAAGTTGTTGCTGCTGCTGCTGCTGCTGTTGTTGATATGAAAATATGAGCAGCAAGTGGGCCGCAGTCAGCGTTGTCAGCGTTGCCTCCATCTGTCCGTTGTCCAACACACACATCTGCATTCCAGACGAGTCACATGCAGACGCAGACCATGTGGGATTCAGACGCGACGGCACTTAACGCTCTCTAGGCGAGATCGAGTCGAGTCGAGTTGAGCAGCATTTGCTGCCAACTCAATTGCAATTGTCGAGTTGCCGTTGCATCTTCGCTGCGTTGGCGTTGGCGTCGCTGTCAACGTCAACGTCAACGTCAGCGTCGACGTTGCCATTCTCACATGCCGCATTCTTGATTGGCGCTGGCTGCATCTGTGTGTCGCGACCCCCAGTGTCTGTGGCGTGGCATTGCGTGTGACATTGCTGCAACTTCTATGCGGCAGGCTGCACCACATTCATTAGCAGCCGTTAAATGCTCACTTAATCATTTGCTCAAACTGCATCTCTTTCTTTACAGCTCTCTCTCTCTCTCTCTCTGTGTGTGACACATGCACTCGGCACAGCTGAGCACGCAGGCTTAGAACTCGAGTGGCCTCTGGGGCTAAGACCCCGGCAACGATGCAGTATACAGTGGCTGCCTCTGTTCTGGCTTGCCACATTTCGCTGCAGTCTCAGATGCCACAACTGGAGATGACTTCAATTAATCAGCTGAAATATGTGAGTAGCATGCCACAGACTGAGATTTGAGGCACTTGGAATAGTTGTTTTATACTATTATATACATATATACTAGTGATATACTTGATATCAAACTAAAGACTCCTTAGGTTAAGTTGTGCGGTAGCTAAGGAGAAATCGTTAGCTCACTTAGGCGAAAAAGACCCATCAAAGACTCCTTAGCTTTTGCTTATTTATTCCAACTTAAGTATTAAATTTTATTGCCAAATTTTGAGCTATTCGAAATGATGTAAAGGGTCTTGAGGCACTTGGAATACTAGTTGCTGTAGCATATACTACATAGTGATATATTTGATATAGAAACTGGAAGATTACCTATTTCTCCTCAACTTACTTCAAATCAAACTAAAGTCTCCTTAATTTCTCCTCATTTAAGCCAACTTATTACATTTTACTGCCAATTTGTTAGATATTCGAAATGATCTAAAGCGTATTGAGGCACTTGGAATAGTTGCTTTAGCATTTACTAGTGATATATGACCTTGATATAGAAATCCTTCTTAACTTTTCCTCATTTTTGCCAACTTATTCCATTTTATTGCCAATTTGTGAGCTATTCGAAATGATCTAAAGGGTCTTGATATAGAAACTAATTTCTCCTTAACTTCTCCTCATTTATGCCAACTTATAACATTTTACTGTCTATTTGTGAGATATTCGAAATGATCTATAGGCTCTTTAGGCACTTGGAATACTAGTTGTTTTAGCATATATTATTAGTCATATAGAAATCCTCCTTAACTTCTGGTCATTGATGCCAACATACTAAATTTTACTGCCAATTTGTGAGCTATTCAAAGGGTTCTAAAGAGTCTTAAGGGACTTGGAATAGTTGCTTTAGCATACACAAGTAATATGCTTGATATAATAGAACCAGGCAGATCTCCTAACTTCTAATTTATGCCAACTTATTCAAAATTTGTGAGCCATTCAAAAGGGTCTAAACTAATTTGGCAAATTGATTAGAGCCACCCTCGGTTCAGTCTGAATGCGAGCTCATTGCAATAGAAATCAAACAAATGCGTCTATTAAATTTTCATATGCCACACACGACCAGGATACGTGCGTCAATTAGGAGCTTGTAGCCCGGTGGTTGCTCGGCGACACTGCCGCATGTTGCACACGCCCAGCGATACTAGAGTATATTCTATCTAGTACACAGTAAAAAAAAAGAGTAAACTTAAAACTATTTTGGTTTCATATAAAACAAATCCAAAAAAGTTTTAAATTTAAACCAGCTGGAGTACACAAAGAGAGCATTGGTATACACACACATATAAGCGTTGCTCTCTCACTTGGTGCACAATTTAAACCAATTTTGGTGTAAATACAAAACCAAAATAGTTTGAAGGCTAATCGAATTTGGATTTAATTTTAAACCAAGAGAGGAGTTGTATCAAAACCAAAATAGGATTTAATTTATTCAGCTCTCAAAATTTATAGAGCATAATTTCAAAAGATTGATCTTAAATCAGGACCTCTCATTGAGTCCGCACATTGCATATGATGCATATTTTGATATACTTGATATTTTTATAAATTTTTCTTTATATTTTATAAATTTTTTACATCAATTAAATTTGATTATATCTTTAATTTTACATCCAAATTTACTTGTCCGGCTTCTCCGTGAACTCACGACTCCTCCTTGGTTGACACACGCAACACTGTTCACTGTCGACTTAGACCCTTGCGCCACAAAGCTTTAACAGTTTGCACATCCCAAATACATTTCTTATGAACAGATTGCAAGAATGCAGAATGCGGACGACTCGGGTTCAAGTCCAGGCAGAGAACTACGTTTTTTTATTTTTTTATTTTTTGTTTGAGTGTATGTGTGCGTAGAGAGCAAACTTATCGTTTATTGCAACTCTTCTGTGTATGTATGCACACATTTCGAGCGAGAGCAGGGCTTTTAAACCCTTTTTGGATTCAAATCTACTCTAGTAAACCAAAAATTGAGCGGCAAATTTGAAATGAGAGTGTGACCAGCTAGTTTTACTCCATTTTGGTTTTGATTTTAAACCAGAAGTTTAAAAATTTAGAGAACCACTTTTTTAACTCCAAAATAGTTTTAAATGGGGTGTAAAAGATTTAATTTTACTCCAGCACTTTTTACTGTGTATTATGTGATATAAATGGAATAAGTTGGCCACGTGGCGGGCTGCATTGTGCTCTGTGTCAATAGGAACTAGGAGGGCTGTTGCTTCTCATTAGCGTGGAGGCAGGTAAAAAGCACCGTTGGGACAGCTGGCGTAGGCCACGTGTCACACAGACACACAGACACAACCCAATACACTGAGAATATTTTCGAGTTGTGTCAGCAAACAAATGTTGTGCAGCTTGCAGCTGACCCAATTGCCACGCTGGGGTCATGATAATTTCAGGAGCTTTGCCATTGTTGTAATTCGTGCAACTCTCTGGGATCGTGAGCTGGTACTTGAGGCGCTCCTATTGGGTTGCACGTGGTGTGCCGGTGGCGCCATCGATGTCGCTGCCGCTGACATATGCAAAACGCTGCAACAGCCGATGCAATTTGTGTCGTTTGGGTTTTTGGGCTTTTCTCATGATTTGACTGCGATTTGCATTTGGCATCAGACGTTGAGCCACAAAACTGCAGAGCTTGCAACAAAGACTCCCATTGAAATATGCATGTCAAAGACCCCACATGGATTTATGGCTGCTGCTGCAGTTGTTGCCCCACTCTCTGTGGGCGTCACAATTGCTGCTTGCCACAGGGAAATGTGTGTGGCTTCCCGAAAAGCAAAGAAAATCGATACAAGAGCAGCCAAAGAAAAGTCTACAAAGCGTCTGCGTTGCCAGGCCAAGTGATTCTACTGCCCCCCCCCCTGGAAAGGGGGTGGCAAGTCTGCAAACTTATTCAAAATGGCCGCCTTCAAACAGCGAGCGTTGCCCCCTTGCTGTGGCATGCGCAATGCGAGAGAGACATAGAGAAAGGGAGACACTCCATGAGAGAGTATTGTCTCTTACTGTGAAGAGAGCTTGCGAGTCTCCAAAACTTGCGTTGCCTGGCAACAGCTAACGGTGCCTGGCTTGGGGGTGACTTGGCGCTGACAGGGTTGCCACATGCCACATGGAAACCCTGGGAATCGATTGCAGTGGACACCAGATGCAAGGCGTTTCGTTGGTTCATACAATTTGGTACGCTTTGATTGGGTCCTCATCAGTATCATATAAGGTCTAACCACCTTACTACTTATAGCGAAATCTGTCTAATTCCACTTGACAGCTGCGCTTTGTATTTGTGGCAGTCGCAGCAACAACACGCGCCCGTTGCAACAATCACTGCACGTGTCGTTGTTCTGCTCATTAAGGAAAAAGGCTGACAAGCGTTTTGTGTGTGTATTTTTTGCGATATGATCGTACGAAACAAACCTATGTGACCCCCACACCCTACACCCAACACCCATAACGTCCACAATTGCGATTAAGTTCGCTAAGCTCTTGTTGCACAGTGGGAAAGTCACGCCGTGGCATGTCACAGCCTGCCGCTCCAGCTGCAGCTCATCGACGATATTTCCAGCTCGCTGCATCGGGACACGCTTACGATTTTCTTAATGAAATCGAATACTTGGGAGTCCTTGCAATAATAAGGACTATGAGGTGAGGGTATAGAGGGAAATGCTGGAGACTTTGTGGTAGATGTTTAGCTACAGTTTTGTAGATTTATTAGGATGAAGATAAGATTAGGTCGAAGGCTTCAAAAGAACTGTGGCTGATAAATAGTCTCATTTGGAGAATATATTGGGATTACTCGGAGAGTTTAGAGCGTTTCAAAGAATCTAGTAAAGCCGGAAGTAAATTCGTTGTAACATTGTGTTCAAAACTTTTGATTATATATTTAAATTATTGTTCATAATAAGAATATGTACTTACATATTGTAATTTAAAGACTACATGGCGCTTGCTGTGGTTCCTTTTCATAAGCTTCATTATTTTTTTTTTGAAAAAACGCCATCTATTGCCACAGCAGAAAAGCTAAGATCACAAGCTTAATATATGTACTATAGCTGATAAATGCTTAAAATAATTCATATTATTATTATTATTATTATATATATGTACATATATTTTTAATAGTTAGACAAGACCTAGGGCAAATTTGAAATATTTTATTTGTGTTATTTATAATATTAGTTGTAATTTAATTTCAGAAGGCTACTGTTAGCTTGATTTTTTCTTCAGAAAGCGCCATCTATTGCCAAGCCAGAAAAGCTAAGTTCACAAGCTTTAAATACTTAATTTATAATATAATATTTATAATAATATTTAATACTTGTTTTATATTTCCAACAGTTTGGCAATGCCTAGGGAACATTTGAAATTATTTTATTTGTATAATTCATAACACAGTATATTCTAATTTAATTTCAGAAGGCTTGCTGCATCCTCTACTTTGAGTTTGATTTTTCCGTCAGAAAGCGCCATCTATTGTCAAAGAAGTGCAATGCATTTACCCAAAGGTTAGTAGTAGTAGTAGCTGTTCATAATTTTACATCTGATCACTTAACATTTTACAACATTTTCTTTGCAGCTCTCAAGAAGTTCGCCAAGTGCTGCTGCTGACTTTCCCATGACAATTTCACTTAGCTGTGGCAGGGCTACGCAAACTGGCAGCGCTCTCAAGTATCCTCGGCGTACGTAATAATGTTACGACACAAAACTGACAACACATTTTCAGGCAAAGCGATTAATATCGCACACGACACGACACGACATGGCTATGGGAATGGGAATGGGTATGGGCAGGAGTCAAGCTGCAACATGGTAGTATGTAGTGTGCAACCTGGCTGCCTGCCACATTGAGTATTACAAAGTCTGACTTGTATTTCATGTGGATGCCGTCTGTGCATTGTTTGTGGGTGGCTGGCGGTCTAAAAGATTCGTTTAAAATGACTTAATGGCAAACAGCTCATAAATTCACGAATTTGCATAAACCGTCTGACTACTACTACTACTATTTGGGTTGCAACGAATGAAAACCGAGGGAAGCGCCTCCGGGGGCATTCGCTGTGAGTGAGTCAGCAGCTGGAACACGAGTGTCCGTGCTGCAGTTGGAGCTGTTGTGACTGGCAGCCTAATAAACACAATTAACTTCATCATTTTGAACTCAAATTATTTCATTTGAATGCGATAAAATCGCAAATCACGAAGCGAAAGCCGCAGACAATAGACACAGAGCTGGAGCTGGAGCTGGAGTCGGACAGGATTGTGGTGAAAATTAAGTCAAGCTGCGGCTGCAAACGTTTTGCCAATCGAAACAGCAATCGAAGCGAAGCGATTCAGGATTTTGGCCAGTTGTCAGTTGCTGTTGCTGTTGCACCCGCACCACTTTCAATTGCTGCCACAGTGCAGCTGCAGCAGCAGCAGCAGTAGGGCTCTGGGTATGGGCCAAGGAGCAGCTCGCGACTCGGAGAGAATAATGTTGCATGTCGCGCCAATTGTGTACACGATTTGACTTGGCAGCCGCCTGACAGTGCTGCCCACTCCAGCCATGTTGCTGCTGCTGCTGTTGTTGTTAGTGTGTCAGCTAATCAGCCGGCAAGTATCTCATCTTCGAGGACTACTAGCAACTGCCAAAACAACAGCGCAACACTGGCAACATGCACACGAAAAACTACCAAGTCATGTTGCCAGTTGTCTTGTTGCAACTGCCGACTGTTGCTGTTGTTGTTGCTGCCTGGCAAATAAATCTTTGGCCAACGAAAACTTGGACACTGTACAAACTGATTGTTGTTGCTGCTGCTGCTGCTGCTGCAACAATTGCTGTGGGTATTGTTGCTGTTCTTTGCTGTTGTTGCTGTTGCTGTTTCCTGGAAAGCGTTTCCTGCATTTAGTTATGTTAGCTTGCTTTATAACTATGTTGGCGCTGTGATCTGCATCGCTCTGTGTCGCCCCACTGGGAGTGGACCCTTATGAGGGTCAATCAGGCTAACCGGGTGAGTCGCACCGTACAAGCTATGCGATACTATCGTATTACTCTCTAGACAGGTCAGAAGCGACTGAGTAGGGTTTGCTGTAGCTCTACGGGTAGATGAGATTACTCTAGTAATAAGACTGACATAGACATACTATAGATATCCAGGCAGAAACAGATACAGTTTCAACAAAGGACTTACTCTCCTTTATATCGGAAGTAGAGGTTCATTTGGACCGATAGGGAATACTCTTGACACTAAAGCTACCCAGCTGCAACTCCCTAAATCCTTTATTATTATTATTAACATCATATTACCTTTCAGGTTTACTCAACAACTTGAACTAGCAGCAAATAGCAACAACTCCAATTTCATTTCATTTCCACTCAAAATTCAGTTCTATTTTTCGGTTAAATTTTATAAGATTTTTAAAATTCTATTTTTAAAATTGTATTTTATTTCGATTCGATAACTTCTAAAGTACAATGGATATAATTGATATTGTCTGCAATATTCTAATGCTAATCGCCGGCGCCTATGGACTCCACGTACTGAAGCCGGAGGAGCAACCTTATGGCTATATTGCGGCATCATTTGTATTCATGTATGGCTTGATAGCCATTGTGTCCAATATCAAGGGATGCAAATGCAGATCCCTTGGTACAGCATCAAGAATAACCAGCCTGATTATACTGCCACTGGCCAATGCTCAATTCACACTGGCCTCATCCATGAAGAACTTTGCTCTATATCATCTGTGGGCCTTGGCTTTTCTGCTCTCTGATATGATGGGCGGCAGTTATCTGGGGGATGTTGATATGAAGGATCTCGCATTAGCAGTCAACCTTTTAAGTGCCACATATATTGGCTATCAGGATTCGAACTTTATTCATATGACACTCGCGGCTATTAATATGCTGCATTTTATAACCGATATAACTGAGCATTTCGTTTGTGGATCAGAGGACTATATTGAAAAGATACGAGTTGCTGCCACTGTGGCCTTAATGACATATGGTCTAGGACAATGCAATGGACAAGGAAATGGGTTTGACTTTGATTGATTATGTATTAAAAAATATGTATTCATTTGGCATAACTGAAAAGTGTTCTATGAAATGCACTTGACTTCTTTGGTATTTCCATAGTCTGTGATTCAAGCTGAGACTATATACATAGGTAGATTGTGGTTATTAAAGCATTACAAGAGTCAATTGACTGTGATATATAGGATATACTAGTATACTATTTGAGTTGAGATACATTATATGAAACAGAGTCTTCTCATATTATATAGGTAGATTGTGTTTACTTGCATTACAAGAGTCAATTGACTGATATAGTAGTATGTATACTATATACTTTTTCAGTTAGTTTAGATACATTATATGAAACAGTTTCTTCTACATTTATATGAATGCTTAGTTTCTTCCCATACTAGATATTTTGCTAAATATTATTTACTAAAGATTTCTATAGAAATTCATAAAGCTCACCCCATTAATTATCTCTCCGTATTACAGCTAATGCCACATGATGCTTCTACTACTATGAATCTCAGTGGCAATCTTCAAGAGTTCAAGTGTAGTAGAAGTCTCTGAGACTTCGACTGGAAGCCTACTCCTTTGTTGGCCGCACTGATTACGCTAAATGAGTGGCGCGATAACCGCCTGGGTCTCTGGCATTCCTTGAGCTTTCCAAATTGTGCCAGACTCCCCTATAAAGACAAAGGCAAAGACCAAAGACAAAGGCAGCCTGGCCAACTGGCAGCCGCTGTGGCAGCAGGCGCGTGTTTGGAAAGAGTTCAAGTCACAGCTGGAGACTGCACTGCTTTTGGCGCATAACTGGACAGTGGACAGCCTAGCTCACTCCCTGTCCGTCCCACTGTCCAGTGTCCACTGTGCTGTGCCACGTTGGATAACAGGCAATAGGCAATAGGCTATAACAGGCAGCTGAGGCTCATGTCTCATGGCTCTTGGCCAGGCCATAAAAATGAGAAAATGTTGCGTTAATGCGACGTTTGTTCGAACACAGTTTTCAAACAGATCGACGCAGGCAATTGTTTGGACACAGAGACAGCGACAGACGACGGGCGGACAGACGGACGGGCGTCTTGTTGCCTGCAGCTGAATGGAAGGAAAAGTGGTAGGAGACTGTGTGGCAAATGTAGGGGCCACTGTGCTGTTCAACACGATTTGCTTTCGTGTAGACATTTTTCCAGAGCGTTTGACTCATGAACTCTGCGCAGATTGTTGGCGCAGATTTCTGCACGTGTTGCTATTTCCCCAGGTCCCAAGTCCCCAGTCCCGGGAGCGGCTCTCACTCGGAAAGAAATCCATGGCATTTTACTGCGCAGCAATGGCGGCCCAAGTGGCAGCAGTAGAGACTGTTCGCGAGGCGAGGCGCCTCCCCATTCTGAAATCGATTTTCCCAACGCGATAAGGTTTCAACTGCGGCTGTTTTATGGTCTTCCGGCTGTGCACGAATCCTTTCAAGCCACACGTGCATGCATTAACGGTATACGCCAGGGCAACAGCAAAAACAATATGAAACACGTGTCATGTGGCATCAATTGAATGCCGCGACTGCTGCACATCCATCAGCAAATCGGAAGTGCCGCGCTGCTTCCGCCGGCGTCGCTGCTGCTGCTGCTGTTGCTGCTGTGAGGGTGGCTGCTGCAAAATGTTGATGATGTCAGCATGCGGGAAACTAAACTAACAAAAAAAGGACAATCGATTGTTGTGACATGGCTTTTGTATGGCCCACCTCCACCTCCAACTCCCATCCTTCCTCCACTCTCCACTCACTACTCACTGCCCTCTGGCCTTGCCGCATCTCTTGAGCAATTTATCCAATTTCATGCAGCGCCGCCGTTGCCAAGCTGCCTCAATTAACGCTGTCCGTGTGGCAGAGTCTTTGCTGCAGGCGAAGCGTGCAACGTTCTCGACTACAGCTCTGCTCCCACGGCCTGGCGGCGTCTCGCTGCGTGCACGTGCAGCGCAGGACATTTATTGGATTCTTGCCTTGTTTTTATTTGTTTCTATATTTGCTCAAAATTCCAATTAAACGGCCATGGCAATGTGTGCACACTGTGAGGCGATCCGTGCTTATACTATGTAGCGAACAGGGTGTCCCTTTCAGTCAAGTTTAAGAAGAAGAGCAGCAATGCCGACTATAATGTAGTTACTCCTAGAAGACCAGCAGCTATATCATAGTCTAAAATACAGGATGATTAGAAATTGAATGAGAAAAATAACAAAATCATCATCATGAAATGTTCTGGTTGTAGTTGTAATTGAAGTTGTTGTTGTTGCAAAATGCCACGTGTGGCTGGATAATTATACCCCCGAAAGTATGCAATGAAAACAAATCCACAAAAATGAAGAAAATTTTGCCTAAATTTGGAAAATCCTCGATAACTCCGTTATTTGAAAGACGATTTGCATGTCCTTTGGACAGTTTGTAGTCCTTAGCAATGCGCGTTCGTTGACATCAGGATCGTCAGGATCAAACAGGACATGGCTGAGTTATAAGGACTTTTCTATAAACCAAAAAGTCCTTTTAACTCGGCTGTCTGAAGGACTTTTGACTTTTGATCACAGTTTATGATTCTAGGATACAAGTTGCACCTCTGTGCAAAAGGACATCGTCCTAGCTCCTTTAATGGCCAGGATACGGCTGTTTTTGTGTTATTAGGGTCAAATTTGCGACCCTGACCCTGTAAATTTTTGGTATGAAAAATGCATACAAAATTGCAAAGTCATGGAATGTTTTAGAATGTTCTGGAGTCTTTTGCAACAACAACAACAGCTACTACAACAACACAACGGCAACTACAACAACATCAACAACTATGTACTATCTACTCCATACTTTGTACTATGTACTATGTAGTATGTACTATGTATATATACTATGTTCTATATATTACTCTTATGTAATAATTTCTGAAGAATATCATCTTCATGATTCCGACTGGCTAGAGCAACACCCTGTGCGCAATTAAAAGTTCTGCCATATCAAGCGGAACGCCAATAGCACAAATGGCAATTGAATGAGTCTCTAGCTGCAACAACAACAACAGCAACTGCAACAAGAATATCTAAATGGCATCAGGGAAGCGCACAGGGGGCATCAGTTTGAGGCACACGCTGCGGATTAGACGTGTAATCAGCATAAAATGTTGCCAAACGCCGTTCGACGTCGCAAAAGTGGCAAACATGAAATCCAATATGCGATACGGCTGAGAGCAGCGACAGAGGCAGCGACGTCGACGTCGACAGCGGCATTTGCCACATGAAATTGTAATAGTGGCCAACAGCCATGTCGATGATGACGACGACGACGACGACGACGACGACGACGCTCGTACGCATGTCCCTGTACAAACACAGCTATAGGCAGAGAGCTATGGCTGCAGATACAGATACAGACAGAGCCACAGATACAGATACAAATGGGAGTGCGAGTAACGAGCATACGGCGTGGAACACGTGCAAAGCCGCGGGGGACTTGCACGACTTTTGTGACGAGACTGAGGCCAAGTCAAAGCTATGGACCTGGACATGGAGCAGGAATTGAGGCTGGCATTGTAGCTGGGAATTATGGAGCTGAAGCTGAAGCTGAAGCTGGAGCTGGAACTTGGGCTGGGCCACGCACCCAGAAAAATCAGCAAATGCGCGTTGCCTGTCGCATTTAATAACTGTTTTTAATAAGTGTCCCTTGCGGCGGCATGTGCGTTGCTGTTGCACGCTGTTGTGGCACGTCGTTGTGGCTGCGTCATTTGCATGAACCGAAAACCGAAAAAAAAGAATGTGTGTGTGTTTCACTTTGTACTCTAATTGCATGCCCCGTTTGCCCGCGCGTTTGACTCACGCGCACTCCATGCCGACCCATGCCGCGTGCAACATGCAACATGCAACATGTTGGCTGCAATTTATTAGTGCTGCCATTATCGTTTTTCTTCAGATTCAGATGCACTGCGTGTGCTATCCTTCCCTGGCCATTCATTCCATTGGGAGTTACAGTTTCTGCCTGTTCCTGTTCCTTCAGTCAGTCGCCGCCTGCAAATATATTTATTACTATAATTTTCCATATGTTTTCTGCATCTTGAGATTCTCTTTTTTGCTGTTGTTGTTTTCGGCAAATTGCGTCTGGAAATTGCAGCTATAATTTGTTGCTTACTAAATATGAAGATCAACCAGTTTCAACTGCAACGTTTTGCCGCAGCACGATTCGTGTGCTCCTGCCCCCTCCCCCGGACCATTTGCCGAAAAAATTTATTAACTTGTGTAAAATTAGTCGTTTGAGTCGTTTAGTTGTTGCAATTGGATTTTTATTGCAGCCAGTAAATTGTAGCGCCATGTGTGCGTCTGTTTGTATCTATGAGATACATTTTGCCAGTGCCGCATTTCACTGCAATTAACAGAGCGCTCGCTGTCGCTGTTAAGAGCCTCTTTTTATACGATTTCTTGGCACTAATCAGCTGATAATTTATGGGGCATTCGCATTTGATTAACGAAAAAATGTTGCCAAAGGACATAAAAATGCAGCAGCAGCAGCAACAACAGCAGTAGGAACATTACTTCAGCTATGCAAAGCATGTGATGACACTGCCCAGACATGGTCGAGAACTTTGATTAGTTGTAATCTTAACCAACTGCATCGTAAAAGACAACATGCCGCACGTTTCTTAATTGTGCCCCACTGTGGGCCCTGTGTCAGGGCCTCTTAATAGCTCACATATCTATAAATCGACTTCGAATTGCACTTAATGTCGCTTTCAAATGAAATTTGTGATGGGAAAGGTTGCCAGACTACGGCCGAAGTTAATGGCGGGTATGACTCTTAAACCGAACTGAGAGTTATGCCTAGAGCACTTGTTGGCATTTTAGTAGAATATAAACTCTAGAACTCTGTATTTATTCGGCAATATAAGATGGTTTAAGGCATAATACAAATTCCTTAAGTGGTAGTTGTCTTACTTATTCTTGGGTAGACTTTACTGTTTCTATGCATACCACTGTATTTATTTATATTTGAATATAGGAGTTCAAGAAGTATTGATCCAATTTGCTTTAATATTTATTTCTTTTTTAATTTATGTTTATATTTATTTGATATTTTTTTTTTTTAGATATATTCTGTATTTATTTTATAAAATTTTTATATATATTTTATATATTTATTTTGAATTTATTTTATATTTATTTACCAAACCAGGGATTGCTACATATTAGAATTTTACCAAAAGAGTCGATTGAATTATATATGAAATTATTTTAAATTTACTACATACGGTTCAAATAAACTTAGTCTAAAGAAGCTTAGTCTGAGAAGACAGTAAAATATTTAATATTTATTTAAAATATTTATATGTATATTACATGAAATCTCTAAATGGTATACCACAGAGATACAAGAGATAAAGCAGAAAAGTTTTATATATATATCTTTTTTGCTTACTTGAAATATCTTTATCAAATCTGCCAGATTGAAAGCTAAATATATATCAAGTATACACTCTAAATCAATTTCAAGTTAAGACTACTATAAACCGCTGAATCTAAGCACTACTTAAGATATATGTACCTCCATCACAACTAACTGTATTTCTTATTATATTACCATTTACTTTTATACATTTATCAATATTTCAAATAAATTTTATAGCCCCTGCCAAGCAACGGCTGAACTTTATGGCTTTCGCTTGAAATTTACTTTAGATATATATTTAATGAATTCACACTTGGCCACAGTTTAATATTTACTACGCAATTAACGTGTAATTCAATACAAATTACTGTTAGTTACAACGGTAAACGGCGCGGCCAGAGAACATTAAGTGTAGAGTCAACTGTTTAGCCGTCGAGTTGAGTTCATGCAGCTACTGATTTAACTTCAATGTAAATGTCAATGCAAATCTGCATTCAGATATTCATAAAAATTCAAATGGCACTCATAAATCTGAAGAGACCGAGTCGTAGACGGAGATGGAGACGGAGACTAGGAATAGGCATGGGGCATAGGCAGCGCAACGCGAGTTGTAAGTTGCAACTGGCGCAGCTGATGTGGCAGCTGTGGCAGACGCCAGTCACGCAGTGCGGCTTCTTGTCTGACAAATAATTTAGCATAAAATCAACGACAACTGCCAATTTTTTAGTAATTAGCCAGCCTCTCAGTCGGCGGCATGCAACATGCGGCATGCAGCAGTTGAGCGCAATTAATAAAACATAACCCCTAAAGCAGATAGGGGGCATCTTCACTGACTCTCTCTGTCCCTGCTCATTGTTAGTCCAAAAATGCGTCTTGCAGCATTTGCAGAAAATTAATTGTGCTCCACGCAGATTAACACATGCGTGGCAAATGGGGCGGGGGCGGGGGCAGGGGCCGAGGCATGCAACGCTGAGGTTGAGGATGAGGATGAGAGCATTGGTGCATTGGTTCGTGGCATTCATTGGGAATGCTGTGCGTTTAACAAATTTGAAAATTTCTTGCTGCATTTTTATGACTGTCGCCCGCTTACCGATCGCATTTTTATGTTGCTACTGCTGCTGCTGCTGCTGCCGCTGTTGCATGTGGCACGCGCGTCGCATAATTAATTAAAAATGCATTTAAACGAAGCTTCACGACAGTCAATCGCTCGTGTACATTTGGTTATAGCCAACAGTCAGGCGGACAGACAGACGCACCCCACCAGCTGCAGCCCACAATATCACGACTCTGCCCCCTGCCTCAGTCCTCCCCCACCCACCCACTTGACAACAACTTTGTCTGCATTTTTCTTAAGAAGCCTTTCGTCGCCGTGGCATGACTGCAATAAATATACTACTCTACCTACAACCAATGAGAGAATGGAGAATGGAGAATTATTTGCTTGTTAGACTCTTGTGTCGTCTTGCAACATGGCCGCAACAGGCAGGCAACATGTGTTTCCTCTTCGAGGCATTCGTCAAAAGATTTTCGTGTTGACAACTCGAAAGTGAAACAGACGGCGGCACATGGTTTATTTTGGGGTCATCTAACTTAACCTCAATTGATGACCTGCTTAAGTGATTGCCATGAGTTATCTACCCCTTTAGCCCACGCTTTTATGGTAAAAGCAAATTCCAGGAGACTCAATGAAAGACAGTATCTAAAACTACAAGACTTGGATCATTATAATACTCTGGTTACCTGAGCCAATTTTTATTTCAATCGAACAGGAGCTTATCGAGATACAATATTATTGTTAAAGCTTGCTTCAGTTCCAAGTAAAATTCATAAAATTTTCTAAACTTACTCTGGCATTTTTCTAAAAAGGAAACTGTACTATATCAACCTTGACTTCATATCATATTTACAGCATTGATAATTTTCCATTCGTTCTACATTTTTACTATATTTATGATTTTCATCCATAGATTGCGATTGTATAGTATAGTAGTAATACTTTTGACAGCTGCATAAACATGAATGCGAATCGTATACAAAATATCCAACATCCTCATCAAATTTTTTTATGAACACTTTTCATTTCATTGGAATTATTTACAGTCGAGCGTTTTGGTGAAAATTGAAAACTTTCAGTAAATAAAATATGTACAAATAAATATGGGCAGACAGACAGTTGATTTGCCAGAGATACAAAGCCAAATATTTATGTGCATATTTATGAAAATTTTGTATTTATTTGGTTTTTCTTTTTCTGTGAATTTTTCATGATTTTCATGATGTTGGTGTTGGTGGTGGGGGGAAATTAAATAGCTCACTGAAAGCCACTTAACAGTTGATTTCATTTGAATTTAATGCAACATTAGCGCTTTTTTATGCCACTGCCACAAAAAACGGAGGTGATACACAGCCCCCTCCCCAGCACCCTTGAAGCAGCACTTCATGTACTCACAGCTCTACATGGGACCACCAATGGGGTACTCTCCACTGAGTACTGAGTACTCAGTTCTGTTTCTGCTGTAGCAGGCGCCGTTGATGGGAAACAGCTGACCAGAATGTACAGAAATATTTTATTTATGCGCCAGATAAATAAAGTAAAATACCTAAAAAACATAAAAAAAGAAAGAAAATGCGGCATGCCTTTGCTTTTTTTACGCTTCGAGGCAAACTTTTGATTGGCAGCACACATGAATGGAGCCAGTTGGACTGATGTGGATGAAGAGCAGATGCCACAGGTGAGTCGTCGCTCACATGTTAGAAAGCATTCATTTCGATTACGACTAACTACTGACTTTGATAATTAAAAGTCGAGTGAATGCATGGAAGTGGTGGCTACTTGATACCCTGGAATATGAGTGGGAATATCTTCAGAATTTTAATATACTGACATTTATGGCGCAAATTATGTATATGAAATTTATTAGAGTAAATATTAAATAAATAAATATAAAAAAATATATAATATTCTGAAGTAAAACTGCATTATATACAAATTATTTTAGCTAATATTAAATAAATAAATTGAAAAAAATATATAATAAATGCTGACAATATTCTGAAATTTACGGCATAAATTATACACAATTTATTTTAGTTAATATTAAATAAATAAATATATAAAAATATATAATATATTCTGTTAATATTCTGAAATTAATGGCATAAATTATACACAGTTTATTTTAGTCAATATTAAATAAATAAGTATATAAAAATATATAATATATTCTGTTAATGTTCTGAAATTAATGGCATAAATTATACACAGTTTTTTTTAGTGAATATTAAATAAATAAATATTAAAAAATATTTAATGAAATCTGATAATATTTGGAAATTTACGGCATAAATTATATGCAATTTATTATAGTTTATATTAAATAAATAAATGCATAGAAATATATGTAAAATTTAAACATTTTTGAATGGTAACTTTCATGTCCAAGTTTCGGTTTTTATTGTATACTGTTACTTCCATTTGATCTATAACTGTTGTTTAGCTGTTTATGGCCGCTTTTAGTGCCACAATAAAAAGCGATTGCTTTTAGCCTAATATTCGTATAATTTTTCGAAATCTCTCAATATGCAGTTAAATATAAAGATGCAGTTTGGCTAGCAGTGGACTGATTTATGTGGCAGCTACGCCTGCTGCAAGCTGCATCCCAGAGTGCATCAAGCCCAGTTGCAACTGTGCAACATTCGACACACTCGCACACTCGCTCACGTGAGGCACAGTGGCACAGCGGGTAGGCAATTGTGTGGTAAGTTGTTATAGCACTTAACCACTGTACGGAATGGCATATTTACAGTATTTGGTAGCCCCCATAATAAATTCGCAGACATAAATTCATATAATGCGATCATAAGTGCTCGATTTGTGGGATAGTGACAGAGTGGCCACATTGCTTTGGTATTGCCACCGCCAGGTGGCAACATTGTTTAGCATTTAATGAGCTGCCGCTGATATACACAGAGCGTTTGCAGTCTATTTGAAAACCTATGTGGAAATATTTGATTTTATATACTTCGCTCAACTGCCGATCGCTTTTTGAGTTCTGCACAACATCAGGCACTTAACACTTGTCTGTCTGTCCGTCTGTCCGTCTGTCTGTCTGTCTGTCTGACTGACTGTTGCTCTGGCTGTTATCACCCCATTCGCATTGAAATGTTTGTTTTTGCTACAGTTTGGGCCAATGCTTACGCACTTTTCACACAACAAACTCAAGCACACACTTCCCACACACACAGAGAGAGAATTTCCACATCATTTATATATACAGATGCGCATTGGAACACCTGCAAATTGCACAACATAAAAAGATTCGTCACAGTTGCCCCACACGACCGCATGTCTAAATGAAATGCAAGGCAATAAGTCAGACCAGCCCAGTCAACCCCCAAGTGCTATGTGGCAGGACGGACCCAAACAGCTGACAGGAAACCGTAAGACCGACAACCCCTCGCGGCAACTCCAACTCCAACTCCAATCCTCCCCCCTTTCTTCAGACTGGTAAGAGCCAGCTCATGAATACATTTGAACTCGTTAACTGCCACGACACACCCCCACGTTGCCACACTTTGGGGGTTGTTTTTGCGCTGCTCTGTGTGGTACGTTGCACGTGCAACATTTCGAGTTCATCAAAAGGAATTCGCTTTTCTGTTTGCGCTGGGGAGCGTCTGACATTTATTAGAATTCTTGTTGCCCCAAAGCCCAGCGGCAGGCAGACCCAGTATGGGGGGTGGAGTTGGGGGTGCTGTAATAAATATTTCTCTGTAGTTGTTGTTGCGCCTTGAAAGCTTTGGCTTTGCCACACAGGAAAAGCGGAAATGCGGCACATAAAGTTGGAATTGTGTTCGCTTCGTTTCGGTTTGTTGCTTCTCTTCTTAGTTCAGTTTCAGTGTTGGATTCGCTGCCATTAAAGTTGGTTGGTTTTGTCGTCTTTGAGGGGGTTTTACTGTGGCTGATTTGCAAGCCTTAAAGCTATTTGTTAGCCATTGAAATCAGAGCCGTCTACATGCCACGCATATTGACTTTTGCAGCTGCACGACGAACACGAGAAGTGGCAAGAAGATGAGCAACTTGAGTGTGCAGGAATTTAATGTTGCCACAGAGTGTTAAGTAAAAGATCAGAGTGGAAATTTTGGTTAATTAAAAATAGGGATTGAGGAGAGCGTTGAAAACTCTTCAGTCTCTTTTTTATAATATTAGAAAAGTTCTTGGTTTTTATACACAATTTAAATAGCAAATGAGTCATGTCAAAGATACAGTATGTAGAGTCGTTTATAAAGACTAAATCTATCTACCTAACTATCTATTTTTCTATATATTTATCTATTTATCATTCTATCTAACTATCCATCTATCTATCTGTCTATCGAACTATATATCTATCTACCTGTCTATCTATATATCCATCAATCTATATGTCTATCTATCTTTCTATCTTTCTATCTTTCTATCTATCTATCTATCTATCTATTTATCTAGCTATCTATCTGTCCATCTATCTCTCTATCTGTCTATCTATCTAGACTTCCCCTAAAATAAATTGAGCTCATTGAGATGCATTTTTTTAACTTCTACAAATTCTAAACTTGAAAGCGAATTTAAACTTATAACTATCAAAGTTTATCTAAGAAGAGGGACTTTTGCTTACGCCTTGATCCTCTAAGAGCATAAACCAACTCTTCTATGACATTTCTATTACTTTCGGACTGGTATATATACTTCATTTACATACCCTTCGAGTACGCTTCTCAGGTCAACATTCTGCCCATTTCTATGTATATGAATCCAATACACAAATCTATCTATTCTATTCTAGACTTTATAGTGAATGTGAGCTTAGCCATCAAAGTTTATCTAAGCAAAGGGACTTCTGCTTATGCCTTCATCCTCTAAACCAACTCTTCAATGACAGTTCTCTGTTGTTAGGGTATATCAGACTACTATACATATACCTCATTAATATTCCCATCGATTACTCTCCGCCCATTTCTATGTACATGAATCCAATACACATAGCCCCTAGCCTTGTCTGTGCCTAGTTTGAATTCATCTCTGCTAAGTACTACTACATATATGTACTATATACTCAGTGCATGACATACCCCAATTTTAATTAGTCAGCAAATCAAACAGACCAAATAAACTTGCGCATATTTGTCAAACAATTTGGTTTTAGTGCAGGGTACAAATTAAAATTATATACTATCAGTTGTGGTCCGTTACGAGTGCCCGTGGCCAAGGCAAACATGCTCGTAGTACTTGGGTAAACAATCGAGTACCCGAAGAGCGAAAAGGTTGACATTTGTTCGAGCACAAAGACAAACAAGCGGGAATTTGAGCGAGAAATTGGAAATGGAAATGGAAACGGAGGGAGAGCGTGGACTGGCCTGGCCTACTGGCTGTGGTCTGGGTACAGACTAAGCCAAACATGCAGCGATTGCTGAGCACTTGTTATTTCATTTTAATTAAGTTAATTGCGCTGATTTCGTGTCATTGGGCGATTTGCGAGGGTTGCCAGGGGCAAGTGTAATCGATTGATGCCACCTCTAATGCCCACTCATATATACGCACTCAGACACGCACTCCAGGCACTCGAGACATTCGCAATCAAGCAGTTGCACTATGGTTCTTGATGCCCAGCAAGTAATGCATAATGGGGTATGCACGACTTAAGCAGTTGCTTTAATTGGAGTGTCAAATGAACAGAGCTACGCTTACTCACCCAAACAGAAGCACTTGCAGATTATATGTCAGTCGAGTTTCCTTTGGTATTCGCCTTCCTCTTACTGCAAATGTTGCCTTCACTTTGTATAGGGTATTGCTCAGTCGTCTACTTTCCCTACTCACTTTATATTCTTTTCTTATTGTTAACTTTCAACCCTCCAAGAATGCAGCACATGCAAAAAAATGTGCACAGACTTGTGTGCGAATTATTGGCAAATGTTCTGAAAAATAAAAATAAAAACAAAAACATTTCATTTTGTGTGAGAGAGTGAGAATAAAATTTTTTGGACATTTGTTTTATAATTTCCGCATTTTAGTATCTCGTTGCATTCGTCATGGTAAATATTTGCCATTTAAATGAGAAATCTGTTCGAAATGCAGATGTTATACTCTGAGTTAGAGGAAGCAACGCCAGCTGGTCAAGGGGCAGCTGTGCTTGAGGGTTTATATAGTACTATAGTATATTCAATCATAAATAAATAGTACTATACTATATTATACTAATCGAGAGAGTATACTATACTGTACTATCCCATATAACTTTCACTCTTTTTCAATTGTAGTTTGTCATATTAAAGTTTCAAAAAAGTTTACCTAAAACTCTTAGGGAGGTTTGTTTTCAAGATTTTTATAGAATTTTAAAATTAAGTGTTTACATTTATATTTTAATACCTAATGTATATATTGAAGCTGTGTAATTTTTAAGATTTTTTTAGTATATGTAGATTAAGTTATATAATTTTTATTAATAGTTAAACTTTAATAATGGAATAAGCCATAAAGAAATGTTTGCAATATCACAGAGCTACTTTTAATACGTCAGACATCGTAAGTTCGATATAGTCTAAACTATATAGTATACTCATATGAAATTCTGTTGGATTTTGACTGCATCTTCCACCACGACACTTGATTAAAGTCCGCAGCAATCACATTTTATAACTTAATCAACGCAGCCAATGCTAATGGCACATGTGGGCATTGGGTGTTGTATGTGGACTTTGAGTGTGTGTAGCCGATGTTTGGGTGCTTTGTGTCGCCCTCAAGAGTGTATGCAACTTGCGGCATCAACATTTGACCAACAAATGCGCAAATGTGGCAAATGTGTTGGGGGTTGTCAGCGGCAGGCATACTCTTATCTGGGGGTGGCTTCTAAAAGCCAGTGTCGAAAGTCAGACATAAATGCGTTACGCGCTATCAATCTTGATTAGATGTGATTTCTGCTTTTTGGGGAAACATAAAAATTAACAAGCAGACACAAAAGATGTGCACGTGTCAGCGAAATGGAAGACACTCGAGTTAAGATCTAATGGGGGACTGAGATTTTAATGACGTCTACGGTTACCATGGCTCAAATAACAACAGCAACAGTAATAGCAACAGCAGCTGCTGCTTAAAATGCAAACAACTTTTGAAATGAAAACATAAAACTGTCCGACTGCAGCGATATTCTCATTATTTTGCACCGTTTTGCGGCAATTTCAATAAACAATAAATCCCTAGTAGGCACCCCTCCTGCCCCTCTTCTGCCGCCACTCAAATCTCGGCGAAATATCGGAAAAACTGGCAAGCATATTGTGAAAATTTATAGCAATTTTCACATGAATTGAAGGAGCAAGCGAGGCTCAGGCGCCTGCCAACAGCACAACAGCAACAACGACCAGAAGTGGAACTACTCCATTGACCAGCTGGACACACGGGGGCCACAAAGTCTGTGCTGCTCTAGGTGCTCTAGGTGCTGCTGCTGCTGCTGCTGCTGCTGTCGTCGGGGCGTATGAGTGACGCGACGATCGCTTGTTGGCTGTTTGGGCAGCGAACATAATCGTAAACAAATAAAATTATTGCTGCCGATCATGCACACAAATTTATGCACACCAGCACACACACACACACTCGCACACACACATGACAACATTGGCTTATTTTGCACTAATTTTCTAGGCAATTCGTTGAGACGTTGGCCAAGAAGGAGGGCTGGTGGTTGGTGGTGGTCCACTCACAAGGTGTTGCCGCAAGCTGTGTGTGAAATATGCAACAACAGCGTGAAAAACATGAAAGCAACTGCTAGTCACAGTCTCCAATACAATCGACACAGCGCTGACCACGCCAGCAGCTCCTATAGCTCCACACAGCGGGAAATACTATGCCTGCATTTTCGCGTGCAACAAAATGTTGCCGCTGACTCTCTGGCTAGTGTGTGGATGTGGATGTGGCTGTGGATGGGTTGTGGCTGCAACACTGAAGTTTAGGCTAGGCCAGGCTACAGCTGGAGCACACACTAAGCAATACCGGTAGTCAGCCCAGGCACAGTGGGCTAAAGGTCATAGAAAAGGCATGCAGAACGAAAATCGAAATATGCTTACAATGAAAAGAAACTTTTCACCAAGTCAAGGTGTTTATAGAGATGACTTTTGTTTCTCACTTTCATAGTCTATTAACTGTTTAACTAATTTGCATAAATGTACAAATATTTCTGTTGGAAAGTTGAAGTAAGTACACTCGTTATCATATGAATAGATAATGCTCACTTAAAGGGATAATTCGTAATATATTCTGTAGGTTACTAAGTACACAATACACCATAATTTTATATATTTATTAGATTAAAATAGATTCAATTGATTCATAAAATATTGAAATGAGAAAGTACTTAACACATCTTCAATTTGATAAGCCTTTAAACTAAGTTGAAGTGTACATAAGTACACTCTTCATCATATGAATAGATGATGCTCACTTAAAGGAATATTTCTAAACGTAAGTATACAATATACCATAGATCTTCGAGGTCGCAGTGTAAACATATCTCTGATAAAATAATAATAATAAAAATAATACAATATACCATAGTTTTATATATATATTAAGAGTTCAGATAGATTCAATTGGTTCAGAAAATATTGAAATGAGAAAGTACTTAACACATCTTCAATTTGATAAGCCTATAAACTAAGTCGAAGTATACATAAGTTCACTCTTCATCATATGAATAGATAATTTAAGTGAGTTAAAGGAATATTTCTAAACGTATTCTTTGGGATACTCTAAGTATACAATATATACTATAATTTTATATATTTATTTTATATATTTAATTTATATATTTATTAAGAGTTCAGATAAATTCAATTGGTTCATAATGGTTCATTTAAATGAGAAAGTACTTAACACATCTTCCATTTTATCAACCTTTCAACCAACTCGAGCACACCTAGACCACAGTGCCTACCAGGTGTCTGCTGTCATTGTAGCACTGTGAAAGACTGCAGCTAGTATGACTCTAACTAAGACAGAGAGTGTAGAGTAGACGGCGACTGCGACTGCGACTAGAGACTGCGACTACACAATACTAGTGGAGTGTAAGTCGGCGTGCTGTTTGGCAGTTAGACACGTTAGCGCGCGCCTGGGCAATTTTCGCTTTAGCCGCAAGTTGATGATCATTAGGTATGTTGCCAAAGTGCTTGGCCGTTGTCTGTCCGTCCATGTGTCCGTCTGTCTGTCGGCCACTTGAAGACGTCGCTAATGAAGACTTAAGCATGACGTGTTGATAAAGATCTCGCACATGAGCTGGCCGAGGCCGCGACCATTGGTCAGAGAGAGCGTCATAGTCATCATCAGTCTGGTATTTAGGAGTAATATTAAGTCGACTGGGCTGTTTGTTTGCGCTAAGAAATGGGCCGATAAACGTGGATGCAACCAGAGACAATTGGAGGGAGGGAAATTAGTGCAGGCCAGACATTAGAACAGTTGTCCGTCAGCTGTCGGTACAAATTTCCCAAAGGGCATGTCCCGCTCTATATAGTATAATCCCAATGCTCATAGAGCCAAGGGGTTGCATTTGCACCCTCGACAAACGAGTGAGTGTATCAATGACCATCCGAAAACATCGACAGTTGTTGTTGTTGTTGCTGTTGACTTGCTATTGTTGTTGTTAGCTTTTAGCATAATTAAACGACACATGCCACAAAATGCACTTCTATGGCTTAAGCCGAGCCCAGCCCATACCAGCCCCAATTTCATCATCATCATCATCATCAAGGAACGACACGGCATCCATATGTTCTATTAGTTCGCTCTTTGCTCCGTATGGCTGGAAAAATTTGTACCAAATGAAACATAAGGTTTCATTTTTCCGCTCCCCTCCCTTCCCCCACTCTGCTGCTATGCAAATAAGCCTAGGGCCCTGATGGATTAGTTTTCTCCCGCGTTTTATTTTTGTGGCTTTAACACTTTTCCATTTCCATTTTCGTTTTCGTTTTCTTAATGATTGATGGAATGCCACTATGTAAATTTCATTTTCTACTAGGTATTTAATTAAAAAAGAAATACTTACTCAGCACAGGTGTGCTAGGGTTGGCCTCACTGACTCTCCCCCCTCGTTATGCATACACACACATAGATACTTATTAAGGCTTGTAGCTCGTAGTGGAAAGAAGGGGTGAGGCTCGCTCATAATGAATGACTTTTGTTAATTTTTGATTGATTTCTGTGAAAAAGTCTCAATGGAAAAATGTAATTTTAATATCAACCTTGCGGCATGTGTTTATTACTTGTATTGAATATTCTTTTGTTTGCACATCATGATTCAACGGGGATTATTAATATTTGATTTGATTTCCGTGTAAATAACAACAGAGCGGGAGATTTGTTGGGGGATTTTTGTAAAGACGAATAATATAATATTATAAATATATATATAGTAAAGTATATAATGTCTAGTATATCTATCTATCCTGTATATAATATTATAAACATATATATAGTATACTAAATAATGTATAGTATTTTTATCTATCCTATATTTAATATAACAAATATAAATATAGTATAGTATATAATGTCTAGTATAACTATCTATCTATACTATAGATGTACTATCTATACTTTAGATATACTATATTCAATATAGTATATAGAATAGCGAGGAGCACGCTAATGCTCTGGAAGCAGACTCTGCTCTGTCCGTTATTTCCCCAGCGCGGCGCCAGTCAAACGCACAAGCAAGTTACAAGAACAAAATACACGCAACAAGCAAAATCAACACTTATTATTTAGGGTGTCTGTATTGCACTCAGCCAACGGTATTACTCCCGAGTAAGAATTTCGTGCCCACCGTTGTTCTATAGTATATAATGCCTAAGTTATAATCACTTCCCCCAAACACACAGGAATTTCTAGGATTTCATAACGTATGTGCTAACATTTCTCAATTTGCTGCTAATATTTTAATAAATTCTAGCTGAAATGTGCCAAAAATTTCGAAGGAATTGAAATGAAATCAGGCAGAGCAGAGCAGAGAGAGCGGAAAAGCGTCGGAAAATTGAAAATGAAAAACAATTAAAATATTTGCAGGGCATGATACGACGCCTCTGACTTTTAATGATGTTTTATTGTCTGCATCGATGGCGAGACACAAACAACAACAGCAGAATACACACCTCACACACACTCGCACACACACACACAGTTTGTGTGTGTAATATATACTCATAGCTATGCAATGTGATGATGTTCATGATGATGATGACGATTTGCGACTAAATAATTGAATGCAGCTGGTTGACGGTTGTCGCATTAAATTTAGGTGTCTGTCCCACTGTCTGTCCCACTGTCCCGCTGTCCCGCTGTCCCGCTGTCCCTCTGTCTGCTGCTGGCGTCTGCGAATGGGAGACACTGTGACTGAGCCAACGACCGCGACAACTGACTGACTTACAGACTAACAAACTGACAGACTGAGCTGAATGATGGACTGAAGGCAAGAGCGGGGGGCATGCAACAGGCAGCAGGCAGCAAGACGCGACAATAATAAATGAAGCGATTGCAAGTGTAACAGAACAATGACAGCAACAATTGCAGCGTTTGGCATTTGCCAACAGCAGCAGCAGCAACATCTGCAGCAGCCTAAGGCAGACAAAGGTCTATTAATAATTTTTGGTGCAACACACACAACGGCAACGATCGACAACGATTGTCGAGCGGCAACAGCAGCAGCAGCAACAGATGACAGCGCCGGCAACTAACGATCGACAACTGCAATGGCAACGGCAACGGCAACGGCAACAACTGATTTTTTTTGTGAGGCAGACAGACTGGCAATGCGTCGCGTTGGCTTTTCCAAAAATAAAAGCCAAACTAATGAGCCGGCAACATGCAATGCGGCAGTGGCAAGCAACGCACGTGCAACACACAAAAAAACACTACAACATTCATACGAATAATTGATGGACGCTTGCAATTGTTGCCGCTGCTGCTGCTGTTGCTGCTGCTGATTGACGTCAAATGGCGACAAAAATCAGCCTGTGATTGACAACTCAATTGCAACTACACTATATATATACTATATGTTTTTGTTTTGCCGAAAAGTCAAGTTAATTGATTTTGTATAGAGTATGTACATTATCATTTCTCTTGGCTGCTGAACTTGCCACAGCTGGCGGCAGGTTCGATGATTTATTGCAACAAATGTTGTGCGGCAAACTTTCAAAGTCCACAAATAGACAAAGAAATTTCCAATTTTCCAATTTTCAATCTTCTATTTTCTATTTTCTGGGCTGCCTTTAAAACTGCTCATTTGTCATTTGGATGCTATGTGATTCAAATGTGATTCAAGAGTATTCACAGTGACTCTCCAGCCTGAGGCACAAATTGCACTCGTCGCGTGTCTATTTTGATTGTCAAAATTGCTTTGCGGCTGTTGTTGCCCGTTGACAGTTTATTATGTTTGACTGTTTGTCCCAGCGTCTTGTTTGACTTGACTTGTGTATTTGTTTTTGCTAGGGATTTACATTTAAGCAGCCCAGCATCCCGGACAAATCGTTTCCCCTACCTCACCCTCCTCCCCATCACTCGTATGACCTCTAAACTCTAGATGAAGAACACGGCAGAGGGGGAGAGTCAGAATGTGGGTGGAATGTGTGTGTAGATATATGATATTATTTTTATTTAGTTTTTATTTATATTGGGAATAAATGATAGTAGAAAGTAGTTAAAAATATTTGATTAATAATGTATAAAAATTAAATTAAAATATTACTAAAATATATTTGTATAAATGTAGTAAATATATTCATGATAATATTTTAATTTAATTTTAATTTATATTAACAATAAATGATAGAAGATATTAGTTTAAAATAATTGATTAATATTGTGTAAAAATTAAAATAAAATATTATTAAAATATATTGCTACATTTATAGTCAATTTATGATGATAATATATTAAGGGTATTAATTAACAATGTGTAAAAATTAAAATAAAATATTATTAAAATATATTGCTACATTTATAGTCAATTTATGATGATAATATATTAAGGGTATTAATTAACAATGTGTAAAAATTAAAATAAAATATTATTAAAATATATTTCTACATTTATAGTCAATATATGATGATTATATTTTAAGTGTATTGATTGATAATTTGTTAAAAATTAAAATGAAATATTCTTAAAATATATTTGTATAAATGTATATACTATATGCTTGATAATATTTTTAATTACTTTTTTTATTTATTAAGAATAAACAATAGTTCAAAATACTTAATTAACAATGTATAAAAATGAAAATAAAATATTATTAATATATATTTGAATATATATAACAGATATATGCATGATAATATTTTATTTTCCTTAAACTTTATATGAACCACAAATAATCGAATATAATGGCTTAAAACCTTTGAATAATAATGTATAAAAATTAAATTAAAATATTATGAAAATCTATAAGGCTTTATACTATTGCTAGAGAGCTCTGGGAGTATGGAAAGAATTAGTTTCCACTAGCTGCCTTAGCCCCCGTTGCTAGGGCTGTCTCTGAGTCTTGTGCTAACTTTATTTGTATCTCTTATCAAGCGTGGAATTTGCTTTATATATTACAGCATTCCACTCTGCTGTGATTTACCGTTGTGGCAAACATTTGTCCAAGTCTTATTCTTTATCTGTGCTGAGCACAGGTTGCCACAGCAATAGGCAAACAATAGCAACAGCAACTGCAACTGCAACATGTGCCCTGCTTACCGTTAGGCAGCTAGCAACAACAACAACAACTGGCAACAAGTGAATGTATTTGCCAATAAATCTACATAATTTCTGACAAAACGCTTGCTAACAAGAGCAAGCATCTTCAGTTAGTGCCGCTTAGCTAGGCCTTAGCTTGGCTTATTTAGTTATTCGTTTGCAGAAGTGAGTTGCAAGTGGAGTAACAATGCTGTTTGCATGCTGCAGCTGCAATGTGGATGTTGCTGTTGGGCCATGTTGCTGTTGCTGTTGCTGCTAAGCCATGTTGCTGCTAGCTAACTGACTGGTTGACTGGCTGAGTGGCTGACTGCCTGACTGGCTGGCAGGTGTTGCTTGCTGAGCGGCTGACTGGCTGCATAATGAATTCATAGTCATATACCCCACGTGCACCCCACACTGTCCCTCCCCCCACTCTCCTTACCCTCCCTCCCTCCTCTACCTTGGCGTGTTCATCCCACAGTCATCATCCGGCCTGGTGCATTATGCACCCCATAGTAGTATTTATATGTCCATGCGCATATTTCATTCGTATACTCTCAGATTGCATTCGTATTCACATTCACATTCGCATTCGCATATTCAATCAGCGCATTGAGTAGAAAAAAAAATGTGGAAAAAACAGGTGCAATTTCTTGCCATTTTCTAATTATTTTTGCAGTCGGCGCTTTTATCGCTTTTCCCTGGCACTGAAGCGAGCCATTTGCTATCTCAGCTTGATCATAAATTTCATTCCGTTTTTATTGCACAATTCTTCTTCTCTTCTGCCTCTTCTTGTTGTTTATAAACAAATGCACACACTCGCGTGGGAGTGGGAGATGAGTAGCTGTAGCTGAGGAGTGGCAGGGGGAGGGGCTGGGGGGCTGTATAGGATGTACTTTGTGCATAATGGCACTGCAAACAAATTCAATTAGCTAAATGTTATAAGATTCGCCATAGTACACCTGCTGCAGCAACAATAATAATAATAACAATAGCCATCATAATGCAACAATCATAACAACAACAACTGCCTCAATAAACAATAAACTTAATAACATTATTCAAAACTATAGCACATTGCACTCAATGAGCATTTGCTTTTGGCGCCATTTCTGTTTAACTTACGGTTGGAATTAGCTCCAGGTGTGGATTTGTTGTGCTTGGCTAGATATTATTAGTGGGATATGTGGTTGTAAATATTACAAACTGAAAGTGCAGTTGTTGATGGGGGATAACTAATGTATATATTGAAAAAGCTATCTGAATGTAAGGTACTGTTAAGTATAAAATAAGCCAAAATATGAGAATGCTAGTGACGGGATACAAGCACTTAGAACCCTAGGACTTTATAGTATTTTGAAGCAGATAAATTCATCTAAATGTACTAAGTATACAATTGAAGGTTATTCATACATATGTATATATATTTTAGAATAATTTCCATTTTAGAATGATTTGCCTACCCATTGATTCTTAGCTTTTCATTTTGAATAAACTCGCTTTAACTGTAACTATTTCTTTTTTAGAAAAGACTTAATAAGATACTTCTGTAAATTAAAATAATGTGTTGTTTAATGATTAGCTCTAGGAAGAATATGCAGAAGAACATGCAGAGCTATCTACAGCTATCTAAAATATTCCTCAGTTCCTACATTTCAGTCTGAATGTCTCTAATTTCCTCGACCAGTCAGCCACTAAATCTGAAGGAAATAAGTATATGTGCATTCAAAATATGTTAAGTTCAAATAGCATTAAAGCTAATGTTCTTTTTTTTTGACACTAAGTGAACTTAACAATTCTATCAAAAAAAGCTGCATTACCAGAAAATAGGTGTCGTTATTATTTAAAAAGATAGAAGCAAAAACATTAATACACATATACTTATTTCCCTTTGGCATACGACAGCTAACGGAATACATCTCACGTGCATAGAGCAACAACAACTTTGCATATTCTCTTTACACCGAGACACAACAACAAAACACTTGATTGATTTTTGGTGTAAGTATTTTGCTATTCCTTTATCACACTTGACAAAAACTCGTATGCTTGGATGATCGTTAGTTTGGATAACGCTAAAAAGTGTGTTTCATATTTCTCAGTGTACAACTTGAAATGAAATATTGCTGCTTTAACTGTGTGTGAGCTTTTCTCTATATGTATATGTATGTGCATTGGTGTCTGTAACCTCTGCTCTAAAATATTCAAACTCATCTGCCCCAAGGGCTTCTCACATTTGGTATTCAAAATTGTAATTGCAAAATGCATGCCCCTGCCTTTCTCCAGGGCAGGTTCGTGGCCCTGGAGAAAGGCAGTCCCACTGTCCAGCTGAGCACCACTAGAATGTTAGCTGATGTTGGTGGTGTGTGGTGGTGAAAGTGTGGAACCATTGTCTTGGCGCTTTAAATCGCTTATGGGGCGTTAGTCTTACAATTAGTTAGTGTCATTTAGACAAATTACGCCAAAGCTGCAACAAAAACAAGCCAAAAGCAGCAGCAAAAAGCAGAGAGTAACAACTGCAACAACTACAGCAACAACTGCTGCAACAGCAACAACAACAAGAACACTAAACCATGCAAAAAAGCTGCAAGCAACGCCCCGCAATTAGGCGACGACGACGTCAAAAGGAAAGGCCATTAGATGTGCATGCAGATGCGAAACTGCCAATATACTTTGAGGCAGCAGTTGCAAGTTGCAAGTTGCAAGTTGCCGTCTGCTTATCGCAGCCAATCTGCATGCAACTTGCAACACGAGGCCACTGGCCGCCTTGTAACTGTAACAAACTGGCGTCGAGAGGCAGCAGCAACAACAGCAGCAGCCCACAGCGTCTGTGCAACACTTGAACGACGTAGCATGCCACGTAAGGGGGCAGAGCAACTGGTATTTCCCAGCCGGGCTGACTAACCAAAAGCAGGCGAAAAAAAGCCATAGCAACAGGTGGTCATAGTGGCTGTGGCAGCGGCTGTGGCAACTGCAACTGCTACCTGCTACCTGCTGTTGCCTGTCCAAAACGTGCACCGACTTAAACTGGAGCAGTTTTCCAATTGGCAACTAAGTGCAACAAGTTTTCCAGGTGAAATGCTTGGCCAACTGCAACTGCAACTACTGCAATTGCCCATTCACAGTCTCCGACTACGACTTCGACTTCGACTCCACTCCAATCCCCATTCCCATTCCCATCCCCATCCCCATCCCAATGCCACCTGAGCGATGATGTATTTATGCTAAATTGCAAGTTAATTAATGTTGTCGTTTAATTCAAACGTTAAAGTGGCAAAATCTCTGTCTGCCTCTCTACCTTTTTCTTTGTTAGCCCAATCGCACAGCAGCTGCAGCTGTGGCTGGAAAATTGCCAGGAAATTGCAGCTGCAATTAGAGAACATATTTAGGTTCTGCTCAGTTCAGTGCAGCAAGTGTAACATAATATCAGACATTTTACATTGTTTGCTTGTTTAACTAATTATAGTTATCGATACATCGATAGCAGATAATCGCACTTTTAATTATCACAACAACAGCAGTTCTTTACGAGTGCCACGAGTGCCGCAATTAATCAGCAACTGTCCACATTTCCATACGATCTGCATATGGCTATGGCAATGCTGTCATATTTGACATAATAGCAATTGCACTTGGACCATTTTGTCTACTACTCACCATAAAAATGGCAATAAAATTAAATATTTATTACTATGCTATTGTGAACGCTTTAAAATGCCAATAAAAGTATATAAAAAATATATTCAAAATATATAAAAAATAATACTTTATATTATAGTATTTAAATGAAATTTATTTAGAGTCTTTATAGCCAACTACTACAGTTATGGTTATTTTGTTATATCCGCTTATAAGCTGACATAACTTATTTAGAGTCTTTATAAATATTATAGCTTTTTTTCTGTTTACTAATTTAACTGCCATACCCGTAATCAGCTCCATTTTATTATGGGGAATTTTTTGTTTTCAGCGAAATTCCCAGTTTAAATTTCAGATAAGAACCTTTGGGAATATGTGACAAAAATTTATCGACTTCAGATTACAATAATCTATAGGTTTATTAAAGTAACTTGAATTATGCCAGCAGAATTTTTACAGATTATCTGTAGATAATTTTTTAGGACAGAAGTCAATGGTCGCTAAATGCAAAGAATGTCTCAAGCACATAATCATACAGTAGGGCAAAAACTCGTTAAGAATCCGCACAAACTGATAATAATAATAGTAGATAATTTTAACCTATATTTTTCTATATTTTAAGTAGTTAAGTATTATCTTCTCTGTCTTAAAATACTATAAAATATTTTATTTTAAATATATTTTAATTGACATCATCAAAATGCAAATTTATAATTTGTATGACTTTTGACATTTGTATTAGTTATTTTCTATAATTTTTACAGGCCAATAAAAAATAGCTTCAAGCTTAATAAACTGGTTTTAATAAAGTACCAATTAAAACTAATAAAATATATATGAAACATTTGTATTATAATTGAAATACACTGGAGTATTAAAGCCACATAGCTGGAGTGAATTATTTCCTTAGTTAATTTCAGATTTATGTGCAAAGTCTAATTAAATTATTTTTATGTTATTTCTGTTGTATTATATTTTTTTTCAGTATTTTTTTTATGGCTCTATCTACCTTGAGTTGTTGTCGCTCTTTTTATGCTGGTCATAAATTATAGCCTGAAATATTTGTGAAATTTTTCTCTATAACAAACATAATTTTACTTTGTTTTTGTGGCATTTTTGAATTTTTGTTAATTTGGCGCGCAGCTGCTGTCGATGTGTCTTTCATTGGCTGCCACAATCGCAGCAGCAGCAGCAACAGCAGCAACAGCCGTTGCCAATTGCAAGCAACAGCAGCCGCATTTGAGGCATGTATTTAAAAACTTTAAGTGTCAATTGTTGTGACAACTCGAAGAGCGTGAAAATATTGCAAATGAATGTCAGGCCAGACGAGACAGCGACCACGACGACGTCGACGACGACAGCAACGATGGCCACAGGTGCGTATGAGTAACATTGAAAGGCGGCCAAGCCAGCGACTAGTTGAAAAATGTCTCACTATATATATAAACTATGCCATATAATACATTAAGATATATGCGAGTGCTGAGTGTATATAGTATATAATGGGTGCTTGCAGGCGGCGTACGCCATAAATCTGTTGACCATTTAGCGTCCATCAATGCGTCCGTCCGTCTGTCCGACCGTCCGTCCGGTTAGTCAGTAGGCAAATGAATTGCCAGCGGCCATTTTGAGGCAACACTGAACGCTGAGCGCTGTAAATTTGTCAACTTTCGGCGCACCTGCAGCTGCTGTGCTCATTTCACGCCGGTCCCACTAATGGGCGCCCAATATACGCCCCGCCCCAACGAGACAGTGGCAGCGGCAGCGGCAGCAACATGTGCCGCACAGCTGCAACACATCATTGACAGCAGCAGCGGCGGCCAGAGTTGCCACCCACTGCTGCGGGGCACCACCACGGTGAATGGTGTCATCAGGCAGCAGCATTGGCAGCGGCAACATTTCCCTTCACCTGCCACACATGCCACTTGCCAGTTGCCACTTTGCCTGGTTGCACCTGTTTCAATGCATTTCTGCTTTATTGATTGCGCGCTGCAACTATATCTGTATCTGTAGCTGTAGCTGTAGCTGTTGATGCTGCTGCAGCTGCTTGTGGATTCGCGGTCATTGAGCCGCTGATTTGTGGCGTTTCTAAATTGTTTCTCATGTTCGACGGCAGCTGCATAATGTGTGTGTGCCTTATGTGCAACGCGAGTGTTGCAAAACTGTTCTCAGATTGGCAGAGCTTTAGTGCGTGTCCAGCACGAACTGTGACTATGACGTGGGCGATCAGAAGACTCTGGGGACTATGGCTGCGATAGGGGCCAAATAACTGACGACTGTTGCCTGCGTCATCGAATAGTGGGTTAATGCTATGATAACGGCAAACATAACTCATACTCACACCACTATAAATAACACAAATCAAGTGCAAACAAATGAAACTTCTGCTGGCCGCGTTATCAGCAGCGGAACCAGCAACAGTAAGAGTAACAGTAACAGTCCAACTGAAATGTACCCAAAGCAACGTCGCAGCGGAAGCATTGCTGATAGCTCCTCTGATAGCTCTGGCCAAATGCCGAGTGCAACGGGTAGGCGTTTGGCCGAGTTACTGCTGTTGTAGTACGCATCGAACGGGGCGTGGCATTGCCACCTGTTCGCGCATTGGCAATGACGAGCGTTAGGCATTTCATTTGCTCAGGTGTTATGCACTTGATTTCGATCGAGCGCGCTATCAGCCAACCAAACAACAGCCGGGCCGTTGCCCGTTGTACACATATGTATCAGTAAATATAAATAATACTGTACATATATACATCTGTACATATGTATGTGCTTTATGGTGTTATAGTACTTCCAGCTGCGGCAATTACTCAATTCAAATGTGAGCCACAGATAGTTCTATTTGCGCTTCAATTACCAAGGCTTATTGCAGTTATGACTAGGCACAAGTCTAATAAATAGTACTATAAAAACTAATTGTTTAACTGCAGCATCTAATTTAATAACAGAAACTTCAACCTCGATAATATTTGCGGAAATGGGGGAATACTTTCTGCCATAAATTCAAATATTAGTATGTAGTAATAGTATGTGTTTATCTATGGCAAAGCGGATATGGCACGGATACTAGCTAGAACATAGATTAGTTGGCCAACTAAATCGGAAGTATTTGATAAAGAGCTATTGTTTAATGTACTATATTTATTTTCACTAGAGTAGACTATTATTTGACTAGATATGTATAGTAAGAGTTGATTAGACACGGGCAAAAAGAAAATGCCAAACGGAACTGAAATTAAGGCAACTTTTAAGAAAAACTTTGAAGGAAATAAATAAATATTTTAAACAAGAATTTTATAAATTTGAGCAAGTAATAAAGTTATTTTATATAAATTTAAATAAGCTTAATAAAGTCAATAAGTATATCCATTATTTGACACAAATAATAACCTACTTTCAATATCGCAAATTAATGGTAACAATATACATATACATATACATATGATAGGAAATAAAAGTAATGTTCCAGTTTATTAAATTAATATGGGGTATAGCTATTATAATAATTATTTTCTTTTTTATTAATAATTAATTATAATTATTATTTAAATATTAAGAGTGAATATGAATAAGAAACTGAAATATAAATCAGAAATAGAACTAAAAGATGGCGTATGGTTTAAGACAAATTAAATTGGTAAATAATCGTTTGATAAATTTAAACAAATTACATACAAAGATTTAAATATAATTAAATTTATCAAATAAATTCAACTTAACCATATTTTAGCTATAGAAATATTAGAAAATTAATATTTAATATCTTAAAATAAGAAGCAGCCGCTTGACAATAAAAATTAAACTTCTAGCTAATGTGTATTATTATTATTATAAAAAATATTAGTATTATTAATTTATATACATATTTATTTATTTTATTTTTTATTTATTTAAATATTTGTTTTACTTATTTTTATTAATTAATAGTTTTTAAAGATTAATATTTTAATTTTATATAATTGTTATTTATTATTATTCGTTAATAATTTTATACATTTTTAATATTATTTTACTATGTCTTCATGAATTTAATAATTCTCTATAAATTCAGAACCCAACTCCACTGCTATTTTATAGCCAAAATTGTATAATTTTGAGGTTTTAGCTGCTGCTTTTATCTGTGCTGCTGCTGCTGCTGCTGCTGTGGCTACTCTTGTCATTAAAATACTTTTATATATCGTGGCAATGAGCTAAACATCTGCCACCTGCGTAAAACTATTCAAATGTGTCCGCAGAAATGACTATAAAAATATATATACTATATGTATTCACTAAAAATGTAGCGATTATTTCTTGCCGAGTTTATAATACATATGTATAATACATATGTATATGTATGTAGTATAGGTTTATGGAGCAGATCAATCGATCATTAGAGCCAACAGGTGTGCAGGGCTAGAGTCAAATTGGCAGCAGGTGGCTGGTGGCAGGCAGTTGGGCTGCTGAGGGGCGTGGCTCATCTAATTGTGCTGGCGCGGATTTATGAACTCAGAGCTGGGGCAATTTGTTCGCGACAAATGGGCAAACAAACGTAATAATAACATCAGAAGGCCAAAAACCACTTCACAAAAGGGATTGCAAAAAGCAAAAGAATAAATAATAATAATGTCAAAGGGAGACAGAAAGGCAGACAGAAGGGGGGTAGGTACTCACTCAAGCACTCAGTCCCACTCGTACACACACTCACACACACACCCCTTGGCCAGCTGGCTGAGAGGGGTGGTTTCGCCTGCATTGTGTGAGAGCGAGGAGTCAAGAGGTTTTGAATAAATTTAACACGAGTTATAAGGCAGATGACGAGCACTCGGACTGGGGCAGGGGGTGGCTGGGGTGGGTGCTAACATTGGCGTTGAGCCGACAAATGTTGTGTTTTTGTATTTTGGTGTTGTTGAGGCTTTTGTTTTCCAATTGCTGTGCTGTGTTTGCATTGCCTTCATTTGTGCCGTTCATAGGCCATTTGTTCCATTTTATGTCATCATCAGCATTTGTCGTTTTTTTCTCTCTCTTCACTACAAAATGTTGTCAGCTGCTGGCAAACACACACACGCGTATACACACCCATTCACAGAGTCACACATGTGCCAATTTGAATGGCATAGAAACTGTAAAATCTGTAGAAAACAGCGCATTGGCCATGGCCAACAGCGCGCCCAACAGGTGTGCGGCAGCGATGTGAATGGGCCAAGACGTCGTTGCCAGCCGAGGCGAAGACAAGCAACCATGCCGACTGTTTGGCCAACAAACAAACCGAACAAAAGCCAACAATGCAAAGAAGCCAACAGAAATATACTCACTTGGCCATTGGCATTGTCATAACGCATACGTCATGTGGGCCCAACTGTGTCTCTGTGTGTGTATGTGTGCTCGCTTAATGGCCAAGACGTGTTTAACACATTAACGTTAGCAAACCTTTGCAACTGTTGTCTCTCTGTTTCGTTTATAAGCATTTTAATATTTGCTTTGCAGCTGCCTCAAATGAATATGTAACTGCAACAATAACAGCAATAACAGTAACAACAACGACAACTATGTAACCAACAGCAAGACATAACAATCACAACAACCACAGCAACAACAACAACACAACAACAACAACTGTTTACTGTTAACAACTTGTTGTACAACAATGCGCAGTGACTTTAGCCTGTCAAAGGCAACGACTGTCAGTCAATCCGACTCTGTTTCGGCCAGCTCTAAAAAATGCCACAAATATCATATCGTTTCGGCCACAATTTTACAATTTACAGTGTATATTTATGCAGTTTTTTGTCCACAATAAATTCAGTAAAAGTCAACGAGCGGAAATTATAAAAATTGATTTATTTCTTAGCTTATGCAAATTGTGCATAAATAAATTCCATAATTGGAAATTTGCAGCTAAATAAAACCCGATAAAAAGCTGTCTTTGTTTTGCAGTTAATATATATGTCACGATGTCACTGAGAGTTAAATCTTAATATAGTAAGCAGGGGAAAATTTAATAGATTTTAAATAGAGTAAAAGTAGCACTGATTTGAGTAGAATTTGATAGTAAAAGTTTAGTAGTTCTTCAACACAGAAGAGATTGATAAGAACCCCTAATGGCTTTATATAGTACTTAGAAAGGGCATAAATAAATATAGTATATCTATAACAATTTAGTCAATAATTTTATATATTTTTATTATTAATTTACTAAATATTTAATAATTGAAAAATTCTCTATAAATTGTCAGACCAACTGCACTGCTGCTTTATGGCCAAAAATTGTAAAATTTTGTGGTTTTATCTGTGCTGCTGCTCAATGATTTGAGTAGATTTCGATAGCAAAAGCTTAGCAATGGCTTTATACTTAGAAAGAGCATAAATAAATAAAATATATTTTTATAAATTTCATCGAAATATAACAATAAAAACATAACTCTCTAATCAGTTTGTACTGAGTCTAAACGTTACTAATTTAAATAGAATTTGATAGCAATTATTTAGCAGTTTAGCATCTCTTAATACTTATTAAGGATTTAATCTAATATAATATATCTAAAACAATTTCAACGGAATATTCCAATAAATACTTTATTCAAACTCTAATCAGTTTATAATAAATCTGAACTTTAGCTCTACTACGCCTTATGCCCTGTATGCAGTGCTATATATCATCTAATCAGTTGCTACTGAGTCTGCAGTTTAGCTACACTCCACACTCCTAATCTATTTATACTTTCTTTTTCGGCAGGTGATCCATTAGTGTAAACTATAAACTAACCACTTGAAAGGCACTTGAAAAATACCTAAAAACTGTAAACTAAGTAATAATAAATACTAACAAACAATCACATCAATCCATCAGCTAGGTGCAAACGTACAGTAGATTCCCCACTTCCGGCTATCCCACGCCATAGTCAACGGCCATAAATTAATTGGAGCGACTATCAAACAAAAGCAAAGCAAAACGAAACGAAACGAAACTAAAAAAAAAATATATAAATAATGCTATTCGATTAGTGCAAAACACCTGTTGACAAAACCGGACCCACTAAAAAAGCCAGTTCCAAAATATATATAGAGACAGACGACACACACAAAAAAAACTACTACGAGATAAAAAACAGATTAGAAATTCAAATGTTGAAAACGCAAAACATGCGACACGCCTGTTGTAGTAATAGCAGAAGTCGCTATAGTTGTGGCTATATCTGCACCCAATTGGCATTGTGATAATACTATATAGTATATGTATTGTGATATAGTATACCCTGGAACTGAAATGCTCAACACCTGTGCCCACTTGGCATTTTAGGGGCACCCATAAAGCACCTCATCATGCACCCAGCACCTCAGCCGCTGCCCCGCTGCCCCTCGCCGCTGTCATTGACTCTACATTTTCGACTTTTGAGTGCAAAGCCATAGAAGTGAACAAGAATCAAGTGTAAACAATACGATTTCATTTTCTTTTACTAGCATTTCGATTCGTTTGGTGCCTTATCTTTATCAGTTTGCACTGCGTCGCTACTTAAAATAGGCTTGATTCATTTGGGGCTCACCTGCTGCTGCTACTACGACTACCCACATTTTGGGTGCATTGTGGGTGCCCGAGCACCGAACAGCGAGACCCTCACCTGTGTGTGCCACACCTTGACTAGGGCTGTGGCTTATCACGAGTACGCTACGCATTACGCCCGCACAGCTCACGGCTTGCTTGCGGCCTTATCAGTGCCAGATGTCCACAGCGAACCTCGAGTCATACGAATACGACTACGAATACCAATATGAATATACTACTATATAGTATATGTGAATAGGAACAAGTAAGACAGTGCAGACATGTCGCTTATCAGCAGGCGTGTTACGACTGTGTCTCTGCCTGTGTGTGCGTGTGTGTGTGTGTACTCGCACTCATGTGAGTGCGTGTCTGAGTACTCGCATACCCCATACCAGTTATCATTCGCTCACTGTCATTCCCATAACCATTTGGCCATGCTCTGTCCTCATTCGAGCATTAACCATGCTCCATTCAAACAGGTGGTTGCACCGAGTCAACCGACTCCACCACCACCACCAGCACCACCACCACCCCGTCTGCCCTTGGTTTATTATTATTTGTATTTCGTTTTTGCCATTAGTGATCGTAGGTTCTTATCTGGCGCACGCTTTGAGCATTATGTGTGTTGTGTTTCTTTTTTTACCACAACTTTTCTTGTTTTTGTTTTTTACGTGCGTTTGCTTTCTGCTTTTTGTTTGCGCTTGTAATTAAGGTGATGAATTTATTGCAGTTACTCTACCCCTAAACACACGCCACCTCCTCCTGCCCCTCTGTAGGCCCCAACGGGCCAGCAGCACTGGTGTCTTGCGCCTCGTTTTATGGCCTGATATGGTGGGACGCTGGCAAAGCCTCAAGTGCCGTGCGCTTAATTTCTGCTTTGGTTTTGCTTTTTATGTGCCCTGCCAGGCAGGCTGAAAGGGGTGTTTTAGTGCTGTATATAGTCTACATATATATGTGTCTATATATTTGATTTATATATAGTTCTAAGCCTTGATATTAGTAAGTTCTAGCTCGCATAGACTTTTAGCTTTTAAATGCAGCAAAGTATCTCAATTTATCATAATATTGGCCTGCTTTTAGATGTAATTTAAACTTTAAATAAACAACTCTAAATGCCTTTAAAAGCTCTACAGCTTTAAGCTTTATTCAAAAATACTTTACAGGGTATATTCAGGCTCACTTTACCTCACTTCATCTGCTTGGTTTTTATGTGCATTATATTATTTTTTTTTTGGTCAGATTACGCTTAAAAAAACAACATTAATTGCGCTCGAGCGGTATTTCAATGTACACTTGTACCCGCTACCCTTCCCCGCCAACTCCCCCTCTCCCCCTACACCCTGTCAATGATTTTATTTAGCTGCGTATCTGTAGCGGATGAGGGGCCTCACGCTCATCTCGTCTCGTCGCCTGTCCGAATTGATAAAGTGAGAACAACGTACTTACAATTTATAGGGCTTTTTAATTGATATCGAGTTGCGCCTCCCAGCTCCACATCTTTAGCTGCCTCCACCCCCTGCCTCTCTTCCCCTACTCTTTTTATGTACTCTCTGTTATCAGTGAGAAATGTGCACCTTCCGCTCTGTACCTGTACCTGTACCTGTTCATTCGCATCATGTATCATGTTGGATTCGCAATCGAATGAATGTACGGATGCAACTTGTGGCATCTTACAACACACATGTCACATGTCGCCTGTCGCCTGTCAACGCGCACCTACAACTTGTGCTTATTGTATAACAGTATGGAATTAATTTGTTCCGTTGCCTGTAATAATTGAATCATTCCAGTCAATGAATGAACAACAGTGTGGGAGACACACGAGAGACATTGAGAAATTAACGAATTGAAATTTCGCCAATTGTTGAGAATGCTCGTAAAGTGTGATTAATACAGAAATATCATAATAAGAGATATATAGTACATGAAATATGATATATACTATATGTATATACATACTGACATATAGATATTATTATATATTATTTTAAAGCCAATTCTTTCTGAGGAAGATGAAGAAGGCATCAATCTCCCCAACCATATAGGGATATAGGGTTGATGGAATTACTTTTAGTTTGAGTACAATAAATCTTACAGATCATGGCACATATTACACCATTTCACTTAATACATAATAATTGAATACTTACTATAGCTTTTTTTCAGTTAATAATTTTCTATATTTTCAAGAAGTTATACAAGTTTGAAATATGTCTATAAAATGTGTGGAAACAAACAATGAAATATTGAAATTGTGTAATGCTGTATTCCACAAATTTTGTATAATGCAGAGAGCTTCAAAATTGATTTATAACTATAATGAATATTAAGGTATTCAAATTCATAACATATATATCAAAAGTGTATAAGTATTGCCCAAGAAGATAGCGTAGACTGCCACATCCAACTATAGTATATTTCACTCATCCAAAACCACATCATCCTTTCTCTAAACTCTCCCGCCTGATTGTCTCGACAAATTGGCAACAAAATTATATCTAAATTGCAGCTATTGTCTGGAAATGGTGTGACGATAAGACGTGTTACAAATCTTTCAATTATAAAAAACCCCAAGCGCATTTAAAAAGCCATTCAAGTTGAGGCTTAAATATAAATAATTAGTAACGAGTGCATAAAGATAAAAGCTAAATTAGACGCTAATTTTCAAGCTCACTGCGAGTTGACCATAAAAAAACAACGCCAAGTGGAACCAAAGTCGAAAGTGGAGCACTACAAATGAGTGGAGAGGGGGATACACACCGAGCGATACGGTCTGGGTTTCGCAGTATCTAGCAAATAACTCAATTGAAATGCCAACGGAACTGACACGCAGGCGACAAGAAATTGAAATTGAAAATTGAAATAGCAGCGCAGCCGAAAAATAGCTAGAAACCGCCAAACAACGCCAAACATTGGCAAAGGTTACCTGGCTTCGTGGACTAATTAAAAAACGACGACAACAACACCGACTAATTGCTTAAAACAAAAGCAGATACTAAAGTAAAAACAAAGTAAAACCTAAATACAAGCTGAAATTATAGCTAAAAATAAAGACAAGCTGAGTCGTCAGGTGAGCGAGACGTGGGACGGCAGCAGACACAGCATTAGGGTAATAGAGAGAGACTGATAAAGAGAGTGAGAAGAATCAGAGAGATAGAGAGAGAGTGAGCTGGCTGTAGCCAGTGCGAGCGAGAAGCAAACTGCTGGCAGCTGGCTAGCGATTGGCGCAGGTGCAGGCATTGGAGACTGGCGCTAAGCTGACGTCGAAGCTAGGCGCACAGGTGGCTTACAAGTCACACACACAGCCAGCACAGAGGTGACTCAACTTACAACAACAACAACAACTTGGCAATTATCGCTGTTGTTGGCAGTCGACTGCGGTATATTGATATTTGTTTGCTATTTGCCGCTTTGCATTAGCCGACATTTAAGCGCGGCTATCGATTTAATTTTAAGCCGTCGCATAAATTTCAAATGATTTTTTTCTGCTGTTGGTTTTTACTATTTTCGACTATTGTCGTTGTGTTGGTTCCACCCGCTTCAAAATTTATCTACACTGTGAAAACCAATTAATTAAGAAATGAGCAAATAAATATTTCTATATATAGGCGAATCGAGTGTCAAAGCTACTGCAGCTGTTCAGGCTGTTAAAGATTATTTCCACTCTGTGCGAAATTAAATATTTCTGTATTTAATAGCTCTATTATTTTACTGTTGAGTGTACTGAGTACTCAAATTAAGGGAAAGATGTTGGACAGTTTGCTTTGAATACATCTTATGAAATTTACAAGTAAATTTACATGTATTTATATAAATAATCTGAAATAGTTGTAAAAGAGACTTAAATGAAGTTCACGTTTGCTTAAAATAAACTAAATTGTTCCTTTAAAACATTAGAATACTTTTCATTATATTAGCTCCTTTTAATAAATATTTTCTCAATAATATTGTCTTATATTCAAAATATTTTCTCCTCTATATTAAATTAATGCATTTCTTGTAGTTATTCTACATTTTCCGCTTAAAGTCTGAAGTTCAGGTTTGCTTAAAATAAACTAAATTGTTCCTTTAAAGCTTCAGAATATTTAGCTCAATATTGTCTCATATTCAATATGTTTTCTTTTCTTTATTAAATTTCTATATTTTGTGCACTTATTCAATGTTTCACATTTAATTTCTTTAATTTTACTTCATTTTAGCTCTTTTAATCACCATGTTCTCAATAATATTGTCTCATATTCAAAATATATTCTCCTCTATACTAAATTTATGCATTACTAGTAGTTATTCTATATTTTCCGCTTTAGGTCTGAAGTTCAAGTTTGTTCTATTCTTAAATTTACCTTTAAGGCATTAGTATATTTTAGTTATTTTTATGTTTTTTCTAATCTACATTTTCTCCATAACATTTTCTCATACTCTAAATAATTTCTTTTCTATATAAAATTTTTGTTTTTATTGAACTTACTCAGAATTTTTCGCTTCCAGGCACTTTCATTCCACAAAACTCCTCACCATATATTTTTTTCAGCATCCAGGCATTATCTTTCTCCTGTTTTTCTTAAGTTTCACATTTAATACAATATTCTGTATAATATTATTTTTTACACACGCAAAGTCTCTTAATTTTTTCTCAGTACACCGCACTGTGAGTCCATATTTGCACAATTTGTTAACTGCACCTATAGACGCGAGTGCAGGAGAGTCTCGTAAATCTTGGCCCAGTCGGCAGGTTGACAGATTCGTTAAATTTTATACAGCTGCGCGTATCTGTAACCCTCTGTTGCACTCCCCCCCCTCCCCCCAGTCTCCAACTGCACAAACGTTCTCCTCTCCTGCTGACGTTAATTTGCACTTTTGTTGCGTTAAATGTCGTAGAATTGAGTCAAAACTTGTAGCAGGCACTGTTGTTGTTGTTGTTCTTGTCATGCGCCATTTTTTGAAGTTTTTATGAGCACAAGTGTCAAAGTTCAGTTTGCCAAATTATGTGACGGCACACGCTCGGTATGACTTGGCTATATGGCACATGGTATGGGCGTTTATAACGGGTGTCTTGCGTTGCCTGCCAATCGCATCGAATCGTAGCGTACAGTGGGCGTTTTGCCAATTAAGCGCTACAATGCTGTGAGTTATTAACTTGCGGTGTCAGGCCAAAAGAATCGGAAGAGATTCGTTTCACTCATCCGAGAACTGCTGAAATAAAGAAAAGGTTTGTATGAGCAGAATATAGTAGTTAGATTATGAGCGCTTCATGTTCTATACAAACTACCCACAGCTGCATGTCACAAGCTGAATGCTATGTAGCTCTTTACTATGACACTTTTGTGTTTCTAACTTGAAGCATTGAGTATAGTTTAATAGTATTAATTTACTGCAAAAAAGGAAAGTAAATATTAAAAAAGAAAATAAATTGGTTCAAATATTAGTAGACAAACAGGCAGCTGCTATATTTATGTTGCTATTTATCAATTATATACTACAAAAATTGCCATTTACTTAACCCTAATAGACCCTCTTTATTTTACAAACTTTTCCATGTTTAGCTACTTTTTTGCAGCTCAAACAAAACGCCTTAGGCATTTTTTGAATAGTTAACTAATTGACTACAACATTGATTACAAACTGCAGCTAAGTACTAAGTAATCTGTAATCTGTAATTAAGCGGCACGCTTGGGTCAAGCTTAGCCAAGGTTGTGGAAGCATTGAAGCTTCCGCTGGCAGTTGTCAAAGACAAATTGTTCAATTGGCAGAGCTCATAAATTTTTTCGTGCGAATAAACAAAAACGAAAATTAAACAAAACAAACGACATTAAGCAAACTTGTGTTGTGATGTGTTTTTTTCTTCTGGCTTTCGTATAGTATTGTATTTTAGCTTTTAAAGGCAACCTTCAAAAACTATACGAATGCGAACGTGTGATGCAGTTTTCCGCAATGTGATGCGAGCTGAGAGCAGAAGAGAAGTAGAGAAGAAGATACACATAGCGAGAGAGAGAGAGACTGAGACAAATCTCGGTGAGTTTTTGGGGCGTGGGTTGCAATCAGCGAGACAAGCGAGAAGCGACAACAACAACAACAATGCGAATTACTAGCAGACGGCGGCAGGTGTGTGCCACAATTATTGACTGACTGACTGACTGACGGACAGACTGACTGAGAGTGAGACATGACATTGCAATGCCGTTGCCGACAAGCGCCGTTTGACTTGCACAACAAATCACACAACAGTAAGAGCGAAACAGAGACACTGGGCGCAAGAGATAGCTAGAGACACACACATGGCATGGATTTTTAATTTTTTTGTTTTGCAAAAACTACTTAAAGAAAACAGCGATCAACAACAGCAACAACAACAATGCCAACAACAGCTACAACAACAATGCCAACAACAACAAATTACTTTGTATAGAAACGAATGTTAAAATTGGAGAAAGGCTGCAGTCGGACGTTATTGAAAAGAGAATATGATAGTGTGATATGGAACTAGCAGCAGAGACGACGACTGAGTCTTTAATGCATATAGAATACAGCACAGAAGATTGAAATGCATACCTACATATGTACTACTAACTCTAACTTTAGTATATATTAACTGTTACATTTTAGTTTAATTTTATTTGATCTAAAATTGAAGCAAATATATCAACAACTTTACTATATGCATTAACTCTACTAACTAAAATATACCTTCACTATTACATTTTAATTTAATTTTATTTGATCCAAAATTATAGCAAATATATCTTTATACTACTACTATATATTCACTAATTAATTTTAGTTCAATTTCTTTTGAATTACAATAAAGCAAATATATTATATACATATTTACAAATATCTAAAGAAATATCTAAATAAATTTCTATAATTTTTCTGCCTTAACATTCTTCCTTTTATCTGTCCATAAGCTCAATAGACCTCTCTGCACTCTTAGTAGTACAGTCTCTGGAAATATGGAAAAATTTATATTTATTTGTTTTAATTTTTATAGATTTCTCCCAGCAGCCATAGATAAACAAAACAATTAAGGCACGTGCAAGACTAGATTTGCGCTGCGACAAGGAGACGGGAGAATGTTAGGAGGAGGAGTAGAAGAAGGGGTGGCGAGGGGACTGTCGTTAACTGACAACTCTGACAACTTTATCAATGTTATCTGTGCTGTTTGACCCACCCCAGTGGCATACGCCTCTTAACTGATGGCAAACACGTTTTAGCATTCAAAAGTCCGTGGGGAAATCAAAAGTGTTTTACGCTACGAGCATCTTTTTGAGTATGTGCATAATTCATAAATGTTGTCTAGTCTGTTAGTGGGGGGGGAATACGCCCAGCACATATTAAAGTCACCCTTAAACATGCTAACCATATGGCGTTGCACGCGGCGTATGCGCAATGTGCCGTTGTTGCATGCGCCTGCACTAATTGAGCTGCCACAACAAGCAGTGCAGCGGCAGGCAAGCAGTGCAGCAGCTGGGCGACCATGGGGAATTATTAGGTTACAATTTGATTTTTGTTCGCCTGACGATTATGACAGATGGCTGCTGCTGGAGTGGCAGCTTCTCAAGTGCTTGGCTGCGCTTTTGGCATGTGGCATGTGGCAGGCGCGGCAACAGCCACAGCCACAGCGTCTCCAAACTTGGCCTCCGTTTCGGTTTACACTCTTTTTTCTGCCGTCTCAGCCACATGTCATGATTGCTTTCTGTCGTGGGTGTGTGTGGTGTGTGGTGTGGTGTGGTGTGAGTCATGGTACGTGCTACTGGGCAAAAAACTTATTAAATTTGTATACGGCATGTGCACAATTCTTGAGCCAAAGCTGCTCTTAATGCCCCTCGGCTCACGCTGTGTCCGCTTAAGGGAGGGGGCAGCAAAGGGTTCACGTGCTGCTACTACGTGTTCGTTATTAACGTAAACATTTTACGGCTGCGCGTTCTTGAGTGCCAGCCAAATGTATTATAATTTTGCTCAATTTTATTTCGCTTTTTTCTTTATTCCCTTGTAAATGTTGTAAATTGAACGTTTAAGCAGCGTAACGGGGCAATAGGGGGCACGATTGGATGTAGTATGTACAGGCAATGTGGCAGTGGTCGACAATGAAATTATTTATGTTATTTATGAATGAACATATTTGTCGTATATCATGTACAGTATTGAGCTGCATGCTAATGCTTAGGAGCATGGGATTATATACAGAATTTACATTCATTATATCTGAAAATCTTTTATGTTTTTCGTTTTTAAGATTATTAGTATTAATATTATGAAGTTAACTTTGCTGAAGGCCAATTCCTAATTTTGATGTACCTTTATGATATGGTTTCAATCTTATATTTAGTTATTAAATAATGACAAAAGATAAATATATTAAATAAATATATAAACTATAAACTCTAAACTTATTTTATCACATGTTTTTCAATACAAAGATAAAGTTAAATTATTTTATAAATATTTTTGAACAATTACATTAAATAACGCCATAAATATTAGATATATCACCCATATTACTATGCCTATACTCCTTTCAATATATCCTATCGTATACACATAACGTATTGAGTATTGTTCAAACTACAGTTATTAAAATTAATGGATCTCTGCAATTAGCAGCACTAGACAGCTCAAATTTGGTATATGATTAGTTGAATACCTTATCTTAAGTTAAATCATATGGTATACATATATCGCATTGAGTATTATTCAAACTACAGTTATTCAAATTAAGTGGATCTCTGCCATTAACAGCAGTAGACAGCTGAAATTTGGTTTATGATTAGTTGAATACATTATCTTAAGTTAAATTATATAAAAAGTTGACTATATTGGCTCATTTTATTACAAATCAATATTTAACTAGCTAGTAAAACTCCGCATATACACAACTTTTTACAGCATAATTTGATCAATGATTTATTATTTATATTTAGTTTTATTTAATTTCTAGTGTTGCCCATAAACTAACGTATTGTACTTGCTGTAATTGTGAAATTGTCACAGCAAGCGCAACGCATTCCTTTCACTTGACACTTGACCCATTTCGTAAAGACTCAGAGCAAAAGTATTTTCCGCACTAATTGGCAGTGCGTGGCCCATGGTGACTGCTGCTGTCTGGTGACCCACTGCCACTGCCCGAGCTGCCAAAGCAAACAGCGTCCAGCGTTGTATGATCAAAGTGAACTGCGACCAGAATGCCATATGTTTGCCACTGCAGTTAATGGCCAAGGCGAGGCGTGTGTATACACAGATATACAGACTGTTTTTGGGTGGGATGTGGTTGTTGGCAACTGTGGCGCATCAGCGTCAACAATATCATATCATCTGATGATCGTCATCATCGTGGAGGCAACCTACTTTCCGTTGCAGCAGCTGCCGCAAAACAACATCAATCAATGCTGGAGCAGCGCCACCTAGCGGCTGGCAGAACAGCGGCTGGCGATCAGTTCTCGCCTCGACACGAGCAGACACTCAATGAAATATTCTCATACAGTTTCGACCTAATGAATTTCAATGAGGCTTTTGTCAAATTCACATTTGAATAATGAACATGTGTGTACACACACCATACACTATACTACACACACATATGCATATTTACGAGCTGCTGTATGACTTGCAGATGCCACCGAAAATACCGTAATAAAATAAAATCCAATAAAATGCCACAAATGGTCAGCCTAATGGACGGACGGACAGACAGACGGACGGACAGTCCAATTGGCGCATGAGCATGCGGAATGCACTGCAGATGCCCCCTATACAGCACACATCCGCACTGCACACACACACAGACTGAGGCGAATATCCGCAGAGGCAGCAACATGAGGCATTCATCCGTTGTGCTCCAGTTTTAACAGCTGGCCGTATTGGTGTGCTAATGAAATCGAGCGCGTTTATTTGTTTATATATGGCATTTGTCAGCTGTGGACTGGGCACACACTCATGAGCACATTCAAATATGCACACACACACACACACACTCGCACACACACAGAGTAATTTTGCTGTTAATTGAAACGCGGCGTGCGTCTAAATTGAGACCAAGACACAAAACCCACAGTCAGTCCGTCAGAGAGTTGTCCCACCGTCTGTCCGTCCATTCAGCTGTCCGTCTCTCTCTATTTTGATGCCAGCGCCAAGATTACGTTTTTACAGTCACTCAAATTAGCGCTCGCTCTTGCTCCTAACTCAATCTCAATCTCCCAATCCGATCCGATCTTGATCTCCATCTATGATCTCGTTCGGCCTCATGTGTGGCCACAGTTCAGCTGCACACTTTGCATTACTTACTACTTGTACGCTCTGGGCATTCGAATGCAAATTTTTTCTAATTGTTATTAACAATTTGCCGTTGGGCATAGTTAAGCAATTAAAAGACACTAGACATTAAATGTGAACAGACAATAAATACCATTTTCGGCACTCATTGCAATTTGTCGACTTTGATTTTTAATTGGCTTCGCTGCGGGTCCAAGTGCTATGACATCGACTATGCTGAGTGTCATTTGATATAGTCGAATAATCAGAAAGTTTATTTACTTGAAACATAGCATATAAAATTAACTGAATATGCTGAGTATCTTTTGATATAGTCGTATAGTTGTTTCATTTGTTATACTCGAATAATCAGAGAGTTTAAAGTACTTAAAATATGGCTAACTAAATATGCTGAGATTCATATGATATACTGGAATACTCGAATAGTTCGAGACCTTACAGTACTTGAAACATGGCATAAAAACTAACTGAATATGCTGAGTGTCATTTCATATAGTCGAATGGTCCAAGAGTTTAAAGTACTTGAAACATGGCATAAAAAATTAACTGAATAAGCTGAGTTTCATTTGATATAGTCGAATAGTCCGAGAGTTGAAAGTACTTAAAATATGGCTAACTAAATATGCTGAGTTTCATTTCATATAGTCGTATAGTTGTTTCATTTGATATACTCGAATAATCAGAGAGTTTAAAGTACTTAACTAAATATGCTGAGTATCTTTTGATATAGTCGTATAGTCATTAAGCTTAAAAAAAACTAAAAGTTGGCTTAAAAAACTAACTAAATATGCTGAGATTCATTTGATATACTCGAATAGTCAGTAAGTTTAAAATACCTATAGTAAAACTTGGCATATAAAAGTTGAAAAGTTTATGATGAAAAATTCGTTATTCTATGTAGTCTTAAAATAGCATTATATAGTATACACTGTATAACTGTTTACACATGTCCATATACAGTCCAAACTACAAGAGTTTCAGACTGAGATTTTTCCACAATTTTTTCTTTATGGTAGTATATGGCCTTACAATAACTTTTGCTTCTAGCAACAGTTCAAAACAGTCCACTGAGTTATGTCAAAGAATAGACTTTGTAAAGTGTTTCCATATACATATGAATATAAAGTCAAAGTCATTCACGTAATTTCATTTCACAAATTAAAACTATTATAATTGCTTCAAATTAATCCACTTCTATGAAATAGAACAGAAAGAATAGTATACCGAAAAAAGGATCTATAGAAAAGAGCTCTTAAATGAAATAATAATGTTTTATTATAGAATTTTCAATGCGTTAAGGATTTTAAGTAAGCTTTTAGATGTGGAACTTTCTACTTGGACCAAGAATTCTTCGGTCTAATTGAACTTTTGATTACAGAAAATTTGTATTTAAATATGAAAGTACTTGACTTTTCGCTCAGTGAGTTATGACCCAAACATATACTAATATTATATTGTTATTAATAAAGAAACTTTCTATTTGTTCTAACTGTTTAAAAATATTTTTGTTCAACATAATTTTGAATTTTAAATCATAGTTTATATGATTATAAACTTTTACTATATAACCTTAACTTTATGGTTTTCATTTGGAAGTAAATGAATACATACTATGCCAGAGAGCATTGCACATTCGTTATTGATTTTCTTTTGGATTTACAAACATCTATTAGTTGTGTGTTGCTTGTGCCTTGCTGTGCGATTGAGCTTTTGTTTTTGAATTAACTGTGGATTATGTCATGCAATTAACAATGGCACATTGTTGTTGTTGTTGTTGTTCTTGTTGTTGTTGTTGTTGTTGTTGTTGCTGGCACTAGTTGTTGTTGCTACCGTATTTCGGCTTTGTTAGCGGCACGTTTTGCACTACGCTGCGAATGCAATTCAGATACAACTACACTACACTCACTCACACACACTCACTCGCGCACCCGTATTCATATGCACGTATTCGCACAAGTATTCACATTTGCACTCGTTCTCCAATTGAGTTTTATTTTTCGTCAAAGTGTTGCGTGCACTTTCTGAACTTTTTTGTGCTTTGCCGTTAACGTAATCAACTGTAGTTGTTGCTGTTGTTGTTGTTGTTGTTGTTGTAGTTGTTGCATGTAATTAAGCAACATTGACATGTCTAGTTCGAGTTCGAGTTCGAGTTCGAATTTGACAACTGCGCACAGCAAATTGACGTAAGCGCATGCGTCAGCATCGATTGAAACAGTTAGAGAGTAAGGAGGGAGGTGGCGGACAGGTGTGGGGTGGGGAGGGGGTGCTCCATTGCTAAGCGGTAGATATTGTATATGGTGTTACATTGTGCGGCAAACTGTGATCTCCGCTCGAGCAGCAAGTGAGATCGAGAGCTACCTGGGCGTGACTTTGGCATTGCCAGCATTGACAAGTTAATGCTAATGCGTGCGTGTGTGTGTGTGTGTGTGTGTGCATATTTACATATATGTATTTATCTATATATGTCATACACAGCTTTAGTTATGTCAAGGCTATTTTCGGCTTAATTAACACGATTGTCAGACACGTCTGCCGGCTGTAACACCTGTGGCTAAAGGTAGAGCTTACAGAAAGCTAATGCTACACATATATTTCAATAAATTTACATGGCACACAAAAGAAATGAATAACAATAACCTAAATCACGCAAAGAAAACATTAACACCTATCTTATTTTCGTTTTGTATAAGTGCTTAACGGTCTCTAGCTAAAAAGTAGATACTTTTGTATCTCTTAGATACTTTTGTATCATACAGATGCATTTGTATCTTAAAGATACTTTTGTATCTCACAGATACTTTTCTATCTCATCTTACAGATACTTTTGTATCTTACAGATACATTTGTATCTTACAGATACTTTTGTATCTCACAGATACTTTTGTATCTCACAGATACTTTTGTACTCATAGATACTTCTTTATCTAACAGATACTTTTGTATCTCATCTTACAGATACTTTTGTATCTTAGAGATACATTTGTATCTTACAGCTACAGTCGCTCGCAACTGACATTAAGGGTTAACCAGGCAGCAGAAGCATCGACAATATATCTCCCAATCTGCCACGATATTTATACAAAATTTGCACTTGACTTGTTTAAGGAAATCCTTTTGAAATGAGCTCATTAAAAAGAGATTCTTGATAAATATTGTTATTTAAAATTTTATATATATAGTGCACATTTCAATTACAATTTATAAAAAGAAAATGCCGCCAAATTAATTACTTTCGCATACATAATTATAAATGTGAGCTGAAATTGATTTGTGTTATTCGTGCAATAAAATACAATGTGCAAACATATTAATATCAAATGACAGTGATATTAATTTCCAATGTACTTGTTATCTTACAGAAATCTAATTTATATGACAACGTTCAGTTTTTTAATTGGTCTGAAAACGGAAAACAAAAACAAATATACACACAAAAATATGAGAGATTAAAGACTGTAACGTGTGCTACGTTGTGCATATGCTATAAAGGGAATACATTTCACAATATGAAAGATAAAGGTTTGATATTTTATATAGCTATAGTGAAATATTGTATGAGGTTATACTGAAATTTTCAGAATGATTGCGAAATAAACCTCAGAGGTAAATAATTATTGACTGACGCACCCTACCATATAGGAATGTTTCATTGTATGAACTACACTATTTCCAAGTTTATTTTACATCTCTAAAGAAAAGTCTACTTAATAATATGAAATATTTGATTGCTCCCAACTTTTTTATAGCTCTTAACACTATGCCCAAAAACACTTGAGGCTGCGGTGGTGCCACCACTTGAACATGTTGCAGCAACCACATTGCAATTAGTGTGAAAAGACACAAACAGACGCCCAGATACCCTAGGGAATGAGAGGAACTAATACGACTAATTGGCCCAATTCTCACTTCTTATTGTTGTTGTTGTTGTGGTTCTTGGCGGTGGTAAAGAACGGAACGGACAGCTCATAAATAAACAAAAACAAAAGCAAAGGCAACAGAACAAGCTGGCAACACGAGTGTCAGACAGGCGAGCGCCCAGACCGACAAAACTTTCAGATATGTAGATGAGATCGAGACAGAGACGAGTGCGGATCATGTTGCCAAGTGAGGAAGGTAGTAGGAGTGGGAGGAAGGTGGATACGTTCCGGTACGTGTGAGCTGATATGTTGGGTGGTCTGTTCCAAATCAATTGCTCAGCCCCTTTCGCTCAACGAAACCAAACTGAAGCAAAGCATAACGAAAGCCAACATGCTGGCCATGCCACTTGGCTGTGGATGGAGACATGTGGCGGGTTGTTTATTTTGCATAAATGTTGCCCCAAATATGGCAGCTGTAAACACAGCAACACACACACACACACACACATTAAGATGCCCAGTCGATCGCAACTTGATCAAGATGGGCCCTGCCCAGGGTCTATCTTTCGCTTGCCCTGTGACTTTTCGCTTGGATAAATATTTGTTTAAAAATTCCGCATGCCACTGCCCACATGATGATGAAGCAGCAGCGGCTCAAGCTGCTTCCCTTCGGGGCAAGCGCCCACACGACGCCCATGTTGGGGGGAGCGAAAGGAGAGCAGGGAGAGAGGAAGGGAGGCGTGTGAGACCACCAAAGAAATCATCGATCGATGTTGCAGCTGCTCGCCAAATATGCTAAGTGCTGAGTTCGTCTTGAGAGTTATCATCAGCATCATCATCATCATCATGATGATCATCATAGGGAGTGTTGTTGCCGCTTTGTAAACAATTCAGCAAGAGGCAACAACAGAGACTGCAAACATTTTATTGGCTACGCTTTTTGTTGCCTCATTTTTATTGACTTTTAAGATTTACTTCAAACAGTCGGCACTCCGTGCCACAACGCCCACAGTTCTGGTGGCTGGTTGCAGTTGCAAGCGTGGCATCTCCGTTTTCAACACCTCCTTGTAGGCGCATCTGTTTGGCGTTTCGATTTTATATTGTTTACTTCTTCTGTTTGTCTGCCAGACTCCGACTCTGCGATCTATTCATAATTTTCAATTTCAATTCGAAACTCAACTACAGCAGCGGATATGCCACAATTTCTTTATGTGTAATGATTAATGGGCAACTTTCAACGTTCACCTCGAAATCTCTCTCTCTGTATATGTACATTGTATATAAGTGTGTGTAGTAATATATACTATTTGCTCAGTCAGCAATCGCCATTGGCATATGATTAACATATTTCAGCTGCGGCCACTTTTGGGCTCTGTGTGGCATGGAGTGCTGGCTGGCCCTGTTGATACTATTGTTGAAATTTAAACAAACTTTGCCACTGCCACACTCGATTTGTTTGGGTGGCATGTTCAGCCTCAACCTCAGCTGCTTGAAACTGCCACTAGTGCGACTACAGCTGCCCCATGCCGCATGCCCCGTGCCCCTTGCCTCACCATGCCAGAACTGTAGCTGTCGGCGCAGTCTATGGCCATGTGCGTTTATTTCCATGTTGAATCTGTTTGCCTTTTGGGCTGATTTCCTTTTTGATTTCTTTCTTTTGTTATTTTTGACAGTTATGTGAAATGTTTATAGGCAAAATTTTAGGTTGAAATAGAGCAAGTTATCAGCAGTTTATTGCCGTAGAATTGACTGCTTAAAGTAACTGCTTAATTGACTTGATAACCTCGATAACCTTAGGTTATACAGAAACTTCTTGGCATAGCTATGTAGAGAAGAGTGTAGAGTGTAGAGTATAGAGTGTAGAGTCTGGAGTATAGAGTATAGAATATAGAGTATAGAGTATAGAGTATAGAGTATAGAGTATAGAGTATAGAGTATAGAGTATAGAGTATAGAGTATAGAGTATAGAGTGTGGAGTGTAGAGTGTAGAATAATCTAGAGGAGTGTAGAGTATTCGAAAATTTACTACTTGATATAGTTTTGGTTCGATTACTAGCAATAAATCACTAGAGAACATTTAATTAAATATAACAACCAAAGTAATAGGTCTAATACTGTTAGGTCTAAGGTATTTCCAGTACTCAGATTTTCATTATTTTGTAAGAATTCTTCAATGAGTTTTACTTTTAATATTAATTTATATTATTTGAAATTTAATTATTACTTTTTCCATACACTTTTTTACTTAAAACACAGACTCTGCTCTAACTAAACATTTTTATACCTATTCCACATTCATTTATGCCTTTTTTGCTTTCAACTAAATCAGCAATAAAAAAATATTAATAAAAAAAAAGGAAAATGTCAGCTTATAATAGCCTGCATAAACCATTAAAAATAAATAAAAAATACGCAAATATTTGCTTAATTAACTGCACAGCGTGCGTACTAGCAAAGGTCAAAGTTCACTTGGCACAGCCCCCACAAGCACTTAAGTAAACTTCAAAAACTGCGCTGTGTATTATTTATGACATCGAAAACTGCTTAAACAGCAACTAAAGCACAGCAGCAAATGCTTAAAAAACTATAAAAATTAATGTGAAAATTAAAAAAAAATAAAAATAAAAAAAAATCAACCTGCTCCAGGTGAGGCTCGAACTCACAACCCCGGCATCGCTCATACACAAATACTGATTATAAGTACCGTGCGCTAACCAATTGCGCCACTGGAGCTGCTGTTCGAGGGCCGCCAAATGAGCAACTAAAACGTACGGTGGTTGAGAACTAGAATTTTTGCACTCAACTGAGAGAGCGCATTTGTTCTCTCTGGCGCGCTCTCTCGCAATTACACGCGTGCTCCCTCTAACACAATCTCTGTTGTTTGTGGCAAGTGCCGTACGTGCGTGTGTTTGCATTTGTGTGCGTGTGTGTGAAGCGGTTATATGTGTGTGTGTGCAGAACGAATGCTGGCTGCTAGCTTATTCGGCAGTGGCCGAAAATGCTGATAAGCAAGTACATTTCAATTAAATTAATATTAATTGAAGTATAAAAGGCGCATAAAGTGCCGAGGCAAAGGAATTGAGTAACAGAGTGAAATATAATTGAGTAGAATGTTATTAATATGCACATATATTGGCAATAGAAAGCGAAATTTGCCTAGGGCAAGTTTTTACTTTCAATGGACTTGAGCCCACTGTACAGCAAACAATGTTAATTTAATGCTTTTCACTTTCGTTTCGAGAACAGGTGCACTGTTCGTTCGATCGATTACGAAAAGACCGTTAAAACTGCAGCGACAGCGACAGCGTCGCCACACATCTGATCCAGCTCCAGTTGGCACAGCGACCCGCTAACAGAGAGCAACAACAGCAGCAACTAAAACAGTTACAATTCGATTTCAAATGAATTGCAAAATGCAGCAAAACAATGGGGGAAACAACAACAACAACAACAACAAAACGTTGTCGCTGAACTTCTCCGTAAAGCGACGAGCAATCACGGGGCGATTACCGAGAAAATCAACCTCGCTCTCCGAGTCAGTCAGGAAATGCAAATTGCGCTAATTACGTTGGGCATAAAGCGTTGCAATACTTACTGTTGCTGTTGTTGCTGTTGCTGTTAATGTTATTGCCATAATCGTTTCTAACTGAATAAAATGCAATGCAATGGCCATAAACTACAATAAGCAAAATCCGCTAGCAAACTGCAACAAGAACAACAACAACAACCGTGACAAATGACCACTGTATGACATTAATAATAATAATAATTTAATGCTGGAAAAATGATTTCGCAATGGAAAAACTCAGCGAAGCGAGCAAATGGCAAATCCCTTGTCATGTCATGTTGTAATTAAACATTATGAAAAGCGACAACAGTCAACAGACAGTTAATAATGCTAACTAACAAATTAATGGGCGACTTGCCAGCGATGATGACACGGAGAGATGGGCGATGGGAGAGGTGAGAGCCTGGCAGATAGAGCGACTCACACAATACTACTACTACTACTACAGCTGCAGTCGGGTGCATCTGACATTATAATGAGCTCATTCCAACTTTGTAGCTGAGTGATATAGAATTAAGTGAAACACTCATGCCTGTTCCCATTCTCGAATTCGTTCAATCGATTTACGTTCGATCGATTTAAAAATTGGATTCCTAAGTCCCATATATCGTTTTCGAGAAATGAAAATGTTTAGTGTACTTACACACGAAGCTAATCTATTTCGAACTGGACTTAATATGAAGCTAATCGAAAACGATGAATTGAGATTTTGAACCCCATTTTTATCGAAAAGTAAATCGATTGAACGAATTGGAAAATAGGAACAGGCATGACTGTCTTATTTTTCACTTAAAGCGTAGAACATTTACAACAATTTATTAGACCCTATTCACATATGGATGTTTTTTCAATAAGTCTATATTCTAATTTGTTTATTCTACATAAAATCTAAAAGCTCATTTGTGTAATTGTAATGCGTATACGTATTCAAAGACGCCACAATCAAGTCAGTCACAAATAGGCGACAAATCGCCATATCAGCTAGCCGAGGTTTCCACTGAATGAACTTCATATACTTCTAGCAGTAGCTCACCCAGTTCCTGGGAGAAACTCATGGCGGAGGTTGTCGGTGTCTGGCGCCAGTGAAATCAAACAATGATAAAGCTTCACATATTTCGAGGAATTATAATGTGTAGTACGCAGGAAAAAAATATATAGAAGCAAATAGAGAGGCTCAGAAACTAGTATTAATATATGTAATTAATTGAGAATTTAGTGTTTAGATGCCATAAAATCACCAGAAAAATTCCCGCCTGCATAAATTAACGATCGAAATGGCATAATAAGCAGCTTTCAGTTAAAACATAACATAAATTATTTATTTATTCTACTAAAACCAAAAGCTTACATCAAAATTCTCGTTTTTAATGATGTTTTTCTAATTGCGGGCAATTAATAAATGAGGAAAAAAGAAGTTTATATTGCATTTAAATATACTAAACACTAATTGTAATAAAATTACCCAGTTAAACTTGTAAAATGGCCATATATCACTTTACAAGCTCTGAAGTTCAGGTTTATTTTTAACAAAAGATATAAATAACAACTTTAGCTTATTTTAGCACGTCTGGTAGTATTAAAGTTTTCCAAACGATGACTAATTACAGTAAATCTTGACATTTTATCAATGAAAGCTTTTCGGAACAAAAGAATATATAATACTGTATCTATACCGAAATCACAGAAGATTAAGTCTCGCTAATTGAGATAAAAGAGCGGATGAGCTTTCAACTTAAGCCCACGCCACAAAGCACTGATAAAGCAGTGCTTTAGTCATACAGTAAATACAATATAACTGTTAATGCTGGGCCCACCCAAAATGCCTGCAATCTCAAGCACTACTGCATTAAGATTATGATGTGTTGTTGCTGTTGTTGTTGTTGTAGTCGTCTGGTCTCGTTTAACAGTTGTTGTTCTTCTTTTTGTTATGCTGCTGTGAGAGGCAAACACAAGCACACACACACACACACACATGCAGACTGACAGACAGACTGAGCGTTTATCAGCTGCAGTCAGTCGCTGCACTTGTAGCGCCACTCTCGTTTTCATTCTGCCAGATGCAGTTAGTTCAATGATGACTTCGATGCCGATGCCGACGCTGACGCTGACGTCGCCGTCGACGGCGATATTGATGAGCCAAGCGAAGTTGCAGTATTGACACAGCTGCAGTTATTCGTGTTACGCTTTCTTTTCATTTTTCGTAGCTGTTGAACTTTGCAATATTTGCTTTTACCCCATGCACAGACCTGACCACTTGCTACTCGACAGCGCTGCCCACTTAATCATCTGATGCTACGCAGTTGCTGACAGCAGCTCTATGAAAACTGTTGTTGTTGTTGCTGCTGTTGAGTTGTCTAAAACGCAAAAGCTTCACAGAACGCCTGCGCAGCTTATGTACTCACCCGCTGCCGCTGCCTCTGCCGCCCCCGCTCATTCAGCTCTCTCACGCACACACTTACAGCAGACACTTTACATGTTATTTGTTTCGTTTATTTGACTTTCTCATTAACTTTTGCTTGCTCAGTTCTTCTTTCTGTTCCCCGTTCGTTTCGTTTTGTGTAACTGAAAGTTGCCGCGAGATTTGTATGCGCACCTGATCAAACTTCGCGTTCACGTCATTTTCGTTTTGCGTTTGGGTCGCTCGGTCGCTTGGTCAACCAGCAGAGGCCGCAGCAGCAGCAGAGGCGGCGGCAGAGGCAGAGGGAATTTTGTGGGAATTTTTGTTGTTGTTTCATTTTTGATTTGCCAAGTTTACAGTAACTGCGCCTAGGCCTACGATTTGAATAAGTATGCTGCTGGCGGAGCAATTAAAGTCTATTAAGCTACAATTTATAACCTACAGCCGCAATGGTTATAAATTATAAAATTTAGTCAAATTAGCGCAGCAGCAGCAGCAGTGGCAGCGGTGGTAACGGCGGCAGCGTGAGCAGCATAAAAAGAATGCAAAGCAAAATGCGCATACGAATGCGAATGCGAATGTGAGTGCGAATACGAGTGCATTGCAGGTGTTTGAACTCAAATGTCAGCCAAACGTCGCCGCGTCGCCAAAAGGTGTTGGGTGAGGTGGGGCGCGGGGCGGGGCAGGCTAAATAATTGGGCGACAGACGCTGACGTCGCGTCGCTGCTAGCAGTAAACATAAAAGTTGCGAACGGCGATCGTTCAGCGCGTGCAATTCGAAATGCAAAACAAACAGTTTTTATTTTTTCGATATTCACACCTACAGGCACACACACACACACACACACACATTAAAACGTCTCAATCTGAATAATTAAATGCGTTCAGGAGTAAAAGTATGTCACACACACACACACACATACACAGACTCTCTGGTGAGAGCGCCAAGAAGAGAGCGAAACACTGGAAAGCAGAATTCCAATTGGGGTGCAGCAGCTCAAAGGGCGTTGACATTTCGAGGGCAAAAGTAATATGAAGAATAATTGTCCACTCTTTTGTGCCCGCTCTTTGCCCCCCTCTCCCACCCCACACACACACACACACACACAGTGAAGGTTTGTTTGCTGTGCTGATTTCTGCCTGTCTGTCAGCTGGACAGGCTACAGTATTTGTTGTTAGACCCTGTACTTTAAAAAAGTACAAAAGGGTCTATTAAGTTTGTGCAAATGACATTTGTGTGTAACAGGCAGAAGGAGGCGTGGCAGACCCCATAAAGTATATATATTCTTGATCAGGACGAGCTGAGTCGATATAGCCCTGTCTGTCTGTCCGTCTGTCCGTCTGTTCGTCTGTCTGTCTGTATGAACACCTAGATCTCGGAAACTATAAGAGCTAGAGACTTAATTCTTGTTTTTGTCAGGTTCGTGTGTTACATAGGCAGCTCAAGTTTATTTCAAATGTTTGAAAAGTCATCCCCCTCCCCCTTTAATTCGCAAAAATATTCCCAGCATGTACAGTTTTAGAGTCATTGGATTTCTTCTCTGCATGAATAAAGCTTTAGATGCTTTGAATGTTTGGTGCGATTTGCAGCCCAATTGGTTAATAAACACCGGAGATATTGGACAATCAATTTTCTGTAGTAGGCATATGGCTGGGAGAGGGGGGAAGCCACAGTGTACGCGGGCACTAGGGCGTATGCGTGATTTTTGATTGTGAGTATGAATATCTGTATGAGTATTGGTTACTCTTTGTATTTGAGCCTATATTTCTATGTATAAGTGTATGTGTGTATGTATACGTACATGTGTTGTGTATGTGTATTGAGTATGTATGTACATATGTATATGCTGCTGCTATTATCGACTCCCAATGCAATTCGAAGTACAGGGTCACCTACTGTCGGTTGTGTCCGACTGTAGCTTTCCGAGTTTTTTTTTATGTGCGCTGCATTTGAATTTCTGTTTCGTCAACTTAATCAAAACGGCGGCCCAGTTGTAGCGACGGTGACGGAGACGTTGACGCCGGCGTCAGCGTCAGCGCAGGCGCAGCAGTGGAAACAAGCTGGTGACAAATCTCTGCAGCCGTGCCCATTGTCTCGCTGTATCTCCTGCATGGCGGCATCTGCATGTGGGCGTCGTTTTGCGGACGCCGATGTTGAATTTGATTTTGGCTCTGTTTGTGATTGTTGTTGTTGCTGCAGTTGCAGTTGGGTCAAATGCCTGGCCAAAAGGGTGTGACGTTTGTTTTGGTGACTGTCGCCCGTCATCGGCTTCGATTCGCCTCTTTTTTCGGTTCTCGCTCTCCGATTCCTGCCTGTTTGGGCATGTACCGCATGTGGGCTTAATTTATTTTGACTTTTGGCCATTTAGCTTGAGATTTATCTGGTCTAAACTATGCACACAGACAACTAACAACAACAACTGAAGCATTGACAACATTTTGCAGTCGCCTGTTGACGCGTGCATTTAATGTGCCAAATGAGAGCTGAGCACCGACCACTGAGCACTGAGCACTCTGAGTGCTATGGCCAAAACGAACGGACGCCTGTTAACGGATTAGAGCCTGGGTGGGTCTGAGTATGAGTCTGAGTATGAGTCTCTGTACGGTTCCGGTTCTATGGAGCCATATGCTTGACACGCCCGTCAAATTGACTTGTCACCCCGAGAGCAGCTGTCTTTGCTTGCTCATGTTTCGAGGGCTTAAACGTGTTTATGGCATAATTTTGAAAGCTTAATCCACACGGACAGCGCTATTAATATAGCATAATTAATCAGCATTAAACATCATATAAGTTGACTTGGTTTAGTTTCTATCAAATTGAAGTAAATCATTAAAAATCTATTACGATTTGTCGACAGTAAAGCGCTTAAATTAGTTTAAGTAGTTTAATGTTTGAGTGACACTTTTTAAATTCGGCATTTACTTAGTTTATTATTTACTGAAGCTATGCTAAAAATTTCATTGAAAACGTTAAAGAAACAAGAGAGATCTTGCTTTTGCTTGCTCTTGCCATCTTGCTTTTACTCTGCCTGCCTGTCGACTGCATCCGACTGTAACACTTCCGCGACACTTTAAAGCTTACTCAAGTTTCTACTCAAGAACTTTTTCAATTGCTCAACTCTATCAAACTTTGTACTTCATTAACTCAAGCGTAACGCATTTTTCAAATCTTTTCCAGAAATTTCCACATATTTGTTTATCATATTTGTCAAATATTTCTAAACATTTCCAAACATTTGAGGCACTTGAAAATCTTTCAAATAATTTGCTGACAATTTCAACGCATGGACTCAAACTGAATTTCCCTGCTGGATGTTTTTCTTTGGGTTTTTTCTGTCTGTTTTGTGTACAGTTTTCCGGGTGCGTGTAATAGCTCAATCAGCAGCAAATTTCCCAATCAGTTCCCACATTAATTATGGCACAATTAAAAGACGTAGACGCAGACGCAGACGCAGTCTGGTACTGTGCGGGAATTCCACTTGAATGGCTGTCAATAGGGCGAACAATGTGCCACTTGAAGGCAGACACAGTGCCACACAGAGAACCTACCCAAAATAGTAGCATAGCGTACATACCCGCAAACGTACCCTTAACCCGCATATGTGAACGAACGGTTGTTGCTGCTGCTGTTGACCGCCGGCGTGGACAAATCTCAGCTGAGGGATAGCGGGCGAGAGAGCGGCCAATTTCGTGGAAATTACAGAGTAAAAGCAAAAACCGAGCACACACACACACACTCATACACACAACAATAACAATCATCTGGGCTGGGGGAACGGTACTGGGAACGGGTGCGCATTGTGAGCGTTACGCATTTCCTCTCAGGTGTGCCGATCGCTGTGTTGTCGGTGCCAAACAAAAGCGTTAAAAGTAGGTGCAGCTGGGCAGCGGTGGCTGCGACTGCGGCTACGGCGGGATCGGAATCGGGATTAATGAGCAACAGCAACAGCAACAGTCACAGACAACAACAACAAGAGTAACAACAGCTACAAAGTGAGTGGGAAAATGGAAAGGCCCGCTCATTGAGCAAACAAACAGCAAATAGCAACATGTATAGGAAATGTCTGTCATCTTCGAGTGCCGACAGCAGTAATACCCTAACCAAAAACCATATAAACGCAAGACAGGGTAGTTGTATACAAATATGCTTGAAGAAAGTATAGAAATAATATATCTAAGAATAGAGTGGAGAGAATTGAATATATAGTAATCAAATATAGAATCTACATAAGTTAATTCTGAAATCTTTCCAGTATGCTGAAAGCCTAAACCTATGTACACATAAGTTTATATATAAAAGAATAGAATATAAAGAATTGAATATACAGTAATCGAATATACAATTTACTTAGTTCATTCTTCTGAAATCTTCCCAGTCTTCTGAAAGACAAAAAGACCCTTTGAAATCCGTAATTTGTTACGCTAAAGATCATTTTAACTTTTAATTATTATTTAGTCTTCTATAAACCAAAGTCACCCGCTATATAAACTTTCTTTTGAAATCTATCCAGTCTTCTATAAAACAAAAAGACCCTCTGAAATCTGTAATCTGTTTCTTTAAAGATCATTTAACACCAATACTAGTATCTACTATAGTTGCATTTCCTTAACTAGCATTTACATAGTCTTCTATAAAGCAATACTACCCGGTTTTAAAGATTTCTATAAGTGTACCAGTCTTCTACAAATCAAACTAACCCTCTAAAATCTGTGCTTTCTCACTTTAAAGATCATTTCAACAACAATACTCAAAAGTTTAGTAACTGCTATAATAGAATCTACTCTTCTAATACCATGTATGATCTTCCATAAACTTATGCTACCCGCTTCAGCTGCACAGTATATCACACAAAGACCATTATAGTACTAATATCTTTAGAGTTCCCAGCAGACTTCCAATATGAGTTGATTGAAAAACAAACCTCTAATAGCGAAAACACCCTATTGTGAGTGTAGAATTCAACGACAAGTTGAGGTAAAGCGGTGTCTGTGGTGTCTATGACTTGGCTGGGAGTTTCTCAACTCCGACGAGGCTGGTGGCTAATGATGCCGCTGCTACGTGACGTTCGTTGCCAAGTGGCAGCAGCAAGAATTGTTTGTGATTTTCCTCCTCCTCCTCATCCTCTACTTCTTCTTTATGAATTGTGGCATTCTTGTCGTCATGACTGCGACTGCATTATCTATACCTGCAGCTCTCTATCACCGTCTGCATCTCTACACACACACACTCACACACACTCATTTTCCGGCTTACGGTAAAAACTTACCAAAAAAAAAAACCCAAATGAAATTAAAGAAAAGAGATGAAGTGGAGTTGGGGCAAGGAGAGTACCAGTTGATGTGGCAGTTGCTGGCTACCGTTGGGGCAAGTGGGGGGAGTTGCAACCGCTTCTGTATTTTCTCGTCTGTGTGTTCGTCATTTAATTGACGGCTCGAGGACTTTCCACAATAAATCAAAGAGCCACGATGATTTGTTTGCAATTTAAATGCAAATAACGACCACCCAGACGAAGCCGCAGCATAAGCAGAAGACATTGCAAAATTATAACTTAATTTTGAGGCAATACCAAAAACAAAAAGAAAAACAAAATCAAAAACCCAAAACTCAATTGCAGCTAAATGGCCCGAAGCGACAACGGCGAACGATGAATGCGGCCAAAAGTGGAAGCCACACAATGAGAGGGCAAACCAGGCAAAAGGCGACCACGGGGCATGATTTGTCTTCAAAATCAACTCACACACAAACACAGAGATAAAACACACACATACAGTGTGTATCTGCCACAGAACTCTCAACATTTAACAAATGAATATTCGATGCCAGCGATTATAGGAGACTTGTGTTATGGCCTACACTCAGACCGAGGACAGTCTATATGAAAATTAAAAATCTAAATGAAATTAAATAATATTTTCTATTTATAATATATAATATATCCTATATACATATATTCGAATTCAAATGAAATAATATTTTCTACATAATATTTACTCTATTTTCTATAAAAATCAGCGATGGGCAATGCTCTCAGAGCAGAGTATGCTCTTTCCTTTACTTCTCTCTAACTGCATTACTCCTGCGTTAGAATTTCGTGCCCACCGCTGATAGTATAAACTAACTAACTAACTAACTAAGGACAGTCGATGTAAAAATTAAAAATTAAAATGAAAGGAGATAATATTTACTTTACTTTCTATATAAACCAGCAATAGGCATGCCAATGCTTTCAGAGCTAAACCTGCTATTTCCATTATTTCTCTCTAAATGAAATGAAATAATATTTAATATATAATATTTTATATATAACCTAAAGGTAATGAAAGAATATTTTATATTTAATGAAATAAAACTATATTTTATGTATAATATTTACTTAACTTTCTATCTAAACCAGCGATGGGCACGCCAATGCTCTCAGAGCAGACTCTGCTCTTTCCTTTATTTCTCTCTAAATGAAATGAAATAATATTTTCTATATAATATCTTATATATATTCGAATTGAAATTAAAAATATTTACTCTATTTTCTATAAAATTCAGCGATGGGCACGCCAATGCTCCCAGAGCAGAGTCTGCTCTTTCCTTTATTTCTCTCTAAATGAAATGAAACAATATTTAATACATAATATTTTATATATAACCTAATGGAAATGAAATAATATTTTATATTTAATAAAATAAAATAATATTTTGAGTATAATATTTACTTAACTTTCTATAAAAACCGGCGATGGGCACGCCAATGCTCCCAGAGCAGAGTCTGCTCTTTCCTTTATTTCTCTCTAAATGAAATGAAACAATATTTAATACATAATATTTTATATATAACCTAAAGGAAATGAAATAATATTTTATATTTAATAAAATAAAATAATATTTTGTGAATAATATTAACTTTACTTTCTATTTAAATCACCGATAGGCACGCTAATGCTCTCAGAGCAGACTCTGCTCTTTGCGTTATTTCTCTCTCCTGCGTTAGAATTTCGTGCCCTCCGCTGATTGTATAAACTAAACTGCCTCTCAGCTTCCAGTGTAGCGCATTTGCATTCAACCGACTAAGCTCAGGCAAAAGGGCAATTCCAAGAAACGCATCGCTCTTTTGTTTGACGGCTCCACAGTGTGGATCTTTCTGGGCCCAGATCCCAGGGCACCACAAGCCGATCCCCAAATATTAATAAAAGTCGTCATCGTCAAAAGGAAGCGCAGTCGAGCCCAAAAAAGTAAACGAAAAAAAAAATGAAGTGAGGCAACAAATAACAAAAAGTTATGCCAGCAAATTTCAATCTCGGCTCAAAGGCAAACGAGGCAAGTTGGGTTTTTGGGGCCTGCTGCTGCCGCTGCTGCTGCACGTGCAGCATTGAAATGCGCAGCGCGTTTTGTGCCCAAAGGATCTTTGCCAAAAATGAAAAGAGTTTGGACGCGGAGGAGAGCAAAAGCAAAAGCAAATGAATTGAAAGAATTCCTTGAGGGGCACAAACGTCGTCTCGTCCGCAGATCAAACGCTGAGATAGCCACAGACGGGTTGGGATGGGATGGAATGGGATGGGTACCAGAGATCTGGTACGGTCATTCGTTTGCCTTTTTTTTTGGGCTAAGAAATTCTTGAGTCTGAGTCTTTTGCCTGCGCCTTGGCCTTTGATTTCGGAGAGAGAGAGCTCAGTCTTTGAGTGCTGTGTGAATAGTTTTTGGTATTCTTGGGTCTCATACTACACTTATTCGTTTCTTTTTTGGGGAACTTTCAAGGTTTTGCTTTGTTTTTGTCGTTTGCCTTTGTTGTGCCCCATACGAACCGAGCACATTATATTACGATTTGAATTTCAGATTGAGTTTTAATAGCCGAACAACCGCACCGTGGCCAAAGCGATATCCAAACCACACCTGCATATTGGAGCACCTTCAACTGTGTGTGTGTGTGTGTGTGTGTGTTACTTTTCGCAGTTCGCTCTGCTTGCATTGGCAGCATCACTGTAGTAACTTATCAGCCTCTATCTGCATCAGTGTCTCGAGTCGCAGTCTGAGTCTGTTTCTAGATCAGCTGCAGCCCCACCACTCTCCACTCTCGAGTGGTGCGAATGTGATTCAAGTGGTTCATCGTGGCTTCGGGGGCAACAACAACACATTTTCTGGGGTGTGAAATTTGCGCATACGAGTAAAGAAATTCAATTTCACGCTTCTTTATTAATTGGGCTCTCTGCAGATTCAGATTGTTGGGCTTTCATTTTTTTTGGCCATTCGGCGTTAATGAGATTTTTTCACTCTGATTATGAGAGCGATCTGGCAACGCCAGCCGGCCGGCTGTACTACCTCCTTTTGTGGTCTTTTGCCGACTTTTGCAGCTTGTGTGTTGCGATAGCGCTGCGTTAATTAGACAGCTGACAGACTGATTAATAAAATGCAGAAAAAACAGCAGAAAAATATACAAAATTTGAGAATAAATGACTCTAGAGATGAGATAGGAGAGAAGGAATTGGGAGGTTATACACTGAGAGGAATTTTGATGAGAGCTGAATAATTGATACCCAAAACTTGACTCTAGAGATGAGATAGGAGAGAAGGAATTGGGAGGTTATACTCTGAGAGGAATTTTGATAAGAGCTGAAATAGTTAGCAAAATCTGGCAGTAATTCAGATTTTAATTTAGGTTAATTCGATTAGGTATAAATTTTATAAATTATAAAAATCTCCATATCAATAAACTCCCTTTAAAAATCTTTATAAAACTCAACTTGCTATAATTATAATAGAAAATATTACCCAAACTAAAACCTTACCTTTTATAACTCAACTTTCCATACTTATTATAGAAAACATTACCCAAATTAAACCCATGCCTTTTAGCCACTAGTGAAACTCCATGGAAAACTAAAAACTTCCACTGAAAATGCAATAATTTTCATCAATAAGTACATGCATAAAAAATCAATTTAATTTATTAATTTTATAATAAATGACTAGTGATGAGATAGGAAGGAAGGAATTGGGAGGTTATACACTGAGAGGAATTTTGATAAGAGCTGAATAATAGTTAGCAAAATCTGGCAGTAATTCAGATTTTAATTTAGCTTAATTCGATTAGGTATAAATTTTATAAATTATAAAAATCTACATATCAATAAACTCCTTTTAAAAATCTTTATAAAACTCCATAATTATAATAGAAAATATTACCCAAATTAAAGCCATACTTTTTATAACTCAACTTTCCATACTTATTATAGAAAACATTACCCAAATTAAACCCATACCTTTTAGCCACTAGTGAAACTCCATGGAAAACTAAAAACTTCAAGTGAAAATGCAATAATTTTCATCAATAAGTACATGCATAAAAAATCAATTTAATTTATTAATTTTATAATAAATGACTCTGGAGACGAGATAGGAGGGAAGGAATTGGGAGGTTATATACTGAAAGAAATTTTGATAATACAGATATTAATTTAGCCCAATTCGTTTAGCTAAAAACTGTATAAATTAACAAAAATCCCCAACTCAATAAAAACTCAACTTTCCATACTTATTATAGAAAATATTACCCAAATCAAACCCATACCTTTTAGCCACTAGTGAAACTCTATGGAAAACTAAAAACTTCGACTGAAAATGCAATAATTTTCATCAATAAGTACATGCATAAAAAATCAATTTAATCCGGCAATAGAATTGAGTTTTTATGTGATTTGTTTTGGCGTAAATCCGCGAGGTGTAAAACCGTTGAACTTACTTCTTTTTTGAGTACTTTGTCATACGTGAATTGGTCAAAATATGCTGAAATAAATGTCAGCTTCATTACGAAAATACAAAGACATTTATGATGGCCAATAAATTTGCGGCCGAAAAGTGTTTAATAAATTATTGTGAAAATATGATTGAAAATTATGATGGGAAAATGTTCAAGTCAACATCTGCCAGAGCTATTGACAGTTGCGGGCGTATTGACTACAGTCTTGCCAAAAATTATGCAGATTCACACACACTCACACACACTCGCACACACACAATGCCTTTGGGTTGTAGGCAGCGGCAGCGAGTGGGGTGGCAGCTGACAAGGCGCTGACGAGCTGGCGAATGGCAACTGGCAACTGGCGACTGGCGACTAGCGTTGGCGGCTGCAACTGCAACTGCAACAGCAACAGCTACTGTCGCGACGCGTGAAAAAAATGTGGAAAAAAAAACAACAATATTTATGGCAAACAAATTTTCATATCGACAGCAAACGGCGCCGCAACTTTTCCTTCTTTTTGTGGCGCACCCAACGATGCCACACAGCAGCCGCAACAACAATGGCAACTGCAACTGCAACACCTCTATGTTGCATGCGCGCTTTGTGCGGCTGCCATATAAAATAATTAGACAGCTAGTCATATCAAATTGGCCAGAGGTGTAGCTGAAGAGCGCCGCGAAAAGCTGCGAATATTTATTATATAAATGTGAATATGAATATGAATATTAGCTGGAGTATGAGTGTGAATATGAGAGTGAATAAAATAGTACAGATATGGATATACAAATTGAATATGAATATTAGTTTGGGTATGAATTGGGTTACTGATGATTGGGGTTTTCTAGTGTGACAAAACACTCGTTAATGAATATAAGAATAAGTATGAATAAGCAGTGCGAATGTGCGTATGAATATTACAAATAAGAGCACGAATATAAGTCCAAATATGAGTGAACAATGGAATGGCTTTTGAAAATGAAAATGATTAGAAATATGCTTACTAATATGATGTAAATATGAATATGAGAACGAATAAGAGTATGAGTATGATGGATATGTATATATGTTTGTGTGTATAGGAATATGACGAAAATGGGTATTAATATTACAAATAAGAGTACGAATATAACATACTCATATTCATATAGAAATTATGTAAGCACATGGATGAGTGTGAACATTAGAATATGTTTGAATAAAAGAACAAATATGCAAATGTATAGAAATATTCTTAACTGTGTGAATATGAATATCAGAATGAATATGAATATGAATGTGAATATGAAGAATATGTATAGTATGTATGTATGTGGGACCTTTGTTTATCAATATGAATATTTGCAGAGTAAAGAAGCGAATCAACAGCCGATCAGTCGGATGCAGCTGATAGTAAATAATATCTTAGATTCAAACGAAAATTTATTCTTATTTATTTAAAATAAACTGTATATGTAGGTAGCAGATATATTAGATATTATATTGATTATTATTAAATAATTTGATATAAATTCAAATTAAAATAAAAGACAACAGCTAAGTAGATTTAGTTACTAATGCTGTAGAGTCTGCGACGCCTTCTTCTGCCTCTTGCATTTCACTTTATATACCCTTACATTAACATATTTGGTATGAATGCAGGGTATAAGTCAAGTCGGTTCTGTCTGTCCTGTCTGTCTGTCTGTTCTGTCTGCTCGCTCTGACAATCTATCTATGTATCTCAGTACGTCAGTCCGTCAGTTGCCCCGTCAGTTGAGTTGGCGCACTAAACTCGATGGCCAGCTCATAAGTCAGTCGAGTTAGTGAAGTTGGTCAAGCTCAGGGAGAGACTGTGTCGGCAACCTAAATCAAAGCGTTTCGCTTGTGTCGCACATAATCGTAAATTATATGCGAAATTGTGCTTAAGCCTGCCTTGCCACACTGCAACGTTGCTACGTTGCAAGCAACAAACGACGACATTGTGGCAAATGCTGCACGATGCCAACATTGTCAACTGGCCAACTGGGCATTGGCCATTTTTGGGCATCTTTTTGGACAAAGCTTTGACATGGCCATGACAAATGCGCGACGGAAGTGGCGGCGTCTTTAGAGTGCAGAATGTGATGAAGAAGGGAGCAGAGGAGGAGGAGAAGAGAGCAGGAGCAGTGACAGAAAACTGTGAACGAAATGAGAGTAGAAAGGAGAGTGCAGAATTGAGAATTGAGATTGATTATGCGAGAGTTAGATGTATTTATATGGAGAGAGGCTTGGAGCCGCTGACAAGAACTTTAAGCAGTTAATATAGAGATTAGTGAGAGAAAGATTAGAAATGAGGAACTGATAAAAAGCAGAAGTTAAGGAGAGGACGAGAGGGAAGCGAAAAGTGAGAGAGGGTATTAGAAGAGTGTGCTAAGCAGCTTGGAGTTAAAAAAACACAGGAAAGATGACTTGGGATAAAGTACAGTAAAAGTCAAATAGTGCGAGAGTAAAATGAAGAATTAAAAAAAAAAATAGGATGAAAAAAATAGACAGAAATTGACTAAGGATAAAGTACTGTAAAGAGTCAAACAACGCGGAAGAGAGTAAAATGGAGAATTTAAATAAATTTGAGGCATAAAAAGTAAACAAAAATTGGAATAGAAAATAGACGAGCAACTAAATAAAATGTTAGGAAAATTACATAATATTCCAAAAAGAAAGCTAAAAGACGAGAGACAGGAATATAGGAGTAAGATGGAAATATAAATAAATATAATAAAATTTGAGGCAAAAAATAGGCAGAGATTGAATCGGAAAACTGGCAAACTGTGAGATACAAAAGTATCTATGAGATACAAAAGTATCTATAAGATACAAAAGTATCTATAAGATTCAAAAGTATCTATGAGATACATAAGTATCTATGATATACAAAAGTATCTGTAAGATACATATGACGTGTGGAAATTTAAATAAAATTCCTTAAAGAAAGATAAAAGAGGGAAGAAAGGAGTTTAGGAAGACAACGGATTATAATGAAATGGCTAAATGGAGAACCAATTTGGCATAGACTAAGAAACCCAACCAGTGAAATTGATATAGGTATATTAAGAAGCTGAAAAGTGGATTGACTAATTCATTGATTTCTCGTTCATTGATATCTCATTAATCATTGCATTACCACATGGAGGTTGTTGCTGGCGCAGCTGGGGAGGGGCAAAAGCAATTAAATTGAACGCTGTTATCGATCAAAAATTATTCTCTCATTATTATTTGCACTGTGCTGATACGGTATCTTAAATAGAATTTGTATTTGCTGATCTCGTGGTCAGATAAACAAGTTGAACCCACGAAAATTTATTGAATTTAATAACGCGCCAAGTTTATCGCGCAGTTTTTGTCAATTTAACAAATTGCAGTTGCAACAACAACAACAACAACAAGTGCTGCAACTGCAACAGACCAAGCCCCCAGAAATATGTGGCAGGCACAATGGAAATGGAATTGAATTCCTCGACGGCTAATAATGTCTTTGTGCGCAATTGACGGCCAAGTGGACACTGCAGCAAGAGTAAAGCTGAGCAGGGGCAGGGGCAGGGGGTGGTGGGAGTGTGGCACAGTGGGCTAAGGAGGCTTAGACAGGCGTGCAAATGACTGCCAGCAAACAAGAATTATTTTACGAGTCACTGGAGGAGGAGGGGGAGCGTTAGGCAGCGGCTCTATCGCCAAGATCAATGAATCAATTAGCGGAAAAACCGAAATGAAAATGAATGAAACCAAGCTAACAAAACGGAGGTACATATATATTTTTTATATATTTTTCATTCCTATAGACTGGGGCCGGCCTGTGGGCCAGTCGCTGGCCACAAAAGGCGTGGGATGGCATTTATCAACGTCGTTTCGGCTTTAGCTTTAGCTTTTTTTTATGACTATTTTTTATTTGGACTCTGCTCTGCTTGCAGCTGCTGCTGCTGCTGCTGCTGCTGCTGCTGTTGGCTTTTGTCTTGCGTAGCTTAAGCATAGCGTGTTGCAGTTGCAGTTGCAGTTGCACTTACAGTTGTTGCCCCACCAGTTGGCCATTTTTCCGTATCAATCATTGGCAACTCGGGTGGCGCATTAGTCACAGCCGCTGGCCAAAACAATTCAATTGCCGTCGCAGATAAGAAATGTGCATAATTCTAATTTAATTTACATTTTGACACTCGCCATTTTATTGAGCATTTGCCCAGGAAATTAACAATGAAAACGCTGATGAATGGTGCCAGAAAATCAGAGATGAAAATGGTCACAGAATTATATGACTTTGGCCTTGAAATTTAGCAAGAATTTATTAAGAAAAGAGAACTTATCAAATCAATTAATAAATATAAGATAACAGATAATAGATAGATTAATAATTTTCCAATTAAAGAGCAAATTATTAACTGATTAAAATTACAAATAAATTTAACGATAAATTCTTTAAAAAATTAACAAATTCACCATTAATTCATTTATAAAATAATTGAAGAAATTACTATACAATAAGAATAAGAATAAGTAGATAAAATATCAATCAAAATACAGAGAAATCAAGCAATATAATTTTTGTTAGTTTAACAATGAATTAACAATAAAAGAAGCTATTGCTTCAGTGATGAAATTGCTTATAAAATTTCTAATGATGTCACCAATAAATTCATAGTTAAATTGCTGATAAATTCATTAGTGAAATTAACTTTTAAATAATCAATGTAATCACTGATAAAATTGTGAATAATTTCATTGCTGAATATGTGAATTATATGAATGAAACTAGCCATGAAATAGCTGATGATTTTGCCATTAAAACTGCCTATGAAATGTGGAAAGAATAGAGCTTTGTAAATTCATGAATCATTGATTAATAAGAATTAATAAATATATTATAATAAAATAAAAAATAGAATATATTATACATATTATATATATTTATATTATATTATAATAATAAAATAGATCGCAATAGTATAATATTAAAATAAATATCCCTATAGGATAATATAAATTAATAAATTTATTATATTAAATAAAAAACTGAATATATTATACATATTATATATAATTATATTATATGTATTATAATAATAAAATAGATCGTTATAGTATAATTATAAATCAAATATATAATATTGAAATAAAATATTAAAAATATTATTACACATATTTTATTATATTACTATATCCTGTTCTTCAAATAAAAAAGGTTGTATACAATTTGATTCGATTTCTTTTGCTTTGCTCTGTTTCAGCGACCCACAGGCATGCTGAACCACATGCCCAACATTTGAATGGCATTTGCAACTGTGTAAACTGAGCGGTAAATGAAATATTTTCATTTCGATTTTCATTTTCATTTTGCTTTTCATTTTTCATGTCGGGAACTGAAGTGCTGGCAGGCAGGCAGGAGTCGCTGTCATTTGGCTTTTGGCGTTTGGCGATTTCAATCAGCGCCTTTTGGCAACTGCAACTGCAACTGCCACATGTGGCATGGGAGTGTGTGTGTGCTTCCGCAGCAGCGTTTGGCTTTCGATCAAATGTCAGTTGCCGCACCTCGATACTGTCATTGTCATTGTTTAGCTGTGTGGGGCAGGAAGCAGAGGGGGAAAGGGGGCATAAACTGAGGGCTGCTGCTGCTGTTGCTGCTGCCTGTCATTAGGCAAAACGTGGCAAGCGTTTGGCCCACAAAAGAAGGTGACGCAGCTGAAATCAATGCGCTGACCAGATTTGCCATACAGCATATGACCATATGGCATATGGCATACATATATATGGCAGTTGCACTCAATGCAGCTGCCTCTCGCACCTTCTGGCTCAGACTTCCGCCAGCTGTACGCTTGCCCCTTTTTGTGGCAGCTATAAAGTTAGACGCTTCCGATTTTTGCATGCAACACACACACACACACACACCAATACATACATACAGCTGTGCAACATGTGTGCAGCTGACCAAACGAAAACCCCCCTCCCCCCTTAACACATGTTGTGCGGTTTCACCTGCTGGCTTACAACAAATCTCAACCCCAACTGCAACGTCTGCCCCTTGCCAATGTACTTGCCGCGTTTTTGCTACGATTCGGTTTCGATTTCCTAATTCGCAGACAAGAAAGTCAACACACAAACACACAGAGCAGACGTAGAAGAAGAAGCAGAAGAAGTCGTATGTAGTAGAGTAGAAAACAAACCCAACTCGCTGCGGCTGCTTCAATTACACAAAGTCATGCAGCAACACCACCACCCCCCCCCCTGCCCCTTCCCCTCCCCCCTACACCTGAGTTGCACACGAAAGTTGCCGAGCCGTGTCCGTGTTGCTGTTGCTGTTGTTGCTGGCGTTGGTGTCTGACTTTGTTTTAGTTTTTTATTTTGTTTTGTTTTGTTTTTTGCTGCTGCTTAGCGAAACAGGTGCGTTTGCGTTTGCAGGTGTTTCCCAAAAGCCACCACCAGCTACAACAACAACAACAACAACAACAGCAGCCGTCGCAACTTCAACTTGTGCTAGCCCCCCGCCCCTCCCCCTCGCTTTGCACTGCTGTCTCGCGCTGTTTAGTAGTTACGCTTTACCGCTAGTTGCACAAATTGCTGCCTACAAATCCCCAGCTGCCTTGCCCCATGTCTCACGCTTGCCAATTGAAAAGGGAAAAAATGTAGATAAATTAAAAATTATTTATATAATTATTAAATTGTAATTTAACATAAATTCTATAGTAAAAGAATGTAGACAGATCAACTGGAAGAAATAAAATAATAAAGAGCCATTTTTATTAGACAAGAACCTGAGAGATATGTATATTCCTTGATATTTTTACTTAAATTTTATTATTATAATTAATACTATTTAAATAATAAATTTGAGTATTAATTCCTCTGCATTTTTATTTAAATTTTATTATTAGAATAAATATTATATAAATAATAAATTTGAGTATTAATTCCACTGTATTTTTATTTAAATTATATTATTATAATAAATAGAAACGATTTTAATTATTATTATTTACCTTAACATAATCTAATTCAATTTTAATAAATTTGAGTATCAAATCCTCCGTATTTTTTTTTAAATTTTATTAATATACTTAAAATTAATTAAATAACAAATTTCATTTATTTTCATTTTAATACAAATAAAAACAAATTACTATTATTATTTTTTTCCTTAGCATAATAAAAATTCATTTCCATAAAAAAGAAACCCCATTGCAGCAGCAGCAAAAAGAAACACCACTTTTCGCACCATTCTGCACAGTGTGGCAACTCTGCACACGCCTCTCTATCTCCACCTCCACCCGCTTCTCTGCCAGCTGGGCGCCAGCGTTTGCTCATGCGCTTTGTGTTTCGTGTGAAAATCACAATTAAATGCAATTTTTATGCGCACCTACAAAGTCAGCGTCAGCGGCGACGCTGGCATCGACGTCGGCGTCAGCAGTCGTCTTAGCTTTCATTTAAAAGCTCGTTTAAAAAGTCTTCGACTACTACTACCACCACTACTACAGCTGCAGCTTCCAGCTCAGCTGTCAGCTGCGTTGTTGAAAATGTCAGCTTGACAATTATTATGTCAAAAAAATGTTTTTTCAATTTTTTTCGCCGGCTGCGCAGTCGCAGCTGCAGCAATGTACACATGTGTGTGTGTGTTGACTGTTACACGAGTTTTTATGGTAATTCAAGTTTCACTGATTTCACGTCGTATAAGTCGCACCCAAAACACTGCAACAACAACAACAACGACCACAAAATGGGTGAAAATCGAGCTAGGCGCGTTAATTGCCACACACACACACTCACACACACACATACAGTGAGAGCGCTGCAGTGTGGGGGAGAGAGTGAGTTAGTAAGAGAGGGGGTGCTGGAATTAGAGCTCTTATAAATATGGCTGCAAAAGTGTGGCAACTCTGGCAAGCGCTGCAGTTGAAAACAATTAGCGCATACCAGCGAACGCACAACTCTGCTGCAGTTGCAGTTGCAATTGTTATTATTTGTTGCAAATACGCTGTAATTTGCTTAATACAGGGTGTTTACACTTATTGCATAAGTCAAAAACAATCCAAAAACTGACTGCATATGCGAGCTGTATGCAATGTAAAGACGACAGTCGAGTGTGCTCAAGAGACTGCGTAGAGATAAGAATGTTAATAAATGAAAATAAAGAATTATCACACATTTAGAATTCATTATAATAGTAAATATTACTGTAAAAATAACAATGAAATATCAATTATATTAATTAGATATGAAGATATAGGAAATGTGCGGAAAATTTAAAACTCATTTAATTTAATAAAAAATAAAATTAATAAAAATCAATGAGCTGCCAATGTACTAAAATTAAACTTTTTAGGGGATATATTATAAAATACAGGTAAAATCTTGAAAATATTAAATATTAAATAAAAAAATATTCAAATATATTTAGAAAAGGAAATGTGAGGAAAATTTACAACTCATTTAATTTAACAAAAAATAAAATAAAATTTGAGTGTATTTATTTAGCTTAAAATTAAAATCAATAAAAACAAATGAGCCCACCATATACTGAAATTAAACTCTTTAAGGGATATATTAAAAAAATATAGGTAAAATCTGGAAAATGTAAAATAGATTAAAATATTGTTGATACTCCAATTTTCAGTTGTCTATTCTAAAGTTTTTAAGATCAATTTCTAGTATTTAATAGTAATTACTTAATACTTGGAGGTTTTTTTTATATTCCACTGAGTATCTGTGCTTCGATCATTAGTCGTATCTAATTACAATTTGATTTTTGCCAGTGCACAGTGAAACTGACATTTGAATGGGGCGACTGGCACCGAACGGCCCCAAGTCTCACTGTCTCAGAGTCTCACAGTCGCAGTCTCTCTCTCTCAGCCTCCGTAACAGCCTCAGTGGCTGCCCCCAAGGCAATTGGTCAATTGCATTATAAGCTGCAATCATTAACGCTAATAGGCGACGCTGACAGCGACGGCGACGGCGACGCAGCTGCAACTGCAGCTGTGGGCAAAACCCAAAAAGAAGAGAGAGCAATGAAGAGAGGGGAATAGGAGCATTTGCTCGCCAACTGTCACCGAAAAAATTTCTCAAGATAAATTTGCACACGTGCAGCTGAACTAGGCTGAAAGGCTAGTCCAAAGGGCCTATTACCTGCGGCTGGAATACCCTTAATGGGCAGCCGTAGAGCAATGACAATGCGTGAGAAAACTTGTTCGGCTGCTCGGGCTGTCGAGCATTATCGTGCCGTTCGCTTTGTTGCCGTAATTCGTTGCACTTGTTTACATGGGAAATGGTTTTTCACATTGTTAGCCGGTTTTCCACGTAATTTTCCTTTATGAAGAAATTGTATGCCATCGCTACCGATCAGAGCGACCCACAACAGGTAACTGAAACCCAACCAAAGAACAAGACATTTGATTATATTTTCTTTTTTGCATAATCGTTGATGTAATTTTTATTTCATAATAGCTAAATTTAAATTTGCTGAGTTTGATTTTTCTTTTATTCTTTGTAATATTATTTTTATACTTTGCATTCTTTTCAATCAATATATGTTACATCATTGATAGGGGAGGGGGGTGTGCCCTGAAGAAAACAAATGACAATTACAATTCTCTTTAGCCAAAATTAAACATAAAATATAAAACGCATAATTATGCTAAAAACACTTTGTACAAAGTATGCTACAGATCACAGAACACATATATATGTATATGTATGTATTATATTTATATTAATATTATGTGTGTATTATATTATATTCAAGTTGAATAAAAAAGAGGAAAAACTCAAATGAATAAACAAATCAATTTGCTTGAGGTTTTATCTGTATGTAGTATGAAAATTATGCATAAATATTGATAAATAAATGAAATCTGTTCACAAAAAACTAAATACACTTTCTTTATGATAATAGGAAGAATTTCTAGCGACTGTTTATCTTGTGTTTTAAATTAAAATTAATAGGAAATTTATTAGTGGTATGAGCATGGAAATTTATCATTTAATTTACTTCTTTTCTTTTTTATTTTCGCTCTCTCTTTAGACCCTACCAAAGGGTCTATTAGCTCTGTTTCTATTATTGTTTGTCAGACAGGTAAAAAACAAAAGAATTGCATTTTCCATTTTCCATTTTCGTTTTGTTTTATGCGTATTGGAAAATACACACTATAAGAAAAAATTAAATTGTTTAAAGCTTTGCCAAGTTTTTCTTCACTTTTCCGTTCGCCGTCAGCTTTAACCTAATCCTGCTCTAGTTAAATGTTTAAAGTTAATCATTATTAATATTAGTGCTTACAATGTTTTCTTTTTTCTTTTCTTGTTTAGTTATTAGCTTTTGTTTAACACTACACTTAGTTGCTTTTTTTTAGTTTTTCTTTTTGCATTTTGAATTCTGTTTACGTGCTATGAAAACTCTTTCAGTGTATTGGTGCGAAATGCTGCAGTTCAATGTTATGCTACTATTTCATATTACATCTGCTTCTTCTTCCTCTTCCTCTGCTTACTGTGGAGATCTTCACACGAGTTGAGTTTTTGAGTGGAGATTTTGACTGTACTACACTGCCTACTAATATTAGTGTAATATTTGTATGTGTGTATTAGTGTTGTAGTTGTGCGGCTGCTCCTCTGCAGCTGCCTTACGATTGCCGGCTGTCCTTTTCGCCCAGGTTCTGCTGTAAAGAGAAGAGCGAAGAGAGAAATGAGTCAAATTTGCCGAGTAATAAGTAGAGCTTACAGTTAGGTATGTGTGTGTGTGTGAGTGTGAGTGTGTGTAGTATGACTTGCACAACAAATCAGGCATTATCAATTAGTTTGCTGTTGTTTTCGTCGCATTTGTTTACTAGCGCCTAGAGTATATTTATTTTCATTTCGTTTTCATTGCCTTGTGCCAAAGCGTAGACAACGGCATTGCCAGCGTCGCATTAGAAGAAGGGCCAAAGAGTAGGCGCCAACTGAGCGGCAACGACGTAAGAACATTTTAAATAAGTTCAAGTTGTTGTTGTTGTTGCTGTTCTTCCTTCTGCTGCTTCTTCTCTTGCTGTCGCTGCCTCTTATGTTGAGTGACCGCAGAGCTTTGTCATGGGCAGACTGACTGACTGAGTGACTGAGCAGAGAGCGCAGCAGAACGTAAGTATGTAAGTGAGAGCATTGCCAGCAGGGAGCGGGGGGAGGGGGAGGGGGAGGTGTGCGTACAATGTAGAAAGCGACCGACTGGCGACTGGCGCACAGCTGCGCGGCGCGCAAAAGTACAAAAAAAGAACAGCAAAAAGCAACACAGCGAGAACAGCAACAACAACAATAGCGCTATACATAACGAGAACATTTTGAACACGTGCATTTCTTCTTACGACTGCGACTGTATGTATGTGTGTGTGTGTGTGTGTCTGTGTGTATTTTTTCTCTGCCTCAACGAAAGAATTTGTTGTTTTGCGGCCACGGTGACACATCGCATGGGTAGACAGCGGAGCAGGGTAGGCCGAGGGGGCGGCAGCCGAGAGACGTGGGCGGCCTCACTCAATCTCAGTGCAGATGTTTAGCAAGAAAGAAACAAACACACACACACACACGCACACAATACACAGAGGCCGCAATGAGCGACTAATTGTGGGGCTGGCGGTGTTTTTTCCCTACATTTCTTCACACACGAAAAAAAAGAGTTACAGTGTATAATTAAACTATTGAAAAACGAGAAAAAATAATGGCGGACCACCTAGGCAGCAATCATTGTATTATTTCTTTTACTAATAATAAAAAAAAAAAAAAAACAGAAACACTGTAAATATTATTTTATTTTATTATATTATTTCTTTTACTAATAAAAAAAAGAAAAAACAGTGAACACTGTAAATACTTCATATTTATTATATTTTTTTTTTTTCTGTTTATTTACATCTATCTATTGATAATAAGTAAAGTTTATTACATATATATAACCTGTTCCGGCCACAGTCTTTACTTTTTGGCTTTTTCATTTGAATATTGTTGTGGCAGCTTTTTCAGCAACATCATTAATAATGAAAAGAGCCAAAACTCGCGCTAATGAAGTAAGCAACAAATAAAAATAACTGAAACCTCGACTGACTGATGATTCTCCAATTTCAAATGCTAAAGTCGAGCTTAAAGCTCATGTGCGTGTGTTTGTCTGTCGCGCTGTCTCTCTGTGTGTGTGTGTGTCGTCACATACACACTGAGACACACATGAAATAAATTTAAGTATCTGCAGGTGTTCATTTAAAACATCACAGACAAGCAACGGCAGAGCGAAAGAAGCGCAGAGAGGAGACAGAAGGAGGAGAGACAGTGGAGAGCAGAGCAGAGCAGTGAGGAGACGTTAAAGGCCGCGAGAAGAAAAAAATTAACAGCTACGTTATAGCAAACCACAACAACAACAAAAGAAAGACAGCAGCAAAAAATATGTGAAATGTCTATAAAAACAAAATGAAATTGTGCGAGCATTTTCGGCAGATTTATTGTTGTTGCTGTTGTTGTTGCTGCTGTTGTTGGCGGCGCATACAAAAAGAAAGCAAAGCAAAATAAAATAAAATGAAGTGAAGTGAAGTGAAATAAAACAAAAACGTAAGGCATGTAAATTTTTGCATTATAATAATCAGGCCTGTTCCCATTTACGAATTCGCTCAATCGATTTACGTTTTGAAAAAAGTGGGATTCCAAATTTCAATTCATCGTTTTCGATTAGCTTCATATATGGTCCAGTTCGAAATAGATTAGCTTCGTGTTTAAGCACAATAAACATTTTCAATTCTCGAAAACGATGCATCGAATTTAGGAGCCCATTTTTTTTTTCAAAAAGTAAAACGATTGAGCGAATTCGTAAATGGGAACAGGCCTGAATATAAATTATAATTTAAAGTGCGAAATGTAACATCGAAACGTCAAAACATCGAAAACATCGATAGTCCCAAACCTCGATGTTTTCGCAGCACTAATGCCGACAAACAGATGGACAGACGGACAGACGCACATATGGACGACGACTGACGTACGTCCTTACGCTGCTGCTTATAACAATTGTTCCCTCTCTCGACCGCAGACGCAGCTGCAAATGAGGTCACAATAACAGCAGCGGCAGCAACAACAATGCAAAAGTCTCCGCTATCGCCGTATGCGAGCGATGTTGTTGTTGTTGCTGTTTGAGTTTTTGGACGCGCTGTCGACGTTACCGTTTCATTTGCATTGCAAATGCAGTAAACATCGAAACATCGAAAAGTGGAAAAATGGAAAATATGAAGCGTTTACACTGGCGCCAGACAGAAGACACTCACCGTTGTCGCTAAGCTGTGGGTCAATTGCTGCTGCGGATGATGCTGCTGCTGCAATTGCTGCAGCTCCTGCATGGCCGCCGCTACTGATAGTGCTGCTGCTGCTGGGGGCGTGGGCAGAATTGTGTTGGGGCTCTGGCATTCGGTGAGCGGGATGCGTGTGGCAGCGGGACTAGACGTTTTATTGGCATTCTGCTGCTGCTGCTGCTGTTCGGCGGCCAAGCGCATGGTCAATGCATCATCAGCCACATCCTCCACATCGTCCATGTCACTGTCATCATCCGCATTGCCGTTGCCGCCACTGGACGCTCCGCGTGCCACACCGAGGGCGACGGCTTCGGGGAAGTTGTTGATGTCCGGATGGGATTCGAGCTCTGTTTGCAGATCGCAGATGTAGTCGATGACATGCTCGATGATCTCCAGCTTGGAGAGTTTGCGATCTTTGGGCATGAACGGCACCAGATCCTGCAGCTTGGTCAGATACATTTTCATTTCGGCATTCTCGCCGGCACCGCGATGCGATGGCGGGTGGCGCGAGACGCGTCCGCTGGGATTCATGGCGGGCATGGAGGCACCTGTTTGACAAACGGCCGTCAGAGATTTCATTTTCGAAATGATCGCCTTACGCTCTTTGAGTAGAATTTTGACGGCTTTTTACACGGTCGTACCGGTTACTTGCGAGGGTTTTTGTGGTTGGGTCTTTCAAGTTTTCTTCGGCGAGAAAAACTTGGTTTTATTTTAGTTTTAGTTTTGCTTTATTTGGCTTTGAGTTTTGCGAGTTGTCGAGTTTGATTCACTTCACACGCACTTTTCTTTCTTTACTTTTGATCAACAAAGGAACACTTTAATCCAGCGTGTTTTATTGCAGTTGTTTTACTTTCGAGAGTTGTTTCAAACTTTTTGTTAATTTTTCTTTCTTTTTATTTAGTCTGCGTATCGCGAGCAGGCGAGAACCTTCCACGACGACGAATAATTTATATTTGAGTGCGAGAGCGCTCCGAGCGCGCCTTTTATACCCTCCCGCTCAAGAGCCGAGCGACCAGTGGCAAATGAAAAGACCTGAACACTTCGTGTGCGCTGCTCGTACGACGCGCTCTCTCCACTCGCGCTCTCGCTCTCAGCTCTCCACAGCAAAGCAACCAACCAACCACCAGCTGAACTCAAACTTGTTCCACGCTGCAGCAGGGGAAATGTGCTAAGCGCAAATATAAACTGTAATATTACTATTACATTTTATTAAGTGTTTTATTGATTGTTATTAATGTATTCTTTTTTTCTCCAAATATTTTACTTAATGTTCAGCTCAATATTTAAATTGAGGAACCACACGACAACCACGCGAAGACAAACGATTGGCTCCGCCTATCGCAGAGCACGGAAAGCAGAGTGGGAGACTTTGTAGACTGCAGGGGTAAACAGCAGGATTTGAAACAGTGTGGAGAGTGGACAGCGAGTTGACAAGTAAATCTCAGACTCTGAGGTGTGCTACAGTTATGCAGGAACGGGGAATTTGTAGAGACGAAAATAAATACAGAAACTGCGGTTCATTTTAAATACTTTTACACTTGCAGCTTACTTTATTTTTAGTATTTTTTTAAATTTTATTTTATTTTATTTAGTATTATTTTAAGCTAAATAGAAAGAATAAGTCATAGAAATATTTCAGTATTACTTTTTGAACTCAACTGCACATCCCTCCAGTCTACACAAGTTTAACTGCCAAATTCAACTCTTTTGTAGAGTGCAGCAGTCCACCTGGTGGGACTTGCACTTCTCCACTTTAAAATTGAATCTCAGCTGCAGAGTTGAGTAAGCAACTCTCAAACTGCACTTGCGCCAAGTCTACACAACTGTGACCATGGCTCTGCTGCCAAAACTCAACTGTTGTGTAGACTTGACTCGCCACATGGTGGGACTTGAACTTCTCCAGCTTACAGTTGAATCTCAGCTTAAAAGTTGAGTTCGCATCTCTCAGCTGTGTAGAGTACACATGGCTTCCACTTGCACTCCACAACTCTCAACGCAACTCTCCACACACGATCTGAACAGGCGAGCTGCTAGACACTGTGTATAAATTGTATTTCCCCAGCTTCCACAGCATTGCTGTGATTGGTCGGCTGTTGTTTGCGCGCTCTCTCATCGTTCTCCGCTACGACAACTACGCTGACGCTCTCCTACGGGCATGTGTGTGTGTGTGTGAGTGTTTGTTTCGAATTTGTGAATGAAAAAAACTGTTGAGTATGAGTTGATATTTTCTTTCTTTCTTTCTTTCTTCGTGGCTTATCTTAATTTGGGTTTATGATATCTTTGAGTTACTGCCAGACGCAAACATTCATCTGCAAGTGTGTGCGTATATGTGTGTGTGTGTGTACGTTGACTCGGCTCCCACACAGTTGAACAACTTGTAGGGTTTCTGCTGGGCATGAAATCACGATCGTATTACACCAGACCACGAACCACAATAACGACGATGACGACGCCAGTCGAGTGTTTGATTTGGATTTGAATTGGAACTGCGAATGAGAGGGGAGGGGAGCGAGGGGCGAGATATGTATATGCAGGAAAATTTCATTGAAAGTGAAGTCTGTGAATGCGTTCGTTGTTTGTGAAAAATGACACGTCGCACTCCAGCACTATGCTAATTGAGGGTGGAAGGGTAAGAGGTAGGGTAAGGGGTAGGGTAAGTGGAAGTGGTAAGTGCATGGCATTCATTCATTAGGCCAATTTGCAGGGTGTGTATGCTAAATTCATTGACTTGTCTCAAATTAGCGCCATTTACTCGCATTCCCATAGAGGCGGGTGTAGAGTTTGGGTGTGTGTGTGTGTGTGTGTGTGTGTGGAGTTGTGGCAAGGAATTTCGAGCATCTATTTCCAAGTATTCCCGGGAAAGGTGTTGCATGAAATACACAAGAAACCGTGTCGAAAAACTAAACTGCAAATAATTAAAAAAATGCTAGCAAAAAACAGTTCAAATTTCCAGCAAAAATACCGATCATAATTTTTATGACCAGGCAGACCACAGACGCAAGCAGAAGATGCTAGTACTTTTTCTCTGCTTCTTTCCGCTTGTACTTGGTCTTGTTTTTCTGTTTCGAGGACTTACTTTACGACTGCAGAGTGTTTCGCATGAATGACAAATGAGCAGCGACGACGTCGACGCAGATGCAACAGGTTAAGAAAAAAGTGTAGAATGCAGAGTAGTGTGGAGTAGCGGAGGGGGAGGGTATAGAGAACTAGCGATGCAAAGTGATGCGATCACATGTCAATCAACGAGCACTAGCTCTAGCTGCAGTTGCAAGATGGGAGATGGCGTTGCAGATATGCAGCCGCATGCCGCGTGCATGGCATGTCGAAATCCAATACGCGTCACTCATCCAATGTCCGCGTCTAGGCCATTAAAAAAAGCCAGCCAGCCAAACCTGTAGGGTGTCGTCTACTCTACACCGCCCTCTCCACCGCTCTCCACTCTCCACTCGCCATGTTGCATACGCGAATCTCATTAATGAATTCGGCGCGACAATTTCTTGTGCTAGACATATTTGCCTTTGCTTTTGTTTCATTCTTTCACTTATTTTTAGCACACACACAACATTGATTTTTGCATTTGCCTCCCCACCCTTTCGTCTACTCTCCCGCTTTGGGCATTTCAATGGCATCTCATGCGACTTTCAGCTCGCATCCGGCCTCCAGTTGCTGTAGTGGTAACTGAATACTAATTCAACGCCAAAACGTTTCAATAAGCGGCACTCGTTGAGCTTTTGTTTATTTTCTTCTGCTTCTTCTACTTCTTCTTTTGCTTCGTCGTTTTGTCTCGCTATTTGTTTTTGTTGCAAAAATAAATAGCATTGCGTGGGAATGGGAACTTCAACTGAAATATGTAGCTTTTTTTCCCGCTTTGTTTACGCAAAGTGCGTCAAGTGTGTGCGCAGGGGAGAGCGCGCTTGAGTAGTATGCGTGTGTGTATGTGATCAGTCAAAGCTTCTCTTTTGACTAATGAACGCATTTGTATGCGGGAGAGCGTGCGCACTATGAGAGAGCCAAACATTTGGCATGTCTGCGTGTGTGTGTGTGTGTGTGTGAACATTCAATATAATTGAAAAACTGAAAACAAAACTAATTTGCAAGTGACAGCAGTTTTTGTTGATTTTGTTTTAACAAGGGCAAATGATAAATAAACGTTGAGTTGTTGTTGTTTTTTCAGGTATTGTAATTGAAATTGGAGAGCTCAAAAAGGAAACCGTTTAAGAAGCAATAAAAGCGGCAAAAGTTAATACAATTTGAGTCAGCGAAAGGCAGAGCTAGCAGTAAGTGGAAAATAGAACAAAGAGAGTGTTATAAGAGAGTGGTATGAGAGCTTAAATTTAGGATAGATAATAAGAGAGTGTGTGAGTATTTTAACTATTGATATACAGTAGAAGAAGAAGAAGCTGAAAATGTGATACATGAAATGAGATTCTCACTAGAAAAACATCATTGAAGCCACAAAGTGAGGCAAACAATACAACAACACAAACAACGAACACTATGAGGACAACAACATAAAGAGTACACACAAAAAACACAAAGGCAAACAAATGCAGTCGCAAATGAGAATAGAAGCCAAATAAAAGGCGACAGCAAATTAAAAACTGAAACTAAGAAGGAAGCCCAAGCAGAAGTAGGATCAGCAGGAGAAGAAGAAGAAGAAGAATCAGCAGCAGGAGTAGTAGTAACTGTAACTGTAGTATGACAAATGTCAATGAAAGCAGAAGGCAGAAGGCAGAAGGCAAATGAACTGCTGTCAAAATAACCCCAGCCTATTATCGAAAGCGAATGAGCATGGGCAAGGGGAAGGGGAAGGGGAAGTGGTAGTGGAAGCACGGCGACAAAAGGCGCACAAAAGGACGCGTCGCGCTATTTGTAAAGCTGCCAAAGGATATCGATGAAAATGTTGCAGCCGGCCGCAGCACAACACATACACAGAGAGAGTGTGTGAGTGTTTGTGTGTGTGTGTGCCGCAACCAGGTGAACAGATCAGATGCGATTAGGGATTATTATGCTATTACGCAGGATACGATTAACAATGCCAACAGCAGCAGCTACAGCAACAGCAAGGATAACAACTGCGCCGCACGCCGCGACATATGCTACAACATTTTGTTCTGCAAACTGGAATTGCAGCGGGGAGGAGAGTGTGGGGAGGGGGTCGAAATGTTTAGGCAAATGTGCGCAGCCGCCTCGTTTCTCACTATGTATTTTTGCTACCCTAATTGAGTGGGAAAACGTACGTAGAGTGAGTCCTGTGAGCGCATTGCATCTGCACTTTTGGCCGGCTGCCGTTATTTGTATTGCATTTTTACCGTTGCAGCCGCTGCTGCTCGCCTTTCGAGTGGAGGCAAACCAAGTGGGCAATGGGCTTTTAAATACCCTATAAACACGGATGAATATTAAATATTATAGGTGAATTGTGTAGACGTGTAAGAGCTGCTAGATAAATGTACTTATATTTATATTAATGTGGTTGAGGTTATAAAAGCGTAAGGGAAATTATACTTACATATATTAAAAGGTTATATAAATATAGGTAAATATAGGTAAATATAGATAAATATAGGTAAATATAAATAAAAACAAAGAGAGTTAAACATTAAAATTGGGTTTATATTTTATTATACAAAATAATAAAGCAATAAAGATTATTAAAGTACATTAAATCATATCCCGTCATACTACATACATATGTACAGTGCGTTTCATAATCATAAGACACTTATATATACATATTATATCTGATGATTAAAGCCTAATCATCGTTTAAACCACAACCATTTGTTGAAACATCTTTTTGAATTATTTTTTATATATTGTATATCGTCCTTGACTTTTGGGAACCTCTACCAATCGGTTATGCATGAATCCTATTAATCTTCTTTTAACTAATTCTAAAGTGTCTTATGATTATGAAACGCACTGTATATTAATTTATATAAATGAGCTAAAAGTAATAAAAACTATTTGGAAAACTACATTTGACTGAATAAATAATTATTAGAGTTTATATAAAATATGTTAAAATTAATGTAAAATATAGAGAAATTTTCTATTATATTTATTTATTTAATCTCAACTTATTTAGCTATTATTTTATGGATATGAATATGTATTTGTAATGTTTTTTTTATTTTTTTATTTTTTTTTTTTACAAATATTACATTATTATACAATTATTACACTTAATTCTAGCAACAATTCTACCTTTATTATTCTACAATATTTACATATATTTCATATTTATATTCTGCTTTACTTAAAATATTTAATTTCAAATACATTTTTGCAGTTCAAAGTATTAGAATGGAAATCTATGTATTTTCTATTTATTTTCTATTTATATATGTACCTTTATCTATTAAGAATTTTTGTACATTTACTAGTCATAACTTCCCCAATTTACTTACAGGGTATTTACCTGTCTATCACGCTAATATACTTCACATTTCGGGCATTCCAAAACTGCTGGCGTATTAATTGGGAGCAGCTGAGCTGAGTATGCGACGGATGTGGTGCACAGCAGCAACTGCTGGACTGCAGCAACTCAGCAGCAGCAGCAGCAGCAACATAGGGTAGTCTGGTCACTCACTCACTCGTCGAGGGCCGAAGGATCAGCAGGATCGAGCTCATTAGGCAGCGGCGCCGGCTGTGGCAGTGGCATGTCTAGACGTGTCTAACGATAAGGCACAACAAGTGAATGGAAAACTACAGTTATTTGCTGAAAGATTTGTTAAAACTGAGTCATTTCGCTGTTGCAAGTACATTAGGCGAGACGCGACAACACAACAGGTAGCATTTCCTCTGCTTTTCCTTTTCCTGCCAACTGTTCAAGAGCTGTAAAATCCCTGCACAAATATTGTTGCCACAATGCAGCAACCACTTTTCGCACAAAAATCCCAGCAGGTGGTCAACAGCCCAGCCCAACCCATAGACAGTTGTTGTTGTTGCTGTTGTTTTCGAGTTGCTCGTCAATTTGTCGCCAGTTGCTAATTGCCTGGCCAAGGAGTATAGGCAAACAGATAAAGTTGTCAGTTGTCGATGCCACAAATATACTTATATATACTTATATATCTCTGCTACTCGCCATGATGGATGATCAGTCTCTTGCGCTGAGTCCCATGCACATTCAGCACCTCCTCACCTCAGCTTAAGCCGACATTTGATCTGTGCATGTGGATTAAAAACAATCCACAATCCATTCGGCTTGTAACCTTATACCCAATACGTAATCTCGATTGTGTCGGGCTACGCCTTGAGCTCAAAGTTAATCGCTTCATTTGTGGCGTATTATCAAATATTATTTCATTTACATTTGCTTTTTAGGGTAACGAAAAGTAAGAGTATTAAAATCTTATCCCAGTAGCCAAATTACATATTATGTTAGAGTATTTTATTATTATTAAATTTACTTCATTTTCATTTACTATTTAGGTTTTCTAAAAGTAAGAAGTATTAAGAGTATTATTATTATTATTAATTTTAAATGTATTTCTTATAAATTTACTTTTTAGGGTTACCATAATGTTAAGAGTATTATGATCTTATCACCATAGTCAAATAACATAATATGTTAGAGTATTTTATTATTATCAAAAATTACTTCATTTACATTTGCTTTTTAGGGTAACGAAAAGTAAGAGTATTAAATACTTATCCCAATAGCCAAATTACATAATAAGTTAGAGTATATTATTATTATTAAATTTACTTCATTTTCATTTACTATTTAGGGTTTCGATAAGTAAGAGTATTAAGAGTATTATTATTATTATTAATTTTAAATTTATTTCTTATACATTTACTTTTTAGGGTTACCATAATGTTAAGAGTATTATGATCTTATCACCATAGTCAAATAACATAATAAGTTAGAGGATTTTATTATTATTAAAATTATTTCATTTAGATTTACTTTTTAGGGTTTCGAAATTATTATTAGTATTAAAATTATTTCATTTACATTTGCCTTTTATTTAAGAAGGAAGAGTATTATGATCTTATCACAAGAGTCGTATAACATTATATGCTTTAAAAAAGTACAAAAGGGTGTATTAAGTTTGTGAAAATGATATTTGTGTGTAACAGGCATGTTGCATTGTTAGCATTAGCTGCTTCCAAGGAAAGTACATGGTCTCCTACTGTCGGTTGCATTGGACTATAGCTTTCCTCTTAATTATTACAATTATTTCATTTACACTTGCTCTTCAGGGTTACGAAAACTAAGAGAATTATGATCATATCCCAAAAGTCAAATAACATAATATATTAGGGTATATTATTATTGAAATTATTTCATTTATCTTTGCTTTTTAGGGTTACCATAATGTCTAGAGTATTATGATCTTATCGGAATAGTCAAATAACATAATATGTTATAGAATATAGTATTATCCTCTTGTTCTGCAGAATATTTCAGGTCTTTATCAGAAGTCAGCCTCCGGTATTTTTGCCATTTACTTTTTGGGTTATGGAAAGTAAGAGTATTTCATTTACATTTACTTTTTAGGGCTACCATAATGTCAAGAGTATTAAGATCTTATCACAACAGTCAAAGACCACAATATGTCACAGTAGATTATCCTCTTGCTCTTTATCAGAAGTCAGCCTACATTTCGTGGCATGGGATTTTCCCATTTGCCATATGTATTGGCAAGTAAATCCCGCTGTAATTGCTGCAAAGATTCCCATACAAAGTTGTTTTGGGAAAGCCAGAAATTTTCCAAGCCCACATAGTATAAATCTGTCTGCGGTCTTTGGGAGTATGCGGGTTTATTACAGATTTGGTTTATCAGCTGCAAACTTGCGACTTGCGTGTGACACATGCGGCACGCAGATAAGTTGCAGCAAACCGAGTGAGAAGAGGCTGCCTGCCACACAGCTGCCGATGGCATTCCGCGCACATGTCCAACATGTACTTGAGATGCGGCGTACTATTGTTTTTGGGGTTAAAAATATTGTGGAAAATAAATACGAGTATGTGTAAGCGTTGGCCATATGCGGCACTTCACAGCCATCAGCCATAAAAATTATGCGGCAATTGCCGGCTGAACTGGTCTGCCTCCGATGCTGCGAATCCCGATGCCGATCGGGCAGCATACCATGCCCATTCTAGACATCTGACTTCTGCTGCCGGCTGTGTGGCATGTGTGGCAGCAACACTGAAACAAAAGCCGCACACACACACACACATGTCTCTCATCTCTCCCTACCTCAGGGCGAGCACACATACACACAGAGAGGGGGACGCATTGGGCTGTAGGGTAGGGCAGAGGGTAGGGTAGGGCAAAAAGCAAACGTCCTTGCCACACGATGTTGCTGCTGCTGCTGTTACCCATCATAAAAACTTGAAAGAGTCGCAGAAAAACAGCCACGTGTGCTGAATTTCCGCGCAAAAAGGAAAACGGAAAAACATTTCATTGACATTGATGACGCTGATCGAGGCATATGTTGTTGCCACCGTTGCTGCTGTTGCCACTAGTTGTGCTGATATATACCCAAGGCAGCTGTTCCCAAAACAGTAGCTGGCTGGCAACTTTCTATGCCCAGGCAATCAAATTGCAACAGCAGCAGCAGCAACAGCTGCCAATGGCTACAGTTGGAGTCGGGATCTCTGGACGTTACGGTCTTCAGTCCGTTTGACTTTCATTAGCATTTCTAACGGCCACGCAGCTGCCACTAGTTGTAACTGAAACTGCTTCACTCTTGATCTACTACTGCTACACACACTTACACACACACACTCATATACACAAACTTTAACTGGATCGCTGTACCTGCGCACAGTGGATAATGGCTCATTATATAGCCTAAGCATACACATTAGCGCAGATCATCTCCCAGACTTTATAACCTTGGAGAGAGATCCTAAATTATATATATATGTACCCAGGCAACACAATTGTTCACTCTAATACTAGTTCTTATACTAGCTTAAGTTATTATTTATAGATAATTCGGATCGTGTGCAGTACAAACACTTCCTGCTTCTCCATTGCTAAATGTCTTTATTAAGCTTAACATATGCCAGCTACACTGCTGGAAACATCAAGTAAATTACAGGAAATAATATAATTAAATGCATTATTTTATTACTATTAATTATCACAGATATATATAACACTACGATCATTAAGATATATTATTAAATTCAGTTATAATAAAATATTATAACTGACTATATTCTGAACTACTTATAAGTCAAGGTTTAAGGTCTATGGTTTAAGTATTATATCAAATAAATTATTGCTATAAGGTTGAATGATATACAGGTAGGGACTATCGTAAACCCTGATGATATTAATTTGTACATTTTATGTATTTACAAAAGTTGACAAATAAAGTTAAGATCTTAATAAATATATCTTGATAAATACGTTTCATATATGCTTAAAAACTACTCTATTGATCTGTCTATTTTATACCCAAATTCTTTCATTTTGTATCAAATTTTTACACATAGTTTAAGTGCCAATTGTGCTTAAATTAAGACTGAAAAGCATGATTCAGTTATTTGCAATTATTTATTTATTTAATATTAATAAAAGATTTATTTAAACAATTATTTTATGCTATTAATAATAAAACAGAACAGAAAATCTTAATCGTAATATTTTTGCTTATTTTATATTTGTTATAGCAGAAGATTTCTTTCAATTTTTTATCTCTTAAGTTTTCAGAACTTAAGCCTTAAATTCAGAATGGATGACTTAACTAAGTTTCTAAGTATCTAATATAAAACTAAAGTTTAATTAAATTGATTAAATTTCTTCATATTTTATAGCTTAGTTTCCCATAGTTTCTTTTGCAAAAATCCTAAAAGAAATCAACAAACATAACCTCAACATTTCCTATATACAATTTATAGACCTCACTTTATAAATGCAATTATAATTTACCGCTAAATTTAGCTGCTATATTTGCTGTGGAGTGTCAGTATTTGCAGCTGCAATTCATTGGGCTCTTAAACACTGTGCGTAATGTGCTGCAGTGGTTGTTGTTGTTGTTGCAGTTGCAGATGTTGCTGTTGGTGAAATCATTTATGTGTCTGGCTGGAAAAGCCATCGATTGGCATTGCAGTGGGGTTTAGTAAATATTTTTAATTGCTAGCGGAATCTCTGCGTGTGCGTTGCATGCATATCTTTCATTTAATGTTGCAGCTGAGTGTTGCAGCTGAGTGTTGCTGCTGCAGTGGCAGTTGCAGCTGTGTGGGTTGCGGCAACTGTAGCAGCAATTGTAGCTTGCTCTGCTTACGGTTGATTGGCCGCTAAAAGCTGAGCATTTGCCATTGGCAACATGTTGCTGGCGTTGCTGCTGCTGCTGTTGCTGCTGCTGTTGCTGTTGCATGACATGTTGCTGCCTGACCGTTTGACATAATAACTGGCCACATTAGCAGCAATTGGCATTAGCCAATTAACTTTTTTATTTGGCTCTGCTGCACGCTTTTCCTTATACGCCGCATTCATTGACACCTGCAATTGTTGCTGCTGTTGCAATGGCAATGGCATTGGTTGCTGCTGCTGCTGCTGCTGTCGTGTTCATGTTGTTGATTGGCAATCAATTTGTTGTCAGTTTTTATGATTCGCAGTGCGTCAACTGCAACTAACTGTTATTCAACTCAGCTGCGATTTATTATGTTGTTGTTGTTCCTAGTTGTTGCTGCTGCTGCTGCTGCTGATGGAATGACAGACTGAGAGACATAGCTTGTTTATGCTGCTGACATACACAAAGACAACAACAATTAACAACAGCAACATGCTCTTAAACAAGGCTTGTCTTTTGCATAGCTAATGTTGCTGCTGTTGCTGGTGATGTTGCTGCTGTTGTTGTAACTATTGCTGTTGGCAGATGCGATGTGCAGTAGCAGCAAGCATGTGTGGGTGTCGCTGTCGATCGCTGGCGCGTGTTGCAATGCTCGCTAGCAACCCAGCAACAATACTATTGCCAGCAGCAACAACAGCAACAACAGCAGCAACAACAGCTGCCAACAATGTCAACGTTGTCTGTCGCTGTTGCTGCAGCTTTTGCCCAGACATATGACCAAGATAAGCGGCATAATTATGCAAATTTGTTATAATAATCAACAGCAGCAACAGCAGCAGCAACAACAGCAGCAGCAACACGGCTGACAACAACATTTTATGGGCAACTTAAACGCCGTCAACGGCAATCGCCAAGTGACGCTTATGGAGCGTTAGAATTAACGATTACTACAATGAGATTAACAGTTGGCTGCAAATTTATTGTTGCTGTATCTTAGTCCCATGTCTTATGCTAATCTCTGGTACTAACTGTAATAGTTAGATCACTTTACTGCCTGCAATCTATAAAATCCAATTTAATATCATTTTTATGATTTGTTTTTCGTTTCTTGCAGTTGTTTTCGCTTAGGTTTATGCGATTCGATAAAGATATCGTATCGATACATAACCTCACTTTTACATAACCTCAAAAGGGGAACTAGTTGCAGGCTGACATTAATGTGTTTTGATTGAAATGCATATAAATTGTCATATATATCACAGTTTTCATTAGTTTAGACTTGGACTTGGTCAAATGATACTTTAAAAGGAACAACCTGAAAACATAACCTCAAAATAAATAAACACAGAAAGTAAAGCACATATTTATTAGCTCATACAGTTATGACCATCTTGAGCCAACTTTAACCTGATATAGTATATATTACATTACTTTATACATACATATAATCCGTGTAATGTATGTAATGAAACCTTAAGAGGAACATGTCGAAAACATAACCTCAAACTAAATAAAGCCAGAAAGTAAAGTATATATTGTGTAAATCATGTAATATATACAGTTATGACCACCTTGGGCCAACTTTAACATGATATAGTATACATTACATTACCTTATACATTGTATAACAGCAACATCCTGTAAACATAACCTCACACTAAATAAAGCCAGAAAGTAATGTATGTATATGTATTAGCACATATAGTTATGACCTCACCGTGATATATATTACATGATATATATTACATTACCTTATACATTGTATAATCCGTATTATGTATATAATGAAATCTTAACAGCAACATCCTGAAAACATAACCTCACAATAAATAAAGCCACAAAGTAAAGTATGTATATGTATGAGCACATATAGTTATGATCCCAAGGTGATATATATTACATGATATATATTACACTACCTTATACATTGTATAATCCGTGTTATGTGTATTACACCAGCAACTGTTGCTAGTCTCTTTAAGCGTATGCAAATCGTGCTACTAAACAAAGCGATCATAAATTGCGGCAGCTTAGACTGCAAGCGGATTATAAACAGAATCTGAGCGGAAATTTGAATACAAACATTGACATGCGAGTCGAGTGGCAGGTTGCAAATCTGATTTGGAGCTACAAATCAATTGGTGGCATGGAGTTGCTGGCAACTTGTGGCTAGGCACAGGTATTGCAACATGTTGCACAGACAGGCAGGCAGGATTCATGGTACGCATGCATAAATGCCTCCATAATCATTTCGTTGTACGAAATTTAGATGTCACTTGACTGTCACTGCCTGCGTCTCAATGTCTGACGAACTGACGAACGACCCAGCAGCAACAACAGCAGCAGCAGCAGCAGCAGCAACAACAACAACAACAATCTCAACAGACAACGGCCAGAGTCTGGCCAGATCATGTCCATATTTGCATTTTTGAAATGACACATGGAAATTTTTGAAAGCGGAGCAGCAGCAGCAGCCAACAGATTGACAGCAGCTGCAACAGTAACAGCAACAACAGTAACAGCAACAACAGCAACAAAATGTCGGAATGTTAAATGAAAGTCGTGCACAAAAATTGAAACATATGGATGTGGATATGGATATGGCAATGCTCTGTCTGTCTGCTGTTATTGTTGCCATAGTTAATTGCTGTCGCAGCCACTTGTTGCGGCAACACATGTTGCCAAGCTGCCAATTTTGGGCAACATTTTGCAATCGCAACAACAACAACAATTTGCAATCGCTGCAGCAGAGCCTAATGCAATTGGCACCACTGTGCGCTCTGCGATGCGATGCGATGACGATGACGTCTGCCGTCTGAAGTTCAATGCCTGCAGTCAAAGAGAGAGCAGCGACGCCGACGCCGACGCTAACGACAACGCCAACGCCAACGTAAATGAGAGCACGAGAATAAAAACAAAAACAAACGAGCACAAATAATAGAGATAACGGGACCACATTTCCAGCACGTTGGAAGACAATTTCAGTGTGCTATGGAAACGAGGCTGCAAAACAGTGCTAATAAATGTATTTAAATGAATTACGAAATAAACGGCGTGTGATGAATGGAAGAGCGCATAATAAATACACTCACAAAAATAAAAATATATAAGAATTATTATTATTATTAACGATGAATGGAAGAGCGCATAATAAAAACACTCACAAAAATATAAATATATAAGAATTATTATTATTATTAACGATGAATGGAAGAGCGCATAATAAATACACTCACAAAAATAAAAATATATAAGAAATATTATTATTAACGATGAATGGAAGAGCGCATAATAAATACACTTACAAAAATAAAAATATATAAGAATTATTATTATTATTAATTGTTAATGTTAATGTTGTTAATGTTGGGGATATGTATAGAGATGTTTATGGTGAATTAATGGGAATTATTTGCAAAGGAATTAAGAATACATATGTATGTATGTATAATACATTTCAAAACAAAACAGAATCGAAAACTAAAATGTGTAAAGAGTTTCTTGACAGTGTCAAAAATGTGTAAACTCATATTTTGTTGCTTAAAAATTTATCCTTACATAGTTTTGTTTTTATTTTTGTACATACTTATTAAAAATATTCTATATAATAGTTCTGCATTAAAAAATATGTAAAAAACTTAACCAAAAGCGTTATTTTTGCATGCAAAGTAAAAAATATGTTTTATTTTCAGTGTGTAAACAGTTTCTTGACATACTGTATATTCATTTGTCTAATTATGATTTAAGTGTAAGTAGACAGCACACAAACACAGCCAATAATTCACACAAGCCCGGCGCAAAGGCAAGTGCAAAACAGCATTAAATGAATTACGAAATAAACTGCGTGTGATGAATGGAAGAGCGCATAATAAATACACTCACAAAAATAAAAATGTATAAGAATTATTATTATTATTAATTGTTCTATTTAATGTTTGTTTTATAAGTAAATTTAATGTTGGGCATATGTACAGAGATGTTTATGGTGAGTTTCTACTGGGAATTATTTGCAAAGCAATTAAGAATACATACATATGTATAATACTACTTAATTTACAAACTTTACTTTTGCTAACTATGATTTAAGTATAAGTCGGCAGCACACAAACACAGCCAATAATTCACACAAGCCCGGCACAAAGGCAAGTGCAAAGCAGCATAATATAAAAGCAAAACAACAACAACACAGCAAATGTGCCCAACTGTTGCGAGAGCATCAACACAGCCAGAATTAACGCGGAGAGAGCGCTCTCTCTCGGCATAAGAATGCCGGCGTCGCAACGGTTACGCTCTCCTGGGTTCTCTCGCGCGCCGGCTGCACTGTGGACTTTGTTGTTGCGCCAAGTTGTTGCCGTTTCAGTTTGTTGATAAAGACGCTGGCAAATGGACATGCACAGGCTGATCGACGAGGTGAGGCAGCGTCCTGCGCTGTGGGATGCCAGCCATCCGGAGCATGCTAATCGTGTGGAGGTGCAGCGTCAATGGCGTAGCGTGGCCGACGCGCTCGATGCCAATTGTGAGTCAGAGATGCCCAGTTAGCGCGCGCTGAGCGTGAGTCAAGCTGAGTCTAACCTAACCTCTCTTCGTGTATCTTTTTCCCACTCTCATTCGTTCGCACAGTGGAACTATGTCGCAGCAAATGGAAGAATCTGCGCTGCAGCTATCGACGGCAGCAGCACCGCCTGCAGCAGCCGCAAGCGACGCCTTCGCAGTGGCCCTATACGGAGGCGATGAGCTTTTTGGCTGGTCTCCGCCAGCGTGCGGACAGCAGCAACAACGACAACGACGACGATGACTTTGACGCCAGCATGGTGGAGGATAACAAGGCCATCTCATTCAAGACGGAGGAGGCGATGCCAACGGATGAGATGGAAGCGGACAACGATACGCTCATGCAGGAGTTCCAGAGCATGGCCACGCCACAGGCATTACGTCGACTCTCGCACAGCATATCGCTGGCCAGTGCCGCTGCCGAGGAAGAGGCCATGCCTCCACGGACTCCTCAGCCCAGCAGTGTGGGCACCGCTGTCTCTGTTGCTGCGGGCAGCAGTTGCCAGTGCGCCAAGCGAGTGGATGAGCAGGTACACTTCCTGGAGAACTTGGAACGCGAGGAACAGCAGCTGATGCAGTCCACCAGCCAGGACTTGGCACGCTGCAAGAATGTGCTGCATGTGGGCGACTCTGATTACAATTTCCTCATCAGTTTCCTGCCGCTGATGAAGCAAATGTCCTCCATACAGAACATAACCTTTCGCGCCAAGATGGGCGAACTGCTGCTCCAGACCATGCAACGCCCGCCCCCGCCACCAGAGCAGCAAATGCAACAACAACGGCAAGAGCAGCCGCAGCCATCGCAGATGTTGTTGAACCAACAGCAAATGGCCTTGGACCAGGCCCAGCAAGTCAGCACCAGCTCTGGCACAAATTGGAACTGAGTCGTGGATGACGCCAGCAGCGACGCCGACTGAGCGTGCGCTTCTCAGACAATTGAGAGAACTATTCAGCGTGTTATTAGCGCATGCTCTCGGCTGCACAGTGGTGTGGCAGCTGATTTGATGGGTGTGAACTGTTGGTGAGTTTAATTTGTTGCAAGATGTATGGAAATAAGATGTGAAGTAAGAAGAGCTAAAAAACTGCTATAAATAACGTAAATAAAATACAAGTAAGGCAACTAATATATTACACTTGATATACATATAAATAAATAAAAGAAAATTTTATTAAAAATATAAAATAAAATGTAAAAAAAATATATATGTAATTACATTAAAACTAAAAAAATAATATATGCATTGACAAAAAAATGTTTAAAGCATAATTGAAATTAAGTTTTCGATGCAATATGCTTAAAAAAGTTATGCTAAGAACTCTTTCTAACTCCACAAAAACCTATTTCAACATAGATTAAAATTAATAATAGATATTTTAAGTAAAGAGATAAGACTAAGCTGACGATACAAATAAATAAAAAATTACTGTATTATATGGCGCTTTTTTTAAATTTATAATAGTTAAATGCATTTTGAGGGGACTTTGAGCAGATTTCTTTATTATTCAGGCCTGTTCCCATTTTCCAATTCGTTCAATCGATTTACTTTTTGAAAAAATGGGCTTCCAAATTTCAATTCATCGTTTTCGATTAGCTTCATATTTGGTCCATTTCGAAATAGATTAGCTTCGTGTGTAAGTACAATAAACATTCTCATTTCTTTAAAACGATACATCGAATTCAGGAAACGTAAATCGATTGAACGAATTCGAAACTGGGAACAGGCCTGATTATACTTTTTGCTTTTTTTTTCAAATTTATAGAAGTTAAAACATTATTAGTGGACTTTGAGCAGATTTTTAACTTAAGTAAATAAGGAATTGAATGTTTTTAAATGAGATAAATTAATAGCTATTGAAAATATACTCAGTATAAGCTCTTACGAGTGTACTTATTTTAGTTTCATTTGTTAAGCTGTAGTTAAGTGAGCTTTACAGCGGTTTAGTGTAGTAACAGTTAAATCTCTTTAGCATAATATTATTGTAGTACTCTTAAAAGTGTTGCTCAGTCGTGATCTGACTGAAGGCGAGGAAGAAGAAGAAAGGGGACTAGAGATTACTGATGAGAGTATTTATAGCTGTGTGGGCGTACAATATGATGCCATTGCCAGTCCCAGGCAGCTGCACAGTGAACCTGAAGGCTTTGCTTTAAACGCAGCCCACACACACACACACACACACACACACAGCGATACACACACAGACGCACGCATGTTGCACTGTGGAGCATATCAATAAATTACAGTAGAATGAACCACAGGCTATGGTATGGTCAACGGCGGTGGTCCTGTGTTAAAAGCCAAGTCCAAAGTTAACATGGCCATAAAAGCGGCTAAAAAAAAAAGGAAAGAAAAACAAACAACAAGCAGCGAATGGGGGGCACAGAGAGGCCAGAGACTGGGGGACTAGAGCTGGGAGATTGGAGAGGTCGAGAGAGACGAGAAATCAAAAACTCAACGCAGCTGCGGATGACGAATCGAAATTGACATTGAACTGGAAGCCGAGGCGACAACTGGATGCTGGACGCTCGCTATAAGCTCAACTTGTTGCTGCTGCCAGTTGCTGCTGCCAGTTGTTGCTCTGGCCACAATTACAATAGCAACAGGCCAACAAAAGGTAAACAAAGCGGCCCAAAAAATACAAAAAAAAGAAACGTTTAAAGGTGTGTTCTTGAGCTTGAACGCTTTGATTGTTGTTATAGCTGCTGGCAGGGGGAGGAGTGGGGGGTGGAGTGGGGAACCACAGCAATTGCAATTAACAGCAGCCAAATTGTGCATATTGAGCCCAAGTATCGAATGCAAATTGACATTTGTCACTCGAACGTGCCCACTTTGCTTTAGCTGAAAATTCCAGCACGAGCTGCAACAGTTGCTACTGCCAGTTGTTGTTGCTGCTGCCACATTCCGAGCAGCAGCAATTCCCCCATTTCAATTACCATTTTCATGGCCATTGGCAGGCCGGGCACTTTCAACTGTTGCCGCCGAGCCATAGAGTCCGTTTTTTTGATGGATTTTTCGCACCATTCCATAAATGTGTTAATGATCTTGCCACAGCGGCAACAGGTATGTGTTGCTGTTGCAGTTGCAGTTGCTGCTTTCCTTTTGTCTTCTGCTCTTTCGCCGACAACAGCATGCAAATTTCGCTCTATTCTCCGCCTGTCAAATATTTGTATAGATTTCCATCGGGTTGCAAGTGCATTCTGGCACACAGGTGTTAAAACTCACAGCTCATTGTTAATGCGTGTGTTGCCATTGTTCGTTCTTGCCACATGTTGTTGCTGTTGATGTGGCTCATCCACTGTGGCTGCTGCTGCTGCTGGTGTGGCTTTAGCATATTGCGGAATTTCCAGAATTTGCTGAATTTGTTGAAAGGGTTCTACGGTCTAGCAACGCCTTGTTTTCCTCTTTTTTTTTGGCTATAAGAAAGACCAAACAGGTGTTGCTTCTCCTAGAATTCTTACAATTATTTACAGCTAAAGAACTTACGCATTTTACATGGTGTATGGAGTGGAGTTTAGTTAGCCTAAATTAGCCATGGTTAGGCATTGCTTTCAAGGTATTTAAACTGAATTTCAGACTGATGTTGTCTAGGGAAATATTCCACGATTAGCAGCAAAAAGTGATTTCTAATTGCTATTTAATATCATTTAAATAGTCTAGAAATAACATTAAAAATATAGGTTTAAGAAGTTTAAACTGCTATGGAAATAGTCAATGATTATTAGAGTTAGGAATAGAATTATTAATATTATATATATTGATCTCAGACTAGCAGATAAGTATAAGCTGTAAAGTTGAGAATAAATACTATTTCAAGCTCTTCCAAAACTACAAGAAATTTCTTAGGTTTATCTTCAAATATATCAGTCAAATTATCAACTATCTATTCAAGTAGAAATAAAGTTTAACATAAAATAAATAGTGGTTTACAACAATTATTATAAGTAAGGCCTAAAAAATTGCAATGACTATTATTAGTTTCGTTTTTGATTCATGACTTTTGAAGTTCAGATATTTCTCGAAATGTTCTCGAAAATGTTCTCAAAATCTATAAAATATTCAGAGCCTTAAATGGTTTTGATATAACAGTAATATAATATAAATATACATAGTTTCAAATGTACTAAAAATATCACAAGATTATCATAAATATATATATTAAATTTAATATTAACAACACTCCTAAAAGGTTTTGATATAACAATAATATGTCAAATATACATAGATTCAAATGAACTAAGGAATATCCCATGATTATTATAAATATATATATTTAATTTAATAGTATTAGCAACACTCCTAAGTTTATAATGTAGTACCACTAAGCTCTGCACTTTATCAGCTAATACAGATCTCAGTGATTCAGTTTAATATATAGCTGCAGGTTCAATTAGCGTTTATCATATCTGCAGTTTAAATTATATAGCAAACACATTTAGTTTTTAGCACTTGCAACTAGCACAATTTCCCTCCGATAATTTGAGAGATGTTCAGGCCTCCGCTCTGCTAATGATCAGGTTTCTCATCGCTTCATCGTTTGCTAATGTTGTGGGCTCTCAATCATAGAGGCATAATCTCGCTCAAACCAATCAAAACAGGCACTTAACATTTGGATATACCAGAAGAAGTAAAAGATAAGCAACAGCAACCAAATCACAAAACTGTTGGGCATCGTTAACAACCAGCAGAAGAAGAAATAACGCTGAGTCACTCGAACATGGCCCAAACTGAGGCGAGTCGAGTCGAGTCGAGTTCTGACTGTCTGGCTCACAGCCTTTCAACTGTTTGTTCTCGGTGTGTGTGTGTGTGTGTAACGCCCTCGCCTGCCTGCCCCTCGTCGCCTGTTCGCTCTTTACAAAGAGCAATCAAGCCAACTGCTCTGCCTCTTACCACTGCCTTGGTATTGGCCCATGCCTGGGAGCAATCAATGCTGTATGACAGCTAGGTTAACAGTCGATCCTACGCGCTTCCTCTTGATTTCGTTAAGTAAATCTCCAGCATAGCCAGAGTCAACCTTCACGTGCGCGATGCGATGCTGTTGTTGGCGTCGCCAGCTCCTCGTCTGTCCCTGCTCTGCCCCTCCGTCTGTCTGTCCCATTTTCATGGCTTGACTGGAGACTCGAGATCATGATCATGGCTTTAACTGGCTCTTGGCAAAAGGCAAAGTACGAGTATTTTTAACTCTTGGCACCACTCTTATTATTATTGTTGTTGTTGCTGTTGCCCATGCCCAAACCTCTGCCTCAGTTTCCCCCTGCTCCCCCACTCACTACATATCTCGCCGGCTGCGTCGGTTTTCTTTTTAAACGCTTTTAAACACCTGAGAAACTTGCTTTTTAATGTGCGCACATGTGTGTGCGACTGATGATCATGATGATCATCATCATCATGATGAACTTGTGGCTTGACTCTAGTCTCCTCGTTTGTGCCATGATGAAGCAAATATAACAAATCTCAAAGTTATCAACCCGACACGTCGCGTCGCCTTTTGCCACGCAGCTGAGTAAATCAATTGACGCGCACAATTCTAGGAATTTAGCTCTTGAGTACCCCTACCCAGACCCTCTCTCTATGCTGTACACTCTCCACTTTACCATACCACCCCATACTATAGCTAGCTTGGGGGCTGCTCATTTGAATGCGATCGCGTTGGATGCTGCTGCAGCTCGTTAATGTGTTTGCTTGCCCCCGCGGGGCAGTTGCCAGTTACCAGTTGCCAGTTGCAGCAGCGGCAGTTGAGATTTATACCTAAATGATTAACCATTTCTATCTGCTAGACCAGGTCTGTGGGTGCCCACTTGGTGTGAATTTGTAATGCGACTGCAACGGGCCAGAGTTGTCGGTTTAGTTATTTTCTAGCTATTGAAAATAGTTACACTTATAGCTGATTTTAATGTAGTTTCATGTATACTTATTTATTCTTTATTTTATTTAATTAAATTAAGTAAAAACAACAATTTGGTTGTATTTAGCTAGTTTTAGCTATTTTTGAGTGCACTAGTCAGCTTCAGTTGACGAATGACAGTTGGCAATGCTGGCTATGGCTCTCTGTTCATTTACAATTGACTATTGACAGCTGGCAATGCTGGCAAGGACTAGCGCTCTCTGTTCAGTGTTGAGAATTCAGCTACTTTCTGACCATTTTGAGTAGTTAAATTTTTAGCTAATTTTCATACAATTTTTGTTTATCTTATTCTCTATTTTCATTTAGCTATTTTTAGCGTACAACTCAGCTACAATTCTCTACTGCCAGCTGGCAACACTGTCTATGGCTATGGCTCTGGCATTGACTTTGGGTTTCGGGTTTATGGGTTCTGCTTTGGTATGCTGCTGGCAGCGCTGCTTCCTCTGCTGCTGCTGCTGCTGCTGTCCATTCTTTGGCTGCCTGGCGATTGACACCTGCATGCATTTCTTGTTTCTCAGGTGTGCGACGGGCTCAGGTGTCTTTCGCTGTGTGTGTGTGTCTGCGTCTGTGTGTGTATCTCTGTCGTTTCTTTATTTCATTTCTTCATCTTTCTGCTTCTTCTTCTTTATTTCTTTTTTGGAGTTGAGTCATCGACCATTAACAATATCGTTGTAGTTGTTGTTGTTGTAGGCTATTCGAAAGGATTTCGTTGCTCATCTTTCGGCTGTTGCATCTCAGGTAGTTGTTTGCAGTTGTTTATTGTTGTTTTGGATATGTTGTGATTGTCCCACAGTCCCGCATTCACAATTTACACATTTATACTATGTGTTTTATGTGTGTGTGTGTGTGCCTTCAGGGTCTTCGGAACGGAACTCGCTTAATGCATTTACGCGCTGTTTTAATTAGGCAAAGTGCATTTTACTGCACACGCTGTAATTGTTATCTGAAAGGATACCCTGTAAATGCAACAAATAAGAACCAGGTCACATCTTTTTCTTACTTTAAAAGTGCTCAATACATTTGCAAGGTTGATACAGGGTGCCTGCACAGTCTAAGCAAGTTGAAAGCTCTCTCTTAAAGCATTCCAGAGCTTTTATACATTAGCCTGCTTACTACAGGGTATCTCTCACGCACTTCCAGTGCCATTTCCTTTCGGTTTTACGGCGCTCTTATCTGCTGACCAGCAATTTCTGTCTTTCGGATGAAGTGACAAGCCAAGAGCAAGAGACACAGAGAGAGAGAGAGAGAGAGAGAGAGAGAGAGCATTACATAAAATCAACTCCAATTAGTCGCTGGCTACAAAGTAAACACATGTACACACGTGATTATTTGTCTGTATACATACTTATGTGTGTCGCAGCATTTCGCCAACTAAAAAAGAAACAACAACAACGGAAAGCCCAAAAACGAGGGTACTTTACCGTTGTGTGTGCAGGTGTGCGAAAGCATTAAAATTCCACTCGAAAAAGAGCTGAAAATTTCACAAAACAACAGAGCAACGGCGCTGGAACAGGGGCTGGGGCTGTAAGCCGGCGTCTTCCAGCTACAATTTAAGCAACAACAGCAACAGCAACAACAACACGAAGCGACTCAAGTTCCAGCTTACAGTTAACAGCTGAAAGCAAAATTAAATGACTGCACAAAGTTCAGGCGTAAGTACGAGTGCTTAAAAATACAACGAGCAAAAAAGTCGCACGACACTCAAATCACGACTAGAAACCTGAAAAGGTTTCAGTGCAGCAGCAACAGCAACAACAACAACAGCAACTGCTACTTCCAAGTTGCAAGTTCAGTGAAGTTCAACGCGAAAAACGTGCGGGAGCAAAAAAGCATCACTCGTTGTTACTGCCAAACAACAAGAGCAACTGCAGCTGCAACAACAACTTCCAACAACAACTTCCAGCATCCAACTTCCAGTCAACAGCAATCATAATCACAAACAGGCAATCAAATTTGAAAATATTTCCAGCTTCGTTAATGAGCGCGCCACAATGAGCTTTATCTTGCGGAAGTTTTACCTAGACTTTTTGGCCAGGGCCAGCTGCGCAGTCGCAGTCGCAGTCGCCGTTGCCAGCGCAGTCGCTGCTTGCAGGTGTTCGCTGTACGAGCATCAAAAAGCTGCGTCATTGATTAGCACGCAGCAAAAACTAAAACTAGACTGCGCCTGCGGCAGAGCGGCTGTGCTTTTGCGTACAGTTGGCAAAGCAGTGAGAGCGGCAGTGTGAGAGCTTCAGGGAGTGCAGTAAGGGAGAGTGGCGTCTGCCCTTGCAAAGACAATAACAACAAATAATATTCAACTGCACACTAATGAGCGGCATCATTGAGTAGCGCAAAAAGAGCGACGTTAGAACTAGAGCTGAAGAGAGGCTGAGGTTGCGAATAGTATGGGGGCGGCAGAGCGAGAGTGTATTGGTGTAAGCTGCGTTTGGGCTGGCAATAACAATAACAACATGCAAATACACAGTGCGTACAGTTCCCATTGATGTGAGAGCGGTTCTGCGAGAGCTTAAGGGAGCATAGTAAGGAAGAGTGGCGTCTGCCCTTGCAAAGACAATAACAACAAATAATATTCAACTGCACACTAATGAGCAGCATCATTGAGTAGCGCAAAGAGAGCGACGTTAGAACTTGAGCTGAAGAGAGGCTGAGTTTGCAAATAGTGTGGGGGCGGCAGAGCGTGAGCTGCGTTTGGGCTGGCAACAACAATAACAACAAGTAAATGCACAATGCATACAGTTGGCAAAGCACTGAGAGCGGCAGTGCGAGAGCTTAAAGGAGCACAGTAAGGGAGAGTGGCGTCTGCCCTTGCAAAGACAATAACAATAATAATAATATTCAAACGCACACTAATGAGCAGCATCATTGAGTAGCAGACAGAGAGCGACTTTAGAAGACAGAGGCTGAGTTTACAAACTGTGTGGGGGCGGCAGAGCGAGAGTGTATTGGTGTAAGCTGCGTTTGGGCTGGCAACAACAATAACAACATGCAAATGCGTCGGAGCAGTTAGAACTAGAACTGAATAGAGACTGAGTTTGTGTGAGCGAGAGAATGCGTTTCATTGTATTAGTGTAAGCTGCGTCTAAACTCCCAATAACAATAACAACTTGCAAATACGCTGCACAGTGTGCAAAATTCGTATAGTAAAAGAGAAATATGTAATAAAAACCAAAATTTAATTGTTCAATTAAAAAAATTATAAAAAAAATTGTGAAATTGGCAATATAGCTGCACAAATTATTTCAGTTAAAGTTATTTCCACTTTGCTCTATATGTATACTCAACTCACTGAAAAGCTGCCTGGGTATTGGCAGTCGTAAAAGCTGCTGGACATTTGGCTGCTTCGTTTGGCTTGCAACAGGCAGCTGCCAAAAAAACATAAGTCACGATTTTCGCTTTTGTTAATTCATCAGCGAACAATTTGCATTTTATTTCTGTATTTTTTTTCTTCGGGTTTTTTTGGCTTGCCGCTTGTTCATTTCTTTACGATTTCTTTGGCTCGTTAATCTTTCTGGTGCGACGGACCCTTTGCAGCAGCAACTGCAGTTGCAACAAGCAGCTTTAATTAGCATTTTTACGCCAACAACAGGCAGCAGCGACAAGACTGCAATTATGCAGCACAGTGCAACTGAAGTGGCGCGGGTGGGTCGGTTGTAGTACTACCAATTGGCAGCTGCAACTAGCGAGCAACTTGCAACATGGCCAGACGGCATTTCCCATAAGAAAACCCCAATTGCAGTCCCAGTGCCACATATGTGTGTGTATGTAACCATTCCCAGGCCGCCAGCTCGAAATGAATTTCAATTAAACGGCACGTCGCCAGCTCAAGCCGAGGAACTGCCAGTTGCCAGTTGCCAGTTGCAACAGTTGCCGGCCCAGTGACAGCAATGTGTTAACAATTTTCTCGCCACAGCAACTGTGATTCGAGCTTCTTTTGTAGTACGAGTGGCTCAGTGGTTTGTAGAGCATCTGCAAGTAGCCTAATTACAGCTCAAAGTCTGACATAGTTGGCAGACGGTAGCTGCCGCCGCTCTCGCAGCTAACTTGTGGCAGCTTCTGCACTTCTAGCCCAAATTGTGTCCAGCTGCCAAGCTGTTGCAACTGCCACTGCCACAAATGACTCTGACCCAGTCTGGCCTTGGCTCTACGTCTGTGCTTAATCCTCATCAGCCGTTAAACACAAATCAAATTAAGCACCTTGCCACATGGCTGCAAGTTTCACCAGCCCTTTTGGGGGCGTGCACCTTGGCAATTTCACACTGCGTTTTATGGGCTGAAGAAAGCAAACTGCCAAAAAAGAAATGTATGCTCATATCGATATCGAAGTCAACTTGCCCCACTGTGTTGCAATCAGAGTTCAGCTGGCAACGAGGTCGCCAAACGAACGTCGCGACGCGATCGTGGCAAGACGTAATTACACTTAAGTATCGCAGAACCAAAACCCCAACTTGCAACAACTTGCCACTTGCAACAACAACGTGCAACCCACTGTGCCACAGCAGACAACGTTGAAGCTGCAAATTAAATGCAAGGCGCTGCGAGTCCTGCTGCAAAGTGAATTGTAATTGGCAACACGGAGCTGCAGTTGCTGCAACTTGCAACTAGCCACATTGCCACAAACACTCGAAGCGCGACTAAATGCGCAAAAATTCTGTTGCCAAGACGGTAATTTACAATTGCAGCAAAATGTTGCCTCCAGGCTCCACCAAAAATACAACAAAAAAAACTCCCAGACTTCGTATAGATTGCAGTAGCTGCCGCACTTGTACGACTTGGTCTATACCCTGCCCCCAAGGCAAAAAGTCATTTGAGTTTTGACTGTGGCACTCTCATCTCGCCATTAGCTCCAAGTGGCAGCAACAGAAAGCTGCAAGTATGGCCCCAAAGCAGTTGCTCAATTGCCTTTAAGTGTCCACAAATGAAGTGAGCTGAAGTTGCTGTTTACTGATCCATAAACTAAGCAGAGATACTAGAAGAAGAGGAAGCAGCAGCAAAAGATGGTAGACGGTTTAATGGAGCACTGATTGATAGAGAATATTTTGTATTCAATGTATTGCTTCTATGTTATTTTTCGATTACTTTGAGAATGTTTCTTTAAAATTTAAAAAAGAGGCTAGATTAAGGGCATCTTTTAGAAGAAAGACTCATAACTTTCATATAACTTCATTCCTTCCATTCATTTTACAAAAAATCTATAAAAGAAAAAGTCAGAAAGGCTACAGTTCACTAACCAATTCAAGTCATACATACTACATACCCGCAATCACAAAGCCACAAGTAAGCTGTGACTTCTCCACTCCCTCTACGCCATGCTTAGTACACAAAATTGATTATCTATTATCTCCGGAGTTTATTATCCGATTAGGCTGCAAATCGCAACAAATATTCTAGACATCTTAGGCTTTCTAACTCTAATTGGCTGCTATGACTGCTATACTAGCTAAGAGAATATTTTTGTGGAGGAGTTGAAACCGATATCGAATATCAGAAACAAACTTGACCGGCTTAGACAATCCATGAATCTAACAAATAAAGAATTATGTCTCTAGCTCATTTAGTTTGCGAGATCTAGGTGTTCTTACAGACAGACAGACGGACAGACTGGACTATATCAGCTCAGCTCAGCTACTTTATGGGGTTAACCGCGTACCTTTCTGCCTGTTACCCACAAACGTCAATATTAATTAACCCTCTAGTACTCTATTAAAGTCTTCAAAATCATAATAATATTTACATTTATACTGTAGTTCATTGAGTAGTCGGCCTGGCCTAACCCAACCCTTGAGCTCTAAGCAATTGTGAATTGGTAAAAGGTTAACAAAGCGCAGCCGCAGCTACCGTGAGTAGCTGTTGCGCCTGTCCCAAGCTGAAATCGAAAAGTGTTCTGGACAGGAAATGTGGCTGCCACAGCAACACGATGAAACAAAGACAACATGAGTGGAAGCAGGAGGAGGGGGAGGAGGAGGAGGAGTAGGCGAAACACAGGAGGCGCAGCTCGGGAGCTTGAGAAGAATGCAAACAGAGAAACATGATAATTGAGCAGCGTGGAAAAATTGCCAAAGACGCGAAATGGACAAATACGAATTACAGTATCCAAATCAGTGTCGTCCCCAACCCTTTCCCTGTGTGTTGGGAGTTTTTTTTTTTTTTTTTTTTTTTTTTATATGAGGGGAACTGTGTGTGTGTGTGTGTGTGTGTGTGTGTGTGTGTGCAACCCCTTGGGGCAGTGTAGTTTTTGTTGTATGTGCGGCAGCTGCAAAAATTCATTTGACAAAGAAACAAAAAAAGGCAGCGCCGCGAATCAGGACAGGAATTCAAATAACTTGGCGTTTAATTTATGAGAATGCGCGGTAGCCAACGTGGCAAGCACTCTTACCATGTTGCAGATGCTGCTGCTGCTGCTGCACATGCGCAGCGGCGATAAAAATATTTTGGCCCAAATTGAAGTGGTCAAAGCGGTTGCTCCTGCTCCTCCTCTTGCATCTTTTTATTAATCATGTGCGTAATTTATTTGGGCAACGGCGCACAATTTCACCCAAATGGAAATTGCCACGGTTCGTTATATACGTAGCTCCAGCTCCAGTCCTCCAGTCCAGTCGGTATCTTGCCCCAGGCGATCATCAGGCTGCCACATAATTTACATATTTTTTGCATTGAGGCGCAAAAATTGTCACAGGTGAAAGATGCAACGCAATCAAGCCACCACACATTCACATTCACATTCACTTTGCTCTCCACCCGGCCACGCCCCCTCTATGTCCGCCTATCTGCGGACTCGTTTATCATTTCTTCGATTTCTCTCGTGTAATTTGTCTGCCTCGCTTATCAGTGCGTTGTATGTAGTCTCTTGCTTATTTGAACTGGCAAGCAAACATTTGTCTTTGGCCTGTTTGGTCGGAGTAGTGGAGGAGTGGTGGAAGGGGATAGGGGCTTAGGAGTAGCAGCAGCAGCAGCAGGACCACCATTGCAGCCATATCTTATCAGCAACCGTTGATGAGTCGACAATTTACGCTTGGGCACTTGTTCTCAGACTCACAGAAACTGAGTAATTAACTAGCTGCCTCAGCGAGGGTGGCTTAAGCAGTTCTGAGGAAATCAGACAACATTTGGCGATAGCCACGGCATGCATGCGTTAAGTGTATATGTGACTGGCTTTGCGATTGCGGGTATGTACGTATGTAGAAGCTGTGCTATCGACTTCTGCCAAAGTACTGGGTCTCCTACAGGTCCCCTACTTTCCTATTTTTATCTATACGGCCTCTTTAATTATATTTGTTTATTAATTTTAAAACAATGAACTAAAATAATAAAAGCAACTTGGCGATAGTCACGGCATGCATGCGCTCAGTGTATATGTGACTGGCTTTGCGATTGCGGGTATGTACGTATCTAGAAGCGCTGTTATCGACGTCTGCCAAAGCACTGGGTCTCCTACAGGTCCCCTACAGTCCTATTTTTAACTTTCTGGGCTATTTAATTATATTTGTTTATTAATTTTAAAACAATGAACTAAAATAATAAAAGCAACTTGCAACTGAAGACTTTTAGGAGATTTGCTTAACATTTTACAGAACAAGGTATTTACTCTTGAAGAACTTGCCGCATTCTTGTTATTAGACTTTAATTTTTATGCTAAATTAAGACAGTTTTCTATATGATATTATAAGGAAAATATATTTGTAGAATATTTTCCCGATTCAAACCATCATTCCACTTGTTCCTACCTTTCTAGCATGAAGTATATTTCATTAATAATAACTGCTATACTCTGTTATACTATTATCAGTTAAGTGTAGTTCCTTCTGCAACCCTCGCACTTGCTACATCTACAGTAAGTGTGTGTGTGTGTGCGTGTGTGTTTAAGTGTGTGTTTTTCTATCTCACAGATTTCCCACTCTGCGTTGTCCTGTTTGTGTTTGGTGTGAAATAAAAATGCAGACAAGGTCCATGTGGAAGTCAGGTACCCAAAAGTAAACCTCAACTGTCTATCTATCAGTCTGTTTGACTCACTGTCTATGGCTGTGTGTGTGTTTGTGTGTATCTTGTAGATACCAGCCGTATCTAAGCTACACTTGAGCAGCAAAACGCGTTGCACGTGTGCATCGTGTGGTAATCTCTGTTGACATTCCTGGAACTCTGACCTTTTGATGCAAGCCGACAGCCTCAACTTGGTTTCGCATTACGCACGTACAAGCAACTCAAGTGTGTGTGTGTGTGTGTGTGTGTGTGTGTGTGTGTGTGTGTTTCTCTTTGTTTGATTTTTAATAAGCGTTAAGTTGCCAGGACACGGCGACAAATGATGAAACTGTATATGGTATACTACATCACTCGCCTCGTCTGAGTAACTCAATTTGCCTGCAGTTAGTGATCGTCCTTGCCCCTTCCGTGTGGCATGTAACAAGTGTAGAAATTAATGAGCATCAGATTTGTTAAATTTCGTGGCTCATTGCTGTCAGCGAAATGTGGGCGTGGCATGCACATTAATCGCCGATCGGCGTGCCCAAAACATGCCACATAATGCGGCAGCCACACTAAGCCGCAGAAAGATCATCATTTTTATCAGACTCAGGCTCGCCCCTGAGCATATTAATGAGTTTGAGTTTGGAATTTTTCATGAAAAGGGCATAAATACTTTGTAAGGTTTCTTCGTGCAACATGGGGCATGGACAGAGGAGGGGATGGGGTTAAGGAATGTGCATTGTGCGGAGGTCGTTGCCACTGCTGAGATTGAGGCTCATTGTGTCGCACAGGATAGGATGATGGTGATTAACATGCCACTTGCTGTGGCAACTTTAATTATTTCCAATTTAAATGCAAACACTTGTTCGATAGACTCGAACTGCTTCCAGGAACTGGAAAGACTGACTGTGTGTGTGTGTGTGGGCGATCAATCCGTTGAGTTATAAGACACTACTTGGACTGGCTTTTCTTTGGAAATTTTCCACTTGTTACGTAAGAGAATTTTTCATTTAAAACTTACTATCAGCTGATAAGAGTACACTGAGTGAAATGTCTAGTTAATATTTAAACTATTTGGGTTAGTATTTAGTAAATACTATTAACACTTAAACTTCTCAAGTCATTCTTAATGTAAGAATGTTTTCTGTCTAGAATCAGACTAAATAGTCTGATATTACTAACTAAAGATAGATAAATTAATTAAAAATTAAATGATTAATTTAGTTAATTAATTGTTTATAGGTTTCATATTTTTATAGATTTTATTTCTCTGCTGAAATATAATTAAAATTCTCATAATAAATATAATACATTTTAAACAAAAACTCAGTTTAACTTCTATGAATTTTTACTCTTTTACATAGTATATTATATATGAATTAAATATTTGTTTAACAATAGATTAATAGAGTTATTTTTAACATATTTCAGATATATTTCTAACATATTTCAAATATATTTCTAAAATATTTTTAACTATATTTTAAATATTTAAACTATTAATTTAAAACCTTTAAATTTAACAGCAAAATACTTAAACTGAAAATCAAATTCTTCTACTTTGCGTTTCATAATCATAAGACACTTATATTTATATTATATCTGGTGATTAAAGCATAATCATCATTTAAGCAAGAACCATTTGATGAAACATTTTTTAAAATTTTTTTTTGTATATTGTATATCGTCCTCGACTTTGGAGAACCTCTACCAATCGGTTTTGCATGAATCCTATTAATTTTATTTTAGCTACATAATTCTAAAGTGTCTTATGATTATGAAACGCACTGTACTTGTTAACACTATTTTCGCTAATCTATAAACTGTATTAACTTGCTTATTTTTGTTCTCAGTGTACTAGCTCCCTTTCCATGCTTGGGTTGGGTTCACTTCAGGGCAGTTTTGGAGTCGTTTCTGCTTATCGGCTGGGTTCATTAATCAGGGCAAATATTGGCGTACATTAGGTCATCGTGGTGCTGGCGATAAACATGACCAAAACTCCATGCACACAGCAAACATCAACTGACAGGAAATGCAGCAGAACATATTTCATTTGATAAGAAATGTTTGTTGTTCTTCTTCATGTTGTTGTTGTTGCTGTTGCTGTTGTTGCATATGTGGCAAGTCATGACGGCGCCGCAGAGCTCAACAAGTGGACTTGGGCCTGACTTATAGAGTGTCATGTTTGTCCATAACCAAAACCAGGTCTCGTATTACCTACTCGAGTTTAGAACTCGGAGCTAAAAGAACTTTGAAAAAAAACGGTCATAAAAACTCGGAAAGCTACAGTCGGATGCAACCGACAGTAGGAGACCCTGTACTTTCCTTTGCACACACACACGCTAACACTCACACAAGCACACATAGCGCAAAGTCGCATGCAACCCCACATACGCTCGCGCTGCTCCCCCCTTACCTAGTACTGGGAATTGAATCTTGAATATCTCCGGTGTTTATTATCCGATTGAGCCACAATTTACAGCACAGATAGAGATTATCATTAGATTATCGTATGCCAAAACACAAGTTTGTATCTTTAAAATTGTGGGTGTGGCAGTTTTTCGCGGTTTTTGGGGGAGGGGGGGGAGGTATCAAAAATCTAAAACAAACTTGATCTGCTTGCACTATAGGGGCATCTAACTGCCAAATATGATGTCTCTAGCTCTTACAGTTTCCGAGATCTAGGTGTTCATACGGACGGACAGACGGACAGACGGACAGACGGACAGACGGACAGACAGACGGACGGACGGACAGACAGACGGACAGACGGACATGGCTAGATCGACTCAGCTCGTCGTCCTGATCAAGAATATATATACTTTATGTGGTCTGTCACGCCTCCTTCTGCCTGTTACATACATTTCTGAGTTGCACAAACTTAATAGACCCTTTTGTACTTTTTTAAAGTACAGGGTCTAAAAAGAAAGAAATGAGAGAGTGAGCGACTGGAAGTCACGTCTCGAACTCTGTCTCAATCGTTTGCCATACAAATCATGAACCATAAGTCTCTCACTCCTCCCTCCCCCCTTTCTTTTATAGCTCCTCTCTTCGGTTGTTCTGTGACAGTTTTATGGTGCATTTGGCTGCATTGATTTGGGTTCCATTTTTAACACTTTTCATACGAAATTTAATACAAGCCGCATTCATATGCATAATGTAATACGAGATTTATTATACGAGTATGAGTATTATCGAACAGAGCTCGGGGCCCACATCATTTTCGGTGCGATTAACGCTTAAAAACCGAAAGAAAAGAAAAGAATCGACAGAATGAGAGAATGCTGAAGAGAATGGGCATGGGAATGGAACTGGGCATGGAACTGGGCATGGGTACACTATAGTATTGGGCATAGAAATTGCCGTGGCGAGCTTAATTGGATCCGCATTCTCTGAGTGTGCGTGTGTGTGTGTGTGCGAGTGTGTGTATAATAGGCTGGAAATTATGTTTTTATTGAAATAAATTAAGTGCACGTGCGCTCATGTGGGCCGACAATCCCATAGTACTGCCATCACGCATCAGACGAACTAAATAGCATTAAGAGCCATTTGATGTTGGAACCTCATCAATTGGTTTAGCTCGCGGCCCCTATCATAATGCAAATGTTAATCTAATCTAGTTCTAATACGACGGCAGCGCACACACACACAGACACGCATTAGACACAGCAGTTGTGCACAGTAGTGGGAGATGCATAGAGAGTTGGAGTGGAGGTATGAGCTGATTTAGTTCAACAGATCTCTGGTATTTGTTGAGCCAACTTTATGAAATTTTGTACATCGTTTAAGGGAATATTGAAGACTTAAGATGCCAAATTTAAACTGTTTAACTTCATAACTGAGCAAGTTATATGCTTTTAAGTAATGTGTGCAGCTAGTAAAAAAGCAAGTCAATATTTCGATGATATTTTGCTATCTATAAGCATCTTATTTATAAGTCCAGTATTAATATGTCAAATTTACAACTGCCTAGATTACTGTTAGCCTCTTAAACACACTTGCACAAACCTGTTATACCCCATTTAGACACAAGTCATATTTAAAGCAAAGAAATGTTATAAACACATTTCCAAAGTGTCCCATTTACACATCCTAAAAAGTCTCCTAAAGTTTAATTATACAAATTTAAAATAGAAATATCTCACTGCTATAAAACTGTTGTAATGGATCATTAAACGGAATATGAATAGCATAATGTGGCAGCTGAATAACCGTTAAAGTATGTGCATATAGGCACAGACAAAGGCAGAAAGGAAAAGCAAAAAGTGCCACGACAATAACAATGCAAAGAGACTTATATATAGACATATATGTGTGTACTTATGCCTGACATATATGTATATATATTACCATAAACATAACGTGAAATTTATTTAATAATATAAACAAAATGTGCGCCAAATTGCGTGGCAGTGGGACAGTGGGGGCAGGGAGGAGATACAGTGGGGACAATCGCTGCTCATAATATGAGACTACTATATGGCTGGGCTGTCTGTCTGTCTGTCTGTCTGTCTGTCTGTCTGTCTGACTGTCCCTCTGTCTCCCCTCGTAACATTAACAGGTCGTAAACCTTTTGCCAGCGTCTAACAAAAGACAAGCGTTGAAACATATTGCAGCGCCACTGTATCCCTCCACAAATGGACACACAACAATGCCACTGGGCATTTTGACCAGTTGCAACTGCAACTGCAACACTCCGACTCTGGCTGCAACACACACTCTTTTTTCACTCGTAATCTGAGCTGGCTACAAAACGGCGCTCTGTCAAATCAGTACCAAAATAGCGGCGCAAATTTGACCAGAGACATAAATAAGTTTTATTGTTGTTGAGCATTTGTTGTAGTTGTTACTGTTGTTGTTGGCAGTGTGGGTGCGGGTGGCAGACACACACACACACACAGTTGAAGCGCAAGCGCAGCCAGCCAAAGGCTTTAGTGTTATGACTATTGCTGCTGTTGGTGTTGTTGCTATTATTAGACCCTGTACTTTAAAAAAGTACAAAAGGGTCTATTAAGTTTGTGCAAATGACATTTGTGTGTAACAGGCAGAAGGAGGCGTGGCAGACCCCATAAAGTATATATATTCTTGATCAGGACGACGAGCTGAGTCGATCTAGCCATGTCCGTCTGTCCGTCTGCCTGTCTGTCTGTCCGTCTGTCTGTATGAACACCTAGATCTCGGAAACTATAAGAGCTAGAGACTTAATTTTTTTGTTAGGTTCGTGTATTACATAGGCAGGTCAAGTTTATTTCAAATATTTGAAAAGTCATCCCCCTCCCCCTCAAATTTGCAAAAATGTCCTTAGTATATACAGTTTTAGAGTCACTGGATTCATTTTTTGCAGGATTAAAGCCTTAGATACTTTTCATGTTTGGTGCGAGTTGCAGCCCAATCGGATAATAAACACCGGAGATATTGAACAAACAATTTTCAGTACTAGGCATTTGGCTAGGGGAGGGGGGAAGCCGCAGCGTATGCGACCACTAGAGCGTATATGTGATTTTTGATTGTGAGTATGAATTTCTGTGTGAGTATTGGTTATTGTTTGTATTTGCGTGTATATTTGTATGTCTAAGTGTATGTGTGTATGTATACACACATATGTTTATATGTATGTGTATGTGAGTATATACTTATATGCAGCTGCTATTATCGACGCCCAGGGTAAATCAAAGTACAGGGTCTTCTACTGTCGGTTGAACCCGACTGTAGCTTTCCGAGTTTTTGTTGTTGTTGTTGTTGTTATTGTTGCTCTATCTGTGCTGTGGCTTTATTATTAAATATTACGTACATTTGCTGTCCGTACATTTGTTTATTGCCTCGCAGCAGCAGCGGCATACAGCGGCGCCCAGTCGTCATAATTGAATTCCAGCAGCGGGCGTAGCTGCTACCAATACACACACACACACACACACACACACACACTGATACACTCGCGTAGTTGGTCTGCACTTTGCGTGCTGCTGTTGGCGCTGAGAATTTGATCGATTCGTTCGATTAGTTTGCGGCACATGCAATCGACACGCAACTCGAAGAGTTAGAAGCAGGCAGAGGGGGGCGTAGAGAGAGTGGGGGAGAGTCTGGGGAGTGGGGGAGAGTCTGGCAAATCGTGGCTTACTCTGGTTGTTTCAATTTATTCACAAAAGTGGGGGAAATTGTCTCATTGCATTGCCAGACAGCTGACTTGGGCTCAAATGACAACTGGTAATACGCGCCATTAATATTGCCACAACATGTGTCCAATGCGCTGCTCGGGGTCGAGGTGTCTCAGTCTGTATGTACACATGTCTGTGTGTGTGTGTGCGTGTGTGTGTGGCATGGGTGTGTTGTAGGTGTGGCCTAGGCCTGTTGTCGCTGCAGGAAATGAGTTCGAAATCGGCAAATCGGATCGCCTGGCCATATCGATTAACACCTTTGACTAGAGCATTGCTTAAATCAAGTTTTAAGCCGTTATGATAAGCCCGGCTGCTAACGGTAAATGGTACAGAGATAGCTTAAATATCAGCAAATAACATTTATTACCAAGAATTCGAACTTTTAGGTTAGTTTCTCTCTGTACTTTACCAAGAAAAGGTCAATTAAGTTTGTACAACAGAGAAATACGTGTATAGAGCAGACAAAAGGAGGCGTGGAAGATTCCACAAAGTGCAAATATATATATATCGATAAAGCCCTGTCTGTCTGTCTGTCTGTCTATCCGTATTGCAACTAGTCCCCAAAGGTTTGAAGATACGATCTTGCTATTCAGCCAACAAGTAGCTTAGGGCTACCTTCATCTATGCTGTCAATTGCAGCCCAAACGGTTAATAGAGGAGATATTCGTTAATCAATTTGCTGTAATAGTTTCTTATGTTTGAATATCATTTTTAGAGTTCATATAAAATATAATTACAGTATAGGAACCCAATACCGAAATCATTGGGAACCTAAACGGAACCTTTTCATGATTAGAAACGTACCCCAAATTCGCTTCTGTTTGATTCTCAAGCTTAGGTAGCTTAGGGCTACCTTCATCTATGCTGTGAATTGCAGCCCAAACGGTTGATAGAGGAGATATTCGTTAATCAATTTGCTGTAATAGCTTTTAACTTTTATTTAAATATGATTTAAAAATTAAAGAGTTCTATTAAAATACAGAAATCTATTACCGAAAGGATTGGGAACCTAAAGGGACCTCTTTCATGTATCGGAACGTACCGTTACCAAAATTCGCTTCTGTTTGATTCCCCGCTCAATATCTAATCTCTCTTGATATGATTCACATATCCAAAGCGATGCAATCGATCTAATAGTATAGCTGCCAGTAATTGAGGTGGGGGGAGTTCAATTTTCGGGTTCATAGCGGCCGTATTAAAAAGTTGTTTGCGCTGCAGTTGTTGGCAATTTGCGGGGCAATTTTCATAAATTTCGACACCCAAAATGCTGGCGGCTTAATTTGAAATTAATTGTGCTGAAATTTATTCAAAAAGTCAGACTGACGCTTTGACTTCAATGAGCGCTAAGCAATGATTACTTCAATTTGTTTAAGCCACGAAATAAAATCGCGAAACTCTTGGAAATTGGCCAAAATGGAGCAGCTGTTGGCCGGGTCTGGCCCGGCTGATATCGACAGGGCGAGCGAGTAATATAAACGAGTGTACAACCCACTCAGTCAGTGGCTTTAGCGATTAGCCGGGGCGCACCCCCAACAATTGAACTGAACTGAACTCCCAGTCGCAGTGTGGACCAGAGTTAGCCAAGCTCCCGCTGCGTGCTGCCTGCTGCCTGGTTAGATGCAGATCTTCAGGCTGGAGCTGCAGCTCATTAATAAGCGCCGTCTTTAGCCAGCGAGCGAACCACTTGAAGCACTTGTAAAATGCAACATTTGTTTCAGCGATAAAATCAGCTTCAATAAATTCACAATGAACATACCAAGAGCCGCATAAAAATGCTGCAGCGCTCTCCCCTGCCTCGCACTAAGTAGACGCATGCCACACGCCCCAAAACGACAGCAGCAGCAGCGGCGATCGAGATACAGATACAGATACAGATACACACAATGGCCACAGTGCTATCTGCAAGTATGTGAATGCAGACATTCTATGCACACGCTGCTGCCGGGCTTTCCATACGCCAGGGGAAAACCGACCAAAGCCAAAGCCAAAGCCAAGACTCAGCTCGGGCTTAAGAAACGAGCGACCACCGCTGCAAAACGACTCCAGCGAACGCGACAAAATAAAAAATAGAGTTGTACGACGACCACCTGCAGACCCAGAGTCAGAGTTACAGTCACAGCTAAAGCTATAGCCCCAGTGGCCAGTGGCAGAGGCAGAGACATAGTACATGGCTTCATTGCCTGCTTGGGATGCTGCTGATGCTGCTGCTGCTGCTGCAGCACTTGCTGCTGTTGCCCCATTCAAATGTCGCCTAAAATATGCAAAGCTCTTGGCATAACTTGTGAGCGCAGCACTGACCCCCGGTGCGTCCTACTGCAGCAGCCCCTGCCCCTGCGGCATTTGCTCTAGTTTGCCGCTTCTTTAGAGGTAGCTTAACCCACCACCATATGTGAGTGTGTGTGTGTGTGTGGGCTTATAATTTAAGCTTAACTACGGTCGATAGTCCAAGTTGTGTGGCAGCCTAAAATATAGAACGTTCTCAAAAGAAAAACGTTTAGGGAAAAGTTATGCAAAGCATTAAGCAGAGTATGCGCTTTGTGCATGAATATGCATATATGTATGTGTGTGTATGTGTATGTGTATGTGACTTTGTCTCTGGCAATGCCGTAACTAAGCTTCTGCCGACGCCAGGGCTCTGCTGCTGCTGAGACAATGAGGTAAAGCATAATATGCACTCCAGCACACACATACACAATGACGCCCGCAACACTTGCTGAGAGAGAACGTTCACTTGTTGGAGAGAGAGTTTTTTTTTGCATACGACTCTAGCTGTGTGGGTGTGTATGTGTGCTGTTGGGCGGCTGGTGAATGACAGAGCTGCCTATTAAACACTTCTTTCGCTATCCCTTTAATGAGTTCATTTTGTCAATGCATTTGAAGTGAGATGCTGCCGACGCGCTTAGCAGTCTCTGCTACTACTGACGACAACAAAGTCTAGCCTAACCTAACTTCTTGTATTTGTGTGTGTGGTCTTATAATTTAAGCTCAACTACAGTCGATAGTGCAAGTTTAAGGAAACAGAGTATATACTTTGTGAATGTATGTTGGCAATGACTTCACTCAGCTTCTGTAGGTACGATGTCACTGCTGCTGCTGAGACAACGAGCTAAAGCATAACATGCACTCAAGTACACACATACACAATGACGCCCGCAACACTTGCCGAAAGAGAGCGTTCACTTGTTGGAGAGAAATTCCTTATGCATACGACTTTAGCTGTGTGGGTGTGTAAGTGTGCGTATGCTTGCTGGCTTTTGCTGTTGGGCGGCTCTCATTAGTGAATGATAGAGCTGACTATTAAACACTTCTTTCGCTCTCCTTAAATAAGTTCATTTTCGGCTGTCAATGCATGTGGTTCAAGTGAACCGCAACACTTTCCGAGAGAGAGTGCCCGCTAGCTGAAGAGAGAGTCTTTTTGCATACAACTTTAGCTGTGTGGGTGCGTATGTGTGTGAGCTTGCAATGGTTTTTGGGTCACTCTCGCAGGGCATAGAAAGACAGTGAGTGATAGAACTGACTATTTAAAACTTCTTTCGCTCTCCTTTTAATTAGTTCATGTTCGGCAGCCAATGCATTTGGATGGTGGCTCAAGTGAGATGCTGCCGACGCGCTGCTAGTTCTCTGCTGCAGTGAGATCTCTGCTGCAGCTAACGTCAACAGACTTCAAGCAAAGTACAGGGTGTCCTATTTTGGACTTCTATTTTTTCAATATTTAATTACAAATATGAGTTAACAGTGCCTTTGCCTCTGAGTTCATTCTTTTTGACTAGCAAGAATAGCTTTGACCTCGTGGCATACACAAATAAATGCTTGTTTACCAATTACAGCCATCCATCAATGCTGGACACGAATCGTTAGGTATTGGTAACATTACTAGAAGCGGGTCAACTGCAAAGGGACTCGACTATAATAACAGCACTAAAAGAAACGGTAATGTGTGGGCAATAAGAAGCACGCAAAGGTACAACAGGACCTGGGTATGTTGTGGCAAGTGGCAAGTGGCAAGTGAGTGAGGGGCAGCAAGTGGCATTTAGACACAGCTGTGTCTCTCTGCCTGCATTCTATACGCATTAGGGGTAATCAATGTTTAACACGCGGGGCTAAACATCAATCAATCGATTGACCAGTCCATTGGGTCAACCTTCGATTGGAAATGTCAGACTATAGGTGAGGGGTGGGGGGAAGTTGTGGAAGTTGGCAAATTGCTGTCACAGGCGCCAAATTATGGCTGACACTTAATCGAAGACAAACATCGAATTGACATAAAGCCGACATGCTAAACGAGGCTTGCCAACTTGCAACATGCACCGCTAATGATGACTTTGGCTGGCGTATCGCGCATCTTAATTTTCGTTTTGTTGTGGCTAATATTTATGGGCAAGAGTTCAGGAGTTCAACGGTTGCAAGTTGCATGCGGCACGTTGCACGTTGCACGCTGCAAATTGCAGTTTAATCAAGGCTTAGGCGGTTGCACATTAATTAGCGGCTTACAAGAAGAGACTCTTGGCATCTTCATCTGCAGTGGCAACGTTGACTGTGTGTGTGTGTGTGTGTGTGTGTGGGTGTGTGTGTGTTAAGTTTCAGTTATTGCCTGTTTCTGTGGCAGAGTGAAAGGAGCTGCAACAATTGCCTAGAAGCTGCGGCTGCCCTCAAGCAGCGCATCAAAGTCAAAGTGATGTATGTCTCAAAGAGAGATGCAGTTGCAAGAGAGATGCTGCAGTCGAGTGTGCTGAGACTGAGACACAGCTTACCTCATTCAGTAAACACTAAACTATATTTTTGACAGTGCATAGAAAAGACAACACACCTGATGTCTGCTGGCGAATATGAGCACAAGGCAACAACAACTACAACAACAATAATCACAACAACAACAACAACAGCAACACACAACAATAACAGCATATGAAAGAGGTCGACATTTGCCAACACTCGCGGTCATAAAGCAAGCAATTTAAGGTGAAAGGTGCTCAGCTGGAAGACTCGGCTTGAAGACTTGAAGTTTTGACGACTTTGAAGACAAGCAACAACGAAGAAGTTAAAAGAAAAATGTCTGAAAATGGCTTGGCTATAATTAATTTGCAGTTGTTGCTGCCGCTGCTGCTGGCAGTCGAAAAATCGAAAAGTCACTTATGACTGACACTTTGCATATGAGGCGGCAACAGCGCTGACCAACTGCCACCGCCTTCGTTGAGGCACAACTCACCCTCAGCGTGCTTGCAGCATGATGAAGATGACGACCCAGACATGCAGTGACTTATGATTTACCTTCTTAGCTCAAGTCGAGTCGACTCAGCCTCAACTCACGTTGATTTCGCGTGATTCAAGCCAACAACAGCAATTGTTGCTGCTGCCGCTGCTGTTGCTGCTGCAAAAATGTTATGAGCATTTGATTTACGATGTGCCAGTGCCATGTGCAACATGTTGCATGCCCCATCTGCTCAGCTGCTACTCCTTACCACTGGGCGTGCGCTGATGGATTTGTCAAGTTTGTGGGTCAAGCAACAAGCTACAACGCTCATCTCTCACTATACATCTCTGTGTACACAATGTATCTACAGATCTCCCCCCGTCCCTCCCCTCCTCCTCCTCTGGTATTTCCGCCTGGCTCGATGATTACTCAAAATCACAGCTAACACAGTGCATTTCATGTCCGCATTGCAGTTGCTGCTGCTGCTGCTGCTGCTGCGTGTGAACATTGCCAGCGTCTAATTGCAGCAACAACAACTGTAATAAAATTTTAACAATTTTTTCTATTTTTTTTAATAATTTGTTTGATAGCTGGTTCCGCTGGCTTTGGCCATAACAACATACAAAGTCAAATATATGACAGCATTGCCAACTGCAAGGTGTTTGCCTTAATGAGTAGCGTTGCCACTTGTCATGCGCCAAAGATGAACAGCGTTGCCAACCCTAGCATGGGGGGTAGTAAGGCGCCAAGTTTGAAACGCAGGAAGAGACAGAATTAGCGCAGAATTATGGAGTTTAAAAAGAAAGAAAAATGCTGGGTTAAATTATTGAATATATTTATTTTAAATTAGTTTTTATATGCAGAGCATTTAATATACAACTAAATACAGCTAATGCTATATACACTACTTTTAGCTTAAATAAATGACTTCAATTTAAGCACTTAACCCCGTAACTAACACAAAAGAAGCATTAGTTTCTATAAGCGTACTCGCATGATTTATTATGCTTCATAATAACTTTCAAATCCCAGCAAAACAAGACACTGATGGCTGATGGCTGTGTGAGAATCAATCAGATTAAAGAACCGGAACTAAATGAAAATTGCAAAATGTGAAATGTAATGAAATTCCATGCGGGCACACGCACAGCTGAGGCGCAGTTGAGGCACGAATTTCGAGGCGTTGCACAGACGATCAAAAAGTCTTTTGTGGCTAGAGATGAGAGGTTGAGAGTTGGGGCAAGTCAAACGGTTCGTTTTTCATAGAGGCGCTGCCAGGAGGCGTTGCGTTGCCCTAAGCATTCGAATAACATTTACTTCGATGCAAATATTGGCGATGACGTCACAATGTCACAGCGTGTCATCAATGCAACTCAACCCCTAATTGAGGCGGCTGCCAGCAAAGCTAACCCCTAACCCAGGCGCCAAGGACGCAGAAAGCAGAAAGCGAAAAAAAAACTGCGCGAAAAACTGCAGCTGATTTTTTTTTAGCGACATCGTGGGAATTCTTTTTGGGAAGCAACCCTAGCCAAGCGACAACCCTTCGACTTGTGCTGGACTTAGACACAGCTGCATCAAATGCCAGAGACTCTGCATCCAGAGCTGGTCAGCAGCAGCTGCTGTACAGTCTGAGAAGCGGAGTCGGAAGCGGAGTTGCAATTTCAATTGGATTGGATTGATGATGGCCTAGGATGATTGGACGTGGACATCCAATAGTAAACTGTCGCTGCATATGTCACTGGGCGCACGGGCAGATACAAATGTATCTGTAGCGGGAAATCAGTCCAATTAAAAATAATAAAGGCGAAACGCAGCTTGTTAGTGCTATGGCCAAGATGGCAGATTGCACCCAAAACAATAGGACTCCATTTCCAGTGGTTGGCCTAGGCGCGTGGGAAAGCCGACGTGCCTCAAAAAGTATCTCTTTTTTGGTTAATTTTCCTTTTCGTTATTGTTGTTGGCTTTTGGGGCGCGGCAGGTGCATGTTGGCTGCCCAATGGACAGTGGACTCTGCAGAATCGTGATCAAATCAAAGCTCAACCATAAAATTGTGGAATGCCAAGCTGAACAGCAATTTGAGCTCAACACGAACATGCGATCTATGACACACAGAATGCCACCACAGAGCGTGTGGCAGGAGCAGGGGGCAAGGCATACATAACTATAGAGAGGGGCCACACTGACAATTCTATTTGGCACGAGCTCATTAAGCGCCATTTATATGCAACATGAGCCATGACTGGACCAAAACAGAAACCAACTACCAACCAGACAGACAGACGGACGGACAGACGGACAGACGGAGAAACAATCAGACAGTCGGACAGACGTACAGACGTACAGTCAAACCCCTCTCGATGCGGAGTCCAATGGCTTTGCCCCGTTGACAAGTTGTTGACGCTGGCAAATGATTTACTGGCTCCAGTTAGCTCCCGGCCAGTTACAATTCCAGCTAAAACTGCAGCTAGTACAACAGTACAACAAGCGCTTTGGCTTTAAGTCGCAAGCCAAAATCAGTTAACAACGAACGCACAGCACAACAACAAGTGGTGGTAACACGTGGGCAAGCAGCTCGTTATATTGCAAGTGTTGTGATTACGCCCACAATTCCATCAAATATATAGTATCTCGATTAAAAGGCGGAAATTGAGAGAACATAAATATGCAATAAGTTTGACTTAAGGACTGCAGCGTTGCCACCTCCAGCAACTTCTTCAGTCCAGCGGAGCCTCAGACGCTGCTTTCTTGCTTGCCGCTAGATGGCGCCAACTGGTGATCATAAATTTCCTTAAAGCTCTTGCTAATGAGGCAATTAATTTAATTTCCCTAAAATTACCTATAGTGGCAATTAAAATAATTTCCTTTAAATTGCTATTGATCTTTGCTATTATACGACTTTTCCGCTTGCCTTGACTGTCGATTGGCAACTCTGTCTGTTTGGCTTTAATCAGCTGCAATTGCCAGAACTTTAACGCTTAAGCTGACATGGGCAAAAAGGAAAAAATAAAACATAACGAATGTAAATCCAAAAGTTAAACAGAAACATACGGGCACAACAACATACACATGACAGTGGAGTTATAGTATATGAGATCTGCCAACAAGGTGAATATGCCAAAGCTCAAATGCAATGAAACAATCAATCAAAGCGCTGAAAAGAGGCTTGTCCGAGCCATTTTGAAGCGTACTGTAATCGTAACGGTAACTGTGCAAAGGCACAAAATCAAATTACCAGCAATGATTAATCAATCAACACCGGTTGCCAGGCCAAGCACTCATGCTCAATCCGACTATTGAGTAGTGCTATAGTAGACATATGTATACAGAGAGAAAAACAAGAATATATAACCCTGATAACTCTGTTGGAGGAGAAGAACACACAATAATTAAATTTACTTATAAGTTAGCAAAACACAATATGTAAACAAATGAATTGTAAAACTAGAACATATGATCGACATTTAACATGTAATCTGGCATCGCCAAATGTATAGCGCCATCTATGGTATTTCATTCATACTAAAAATTGCATTCATACATACACATTTATACAAACTCTCTAGGAATGAATTTCAGTAAGCCAACAAACCTAATCTTGTATATAGTAAAGCATATTAAACTAAGCTCATTTAATTTCAATTACAGTTGCCTAGTTTTTCTCGCTGTGTATGCTTTGGCAGCACTCGCTGTTGCGATAGCCAGCACGATCGTGCCGCTGGCCTCGTCTCGCGCTGTGGGTGTGTGTGTGTGTGCCAAGTGGGTGCGTTCTCACAGCTGGATGCCGATACTGACAATCACGATCACACACACTCACACACACACACACACTCACACACATAGTTATGCTGGCACACACCTGCAAATGCCTGCTCCACGTGTGCGTTCCTGCCGCATGGCAATTGGCAATTTCAAATCAATGCTCAAAGCTGGAGCTGGAGCTGGAGCTGGAGCTGGAGCTGTAGCTGTAGCTGAAGCTTCTTCCCTAAATGGCTTGACTTGGCCTGGCCTGGCCTGGCCTGGTCTAGCTTGCTCTCTTGGCCTGGCCTGCTTCAAACTGTGCTTTGATCGTGCCAAAAATGGGTTTGCAACTGGAATTCGCTTTTAGTCAAGCTACAAGCCAAATGCGGCCTCAGCCTCAGCTTCAACCGACTCACACTCTCTCTCCTTTCAGCCCGAGTCTTTGATTGTGGCGCAGGTGGCAATTGGCAATCGCTGTGGCAGCTGTGAACCACGAGAAAGTTTTTTAATGCCACAAAACTTCGTGAGAATCAGTGCGAGCTCCAGCTCCAGCTTCAGCTGTAAATTTATTAGTTTGCTGGCCAAAATACATGCCGGGCCATTACAATTTATGGCCAAGTAATGGAAATTTGACAAATAGCAAATGGCCAAACAATTTGATTCTAGCCAAGGCAATAACGTTTATCATTTTGGCCGAAACATTTCCGGCAATTGTTGTTGGCTCATTGATTGACAAGTCCAGAGATCGCGTCCCAGGAGTGCAGTTCCAGTTCCAGACCAGGTTGCAACGGCAGCCAAGAGACGTCAAGTTCAGGCAGTGGCAGGTCTATCGATTTATGGCCTGTACCACGGATGCAGCCAAGTCGTGACCCGCGTGCATTGAACCCCAACCAGCGAGATCTTGTCTCGAGCCACCGAAATGATTTTTGCTTTTGCTCTGCACGAATAGCAATTGCCAGGTAAAGTACATAAGCAAAATAGTTATTGTGGGAGCTCTAATAAAGCCGTTGGCCAAGGGTCCCTGTCAATCATAGTTTGTGTGCCTCGCAATGTGGTGCAGTCGATAGGTTCCCACATTTCATGCCTCGCTGCCTCCGTGGCTGGGAAAATCACTGGCGTAACTACAGGTCAGCTTGTTGAGCAACAATTACTCGCTCTTGGTTATGCTTTTTAGTTTACAATTCTCAACTTTACTCTGCGCCTTGTCAACATGAGCGTTTTGGCCAGTTGCAACCCCCACGCATTGGCAACACCTTCGACGTCGTCTTTACCTTTACCCATCGTCATCCTCGCTGCGCTCTGCTGCACTCCTACGCCTCCGCTCTGCTGCATGCAGCAAGGGGTTGCTCACTTTTGACTTTGCATTGTTTCACGCTTGTTTTTTGGGTTTTGTTTTGTTTTGTTTTCATTCCAAACGGAACTGCGCAAGATTGGCCAAAAGTACTCTCGCTCGCTCCGCTTTTGACCAATTTTCACACATTTGTTTACGCAGGTGCTTAATATATTCCAACGCAGAATATGTTAATTTCAGAATATTATATTAAAGCGGAAATTGAATTTTAAACTGCAGTCGAATACGCTTCATTGGATGAGCAAAGAAGGTATCAGTGAGCAGGGATATTTTCTAATGCGCGGCGGCATTTGAAACTCGCTTGGGACAATTACCCAACAAGTCCCAAAAAAAAATCCCTCAAAGCCCAAGTCCCAACAATATCATACATGAAAATCATTGTTATATTTTCATGTTGCATACTTTGCAACTCTATTAAATACTTCGTCTGAGGAATGTAGTTCATTTTTAGAGATGTGGCTGGATTTATGGTGTTGACAGAGTTCAAAAATTTTGTAATGTGGCAAAGGTAACAATGAAGAAGGAAATTTGTTAATATACGGCGATGGATATTCCCATCAAAAGTCCCATAAAATCCCAAGACAAGTCCTAACAAAGTCCCAAGTGTTCACAGTGTGCATTTTACATATGAAAAATTCCCTTTTTATATTTTATGTTGCATACCTTGCGGCTTTCATAAATATTTAATTTCACACCGTTTATTTTAAATTGTATATCGATTTAACAGTTTTGCCGGCATGCTAATATTTAATTATGCTAAATAAAAATAAAGTTGCCAAATATAGCCAACAATTTATGAAAAATAAATTTACTTAGTTAATTTGTACACAAGCAAACAGTGCCTTACATAATACATTTTATGTACACGCTGAAAAGTATGCTGCAATTCGATGTTGGCCAAAGAATATGTAATACAGATGTTTAATTTTCCATTTAATACATTTCTAAAAGTTGCCGAGTCGATAACTAATTTATAATTATTATGATATGTATAATAATAAATATTAATAATACTAATATCAGTTTAAATCAAAATGTATGCATTTTTCTATCAAATAGTATATCTAGTATTTTTTCATTATAAAAAATCGAAACTTGATACATTTTCTTTAATCGTTTGTTTTTACATGTAATCTGTAATCGCACTTGGAAATAATATCGATGAATACACATTTTGTTGTACACACAAATCGAGACGAGAACACAGTGCCGATTTATCGCATTAACCATCTGCCAACCTGAGCAAAATAATCGATAGCCTGCATTCACCATGTTATCATGCTCAATAAAAATGTATCGAAAAATATCGAGGGAGTGAGTGCCATGATACTTTTCACTTAAGCCACAGCTGACTAGCAAGCAACATGGATATCGATTGTAATAACATTAATCTGGTGCTAAAATAAAAATATTAATTTGTATACATTTTCCATTTTAGATTTGGATCGAAGGTGGTCCGTGGAGCGAACACAACTCTTGTTGACGTTGTACATAGAGAAAATAGACGATTTTCGTAATCCACTAAAGAAAAACAAAGTTGTATGGGAAGGTATTCTCGACAAAATGGTGCAGCAAGGGTATGAGGTAAGGGACGTTGCAGACCTTGACAGGAAACTGCGGAACCTGAAGAAAACGTATGACAACATTAGGCGCAGTAGTAAACGAGCAGTGCGCTGGAAGTTCTTTGGCCAAATGGATGCAATATTTGCAAAGCACCATCGAACGACTGGCATTATCGAAATTGATGACGATTCCGACGTAGATCACCACACATGCGGAGTGTCGCCTGCTGCGGTTCCCACTCCCTTAGCGCAAAAACAACGATACCACGCCCAGCAGAACTTGCCGGTAAAGTCGGACCAAGAGGAAAGATTGGGCATGGCTCTGGATGAGAACCTTCGCATACAAGAGAAACACAACAAACGCCTTAAATCTTTAATGAACAGAATGAAACCAATGCAGGCCAACCATACAGGGGTAAGTTGCATTTTCAATATATCGATAACATAAATAAAATATCGCTCTCACAATCTGCTCACAATCGGAGCTAATAATCGATATTTCACACTATGTAGAAGATATACATCGTTGAAAAAAAGATTGTTTTTACCTGCGCTGAAAACTATATAATACTAAAATTCACTTATCAATGTCAATTATTGATGTTCAGAAAGTTGAGGAACTGACCAATCTCCGCAGACGAATATGGAGTTTGACGGACCAATTGACGAGAATCAACAATCAACTTGGAAAGTTAAGGGCTTGTATTAGAGTCGAGAGGAACCCCAAGCAAAGGAGACTATTGCTTGCAAAGTCCCACAACTACGTATGGAAGCAACAGACACTGAAGAACCTTTTAGCGAATAACACATCCAATTTGGAATTCTTACTGGTAGATGTGAATGTTGCTCTTAAGTAAATAGTCCACTAATTATTCGTTGTTTCAATTATAACAGAATAATAATAACGAACAACAACCTCAAGGACCCATCAAGAGAAACAACAAACTATTTGAACTGCTGGATAGTAATGAAAACAATTCAGAAGTAAGAGCATATTAGTCTAAATAATACATGCAGTTTAATTTATTGAACGCAATTTTAGGAAACGCCGATGAAGGAGGAAAGTTTGATAGCAGCGGAAAATAATGAAATAGAGTGTATATTGGGTGATAACGAAATCACAATTGAGGTATTATATTAGATTTTTATCCTTTGAAAAACGCCTAACTGATTTACCCATTGTAGAATGAAGCTTTAAAACCAGCAATAAAACGACCGAATGCAGATCTATTAAATGAGGTTAATATAATTTGATTAGAAATATATTTAACGAACAACTCTAATTAGCATCTATCTTCTCTATTATAGAGTAATTCGAAGTCACCTACACCTGCGAATGAAACGCAATCTGAGCCTGATGAGGCTGATGACACGGAAAAGGAGGTGATCATCAATAGCCACTCCGAGGCACTGCAACATTTAAAGGCCTTACAGGAATATGCAATGATGGACCAGAATTTTCGAGCTACTGGACTTTTAATAGAAGCAGAAAAAGCACTCCTCAATCCACCAGACGGTGATGATTTTGAACCTTAAGAATTGTCATATTTTTATGTTAACTTTTAAGAACAACGCGTAGGCATGATTTTTGGCTTAGTTAGTTGATATAAGCGATTAATGTATTGTATTATTAAGTTGTACTAACTATATATTATTATATAATTGCAGTCACAAATTAAATTCAATGTTTTCGTATTGCAGTCAAAAACTTTTATAACAAATAGATTTACTTTCGTATTCGCAAACAAATTCGTACACACATACAGTGAAAAGCCGCCAAACAGCTGTTCAGCCAAAGAGCCTAAATGAGAATTTTGGTATTTTTTAGCACCTTTCTGACGAAACGGTCACACATTGTGGAAAAAATTGTATGTCACGGATAGTGTACGATTTTTACTAAATAACTTAAAATATAAACAACAAATCACGAGTTTAACTAATATAATACCTGTTACTTAGGTGGACGCCAAGTAAAAATGGACGACTCCACGCCGGAGTCCAATAGAAAGGCACAAGCGCCGCGTAAGCGTCTCGGCCGGCCGCCCAAAACAGGTGCACTGAAACGGGAGGAGCCCGAGGACTTGGAACTGGATGCAACCGAAAGTGGAGGCTCTACATCACCTTCGGCATCGTGCCGTCGCAGTACGCGAAAGAAAATCGTCAAATTTGATGTGCTCGACGTGCTTAACAAAAGCCGCAAAACACACAAGATACAAATTGAAGCGCGCATTGATTCTAATGCACCGACAACATCAGCTACAGCGAGTGCAGCACCAGTTGCAACCATGTCTGGCGGTCTATTCCCCACTGCTCGTGCCGCTGTGCCTTTGGTGCCTGCAGTATCCACATTTGAAGTGTTCGCTAAGCCCAAGCCAACGCCGAGCTTAATTGTGGCTCAGGTAAGCAGTGATAAGACGTCCAGTGCCGCTCAGCAGCAGGCGCCGAAGTCCTCGCTGCCACTTCGCAAGCGTGGAAGACCACGTAAGAAGAAGAATGAGGTCATCGACAACACTGCCGAGGTTACCTACCATATCGATTTGGACAGTAATTCGTCCAATTCTACTACATTCTCAACGATGGAAATTAAGAGCGACAATAAATTAAGTGATACCTGGGTGTGTTCAGACTCTGATGAAACAATGAAAGAGTTTCCAGATTCCATAATAGAAGAGGCTGTTTCCAGCTCTTCCTTCCACGATGACTACTCAATGGAACAAAAGTCGTCAGACACTGAGCTCATCACTGTGATGCCCGTCGATGATGAGGATAGTGACACACAGATTATATTCATAGATGTTAAACCAGCAAGCGAAAGTGATACATTAGCAGATGATGATGTCCCTAGTAAATCACCTGAGCCGCCAAAACGGCATTTTGAGCAGATATTTGCTAAGGAACCAGAAGAACTGGAGCCGCCGACAGCTTCCAGTTCTATTTTAGAACAATTAAGCATTGATGATAAGGAAGAGAAGGAAAAGTTACATGCAGACGTACTTAACGAACCGGATGAGTCGTGGCTACCAGAGGATGAACCTCAAGAGACCGAAGTGTCCGAAGAGCTGCAAATAGAACAGTTGGATGTCCAAACCGAAGTACAGGTAGAGGATGTGGTTCCAACAACAGAGATCCAGATTGTAGTTGAAGTTTCAAGCGAAGCACTTAGCGAGGAAAATCAGAATGAGTGCAAGGAAATGGATAAGCAAATGTCTGAGGAGATCGACATTGCGTTGGATATCGATGCAGACAAAACTACTGAAATAGCGGAGCAGATAAAGTCTGAAAAAGAAACAGTTTTAGTCAATGAAGCCTCCATAAAGACTGATCTGAAAGAGGCAATAAAGTGCTCCGAAATTAAGCCTGATATCGATAGTATTATGCCAATAGAAACACCTATAAAAAGTGATGTAAACTCAGAAGATGACAAAAAGCCAGAAATAGATTTGGTAAAAGTCGAAGAGATAAAATCTGAAGTTATGAAAAAAGAGGAGGCGACAGATGATTCAATTCTGGAGGCAGCTATTCCCGTTGCGCAGCCTGAGCCAAAAGCAGCAACAACAGCAAAGATCATGGACGCAGAAATAGCTTCAGAGCTGCCACTAGTTAAAGCAGAGACAGAGGAAAAGCCAGCTTGTGCTAGCCCAAAGCCAAAGTCAACCTATTCCCCTCCAGCATCCTCCAAACTAGCTTTAAGAGAGTCCGATGCATTGTTCAAGGTCTTGGATAAGGCGCGCTCCCAGCTGGAGCATGAGGACAAGCTCAGAAAGAAACATAAGCTGGCGACCAAGAATAAAGCAGCGAAAGGGGAAGCTCCCATTGAGAGTTCAACTACGACACCAGTTCGCAGCAAGAAGAAACCGTCAAAGAAAACTTCACGAAGGAATACTATAGGTGAGACTCGTCCCGAAGAGGACACGTCAGCAGAGTCTAGCAAGCGTCCCAGCTCTGCACATCTGCACAAGACAACTAGTGCAGAGCAACAGCCGGATACAGAGGGAAAGCTCGGACGGAAGGGCAGCCACAAGAAACAGTCACGCAAAGTGGGAGGAACTAAGGACTCACACGACTCTGTGGATAGAGCAAACGATGTGTTAAGTCACAGCAATCCAACGCCTACACGAGAAGAGGAATCACCCAATCCCCTGCAAGACATAGCCAAATTCATAGAGGCTGGAGTAAAGTTGCTGGAACGTGATTATAAGGTGGAGGATGAGCAGAAGCCGCAGCAGGAAGAGCCTGAACAGGAGCAGCGGACAAACGATGATGAATCACCGGATCCTTTGCTAAATCTGGATACACCAGCCACAACACCGACGCCATCATCGGCTGGCAGCAGGGAAGATCTATCGTCTGGCGTACGACGATCGCATCGCATCAAACAGAAGCCACAAAATGCCAAGTCGAGATCCAGCAGTACCTGCAGTACCAGCAGTAGCTATACGCCCTCAATAACCATGGAACAGCAGCTATCTGAACTGGCTAGCATTGAGACAATCAATGAGCAGTTTCTGCGCCAGGAAGGGCTTAACAACTTCCAAACTCTGCGCGACAATTACTACCGTTGTGCCCGACAGGTGAGCCAGGAGAATGCGGAAATGCAATGTGATTGCTTTGTCACCGGCGATGAGGAGGGATTGGGTCATCTGGCCTGTGGCGATCGCTGCATCAATCGCATGCTGATGATTGAATGTGGTCCACTGTGCACCAATGGTGATCGCTGCACAAACAAACGTTTCCAGCAGCATAAAGGCTGGCCCTGCCGAGTATTTCGCACCGAGAAGAAGGGCTGCGGTATTACGGCGGAACTACAGATACCTCCGGGTGAGTTCATCATGGAATATGTGGGCGAGGTGATTGACAGCGAGGAGTTCGAGCGTCGTCAGCACTTGTACTCGGAGGATCGCAATCGTCACTACTACTTCATGGCACTGCGCGGTGAGGCAATCATTGACGCCACCTCCAGGGGCAACATCTCGCGTTACATCAATCACAGCTGCGATCCGAATGCAGAAACCCAGAAATGGACGGTCAACGGTGAGCTGCGTATTGGTTTCTTTAGCGTGAAGACCATTTTGCCCGGCGAGGAGATCACCTTTGACTATCAGTACCAGCGATACGGACGCGATGCCCAGCGCTGCTACTGCGAGTCGACCAACTGTCGTGGTTGGATTGGCAATGAACCGGACTCGGATGAGGGTGAACAAGTCGATACGGAGAGCGAGAGTGAGGTGGAGTCCCTGGGTGAAGACCAGCGCCTAGAACCGGAACAAAAAACCAAAGCTACAAAGAGCAGCAAAACCAAAGCACAATCAAAGTCATCTACGGCTCGTAAGAAGGGAAAGGGACAACGTGTTAAAGCGAAGGATCGCGAATACAAAGCTGGCCGTTGGCTACGTCCATCATCTGGTGGCAGTGGTGAGAAGTCAGCCTCTCGAAAACCGGATCATGTTGAGGATCCCGATGTGCTGGAACAACTAACGCAACTCAGTCGTGGCCTTAAGAATCAAGCCACTACGCTGAGCTTCTCACGTTGCATGGTACGTGCCAAGCTGCTGGAGACACGCCTACAATTGCTGGGCGTGCTTACGGGCGGTGATGTGCCCTGTCGTCGCCTCTTCCTCGACTATCACGGCCTGCGTTTGCTGCATGCCTGGATGAATGAGAGCGGCAGCGATAACCAGCTGCGTGTGGCTCTTCTGGAAGCATTAGAATCCCTTCCCATACCCAATAAGACTATGCTGAATGACAGTCGCGTCTACCAGACGGTTAAGCTGTGGAGCACAGCACAGTTGCCACAACCAGATGGAGATGGAGCTAGTGCAGAAGCAAGCATGAACCAACGTATACTGGCCTTACTCCAGAAATGGGACAGCCTGCCAGAAATATTCCGCATACCAAAACGTGAGCGCATCGAACAGATGAAGGAGCACGAGCGTGAGGCCGATCGGCAGCATGCAGTTTCTACGGCTCTAGAGGACAGTAACAGCGCCTCCTCCGTGCTCAACAGTGATCGCTATAGGCAGGATCGTTTCCGGCGCGATACCAGCAGCCGCTACGAAAAGTCGAAGCCACCAAGTCGTATGAGTGGTAACAACACTATCTGCACCATCACCACACAGCCACCATCTGCCGAGGGAGGCAATGGAAGCAAGTCTGACAGCCGCAGACGCTCCGACTATGAGCCACGTCGCACCATCTCCAAGGAACTGCGTCGTTCCCTCTTTGCCAAGAAGGTAAGTGGATTATATGAGATGACATTGTAAATTATCTAATTCTTACCCATTACATAATTTCAGGTTGCCCAGGATGAGGTGGAGAAGCGTGTGGGCAGTAGTGTTGACTGGCGTGAGCATGAGCTGCGCTGTAAATATTTTGGGGCTGATCTCAATACGGATCCCAAACTATTGCCATTCTACCAGAACACGGAGACCAACGAGTGGTTCAATAGCGATGACCAGCCAGTGCCAGCCCCACTGCGCTGTGGGGATTCCACTGAACCACGCTCTCCCGCATCTCCCGATGATGTGGAGTACAAACTGCCACCTAGTGTAGAACCATTGCCACTTTCTTGGCACTGGAGCGTAACCCCCGAGGGCGATATCTATTACTATAATTTGCGTGATCGCATACCACAATGGGAACCACCCAGTGCCGAGCAACGTCTGCAGAAACTCATGGATGATTCTTCAGAGGATGAGCTAGAAAAAATGGAGACTCCCGTTGGTGATGAACTGGTGAATATTGACATTGGCTATGGCAGCACACTCAGCGCCAAATCCCTGGAGCAGTACATCGAGGTCAAGATACGAGAACGACGTGAATTACGTCGCAATCGTCTCGTCTCTGTGCGTATGATAAGTCCGCGACGGGAGGAGGATCGTGTGTACAATCAGCAGGAGTCGCGCAAGTACAAAGAGAACAAGGAGAAGATACGCCGCCGTAAGGAGCTTTATAGACGCACTCGGACTGATGGCACTGAAGCTGAGAAACCCGATGATCAGCCTGCTAATGCGTTGCCCATACAGAGATATCTCTATTCCTCGGATGAGGAGCAAGTTGCTGAAGCCACTATCATTTTGCCACCACTGCCAGATTCTGCACTTGATGAGGAGGCATCGTGCTCAAGTGCGGCTGAAACTGAAATAGTGAGCAGTGGCAAGCGCAAGTTACCCGTAGTAGAGAACCTGAAGAAGCATCGCAGTGAACGCGAAAAGAAGCGGAAAATGTATGTAGTAATATATTGAACTACTAAATCAGTTTGTTACTTAAATCTTATACATATTTTCAGCATGAAAACCCCCCGTGACGCAGGCGAAAAGTTTCATTTTGATATTAGCGTGCATGTGGCTGAACTCCTGCGTCCCTATCGCCAGGAGAGCTGCCAGCTGGGCCGCATCACATGCGATGAGGATTACAAGTTCCTAACAAAGCGGGTAAGGGTGATGTTTAAATATTAAAAATCTTAAATTAATATATGTGTATTTACTTTCAGTTGAGCCTACACATAACCACCAAGGAGATGCGCTACTGCGAGCAGAACGGAAATACTTTGGCTTGTACAGAATCTGTTAAACACAAATCGTACGACTTTATCAAGCAATATATGCGCAAGAAAGGACCCGTATACAAGAGACCCTCAGATAATGACGATAACTAACTAGACAACAGTGAATGTCTAATATAAATACATGGAGTCTATCTATATTAGAGAACGGCAAGGGTACACCCAAACAATAAGTGTACCCGAATCATTTGTGCGTTTACGGCACTTAGAGTGTGATCGGCACTCCAAACTTATAAGCGTGATTCGGGTGCCAAAAAGTGACACCCTTGACGTTCTCTGATCTATATTGAAATCATATTGCAATTACCCAAGTGTTAGCTTTAAAGACATCTTCATTTGAATTTTGAATTTATATAACGAGTATGTTTCTTTTTTTTGTAAAAAATTAATTTATTTATTAATATTTGTGAAATGGTTACCTAAAGTATAGGTACACTTTGTGGTAGTGATATATGAAATATAATTTTTTACTATAATAAATGAAGGAAGTTTTAGATATTAATAACTCCTGAAAATGACTGTTTGACGTGATCTGAATCTTTGCTGGTTTGAATATATTTATTGATAAATGATAATTTCCGCTCTGCTGGAATGTCTCAAGCCAGATCGAAATTGATGGGAACAAACCGTTGTTGCTTTATAATATGTATTGGGAGAACACACCTCAAGTCCAATATTTTGTAATTTTGTCCTGATCACAAACTTGTCGAGAATATTTTTTATGTTCTGTTAATAATTTTGGAAGATCCATCGCAAAAGTCGATAGTTCTTTTCAGCCCTCATCTCTTATCAGAATCTTTTCAAAACTTCAATCCGTATTGACTGCACAAAAGTAATCCGATAATTGAAATTAATTTCCCATAAATAAATTCAGTGCTACCCACAATAGCAACAGCAACGTTGTTGCTTTGCTCTCTATCAGGCGCTAAAAATACCAACAAAGGTAAACAAACACACATGCACACACGTAGCCACGCCATATGATCGCATTGCAAGAGAGAGAGCGCAGCTGAGAGGGAGAGAGCGCTGAGCGCAATCTCTCGCACTCAGCAAACCTGTTTGTGGAACTCGCCAAACCTGATTTTCTACCCGTCTCTGAGAGACTATTGGATCGGATCGAGTCAGTTTCACCGAATTGCTGCAACGTTTCACACGTTCCGAGCGGAATGCCTGCTGTTGGAGGTTACTGTGCCTAAAAAACTGCTGCACATTTGTTCAAAGGTACAGCGCACACACATATACATATAGACATACACGTATACGTACATACATATGTATTTTTTATATATATATGTCTATATTTGTTATGTTATTACTCAACAGTATTGTTTAACTTTCGTTAATTTTTCCTTTTCGTTTTTCTGCAGGCATTGCCATATCAGCAACGCCACTGCACGAGAGAGCTCTAAGAGCGCGAGAGAACGAGCGTTCGGCCGGAGAGGGAGAGAGAGAGAGAGAGATAACTGTTCTTGTTGCTGTGCGAGAGCGTGAGCAAATGTCTGACGTAAGTAAATCAGTTCAGCAGTTTGTGCTCTGATATTTTACAGTATTATTACTACTAAAACCACTTTCGTATCACTCGCGCTATATGGATGATGCATACTTATCTGATCAGGTCTAACTAGAAGCGCTATTAAATTTAAACATCGATAATTATAATTTTACTGCAGAGAACAAGCTTCAATTGCTTTCTTTTCTTTTGCTGTCAGGTGAAAACATTTGAATCTGAAATTTGATCTGATATAGTGAAATAGTGTGATTCGATTTAGTAAATGGTAAATAGTTTAAACTCTGAAAACTCTACTATACCTATTATCGTTTAATTGAGCTTAAAATATAGCAACTAATTCGAAATTAATTTAATAATTATCTTTACAGTAGAAAACATTTGAATGTTTTGAGCTGATATAGTGAAATATTTAGTGTGATTTAATTTGTTAAATGGTAAAAACCCTACTATACTATTATCGTTTAATTGAGCTTAAAATATAGCAACTAATTCGAAATTAATTTAATAAATTAACGGTGTTTTTTTTTATTATCTTTGCAGGATGATAACAATCAATTTGGCTGCACCCAGCGAATGCGTAACGTCCTGACAATCGAGGAGCGCGTGGAGGTCATACGTCAATACGATGTAAAGCCTATGTACAGTAGAATTGCCAAGAACTTCAACTGTAGTTGGGAGCAGATTAAGAGCATCGTGTCCAATCGTGAACCCATTATGGAATTCTATGAGGCCACACGACAAACTGGCAAGCAGCCCAACTCCAAGTTCGAGGAGTTGCGTAAGCGTAAATTAAATTTTCTCGGACACTGTCTCTATGAATACATCCAGCGTGCGCAGTATTATCTGCACACTGAGGTCAATGAGGAGATGATACGCAACAAGGCGCTGGAGTTTCAGGCTCTGATGGACATTGAGAACTTTGTGCCCAACAAGGTAATACATATATAAGCAATAAGTGGAGCCAATCTAATATATTCCTTTCGTTTTAGTCCTGGATCAATCACTTCAAGGCTGCGTATAATATTTCACTGTCGAATCGCCTGATTGTCGTGACACGTAAGCCACCTCGTTCCTTGGATCTGGGTGATATCATGTCCTATTGTGGCAGAAATACCAGTGAAAGCAGCCAGCAATTAACCCCAGCGGTTGATCCAACTACTTCAGCTACTGCTAGTGCCGAACCAGCTGCATACCGATTCAAAACTCTAGTGGAAGCATGCATTGAGAATCAGGCAACGCTGGATGAATTGCAATTACGGCGAAAACGCAAAATTAACTTCCTGGAGAAGGCACTGTATGAGTACATCTCCCGCTCGCAGTTCCATCACAAGTACAAGGGTCGCATCGATGTGGATCATTTACGGGTGGTGGCTGTGAACCTTCGTGATATACTCAAAATTGAGAACTTCTTTCCCGACCGTGGTTGGTTGAATCACTTCAAGAGTCACTACAACTTTAACTTCTCGCAGGACTTCCCACAAGTAGGACGTCGTGTTCCGCTGTCCCTAGATCTGCGCGACATCGTCAGCTACTGTGGCCGGAACGAGCAGCGCGAGCAACCATTGGGCCAGAATATTACGCTGACGCCCAAACAGACTACAGACTCTGTTCGGTTTGTGCATTTACCCATGAAAGAACCTAAACCGCCGACTCCCACCATAATAGAACCTACACTGCCAACTCCCACCATCATAGTAGATGATGAGGACGACGATGATTGTGTGGCTATAGAAGAACCACCGGAACTAATTGAGATCAACGACGATGATGAGGAACCAGACAAATCTTGTACGCCGTCCAAATCAAACGATCTCAAGCGACCAGCCGCAGCAACTGTGACTCCTCCCTCTCCCCTAAAGATACAAAAGATTGAATCCCTAAATGGTAAAGTGGATTCACAAGATACAAATTCAGATGCTGAACCGACAAAGCCTGTCCTGAGCTACGCTGATGCACTGCTTCGGCTGAAGCCAATCGAGGATTTTGTGCTACTGGAGGAGAACTATCGTGCTATTGGTTTGCTAACCCAACTGGAGAAAATCTTCAAAAATGGCTAAATGACACTGAATGGAAATGCTGCTACTAAGTGACTTGAACTAATCTTTGAGTGGAGTTGCTACTGAAACCTTGAACTAAATTCATGCCAAATATTGAAATACTAAAGCCAGTGTAGAGTTGCTCGAATGATTCTGGATTTAGTTATATCAAATGTAACTTTAACAGTAATTTAATGTAATGTAAATAACATCAGTAGAGTGGAATCTTTAAGATGTGTGAATATAATCTTGAATATATAAAACATTTATAAATTACTCAGTTACTTTGGTGTTTTTTTTTATACATACCATATCTATTGATAGATTTTTCTGCTTATTAATTAAAGTATTAGTCACTTGTTATAAATATTTTACTCATGTAAATATATTGTTTATTATTTGTGCACAATTTGGCAACAAATCGTATATTTGTATATGCATATAGTATTATGCAATGCACATACTGTCTTCAGTCACTGTTCTCATTAAATTGCTCTCTTTAAACGGCAAAGCGTAAACCATTGAGAGATTGGCAATGATCTAATGAATGAAGGAATTCAATTCAATTTGGCTATACAGTAAATTCAATACCTTTTTCACTAAATCCCACAGTCACAATGATACTCACCAGCAGGTACTATACTCTGCTCTCTGCGAACTGCCTAAATTAGCAACAGAAGTAAACACACACAGACTCAGAACAGCGAATGGAAGAGAGAAAAAGTAGCAAAGTGCTCTCTGCGAGCAAGTGAGTACAACTCGTCAAACCTTCTCGGAGAGGCTGTAGTTCGAGTCAGTGTCGACGAATTGCTGCAACGCATTACACACTTCTCTGTGGAATGCTTACTTTTGGGAGTTGCTGTGCCTAAGCAACTGCTGTAGATTTATGCAAAGGTAAATTGCATTTAGTATATATGTAAAGAAACATAAATATATGTATATGCATGTGTGAACGTCAACATTCAGTATTATTGTTTATAACATTCGCTTTTTCTTTCTACTCCGTCTGCAGGCATTGCCATATCAGCAACGAAAACGCGGAAAGAGCACGACAAAACGAACACGAGCAAAATAGCGAAGGCAAGAGCGTAGAGAAACAATTAACTGGTCTGGTTGCTGTTGTTGTGAGAGCGTGACAGGTCGGAGCTGAGCAAATGTCTGCCGTGAGTAAACCAAGCGAGCAATTTTTTTGCGCTCTTGTGTTTTGTAGTACATAGAATAATATTAAAGTAATTTTCGTACGTGGAGGCATAGCTAACTGATCTGGCGTTAATTGTGGCATTTGGTTGAAGTACTTTGATTAGTTGTACAAATTTCGCTTAAATGATAGAGAGTTGAATGTACCATACTTATAATTTAGTTTAAAATGTATAATATTATTGACAATCAGGCCTGTTCCCATTTACGAATTCGTTCAATCGATTTACTTTTTGAAAAAAAATGGGGTTCCTAAATTCGGTGTATCGTTTTCAAGAAACGAAATTGTTTATTGTACTTACACACGAAGCTAATCTATTTCGAAATGGAGCAAATATGAAGCTAATCGAAAACGATGAATTGAAATTTGGAACCCCATTTTTTTCAAAAAGTAAATCGAATAATCGAATTCGTGAATGGGAACAGGCCTGAATATTAAAGTCATTTTCGTGTATGGAGGCATAGCTAACTGATCTGGTGTTAAATTTGGTATTTGGTTGAAGTACTTTGATTAGTTGTACGAATTTCGCTTAAATGATATAGAGTTGAATGTACTATACTTATAATATTGTGTAAAATGTACACTGCGTTTCATAATCATAAGACACTTATATATATCTTATGTATGTTAAATAAAGCTTTCTGAAGCTGAAATTTAAACAAAAACAGTTTGATGGAGAATTTTTTTGAATTTGTTTTTATATTTAGTATATCGACCTCGACTATTGAGAACCTCTACCAATCGATTTTGCACAAATCCTATTTATTTTATTTGAACAAATTCTAAAGTGTCTTATGATTATGGAACGCACTGTATAACATTAATAATAATAATATAATTTAATGTGCTTCGGTAGGGATATCAGAAAACTGCTGCTAGCAGACGCCACGCGGTCCTGACGCCGGAGGAATGCGTAGAGCTTATACGTCAATATGATAAAGAACCGATATACAGTAAGATTGCCAGTGACTTCAACATTACCATTCACCGAGTCATAAACATTATCTCCAATCGTAAACACATACTGGACCTGTATGGGACTGCAGTGGACCCCAGAAGAAGGAGGTTGCGAAAGCTACATTTTCTAGCTCGCTGCCTCAGTGAATATATCCAGCGTGCCCATATGTGTGCTGTGCCCGACAAGGTTAACCACGCGATGATACGGAAAAAGGCGATGGAGTTTACGACTCTCATAGGCATTGAGAACTTTACACCCAACGAGGTGAGACACCAGCAATGATTCGAAGTAAATCAATCTAATGTATATATTTTCTTGATTCTAGTCCTGGATCAATAAATTTACAGCTGCGTATAATGTACGGATGCAACAACGGATTACGACACAGCGAATGCAACGCCGCTCCATGGAACTGCCCAGCGTTATGAGCTTCTGTCACCGTTACGAAAAGCCTGAACCACCATTTATAATTTGGTCCGAGGAAGAGGAGGAGGAGGAGGACGATGATGATGATGATTGTGCGGTTACAGTTGAACCACCTCCGCTAGTTCCGATCAATTCCACTACGTCCGTTCAACCTAGCGATGTCATGCAGCCAACTACAGCAAGTGTGCTGTCTGCCTTACCTCTAAAGATACAAAAGATTGAATCTCTGAACGTTAGAGGGCCAAGTCCAATTTATGTACCAAATAATACAGATGCTGAACTGCCACACCCCGTGCAGAGCTACGATGATGCACTGCGTCTGCTAAAGTCAATCGAGGAATTTGTGCTACTCAAGGAGAACTTCCGTGCCATTGGTCTGGTCGGACAACTGGAGCAGGTCTTGAAAGTTACAGAGGATGGAGTTGAATCCAGCTAGAAATACTCGAGCTAAGTTAAGTGTACTGATCTGTGAATGGAGTTGCATTCCAAGTGTTGTAATACTGAAGGCAGTGATATGTTTAATGATAACAACTAACTACTATATCTAACTTAATTATGTGACTAAGTTTGACTATCATTAATGATTATGATACGTTAATTAAGCTCAAAATCAAAAGTTATCCATTAAAACTGCTCACGTGGAAGTCACGTGACTGATGATTTGTAGAGAGAAGCGATGCACATGCTCAAGTTACATAATCCCCAAGCAGTTCCTTCACTCTCTGTGCTCCCAATCAGCGCATAAACTTTACGTTTAACCCTGTAAAACTTTACGCGTCCATTCTGACAGAGGGAGCTGTGAAATGACCTGCAGCGTTGTTAGGGGAAGCTGATGGGCATGTCAACGCTGGAAAGGGGAGGCGAGATATGGCGGACACATGGAATAAGTCGATTTGGAGCAAGGGCAAGCGCGAGCATTGAACGTGCGTGAAGCTGCTGGAGCGCTGTAGGTGCTACATCAATTTCAGATGGCTAGAATAACCGGGAGGCAAGCAGTGGGTAGCGTTCCAGCATCCCAGCAAGGGACCTAGCTTTGGCATTACACACACACTCACACACACACATATATATACGTACATAGTATGCTCTTAGATGGAGCTATGATTACACAACGTCCCTATAGCTGGGAGCATTGCACAGTGCAGTGGAGGGAAAGTTTCGTTTTACGCTTTCGCCAACCCTACTCAACTGAAGCAGTAGCAGTAGCAGTAGCAGCAGGACTTTCATTTCAAGGATTTCCGACCGACGTCAGGCGTCCGACGTCCGACATGCCCACGTCCAACGACTCGTTAAAGTAACGCACAGAGAGCTATAGAAAACCTACTAGTGTGTAGGTTAGGTGCCAAGCAGGAACTCCGCAGCGCTAAAGGTAACAGAGGCAAACCCAAGCCCTGAGCACCGCCAACAGAACGGAAGGGAACTCAGCTCAACCTGCAAAGAAGAAGCAACATCAATGCACAGCGAGAAAAAAATACTATATACTACATCGCACTTAACAACGTCAACTGTCGTTGCTAGTCGAGTTGCCTCGACTCAGGTTACCACAAGCAAAGCCAAACAAAACCGAAAACAAGAAGGCAAAAAACGCAGTCAATTCGAAGCCCCTGGGTCCAACAGTAAGCCCTGTAAGGCGTAATGGAAAGGACTTTAGGATATACACGAGGGAGCATAAGTACAGTCAACACATAAAGGTAAGTGAAAAGGTAGATATACCTGTACACAACAGCACTTGTAGGAGAGTATGTGTGTGTGTGTGTGAGTGCGTACTGCACAAGTGTTTGGCATTACCTTGGCAAAGTTATAAGAGATCAGCGTAGGTTTATAGTTAGTGACTGCAATATTTATGGTATTGTATTTGAAAGATACAGTTCGTATTCAAAGCTAATATATGTTAGTCTTAGTTAGCATATGTGACTTTAAGATACATTGCATATTTAATTTTATAAATAATTAATATTGATTTTATTTATCATTTATAACCGATTATGATTATTTATAACCGAATCTTAAAGATATTTTAATGAGTATATTTGTATCATAAAGAATTAAAAATGTTATAAACAGAAGATTTAGTTAACGCATATATCTGAATGTTTAAATTAAATGTAGAATTTTTTACAATTTATTTTACATTTTTTTAAGCATCTTAAATTCCATATTTCATTTTTACAAGAAAGTTTTCATTATTATAACAGTCTCTAAAATATACCATATAGTTTTCAATAGACCCAAAGTTGTCTTATATTTCTATAATTCTATCTTAACTATCGACTCCTTTATTTATACGATACGATTCAACTCGACTCAGTCAACTATATATCACATATTGCAGTACTAATTATATAGTATCTTAAAGATACATTTAGCTCTGATACGTTTAGGGTTCCCATGACATAATAAAAACCAAAGATTGATTAATCATTCAAATGTTAACTCGTTTTTCGTATATAATACGTGCAATATAATGACTCAAAGTTCCAGCATACCAGTTCTTATCTGATTTACTTTTCAATAGTCTATATATGTGTATACTGTTGGATTTAGTTCAATTCGTAAGTCTGCCTATCTGTGTGTGTGTGTGTGTGTGTGTGTGTGTGTGTGTGTATATATCAAATCGATTCTTATAAAAGCCGCCCATCCATAAACATAAATCTCATGACGTTGCTCTCGACTCTGGCAGTAACAGAAGCTAAAGCGACCCCTGCCCCATTAGTAGTATATATACGTGTGTATATATGTATGTAATACCCGTACTTGTATATATATATCAGCATGCCATAATCGATGGCATTGTATACCAAAAATGAATGGAAGCTCTCGCATAGAGCCAAAAACAGTAAACCCGAAACGAAACGATTCGAGCGAGCAGAGTGCCCCGTCCCCAGTCCCCAGCATGCAACGAGGTTATCGTGCAAGACTCTACGAACTACTAGACGAACATGCACTCCATAGATATAGACATAGACACGATGCTGAGTGGCGGGTCGATGTCGAAACAAGTCTGAGCTGATGCTGATGTTGATACCGTAGCAGAGGCAGAATCTCAGGCTCTGCCCGAGTCTACATCGACAGCTGGCACTCGTTGTAGCATCTGAAGTATTTTCTGTAGGCCCAGCATAAGCCTCTTGGGTTTTAAGGAACGAAATTATTCAGTTGTCGTTGTCGTTGTTGTTGTTGTTGTTGTTGGCTGTGTACATGACGTTGGCTTTGCCTCAATTCCAGACGAGATGATGGCACTTGAGCATCATCACAGTTGCGCTAGAGCCATCTCCAGTTCTCGCCAGCTCTCAACTGGCTTAGACTCCAAGGGGGGACAGACCACCACTACTCTCTTCTCGTTTCCGTCGCCTCATCCTCGAGCTGGGAATGATGATGATGCTTTCAGCTACAGCTACAGCTACAGCTACAGTTTCAGCTTCAGCTTTCAGTCATGCGCTGGGCTCCATCGTCAGCACGAGCTCGACCCGCACATCATTCGGATTCATTCGGTCGACTCAGTTCGTTCTGCTGGCACAGCTTTCGATAGATGCTAATCTATCTTTATTGTATAAAAGATGTCGAGAGGATGGATGTGCATGCGAACTGGGGATTGCGATTGGAGAACGAGAATTGGGGACTGAAAGGAGATGAGGGAATGAGCGAATAAAGTATGCGGAATGTGGGCACAAAGACGGTAAAGTATAACCATCGACAGTCGATTGTTTAGTTTGTTCTGGCTCTTTCGGGGGCTGCTATAAATATAAATGGTCTTTGGCCCCATCTTGTGTGTATTGGATTTCATTTGGGTTCGATTTTGGTGTGAGCCACTCTTGTAGGGAAGCCCACTTATATGTATATGTATGAGTATATATACATACTTTACCTGCTTCAAAGGTATTATTTTATCAGCCACATGCTTGACTGCTTCAAATTCGGTTTGGTCCTCTGCCCTGCGGTACAGTTGAGTTGCAAAGCTATAGTCGAGAATAGGTACGTTTACAATTCATGGAAATTTTTATAGATGATAATACTTTGACTTAATCACAACTTACAATGACCTCATGACCAGACAACCTAATCGAGAATAGAAACTCATATTGCATCATTTTCTAAGTACTGAGTCATTGGAATTAGAACTTGGCTATAAATTACTAAACATTTTTCAGTATAGGGTATTTGCTAGTCGTATATTGATTGACGTTTGCCCCTGGCAAAGGATCTTCAATTTGAGTAGAACATAATCTTTAACTGTCATTTCCAATGATCGTCTATAACATACATAATTTGATTGTGTGATTTCCAGTTTCAGTCAAATTTTGCAGTTCCAGTTTCCAGTTTTCCAGCCGAATTGAAACTGCGCAAAGCAGAGCCAAACCAAATCCGTATGCCAAGCCAGAATACAGCACGAGAGATATAAAGCCCAGATATGGAAATGGCAATAAACTCGTAGCAGCATTGAGCAAACATAGAGAGGAGACGAGGGAATTGGGATTACTAACTGACGTTGACTGCGACTGCGACGCCGACAGCGACGCCGGCGTTGTGAGTGCTGGCAACGAGGGCACTGGCATCGTCGAGGCGGCACAAAGGAAATTACAGGGAAAAATTCAGGTCCCTATGGTGCTTTTGGGTGCGACAGCCAGCGCATGGAATAGATATGAGTATAGTATATATACACATAATAATATATATAGACACACACACACTTACACACACACACATACAGTTGGCAAGCTGCAGGCATCGCATATAGATTATAGCGCGCACAATGGCAGCGCAAGATGCAGAGATACGAGAGTCGAGATACCTTCAACTTCCCATTGAGACCGGGAACCGAGAGACTGGGGCACCACAGCACAGTCGAGAGACATAATCAAAAAAGTGAACAGAGAAAAAGGTAATGGAAAAATACTACTAACGCTTGGTCGTTGCCCAGAAATGTGGCCATTGGTCCGGTCCGACTGTCAGGGATATGGCATCCGTGAAAAGGGACAAACGTTAAGGACATACAGAAGTTTTTAATAGATGCGATGCGATGGCCAGGTTATGTGGGGCAAGGTGAGCGGCGGGACAAGGGACAAGGGGGGAGCAAGGGGTTGCGGTGTCTGCTTGGGGTTTCAGTTCAATATAATACATGACCATAATAAATTCTATGGCTAAATCCCCGCTCTGTAGAAAAAGGTCATAATAGATGAGCTTTTGTCAAGGAGTCTCTATGTATATATACGAGTGTGTGTGTGTGTGTGTGTGTGGGTGGCATATATCCTTGTGTGCGTGTGTGTGTGTGTGTGCCTCATCCTGGTCGTAATCATTCGGTTTTTCGTGTAAAACGCAAAAGGAAAGGTCATTTTCTTCGCTCGTTTGCCCAGCTCGTTTTCGAAAGGTTGCCAAAGGGCTTACAGTCCCTCCTGTCGCTCAATCATCTCCCCTCCCCGCCCAGCCGTACAGCAGCGCATCCCGCCGTGGACCCCCGTGGAATCCCATTCAACGTACAAGCCAAAAGCATTTGAAAACTTTTGCTGGTCAGTCGATAGCTGCACAAAGTATAATGTATATTAATGTCGAGTCATAGTCATCGTCATCGCCATCGCCATCGTCGTCGACGTCGTCAACTCTGGAAACTTAAAGCCGTAACTCGAACCACCTAAAAAAGGGAAACCCCCACCCCACTCCCAGCAACCACCACCCACAGCTGGATGCTGTTGCTGTGCGGTTTTATACCTTTGCTAATACTTTTATATACACAGAGAGTATATACATATAGTATAAATATATGCATGAGATTACTCTTTATGCTATGTGCATGATTTTCCACCACCGAAAATAACCTAACAAAATTCAATCCCATCAAAATCCCATCTCCTGGCCATACCCATCAAATTGAATCGAATCGTACAGAGAGCCGAACCCATAGCCGAACATTATCCACTTCAATGGCCTTTCCCTATACCTATACCAATTCCTATACCTATACCTATACCATTTTCCCATTACTATTTCTATTTTGTTGCCCAGCTCGCTCTGAGACTTTTGTATTAAAACTAATCCATCAAATTGCTTTGGGCGACCCACAACTACAACGATAATGGGTTTAACTACAACACGTTTATAGTTTATATGGTTGTTGTAGATATTATTGCTGCTGCTGATGCTGTTGTTGTTGTATCTGCTGCTGCTGCTGGCTTTCTTGTTATTCGTGCGAACGAGCCCGAACCCGGGCAGAGCAGCAATACTTCAAGTTACAGATATACACACATCGCAGTGGTATCAACTTCTCAGCATCTTTTGAGATAGCTCTATGTATGCACGAGTTTGTACTTGAGCGTATATGTATCTATAAGTATGTATGTGAGTGTGGTGTGTGTGTGTGTAAATTGGAAAAGATGTTGGCGTGGAATGGTTTGGATTTTTCTGTAGTATATATTGAAGTTGCTTTGGCATTTCGCTAACGGATATGTACAAATTATAATGACCTGGGAACCAAATTGCTGATAGCTACAGATACAAATGTATCTCAATATGTGGGTTGCCGCTGAGCACTTCGCATGCGGAAACTAGTTTAGTTTCGCTAATGATATAATCTTAGTTATCATACCATATTTGCCTTATATATTGTGAAGAGGAATACGTGCTAATTACTGTAGATCTGTAGATGATATATAACAAGTAGATAGCCCAGGCAACAACTGTAGATACTTTCTTTCGTAGAATTACATAACACAAATCCAGGGTAGGTTTCCATTTTCAGATAAACCAAAGAATACCCGAGTTACCTGAGAACAGTAAATGCTAGGGATGCGTTTTCGAGCAGAACTATGTGTCTTGGGCCTGTATCATTATGAAACCCTTGCCATAAAACTGTATACTGTAACTGTATAATCGATAAGGTTGCCCATGCTGAGGGAATTCAGTGATTCCATGTAACCTATTTCATGTAGAGTATGAGAGTAAATAAGCAGACATTAAATAAATTTACGATATGCGTATACACAAGAGCATTAGCTGTGTATATACGAGTATATACTCGTATGTAGTACATACATATATTTATTATCGTAATACAAATCAAAATATATTACACACAGACATACATACAGACATATCTATAGCCTCACACACCCAGCATATATCATTAAAATCGAGCTAAAATACTTTGCCGGGCGGGCGCTACGTCTGAAATCCCACCAGAGTACGCTTACTATATACCAGACGAACAGCAGCCCCCGCTACAGCCCCGCCTGTGAAAACAGAGTCATATGGTTTGGGGGCACTGCTGAAGGGCCCAACAATACGTAGCGAAAAGGCACCCCAAACATTGGATGAACTTCGGGTGTTGCCAGTGCCGCCGGTTCTCGTCAACTTCCGAACGCCACAACTGACTGCCGAACAGGCTCTGGCTCTGTGTTGTGTGTCTGTTCGTTCGTCTGTCTGTCCGTCCGTCTGACTAACTGACGGACGTTCGCTTTTGTTGTTGTTGTTGTCTCTGCTGCTAGCGTTGTATTTACTTTGCACGTCTAACGCTGGCGTCGCTGTCAACGTCGACGCTGACGCCGACGCCGACGTCAAGAGGTATTCTGCCCGTCCTTGCCGTATAGTATATCTTGCCCCACAGCCCTGCCACCGCTGAGCCCTGCCCGTACCTTAGCATTTGCCTTAGCTTGGCTTGTCTTTTGCTTGCTCGGTTGGTTTTTGGTTTTGGTTTGGTTTGGCTTGTCTTGTTTGGGATTAAATATTTCCTATAGATGGGAAAAACGAGTCGGTCGGGTCGGTCGTCGAGTCGTGCTGGCGATGTGGATGTGATGTTGTCGCTAGTTTCGAGTATTTCACTTTGTGCTCAACGTTCGTTCGAAGCGGTTCTCACAGCGCTACGTCGCTCCTTCTATCTGTGTGACGTGTTCTGCGTGCGTCTGTGTGTGTGTGTGTGTGTGTGTGTCAGGAATATTCTCTACGATACACGGTTGGATTTTAATTTGATTTCGGCATAATACGATTAATATCGTAAGCGAATGCAACTGCTGCATTAAGCCATCGGGCATTTTTTAAACGTGAGTACCACTGTGCGTATGTGTGTGTGTGTGTGATGTAAACAAATGGAGTGTTGAGCCTCTGCCTCTGCTAGTTGTTGTTGCAATTAAATAGGCGCCAGCATACAGCATGTTTCAACGTATTTTTGCATGCCTCATGCGACAGCCGCAGCAGCAGCAGCAGCAGCAAGTGTCTGTCCCGTTATTTAAAAATGTTTGCGGGCACCGCGTTTGTTATTGTTTTGTCTCTGTTAGACTGCGCGCCGGCAGCGACCGCGACAGCGACAGAGACAGCGACGTCGACTGCGTTTTGTGTTTTGCTTTCGGTCTGTGCATTTGTTTGTTTTGGTTTCAGTTTCATTTCCTCTCGTCTTGTGCTTAGCTACTTTGCTCTTCTGTTTTCGCTTTGATTTTCGCGACTTGTTTCTGTGTTAGCATGCCTCTGATAACAGGACAATGACACTGCCCGGTTGCCACCCACAGGCAAATGCACCAAAACGGATTAAAAAAGAACCAATTTCATTCATTTATCATTAATTAACATTAAAGAGAGTAACATTAAATTACAAGATGAATCATTTTAATTTTTGCTGAAACTAATAGAAGTCAAAGTTAAATATTAACACAATTTTTAAAATAATCAAATATAAAAAAACTCAAATAGGTAAATAATGGACACATTTATGAAAAGGGTGGAAACCCTTATTACGTATTTACTATTGAATGGCAAAAGACTGTTAAGAAAGAAGAATAACGAAGAGGAGGAGAAGTCAAAGTTAATAATTAACACAAATTTTTGAAATAATAAAATATAAAAAAAAATAAAATAGGTAAATAATGCACACATTTATGCCAAGGGTGGCAACCCTTATTACGTCTTTACTATTGAATGGCAAAAGACTGTTGAGAAGAAGAATAACGAAGAGGATCCTCTCGAGTTATTGGCACACTTTGTTTAGCAACAATAAAGATAAGGCCAGCGCATAATTCAATTCATACTACTTCCTTCGTACTGACCCTACGACCTTCTGGCTAGAACAATGTCATAAAACAGAATAACTATGCTATACACTGCAACTTAACATCAGCATCAGATTTCATAAAGGCCAAACGCAAGACACCTTGAACTTACCCTGAATACAGTTTAAAGCAGATACATAACAAATAACTTTACCTGAGCATAACGAAAATCGATTTCAAAATTACCTGGCGAAGCATCGAGAATAAATAAAACGAAAAATAATCTCAGACTGAGAAATCTCTTGAGCAACACGAGAGCATAAACTGGAAATGGAACTCAGACTGAAAATGGAATTGGTATTTTAATACGAGCAATATAAATACATACTATGAGAAAAGAAGAAGGTAAAACAAGAACTAGTTGAACAATAGAGCATAGAGCGCAGAAAGATATATGTACGTTGCTAGATGCAGAGATACTCGTTGAGAGATACCGTGAGATACAAAAGATATGCAGCCAACAAAAGGGAACCCAATAAGTAAGCACAGAACCCAACGCTAGAGGCTGCCTCCTCTATCATGATGATAATGATGACGATGCACGAATTTTCACGAAGTTAAAATCCCCAAGCAGCCTGACAGGGCACCAGCAACAGCAGAAGCTGAAGCAGCAGCAGCATCAGTAGTAGTAGTAGTAGTAGTCGTAGTAGGCAACCATTATTTAGGGTGAGCGCAGGAAAGAGGACTTAGGGCGCGGTAACTGGGAAGGGACGAGGACGACGACTCGAGGCGATTAAGATAAAGTGCCAATCGATATAAGGGAAAGAATGGCAGGCAGGAGCTGGAACAGAGCAGAGCAGTGCAGAGTAAAGCAAAGCACAAGCTGAAACTGAACTGAGCTGAAACTGAACAGAGCTAAAGATGTATTCGTACATCAGTCGAGAACATCTACTGCTTGAGAGCCCGCCCGAACCCGAGCTGTATGTGTATATAGCTTGTCTCAGCGACATAAAAGGAAATATAAAACCATTTATAAAGCAAGTCAGTCAGGGGGGATTTGAATTGGAATTGATGATGGTGTAGTGCACTCGACTACAAGTTTGTGTGTCTGTCTGACAGTCTCTTTACCTCTCTGCTTGTGTGTGTGTGTGAGTGTGTGTGTGTGTGTGTGTGTGTGTGAGTGTATGTGCGTGTGAGTGTGTAGATGTGTCTCAACACGAAGCATAAACGAAGCTAGAAACACTTCGTTCGCTGTGTGTCAAGGTGCAAGTATCTTAAAGATGCGTAGTGGAAGGGTTTTCATTCTAAGCTATGTATGAAACTTTCCTGCTGCCAACTAAGTTTCCGACAAACAAGAAAAGTTAACGGCAAACTAAAGTGAACAGCTGCATGAGTGAACAACAACCCCTAAGTCAGCCAAAGCCGAAGCTGAAAGATAAAACCCAATTCCGTAAATCCATGCCAAAGGGGGGAACCCATCTCACCTCAACTCAACTCAACTTCCATCGCATTTAGTTACCGATGTTTTCAAGAGAAAACGGACATTGTTCGAGGTATTAAGTCATCGTACACCACACCATAAGCAGCCGAGTTTAATCCAAAAATCCAAGCTGCTGCGACTCTGAGTCAGTCAGGTGGGCATCGTGGCTAGTATCTCCATCTGACTCAGCAGAGTATTACCCTCAATCTGATGGCGAGGCGAGCAGAGGTGGAGGCGCTCGCCAGGTTGTTCGCTTTAGTCAAGTGTTGCTGTTGCTAGAAGCAAACGCAGCAGCAGAAGCAGCTGCAGAGATATCTATATTTTTGTATCTTTTAGCTATGTGTGTGTATCTGTGTGAGCTCTCCGATATGGGTATGGGCGCTTGGGTGCTCCCATAATGGAGCGTTCGACTTCCGACTGGTTCTGGTTTTGGGGGCTGCGACTGGGACTGGAAAACGTATTGATTTCTGAAGGCGTACGCATCGTTGGCTCAGAGCAGCGCTTCAAATTTATCAACAGTTTTATGAAGGTATTATATATACACACACAGTATACATACACACATCTCTGTGAGATATTTGTGTGGTTCGATGTATCTTATAGAGGGCATGATGCCGTTCGTACTGCTCTCGTTGTGTTTAAACTCTCTGAAGTACCTAGCATATAGTATTCATGTACTCTATACATATATACATATTTACTTGTTTTATTTGCTATGCGTATCTGCAGATGTTATTTCTTCGCTATAAAAACAGATGCAAGTCTACTTTATAGTTTATACCCATTTAAGTGTACAGAATACTTGTTCCATTATGCGTCACGCTTAGGGCCCTATATGATTCAAATATCTTAATGATTGCTCATTGATTTCTATATAATTTCGAGGGTGTTTTGACCTCCGCAGTAATTTCAATTGAATCATTAAACTCGTTTTGAAAATCCCCTTATAGACAGACAGGTATTTGCATTTAGTTTATAAGTTTTTGCTGCTTTTGTTTGCACTATACTTAAATGAAAGTTATTTTCTTATAGCACTAACAATCTTATTCTTTGGTAGGAACTCTGCTCTCTTGGAGCTGGTGTTTGGGGTGTTTGGGGAGCCAACACCCAAAGTACTTTGCATAGTTTTTGATGTTGATTAAGCACAGAAAGTTTCATTGAAGACACAAGTTTTATTTTTATTTCGTAAACTTTGGAACTTTTCTAAAGAGATGCTTTGAATTCCTAAACTTGTACCTTTTGCAAATTCGATTTCTTTAAAAACTATTTTCGCAGACATACATATAGAATAATATGTGTATTATTATATTGGAAATTTTCGTTTTAATGAATTATTTGTTATATGAAGAATAAATTCAAATCGAATTTGTTAATTATGCCAGTTCAAATTTGAACTGCATTTAACTCTGTTTGACAGCGTTGCCAGATCGTTTTTATAGACTCGCGGCGAAATTTACAGCTAATTCAGTTGAAACTGATGCAATAATACAATTGCGCGTTCTTAGTGTCTCAACATCAAGAAATAAGTAATGTAAGCTAAATATAACTTTAAATAAATACAACTAACATAGCAATTTTACTTTATCTCATTGCAGTTGTTCGTTTTTTTCTTTTTATGTTATAATCGGAATTGGCGGGCATTTGCAACGCCAAAACGACTTCATCAACAATTCGGGGCGTAAACAATATTCCCGTTATGCCGACTATACGGCGCTGCTGCATCATCGGATGCCTGTCGAATTCAAGGCAACACCCGAGCATGCAGTTCTTCGCCTTCCCCCGGCCAGACAATCCATTCCATAAGCTATGGAAAGAGGCTTGCCATGCCTCATTGCGGCGTATTGTGCCATTCAAGAAACCAGTTGTCTGCGCTCTACACTTTGATCCCAGTGTGCTGGGCGGAAGACGTCTTCAGTCGAATGCGTTGCCCACACTTCGCTTAGAAGTTCCCTCAAACCTTGAGGCTGTCGAGCAACAAGCCATGGTGGAGGAGATCGAGCGAAGTCGCAAGTGCGCCTACATCAATGCGGTGGTGTACGAGTGGCTGGCGCGTGCCAATATCAATCCCCAACTGCGAGGGAGCATAACACACGGCATGATCAAGGACAAAGCTGAGAACGCACGCCAAGTGATTGGCAGCACGTCCTTCATTGCGGACAATCGCTGGTTGAATCGTTTCCGCGAGACACACTTGCAGGGCTTCGCCCAGAAGTTGGCAACAAATCAACTCAAGCCCATGGGTACATCACTGTGGATACCGGACATCGTACATGATTTGCAGCATCTGTTTCCACCCGCTAGCGCAGAGCGTGTGGCCAAGCTGGAGGAGATGCCCGAACAGTATATGAACTATATGCAGCAGTATGGCGAGTACGAGGAGGACGATGACAGTATGGACGTCAAGGAGCAAAGCTATCAGGAGCAACAACAGCAGCAACACTATGCGCTGCAGCAACAGCATCTGCAGCAGCAACAGCAGCAGCATCAACTGAATCAGGCTTGGCCGCCCTTCCCCGGTCATCCGCATCCTGGACACCCACATCCGCATCCGGGATTTAGCAGCTTCAACGACTACTACTTCGAGCGACATCAGCAGCAATTGCAACAGCAGATGCAGCAACAGCAACTGCAGTCTCAGTTCCCACCGCCTTATGTAGTGCCAGCGCCAGGGTCAACGTTGTCCCCGCCACACCCAAGGGAGCCTTTCCAGCCTCAGTTGCCGCCAAACAGCGCGCAGCAACGCATCAGTCCCTTCCAGCCCGTACAACTGGCAAAGCGTCCCAAGCTAGAGTCACCAGCGGATGATGAAGTGCAGGAGATCAATTCCACTGTTGCCATAAGAGACTCGCCATTACCATTAGCCGAGTCCACCCAGCGGGATCAGCATCAGCGTTCACCAAGTCCAAAGGAACAGAATAATAATAACAACGGACGTGACAGCGCCAGCAGCAAAGAGAATGCTCCCAAAACTATTGACTGTACCAGTGGCAAGTCGACGCCAGTGCACTCCATCAAGGGTAACAGTCCACCGGCAACAGCAGCATCTACATCCGCACCAGCCTCGCCAAAGAAACTGAGCAACGATGGTAGTAGTCGCTTCAGTGGCAGCAGCAGTAGTAGTTCTGCAGGTCAGACTAATGGACACACATCTCCGGAACCAGATGGGGGCAGCGCCTTTGTTAAGGTCTTAAAGGAGCTAGATAGCTATAACCAGGCGCTGGAATATTTAAAACCACTGGAGGATTTCGTGTTGTTTAAGGAGAATTTTCGTGCCATTGGACTGCTTTCACAACTGGAGTTGGTGCTACGGAAAGGCGACAAATCCACGCTCATTGAGGGTTAAACTAAGCTTAGTACTAGGGGGAGAAACAAAACAGACTTGTGATGTATCGTGTACATACGAATTAGCCAATTACTGAAATAGTATTATTTTAAGCTGACTTTCCATTATGTATATTAAGTAAAGTGTCCAATGCGGCAGATAGTATCAGTGGTCATTTGTTATCATTTGCGTGAGAGATTAATCTTCTATATTTATGTATATAAAAAATCCAATATCCTTACTGACTGAGGTAATCAAAAGGTAAGTCTGCGATTAAATTTTATTTTATCGTTTTAAAAAGTTTAGCGCCTTTTAATTTCAAGTTTGAAATTGAATCAGCGGTTATATTCGGAAGGCTGATCTGGCAACACTGTAATAAAAATGCAATAGCGCTTCGCATAAAAGCACTAATTTTGGCGCAAAATGCCATATCGCATAAAAAGCGCAAATTTTGCCGCATGTGACATGGCGCTATCGCATAAAAAGGCACAAAATCGCCAAGTATGGCAGACGTAAACAACACAGGAGGAGATAAATATTATAGTGGCACAATCAATTAAAAAACTATAATTAATAAATAATAAAGAAACCGATGTCTCTATTGGAACAGTATGAACAGCAGTATGCGGCACTCATTGCCGAAATAACTGCACATATTGGACGTCTACAGCAAAGTGCAAGTAAGCAAAATCGTAAAACATATTTTTATTCTTATCGAGTAATTTGATAACCCACCCACGCACAGATGAACGTAATGAGCTGTGCAATAAAATCGATGGCAGCCTGTCGGAGGCGCAGGAGCTGCTCGAGCAAATGGGCTTGGAAGTACGCGAACTGAATCCCGCACAGCGGAACAGCTTTAATGGCAAACTGCAGGTGGCACAGGCCGAGCTGAAACGTCTGCAAACGGAATACAAACAAATCAAGGATAAATTGCGGCAGTCCCAACAGAGTGGCGGCTTTACCACTTTAGATTTAAGTGGCAGTGGCGACTACTACGAGGATGTCTCCATTAGCAACGATCAAAGGCAACGGCTGCTGGATAACTCTGAGCGCATTGAACGCACCGGCAACCGCCTCACTGAAGGCTATCGTGTAGCTCTGGAAACGGAGGAACTAGGAACACAAGTGCTTAACGGTATGAATGCTTGTGGCATTATCATAATATTTCTTTGATATTTGTATTATTCGTAATTTCTGTTAGATTTGCATCATCAGCGTGAAACGTTGCATGGCGCACGCGCTCGACTAAGGGAAACAAACGCCGAGCTGGGACGGGCCTCCCGCACCCTCAATACAATGATGCTGCGCGCATTGCGCGAAAAGGTCGTGCTGTATGGTGTGGGCGTTTGCTTTGTGGTTGCTGTCGGCGTCAGCCTTTATTTAACGTTTGCCCCAAGTTCCTCCACGTCATAGTTATAGGCCTCCGAGACTAGTTAGTTCACATAAAATAATATACATTCCTTGGTTAGAGAACTTTTTTATTTATTTATAGCATTAGTTTCAATTGCGTGTTATTAACTATGTATATGTGTATATTAAAAAACTACTAGGGGCTGGCAAATGGCCTAGATAACTACAATGCTTAATCCACTATGACTTATGCCCTTATCCATATTTATAATTCACAATCATACATATGAATGTTGATGTATTTGAATTCAAGTTGTTCGTTGGCTCTAGTAACTGGGCGCATACAAATATTGACTATATCAAATATATTAAAAATATTACATATTCGGACGTTTTTGGTTTAAATTCGAAATGAATAATATTTACAAATAAGAAGAGTTAACCAGAATATGTATAAAAACATTTAAACTTAAATTATACAATTGTTTGTATCAATAAATAGTAAAGTACGTTAATCAAATGCATTTGCAGCATCGTATTGAGCTCAGCGTTGCGCACCAACAGCTTTAGCCAAACTCAATGTTCGCTAACTGTTAGCAACTACAGGAAGAGGTGTCCTCGTTGTTTTCTGCCTCATCGCACTTGTCTACTTGAAAACTCTGCCGTTCAAGGGCCTGCAGTTCCATTTTGGAGCGGTTTGCCTGCACCAGCTGTTGTGAGATGTCGCGAAACATTTCCTCAATACCCTCACCGCTTCGACAGGATGTCTTGTAGGTGGCACTTATTAGAGAATGGCACTGTTCGCAGAACGCTTCGATTTCCTCATCGGTAACCTCCGGCTCACGACCCTCGAGATCACTCTTATTGCCACAAATGAATATCTTGGCATTTTCTGCATATGTAACGATGTCAAGCAGATGCTGGGACAAAGAGTGAAATGATGCTGCATTGTCCAGGGCAAATACCAGTATTGCGCCTTCGGCAAATTTGTAATAGGATGAAGTTACAGACGCCACACGCTCCATGCCTCCAGTGTCCCACAGTTGCAGCTGCACAAAAAATATTGTTGAATCAATATTGCGATGTTATTATTATATATAAACAATCTAATCACCTTGATTTGCTTCTCGCCCACATTGTATTCGCGGTCGATATGATCCAATCCCAGCGTGGATTTGCGGTCTGTTTCAGCGACAAAAGAGTTGTTTGTAAATCGACGGAACAAAGAGCTCTTGCCCACGCCGTAATCTCCACAGAGTATAACCTTCTGCTTGGGTATGCGAACCGTTGCCATAGCACTTTAACACTGCTTTGATTTGTTAAGTAATATAATTAAATTAACTCCCACCAGACACAAAGAAATATAATAACACACAGTGTAAACAGCTGTTCCACTGGCGTTGCCACCTAGTTGCTTGAGCTGACAAGGGCACGTTTCGAACCAGGGGCTCATTTCTACTCTTTCAATACCGGCGCCCTCGTAACGTCATTTTGAAATGCTCCAAATTGAGTAAATTGCATATCGATGACACTTAAAATCGATTTCGATTAAACGTTTTGCGCACCGTAATCGATTTTAAATGTGTTTATCTGTTAGAATCGTATTTCCAGTAGATAAGCTTTTCCGTTAAAATAGAGCTCGTCCTAATAGCTGCAGCTAAAGCATTTTCAGCGTTTGGCTTTAACGGTGGATGACTTCTACAATGCGATTGCTAATATTAATTTTGGCCTGTTATGTAGCCTTGTCGAATGGTAAGGAAATATAGTATGTATTGAGAAAACTATATTAATCAAATTCGAATATAGGCAAAGCTGGCTATGGACCTGGTGAACAAGACTGGGGCTATGTGGATGTGCGTCCAGGCGCTCACATGTTCTACTGGCTGTATTATACTACCGCTAATGTGCCCAGATATACGGATCGACCTTTGGTTATATGGCTGCAGGGTGGACCGGGCGCTTCATCCACACAGTATGGAAATTTCGAGGAGCTGGGCCCAGTTGATCTATATGGTGATTATCGCAACTATACTTGGGTTAAGGATATGAATGTGATGTTCATTGACAATCCCGTTGGTACTGGCTACAGCTATGTGGATAACGCTGCCCATCTAACTGCGACCAACAAGGAAATCGCATTGGATCTTGTGGAACTAATGAAAGGTTTCTACTCTCGTCATCCGGAATTCGAAAACGTACCTCTGCACATTTTCAGTGAAAGTTATGGCGGAAAAATGGCACCAGAGTTCGCTCTGGAATTGTATTATGCTGAGCAGCGTGGAGAAATCAATACCAATCTGCTTTCCGTTGCCTTGGGTGATCCCTGGACATCGCCCATTGACTCCGTGCTCTCCTGGGGTCCATTTTTGCTGCAATTGGGTATTGTGGATCAAGATGGATACGATGCCATAATGACAGCTGCCAACTTTACGGCTGAGTTGGTGGAAGCTGAACACTGGATACAGGCTACAGCTCAATGGGGCAACACCCAGTGGGAGGTAATGAAGGCGTCCAAAGGCGTAGATTTCTATAATGTGTTGCAGCAAACCCAGGGTGATCGTTTTCAGAGACAACTAAGCCGAACAACTGAAGGTAAGTCAATAGTATTGACATTGAATAATTGGATTAAATGAATCCTTTTAATAGAGCGCATGTTCCGCACTCTGGTTAGGGCTGACTTCAGCGAGGATCATGATAAGATAGTGGATGAGTTAATGAATGGACCCGTAGCCGAAACCTTGGGCATACCATCTCATGTCACATGGGGCTCGCAGAGTGACAGAGTGTTCGATACCCACAGGACGGACTTTATGAAGCCCGTTATACATATTGGTGAGTTCCCTATAAGTATGATTATACGCTATAACTAATGAGCTATCTCTGCAGTGAACCAGCTCCTGGATGAGACTCCTATTAAGGTGGCTGTATTCTCAGGTGGCTTAGATCTGATTTGCTCCACACCAGGCACCGTCAATTGGATTGACAAGCTGCTCTGGGCGAAGAAGGATGAGTATCTGGCTGCTCCACGTGCAGGCATTAGCGTAGACCGCGTACTGGAGGGCTATCACAAGTCAGGTGGAAACTTCAACATGTACTGGATCAATAGATCCGGCCACATGGCACCTGCGGACAACCCCGCTGGCATGAGCTACGTCTTGCGTAATCTAACAAACTATGGTTAGATATATTCAATAAAGTCGTGCAATTTATAATTTGAAATGAATTTGTTAAATATCATAAGAAACAGCACTGATAAGCGCAATCATAGATGTTAATTATAAACTAGCTTAGTGGATTCAACGCAATTTATGAATGTGATAAGTGGACGGTTTAGAGGAAATTGACAAGAGTCATAAATTAATTCGTCACGCGTCGTTCGCCTTAGACAATGACGATTATCATATCAATATCGATCGACAGTAGTTGCCTCCGTTTAATAGATTAGAAATTCTGCGGCGGACGCGAAGTTCGTTTACTTTCTTGGTGGGAATTTCAACAGCGATCAGACGGTTGCCAAACTCCAAGGTGTGCGGTCGAACCGACTTCCAACTGCTGCAAAATGTGTCGTCTTCTAAGCAGCTCCCTAGCACTTGTAGTGCTCTTCGGCTGCGTTGCTGTTAACGGTAAGTGGAACTAGTACAACAAAAGTGACCCCAATCCGAGGAACCACTTTATATGCTGATCAGGTGCTAATCGTGCCCAACAATAGCGAGCAATATATACAAACGAATTGGGAATGAGAATCGAGTTGTAATCGGAATCTGTTTTGGTCCCAGTGGAAAGATGGTTATCTTATCATGCCAACTGATATCAATGGAACCTATTCGTAGTTCACAAGAAATCTGCTGCGATATCAGCAAATCTTTTAATTAATTCTCAAGTGTCTTATGCATGGCTTTGTTTAATCGAATGATTTCGTTTCTATCCAGCTCGAACTGGCTATGGTCCTGGTGAACAGGATTGGGGTTATGTGGATGTGCGCACTGGAGCTCACATGTTCTATTGGCTCTACTACACCACGGCCAATGTGACCAAGTATACGGATCGTCCTCTGACCATTTGGTTGCAGGGCGGACCAGGTGCCTCATCCACTGCCTATGGCAACTTCGAGGAGTTGGGACCTTTGCAGCTGGATGGCAGCTACCGCAATTCAACTTGGGTAAAGGATATGAATGTTTTATTCATTGATAATCCCGTTGGAAGTGGCTTCAGCTTTGTGGATGGTTCATCTTATTACGCAACTACCAACAAACAAATCGCCTTGGATCTGGTGGAGTTCATGAAGGGATTCTACAAACTGCATCCAGAGTTCAAGACGGTGCCACTCCACATCTTCTGTGAGAGCTATGGCGGCAAGATGGCTCCAGAGTTTGCTCTCGAGCTGTACTATGCCATACAACGCAAAGAGATCGACTGCAATCTGAAGTCTGTGGGCTTGGGTGATCCCTGGACTTCACCAATTGATTCGGTGCTGTCGTGGGCACCTTTCCTGTTGCAGCTGGGCATTGTGGATCAGGATGGTCACGATAAAATCGAGGCATCGGCACTGAAGACCAAGCAGTACGTTGACAACGGCAAGTGGACAACCGCGACACTTCAGTGGAGTTCCACTCAATCGGTGGTGCTGCGCGAATCAAAGGGTGTGGACTTCTACAATGTGGAAACACCCACGCGTGGGGATTCGTACCTGAGAATGCTGGATTCCATGACTCCTGAGGGTAAGTCTTCAGCTATTACTATTCCCATCGATTGCTAAGTTTCTTTGACATTTCAGAGCGCATGTTCCGCACTCTGGTGCACTATGACATTGACGAGGATCGTGACCAGATATTGTCCGACCTGATGCTGGGTCCAGTGAGTAAAGCTCTCAATATTACCGTGAAATGGGGCGCACAGAGTGGCACCACGTTCAGCAAACTGATGGGAGATTTCATGAAACCAGCTGTGCACATTGGTAAGTTTACAGAAAAGCTTTAAAGTCCCCCCCTTAACCTACAATGGTTTATTCGATTTAGTTGAGGAACTGCTCAATAATACCACGGTGAAAGTCGGTGTGTTCTCGGGAGGATTGGATTTGATTTGTGCCACTCCTGGTGCAGTTAACTGGATCACAGATATGCAGTGGGATGACAAGGCTGCCTATCAGGCCACCCCTCGTGTGGGCATCAATGTGGATCGAGTCTTGGAGGGTTACGAGAAGACTGCCGGTAATTTTAGCATGTTCTGGGTGAACCGCGCAGGGCACATGGTGCCCGCTGATAATCCCCAAGCCATGTCCCATATTCTGCGCTATTATACCAACTTTGGTTAAGTCCAAATTGCTGTAGTCAAGTGTGAATAAATATCAAAAGTGAACAAGTAAACGTTTCGTTATGATTATTAAACAGTAACAGTAGCTGTTATTGTAAAAAAACTCGGAAAGCTACAGTCGGACGCAACCGACAGTAGGTGACCCTGTACTTTGATTTGCCCTGGGAGTCTATAATAACAGCAGCATATATGAACATACTCACATACACATACACATGCACTTATACACACACACACATACACTTCTACATATAAATATACGCAAATACAAACAATAACCAATACTCATACAGAAATTCAAACTCACAATCAAAAATCACGCATACGCCCTAGTGGCCGAGATATCAAATTAAAAACATAAACTTGGCCTGCCTATGTAATACACGAACCAAACAAAAAAAAATTACGTCTCTAGCTCCTTATAGTTTCTGAGATCTCGGTGTTCATACAGACAGACGGACAGACAGACAGACAGACAGACAGACAGACGGACAGACGGACATGGCTAGATCGACTCAGCTCGTCGTCCTGATCAAGAATATATATACTTTGTGGGGTCTGCCACGCCTCCTTCTGCCTGTTACACACAAATGTCATTTGCACAAACTTAATAGACCCTTTTGTACTTTTTTAAAGTACAGGGTCTAAAAATTTATAAATAATACAAAATTTATATAAATTATTATAATACATTTCCATAGAATTATGAATTTAATTGAAAAGAAATATCATCTTATAATACGTTAATTTCAAATTAAATAGTTTTCGTTTGTTAAAATTACATATTCGCTTGAAACAAATATGGCGATCGAAATGTATTACACTTAGTAATTTCGTATTTCGTGCTAGTTCTCGCATGCGCAATACGAACGGGAGAGTTGGAGAGAGTGAGAACTGGCAAACGAAAAGAATATTTTACAACCCTCTCCCGCTGTAACAGCGTCATATGTGTGTGCATGTGTGCGTGTGCGTGTGCACTTCCACTATCTGCATTGACACTCAGTCACACACACACACACACTGTCACACTTACGTACACACACACACACACGTTAAAGTTGCGCGTCGTTGGCGCTTATCACAAGCTCTCCGCCGGCGCAGAAAAGTGCTCTCAGTGCGCATTCGCGCTCACAGAGACTGAAAACAGAATGAAAACAGCAGCCGCTGACAGCGGGTGGGCAGCTATTTTCGTGTGTTGTGCGCTGTTCTGTGTCAGTCGAGGAAAATTGAAAGCAATCGAGCACGTGTGTGTGCGTTTACGTGTAATAATATAATATATAATATAATTTACAACTCGCTTAACAGTATTGCGAATAAACTCAACAACAAAAAGTGCATCAAAAGCAAAAGCAAAAACCCAAAACGGGCGACGTTTTGCTACGGCCAACGCGCATAATCGTAGCCATCGCACACGGACACACACACATGCACAGACCTCAGCCGTAACAGTGGGTGTGTGTGTATGCACATAGAGTAGAGCGAGGGGAGAGGGCGGCGACTATACAGGGCACAGGGTGAGCGAACGCAGCAGAAAAACAACAATAAGAACGCATAATAATTCCATTTGACCATGTCTCCACTTCTAGGTGCAATTTCAAAGAGGTGAAATATTAATTAAGGGATTTGGAATAAAAATACTCCCACAATGCGTGTGCGCGACAAACGGAAACAGTCCAAGGAGTCCAAGGCTCAAAAGGTCCCTGATAAAGAAAAGGTAAGCAGTTTGAATATTTCCCTTCTCATTATAATAAAACTTTAATCGTTGCAGTCAGCAAAGGTGGAATCCAAGCCAGTTTCATCCGTCGAATCGACAACGGACACAACAACCACTGTGACCACAACGACTGCCCCACAACGGCCACCCACTTTGCCGGCCACGGAGAAAGTTGCGTTCGACAATCGCATCAAGCGGAAGAATGTGTTGGCCCTCAACGAGAAGGTGGCAGCATTGCGGGAGTACGATCGACAGCCCGTCTATAAGCATGTGGGACGCATGTTCAACTGCAGTCCGGATCAGATAAAGCGGATTGTTCAGCAGAAGGATGAGATACTACGCGCCTGGGAGCAGCGCACGAGGCGGAGTCAGGATGCCAAAACACAGGAGCTGAAAGTGGTGCGGGTCTCGATGCTGGGCAAGGCCGTTTACGATTGGATACGCCGTATGATGTACTATAAGGACTTTATCATTTCGGACGGACTGATACAGAAGATGGCACTGCAGTTCAAGAGCTCCATGGGATTGAGTAACTTCTTTCCGCATCAGGAGTGGTGTGATAAATTTCGCACCACCTACAATATTCAGTACAACGATACGAAGCTCTTGAAGATCGGCTACACACAGAGTTACTCGGTGCAGATTAACGATATTGTCAAAGACGTGATGTCAGAGTGCACACCTGCTCCGGATCCGGCGGTGGATGAGGAGGAGGAGGGTAGCTTAGCCACTGTTAGTAATAGCAGTCATGCTGATGAGGATGACGGCGATGTGGATGTGGATGGTGGCGGTGATATAAGCGAGGATGAAGAGCAAGATGTGAAGCCCTCAATCAGTGAACTAAGTCCGGCACGTGTTCTGCAGCCACTGCCACAGCTGGTGAGACTGCCACAGGTGCCTGCTGGCACATCGCAAAAGGTGCTCCTTGCCACGCCGATTCTGCCGCCTGGTGCCACTGCTGGCGGCGCACAGACAATGACAATCATACCGCTGGCCACGCTGGCGCAGAGCATTACTCAGCGTCCGGCGGCGCAGCCAAAGCCACAGTCAAAAGTGGCGATTCCTCCGCCTATGCTGGACATAAAGCAGGAGATTAAAACAGAACCCAAAGACGCAGATGAGCAGGAACAGCCAGAGGAGTCAAAGGCAGCGGAGAATACCTACAAGGAACCTGAGGTCAAAGAGAAGTCTGCCGAAGAAGAAGCTACTGTGCGCATCAAGCAGGAGTTGGAAAGTGATGAGGAGCTCCTCGACGATGATGATGGCGATGCGAATGGAGGCCGTTCTAGTGTGACTTCCTTGGCTGAAATATTGGCCGCAAACGTTGACGATGAGAAGCAGTACATCGAACAGACGCGGGCTCTACGCCAACGCAAACGAAGCCTCAGCCCTGTCCCGGATCTTCCCAAACCGATGACCCAACTACCACCCTTGCCCCCCCTAACCAAAGCACCAGTCCTTCAGCCGCAGCCAGCGAAACGGCAATGCCAGCAGCAGGATGACAACAACAATGGAGGCAGCGGACAATCAATAATCAGCTGTGCCGAGGCGCGCAAGTACCTGAAACGACTGGAGGAGTTTGCCCTATCCAAAGAGAACTATCGTCTAATTGGACTCATAACACGCGCAGATGAAGTCATGCGGGAGTTGGTGGACGACTAGAACATATAGAACGACTAGCTTAAGATGCAATATTTATAATTGTGTTAGTCTGTAGAGCACATCTCGAAGATGCAATCAACGGATGCACTCACCAGAACGACTGTGATCAGTGATTAGTGGTGGATCTGTGATAGTCACAGATTACGGATCACCAAAGAAGAACGTATACAAAGGACAATTTTAAAACTAAAATAAGGAATGTAAATGTATGAATGTGAATCTATATTGTAAATGTCATTGCCCAAGATGGTCTTTTCCCATTTGGCAACTGTGTAATGTCTCAATCAATCCATTGCTAACCACTGATCAAGTTGTTCTGGTGTATTCACCTAATCATAGAATACGTTTACGTATAATTTAAATTTTACTCCTACCAAATAAAATAAACCAAAGGTAGCTACACATACGTCATCTCACACATTCTCTCATCTCGTTTATGGTTGCGTGTGTGTGCGGGTGACGAGATAACCGTACCGTGTCCCAGGCCCACAGCAATAAGTTCAAATGTGTGCGCCGTCTCTTAATGCGCATGTCTGCCCTTAGCTGGCGGCCAGCGTAGCGGCTGTTGCTCTTGTTGTTGTTCAGAACATTGACGCCGCTCTCTTGCGCTCTCAGTCAGCTGGCTGGTCTCCAACACAACGACAGGCTCTCCTATGCGTGCATGAGCACATGTGTGTGTGTGTGTGTGCGGTGGGTGGCATGCAGAGTCGCACAGGGTGACTGCGAAATTTTGCCAAAAATGCACTTTGGAGTAGCTTATTACTACTTATTACGAAATACATACATATATTTACGTTAACTATATGTATGTATGCAAATACTAAGATAGTATGTACATAGTATATGTTATTTGATTTTCTAGATAATAATTTGCTTAGACTAGCTGAAAATTAAACTGCTTGTTGTTCTATTTCAATGCGCATGTCTGCCCTTAGTTCAGACAGCCTGGGCGAACGGGCGCTCTCCGCGTCGCATGTAAGCTGCTGCTACCCACACGGCTAGCACGGCAGTGGCATATGTATGTAAATACATACATATACATATGTTTGTACGTACATTTATACATTTGTTAGACCCACGTCTAGACTGTATAGCACAGGGTGTCTCTGGCTAAGCATAAAGAAGTAATTGTTTCTCAATCACATCTAATATTCCAATTAAAAGCATAAATAACCATAAACCAGCTTTTAAAGAGACTTATATATTTTTAAAAATTATAATACATTTTAATGCGTACAAATGTATTTCTACGCACGCATACATATGTATGCGTATGTCTGTATGTGTTAATGAATTTTGATGAGCGTGTGCTGATTGATGGCAAATTTAACCGCACGCACACATATACACATACACATGCACACGCGCAAACACATGCACACATAAACAAACCCAAAGCAGAAATCACATGTACACAAAAGCATTCCCCACACACAGAAACGACACTAATCAATCAATCAATCGACAACAAGCAACGCTCTCCGAGTCACATACAACGACGTCATCGTCAGTCTGTGATTGGCGTTGCCACGGGAAGGTCGTTCAAGCATATGGATAAATGTACATAAAAACTACAGAAAAGTTGAAGCCAAAATGTAAGTGTAAAAAATAAATTAAAATTATTAACTACATCAAATTTACCCACATCACATTTTTTGTTTACAGTTTGCGCACTTCTCGTACATCTGGACTGATTTCTGTCTCGTGAAGTTGGCAGTGCGTGCTATGGCAGAGATGCCAGATCGATTTATTGCAGGCAAACGAGAATTTTGGCGCCAATTTTTGAAATTGTACCAACAAATGCCAGAACTATGGAATGTACACCATGCGGATTATAGAAACAAGGAATTGCGAAATGAGTCATATAATATCCTACACGCCAAATTGAAAGAGATTCAGCCAACTGCCACAAAGAGTGATGTCGGACGACGCATTAACATCTTTCGAACAAATTACAGAAGAGAGCTAATGCGAATATGGAAACAGCAGGATTTGGGATTGCATTCAGACTTGTGTAAACCCACATTATGGTTCTATGAAGACATGAGTTTCCTGCTAACGCAAGAATCTTTCCAACATAGAACAAAGAGGATCCGTGTAAATCACAACATTATAGGTAAATCAGCGCCCAGCTTTATCAAAGACGTAAGTAAATAGTATATTAAAAAATCAAAATACCATTTTATTAAAACTTTTTTAAACTTCTAGGATGCAATAGATCCTCTAGTAGCTGCACCAACAGCAATAAAAACGGACACAAATGTAAATCCTGGTGGTGATCAACAGCTGTTTAATGATACCTTACTACTCAGCCCTAAGCTGGAAATATTTGACAACGGGCAAGAAGCTATGGACACCGATAGAATTATGAATGAAGCTATTAAGACTGATAATGCAGATAGCATCACTTCCGATTTTCCCGAACCATCCTGCTCAAATAATATTAGCCAGACCGGAATGAAGGGCCCATTGACTCGGCCACCAATGATACCATTAAGTGAAGCTTCAGAAGTCCTGGCAAGAGGTTGGGCGTTGCAGTATGAGGAGATGGCACCAACACAACGAATTCTAGCCCGAAAGGCTATAGCTGATATTCTGTTCGAGGGCTGTATGGGAAATTTGCGCGTTAATCGCGGTGAACGTACTACTATTGGAAATCACATGTAGAGTGGTTTAGTGACTTTTTAATATATAAATTAGAACCGATAACTAGCTTTTATTTGTGGCGTAATATTAAAGTTAAACTTGCCCAGTTTCATATGGCACCTACAAATTTAAAAATATTTCAAAATGTATTAAAAAACACCGAATACCGCCAAAACGTTATCGATAAAATAAAGTCAAATGAGGTTGTCTTTCAAATGTGGCGGTCGGTCGATTCGTTAAGTGAACTTATCGGGCTTACAGCTGTTGGCCGTTACAAATTAAAATATATTTAATGTGCCAGTTTTGAGAAATAAGACTATTGAAATAAGATTTTAAAATCAATTGAGGCAAGGTAAAATATTAATATAAAGAAAGTGTAGGTAATAAGCTTCTTTAATACTAAATTATGCTTCTTGCAATGTCATTCAAAATGCATTGATAATGAATGGCTTTCTTATACAAACTGTATATCTACTCTACAGCAGTGATTAGCATTTTAAATCAACAAAACTGATATTAAATTCGTTTCAAATGAATGGTCTTCAGCTGTGCAAATTGCTTCAAATTTGTTTCAGTCAAAGTAAGCGTTAACGTCTCTTGAGATGCTTTATTCTAATAAAAAGCGAAATGGAAAAACTTAATTAGCGACATGTGCATGTGTGCCAGCAGCTGGAAGCAGCTGTCGCTTGACCACCCGTCCGATGAGTGAACAGAGAGCTGCATAACAACCACCGCCCATCCGGTGATGCACTTAACGCGTTTGCAAATGATTTGAGCAGCTGTTGCCACTGCACCTGTGACCATAGTATGCTTGAGACTATGCCAGCCAGCGCCTGTCTTAATGCCGCCTGGTTTGCTATTTTACGTGTAATTTTGCTGGCCCAACCGCATGGAAAAATTCAAATCACTGTGGAGCAAAGGGGCGCGCTGTCGTTGGGGCTGGGGGCCCAGTTACTGGGCCTGGGCTTATTGCTGTTGTTGGCTGATGATTGAGGCTAAGCCGCTGTAGCATTTTGCACCTGTCGTCCTACGCATGTGAAAATCAAGCGCAACTTTAATTGATACAACAACAGCTACAACTACAACTACAACTGCAGCAGGCGCAAGCAAGGGGCCAAGCCGACTAGTTGCACGTGTTGCACTCAAACTGGGATGGAACTGCAACAGCAACAGCAACTAGTCGCGGCAAAAATGTTGTAAAAAATGCGTGGAGCTGCACAGCTGCCAGCAGCGGGCTGAGAGTAAGTCTCAGTCGCAGTTGTGGTTGTAGTTGTTGCCTCAACTATGCTTGGGGGAAAAGTAAGCCCTTGACACAACAGCAACAACAGCAACAGCAAAAGTTTGCAGCCTTAAATGGGCATTGAAATTAAATGCAGCTGCTTTAATGACGCTGCTGCTTGCACTTGCAACAAGTGCGGGGCGGGGGGAGGGGATGCGTATCAAAATGGCCTAAACAAATCTGTGAATATGGCACAAACAAAGTCTGTTGCCGTCTGTGGCAGTTGCTGGCTGGTGGGCGTTGCATGTGGCAGTTGTGTTGCCTGGGCGTGGCGCCACAAAATGAAATGCATACAAGCGACTGCGCCGGTGGCCGCCGCCTTGCGCTCAACGTGGTGGGCGCCAGTTAACAAAGAAAACAGCAACGGCAGCAGCAGCAGCAGCAGCAACAACATCGATAGCAACAGCAACAAGAGCCACAGCAACGATAGCAACTGTTGCCTTTTTGGGCCGCTTAATGGGAGTTGCCGTTGCCTTTTTTGGTGCAACGAAATCAAGAAACAAAAATCAGTTTGTTGCTGTTGTTGTTGTTGCTGCTGCTGCTGCAGTCTGTGTCCATGTTGCTCTGATGATGATGTTGTTTGCTCAAGTTTAACGTGTATAAAAATAAATTCGTTTTCAGCGCCATTTCAAATGCAGCAGCAAAATCGAAACGAAACGAAACGTAACAAACAAAAGACTTAGGCAACGAACATGCAGCATTCAGCTGATGATTGCAATTTGTGGCATGGCTGAAAACCCTTGTGGCACGTTTTAATGCCCACCATAATAGTTGTAGTCGCTGATGCCTCACCAAACTGGCCAACTCGTCGTCTGTCGAGGTCAAGTTGCAGTTGCCACAAGAGCATTGATTGTAAAATTTAATGGGAAATTTCCAATTTGTGTTGGCAGAATTATAGCCGTTGTTCTAGTTGGTGTTGTTGCTGCTGCTGCTGCTGGCAGTCTGTGTAAACAAGCCACAAATAAACAATAACAAATTGCATTTCTCACACATGCCGCACGCGTAGCGCAACCCTTAATCGCGCGGCTCACTCAGGTGCATGCCACGCTTCTGTGTCGAGTTTTAGGGGTGCGCTGCGAGTGAGTTGAGTCGAATAAAATCACACGAGAACTCTCGCAGTTGCTGCTGATAACTGAATGAATGTCTGGGCTTAGGTTTGGGAATGGCCAGCATTTCGTCATGTGAACTGTCGCTGTGTCTATACGGGAGGGTAAATTGCTTTTGCTCGTCCGCTAATGAGACTGGGAATCAAGCACACACTCACACACACACTCACACACACGCACAGTGCCTGCTTGGACGGAATGTGGGCGCGCAGACGCAGCCGTGCGGCGTGACGAATAATGTGAGAATGAGAACTTTATTAAAACGCTCTTTGCCAGCGATTTGCTCTATACCCTATACAATTTGAAACACACAGGGGTATATTGGAAGTACTTATTGAAAGGGAAATCATAAGCTTCATTATCAGATTATATGAGTTGCAGTTGATAATATATCATTATCATATTATCATTGTAGGGATTCCTGAAACTGATTTTGATTTGATTTTGATTTGTTTTTAGATAATCAAAATCAGTTGAGGGAATGACCTTTTTTGCGCACTGATTTGATTTTGAGTTGCTTTTGATTTTCAGAACATCTGGCAGCCTTGCCATGACACTGTTCCCCTTTCTCGTCCAATTCTAAAACATATTTAAAACTTTAAATAATTCAGTAATTTATTATAAAATTGCAGAATGCTTACAAAGTATTCCATTTTCAAATAGCTAAAATAAACATCAAGTGTTGCCACTAGTTTTCTACGTAGAAAACGGTCACACAAGGGTGAACGGTCTCACAGCAAGATAATCAAAATCAAAATCAGCTTCGGAGCTGATTATGCTAAAACTTTTAGTGTGACCGTCATTTCCGTACTTTCTTTGGTCACACACAAAATTTTGTATGGAACAGCTGCGAACAGCTGATTGTCATAATCAAAATCAAATCAAAAGCAAATCAAAATCAGTTTCAGGAATCCCTCTAATAAGTCATATCGACATCCATCTAATTTGTGCAGCCCTGAGCAATAGGCCACAGCGTTATCGATATAAATGAGCAACACTTATCGATATCGATGAGCTGCGCCGCTATTTGCTTGTGGGCGGCAGTCACTTGTATACGGTTGGGGGGCATTCTGTGGGAGGTCACTCAGTTTGTGTGTGTGTCAGTGTGTGTGTGTGTGACCAGTCTCTTATATATGCATATGTACATATATGTGTTTATTCCTTCTTGCATGTGACTTAAAATACTCCTATATCACTGCTATAACATAGAACAAGTATTCAAGCATTAATAAACTTCATCTGCCTGTGTTGCTTATGTACAGGGTATCTCCAGGTCGCAGTCGACACAAACGTCGTTTGACTGGCATTACATTGTCCAAAATTCTCTCAGTTGCACATTTGGAGTATTCTGAAATTGCTGAAATGCTTTTCACACGAACCGAGAACGCTGTGAGAAAGCACAACGTGGGACTGTGAAAACTGAAAACTGAAGAAGTGAAACAAGCTAAACACACACACACACACACACACACACACCTGTATACAAGTGCGCCGTATATGTTAATGAATTGGGGGGATTCATTTTAGTTTTAATTCGTGCGGTTATAACAATTAAAATTAAAGCATAAGCTAAAAACTTGACAAGCTCAAGGCACAATTTGGCAGCAGCTGAAAAAAGTTGAGAATACTCGTATCGCTTAGCGGGTTGTCCCCGATGCTGGAGTGAAACTTATGCGTTAATTAACCCAAAAGGATACGGCGCCTTTTGATTTTTATTGATTTTATAGCTGCTCTTTTTTGGGCGAAACTTTTATGGCCAATGCCAGCAGACAGAGGGCATAATAAAATAAGAAAAACTGTGCAAGAAATTAAGCCAAAAACTTGGCTTATTTTTATGGGACGGCGACACCTTTTAAGAGCGCCAATCGAATCAATGTTTTAACACGAGAATACCATTTCCAAAACGGGCTCATTAAGCACACGGCTGCCCAAAAAATAAAATGGGAAAAAAGAATAAAAATATATATAGTATATTAAGCTAAAGGATTGCCACGAATTCTACGAATGTGAAGTGGAAGCGGCAGCTGCAAAAGGATTGAAATTGGAATTCATATTCATTTGATTTCACAATGCTGCGATACGAAAGTGAAACCAAGCGAATCAAACAGAATGAAGATGGACGAGGAGAGGGAGGAGGAGGAGGTGGAGGAGCAGCAGCAGCTGTACCAGGTGAGTGAGCAGCAACAAAATGAATGTTGGCCCGAAAAACTGACACACATCTTGCCCTTCTTTTTTTAGCATAGAGAGAAGCAGAAGAGTTTGACAAGCGGCAGAACTGGACAAGTTTTGGCAATTTGAAAATCTCTGCGCTAATTACCGAAAGTGGCCAAAAAAGAGGTAGAGACAACAAGAATCAAAAGGAGTAGCAGCAGCAGCAGCAGCAGCTGCCTTTGCCTAATTGAACTCATCAATTTGGCAGCTAATGAAGTGGACTCTGTGGACCAGTTGCCACTTACTATACCTCTTGCCAGTTGCCAGTTCCAGGCCAAAAACTGTCGCCTCACATTTTCAGGTTCAGCGAAATTGCAATGCATGAGGCGTGCTCTGCTTTCCGAGCATCGATCGTCGTGTCCTGATAACGGCGCATAAAACACAAAATGCCAAGTGCTTCCTGCACAGCAGCAGCAGCCACAACAACAACAACAACCACATCGTTAGCTACTGGCAGACATTTAATTAGCGGGTTAATTGCCCATGAGGCGGTGGCAAATTTTGCATGTTGCAGCCAGCAACTTCATTAATAACTTCTTTTTCATTTTTGGCTTTAGCTTCCACTCCGTCTTCAACTGCATCTCTATTGCATTTGTCATAGACAAAAGACCCGTTTGGTTGCTTGCTATCGACTCCGGCATTGACAAATGATATGTTGACAGCAGCGCAACGTCAGCAGTTGCTAAATTTTGACACTGTCTTATCTATGGATGCGATTGCTGCAGCCTCAGACAGACACACAGACTCACAGACAGACGGACAGACAGACGCATCTGCCACATGCTCATTGCAAAATAAATACGCGATATTGTGAAATTGCCGACACTGAGAACTGCCAAGAGGACGACAACTGGCTGCTGCGGCAACAGCAACAGCATCAGCAGCAGTGGCAATATTTCATTGTTATCTGCATCAGTGAAGGTCTTTAAGTGCCCTAAGTAGCTGATTTTTAATGCGTGCCTGCATCGATCATCATTGATACGATTTATCAAGACATACGAGTATGCGCATTAATGCAGAGCGAAAGACTCTTTAGGCAAGTAGCTGCCGGTCTTATTGATAGTCAGGAAAATACTATCACTAAATATCAGCAGGTTGAAATCTATAAAATACGCTCAATTTATAATCATTATATCTATCAGCGGAAATGAATCTAGTAAGAGAAAAAATAATCTTATAAAAATTATAATTACATTTACATAATTATACGCTAAATTTGTAGTATAAATAAATTAAAAAAATTTATATTTAACAGATTAAGTGAGTATTAAAAAACGAATAATTTGTTCTACAAATAACTTCACATTTCAATTAAATTTATTTTGAATTAACACACTACTTGTTCAGTATACAGATCGCTCATAGTCTCATATATATAATATTATAATAATTATATATATCAGACTAACTGCATCTTAAGCACACAAATTCTACTCTTTTATAAAAGTTTCAATGCAAAAGACTATTCATAATTTTGTAAAATTTTATTATAGATATATTTTTATTTCATATAATAATTTCTATTACAATTAACACTTTGATCTCAATATATATTCAGCCTACTCCTCGCAGGCTTCTGCTTCCTTCTCTTACCCCTACATATTAAGGGGCACATTACTCCCCCAGCGGAGACTACACTACCACCCCTGCAAGCAAAGAAAAACCCACCACCAACCTTTCCCTCAATAGATTCCACACGAAAAACTCTACAAAAAGCACCCCTCAATTGCCCCTGCCTTTGCCCCTTGAATACCCCTGCTTTTGCCCCTCACAAAGCGCAGGCGTGCACAGCTATTGCCCCTGCCGACAGTGGAGAGTTGCTCAAGCGAGAGCCAGAGTGCGCCAGCGCAAACGTTCGGCTCAGCGAACGACGCAAAGCAAAGAGCGACAGCACAAACACGAAAGACTTAAGACACAAACGCGAACGTTTGGGCACTTCGGCTTTAGCGAGAATGAAGCTAAAGTTTGGCTGGTGACTCAAGTGCACGCTGCGGCGGCTAGATGGAATACTATAGTGCACAGCAGTGTAGCATGCCACAAGCAAACGAATTGCATTTGTAATCATGCGGAAATGATCGCGTTGACCTTTCAGCAAGTTGCAAGTCTGCATTCTGTGTCGCTGTTGTTGTTGTTGTTGCTATTATTGTTGTCTGCATTCCGCGGTTGCAATCTGCAGTCTGTGGCAAACTTATGATGGCTGCTGGGCCAAGATAGTGAGAGCACTCATACAGCATCTCCATCTTCATCTGCAGCCGCATCTTCATCTTGGTTCTACTATTTGCATGATGCAGCGACCTTTTGATCTGCTTCGGCATACAGTCAATACAATTATTGATTTCTCCCTGGAGCAGAGAGATGAGCCGTGCCATGCCGTGCCATATTGTTGCTGCTCGCTTTTGACTTGCCAAGGTGAACCTGAACCCGAACCCTGTGGCCGCAATTTATGGCTGACGTGTCTGCAATTTTGTAGTTGCAATCAACTTGAACTGTGCTGAAAGATTGCCCTTGCAGCTACGTGCCAGGTGTCAGGATCAAAGTGTTGCGTGTCGTACCCCCCACCCCTACCCCTCTGCGGCTCCATTTGGAGCACAATTAGTCACTCACTCAAGGGATTAGCACGGCACTCGTGGATTACTTTATTAAAGAGGCATGCAGCACGTTGCATAAATGGCATTTTAATCAAAATTGTCGCCTGCAGTCGTATATTAATATTGGGCATTATGAATACAAATTGCCAACAACAGCGAGCACTCAGCAACAGCAACAACGAATTAAATCTGCCTAAATGTTAAACAATTTACACCGAGCACACAACGTCACGTTGCGTCGCTGTCTGGCGTTAGTCAGCCAGGGTTAATTTCAGCCAGTATATATGTATATATATATCTTTACTTTGCGGCTAAAACTCGTCTTCATTTTCAGCTTTTAGCTCAAGCTGCTCTCTTGGTCAAGTGGTCTGGCTAAATGCCTGCCTGGCCGGCTGCCTCGTTGGGTCGGTCGGTCGGGTCTAGTCTAGTTGATTTAATTTCAACGTCACGTTGTCAGCAACGTCGCGTCGTCTGATTTGAATTTGCAGCGTCTAAAATTACATGAACTGCCTACCCAAAACCAGACATGGCCAACACTCCAACTGGGCAGCCGGCAGCATAGAGCACAACTGGGAAAGGGAAACTGCATTTCGAGGTCATGGGAAAAACTGTGCGCAGCCAACGAATTTAGTTTTATTTATTTTCATTTCGCATGCGATTGCGGCAGTTACAGCTGATGCTCAATCGGGTTTAAAATTGTTGAAAATATAATTACCAGAAAATTTAATGGTAGTAAAAAATATTTGTAAAAATTACTTACTATATGAAAGCTGCTTGAATGTCTGAAATATAAAGTTTATTAAAGAAATAAGAAGTTAAATATATACATATATTGCAATATGAGAAAATATCAAACAAACTAATTTGATACACTGAATTTTATGAAATTAACTTTAAATAAATATTCTCAATAATTAATATTCAATATTCTTAATAAAAACTTTGACTTTGATTCACTTTAATTTGATTTTTAAATGTTATTGTTGAACTCAGACCTTTGTACATATTTTTAATATATTTTAATGAAAACTTTATCTGTAATTAAATTTTAAATTAAGATTGATAACCCTTGATAAAAACGATTGAATATTTTAAATAATTTTTGTATAACTTTTGAAACAAATTATAGCTTTAATTTATTCGTAACTTTGATTCATGCAGCTGCTTGGCATTCTTTGACTGTATTATTATATTATAATCAATCTTGGTTATACTACCACAAACTCTGCCCAAGTCCAATAGCAAAATTGCTAACAAATTTTCGACTTGACATGCTAAATCATTGCTCAAACTCTAATCGCTGCCAATTGATATCTATTGAACCTTTCCAAATTGAGCAAAGCCCACAGCGGACAAGACAAATTTGGTGCTGTTAGTTGCAATTAGAGGACTTCAAGCTGGACTCCAGCCATAGCTATAGCTATAGTTAGAGTTGGAGTTAGAGTTCCCAGCTGTACAGCTGTCTGTCGCCAACGCCATTGAATTTGCCTTTTTTTTTGTATTCCCACACAATTATCGAAGGGGCCGAAAAGACATTTGAATGAGTTTCCTGTTTGAGTGCTACCTCCAAATGAACAATTCAAATTAGCCAAACAAATGCGAACGTGAGAACTTCAGAATGAGCTTGAAAAGTGTTAGAGGACCATGCAGCAAGTGGCAGCCAAAGGATAATAGCCTGTGGCATAACAATAGACGCCAATCGAAACAAAAACAGAAGGAACATCTGCGTCAAAAGCTTAGCTAGAAATGTGTATTACCTCTATCAACGACAGCTGCCTTTTGTTATAAAAAAAATACTAAGATTCGCTTAGTTGTTGGTTTCAATATTTCGTTAAATTTCATAATTGAGTTGGCTTGAGAATTCAAAACAAATCAAGCGTGCATACATTTTGTAAGACGTGTGTTAGAAATCTTAAATTAAAACCTAATGAAAATCGATGGCAATTTGCAGCTGCGTGTGTTAAAAGCGCATAAAATAGAACTAGTTAGAGTAAGCTATGAAATCTACAATGACTAACTGATGCCCTTTGAATACAGTCTTAACTTTTCAGTTTCTTATTAGTAAATTTAGCTGCTTTATTTTTATATTCAATGAAATATTAAACTGCTGTTTTAGCCATAAACTTCAAGCCTACTTGTAATTGTTCAATTCTCATTAATTGCATTAACAGCTTTATAATTATAGGGTACACAAAGTGAGAGCTCAATATGAATATATGCATAAACACTTGGCGCACTACATAAAGCATTACGCATGAACTGTGTGTGTGTGTGTGTGTGTGCCACGGCTGCAATTAAATATCAATTAAAAAATTGCAATGCAAATGCTCACGCACTGCAAGAGGCCAAGTCGCAAAACGAAAGACTTAAGGCACAAACTTGACTACGTGCTGTTCACCTTCAGAGACCCCTCGCAGCGTGTGTGTATGGGCACACATGTAAATCATAACCACACACACACACACAAACACACACTTAAGCGAATTAAGAGTCAAAATTTACGAGCTGGCCAACAGAGAAAACGACAAACTTTATTAAAAAATTGCGATTTCATTACGGTTTTTGTTTTTGTCTCAAGTCACAAGTCACAAGTTCAAGTCGTTTGTCATTTGCACACCCCGAAACGGTGACTGTGACTGTGACGGTGACTGTGACGCTGACTGTGACTGTGACTGCAACTGCGATATGTTGTGGCATTTGCATAAATGAATGCACCTCCATATCGCTGCTGGCAAACTCGGCTGCAGCTCGGGCAATTAAAATCTAGACTCTTAATTATGTAGCAGCAGAAGAAGAAGAATGAGAACGAGAGGGGGACAAATGAGCAATGTCAGGGAGTTACTCGTGGAAATACTAAATCTATCTGTCTACAGCAACTGTCAGGCGCATTAAATGTGCTAAATGGCTCATGTAATTACCAGTTTAATGTTTAATTAAATGAAATTGAGTCATTAAACTGATTCTGTGTGGCAATTCCACATGGCAACAATGCCATAAATATAGTGTGTGTGTGTATATAGTAGTCTATATAGTAGCATAACTGATTACTTTACTGCTTCTGCATCTAGGCAGTGACAAGGCCAAGACTCTGGCCAACAACTGATTCAATTTGCTTTGCTAAATTTGCTATGCAATAGATTAAGTGCCTTGTGGTTGTTTAAGAACTAGAGGAATTTTCGATAGCAATTAATTGTGTTTGAATGTAAGTGAATGCATTTCAGTTATATTGTAGAACAGTTGGCTAAGAACAGACCAGACAGATACTATTAGATATAGGGCTGATGCAGCTGTCTGGCGTTCCGTGTGTTCTACTATGTTTGGTTTTTATTTGCTGAATAAATAAATAAACTTTAATTTGCAATTGATATTATATATATTGCAAAAATTAGCAGTTTGTTTAGGTATATAATGTATGGCAAACATTAAACTTCTATCTAAGCTAAGTTGCAGTATATAATGCAGCTTAAGATATAGTTTAAATATTACCATTTCTAGCTGCAATGTTGCCTTTGATTAGTTGAAATACTTAGTTGCACTACATTTAATAAAGAAAAATACTTAAAAAATGTAGTTCGATATTTTTATAGTTATAGCATTATGAACTGCTATTAGTTGTTCTAAAATTAAACAGATAAATTTAAATATACAAAATGAATAGATCAGTAAATAACTATAAAAACTACATAACTAAAAATTTCCCTACTTTGTCGTATATCTTTTGCTGTTCAATACTTTTGATCTACAAACTTGTATCAAATTCCTTCTGGCTTGTAATTTTAAAATATATACTAAACTTAGACTACACTAGTTGCCATAGTAATAACAAGTTATCTTTGTTTTACTATTATTATTACTTGAATTCTTTTTTGTATGTTTTTTATGGTCTCTGCATATTTTGACTTCCTCTCCGCCCTGGAGTCAAATGGGAAGTCAAGTCAAGTCACGCGGCGCATGGGCAATGGTAGTCGAACTATTTTGCTTATCTGGTTGTCTATAACTCGTATCTCGGCTGCCACAACAGCCTGTGGCCTAAATGGCTGGCAACATTTTCAACAAGCAAAGCCAAGGATATTTGTGTTGCGTCTGACTGTTCCACGCTTCCACTCTTCCACTCTCCCACTGTCTCTCCGTCTGAGTGTGTGTCTGCAACTGCGTCCCACGGCAAAGATTTGGCGCCATTGAAATTGAACAACATGCAAAAGAGAATTGGAGCTGCAGCAGCAGCAGCAACAACGAGAACTGGCTGCAGTTTTGTCTGCCACGCAACACACAGAAACTAACAACAACTGATCTGCATGCCCACGATTTGGTTGTGGTATTGGTGTGCTGCTTGTTGGCTTTGTGTTTTGGCCAAATGGGCCAACTGCTCGTATTTGGTAGTGAAAACGATTTGCCAGTTTGGTGCCAAGTTATGCGTCGCCCGTGGTGCAGTCAAGGCGCCACAGCAGGCTGCACGTTGCACGTTGTACTCGTACTTGGGCTCCAAAAACAAAAGTAATGCCAGCCACATGCAACATTGCAACTCATCAGCTTAGCAATGTAAATGCTGCCAGTTTGCAGTTATTGCAGCTGCTTCACTGTCAATGCCAATGCGTTTGTCATGGCTAAGACATTGGCAACAGCAGCAGCAACATTTTGGACAAGCAGCACCAGCAGCAACAGCAACAACAACAGCCACAGCGACATATTATCAAAAGCGCCGCATTTGCTTCCGCCATCATTAATAATATGTATTGCTGCTGCAACTGTTGCCAATGTTGCTCTTGTTCTGGAATTGACATTGCCAACATTGCAGCAACATGTTGCTCAACTGCTGTTGCTGTTGTTGCTGCTGCTGTTGCTGTCATCTTGCTGCGGCCTTTTAATTTATTTATGGCTCCCAATGACTGTTTGCATTGACTTGCCGACAATCTGAATGTTCTTTCTCTCCAGCTTCAGTTCGAGCTCTCGCTACTAAATGGCAATTAAGCAATACAATTTATAGCTAAAATGTTGAATTTAATTAATGTTCGAATTGCACGCAGAAATTAGCAAACATATGTGAGACGACCGCCCCCTTTTGCCTCCCATTATGGGCCGTAAAGAGGGCTGCCAGCAATTTAAATAAAACTTTTGCTTAATTGCATTGCATCTGAAACTGAAACTGTAGCTGCAACGGTTGCATGTTGCATGTTGCTGTCGTCGTCGTCGTCGTCGTTGTAGCTGCTCTCAATCACGCTGCCGAACCCAATGCCACAATCCCGAATCTTGTACCAAAATCCCGACTCTCGACTGCCGTTTGTGATTTTGCGCTGATCGTTAATTTAAATTGAACACATTTTGGACATGGTATCTCGGCCTCACAGCCTCACAGCCTCTTGGCCAACTCGATGGCTGGCGCTTTAATTGCACAGCCAAGCAAACGTGAGCTCCGCCTGCCACCTTCTGCTGCTGCCCCTGCGCCTCCTCCTCCTGTTGCTCCGGGTGAAGTTAAGCTGCGGCTAAACGATTTCGTTTAATGCAAGTGCCCATCATTTTGGCCAATGCACGTGCTGAAAGTGATTTCGCTGTATTGCAATACCCTGCAGATATTTTGGTCATGGCGAAACCGACAATTAAGCCAACATCTGAATATCCCCTGCTCCTGCTTCCTGCTCACTGCCTAATGAGTTTTTAATTGGTTTGCATCCTGAGCTGTGCTAATTTCTCGATCGTAGCTAAATAAAAAGGTTATTACTTTTAGACCCTGTACTCTAAAAAGGTACTAAAGGGTCTATTAGGTTTGTGTAAATGACATTTGTGTGTACCAGGCAGAAGGAGGCGTGCCAGACCCCATAAAGTATATATATTCTTCATCAGCACGACGAGCTGAGTCGATTTTTGATTGTGAGTATGAATTTCTATATGAGTATTGGTTATTGTGCATTGGCGCGTATATTTGTATGTATAAGTAACATGTAAGTGCATGTGTATTGGTATGTGAACATATTCATACATATGTAAGTACTATTGCTATTAAAGTACAGATCAAAGTACAGGGTCTCCTACTGTCGGTTGCATCCGACTGTAGCTTTCCGAACCTTTTTTAAATATGTACAAAAGATAAAGGAACTTTCTTCAAGCTGGCGCTGAAGTAATTCGAGATGATTGAGCCATCAGGCAGCTGGCATTGCGTTAGCTTTGGTAATTTGAGCTATACTAAGCTTCAATTCGCACCTTGAGCACCTGTAGTTAGTATTTGATACTAACGGCAGCTGCCTGATATGGCATTCAGCTAAACGGTAGCTGCAAATTAAGTCAACTTGAATTACAAGTTCTAAATTAATCACCGCGTCCAAGTTACTATTTGCAAAATTAAGAAAAGACTTATGCAACGTTGCCATATGTGTAGAATAACAAACACCAAAGGCATAAACTATCGTTTTACAACACTAAAAGAGAAACAGCGCGTGAATGCGTTTTGTCATGCGATGTTACCACAATGAGGATAATCGTCGTGCTTTTCCGTTTGGTACAATGGTGTTTTTTTAATCAGGTGTTTCTCTATTTACAAGTCTGCAAAAGGCAGACATTTGACCCCCCTTTAATTATGTTTTTTTTTAATCCTTTTTCACACTGTGAATTTTATTTAGTACAATTAAAAGCCATTTCGATTAATTTTTTTACTTTAATGGAAACTTATTAAATTTTTATTAAAAACAATATTTATTTTATGTTTTTTTACTAAAACCTTAATTGATATATGTTTTTATGATTCGCCCATTTTTAATGGCGAATTCGAATTCAATAACGAGTTCAGTTATATTAACTTAATCTCCTCTTTAATCTGTCTTGTTTTTATGCTGCTTGGGTTAATGTATTTATAATATAATCCTATGTTATACTACAGAACTCTCATTTATTTTGTTTCTTTTTTTTTCAATTTAAACTCATAAAATACACTCCAAAATCAACCATAAGTTTTACTAAATTTTTATTGGCAATTTGATGTCCTGAATCTCCCCATGGCTTTATGTGTGCTATATATTTTGTGATTTCAATTTCAGCATCTGTCCGTCTGTCTCTCTGTCTGGCTGTCTGTCCGTCTGCCCTACAGCTGGGCACTTCTTGAGTGCGTTTGCGTGTTCCTCATCATTTGTTTGCAATGAAAATAACACCAACATAAACAACGATCGACAGGCGCAGGCTTGGAGTCTGCTCCGCATCCAGACCTTGGCCCATACCGAATGTCGATGTCGAGGCGGCATTAAAATGCATAAAGCCCGCTGCGCATGCGCTTCCACTTGGACATGGTCAATAGCCAACTGGCCAATGGCCATGTCCTGCACAGTTCAGGCGCCACACCCTGCTGTGGTCCAGACAACAGACAGATGAAACCCCCATCGAACAGTGCCATGGGTTTGAGCTGCTCTCGTAGGCGCATTGATTTGTGGAGCCCCAAAAGGTAATCGGCCTTTAAGTTATGTCAAAAGCTGAGACAGTTTCTTAATTGAATTTCTTGGCCAAGTCAAAAGCTTCTAAAAATTTATAAAAGAGTTGTGTGAATGTCAGACATAAGGAAAAGTATTTAGATTACAAATACAGAAGCCATTTTTGTTGATGAGTACTGAAAGATGGTATTAAAACTCCTAATAATACATTTCTTTATTGGAAACTAAATCTATTAAAAATGAGCTACTAAAATTTGAATGAAACCATTTCAGATTTAGCTAATTGCAAGTCAGAATTCCAGCTTAGTTTTTATAGTCTCTGATTATATGTTATTCGTAAACAAGATAATTTAAATCTTGAACAGAAATTTGTTGAGCTTCTTTCATCCTTCATTAGTGCCGAAATCAGGCCGATATATCGAAACATTCTTCTCTCGTTTTCCGTATCTCTTGATATGCCCCAAAATACTTTAAAGTTTATTATGGCTGATTGAAATTTGTGGAGCCCCAAAAAGGTTTTTCGAGGCAGCAGCAATCATTTCATTTTAGAGTGCAAATGTGTGTTTGATGCGCCTCGCAGGTGTTGAGGCAACTGCATTTTTTATGATAAGATAGCGCCCCAAAAAAGGCGAAACTTTAATGAGCCAAAGGCCCAGAGGCCTGTGGAGTTTTCGAGATGGAGCAGCAGGGGGCTGCTGAAGGTATTTGGAGTTGAAGTTGCAGTTGAATTTTGAAGTGCTGCTGCTGCCCATGGGGCAGCCATAAAAGAAAAACATCGAAGCAGAAGAATTACGAGAATTTTATGAAAGAGCTTGCACTCAGACACTGAAACAGAAACAGAAACAGAAACCTGCCGCAGATCAATGCCCCCTTCGGCCTCAAACGCCCACGCATGTTGCAACATTGTGTTGCAGTTGCTGTTGCTGTTGCTGTTGCCTGTAAATTGAGTTTGCATTTGCGTTTTGTTTGCCCAAGAACAGTTTGTGTTGCCAATGAGTAGACAAGCCAGCGTGGGCCTAGTCCTGACTTCGTGCAGCTGCTGCTGCCACCAAAAAGGGTTGGCCAAACGAGGCCCGTCTGTCTATCTGTTGGCCATATTGCAGGCGACATCTGCGCCAGCAATCTATGGCTAACAACAGCACGGCCTAGTCGCTGCCTTTATATGGCAAACGTGCCGACAAATCTGCCCAGTTCCCTCATCCACACCACATCCCACCTGGCCAGTCGTCTGCCCAGTCTGAGACTCCAGACTTGCGACGTTGCAGCTGGCAAATGTTCTGGTTTCAGTTGTGCATCACGGAGTGAACTGAACTGGACTGCTGGACCGTTGACTGCGTGGGTCTGTTGCAGGTGTTCCATAGACTGATGGGCGCCATTAGAATAGCAATTGTCCAATCTTATGCTAACCCGGCTAGACGGCCACGCCCTTGTTTAATTTAAAGGCGTCAAGCTGACAACAAATTCAATTTGAATGCGTGGCGCGTCACATAAATGTCGCCTGATTGTTTAGCATGTATGCAAATTACTGCCAACAACAACAGCAGCAGCAGCAGTAATCACAACAACAACAGCAGCAGCAGCAACAATGGTGACACATAAAATGCAAGCAAAGGTTGTCCACTCCACTGCTAGAGCTCTCTGGTCAGCTCGGCTAGTTGGCCACGTTGTCATCGTCATTGTTGTTGCTGTTGCTGCTGTTGCTGCTGCTGTTGTTGCTGCTCGTTTATAAAGTCAAAGGGGGCACATGGCGAGTTTTAACTGACAGACAATTACGCTAATGGGACACAAATGGCAAATTAATTAGCTGCGGGGCCAAGCAGCAAGCATTGTTGCTGCTGCTGCTGTTGCTGCTGCCTGCAACTCTTGCTGTTGCATGTGCCTCACTGTTGCTGTTTGGTCGCATAAATCACAGCCGATGGCTCTGCTGTTGCCTGGCTTGGACTTAACACTGTGCTAATAGCAAAGACTCCGAAATATGTTGGACATTTCTCCAGTCCGAATGAAATACTACAACTGACAGCAAAGCATCTTCATAGAGAGCAAATAAACAGCGTTGGCAATTTAGCTATTTTGTCAGCAGATCTAGCGTGTTTAAAATGATGAAATTAGTTAGTAATTCATTAATAATATCTGTAAAAATATATGACGAAAGCAAAGACAAGTTGATGCTGATTGCTTATTCATTTCATATTTACTATAATCTATACATATAAAGTAGTTCGTTCTGACTGACTGACTGACTGATCATCAACGCACAGCCCAAACGGTAAGATATAGCGATCTAATTTTTTCGCAGAATGATTGCTTATGACCCTTAGATGCACGTTAAGAGCTGAGTTGATACTGATTGCTTATTTGTCTTAGAAAAAAAATTTCATTTCACATTTACTATAATATTTATATATTTTATCTGTATAAAATATTGAAATAATTCTTTATTTATTTAACTTTTATAAAGAGCCATATATATAATTTTTTATCTCTTTAATATATTTGACTTTATCTAGATTTTTTATGTTGTTCATAGTATTTATTTAATTTATTTTATTTATTTATGTTGGTCTATAGTATTTATTTAATTTATTTCTATAAGCCTTTTGACCTCTTCTAGATTTCTTAGGTTTTGCCTGCTTTCTTTTATCACTTAACGCTGCATATTTTCAACGACTCCTAACATTAATAAGTTCAACAGTTTCCAATTTAAACTACACTCAGAGAAAAAAGCCATGTGAAAAATGAACATGGTCGTAGTTAAATTTATTTTATTCCGAAAAAACCTAAAAATAAACAGATATGTACTTAATTTAACTAAAATCATATTCAAATCGCAAATAAATATGAATTTTGTCGAATCAAAGTTGAAAGTGTTCAATTCAATATTAAATAAACTTCAATTCAACTACAAAATTGCTTGATTTGACTAAAAACATATTAAATGTGAAAACAAATATGCATCTATTAAAATCAACACCGAACAACATTATCGCTGTACAAAAATCGTAATGCGTAATTCGTAATGCACGATATACATATATAAATATGCCGAACTTTATTAGTTTATTCTGTCGTTCTTGCAGTAAATATTTAGTACTGACAGAAAAATATAACTTTTTTTTTTAAATTTTAAATTAAACAAAAAATTAAAAATAAAAAATAAAAAAACGTAGTTCTCTGCTTGGACTTGAACCCGAGTCGTCCGCATTCTGCATTCTTCCAATCTGTTCATAAGAATTGTATTTGGTATTTGGGATGCGTAAACTGTTAAAGCTTTGTGGCGCAAGGGTCTAGTCGACAGTGAACAGCGTTGCGCGTGTGTCAACCAAGGAGGATTTTCGTGAGTTCAAACCGAGAAGCCGGACAAGTAAATTTGGTATGTAAAATTAAAGATATAATCAAATTTAATAAATGTAAAAATTTATAAAATAAAGAAAAATTTATAAAAATATTAAAAATGTGCAACATATGTAAAATGGCGGTTAATCTAATTTTTATTTATTTTTTTTAAGTTGTGCGTATTTGAATTGAAAGGAGTCGTAATCAATTTGACTATGATATTTTAGTACTAAAACTCTTGAATTGAACAAATTCATATTCAAATATATATGAAGTGGTTCCACGTTAAGTTAACAATTTTCGTGTTAACTTGACTTTTATACCCATAAATTTTCAATTCAACTACAGAATAGTGATTTTTACTACGTTTTTTCCCTCAGTGTATATATTTTATAGCCGTATATATTTTAAGTTTTAACAATACTGAAGCAGCCTGCAGTCGTGTGTGCTCGTTTATAATAAACAATCCTATATTTACGAGCTCTTTATAATATGCCGTCACGTAAATTTTCTATATTGCATTTTGATTCCCTTAAGAAGAAGGCACAATATCATTTTGGAGCTAATTTCAATAATTTGTATGATTAACTTACTGATTTCGGTACGGCCCACAGTTGATGGCCTCATTACAAGTGATTTTGGCTTTAAGTGACTTTCGTATCAGTATCAGTTCGCATTTGAGTGTCAAAGGAAATTATATAGGCAATGAATGGGGAATGGGCAGAACCAGTTGAGCATCATTTTTGGCACAGGTGTCGATCAACGAGCTGTTGATACTCATATGCAGCTCATTTATAATACTACTTACTAGTTGCAGGTTGTTGTTGCAGGTTGCAGGTTGCTGTGGCTAAATTTTTCGGTAGCGCTGTGTGTGAATATGGAACCGCCTCTTTGATTATGTAGTAAGCTGCAGGCGCTACAGCATGTAAAGCAGCAGCAGCAGCAGCAGCAGTAACAGCAGCAACAACAATAATCTCCATAATTACAAAGCGCAAGACAACAAGCGACGACAACAATGCTAACAACAGCAGCAACAACAATGCGAACAATGGCAACGTTCTTATCGCTTACAACTTGTTTCGATTCCATTGACCAACTATGGACAGACGTACAGTCGGACGGATGGACAGACTGATGCTGGCGGTGGCGGTGGTTGGACTCTTAATTTGGCCAACAGGCGCATTGTTGCTGTTGCTGTTGCTACTGTTGCTGTTGTTGCTGGCAAGCGAATTGTTTAATTGCCGGCGTATGCGGCGCCATAAATGCCGCACAATGCCAGACATGGACAGCATGGACAGACGGACTACAGCGATCCAGACAGAGCGATCGATCCATAATTGCAGTCAGCGACTTATTGAAGAGCGCGCACTTTGAATCGATTCGAATCGAATGTCCATGTTTGGAGCTAATGATAGGCTCTGCCACATGCAGCATAAAAAGTGAAAAGAACCAGAACAAGTTGATGCTGTGGCCGCCCAAAAGGTTTAGCTTAACAGTCGGTTTAGCCGAGTTCTGATTCAGATACAGTTTAGCTGAATTGGTGTGAAATTGGGCTTCCTGGAAGAGCAGTGGAGTAGTCGGCATCCATGCAATTAGACGCGGTCTGGTTACTGCCCCAAATGGGCAGAAATGGAAAGGTGTTGCCAGTCGCTGCGCATTTATCAGTGCAAACAAGCGTTAAGCGCTGCCAAAATCCAGCCGAGGAGCATAGCCAGAGCCCTTTGGCGGCTACAACGTGCCACATGTTTTATGCCACGGCCAGAGCTAATAAGGATAATTGCAAGTCCGACTGGGCGTTAAGTGAGCTCAGCTTCAGCCAGGAAATTTTTGACAAATTGCCATCAGCTTTTACTGTAGTCGACGTGTAAACGGTTGCAGGTGTTTTGAATGGGCGTGGCACCACAGCCTATCCGCTGAGCTGCGCTGCGCTGCCCTGTCGACCCAGGCTCAAGTCTCAGCCGTTGCAGCGATTTGTATCGCTGTCCAATTAAGGTAGCAACATGCAGTGGCAGCAACATGTTGCCGGCTCAACTCGGCGATATTGCTAACGAAGCACTGACAATGAGCGCGTATTGCCGTCAGTTTGACACTCCCGCAAAAAATACGAAATAAAAATAAAAATACAGAGAAAAAAGGCGCAAATCGTATAAGCGTATAACATATAACGAAAAATTCATTACGATTTCGATTTAAGTTGAATAATTATTTATCTAGATAATGCCGCTCCATCCGCTTGTTCGCTCCGCTTGGCTTTAACTCTGTGATTCATATCAGCGCAATTGCAGGCGTGTCAACGACAAACCAGCAACAGTTGCTGCCGCTGCTGCAGCAATCACAGCCACTAAGCCGCAACAACTACCACTGCAACTACCAGCATTTACTCCAGACTGAGCCCCAAACTCTGGGCTCTGACATAAAACAAATAGACTGTCAGTTTATGTAGCATTTGGAATGACTAAATGTTTCAGTGATTGGCTTTTGCATGTGCTTTGTGCACCCGATAGATAGCGAGCAAACAGTTTCCTGATATTGCAAGTGGGTGTAATGCATGACCAGGGGCAACACTGCGGCAGCTGCTTAGTAAATCATACTATTACAGTCTCTGAGATGTCATCAATTTCATTAATATAGGTACTCGGTGATTAATTCGTATCTAATTATTATTAGCAAAAGTTTCCTTCTAACACTTTTCATTGCTTGACTTTTATTTCTGTATACTTACATTTTTTTCTTCATTTTCTTTTATTTTAATTTAGTTTATTTCATTACATTTTATTCAGTTTTTTATATAATTATTTCATTATATATTTATATCATTAAATTTTCTTTTATTATCTTTTACTCCATAGTATTTTCTTTTCTCATCATTATTTTAACTCCTTTAATTTAATTTTGTTTTATTTTTTTTACTTTATTTTATTGTATTTCATATTCTTTTCCTTCCGTTCCTTACTATCTCCTCTCCACTCCTCTCCCCCACTTCTGCGACAACTCTTCACCTTGCCACCCCCCCTTCACTTACCCCCATCTGATCAGCATTCCTTTGTGTCCACATCGTCCCATAATGAGTCTTAACAGATCGGCGCAGTTGGCCGCGAGAATATGGTCAGCTGATGTAATGCCAATGTTTATGTCATGATATCTTGATCTGATTAGCATGAAGCCAGCACCTTTTTGCTCTGACTAATCATACGAATACGAATCACTTCCCCTCCCATTAAATGCAGCTGCACCTGCCCACCTGTCAGCCGCCCACCTCGCCACTGGGCGTGTCCCGTTGGGCATACTTAGCATATTTATTTTCTTATGCGAGCAATTCAATTACAAGAGCCCCAGACACAGTATCTGTGGATCGTATAATGGTAGCATACCAAATTACAGGTGCTTGTCGTAATGGGCTGGGGTGGGGAGTGGGCAGTGGGGGGAGTGGGGTGTGGGCCAGGTAGAGTATTAAAAATGCGTGAAAGCGCGCTGTGTTATCGGACGTGGAGAGCGTAGAAATAAATCACAGCCTAAGGTGCTTGAGGACCAGTTTCAGCTGCAGAGCGGCATGGCTCAATTGATAAATCTCAGCTAAAGTATAGGAAAATATACATATGTATGTATGTATGTGTATCTATGTATAAATAAAAGTAAAATACAACTTTGTTAGGCAATGGCAAATTTTAGCCAAGATTTATGTGGCCATAAATGCGATTACAGAACGTCAAAAAATAAAATAAATAAAAATAAATGAACAGAAATAAAGTTGCAACAACAAAAAGGCTAAGAAAACTTCGAGCCCAGTTTGCACTTACATGGTTTTGTAATTTATTTCTGACGCTTCGATTACATTCTAATGACAAGTGCAGCCAGCAGCCGACGCCAACGCCAACGCCAACGCCGACGTCAACGTCAACTGCCACTGCGACGGCGCGCCGTTTGTTAATGCTTTGGCATAATTCACAGAACGTTTACCATTGCTGCCGCTGCTGCTAGTTGTTGTTGCTGTAGCCACTGGCGGCGTTCACACTTCCAATTGCCAATTTGCATATTTTCGGCATTCGTAATGCAGCAGCAAAAGGCATATCGAGAGACTACGAGTTACCCTGTGAATTAAATATATATACGAAAATATATAAATATATAAAAATATATATACAGTAGAGTCCGGTTATAACGACTCTGCTTAAAGCGTCCGTCCGGCTATTGTGACGAAAACTCGATGGCTTGGTTGGTCCCCATACAAACTTATATGAAAGGGACTCCGCTTAGTACGTTTCCGCTTTTAGCGACAAACCGCCTATACAGACGGGATTTTTCACAATTCAACCGGATATTGCGACGTACCGAAAAAAAATGCAGCGAAATAATGCCAAATTTAAGCATCAAACGACGCTGTTAGAAATGTATGTATCTATCAGTGATCGGCACCCTTGCTTGTGTGTGTAGCAGCGACTCTACTCTCTCTTAGTTTTAGTTGTCGCCTTAGCAACGCTGCTGAGAGAAAGAGAGAGAGAGTGCGTCGAAGTGCAATACCGACGTCACACAAATGTTTACAGCGTGCGTGTGCAGACCTCATAGCCTATTCTATGAGATGTCCCGTTATAATTCAAGTTTTTTCTGATTTTTTTTAAGTAAAACTGAATGCGTAAATTCACCAAATGTGAGTTAATGTGCAAAATGCGCCATAATGAGCTCATTCAGTTTAAGCTCGACACTTGTGCATTTCACCCGCAAAATGATAAATTTTTTGTTTTGATTAAAAAATTAATTTGTTTTATTTTAAAACCTATTACAAACATGGCAACCCTAAAATAAACAAAAAAAAAAAATTTTTTTTGCTCTTTTTGGTTAATGCGTCGTCCGGGTATAACGACGTAAAATCGTCGGTCCCTTGAAAGTCGCTATAACCGGACTCTACTGTATTTGCTCATATTACTACTTCGTCTTTTCATGCCATTCGTAGGCCGATCTGGCAACACTGTAACATAAATTTGGTCACACTCCCTAAAAGAAGTTAGCAGGACTGTTCTGTAGTTGCCGGACTGTTGACTTTTATACCATTATTATTTAGCAGCTCAATGTACCCCACTACACTGTGCTGCAGGGTATTGGCGGCAGCTTCTATTGCATAAATCAGCAAACAGTCAACCGACGCGTTTTCGGCGCGTTTTTTTTTATCGCACGCCTGCATCTTAGCGACTGGCAATTCATCTCATTCTCATGCATACACAGATTGAATACGGATTGGGATTGGGTTTCGGATGTGGATTTCTATGTAGAAATAAACGTATTTTGTTGTATTTATTTTTTTTTTGCGATTTGCATTTGCCATAATTAATTCCATTCGCACATGCAACGCGTTTTCTGCATTAGATAAGACTTGGAAATTTGCCGTTGAGTTATGCTTGAAGGCGCATTAGACACGCCCACTTTGGCAAGTGCTTGCTGATCAGATGTTGTGCATGTGGGTGTTGCTTGTTTATATTGCTTTGGTCTAAGTCTGGGAAGTTGCTGATGGCTGCTGCTGTTGTTGCTGTTGTTGGTGTTGCTGTTGCTGCTGTCGATACTGATGTTGATGTGTTTTGACTTGTGCGCTGATTTACGGCCCAGCGCCTGCCGCGTAGCAATTTGTTTGGCTGCCACAATGCAGCAACAACAGCGGCAGCGGCAGCATCAGCAACCAAGGCCAGCAACAGCAACAGCAGGCTCAAATTAACGCGCCAGTCGCCACATAACTTGCCGTACGCATAAAACATGTTAAGTAATCAATTGCTGAGAAGCGAAGCCAGAACCTGGCTCAAGTGTTCATTGCCAATGCCAAAGGCAAAAGGCAGCAGCAACTGCAGCAACAACAACAACAGCAACGACAACAATAGTTGCCAGCCACATTTTAAGGGCTTCAAACACGTGCAACTGTTGCTGTTGCTGTTGCAGCAACTGCTGCAACTGTCCGTCGCTGGCGAACTTCAAAGTATCCTGCGGCATAATGCGCTTAATAAACCATGAATCACTGTCCAAGAGGCTGTCAGCCCAGCCAGCCGACTGGCCCCCGCCTGCGCCCCCCAGCTCCATGTCTGGGGCAGGCAACATTGATTTTGTCACGACGCAAACACTTTAAAGGCACAATTGCTGAAGTGCGCGAGCTGCGTTCGCGTCCAGTAAATGATGTGCGCATGTGATAAAGGGCCCGCAAACGAGGCAGAGTATCTCGCGGCTCCAGCTTTAACCCCAGTTGCCAGTTGGCAGTTGAATGTTGCCTTGTTGTTGCCAGTTGCTGTTGCTGTTGCTATTGGCCGCCTTGTTGTTGCCAGTTGAGTGGCATAAAAAACGACTTGCACTTGGACTTGAGAGAGAGAGAGACTCTTGGACTTTTGTGAGCCTGCAGCACTCGTTGAGACTTCGACTGGTGCTCCATTGGGGGCTATCAACATTCTCAGGTGCGCCAGTGTGCAGACCTTTTGTTTAGCCCATGGCCAACTTTTGTCAGCTTCTTCCACTATTTCTGCTTTCAGCCAAAAATTGTATTTGCCGCATTTGGTTATAGCTGTTGTTGTTGTTGTTGTTGCAGCCACAACCCTAAGCCCACCGTACTAGCTAGTTAAGTTGTTAGTCTGCCCTCGGGAAGAGTTAACCACAACTGCAACTGCAAAACTTCCAATTGCTGTGCTGCTGCAGCTATGCAAGTTCCCTGGCAACCAACCCATCCAGGCAGGCATCATTAATCAGCTCGGGTTCATCAGCGGCAACATGGTTCATTAGCTTTGGTTAGTTGCTGCTGCTGCTGCTGCCGTGCCCGTTTGGCGGCCTGCTGTCGACGATTCTAATCATAAGGCACCAGCAGCAGCAGCAACAGTTGCAGCTCTGCCTCGGCCTCGTCTGCCGCAACTTAATTGGCTAGAAGTTTTACATAGACGTAGCAGCAGCAGCAGCTACCAGCAGCAACATTGGCGGCAAAATCTGAAACAGCATAGATTTTGTTGTCTTTTTTTGGGCTTATTTGGTAGCCAAAGTCTGCGACAACCAAGCCATTATCAACATAGCCAAGCTGATGTTGTTGCCAACAGTGTTGTCGTTTTAGCATTTTTATGCTATATTTAGCAGATGTCTGAGGGGAAATGCTTGCAAATTGTTGAGAAACTTTAAGCACTAAATGTAGCTCTTTATTTTAGTAAGCTTACTAATATTTTTAGAGAGAATTTGTCTTAAACGTTTTTTATGAATAGTTTTCAATGTTTCTTATAAATTTCTGTTGATAAAAACATACATATTAGCACACTGTGTATGGATTTCTAGCTATTTTTAGCCATTTTTCTCCTCTTCTTTATCATTTTGAAACTCTGGCATCACTGGCTGCCGCAGGCCTATTGTTGTTGCGGTCAGAGTTGGTGCTGCCGTCGTGTGTGCCTTATGCATATTTAGCATGTGGCCAAGGCTGTGCTGGCAGTGATCTTGTCGTAGCGACTGCCACATCTGATTAGCCTGACAGTTTCCCGCAATTTTGCCAGCTACTGTTAGGTTTTCCACAGCGTGGGAAATGCTACCGAGTACAGCTAGAACGCAGGGTTTTGCCAATCAGCAATTGGTGCAGTCTGTGGAATGATTGAACAGAGTATGAAATTTGAAGAAGTCCACAGTGACTGTGTCAACTGCTGCATGTTGCCAACAAGTCTATCAGAACTTGCCAACATTTGCATCTTGTCAGTGGCATGGACCGAGCTCATACTATTTATGGCTTTAGCAAAAACTGAAGTTGTCCTCGTTTAGCGAGCCTGAGCAGCTACTGTGCTGCTATCGCGTCAACAGGATGCATAAAATTTATGAAACAACGACGCCTTTTGTGCAGGTAATTAAATCAGACAAAGCGCGGCGCATGTAAATCCAGGAAAACACGAAAAGCATAGTTGCAGACGCAGTTGCTCAGACAGACCGGATGCAGGCAAAAGAAATACAACTTGACTATTTTTAATTACCATTGCCAACAGCAGCAACAGCTGCTCTTTCTCAATCTAGTGTGGGGTTGCTGCTGACTGCCACTGTAATTGTTATAGTTTGTCAAGTGGGGCCAAGACTACAGCTGAGAGAGCTGAGCTGAGCTCTGCCTGGCATTGAGACTGGGGGCAGGCATGTGAATCAATTACATATTATGATGCTGCCGCTGCTGCTGCTGCTACTGCCGGCCGGCAATCGACGTCGCTGACGATTAACTGCAGTGACTTTACCTGTTCTCTGTGAGCGGACAACGACGCTTTCATTAAAGTGCAAATTATGACTTGCCAGTTCCGCCAGGTGTTGGCCTGGCCTATTTGTCTTTAGCCACAACTCAGATGCAACTGCAACCACCTCTGCCATGGCGATTACTAAAGCCGCCCTTTTGTATATAAAGTTATCAACGCCATCGTCATCATTGTGCGATTATTGCCTGCAGCGCTTACAACATTAATTACCCAGCACTTTGAGCTTATAAATGAAATTTTATAAATAAATTTTCACTGGAAAAAGAGCTTTGATTTCAACAAGTCATACATAGAAATCACAAATTACATATATATGTATTTAACAAGAGTACTATTCAGGTGAAATAGCATTAATAAGGAACTCTGTACCGTCTCTAGCGTAATTAAGTTATTAACTTTGAAGACGTTCGGCTCAACCACATATATAACATTCAATGGACTCGGTGAAATGGAAGGGGCATTCCAACACATCGAGCGCTGTCTTCTGTGTTCTGGTCATGATCTCCTTGTACGCCTTGTGCCAGTGACAGTTGTGGGTTCGTTGAGATTTAATGAGGCGACACAGGAACACCATGACCTTATACACGTCATCTATTTTATTATTCTGGAGCAGATCCGCAATGTTCACGAACAAGGTGTTCACATCAGCAGGTTTTGGCTTATCCTCCATTTTGACCCAGGAGATGAGCATATTTTTATACTCTGGATCAACATACACCCCCTTCCTTGCTTCTTTCTCTTTAGCAAGAGCTTCTTGCATTGTTTCGGTGCTTGTGATGTAACGAAAAATTGTAGGATGCAATTGATGCGACAAATCTCTTATATAATCCACGACAATTTTATCAGAAGGACAGGGATTCTCTGCCGACAGCCTCTTCCTGTACTTTTTCATAGCAGCTCTAGATGTAGATGGTTGCAGATCACTCTCATTTAATTGGTTGGATGTGCGCATTGATGGTGGTGATGGTGGTGGCGATGGTGGTGGTGGTAGGGGTATTAATGGTGGTGGGGTCGATGGTCTTGATCTGAAACGTGAAGGCGAACGTTGCCGCGGCATCTGATCTTCGTTATTTTCGCTCATTTTAGCCAAGTGTAAGTACTCATCAGGGGCATTGAATATCTCACGTCGTATTTCTTCCGGCAGTGCAGCCAATACATTGGGATCAAACTGCTCTATGGCTGACGGAGCCTGTTTTTTCCGTAAATTCTCCGCTTCAACTCGAAAACCGTCATAATTCTGTAGTGTTACAGTATTTGTTGAATTTGTGATCTTCCCGAACAAATTCCTCTTTGGTAGAGCATTTTCTTGCGACTCCTCTGCTGAAATAACGTGGGGGATTGTAAAACCCCCGAACGTTCCCGGAGTGGGCATCACTTCCACAGGTTTTTTGGTGGCTGCAGCATTTTTCAACATGCTAAGCACATTAACGCGTTCTCTCTTGGGTTTGGTTTCTATTGGTTCCTTTAGTTCCTTTTTCAATAAAACACTGCTGGTCGGTTTATCTGTGCGGATAAACGGCTTTTAGTACATAAAAAGTTCGAATGAAAAAGCAGTTTTAGCTTACCCTTTTGCTTTTCAGATATTTTGGAAAACATATTCTTGATCACATTCTCCTTTTTCAATTCAGCCACATCATCCAGCTTGCTTAGATGAATACCAATGCCACGTAGTTCATGCGGAGGAAAGCCAGAGTCCCTCATTAGTATCAGCACGTTACTGGTAATGACTGCAACATCATCTGTGCTTTGATTTAGTAATATGGACTTGGTCTGATTGTCACAGACGCCGTGGCCCATGTACTTGGATGTCTCAACAGGTGCGTCGACAGCACGCACCATCAGCTTTAGAGTAATTGATTTGGCTTTCCGCTTGATTTCAGTAAGCCTGGAATGCACCTCGATACTCAGTTGCTTAAGAAATGTTTCCAGTTCCTCGGTTGTGGTAAAGCGTATGCCATAATTAACTTCAGCAGAGACCGATTTGCGTTGCTAAATGGATACATTGTTAAATATAAAATATAAATATATTACAGTAATTCCAAAATATAATCACCTGTTCATAAACTAATGGACGTGGATCAATTCCACGACAATTTTGGTACAGCGTTTGGGCAATTTTTTTACCTAGCAGCATTTCCAAGCGCGTAACCGAAATGTTCAGTACATCTCCACAAGTCTTCATGCCCGCGTCATTAAGCTTATGAGTGATGCTGCTACCCACGCCTGGCAAGACATTCACATCCAAAGCAGCCATATAATTAACAGCGTTTTCTCCCATCAGCAAATGCTGTCCATTAGGTTTAGCCAACTTGGTAGCCATTCGAGCTAATAGCCTGTGTACATACAAGTTAGTAAACGACCTGGTAAATAATTCAATTTTCTCTCACTTGTTTTCACCAACGCCAGCCGAGCAGGGACAGCCTGTAATATCACGCACCTCCTGGCGCAGGTGTGTCACAAAGCACATGACATCGACTTGTAGGTCATACACTAAATCCGTCAGTTCGACGAACATTTCATCACAACTGACTGCCTCTATATTCAGCGTGTATTGCGCTACGGTATCGTATAAAGCGAAGGCCACCTGTAAGGAGTAGTACTTAGAGACAAAGATCAACTATTTTTTTAAATATAATGCTCACCTTACGATAGGCGTCGAAGTTATATGGTAATGCCTTTAGATCGGGACACAGTTTGAGCGCCTGGCCCATAAACATGCCATTCTTAATGCCCTTAGCGCGCGCTTCATAGCTGCAGGAGGCAATCTCCGATAAAGACGACTTCTTCTCGAAGCCATAGCGGACCTTATCTGCCCGACTATTGTCATGCAGTTGTTTCTCAAACCGTTTAGTAAATAGCTCTTGCTCCAATTTTCGATCTGCTTGGGGGTGAACTGGCACATCTCTGGCGGCACTGCCTCCCTTAGAATGTGTCACTGCAATGGGTAAACCACGTAACTCTGGATGCGAACGCAGAGCCACGGAAACAAAGAAGCAATCCATGTCAATATGCATAATATAAGGTTTGGGACTTTGCACTGTGGCCGCAATCTGATTACTCCCCAGTAGTGAACGGAGTTCGGAACGCTTAGCAAATGGTTTATCGCCATGTGCTTGGCGTAAGTCACAAATATACTGCTTGAAGCCAGCACCAAGCGTAGCAATATGATGTAGACGTGAATTTTTATAGAACTCTTCTAAGAACGCTGGATCAACAGCGGTGCGGGCGCTTTTACTAGTGCCATTAGCAGTTGTGGTAGATAAATTTGTAACATTGGATGACTTCTTGACGGGCGACATCTCTTCCAGGTCCTTAAGTATATCATCCAAATCATCTAAGCCTACATCCCTGGTAGTATTATCTTTGCCTGCGGGCTTTCCAAAATTTAAACGCGGTTGCGTAGTCTTTTGGTTGGTATACAATAAATATGGTTTGTAGTCAAGCACCCGCATCTCCTTCAGACAGTCGACAACCCAATTGGCACTGATTATCTTGCTGGTATCCATGTTACGCACCTTTACATCAGGTAAATTTGATGCTATTATGAAATTCGTATGGGGTCGTTCATAATGATGGTAGAGGCCGCCATGTATCATCATAATTCGTTTAAGTTCATCGGCTGATGGATTTGTCCGACCATTGACAAAAATTGAAATGCCGCCAAAAAGGTTGGACTGGCGAAATGGATCACTGGCGGCGGCAAATTGCTCCTCAAGTTTGGCCTTTTTTGCCTCAAAGTAGCCGCCCTAAAATTGTAATTATAGTTGCTGTTGCAGCTAACAAATTAAGATTACTTACAAATTCAAGAAATCCATTATCCTCCTCGCTTGCCATCGAATATTTCGATTCTTAAAAATCACAATTCTGCTGCATGCATTTAATAGTTTCCACTTTCGATTGCCACACTTGGCGTTATTGCGCTAAAATTGGCACTTTTTTGTGTTAGCAAGATATTTAGGGGATTATTTTAGCGCTTATTCGATTGTCACACTTGGCATATTTGAGGGGCATGCACTTAGGTTGTGAAATTGGCTAATTTAGATTGTACACTTGACTATTTTGTTGATAACAGACTGCGGCAACGTCGAAACTCAAATGCAAGTTTTGTTAGACAAAATACTGTTTTGATCTATATCGATGCGAATTGTTTAAATATTATTTATAGCAATGTATTAACGTTCTTTCTTGCCTACTGGCTCTTTTTCTGTTCATTTTTGGCACATTTTAATTATCAAGTACTAACAGCGTTTCCACCGACGATAATTAGGCCAGCATACCGATATATTACGAAGTGGCAACTCTCTTGTATTCAGTGTTAGTAAACTCAAATCACTTTGTTTGGTGTCGAAATAATTTTTCTTAAAAATGTGGAAATATGGTCAAAATCAAATGAACCAAGGGCCGCCAGGAGCCGGAGGTGGCCCAAACATGATGCCCATGGGCGGTTTTATACAGGGCGGTGCTGGTATGCACATGTCGCCACAACAACAGCAACACCAAATGAATATGATGGGAGGTGGTGGACCCGGCGGCATGCAAATGAATCCCAATGCAGTAGCTGGAGGTGGACCTCCTGGTCTCATGCAAGGTATGGGAATGTCGCCGCAACATCAGATGCAGCAGCAGCAATTAATGCAGGGAGGTGTCGGCATGCCAATGTCAAACATGCCGCAACAACAAACCAATCCAATGCAACAACAAATGATAGGTCCCCAACAAAGTAGCGGCTTGGGTGGACCTGGTCTCCAACAGCAGCAACAGCTCAATTTAGCGCAACAACAGCATAACCCAGCTTTAACTGCAAGTGGTGGAAGTAGCGGCGGCAACAATATGCTTGCAATTTCTACACCAAATACACACAAGGAAATCAACATTGTGCAGCTGTCGCGGCTGGGTCAAGAGACTGTGCAGGATATCGCATCTCGTTTCCAAGAGGTCTACGCGTCGCTGAAAAACATACAGCCCACATCTCATCGGGACAATAACGCAGAGAAGAAAGTGCAGGAGTATTTTCGCACCATTCGACTACTTTTTAAGAGGGTCCGCATTATCTATGAGAAATGTAATGATGCTGGCATAGATTACAGGAATCCTGAAACTTTAATTCCCTATAGAGACGAGCCTGATCCGCGCATAGAGCCTTCCCAGTGTGATGAGTACCGCAAGGTTTTACAAGAAAATCAGGAGCTCATTGAAACAGTAAAGCTCAAAAACCGACAACTAAGAGAGATTATCGATCGAACCCGTATTATTATATGGGAAATTAACACAATGCTTGCAATGCGCCGCTCTTAAATATATACATTCTATCAATTCCAATTTAACGTTTATTTAAATATGTAAATTGAATAAAAAAAAATACAACAAATCAAATGTTTAGTTTTGACGTTGTCCAACACTAGTAAATGAGAAGTTTGTGTTTGCAGACGAAGACTGCGACTTGATTTTCTGTTTGCATCAAAGAAAAAAGAAAACAATTTTAATCTTGTATTTTGAATCGATCAAAAAGTTATTTAAACTACATACAATATGGCGAAAATGGCATTTCAGCACCAGGCCGGCACGGCTATGGAATGTTTGAGCGTAAGTTGTGCATTTCACACATGCATACATCAGGTAGCGTTCTTCCTGTATTTAGGCGTATGTATGCGTTTGTGTGAGTGTCGTGTGACTGAATGAGCTCATGTATGAGTGAGTCGTCGTGTGCGTAAAATTGGGTCGAGTTTTGTATGAAGAAATTGGTATAAACACACTTTCACATGCTGCGATAGTTACGCGTTTTACAATTTTAATTCATAGATTCCCATAACCTTGCACAAGGAGAAGGATTATGACCAAGAGGGCAGAGAGATTCTCAAGTGTGGATTCAAAATCGGAGGTGGCATTGATCAGGACTACAAAAAGAGCCCGCAGGGTTACACGGACTACGTATGTAATTGATTAACAAATTTTATGATAAACTAATTTATAATATTTCCTTAGGGCATATACGTAACGGAGGTGTACGACGGTAGTCCGGCTGCACGGGCTGGACTACGCATCCATGACAAGATACTACAGTGCAATGGCTACGACTTCACTATGGCTACCCATAAAAAGGCCGTTAGCTACATTCGAAAAAACCCAATACTCAATATGCTGGTTGCTCGCAAAGGTGTCACATCCACATAATCTGTGCTCAAGTGATGAAGCGAAGCATTCAAGCGGTATATAAACTACTATCTACTACTTCTTTGCCTCCTGTGTTGATAAGGATCTCTCACTCATTAGCGCTCTTGGGGAACTATCCGAATACTAATTTAAAATTATATACATATAAGCATTTATCTTTACCCTAACTTTATGCATATCGCGCACCAATACATACCCATACGTAGATATATAATATGCGAGTGTAGCACGTAGAGAAGCTTCTTGTTAATTTGATTTTAATTGACTTGGTTTAAGTTCTAGGTTGTTATATACTCCACTTGTTGTACGAATTGCCAAGAAATCGTGTAAGGAACATATTGCCAAAACTACGCACAGTCTTCACATTAAAAGCTATAGAACTAACGCTAGCATCTACCATTCATATAGTGTAGCGTTAGCTTTGCAGTTCTGCTACAGACCACATAAACTTGAGCCGAATTTCCAAGACTTAACAAAGTGTATACATCAAACTTCTCATGTAAATCATAATTCTAACATGTGTCAGGTTTAATATTAACAATTTTGTACTTTTATACACTTACCAGATCCATACATACGTTAATATGTAGGCAGCATACCAGAATCCCCTACACATTCAGCAGCATTCCAAAAACAAAACGCAAAGTTGTTGAAAACTAAATAGTACATAATTGTGATAAATACCGTTGCTTGTGCAGATGTTTTTTTTTACAATCTCTATGTATAAAAACACATTTTTTAAGTATTTTTAAAATCAGTTTTTAAATGTTAAATTGCATTAAATAAATGTTTGCCTTTAAAAAAAGCGCTGAGAATCGTTTCAGTTACCTTGAAATTGACCTTGACCTTGTGACCACATTCTGATTAGCAGGTAATAATGAAAAACTGTAAACAATTATAGTTGCAGCTTGTTTCGTTTTTTTTCGTATTTAATGACAAAATACTTTGGGATTACATATACATACAAACACAGACATCAACTGCTGTAACACTTTGCACTTTAAAGTTAAATTAAATGTGACAAACAAAATATACATAACTAGGTGTAAATGCAAGAATTTTGCTAATTAGATCAATTACATACACAAATAACTGACATTAGGAAAGGGAAAGTCAGGAACTTTTAGAAGTGATAACATAATAGGTTAGCGGGAGAATATTGCCCTTGCCACGCAGTGGGGCACACACAAAAACAAGGGATATGGAATGAGGCAAGCTGCCAGAGATATTGAAACTATTTGTTGGCATATCCATTGGGGTTTTGACTCTGCCAACGCCACGTATCTTCGCACATCTTATCAATGCCGCGCGTTGCCTTCCAGCCTAGCTTCTGTTCCGCCAGCGTGGCATCCGCAAAGCACATGGCCACATCCCCAGACCGACGATCGACCAGCTCATAGTTGACCTTCTTGCCCGAGGCACGCTCGAAAGCATGGACCAGCTCTAGCACAGAGCATCCAACGCCAGTGCCAAGATTGTAGGCAAAGAAGCCTGTCTCGGCAATGTTACGCAGCTTGTCCAGGGCCTTGACGTGACCTTCAGCCAAGTCAACGATATGAATATAGTCACGCACGCCGGTGCCGTCTTTTGTAGGAAAATCGCTACCGTAGACGTTGAGGCGAGGACGACGTCCCACCGCCACCTGGGCAATGTAAGGCATTAGATTGTTGGGTTCGCCATTGGGATCCTCTCCAATACGCCCGCTGATGTGGGCACCCACGGGATTGAAGTAGCGCAACGAAACAACTGCCCAACGCTGTCGGTAATGCAATAAATCTGATTAGTTTAAAAGGCACAATTGCTCAAATAGTCAACTTACCTTATCGGACTTGCACAGATCCTTGAGAATTTCCTCTGTGAAATATTTGGTTTTTCCGTAGGGTGATGTGCAATTTCCCGTGGGATGCGCCTCGGTAACCGGCAACTCCTTTGGCTCACCATAAACCGTGGCACTGGAGCTGTACACAAATTTGAAGACATTGTTATCGGCCATGGCTTCCAGCAGGACATTGGTGCCCGTCATGTTGTTGTGGTAGTACTGCAAAGGTATGCGACAGGATTCCCCCACCGCCTTTAGCGCAGCAAAGTGAGCAACCATATCGATTTTGTGCTAGAATTAAAGTAGAGCAATTCAAGATTATTGCTAAATAACAACATAAAGTAAACAATTATGCATCTTCTCAAGTGCAACGTCAATGTAGACGTCGCTTGCCAGCACAACAACTCATGTGACCGAGGTCACGTTCATTCAGTGGCGAAGGGCAACAGCAGATGCACAGCAGTTGAGTAAACAGAACGTAGAGTGTGGAACGCTGATAGCGCAAGCAATTGTGATAAGAATAATGGAATGTTTGCTTACTAGCTGGCAATGTGCCACATATATCCATTAATTGATTTGCTGACGTGCCACTAACACCCAGAGTCCCTCAGTACTCACCTCCTGGAACACTGAGCGCACTTGGTCGCGATCCGTAATATCCACGCGATAGAAATGAACCTTTTTGCCGGTGATTTCCTGTACCCGACTCAACGCCTCGGGCAGCTTAGAGCCGCCTCCGCTGTACGCATTGCATAGATTGTCCACACAGATGACATTGTAGCCAGCATTCAGCATTTCCAGCACTGTATGTGAGCCAATGTAGCCAGCGCCGCCAGTGACCAAGACCGTGGGTGGTGCCATATTCGAACTGTAGACCGTGTACTGTTGCTATCAACGGCTGACTGAATGGGTGCTTTGGATCTGGAAAGTGAAAATTGGGCCAAACTGAAGCGATATTCTTATTGACGTCACCAAAATTCTCCACACTCAAAGCACACGTACTAGCAGAATATTCTTGCTAACGGTGCTTGTTATGCATGTGTGTTTGTATGTAGGTTCATGTGTGTCTGTATGCCACTTACCTCAGTGCACGATAATATAGTAATTTCTCTGCTCTAGAGCTGATTCACTCGCTAAAACACACGCGTTTCTTCTTCTGCAGCTACCCTTGAAATTGATTTGTTGTATTTTGTTTTGTTTAAATACACACACGCATTAAGCATGGGTCGGGCAACTGTCTGCTACTGCTGCTAGGTGATGATTGGAGCTGGAAGCTGGTAGCTGGTTAAAGATCGCTGACCTCTCTCCCTCTCTTTGTGCGCTTCTTCAGTGTGTTATGTGTTTGTGTTATTATCGTAACTCGTTTCTTGCACTTCGTTCATTCATTCATTTGCGGCACTTGCCGATTTTTGTACGTCTGTTTTGCTGGGCAGTTAGCTCGCAACTGATGGCTCTTGTTGTGATGAGCGCTTTTAACTTGTATTTCCGCTGCCTTCCTTATGTATACATGAGTATATAGGGGCTGGCTTATCAGTATGTTTGTTTATCAATACCGGGGCGGACGTTCGGCTAGCTGTACGATTCTGCTGCGAATCTGACGCGTTCTATACGTTGTAACATTTCTTATCAAACGCGTTCATTTACACAACCAAGTCTACGACAGGTGCAGGTAGAGGTGCTCTTCGGTCTATTATCAGCAAAAAGTAAACAATTATTATGTCGGCGTTGCCAGATCCACATCACAAATATCGCAGAGTTATCGATAGATAGCTGCGGTGCGATATACACACATAAGCAACGCAAGCAACGAGCAAGAAAAATATGTATTAAAAATTTATTTAGCACAATATTAATTTAAATTAGTCAGAAGTTAGTCAAGCCACAAAATAAAAATGGCATCCGCTACGGTAAGAAATGTATGTATGCCACACTAACAACTGACACGCAGAGGAGAAGATTGCGTCTAGCAACAAACACTCAAAACAACTTCGCAAACTAATGCAGATAATTTGCATCTTAATCTTTGCCAATGGGTTAGAAAATATTAAACGAACTCTTTTAAACAGGTGCCACTCCTCGACGATGACACGATACCTTTCGGCGAGGAAGATGAAATGCGCGATCCCAGCGTGCCATCCCAGAAATACACGTAAGCAATAAGACAGTAAAATGTGTGTATGTTCTACGTTCATCATCCTCTGCTACTTAGGCATCCGTATGTCACCTTCTTCCACCTATTCTTCCGAGGGGCATCTATCGTTCTATACATGTTTTGCGGCATGTTTATTGATTCCTTCATTACGACCTTTGTGTTCGTTGTGCTCCTTCTATCCGCTGATTTCTGGACAGTGAAAAACATATCTGGCAGACTTTTAGTTGGACTTCGTTGGTGGAATTATGTCGATGACGATGGCAAATCGCACTGGGTGTTCGAGTCGAAAAACGTGAGTCATCTAACATATCATTATTGAACGATAGGCAATGATAAATTGTAGTCTACATCTTACCAGAGCCGCGTCAACAAGCACGAGCAGCGTATCTTCTGGCTGGGACTAATACTCTGCCCGATCTTCTGGGGTCTATTTTTCTTGGTGGCACTGTTTGGACTGAAGTTCAAGTGGCTACTATTAGTTATGATTGCCATAGCTCTCAATGCGGCCAATCTCTATGGTTACGTCAAATGCAATTACGGCGCCAGCAAGGATTTGAATAGTGCTGCTACAGACTTTGTTAAGACACAACTCTTCAAGAATGCTGTCGACATGATGACCAAACCGAGCGCAGCACCACCACCGACAAATGTGCGTCCGACCGGCGTTGTATGAGTATGAATGCTTGCCTACTTGCCAACAATTTCTGCGGCGCATTCCAAAGAGTATTTAGTGTTTATTCAAACGTAAACTGGAAGTTATCTCTGTAACATATGTAAAACTTAATTTTTAGCATTAACTTTTCTTACATTTACGCTGCTTTGTATTGAGTAAAAACGTATGTATTGACCTTGGATCGCGTCATTTTATTTTAATTAATTTAAGCAGATACGATGATTAATATAAATTGGAATCTGCGCGGATTCGCAAATTATCAAATGGCTGACTTGAAGCCTGTCCACATTGTGTTGCATTCGCATTCGCATTGGATTGAGCGCTCTGTGTGGACATACGTAAGTAGTAATTATGATTAAAAATATAAAAAATTACTTATTCATTTATTTTATATATACATATATAGGAAAAACATGGTGCGTTCTGGGAGAAGGACATTCCGCAATTATTATTTTAACATAAATAATAGTAGCTTTAAGCATCCATTAGATGGCGAAAAAATATTTGAAAAAGAACAGCCTTGTGAGCCTATACTGTTTGGCAACCATAACGACCGTGCAGAGGTCATACGTACTGCATTAAGTACCTATTTTTTTGAAAATCAAAATAAATAAATGTAATAATATCTAGTGTTTGTTTTATTTTTAATTCAACTATTTTTTTGCCATTTCGCTCTCCATTTTATTTAATTTTAACGCCATATTGACGCGCTTTTCAGCATTTATTAGTATATTTTTAGTATCGATGTATCGTAATCACGAGAATGCAAGTGCATTTTTTACGAATGCAACACGAATGCAACTTTTTCCCACCCTTAGCTCCCATAAGATTTTGCAGGGAGACGAATGTACATTTCCCAAAAGTAACAGAAAATGCAAATGCAAGTCCCAGTGTGGACGCCACATTGCATTCACAATAAATTTGCACAAAAGGTTATTTTTAGGCTCATTAAGTACTTTGCCTACGGTCACACAATTTACTCATTTTTGGCATGTTTTCAAAATGCCGCCAATTACTGCGTAGTATTTTCTGTACTATCGATATTCCTATATCATCCCCAACTCGCCAACTTGATTGCTGGGGAAAGCAGCTCTGTTCGTTAAATCGATTAAATTATCAAAATACTTCTCTCATCTTTTGTGCTATCGACATAAAATTTTCTTTCCATAGCGGTGTTTAAGAAAACTGTGAAAAATAGTTGTGTGAATAAAAGTGCAAAATCATTGCAGAAGCATTTACAAATAGATAATTGAACTCTAATTCGTTTGACTATATTACATAATAGGTATGTGCAGTGTGTATAAAATAAATTTTAACGCAAATTATGTTTGTGTACCAATATCGATTTTTCTGCGGCTTCATCGCCGGCTGGCTTAAGACAGGGTGCTCAAAACCAGACACCTGACTGAGAAAGTTGTATACGTGAATTTTAATGTGTGTATCTGGTTCTTCATTTTTCTTAGAAAAATGCGCGGACGCGGCGGATACATTCCACGTGGAGGCGGCACAATGCGTGGTGGTGGGGGCGGCTACTACAACAATCGCAACTCGAGCAATTACGTGAATACACGCACCCAAGGCAATTACCGTCCTACCGGCGGTCGATATGAGAATAACTACCACAACAACCGTTACAGTGGAGGGAATACGGGAAATGATCACTATGATAATCGGAACCGCGACAAGTTTAATAATCATCACAACTCAGGCTCTGGTGGACGGTATGATTCCAACTCGGGCCATAAGCGCAACTATGTAAGTGAAATATTATGAATAAATAAACTCTTGAGAATTAAATTATGTGTTCCGTGCCACACAGGATTCGTCACGCGAACGGACCGATGACCGCAAGCGACCTCGACTAGACGTAAGTTTATTTTTGACCTAACTAATTGCTATTGCACCTTAAAAAGTTTTCAGGTCTTTTAATATATTATTACGAAAAAGTTATCTATAGCGGCGATTGTTTGAGTAATTTTAATAAGTTTCCACATATTTATAGCACTTTTTGTGAAGGTTTAACGCCGGAATCTAAAGCGTAAATGGAAAGCACTCGTAAGAATCGTAGTGCGCTCAAAGTATTCAGATAAAAAACTCTTTGATAATGAGAGAGCTCAATTCATATTGCACGTATGTCAAGTAGAGCGGCAACAGCTACATAATAGCAATGATTTTGCCGTGACTATCGATATGTATATACATGTTCTATACGCTTAGATCGAGCTTGAATCGAAACCTGATAGAGACCATATTGTGTGTCTGTATATTATGTAATATATATCTTAATGCCTGTTACAACAGACAGTCTCTTCCTTCCGACAACAGACTATACATATATATATACGTATGTATATAATCCATCTAGCTATGAGTATAAGGTTTGTTCATCATGCAACTACTGCTACCATCTACTACTACCACTACTACTACACACACTCGCTCCAGGATAACGATTATTGCCTTTGAGATAACCCAGTTTATAACTATATATATATAGCAATTCTTTATCATCCAAAAACAAAAAATGAAAATTTTATATATCTACTATATCTACCTATGTATTCGAATATCAAATCAAAAACCAAAAACAAAACTGAAAAAAACAATGCTCCTCTACACTCCTTCCTACTCATCAATCGTCATAGGATTACCGACGCACGTCTTCGTCGAATGATCATAATGATCGTCCATCGTCATCAACGCAGAACATGGGATCATCATCGTCAAGTTATCATCCACGCGGCACCACCAGTGGCGGTGGTGGAGGCGGCGCTGCTGGTGGCAGCTCAGGCTCGTACAGGCCACGAGATGATACCGGCAACCAGCGACATCAGCGCAACTCACCAATGGGTCCGCCCAAGCGGCCCATAATACGGAGCGTTGCCGGCTCCAGTTATATAGCACGTCCGCGTGGCTCAATGTCAATGCGTGGCGGTATGATACGTAACAATATCGGATCCATGAGGATTGTGCGACCGCGAATCAACGAATCCAATGATCTGCGCACCATGCGCCGCCAGTTGCTCTATGCGCAGCAGAAAGATCGTGCACGTTTGCTTAAGATACAACAGCTCAAAAGGTAATTAGACACAAAACAAAATACAAAAATATTCATAGATAAAAGACAAACAGACAATAAATAGCAAATCAATAACAGAGATAAAGCTATAAATAGATCATTTCGCAATTGTGTGAGGCTGACAATAATAGTCTATTCGATGTACTTACGCCGTGCGCACAGCACGAGAAGCACGAGAATGAGAGCAACAGATCAGATACAGATACAGATACCAGATACTTATTTATGATTATGATTTTAAACAAATGTGGAAAAGTGTGAACACTATGCAGATAAACCTATAGGAATGTGCCACATGTGTGAATACCAAGTGTTATGAATTATTGGCTAATGTTCACAAATTCATTCGAGCTTTCTGAATAGAGAGAGAGTCTTGATAATGTTGTGCACTGTATAAATTAGTAGCATCTTAATACAAGTGTCAATATCAATCAATAATATATTAAACGATAAGGGAGACACCACCCGACACACTATGATAAACAAACGTATTTGTTAGCTTACATCTTAATATATGTACGTGTTCTTATCACAACAATTTGCATTTGCGACTTCCCCTTCACCACAAAACCAAATCAAATCAAATCCAAAAATTTAAAACCGAATCAAAAAACCAAACCAAAAAACAATTCAATTCGAATTCCATGTATAGCTCGTTGCGACGTCAACGCCAGGGAGATGATAGCAGCGGTAATTCTAGCGATGACAATGATGACACTGACACTGAGAAAAAGAAGAAGAAAAGCAATGACGATGACGACGACGGCGAAGGTGAAAACAACGACGATAAAGATGACGCCGAAGAGGAGGAGAAGAGCGAAACGACTAAAAAGTCTCCAACTAAGAAACGTAGCAGCAAAACATCAAATGAGGATATCGAGGGAAAGACCAGCGATGATAAGGAAAAGGACGAGGGCGATGAACAGGAGCAGGAGGATGGCAATGACACGGAGCAAAAGAATGCCAAAGAAGGCGGCTCAGGTGATGTTGATGGCGAAACCAAGGTAAAAATCAAGACTGAGGATTCTGACGACACCGAAAAGCCCAAAGAGAAGGGCAAATCATCAGAAAAAGTCGTAAAGGTACCAGGTAAGAAAAAAGACAAAGATGGCGATGACAAAGAAAAGTCAAAGAAGGTCAAGAAGGAGCGCGCATCGCGAAAGGACAAAGAGGAAAGCGATGATGAACGCACAGATCGTCGGACAACATCCCGTCATCGCGATGAAGACCACAATAACTTGCGGAAACGTGCGTTCATCAAGTTGACCTGTGTGCACTGTCACTCCAAGTGTGTCACCTTCGCAGTAAGTTCAGATGTTCATCATACTCAGATCAATCAATTTATCAACACATTTTATTGTATTATAGGAGTATCACTATCACTTGAACTCGCGCACCCACAAGAACGCAATGCGCACTGTGGCATTGCGACAGCGTGCGGATCTACAGCGCATGCGTGCTCGTCAGCGTACCACACAGCGTGAGATCGAGGAGAACAGCAAGGAAGAGTACGAGTCGCGCTACTGCCGCCTCTGTCGTTTGGCGTATCGCCAGCCCAAGAGTCTGCATCAGGCATCAGAGCACCACAAGACGATCAAGAAGTTTCTGATGCCATACTGTGGCTCCTGTCATCTGGCCTTCAAGAATGCCATGTTGTACGAGAATCATCGCTGCTCATTGGATCATATTAGGGTGAGCTTTTGAATATAATAAATTGAACGATTATGTTTAATATCATCATATGTTTTAACAGAATAAGGCACGCAATGATGAGTCTGGGTCGGATGATAGTGTTGATGAACGCGAGATTGATTTGAATAAATTCCTTACTGTGGATTCGGTTGGCGAGATCGATGATGACATTATGAATGCTGATGTCGATGCCATGCTACTCGAAGCTGAAACAGCTCAAAAGAGCACCGATGAGGAAACACGCAAGCGCGGCCTGATTGGCGCGGAGTTTATCAAGCCTGTGGAGGCATTCTATTGCGAGATATGTAATCATTACTCACCCAAACTGGGCGAGGAAACCATCGAGGGTTACACGAAGAAGCACTGCTTGCAGCATTCACATGTGAAACATTATTTACGCCACAAGGAAGACACTGAGAAAAAGAACAAGTCAGAGGCACATGACGATGATGATGTTGAAGGCGATGATGATGCCACAAAGACACAGAAGGATATCGATGAAGCCGAGGCTGAGGAGGATATTGAAGAGAATGTCCATGATGACGATGAAGAAGGTGATGAGGCACACGATGAGAAGCTGTGGGAGGAGGTAGACAAGGATCTGGGTGATCTTTTAGCTGAAGTAGAGCCACTAGGCCAGGAAGAAGACGAAGATGAATCCGTGCTAAATATTGACATCGAAAGGTTAGTTTGACTATTTACATGCTCTAAAACTTGTATTACTCTAACCAGTACAATTTTTAGTGAGATAACAAACCCCAAGGATGCAATAGACGACCCCAATGGGAGTACCGAGGAGGAAACAACTGAAACAAAGTCATCTGTCAAGGCCACAGAGAAAAAAACTGCCACAGGAACACCTGTTAAAGGAACAACAACAAACAAACAGGAGTCGCCAGCTGCGAAGAAAGCAACAACGCCCAAAAGTACTCCCAAAGCAGCGCCAACGGCCAAGGCCAACCGACCCGGTCCAGCCTCAACTAAACGTCAAGTCATGGTCAACTTAAAACGCACTTCAGCTGCGGCCATCAAGGCGGCCACCAAGACTGCAGCCGAGCCCAAATAAATTGCAGCTGTCCAGTTCATACATCCATACAACCACACACTCACAGGCATCTATTGTTAACTGCAATAACCGAGCAGTGGATACAATATAGAAGTAATACATAGAAATTCAACTTTTACATGTACCATGTACGTCTGGAGCTTTAAACTACAATCGGTAGTTGTGCTTGCCCGAGTCATGTTTAATAAACTTTTAGACTAACATCAACTAAACAAACGAACCACCTGTGTGCCATTTGGAGTACCTTTCTAAAACTGAAACTGGACGCCCAAATGGGGTCTCTATGGAAGACAATGGCATGGAATTCGCTGGGCAATGCAGGGCGAAATGGTGAAAGAGAAATGGCAGCTGCTTAATTTGATTAAGTGGATATTTGGTGTGCCGCCAGATACGAGTATCGGATGTATTTATTAACCTTGGACTGAAATATGTTGCTGTTGCTGTTGCTCTTGCTGTTACCTGTTGCATGCGGCAGCTTGTTTATTTCCGCTCAAACAGAAGACAATGTGGTGGCAACTGAAAGGAAACACACACATTTATTCATTTCATTTCATAATTTTTCGCCAAATTAACTTTCACTGCATGTCACGTAGGATTGTGGATTGAAAATGTATGAGCCACAGATGTTGGCGATGATGTCTGATGTATGTGCCATATACGGACGATGGCATAGTATTACACAATACGTGCTTATGCCACTTAATATGCGTTAATACACGGCGGCACCTTTCTCACTTGCTACTTTGCCTCGTCGTGTGGCATTTGCAGTGGCTTCCTTTTTTTTATCATCATTAAATCAACCATCGCCGTCACACAATGTCAAGTTTTGATTTGATTATTATGGCCTGCAATGTGGCTGGTTTATTTAGTTTTTGCTCTCCGATGTGCTAGCGGGCTGTCTGTCTGTCCGCTGGGTTACCGAAGCTGACGTTAATCCCTGACAATCGCTCATTCGGCGCTTTGGTAAATTCATGCTGCATTCACGCTGTCGCGAGATTTATGCGCGCATTGTTCTGTGCCACAAATCCGGTTTTTGGTCTCTATGCCGGCCCGGCATCTCGTTACTATTAACATTTAATCTTTGGCTCCAAGTTGTTTACTCTGCCTGGGGCTTCGTTTCGCGTTGTTTTTTATTTTTGGCGCTTCTATTAAGAAATTTCAACGGGTGCTTTGTGGCGTTTTATATTAGCCATCTTCCTGGTGCTTCGGCTTGCGGATTTTTTATACATATATTATTGTTATTTTTTTTTTGTGGCTGCACTTTGCCACATTTTAAATGCCAAGGTGGCCTGTTGGTTGGCCAAATCAAGTTTCCTGGCTCAAGAAATAGTTTGTCTTTAATGCCAGCCGACGCACTTTAATGTGGATACTTGTGGATACTCAGTTACGCATTTACCGCTGGGCATTGACATTTCTCGTATCTAAACTGTTGTTAAATTAAATCATTTGGAAAACTCCATTGAAATGTCAGCTGTATAGTATGTGGCCAATTTGCAGTGTGTGTGTGTGTGGTTGTGTGTGTGTGTGGAAAAGATAGATATGTATGCTTGCAGATATTGTTGTGTTGCTGAGGGGGTGCGTGCCTAATTGTCGGTATTTAATGGCAAAGGCTTTGTCTTACACATATTTTCACATCGTTAAATGTATGCTTGTCTTTCTGTTGTTTATTTCGGTTTTGGCTCTTTTTTTCATGTAAAAAGCCTTGACACTCAAAAGACGGAATTTGCATACATTTGATGTGCATACAAAATGAAATTTGTTGTCTAAAATGTTGGTAATAATTTGATTGTACAATCAGCGGTTTTGTAACGCAAGGTCTTAGCTTTTCTCTTGTCATTGTTTTCTTAAAATAAACTAAACTTACCCGCTAGCGTTGCCCCAAGCACAGTTGCCAATAGAAAATATACTAGTGCACCAAAAATTAATGTAATAAAAGATATAAAAGATGAATCAGAACACATTTCAATAGTAAGTGATAACTATAATTATTACATATGTTCAGTTTTTTAAAGGAATAATAACAGTTTTAATTCAAGAAACAATAAACCAACAGGTGAAAAAAACACCAGTCTTAGCACAATGGTGCCAAATTGGCAACTGATAACGAGGTTAGGTTCGATTTTCGATAACTATAACTGCAATTATCCTGGCGCTTTGAACTCAGCAGAGCCGCTGGCTTTGACACGCATTTTTATGTATGTATGATTGAAGATATCTATATAACATAAAGATATCTATATAACAGTTTTAATTCAAGAAACAATAAACCAATATGTAAAAAAAACACCAGTCTTAGCACAATGGTGCCAAATTGGCAACTGATAACGAGGTTAAGTTCGATTTTCGATAACGATAGCTGCAATTATCCTGGCGCTTTGAATCTTTTTTTGGACTCAGCAGAGCTGCTGACTTTGACATGCATTTTTATGTACATATGTATGATTGAAGATATCTATATAACATGTTAACATGTCTATTCTTTATGCAATGCTTAACTGTAATGTGCGAATATTTCACACGACTCTTTGACAGCCTTGTGGTTGGCTTGGCTTTGCTGATCATCGGGCGTTTAAGGCATTTTAATGGAAGAGAACTTAATTGTTGTGTGACCACAAAACCATGGCCAGCTGACTGAAAACCCCAAGACCTAATTGCCAGAGCAGAGAAGCAACTGCAAATTTTCCAACACACATAATATTCGAAGCAGCGAACACGAAAAATTTGCAAGTTCCGCATGCATCAGCGTTACATCAGACGACGTCAGATAACAATTTTGTGGCACGCAATTTAAAGCAAAATTTGTATGGGGGATATGATCTGTGCATAGATACCGCAAGGGCGGTACCTGTGTGCCGAATAAACACTGCTAGTATGTGGATCTAATTAAAGCAGACCAGGTGCAGCTGCATCTGGGAAAGAGATCCACTGTGTACTATTTGCGTATTTTCTTAGTCATATTTTAGCTTTAGTTTTTTTTTTGCATCGTTCGCTTATTCTTCTCACGCCCAAAATGTAAATGAAGTCGCTCGGTGGCCAGCCCCTAGAGTTGGACCATGGCGGGGAGGGGGGAGTGAATTATTGCTAATGCCAAGCCAAAGACGAGTTTACATGCTTCGCTAGTTGACGCTGTCAGCAGCAGCTTTAGCGAGTGTGAAAATACACATTTTTTTCTTTCTGTTGTTGTTTATTTTCTATGATTATAATTTTCGACATTCAGTCTATAGTGTGGTCGTGGTCTTAGTCTTAGACGTCATTCATAACGTGGCCCATTGTACATGTGCATTGTTCGCGTAGCCTGATGATGTCTTTGGGGTCCATTGGTATTTGTATTGGTATTTGGGACTGCATTTGCCGTTTGTCGATTGCAACGATTGCTTTTCTGATTTTCTGATTTCTTTCATTGAGCCAGAGATTTTTGTGGATTGTGAAATGCGGCGATTGCAGTGTAGTATGCCTAATATTCATAACTCTCTTTCTCCATACATTTTTCTTTCAGTATGTAAATACGTAAATATATATTTATGCTTTTCTTTGCCCTCTGACATTTTACGAGCCGATCGCCGTAGACAATAAATTTTCAACAAGGCCGCTTGGGACTGGGACGGGGACTGGGCCACATGCTGTGTGCTCGATCTTTAGTTCCGAGCATCTATATCAATTGTCTGGGCAACAGCTCATTATCAGATGCCGTGAATAAAGCGCATTAAATCGAACATTAAATCTGATTGTGAGTTACGTTTTTCATACTCGACATTACGAGCACATTTTTGACCAAGTTGCAGGTGAAAATCAACCTGCCGCCGCCGCCGCCAACCGTGCAGCACTTAAACGGACCATTAATTCCATTCGCCAGGCTAAAAGTTATGCACTCAGATCTTAGGCCATACTATATTTATGCGTCGACAAGTGGCGAGAAATCAAAACACTTTAACTGCTGGCAGTCGAAAAATTAAATAAAATTAAACAACCAGGAAAACGCAAATCATATAACAATGCGAGTCAAAAGTCAGCCGAAAGAAGAGAAAAGAAAAGAAGAAAAATACCTGATCATGCCCCCGACCCACACACACACACACACACATCATCATGTAATGCCAATCCAAATTGTCTACAGTTGACTGGACGCTACGCTCATTAGCAAATTATGCACATAACCACACACATCCACCACACACATGTGTGAGTGTGTGTGGCTACGCTTCAGTGGTGCAACAAACACAAACCCGGACTTGAGATAGATACAGATACAAGTAGAGATGCAAATTGAGATACAGCACATACAAATTGGGACTCGTCTCTTTCTCAGGGGGAGTCTTCGTGTATGAGTCACGAATTTGTTTATGTTTATGGCAGTTTTACGCCCGACTGGTTCTAGCTAAGCAAATGGTTTATGGTCTATGTTTTTAAGCCATATTAATTGTATTTAAATCGAATGAGGTAACAACTCTAACATAAATTAGAATGCGCAATTTCAAATCTGTTCGTCGCTGTTCGTCGTCTAGTTGCTTTAATTAATGCAAAATTATTTCTGACATTTTTATGATTTATGGTAATAGATGTAGTAATCGTTTTTTTGGCTCAGAAATAGTAAAAGTAAGATTATCTCTAAAGCCGTCTGTTGGCAGCTAATCCCCTTTGTTGTAAAGGAACTGAAATGTTATACTACCACTACCATTGCCAAGTGTTCCCAGGCTTAAACTGAATCATATTTTATAACCAACTTCGGTATTAACTTGCATTTTTTTATGGCACATTAAAATTTGAATAGTTCTTGCAATTAGGTTCCTGAAAGTATGCTATAAATTAGCTACAATTAAATTTGCTAAATATTCAATTATACTACGATGAACGTGGGAGGTCCCATAAAGAATATGTGTTTATATTCATCTATTATAGTAGAATCTTGTCTATTTGAACGTCTATGCATCGGTATTGATAGTATTGATATACTTCTTACATCATTGATCAATAGCAGCGATATATCGTAGTAATTCTTGCATTCCAGATTGGTAACATCAACATATTGAATGAATATTGACATCCCTGATTAATATATCGATGTAATTTATACATCTCTATAAATTCTCTCAACGCCAAGGCAAAGTACAGCGTCTACTTGTATCAAATGCTTTATTATTATTGATAACTCAAAGGCAAAGGCAAAGTACACCGTCTACTACTGTCGGTAGCGCACGACTGCAGCTTTCTGTATACATTTTTAACTGTAACTGTGGATGTTAATATAGCGAATTAATATTGACATCCCTGATCAATACATCGATGTAATTTGTGCACATCTGATCAGTTGTCTATCGACTCTATAAGTACTCTCAACGCCAAGTCAAAGTACAACGTCTAATACTGTCGGTAGCGCACGACTGCAGCATTTCTGTATACATTTTTAACTGTAATTATGGATGTTAATATAGCGAATTAATATTGGCATCCCTATCAATATATCGATGTAATTTGTGCATCTCTGATCAGTAGTCTATCGACTTCTATCAAATGCTCTATAACTATTGATAACTCAAAGGCAAAGGCACAGTACAACGTCTACTACTGTCGGTGGCGCACGACTGCAGCATTTCTGTACACATTTTTAACTGTAAACTTAAACATATGGCATTACATTTAAGATGCTCCACAAACTGCAGGCCCAAACTAACTGAAATTGTATTTTAATTGTCGAGTGTCGCAGTTAAATTATACACACATTACCTATAATTATGGCCAACAATACCAATACCATGTCATATTGTAGTTGTAGGGGGCACAGTAATAAAACAACGACAACAACAAGCAACAATTTACCATGTACACATTTGACATATGCACGACAATTATGCAATAGCATTGTCCAGTACATTTCATTAACAAGAGCAGCAGTAGCAGCAGCAGCGGCAGAAACTTGAAATAGTTACCCGTACTATAAGCCAATTAAGATCTCAGTAAATGTAACTGCATCTATTTTTTTGGCCGCATTGCTAGTGGGTATATCAAAAAAAGCATAAACTAAATGCTAAGGTTGACTACTGTCCAAATAGCCTGTCGCTATATAAATTTCAAACACATAAAATTTAGAGCATAAAACTGTCGAACTGCCAGCAGCAGCAGCAGTTGCAGGAGCAGCAGCAACATTCTAGCTATAAACTGAATGCAAATGCCAAATAGCGAAGTGCAACTGCCAATTGACGACGACGTCTCTAGACATTCGAGAGCAACAAGAGCATCATCATCATGCTCTTCACGAACAGCCACATCATCTTCATCATTACCGTGATCATCATTGATTTAAGTGCAGTCGAAGGCAACTGTTGCAGTGCTTAAAATTAAAAACAAAAAGCAAACGAAACAAAGCAAAGCAAAGCAAGAAAAAACTGTAATACAATAATAATAAATAGCAGCAGAAGAAAAGAAGATGTAGTTGCTGCTGTTGCTGCTGATCGCATCGCTGTCTCAGCTTGTTGCTGCTGCTGCTGCTGTCGTCTTCGTCTGCGTCTAGCATGCAATGCAACAATTTCACAAGCAACACGCAGACAACTAAATGACAATGTGAGCACACTAACAACAACAGCAACAAGTTGAATTTATAATAAGTAAATCCTAGACTCTTGCAATTGATCGATGTTGTTGCTGTTGAATGTTGCGCAAATTGTTGCCGTTGCCACAAATATATCTGCAGCTTAATTATCAACTTATTTATTTGAACTGTCTTAATCAATTTGTTAAGGATGAGGAAACGCAGCGTAGTCTATAATTTGTCAGGCCATTTTGGCGGATTTCCTCAGCGCCAGATTTCACAGCTACCGTGTTAACTTTGACACCACCAACAACTGCTTGCAGCAAGCAACGAGTCGCCGTCGCCGTCGCAGATGCAGACAGGCAATTAACATTGGGTAAGAGACTCTACTCTTTTCATTTCATTTTGTCTTTTGCATTAAATCGCAATTGGCAATTGGCCAAAATTGGAGCTAAAGCAGTTGCAGTTGTGGGAGTAGTTGTGGCTGCCCCACGCATGCGCTGAAATGTTTATCTGCAATTGCTGCCTAGTGGCAGTTGCAAATGTCAAACGAAAGACTTAGGCAGCGAACTCGGCAATGGTAGGGGCGGGGGTATCGTTATTAAATATGCAATGTAAATGCAAATTTGGAGCTTGTTAAATGTAATGCACACAATTTGAGCCAACTAAACACAAATGTGCCCTTTAGCCTTAGTTGGGCCAGGCCCAGAGACCCAAGACCCGAGACCTGAGACCCGAGAGACCCAACAGCAACAGGCGGGCAATTTAGTGTCACGTTAGGATCTTTGCTTTTGTGGGTGCAAAAGGAGGGGTTCGAAGCAAAAACCGCTGCCAGACACGGGTGGCCATTAAAGCGAGCGTCTAACTAGCGGTTTCAACCGTCAACCGTTGAATTAGCCAAAGTAGCCCCCTGAAACGTTAACTTAAAATCCAATAGAGAAGCCCAATAGAGAAGCTGCTGCTGCTGCTAAGGCTGCTGTTGCTGTCGCTCTAACTGCTGCTGCTGCTGCTGCCAACCTTTCTCTTTGTGCCCGCCGCAAAGGTCGGCAACGGTTCGTGGTCTTAGCTCTGTAGTCACTCGGCTCGGCTGGCTTTTATAAATACAAGTGTTGGCCGCACAATGGCAAAGATTCGTTTGTCGAACGTGCAACGCGCGCGATCACAACTGTTGCTGTTGCTGCCGCCAAGAGCTTCTGCATAGCACAGGCAGTTTAACACTAACGGTAAAACGTCATTATCAACATCCACAACAACAACAGATTGTGATTATTATCATTGAAAAAGAAACCAATCAAAAGCGGAAAGAAACTAAACGAAAGCACAAGGATTAAAAGTCAAATGCAAATTTACAAATTTATGCGGACTTCAAGTCTTCTTCGTATCTTCAGTTGTTATATAATCTGCTGTTAATCTGTCTCTCATGTGTGTCTCAAGTGCTGATCCTACATGCATTATATATTTTGTGTCTTCTTCCGCAGCCAGCAATGCTTAGTGCGAGTCTTTGACAAGGAAACAAATATTGTAACAGAGATCAAGCGAGAAGTGACTGTGAAAGTATTAAACAACATCAACAACAACAGCAACAACACCAACAACAACAACAAGGAGTTGACTAAGATATTCAATTACTAGTCCCGTTCGTTTGTTGTGTCTTTGCAACACAATGAGAATTCAAATTCAATTATTGGCCTTAACACTCTTGCTCGGTGAGTATGGAAAGACGGAAACTGCAGAGATTCGTGAGATTCGCATAGCTCATGTTGTTGCCTTTTTTATCTCGGTTTAATTTTTTTTATACTTTGCTTAAGCCGTTGTAAATTGGCTGATTGAGATCTTTATTAGTGGAAAATATTATAAACAATGGCAAATTAAATGCGACTTGAGTGCAGTTTTAATATGCAGACATAAAAGTTGAATTGAGTTTTTTTTTTATTAAAATATAAAATAAAAATCTAAGTGTTTAATTAAACTAGTAATTCTAGTTTTGATGTTAAATTAAATGTTATTAATAGTCAAAGAAAATAGTAAATTTGCTTATAGTGAATAGTAAAACATCATTTAGAAGCTCTAACTGTTAGTAAACTATTTACATTTATAAATATGCATATAAAATGAATCCAAATAATTGATTTCATTTTAGTAATTATAATTTTGTTTCTTATTTTTTAAAAATGTAAATATCCTTCGTATTTTTCTTTACTTAAAATTTGTAAAATAACTTCAACTAATTCAATTTACACACAGTTTTCTTTTCACTACATAAATCACTCTCAATCAAGCAGTGCTAATGTTTCAATTTACTGAGATTTTTAATTTGATCATGCTGGTTTTTATAAGCGCTTTTTATACCCCTATATAATCGTTATTAATAGCTGTTTTTATGCTGTCTAGTGTGAAGTTGTTAATGACTATAAATCAGCTAAGTAATAAACAAACACAATTAAACTGAAGAGAACTTGCGACAATCGAAATTTTATAGCATTTTTTATAGACTTATTTTTATATATTTAAGGAAATAGAAAGTTTCATTTTATACATTAAATAAATCTAACTAAGACTTCACTATAATTCAAATAAATAAGAGAAACTGTTACCAATTAAACAGGCAAATATTTCCTTTTGGAAAAGTAACAGAAATCAGTGCAACAAATTCCGCAAATGACAAACACATTTTTCCAGCTCAAATTGGTAGCAATTTTCACAGTAATTTCCTTTTTTGATTTTCCCTTTCACAACTGAAACTCTACCCACACACCACACTCACACACACACACAGGTCAGCTTGGCGTGCAAGCACTGGATGCCAAAGCCAAGAGCGAGAGCAGTGACAACAATGGTGACGCCTCCTCCACATCGACAGCTCTGGAGACGGAAGCCATCAAAGACAAGCGTCAGGTGAGCAGCAAAGACACGCAACTCTATCCGAATCATCGCAGCGAGGCAGCTGTCGATGATCCCGAGGATGGACAGGAGACAATCTATGGACCGAAACCGAATCAATTCATCATACGACCCATTGCACCGCATCAGCATCAGCAGCATGAATCGCATCAGGAGCCGCAGTTGAGGAACTTTGCCGCCGGCAATACGCGTCCACATGCAGCACAATTGCTGGAGCAGAGCCAAGAGGTAAGCGAGGGGGGGGGGGGGAAGTACGTTAAAGAGCTGGGAGGAATTGGCCCAAATATGATATGGCTTTCGTCAAAAATATTTGACAGAAACGTGACTTAACTGAATTACACGATTATTTGCAAAATGCAGGATGTTTAGCTATGACAGCAGCAATCACAATTGCAACAACAGCAACAACAACAGCAACAGCAACTAATCCCAGTTGGCAATTGAAATGTTGTCAAATTGAGCCTTTCGCTGGCCCCCAGCGTTGAAACCTTGACCAATATTATGGCGGCAGTTTCGAGTTGATTTCTGCGCATTTGGGGGAACAAATTGCGATTAAAGCAATTGCAATTACCCCCAAAAGACAATGTTTATCAAAATATTACAAAATGTAATACAACAAAAAAAGATTCCGAATATAATAAATGCCATTTGTAGCGGGCAAAATGTAAGTCACGAGCAGCAGCAACAACAACAGCAACAACACAAATGAATAATTGCAAAATTATTGTAGTTGTTGCTGGTAGTATAACACGTCAACAGCAATAGCAACAGCAACAGCAACAGCAACAGCAACAGCAACAGCAACATGCCACATCCAACACAATTTGCACCCAGCAATCGCTACGTCTTCGTCTGCAACAGACAGACGGACAGACTGAGGGACTGACTGAGGCACTGACTGACTGACAGCCGACATCAGCCCCAGTCAGTCAAGACAATGGCAGGCGTTGTGGGCTGTGTCGTGGGAAGAAAGTTGACATAATGTTATAATCACCCTACTTCTGCCTCTGCCTCTGCCTCTGCCTTCTGTCTGACGGCGCCTTGACTTCACTTCACTTATGTTTCAATTCTGCTTCTTGCTTCTTGCGCCTCATAATAATGTGAATATTGCGAAGGCAACAACACTGTGCAACACGGCTTATAGCTTTTGTCTCTGCACTTATCTTTCAATTAGCGTTTACAACTTTAAACTTATTGTATTGGGCAAGTTAAGATCTTTGGCTAAGCTGCCAACACACACACACACACACAATTATAGACATCATTTTTGTCTTTCAGTTTGCTGTCATTATGTTGCAACTTGACATAATGCAAGTGTTATTTTCTACACATTTAATGTGACAAATTAATTTGCTTAGATATTTTAAAGTTTTGAAATCAAATGATTAGAAATATAAAACAATCATTAGGTTAGGTGAGGGCGGTAGTTAAGCATGGCTTGGGCCTGATTGAGCCCATTGTGAAGCCGAATGAGCTATTTTCAACTTAGCTAGGGGGATTACAGTAAGCCTGAGGCTTAGATTGGTTTAGTGGGTTCTGCCCCAGTTCCCTAGTTCTACGCAGGGCAGGGCAAGAGTAGAAGAGGTGATGTACAGTTTCCTCTTCCTCCTCCTGTTAATGAATAGCTTCTACAGAAGTCATCGTATGAAGCAAGGGGACAATAGTAATAACTAGCTCTAAATTACAAAGTTCTGATGAAACACTATTCAGCATAATTTAAAGAAATTTTTGCTTAATTTTCTTGATAACCCCAAGTCAATTATTGGCTTTAGTTATCAAGTTTCTAGTAGCCTCTTTTAGTACTTACAAAATTATGAATTAAACATTTTGTAAAACCCTTTTTTAGACTTGATGCTGAGCACTTAGGATTCCGAATATATTTAGAACATATACTAAATAAATATAAAGAAATAAGTACACCTACCCCATATGCAAGAAGCTTCTCTGCAGTCAGCTTATTTAGAGCAGTGTTATCGACTAGTCTTGCAGAAGACGAAACATCAGAGCACATACAGGGAATATGCCTGGCAGTCAGTAGGGTTAGCTCACTTAGGTAACTATTTCCTCGACAGTCTGGAGATAAGAGCTCTTCAGCCTCATCGCATTTCTGCGCTGGATTGGACTGGCGGAAGAGCTGTAACTCAATTAGGCAGAGAACACAATAGACCTTTGAGGTCGCAGTGTTATATGAATCTCTGAATAATAACAAAATAATATCGACTAGTTGCATTGGCCTCCTTTATGTTGCACAGTGTTGTTGTTGCTTATAATTTAAGCAGCGACATGCGCATCGATTGCAACAGCAGCCACAAGCTAAGAGCTCTGCCAGGCCAGACTGAGGGCGAGTGGTTGCTGCTGCTGTGGTTGTTGTTAGACGTCAACGTCATTTGTTACCACTGCCACAACAAGTGGCAAGTGTTATATAAACTTTAGATGCCAGACGATTCTCACAGCTGCCCCCTCAAGCAGCTGACATGACTAGTGCCAAGTCTTCTTGCAGCAGTTGCAGTTGCAATGGCAGTTGCAGTTGCAGTTGTTGTTGTTGTCGTCATTCTCCACTCTTTAGTTGGCTCCACATTTAACCACTGCCATTTGTGGTTGGTGGCATTGATCTTAGCGTTGATCTTTCGCACGCCCACTTAAACGTCTCAGCTGTAAGCACTGTTATTTATTAGCCACGCCTTAACGCTCTGTTTCACTCTCAGTTGCAGCACTACGTCTACTTGCAAGATATACAGCGACACCAGCCCAAGGCACTCACTCAAGGCAAGGGAGCAGCTGGCAGGGAGCAGCAGCAGCAGGCCAAGAAGGCAACGCCCGTCGCCGAGGAGGAGCAGGAACAGGAAGCGGAACAGCGTTACACGGTGTCCATACAGCCACAGCCAGGTCTACGACCAGGAGGTGCTTATGCAACGCAACCGTATCAGCTGCCCTTGCCACTGGCCGCACCACAACATCAGCATCAACAGCAGCAGCAACATCACCATCAACAACATCAGCAGCAGCAGCAACAGGCACAACAACAGCAGCAACAGCCGTATCAGATCATACCGGAGGAACAGTTTCTGAAACTGCTGGAGGAGGAGCTGCAGGCACGTGCCTATCATGAGCAACTGCGTCAGCAGCAGCAGCACCAGCACCACCAACAGCAGCCCCAAGCCCGTGGCCCGCCTCCACCGCTGTCCAAACCTGTGGCTATACATAGCACTGCGGCCACGCACAAGGTGCTGCAGCAGGCGGAACCCGTGGGTCTGGGTCTGGGCGGCTATCGGGATCGTTATGTGGCGGAGCAGCAGCTGGTGCAGCCCAGCTACTCGCGTGGTGGACCCAAGTATCTGCCACATCAACAGGAGGAGGATGATTCACAGCCGCCACAACAGGCACAGCATCAACGCCATCAGCCACATCCGCATCCACAGCAGCAACAGCAGCATCTGATTGCTGCACTGCCTCCACAGATTGCCTACTATCAGCCACAGATCAGCTACAAGACACTGCCCAATCATCCGCTGGCCAAATCCTCGCTAGAGAGCGAAATTGAGAAACTGCTGGCTGCTAATAAGCCAGGTCCTGGCCAGGCACTGGCCTATGTGGACAGCAGCAATGAGCCGACGCTGGTGAATCATCAGCAGCATGTGACACGCCTGCCACCGCCACAGCATCCAGCTCCGCCCACATCGCATCCGGCACTGCGTCAGCCCAAGGCCTATTTGGCCAGCACACCCAACTCTCTGTTGGATGCCAACAATCAGCCCTTTGTGCCGTCTCTGTTCAAGTTCAGTGGCTTCCAGCAACCCACGCCCATCTATCCAGGTCCACAGCAGCAGCACGCAGAGAGCAAGCGGCTAGGCCCCGTTGTTTATCCAACAGGTGCACCTGCTCAGCCACAGCCCTCGCAGTATTACTACCAGGAGACGGCGCCCACGGCAGCGCCCAAGCTGAAGAACTATCGCGCCAAGCAGTACAAACTGGCCACGCCCAGTCCAACCAAATCCTACGAGAAGGCTCTGCTCTATGCCGACTACACAGAGCGTGCTCAGCCGCCAGCACCCACGCCCACAGCTGCCCACTTCTATCCCAGTCCACCCGATCCCATCAAGCATGCGTCAGCTCATCGTGTGGTGGCCCCCACTGCCCTGCCCATCGACTATCCTGCACAGCCGGCGCCCTCTCAGTCCAGCATCTATGTGTCGCAGGGCACAGGCATTGCCACGCCCTCACGCGTTACGCCCAACAAGCTGCGCACACTGGACGAGGTGAAGCAACTGAATCTGCCGCCACCCAATGGCAAGCCACTCACCCAGGCCGAATTCCAAGCGCTCGTCGAGGCCGGTTACCCCGTCAAGGCGGTGCCAGTGCCCGTGCCAGTACCCTATGAGCAGTACATCAAGGAACATCCCGAATATCGCAATCATCCGCCAGTAGATTATGCGCATCTGATGCGACTGGCCACACGTCAACTGGCAGCTCATCAGCATCAGCATCAACACACAATTCCTCATCCCCGCTCACTGGGTGTCCCATCGGAGCCATCGGTGAAGATACTGTCCACGCCCACAGCTATAGAGGCACAGCCGACGGCCACGGGGATTGGAGGCGGCAGCATCACCTACTTGCAACGACGGCCACGAGATGAGCAGGATACGGCTATTGCCGGCAGCGAGACGAAGGCAACGAAACCCGAGCCCACAAAGGCCACATAAGTTGCAGTCCTTTAGTTAATGTCACTCGCCCCTTGCCTAGTTATAAGTATTGTAAAAATGTTTCTGCATGTTTCCAGCACTTGTCTAATGTTAAATTATAAATTAATCCAAATAAAACCTATAAAAAACAGTGATGAAGTGATTCTATTGAGGCATGAAATGTTGAGATTGGATCGCTTGCCGGGACAATGGAGCTGCAGCTGCTGCGATTTTACGGCAGTTTTTTTCTAAAGAGTGAACTATTTGCAATCACAATTTGTTGAGAAAATATATATATATATAAAGTATAATCACTAAGCATTCAATACATAGAGGTGTCAAACAGCCTAAAAAGCGGTCCCATGAATTTTGCTGCAAATTGTGTTGCATACTTTTTGTTGCGCTCAGAAATGTCTGAGTTACCTGCTACGCATTTCTGTTCATGTTCTGTACTATTCGTCATCCCAGGCGAGCGAACACCAAAATACCTGGGCATGACTCTTGATAGGCGCCTCACATGGCGTACCCATATTCTGCGCAAACGCAAACAGGCTGAGGATAGAGTGAAACAATACCAGTGGCTCATTGGCAGGCGCTCTAAGCTAAAGATCAGATTAAAGCTGCTGATCTACAAAAGCGTGATAAAGCCCATATGGACCTATGGCATCCAACTATGGGGAATCGCCAGCATGTCAAATCGCTTAACCATACAGCGGTTCCAAAATAAAACATTGCGCATGGTCTCAGCAGCCCACCCGCTCCATGACAACAAGACCATCCATCAGGAACTGGCTATGCTCTGGGTGGCAGAAGAAATTGCTAAAATTAGCACGAAGTACATCGAGAGGCTACACAACCACCCCAATCCGATGGCAATCAATCTGTTGGATAACAGCATGGCCACAAGAAGGCTAAAGAGAGCTCACCCCCTGGACCTCCCACTGGAAGGCGAATAAGACTCCAATACCCCCCACCCACCACCCAATTTCCCACCTTTATACCCCCCAAACCAACAGAGAACAATGAAATAAGCAATTGTCAATGTAAATTATAAAATTTAATTATTGTCCAATTCAGGACAGATTTTAAATAAATATATGACTGAGGAGAGAAAAAAAAAAAAAAAAGAAAATGTTCTGTACTATGGTATATATATACCATGTACTCCCGAAAGTATGCAATGAAAACGCATCCACAAAAATGAAGAAAATTTTAGTTAGATTTCGAAAATCCTTGCTAACTCCGTTATTTGAAGGACGATTTTCATGTCCTTCGGACAGTATGTAGTCCTTAGCAAGGCGCGCACAAAAACCACCGTATCCTGGCCATTTAAGGAGCTAGGATGATGTCCTTTTGCACACAGGGGCAGCTTGTATCCTAGAACCATAAACTGTGATCGAAAGGACGAAGGTCCTTCAGGCAGCCGAGTGAAAAGGTCTTTTTTGTTTAAAGAAAAGTCCTCATAACTCAGCCATGTCCTGTTTGATCCTGACGATCAACGTGTCAACGAACGCGCCATAATAAGGACTACAAACAGTCCAAAGGACACGCAAATCGTCTCTCAAATAACGGAGTTAGCAAGGATTTTCGAAATTTAACTAAAATTTTCTTCATTTTTGTGGATGCGTTTTCATTGCATACTTACGGGAGTACATGGTACATAGTACAGAACATGAACAGAAATGCGTAGCAGGTAACTCAGAAATTTCTGAGCGCAACAAAAAGTATGCAACACAATTTGCAGCTTGTGTGTGATTGCACCTGCTCGGTCGCTACAGCTTTTTCTAAATTCTCTTGTACTCTCAAAAATAATAGATATAGTAATTTAAATATTGTATTATTTAATTCTTATTGTTGTTCAATGAATCTTTCTTCATTCATCATTTTATTATTGATTACAAAAAAAAACATTGTAGTTTTCTCAAGTGTAAGACAGGAGCACAATACAATAACGAAAGATGTGCATTCATTTAAGCAATTACATTCTGTTGTATGTAATTGATAATTGCAAGAGAATGAAGAGTAACAAAAAGATTATTCTGCTGAAAAAATACAAATATTTGCAGTCAATTCACTTCACATTATTAGTTAATTAATCGCTAATCTGAGACCTTGATTCTAGTTTAATGCCCCATATTACTATTGCTGTTGCTGCTATCCGCAGAGCTTAGCGTTTCGGGCGTGGCCCCATCTTTGTTCTGCAAACGTGAGATTTGTGGATCTTTTTTATCCTTATCCTTACGCTCACGATCGCGATCCTTGTCTTTGTCCTTGTTGTGCTTGTGCTTGTGTTTGTGCTTATGCTTCTTCTTGTCCTTCTTCTTTTTCTTCTTGACACCGCCATCCTTGACACTACCTTCCGTTTTCACCTTGGACTCATCGAAAGTGGTGTCCTGACGTAGCGTTTCGCTCACATCCAGCATGGTCAAATTGTCATCCTGTGCATAGACTTCAGTTTTGAAACGCTTAACCGGTTCCACTTCATCGCTGGGCAGGATGTTCAACTTGGTTTCACTCTCGTAGCTCTGCATTTCGACGGGTTCGTCCAGCACTTGGATCTCTTCGCTGCGCTCCAGTTGTATGATCTCATCACCCACTTCAAAGGCCTCTGTGGCTGTGCGCTTTATGGTAACCATGGCAGGCTTATGTATCTCTGCCGGCATCACCTCCTCTTTTTTCTCTGGCTTCATGTCTTTTGATTCTTTGATGTTCATTGTTCTCGGTGTGTTGCTGTTCGGGGCGGCTTTTCTAACAAAGTTTTTCATGTAGTGAGTTTCAGTCCCCTTCAGACAGCGCGGCTCTTCAGAGCCGTAGAGCGCATAGTACAAATCCACAAAGTCACAGCGCAGCTTTGTGTCTCCTGACATTGAGTTCATGCTCAGCCAGAGACGGTCCACAAGATTTGGCACGTCCAAATCGCTACGCGTTGTAGGTGTGAAAGGTGGATTGTCAATCAGGAGCTGGGCGAGTGCATGACGTGCCGCTGGATCGGGATCGGTTTCTATTAGATTTATCAAGTGTTCCAGATCCGCGCTGCTTCCATCTACTTTTACAAAATCCACCAGGCACTCCATGGCAGCAATACGTAGATTCAAATAAATGCCATACGTCGCATAGCTGCGATATATATGCGGTAACGAGGGCAAATGTCCCAACTTTTGCAGTTTGCGTATGACCTTAAGGCAAGAGACGGACACCAAACACTTATACGATGGCAAATGCTTCTCCATGTTGAGTAGCCGCGTCACTTCATCCAGTACCAATCTGCAAAAGGATAAAATTGAGTTATATTGGTTTCTAAGAATGCAATATTTCGCCCATACTTGGCATCTGTGGAGAGGCTGTCCGTAGTAATCTGTGTGTCATGCGTGGCCACTGAAACCACAGGTGTTAGGGTCTCGCCAAGCGCCTCCACCAGAGCAGCTCTATAATACACATCCGAATAATGATTGCGCGAGTTTTCATTGTACTTGAATAGGTCAAACAGGAAACGCATGACTTCCGGCGGACAGATGCCATGAGTAGTGCGCAAACCTAAGAATAAGGAGAGGTATTAATATCTATCAATAGATTATAATTATGTTATCCAGATGGCTTACCTGCCATGGCCTCCGGAATAGCCTTTTGCAAGAAGTAATTTTGAAAGTTGGAGAAGTTGTTCAGCTTGATGATATGCGGTGCACTGAACGATCCAAAGAACTTGCGAAAGATGTTCAACATGGCTGGTGGCCCAGTCCATGAAGCCACCATGCTATTAGCCACCTTGGTAAGACTGTGTGCCCCTTGGCAGCGTACCTTATAAAAGCATGCCTCATTCTCAATGGTGTCGTTTAGTGCGATGCGCGTGGAATTGGTTGGATACTTTTGTAGCGCAGTTATGGCCTGGAATTGGGCGGTGACATCGCGCTCGTGTCGCAGCTGAAATTGCCACTGAAAGTCTGGCTGTTCAATGATCAGATCACGCATTAGTATCATCTCCGGATCCAGACGTATCCACAACACTGGTGAGTCGCTAGAAACATAGATGGTTGAATATATTGTGTTCAGACCTAAATTGAAGTTACTGACTCCATTGGCGATAAGTCCATGTCTACCTCCTCGCCAGTGCAAAGGGGGATCTTTTTCTTCTTGTTACGCCTGCTCTTGGAGTGGCATGTGATGTCCGCCTTGGCCAACGTAGTCTCAATTTGCAGCGTATGCTTAAAGGTGCCATCCAGCTCCTGAAGCTGCACCAACAGTGGCCCATTGTATTTACGCACTCCTCGCTTGTGCACAGAATCCTGACGAACCTCCAGTTCGATGGTATTCCGCTTGCGATTAAACACCGAGGTAAGGGAGAATTTGGCATGACCACCCGTTCGCACCCATTGATCCACAAACACAGACATATCCTTGCCAGTAACCGTGAAAATGGCTTTGATAAAGATGTTCGTCGAGATGAGTAGCTGAGACCAGAGGCCAGAGCCAATTTTTGTGTGCGCTGCATTTGTGGCCAATGCGAGCTGCTTGTTGAACACTTGAATGAGTAGCTCCAGGCCTATTCGATGCTCTAACATGCGCACCACCAAGTGAGCCTTACGACGCATGGCTTCCACATATTTGGGCGACACAGTGTGCAGACTCTTGATCGGAAAGTAATGGGTTATCTCCGCCAACTTGCTGGAAGGAGCTGCTGTATTCGTGCTGGATACAGGCAAAGGCGCTGGTGGTTGACTGCAATCCAATATGATGCCACCGTACTCTTCCTCATACTTTACGACACGTGCCAGTTCCGTTTGTATCCACTCCCGGTATTCATTATTGCCAAAACATTTGCGTGAATACAAACCACATAGGTATTCCGCTATGCCCTTCGCCAGCCAGGTGTCTGACCAGCGATGTGATGTAATGAAGCATCCGAAGAACTGCTCGGCCACAGCGCGAGACATTAGGGTTCTGGAAATGTAGGTCTGATCTATGATAGCTATGGAGTGAAGGAGATTAACTGATACGATCGCCATCGTTGCATAAGCGCTGATGTCCGTGTCCAATTCATCTACAAACACTTGTTTGTAGCAGGTGAAAGGATATCGCGTGGAGAGTGTTTCCTCGAAAAACTCAAAAGCTTCATGCAGATATCGAACCGTGTTCTTTAACAGTGGCAGCATGCTGGGCAGACAGAAATGTGTGACTTCATGCATAAATGGATCCACATAGATTTCAAATGGTCCAACTGCCAATGCAATGTTTGGTGCACAAACAGGCGTTGATACGGTATAGTGGAAAGTTTTCTTGCGCAGATCTGGCGTCATAATGACATCGACGAGTTCACCATTGGATATGGCTGTTAAATTTTTATCTACTGTAAATTCCAGGCGCCACGTACAGGGATCAGCAAAGCTATCGACACATGGGAACCAGAGGCGTGACGAGTTTTCATAGCAATTAGTGTATAGATGGGAGCAGCTCACTTTCTCATTATCAATATCACACAGGTTCTCTGGTACAACGAAGTGCATTCCGTTTTTGATATCCTGTCCAGAAAATTCAATGCGTATCCTAAGCCCACGCCCCTCTTGTACCAGGGAGTGACCCTCCGGTGGTACCAGGATAAGTAGTTCCCCATTATTCTTATCAGGATCTGTAAGATCTGCTGCACGCAAGTGGTTCTCCGCAAATACCTTCAGCGAGCGGCTACAAATAATATAAATGCATACATATGTATATCTGATTTAAACAGTCATATAATAAATGGGTTGCTTACCTGGGGTTATCGCTTTTAACTATATCCTGAAATGGATCAAAGTAATAGAATTGCGCCTTGCAGATATCGTTGAGCACCACGCTGTAAATGCTGAGCTGCTTAGCATTTAGCCGGATCAGTCGTAAATTCTCATTGTTGGGCACTATAGTCAGTTCTACCATGCCCTGGGGAACATATAATAAAAGTTTAACTCGAAATGCACTACACCTTCTTTTATTTAAAACTTACAATAAACGCCCGACGTTCGAAGCTTATGCCGGTGAGACTCACTACCTGATGCGCCGTGCTCTGTCGAAAGAGAAAAATCTATTAATGTCACATTTCTGGAGAGCGTTAAATAATACTTATAATTTAAATGGCCGCAACGATGCCTCTGGCACTTCTCCGAGTGAGTCCATAGCAAATTTAATTCTTAGTTTTCAACTTTTTATACGAATTCCATATATTATCATCACTGCACTGCACGGCACTGTTTATTTTTCACAAGCTACACTTTACTGCTAATAAATTCCAAAAAACGCACTACTAGATTTGGCGGCAAGACAACTCTTTTTAATGCAGCCCTGAAAAACTACCTTTAACCCTGTTCACACTTGCTTTGATATTTTGATCAGCAACAAAATAATAATGAGATATCATTAAATAAAATGTATTATTTTAATGAAATGTTTTGCTGGAAAAAATTAATAGAGCATAGCAATTATTTACTTATGCTTGATTGTTTTAAACAATCTGTACGCAACTTCATTTAAGATTTACATAAATTTATCTTTTTATCAAAACACACAAGGGTTAAAGATGTGAATCATCTTGTCTCACGAAAGTTAAATTTGGATATTTCTCCCATTTAAAACGTACATTTCCCAGTCGAGTCAGCAGTTTTCTAACAACAGTGTGTGGATGCGTTTCGTTATACGATTGTTTCCAAGTAAAAGTGCTACTCATATCGATTGAAAGATATACTATATAAAATCAAAAGAATATTTAATTTAATTGCCGCAAACAAAGAAAACAAAAACAGAGCACGTAAATAATGTACGGCATAGATAATTATCCGAAGAATTATCATGCGAGTGGCATTGGCCTCGTCAATTTGGCAGCCCTGGGCTACAGTCGAAATGAAGTCAGCGGTAATGCGCAGAACCAACCAAAGGCAGGACTGTATCCGTCGTTGCCCTATCCAACATCTGACTGCGCTGGCGGAATGCCGTATGTCGTGAAGCAGACGGCTCAGGCACAAAATGCCTCGTATGGAGGGGCTAGCATGGGCATGCCACAGCCATCTGCTACGCCGTATCCAAGCTCCGGTTTGTATCCGAACTTGCCATCCGCCCCGTTGCCGTATCCATCGACACCCTTGGCACCCATACCTGGTGCTTCGCCGTATCCCAGTGCCTCGCCGTATCCAAGTGCAACACCATATCCAAGTGCCACGCCATATCCAAGTGCAACACCGTATCCAAGTGCAACGCCGTATCCCAGTGCTGGCTATCCGGCGCTGCCATATCCCACTGGCGGTGGAATGGGTATGCCAGGCATGCCAATGCCATATGCGCCATTGCCATCTAGTCCAGCACCACAAGGCTTTTCTCCGATGCCAATGCCCTCAGCCCCAGCGGCCAGCGCACCATCGCCAGAGGAAGAGCCTTCTGTTGGCATACAGGAGCTGCAGTTTACCAGCGTCAAGGTGCCAGAGAATCAGAACATGTTCTGGATGGGCCGCAAGGCGACCAGCACGCGTCAGAAGAGCATTCAAGGTGATGACTATGCCACGCTACGTGACTCCTGTGTAAGCAATGGCACTTTGTTCGAGGATCCCGATTTTCCTGCAAACGATGCATCGCTGATGTTCTCGCGTCGCCCGGATCGGTACATCGAATGGCTGCGTCCCGGCGATATTGTGGACGATCCGCAGTTCTTTGTCGAGGGTTACTCGCGCTTCGATGTGCAGCAAGGCGAACTGGGCGATTGTTGGCTTTTGGCCGCAGCTGCCAATCTGACGGCGGATCCGAAGCTATTTTTCCGTGTCATACCGCCAGATCAGGATTTCCAGGAGAACTATGCCGGTATATTCCATTTCAAGTTCTGGCAATACGGCAAATGGGTTGAGGTCGTCATCGATGATCGTCTGCCCACCGTACATGGTGAATTGATCTACATGCACTCCACGGAGAAGAATGAGTTCTGGAGTGCGCTGCTGGAGAAGGCATACGCCAAGCTACATGGCTCCTATGAGGCGCTGAAAGGTAAGCATAAGAAAGTGAACAAATTCAAAGCAGAAACTTATTATTTCTTGTACTTACAGGCGGCACGACTTGCGAGGCTATGGAGGACTTTACCGGCGGTGTCACCGAGTGGTATGACATCAAGGATGCGCCACCAAACCTCTTTGGCATTATGACCAAAGCAGCTGAGCGTGGATCAATGATGGGCTGCTCCCTAGAGCCGGATCCACATGTGCTGGAGGCTGAGACGCCACAGGGTCTGATACGTGGCCATGCTTATTCCATTACCAAGGTCTGTCTACTGGACATTTCGACACCCAATCGTCAGGGTAAGCTGCCCATGATTCGCATGCGTAATCCTTGGGGCAACGATGCCGAATGGAATGGTCCCTGGAGCGATAGTTCGGCTGAATGGCGATTCATACCGGAGCACCAGAAAGAGGAGATTGGCCTGAATTTCGATCGTGATGGTGAATTCTGGATGTCATTCCAGGACTTCCTCAACAATTTTGATCGCGTTGAGATATGTAATCTGTCGCCGGATTCGTTGACCGAGGAACAGCAGCAGAACTCCCGACGCAAGTGGGAAATGTCTATGTTCGAGGGTGAATGGACATCGGGTGTTACGGCTGGCGGTTGCCGCAACTTCCTGGAGACCTTCTGGCACAATCCACAGTACATAATCTCGTTGGAGGATCCGGATGAGGAGGATGACGATGGCAAGTGTACTGTGATTGTGGCGCTCATGCAGAAGAATCGACGCAGCAAGCGGAATGTGGGCATCGACTGCCTCACCATAGGCTTTGCCATTTACCATCTCACAGATCGGGATATGCAGGTGAAGCCGCAGAGTGTCAACTTCTTCAAATATCGCGCCTCAGTCGCCCGTTCGCCGCATTTCATCAACACCCGTGAGGTCTGTGCACGCTTCAAACTGCCGCCTGGTCACTATCTGATTGTGCCGTCCACATTTGATCCCAACGAGGAGGGTGAGTTCATCATACGCGTCTTCTCGGAAACAATGAACAACATGGAGGAGAACGACGACGAGGTGGGCTTTGGCGACACAGACGATCGCATTGCGCCGCAACTGCCACCGCCAACACCCAAGGAAGAGGACGATCCACAGCGTATTGCGCTGAAGCGACTCTTCGATAGCGTTGCTGGCAGTGATGAGGAGGTGGACTGGCAGGAATTGAAACGCATACTGGATCACTCCATGCGTGATGTTATGGTGGGCCAAGATGGCTTCTCCAAAGATGCAGTACGCTCCATGGTCGCCATGCTGGACAAGGATCGTTCGGGTCGATTGGGCTTCGATGAGTTCGAAGCGCTGCTCACGGACATAGCCAAGTGGCGTGCGGTCTTCAAGCTCTATGACACACGTCGCACTGGGAGCATCGACGGCTTCCACTTGCGTGGCGCCCTCAACTCGGCTGGTTATCATCTGAACAATCGACTGCTCAATGCGCTGGCTCATCGGTATGGCTCCCGTGAGGGCAAGGTGCCCTTCGATGATTTCCTCATGTGCGCCATCAAGGTGAAGACGTTCATTGAGATGTTCCGCGAAAAGGACACCGATAATTCCGATACGGCATTCTTCAATCTGGACGATTGGCTAGAGCGTACCATTTACTCTTAAGCATGTTGAGTCATCTATGTAAACTAAGTGCCACGTCTACTTATGCATCCGTCACAAAGGGAGAACCAAGTCGTACCTACCTTATCAACTAACAAAGCCCTACGGAAATACTAATACATATATCATGTATACATTAATTATAACGACCTTGAGGCGTTCCATGCGGCGACGCGCTCTGCGATAAAACGATATGAGCCGAAAAGCAACAAATAAATAATAATAATAACAGCCTATGCCGGCTACGGGCAGACACCTTATACTATATGATGTATGTGTACGATACACACGATATATTTAGTGTGTGTCCAAGGTGACTAATGGCAGAACTGCGCTGGGTCCATACATCATTCACATTCTATGCTTTTGACAATAGCCAAGAAGCCGCCAGTACAAATTGAAATGAGAGAAACAGTCGTAATCCAGACAAATCCAACTAAATCTGTGTATTAGGGGATTTTTCGAATAACTGCAATTATTTAACGTATATTTGTTTATTAAACTAAAATTGTATTTAAAAGTATTTCTAATAACAAAATATCAAATATCAAATTTTTTCTATATATGTGCAATCTCTTCTGTGTATTCCGGTCTATTATGAAGCGCTTTTAAAACTGGTTAGAAGTACAGTGAATAAACGCTATAAGAGACCAGTATACAGATGAAATCTGTGTGTGCTTTATAGCAATTAGTAACAAACTAAATACTCATTAAAGTTTATGTAAACCGGTTTTAAAAGCGAACTACTCTTTCGACTAAATGTTATGCGAGTTGTAATTGTATTATCTATTATAGTGCTAAATTCTATTAAACTGCATCGAATTGAATTATTGTGTTTCGTATTATTTAACTGTAACTACTGGTATATCCGAGCCACCCGAGGGCGGACCTGCTTGGACTAGGGTTTCCTTCAGCTCATCATAGTTGATGTCGGTGTCGCTGCATAGCTGCTGCAGCACCTCCAGAAAATCCTCATACTCCAGACGCCACTTTCTGAATCATAGGTAAAAGCCAATGTGTCATGGGTATTATTATGATGCTGATGATATTATTTACCCACTTACTTATAGCGCATGTAGATAAGCCCAGTTTGTGTGCGTGTTATGGGCACCGGCATCACTTTGGCCTGCATGAGCCAAGCGTCGAGCTGAGACAGCAGAATGCTGTGAAAATCCTCATTCTCCATCTCAGTGGGTATTACCTGCAATACAGTTATGGTATGAATATATATATCTCAATTCAATTTACAGTTCTTTATAAACCAATACGACCTTGTGATTGCAATAAACGTGGAAGAGCGTGTCGAGCGTATGACGCTTTGGTTTATCTTCATCATCAGCCATGACTATAGCTGTACTCTCTTATATACAGTTAGCTCTATATACAGTTACTATGTGTGTATATTAAACTAGAATGTGGCAAACATTCGATATCGTGAGTGTGTTTATTTATTCAGTTTTTCGTTTGAATGAAATGTTTTTGTTGACAAACAAAGCGCCAGGCGACTGGTCAAGAGTCTGTGTGTGTGGGAGTGGGTGTATAGGTGGAAGTGTGTGTAAATGTATAAGTGGAAGTGTGTATAAGTATGCTTATATTTGAGTGTGTGTAGTCATAGCTCCATTGGGCTTTCCCTTGTTGCTTAGCGCTTGCTTTTCTGGTCTCCAATAGCTCCCTCCGCGTGGAACTTTTCAATCAAACGTTGCACGTACTTCACCATTTTGGACGAGCTGGAGAGGCGTGACACGTCGCAGCTGCGATAGGGCGGCGATATGGATAGCTGTTGCAATATCATAATTTTGTCCCTCTGCCAGCTGAGCGCCTTATTGCCGAAATGCTTGGAAAGCATCTGAAACAGTTGCATGCCACCCGGTGGTATGCGCTCACTGCGATTGCGCAGCATGATCTCACGCTGCAGCACATTATTGGCCATGCGCTGATTCAACTAACAAACAATCAACAAATTATCATTATTTCAGTACAATTGAATATACCAAATTACCACGTTTCACTCACATGCAAGAGATTGAGCTGTGCCGGCGGATCCTTGGACTTATCAGTCGGTTTGGCCTCCTGCAGTATTTGTAAGTTCTTGCAAAAGTTTAGATTGATTATGCAACGATTGCGGGAGGCATTGCCAGAGTCAACCTTAGCCGGACAGTTCAAGATTAACATCTTGACGCTGTGCTCATAGCTGACCACCTCGCCGGTCAGTTGATCCCCAAAGCAGGTCTCAACTTGGAGAAGTGTGCCCATAGGAAATGGATTAAACGACATGCTGCTTATTGGTTCCAAGCTGCAACGTGCTGGCACCATGAAGTGATTATTGACGGTTGACAAATTTCCCTCTTTGCAAACTGCATACACAGAGTCGGACGACGCCATTTTGTGCCATGCACAGTGCTGCCCATTTTGTGCACAACTTGAACTTGGCTGTGCGATCTAGCAGTAGCAAAAGCCGTTCCTTTTGAAACGTATTTTTGCGCAGGGTTGCGCAATTACGAACTGGGACTTTTTAAAGAAAAGTACTTAACCAACAAATTTCCCTTCAAGGGTTTTCAAGGTGTAAAGAAAAAGAAATGGTTTTTTTTGCTTGTTTATTATTTCATTTTATTTACAATGTGTACGTGTATGCTAAATATATAACTAAATATAAATGTTGTATATATATATTTCAAAAGTAAACCTTTCCTTTGTTATATAATTTTTACGATCTCTTTTTAATTTGCTTATCTCATTTTTTCATGCTGTCTAAATTGTTATTGCAATGAGCTTAATTTCTTCCCGTTTTTGTTCAAGACATATGTATGTATGTATTATTTAATTAAATGTATGTATATATGTATATGCAAGTATGTACCTTCATTAGCACTATTAGCATTCGTATTCGCACTCGCTTTCGATTCATTCGAACGCCCCAATAAAAACTGCTTCAAGTGTGTTCGGAGAACGATGCATTATTAAATTCTTAGCATAGAGAAGAAAGCCAGAAATAAGAAAACAATCTTAATGATGTACATTGCAGAGAATAAATACCGAAAATCATAATTTTAATGGGACAAGCACAAACAGTAATCAAAGGTAAACAGATTTATACAAAGAGCACAGAACGGATAGTATAAAAGGCTATTTATATAGTATAATAGAAAAATCAGCGCTTAGATGTTTATAAAAAAATGTTCAATAATGTGTGGTGCAATATGTCTGTCTGTCCGTCCGTCTGTCTGTCCGTCATTTGGTCTAATCACTGACTACAGTTTTTAGTATCATTTTTAGCACTTTCTCTTCTTATAAGCATCTGCTATTTTATACTATTTTGTTTTTGTTTTAATTTGCTTTTAATTAGGTTCTATGCGCTTGCCTTAAAGTCTTAATTATGCTTTTAGAAATCACCTTAATTAGGGGAGGGAGTGCAGAGTTAATTCCTGTTGACGATTTAGCTAAGTTTTAAATTGAATAACTCTCACATTTGCTTCCCGATGCGCGACGAAAACTATATAGTATTTTGATTCTTTGAGGAAAATTGTTTGAATTTAGCATATAAAATTTGTTATCCTTTTGCTTGTTGTTTTGCTATAGCTGCTGTTATCATTGACGGGGTTCGTTTAATATCAAAAGGAATGATATATACGTGTAATAATATATATTTTTATATAAAAATAAAACAATGCCTTTTCGTATTAGTCGACGCAACGCAAACTCTTACATGGGCCCATCGATGGCACTCACTTTAAGCCGGAAATAATAAACGGAGCGCGCCAGCATGCTAGCCGCAATTACGAATAAAGCAATATAGAGGATATACATGCCACCATGATCCTGTTAAAATGGGTACAAGGAGCACATATTAGTCATAGATATAAGTATAATGCATTTCTTTACTCACCGTTGCGTATGAGATTGTGCCCACGGTTAGCCCAATGCTGCCAAAGAGGAAGAGCAATGCAACAATTGCAAACAGAATTCCGCGACTGTTGGCGAAACGTGCACCCACCGAGGACACCTTCCGGCAATGTGGACAGCGAGCCAGGGCATTGTGATAAGTGTTGAACTGCAAAATTGAAAGCAGATTAATTAAAATCAAATACGTAAAGGAATTCCTTGGGTGAATTTGATTCCATGGGGTATATTTTAACTGGAAGAGTATGCAATCTCACTATTCATTTCTTTACTGCCCTTTATAAATGTGGAATGACGCCCCTATATAAGTAATTATATCCCCCATAAACGCTAAAATATTTGAATGACTACTCATTTTATCAGAGAGGGAGTAGAAGTTTTTATACTATCCCAAATGACTCGTCGTTAGACTCTCTTCTATTTTCCTCCACACAATATAGTATATTACTTTACATCTGCGATATTTCCTTATAATGTTAAACAGTTGTTATGGTACAGCAGTTTGTTAACTCAACATCTCTTACCAAAAATGTATCAGAGCAGTGACCACAGGTGACACGACACATGCCCGGCATGGTCGGCACAGGTGGCGTCACTGGACTGGGAGCCAGATTGATGATCCGCTTACAGTTGGGCCTGGGACAGGCGATGCGCTGCGAAGAGCTCTTGCAGATTAAAAGGCAATTGCAAGGGCAGCGCACATACTTCTTGCCTGGGGGTGCATTCCTTATGGGCTGCAGATATAATAATATAGTTAGTATTTTCAAAATAACGATAAATTCGAGCTACTCACAGTTGCCTCATTGCAGTGGGTGCACTTGACCACATGTTGCTCACGCTTAGTGGTTATGTCGATCATATGCTGACAGACACGACAGGTGACCATGGGCACACCACCAGTGCCGCTGCTCTGGTAGGGCGGTGGCAGTTCATCGGGTCCAATGAATGGCACCATTTGTGCACTGCTGCCTGCAAGTATTCCAATCAAATCGAATCATTGTTGAGTGTTAACAAAGTAAACAGAGAATAGACCTTTGGTGTAGAATAAATGCATCTTGCTGCAGTTGCTACGTGTGAGGCACTACCATAAGCATGCTGCAAGAATGAAACTCACTCTTTCAACTCTATCTGCATGTTGATATTGTGTGTGTGTGGACCAGATAAGAGCCAAGTGGGTCAATATCCAACAAATAGACGCATTTGTGCCACATTCTGTGTGGTTTCAAACAAGCTCACAGCCTTGAAGAAGCTGCATGGGAGAAGGGGAGGGGTCTGCACCGATCAGGTTCTTGGCCACAAACAAAGAAGTGCAAAGACGGGGACAACTATTGTCTGGCGATAACTGAAAACATTCGCATGACTCATTCAATGCCTTCGCCCTGATTAAACAGCTGAAGCGCAAACCGCGTTGCTGACTGTGCGGCTCTGCGGTGATATGGAAAGCATAAACAAAACAATAAGTGAATTGATAGAAATAAGCATTCGTCGAATTGCGTATGCTCTATACAAAAAGAGAGAGTATAATAATAAAATATAAACTTTAATAACAAATGATCTATTTCAATTTAGTAGGAATTAAGACAGGTATCGTTAAATTGTTGATATAAACAATCCTAAAACAAACAACTCGTTAAATAATTGCAATTACCCCAAGACTGCGATTTGTTATCAAGTTACCAACTTTCTACGTATTGTACCCCCTGCATGGGAGCCTACGCACGCCACCCACTCCACCCACTCTAGCGCCCGTCGTGAGTCAGCTGGGAGAAGTGTGAAAAGTGTAATCGCGCACTGTTGGACTGGGCCTTAGAGACAAAATAACTTGAAATCACAGCACAAAGTAGAGCGCACACTTGTTGGGTTTCCAAACCGGAGACAATTGGACCCGCACTGATGCCCATATGCCACACGCCACACGCACAACTGCGGGTGAACGGAAGTGTGTGTGGTGTGTCACAAGTTGAACGGACTCACTTATGGTCTTATGGCCTAGGTTAGGATTATAGCAGTATTACTACTTACCATCTTCATTATTGGGTGCAACGCTGCTGCCGGGATTATCGCCTCCCTCTTCCGGAAACGAGGCATACGATGTCGGTGCCTCCTTGTTGATTAAACTTTGCCTCTCAGGATCAGCCATATCGGCGCTTATCTAATATTCCTTTTTGCACTATCCAATATCCGTTATTGATGCACCTAAATTGCAATGGGCTTTGTTGTTGCTGCTGCTGCTACTGCTGCTGCTGCTGCAGTTGTTGTGGCTTATTGTTTCCCTTTTATTTTCGCACCGCAACGCAAATGCTTCAACTGCAAATAGTAGACGAAAAACAGAAAGCACACGGTTTAAGAATATGCATAAACTGCATATTTTTAGTTGCTAAAGAGTAGCAAGAAATTTCTTCTTTGTTTGTTCCATTGGCATGTATTTTTCCTACGATGTGTTTTTTTCTCTTCTTTTTCCCTTATTACACTCGTTTACTGCTGAATCCTCCCTTTTCGGCATGCGCCGCAATAGTGAATTTTATAGCTGTTTAAGCTGCAGCACTTCTACTATGTGAGCATATCGATTCGATTTTAATCACTAATTAGCTTTTTCTATTAACTATTGTTAATTGTTAAATGTTTGTTTGGCTTTTCTGAGGTATTTTCACCTTAATTTTTGTTGAAACTGCACTGTTGCTGCCGTCGACGCACATTTGTGTCGATTGGTCACACTTTACAATTCAATCTGGTCACACTCTCCAGTAGCCATGATTATGCAGCCCTCGCATAGGGTTGTCGCTAGCAATCAGCTGATGTTTGTGTCTTCACATCGCGGTCAATAATTGAAATCAAAATAATTGAAATAAGAAGATGCTGACAATTTAACGTCCTCTAGTACTGCTCCCAATGACAACCATGATAGCAGTTCCAGTGATTTGGAAACACAGCAAATAAATCTCAGTTTGGCGCGTAAGTCTCGCAAGCGGCAGTTTACCCAAAGTTTCGTATACAATGCGTTGCCAATGAGGATCATTGGAGCGGCGGGAGAGATCCAGTCCATTACTGCATCTCCAAGTTCAGCACGTGATATGACCTTAAATAATTCACAAGTTATTGATGATGGTTCAGAAATAGATGATACTGATTTTTATATATCCGATGGTAGCAGCAGTGATGACGCAGTTAAAAATGTCACATTTCCTGGTCGTTCTTTAGACAAATCCGACGCTAAAGTCTCAAAAACAATACGTAATCGCAAACCCCGAAAAAAACCAATATTATATAAGTAGATTTAAGCTGATTATGTATAGATATAGAAATGGTAATTAAATATATTTAAATTCAACTGCAATAAAAATGTCAACTATCGTTTGCATGGGACTGGAGTGTAAAGCGAACCAAATAGCCAAGTGCACAACCTAACTTAGCCATATTCAACAATATGTTCCTTGAATATTATGTTCTATAGCCTTCAAATAACAAATAAATTTGTTTTTGAGCTCAAACGAAAAAATTATATTACATATTGTATAGAAATTTTAAGGCTATTTTAGCTAAGTAAAGAATTGAAGAAATAAAGTGCCATTGCGCCAACATATAAAAATAGTGCCAAATTTGGCGCAAAAACGCCAAGTGTGGGAACCGTGAGCATTGGTTTGTGTTTTTTTTGGAGTAGTGGTAAATTTTTACAAGCATAACCATTTTATGCGGTTTTTATGTAAATAAACCAAAGTAAACGTAGTCAAATAATTTGTAAAATGTAAGTAACGTCCAGCCACATACAATTAATGTGTTGCAATGTCAATTGCCAGTTGCACTATGGCAAAATGCCCGTGTGAAAATGTGCGATGATTTCATTTTCTGTGCTGCTGCTGCGCGTTGTTGTATTGGAAACTTCGTCGTATCTTTGCCTGACGCTGCTATTGTTGCTTTTGCTGTTGCTGTTGCCATTGTTGTCGTTGTTGTTGTTGTTGGCTTAGGTACGGGAAACGCAGATTCAAACTGGCAACGACGTCAGCGACGCGAAGAAATGTTTATTTAGCTGCCACAGCGTGCAGTAATGTAGGGCGGCAAGCAATAGCAATAACAACAACAAAAGCACCAATAAAACTATGATAAGAACAACAAAGCGAAGAACACCTGTTCCTAATTGATTTTTCACATTTTCACTATTGCTTTCAGATCACTATTGCTGTAGAATCAGCAGCAACTGTGTTTGGCATCTCAATTAGAAAATCGAAAGTAAATTGCACTCACAGCCAATAAAAAACGAATTTGTTTAGAATAATAACAAATTATTAAGCAACGAACGAACGAACATTTCAAATCCAGTTTGACCACCGACAAGTCAGCCAATAGTAATTATAACAGGAACAGATTCAAATAGAGCTCAGCTATGGAGGCCCCACCAATGTTTAACAGTGTCGAGGATGAGTGCAGATACTGGAAGGAACGCTCAAAACAGTACCACAAAGAGTAAGTAGAGCGAACTTCCATAAGTTCTAAGATAAGCATACATAACCTCATTCCCTTGCCCTTTACAGATGGACAGATGTGAAACAAGAGTACGACGAATATGTTGAACAGTCCCGGGAAATGGAAGCCGAAATGGACGCCACTCTAGAACAGAAACAGAGTATAATCAAAGATCTCAGAGCTAAGCTAAATATGTTTGAGAAGGAGAACGATTCACTCAAGGTGAGTAGTTGCAGACATCACAATGTCCTGGCTAATTTGCTTGCATTCTTTAGCTGAAGCTAGACACACAGGGCAACGAAATGTCAAATCTGGATAAACAGTTGGATGCAGTAAAGAAAGATCGAGATTCCATGAAAGATTACCTGCGACAACTGGAGCAGAAGAACGATGATCTGGAGCGTGCACATCGCATACTCAATGAGAGCATAGTAGACTTTGAAAAGATGTTGGACAAAGCCTATGAAAAGAATGCAATTCTCGAGATGGAGGTCGACGAAAAGGAAATACTGCGAGAAAAGCTGCAGCGATTAATGGACGAGACTCGCGGTATGTGGATAGATATTCAGATAGTCAATCAGATGGGAAATTACATTTACTTTTATTTGTAGATCTCAAACAGGAGCTCAATGTCAAAACGCGATATACGCCGGCGAATGGCGCCACAGGCGATGGCAACAGCTCAATGAACTCGTCAATGTCGCTGCCCAATGGGATTGTGGCGAACGGTGATATATTGCTGCAACACGACAATGCTACCACAAAGGCCACAAGCATCAGTGTCAGTGCGCTAAATGGCAGTTTAGCTAATAAAAACGAGTATAATCAGCATCATACGCTTAAAAGTAAGATACAACGTGTAATTCACTTACTTAAGTTGCCAAACTCGAAACGTCGGCATGCCAAGAAACCAAGACAAGAAATTGTCACTAAAATCATAAACTAAACCAGCACACACTGCATTCCCACACAAAAATTGCAATCGAAATGACATAATTAGTTAGTTGTTTAAGTTTCGGTCACTTGATTATCATTCCCATTTTCATTTGTACTTGTAACCACAAAATTATTAAATGTAAGCACAATTCCATTCGCATTTGCCACATTTCTCGTAGACGCAATGTTTTGTGTGTGTGTGTGTGTGTATGTTTAGTAGCTTCCATGTATTAACTAAATTTCTGTTGAACCTAGTCTACTCAGATAACTAACCAATTCGTGTTGTGTGCTTCCTTTACAGATCCCGACAACCTTATCAATGGCAATGCCATGAACGCCAGCTCCCGAACGACGGCGCTCAACATAGTGGCCGACATGTTAAGAAAATTGAACGTAAGTCCCCTTCCATGAGTGACGCATGGTACCTAGCTATACTCCCACCAATCTCACCTCACACTATCATCATGTATACATTCTATGGTTTCTGTTGTAGTTGTTGTACCAATTGTTTCTTCATGTGTTCTTTTAGTGGGACAAAGCCTTGTTATGTCCAGAATGTGAAAAGTTTCGTTGCATTTGTGAGCGTCCTTCCATTGCTCTGTTGCCGCCTGGCAACGAGTCTAGTCTATTTCGTCGCGCCTTTGGCGGCACCAGCACCAGTGCTACTAGTGCTCAGCCCACGCCTAGCAGCGATAGCAGCTGGACAGCAACGGCGAGCACAGATTGCCATGCGACGGCCACAGTGCCACAGCGTCGCACCAGTCTGAGTAGTCTTCAGTTTGGTACGAATATATTCAAGCGCTTTGCGGAACGCATGCGCAGCATACAGGACTCCGGGCCTGAGCCTGTGCCGGAGTCGGTGCCGGTGCCGAAAACTCGCGATTTTATTATAAAATAATATTTTAATTGCTTTTTATTTTCAATTAACTTTGGCTCTTGCATTTACGACGAATACATTTTGTGTTAATAAATGTAATTTATTATTTTTGTAATTCATCCCTGTTTGTTTGTCTTTCTGTTGCTGCTGTCCGTCTCAACTGTTGTTGTTCTTGTTGCAGGCCATGGAGACGAAGCTGAAGACGTATCGAGAGCACGGGCCGCCGATGCAGCCACGCCAATGACCAGACGCCGCAGGACTGCAGGCAGCAGCGCACCCATCGCCACTGCTATTGCTGGAGTCGGAGTAACAGGCGCCTCTGTCGGCTGCAGTTGGTTCAGTTTTATGTTATTATAGTTTTATAGTTACAGTTCTCACTTACTGTTCAGCTCTTCTGCCCTTTTATTTATTTATAAATTCTCTTGTCTTGTATAAAATAACGATTAACGAATTACTTATACACACACACACTGAATAATTTACATAGTATATGTAGAACCTGCCCAGCATATATTGTAACGCCTTATCGAGTACTTGTACGTTAGATCTTAAGTTCTATAGTTTGATGGTCATGTTAAGCCTTATCACATTCAGAGATCTATGTAAGAGAGCCAGTTCAACAAGCCTAAAGCTCACTTCGTTCACAAAAGCCAAGAGCTTTTCAAACTGCAAGTGCACCAACATATACAAACTTGGATATGACTGCGATGTGAGAGCGAGGGTCAAGTTCAGCTGGGTCGCAAGTATTACAGCCCCAACAGAAGATAACATATAAATATAATAATATTTATGATAAAAACAAATACTCGTAGCATTAGTGTGAGCAAAGTTATAGAAATCGTATACTGTATTTAAGTAAAAGACACAATCCTGACTAGAAACGACCCCCGTCGTTGCACAACACCCCCCCACACACACACTACCCCTTGCTAATGGCATGATTTAAGTAGTTAATTATATTTTTCGGATTTTTGTTTTAATGCGAATATAAATTATGTAAAAAATGCAAAAAGGATTATTGTTATTGTAATTATTATAAAGATTGTACATGTACTATATAAAATGAAGAATGAGAGGAAAACATATGTATGTACATTACTATGTACGTGCGAATTATAAATTAATAAAGAGATGATTAGTTTTAAATAGAAATCGATTGCGTTGATGAATTCTCAAGTGGCGGCCAACCTAACCTCAATACTCGGCCCGAGTTCAAAGTCAAGCGTGAAAGCGTGCTTTGTTGCTCTCATGTGCAATAAATAATTAATTAGCAAAATATTTGTGTTAATTTAGCAAAGGCGCGCGCCAAGGCCAAAAGCTCTCCAAACACCTAAAACTAAGAAGAGAGAGAAGAAGAGAGAAGATACACGCACATGAACACTGACACTCACACGCACACCCACACTCACACGTTGCTTGCACTTGAAACTCGCTGAGAGCTTTTATTGGTTGACTGCAGCTTTCGATGCGGCTCTCTCCCCTGCGGCTTTTATTTTAGTACAGTTTGTGCGGGTTGCCCAAAGCTTGCCTTCCCCAGCAAATTATGCTCTGTTGCTCTGACCTTGCGAGGAGTGAGGAGTGGAGAGAGGGGAGCGCGAGTGGCAGTACGGATTTTTAGTTGTCGACCGTGAGCGGTAATCTAATGAAAGTGCTTTGGTTTTGCCTTTATTATTTCATTTCAGTTTTTGTTGTTGTTGCTGTTGTTGTTGTACGAGCGAGCGTACGAGTTGGCGGCATTGAGTGGGTATATTTTTCATAAGCAGCGACAACAACAAAGCGCAAGGATAAGGCGAACACAAAAACAAAAGAATAAAAATGGCACAAGCTTTTATCATACGCACAGCACTTACAAGTGCAGCCGAGCTGCCTGCAGTGCCCATGCCATATCGGAAAAGTGACCCAGTGGGACACATTTATAATGCGACTGAGGATGAGTTGGTTCCAGTGTATAAAACTTCATTTCAATGTATAGATAGAGTTTATTTTTTAAACAATTTAATTTATATAAAGTTGTCAAAGGCTGTGTTCCAGCTGGGCTGCTGGCAACTGCCGAGTTGAGTGCATTGTTTATTTTGTCGCATGAAAATGTGATGGAGCTGTTGCATGCCCCATGCTGGCTGGGTTGCAGCATGCAGCTGCCATAAGCGGATTGCGAATGGCACAATGCAATTGCTGTTTGAGAAATAAAAATGCGCAGGCACAAAGCCAGGCATACATCACTCTTTGTATGCGTGGGTGTGCGTATGCGTGAGTGTGTGTGGGTGTGTGTGTGTGGGTGTGCATTGAGTATTTTTAAAAGCAATTTGAAGAATTTTGCGTGGCTCTCGCTGCTGTCGCTTAATAAACTCCCACGGGGAGTCGACTAATTAACTGGGAATAAACTTCAAGCTAGACGCACAGCCGTTCGTTAGAGTGAACTGAATTAAATTTAGCAATCAGTGTTTGAATAAAGTGAATACATTTCGAGTCGTAGGATAGTGCTTTAGTATGTTAATATATTTAACTTGCTAAATGAAAGAAGAGGAAGAGAACCAGCTCAATTTACTTGAAACGTAAGTATTCCCCGTTTACTCTTTCGAGCGTTCACTGTTCAGCCGTGTGTGTGTGAGTGTGTGTGACACCCTGCGGCAATCTGGCTCGGTAACAGTAATCCTAGCACCTACACAACGGAAGCGGCACAACAACAACAATTGTTAGCAAAACATTTGGAAGCTCAAGTGTAATTGTTTTTGCATAAAAATGTTGCCAAACAGCTCGTAAAACTCTAGCACGAAAAACAGCAAAGAGAAGAAAAAAACAAGCTGAAGCTTGAGCTGTTTCAGCAGAAAGTTTCAAGCTGTCAGTCGGTGCTGTAATACAGGGTGCTCTTCGGTCAGTTTGCGGGGATTTGGTTAGACAGACATGTGGAGTGTAGTGAGTATTACTATATTAATTGAATGAAGGGTAAGTCTAGTTAGTTACTGTAGCAGGACAGCTAGATAATAGCTCTAACAAAGCCAACCACTTGCGAGCATTTCCACTAATACTGGGTTGGCCACACTCAACTGATTCGGTATAACCACTGTAAAGACTCTGTTAAAATACACATTCTGTTAATAAACATTCTGCACGAGCACACTCAACTGATTCTGTATAACCACTGTAAAGACTCTGTTAAAGTACACATTCTGTTTATAAACATTCTGCACGAGCAGTCTTGATTGTACATTGAACCTAACAGCATTGTATCATTTTGCCTCTCACATTACTATACTTTTAATTACATGTTTATTATTGTAGCAGGATTGTGCCGATACTAGCACGGTTATCGCGAGAGCTATTCCTTTGATTGTAGGTTGGTCACTCTGTTAAACTCAAATGACTCTGTAAAACTCAAATGACTCTGTTAAACTAACATGACTCTGTAAAACTCAAACTGCTCTGTATAAGAAAAGTGCGCGTCAGTGACTGACGGTCAGTCTGGATTGTACGCTCGATATAAAGAGATAAATTGTTGAAAAAGCGGCCACATTATTATTACCATACCATATTAGTATTATTAATATACCATTATTATTAAAGCTACTTCTTGCGGTTTTCTATTAAACAAGTCTAATTCAATCAGTATTACCCTGTCAAGCCAATTGCCAATGAATTATTTACAAAGTACAACGTACATCATTCATAGCCACTTACTAGATTGCGCTCGAAAAAGACACCCTGTATACGAGTGGTGTGTAATATGTATGTATATTCGGCATTTACACACTTTAAATATTTAAAATACGCGACGTTGTAATATAAAGCGGCAAAGTAAATGTAAATGCGAACGGAAAGCACTGGCGAGGGCGATGAAGACGACGACGACGATGATGATGATGATGGTGATGATGATGCGGCGGCGGCTGTTGCGCCTTGGATGAATGTGTTGGTTGGTGCGCTTATCCTGGTCGTGTCCTGTGCCATTATGGTCTGGCCTAAACATCAAACAAAATCGATATGTGGGCGGGTGGTGTTGCTGGTGTTATTGGTGTGTGGTGTGTGGAGTGTGTGTGTGTGATTTTTCGGCATAAACAAGCAATGTAGACATACACACACACACACAAGTTAGGCTGAGCGGTGTGTGTGGGGCACGCCCTCAGGTATGGGACTTTGCTTTGTTTGAACGCCGCAGGACGCTCATTTTTCGTAATGAGTTTGCCTATGTGCAGGTGAACAGATACAGCTACAGGACGTAGCACGGCAGCAGGACCAAGGCAAAGGCAAACAACAGCAGTAGCCGTAAAAACACAACAACAGTGGAACGTTGGGGATATTTTCGTTAGCTGCCAAGGCTGCAATAATAAAAAGGCATAATTTGGCTTTAATACATAAAAAGTAAAAGAGAGAGTCCTTTCACACACACACTCACCTCACATCCTCACACATATGTGTGTGTATGTGTGTGTGTAGAACACGGCCGGAGGTCATGTCGACGCTTGTTAACAGCAGGCAAGATGTCAGTGGCAATTTCATTGGCAATCGGCATGGCGGCGCCATCTTAGCCAACTTCCGGCTGCCATTACATCCGGGGCCTGTTGGCTATAAATAATCGACAGGGATTCGCACAGTGTAGATTTCGAAACGACTCGAATGAATTTGATTAGTGTAACAATTGAAGTGCCACCCGAGTTACCTGTAGTCCGCAGTCTCCAGATCAATCAATGTACTGCGACTCGCACTGAGTGTTAATTAAATGTCTGGTCTGGCTGCCACGCCCACCACCGCCATCTTAACGCCCAAGTGCACATCATTAGCAGCGCATTAGAGAGAGTTTTTAATTAAATTGAATTGGCCAAAGGAACAATCGATGAATCCTTTCTACGATTGCACTTGATTTGCAACCGGCTTCAATTAGTTGCCACAATGTCTGCAATTGTCTGACTGCCCCTCCCCCTCCCCCCAGTCTCCTACTATTTATTTTGTCTTTCTTTTAGTCGGTGTGTGTGTGTACAGCACTTTTGCTAATTGAACTCAAAGTTTGAACTGCTTTTGCACAAATTGCTGCCGATGGCCTTATAAATTGGCCAAAGAAGAAACGAGCTCAAGCCGTGTGAGCAGCAACTTTTTATGGCCCCATTGAGGCGCACAAATGTTAAAAAACATCGCACCTTAGTGCCCTCTCAGCACACACACACCCACACACACACGCACACTCGCACACACGCTCAGCATGTGTGTGTGTGTGCCAATGACAGGCCATTGTCTGGGGCTATACTCTGATTTATGCTCCACAGCAGAATACAGACACTAAAAACTTATGCATACCTGTACATATATCTTTCTGAGAGCTATCTATCGTTCATATTTTTGTGCAAATTCAACTGGAAAATGGCTGGCATTATGCAGCACTAACTGAATTAACAGAGCAATTAGTGCTAAGTGCAGTGACAGAACTGCAGAGAAGTACTTAGTTTCAGAGGCAATTTTAGGTAATTTCTTGCAAGTCAATTAAACCACACTTAAAGTGTGTGTTAATACAATTTAAGTTGTTGTTAATTGTTTTAAATTTCTTTAAAATTTTGATAAACATTTTGGTGTAAAAGAAAACTATCTTATTGCTTCACTGTTTCTACAGGGTGCGGAGAAAAGTAATTACTGCAAGTCGATTAGACCACACTTAAAGCGTGTCTTAATACAATTAAATTCTTGTTAATTGTTTAAAATTACACTATAACCTGTTAAGTTGTGTTAAACATTTTGGTGTAACTAAAACAGTTTCTACAGGGTGAACAGAAAAGTACGCATTTACTGCAAAGGTTTCAGAGACAAATTTAGGGCATTTCTCGCAAGTCGATTAGGCCACACTTTAAGTGTGTGTTAATATAATTAAAGTTGTTCTTAATTGTTTACAATTACACTATAAACTGTAAACTAATGCTAAGCATTTTGGTGTAAAAGAAAACTTACATACTTATACTCATTGTTTCACTGTTTCTACAGAGTGCAGAAAAAAGTACTTACTGCATTTCAGTGCAAAAGTTTCAAAGACAATTTTAGGTAATTTATTTCAAGTCGGTTAGATAACACTTTTTCTCTATAAACTGTAAACTTATGCTAAGCATTTTGGTGTAAAAGAACTCTACTCATTGCTTCACTGTTTCTACAGGGTGCGGAGAAAAGTACTTATTGCATTAAGTGCAAAAGTTTCAGAGGCAAATTTAGGTAATTTCTTGCAAGTCGACTAGGCCACACTTTAAGTGTGTGTTAATACAATTAAAGTTCTAGTTAATTGTTTAAAATGTCTCTATAAACTGTAAACTTAAGAATTTTGGTGTAAAAGAAAACTACTCATTGTTTCACTGTTTCTACGGGGTGTGCGTTGAAATTTATGTTGCATACTTTTTCGGGTGGTTGCGGCTTGTAAGCGTAGCCCAATTAGGCGTAAACAAATTTGTAGCTGTTGCTGCTGCTGTTGCTACTGCTGCTGCCTGTGTGTGTAATGTGAGCCACTGAGCGACCACTAGTTGCTGTGTCTGCCGCCCGCCCACCCTTGGCCCTGTTCCGCTCCAGCTAGCAGTGACATTGACAAAGCTGTTTCATGCGCGCGTCGTTCTTGTTGTTTTTCTTGCAAATATTTTGAACTATTGATACGCACATGCTGATGATAACGCTGATGACGATGATGATGACGATGATGATGACATTGCTGCTCTTGAGCCGAATGATGCTTAACTGGCCTGACCCTGATGCCAACAAACTGTTGCTTGGTAGGCGGAGTTTAGCACAGACAGTGTGAATATCGTAAAGTACCTGGAGGGGAAATTTGAAGCGAAATTTCCCAACAGAATTTCCCCTGCGACGCAACAGTTTGTGTGTGTGGTAACTTCGTGTCGCCGAACTTCAATTTGAGTTGAAGCATTTTGGCCTAGAGTCTGGAGTTGCAAGGAGAGACACACACACTAACACACACACACACACACACACTCCTTACACTCCGATCCAGCGACATATTTCGGCAGTGGCAGTCAGTCTTCTTGGGGACTTGACAGCGTGTGCACGTGTCTGGCGCAAGCATAATCGGGCATTAGCTATATATTAGATATATATATGTATACATATACATATGTAATATCCGTCGCGAGAGTGCGTGTGTGTGTGCGTCTGTATTTGTGGCACACTTTTGGACTTCAGCAATTACAAAACGTGAGTAAATAGATTACAAGGCGCAACAGAAATAAAACGCCGCTTGATGTTACTTACACCAACTGAAAGTTGGGGCGGGGTGGGAGTGGGGGCAGGTTAAAGTGGCACTTAACTTGCTTGTAAATCTGCCTGTTAAGAGGATTACAATGTTGCAAGTAATTATAATCGGTAGCACTTTACTCTGCTTCGCTTTTGTTGGAATTAACTTTGTTTCGATCTAGCCACGCTGCGACAACATTTTGTGGCAACAAGCAACAGGCAACGGGAAACTGGCAACAGCTTAAAGCATTTCTGCCATTTAGTTTTTAGTGCCACACACACACACTCGCACTCACACACACATACATCACCCGTGGTGCGCTGCTGATACACTTAATCCGACATTTACAATTTTTGCTTAAGGATTTATTTATGGATTCAATATGTGTACAACGTTTACATTGCTCAGCAACAGGGTGTCTATATATACACACACGCACACATATGCGTATGGGTGTGCGAGTGTGTGTGTTGCTTTGCGCATATTATAAAATGCTTCAATGCTTTTAGCTCCAGCCCCAACAACGTTGCCACATTTGCATGCGCACACAGCACACGCATTTCAAATTTTGTAATTCATTTTGTAATGCATAGGACAGCCAGGATACGTACCTAGTAGATCCTTTGTGCTTTACCCAGGCGAAAGCCAAACAGACAGACATGCAGACATCTCACTCGGTCGGCACTTGACTGCAGTTGCATGTTCTCTTTTTTGCCTGTCCTTGAGTAACGGTACAAGTTGAGCTGAGTACGACAAGAGCTACAGCATTCAATGGCCATTCTTCAGCCAGTGTTTTCAATTTTGATTTACTGATATTCCATACATAGTACATAGTAGATACCAGTTTATTCATTCAGTTACTTTTTCGATTAGGTTGAGCCTTAAAAGGGAGTATGAAACCATTCTTATATGTATTTTAGTTAACAAGTTTACTAGTAAAGAGAAGCTGCAGAAGTGTGAAATAGTTTTTATTGAATAAAACTTAATTCGAATCCCATTGGGTTAGAAATCTGTTACTGCTCTTTAACTGTTTAATTGGCAATCACAGCAATAACATAAATAACACTTGCCATACGACTCAGCGTCACGCATTTCACACCCACTCCACATGACGGCAGCGGGCGAACTGAGTAGGAGAAGTAGTGGGCAGTGACAATTATAATGCTTGCGTACTCTCACTCTACTTCTGTCTGCATTCTGTGTCTCTCTCTCTCACTCATCAATGCCGACCGCCGCTGCAGTGACGCGAGCGATCAAACTGTACAATGGCAACGCTCTTTTAGCTCCTCTCATGATGTCGCTCACTGTATTTACTTTTGCGTCTGTGTGTGTGTGAGGAATAGAGTGCATATCGAATAAGTCAATCACAGCAACAACATAAATAACACTTGCCATACGATTAAGCGTCACGCTTTTCACACCCACTCCACATGGCGGCAGCGAACGAACTGAGTAGGCGAAGTAGTGGGCGGTGACAATTATAATGCTTGCGCACTCTCACTCTACTGCTGTCTGTGTCTGTCTCACATTGACCGCCGCTCAGTGACGCGAGCGATCTAACTGTACAATGGCAACGCTCTCTTAGTTGCTCTCCTGATGGCGCTCACTGTGTTTACGTTTGCGTGTGTGTGTAAGGAATTGAGTGCATAGCGAAATAAGTCAAGAGGGAAAGAGGGCAGCGGGAGGGAGAGTCTGTGTAAAACTGCAAGCACAGCAAAAGCTACTTCTTACCGTTCATTTAGCCAGTGCATTCGCAGCGTCATGTGGATCAGAAGTAAAGTGGGTGGCGATGATTGGCAATCAAATTATATTTATATTCCTTTCTTTTATTTATTCATTTTATTTAGGTAAATGTAAATAAATGAATTACTAATTTAATAATTAATTTATTTACATTGTTTATTTGAGTATGGGTTATTCATGCACACTTTTGCAATTACTAATTTTGCAACTGTAGCTAAATTTTATAGTAGTTCCGATTCAGTAGAATTTGCATATAACAGCATAATAGCATGCATATTTAATGCCTAATGAAAGGATAAACTCAGCTTAGCTGTGGTAAACTACTAAAACTACAATTAAACCAAATTTAATTTGGAGCCAGCTCTAGGCTGCATTTGCATATTAGTTATAGACTAAATTAAATTTAAATGTAAGCACGCTGTGTGTAAATAGCAATCGATAGGGCTCAATGGTAAATATAGAGTGAATGTAAATTTGCAAATTGTAATTAGTAAAGTGTGTTGCATTTAATTAATTGCCCTTAGTATCAAATGTGATATGAATGATGCCGCTGTCAAAGCTCTTACTTGTTGCATGCCACAAGCCGTAAGCTGCTGAGCTTTGTGGTTGGCTGGTAATGCTTTATTGGTGCCACAAATTTGATTTGTTGTCACAACCATTTTTATTGATTTCATTAGCGAGTGCGAGTGGAAAAGTCAGCGGAAAATCGCGCAAAGCTCAAAACTTTTACCCACAGCTGCAGTCTCCGGCTCACTCTCCCATTCTCCCACTCTTTTAGTTCAAATACTGTTCAGCTTGGCTCTATTTTTAGAAAATCAACTCCCACATCCAGAGCTATGTATGTATATGACGGCAGCGTATGACTCTCTGCTTGTATGTGTTGTTGCTGTAGTAGTGGTAGTTGTTGTAGTCTACGATGTGTAGGTGCGGCCGCCGCATAGCGTCAGAGTGTAGGGCAAATATTAACAAGTGTGTGCAAAAATGACTAACAAGTGAAAAAGTTGCGCTAAAATAACTGTAAAACTAATAGACACCCTGTGGAAAATGCACAAAAATTTTATATGATATACTAATTAAATTTATTATAATCAAACTAGTTGCCATTAATAAAGTATGCGCTGAATGTGGCAACTCTGCAACTATGTTAATGAGATAATTTTAAATTTACCACGCAACTCAGCGTATTTTTAGAATGATAAAGTGTGCATAGCAAGCAGAGTTTAACATCATGTATACGCAATATTTCTGCACAAGGATGGCAACTCTGCGACTATGGTAAATGGATATTTTTACTTTTTCCACACAATGATAAAATGTGCATAGCAAGCAGAGTTTGAAAGCCACAAGTTTTGAATTTTTGTGTGTAATTCTATAATACGGCAGTAAAGCTAAGCGGAATATTTGACAGAAATACAAAAATGATTACTAGCGCCATCTAGCGCAGTCTGCTATTCATACTTATATTTATGATGCCCTGCTTTAGCACAATTACAGGATATGCGCTACACACAAAAATAAAAGCAGCAAAGAACATGATAAAAATCGATAAGAAAATCAACATGCTGTATAAGGTTGTTGTTACGAAAATATCAAATATGCAAATATTTGCTCGGCTCCTACCTGAAAATAACGCTAAACACGCTTAACTGAGCCGCTATCTGGGGTTGACTGAAAATGCTCAAAAGTGAAACGTTGGAATATTTCTTTTCGACTGTGCGAAAACTGAATCCCAAATGCAGCCCCAACGATTTGCCAGGCAATACATACATATGTGAGAATTGTAAGTAGATGCCGCACACATGGGGGAATTGGCAGGGAGTGGAGGGAGTGTGGGCTGTCACCTTGACATGCATGTGTGTATGTATGTATAGGCTTATATGTGTGTGTGTCATAGCGTTAATAACAAGGCAAACAAGTCGGGCGAAATAAAGATCAAAAGCATCAACAGGCTACTGTAAGCATGTGCAAATATTTTACTTGATTTTATTAGAATTTCATTTCATTTTTCTCTTCTCAATTTGCAGCAGAAATAATAAAAATAATAAATAACAAAAAAGAAGAGATGATTTTGCCTTGTATTCGGGCTTAAATGTCCCTTAATGCCAAAAACACAGACAAAGGAAGGCGAGACTACCTTTTCTCTCCTTGGACTTTTCAGCACAGTTGGTCAGTTTTTTCCTTTTCGATTTGTTTTTCACTTTTTGTTGTTCTTGTTGTTTTTTGGGTCCCTTTACCTGCAGCTGTTTATCATAATTTTGTTGATTTGCTGTCTGCCAACAGTAACAATAATAACAGCAACAGCAACAGCAACAACAACAACAGCAGCAACAATCGCGTCAGGCAAATCAAAAAAGGGGCGCACCGGAAAGGCAGCAGCGGCAGCAGCGACGCCGACGTCGATGTCAACGTCAACAGCAACGCTGACTGCCCCAAAAAGTTTTTGCAAGGCGCGGCCCCGGCAAAAACTTTGCCAAGTAAATTTAAATGCTCCCAACAACAACAAAAAAACTTGCAACTAAAAGTGAGTGGGTGGAGCTAGGAAAGCGAGAGTGGTCGGGTGGGGGAGTGGAGGGGGGTGCTAAAACAACAGCAGGACAAAAATGATATTAAGTACAAATATTTTTGGTCGCTGGCAAAGATTTTAATACCCTTGCAAAGCTACACGCCGCAAAAGGGTTTTGAATTTCCAATTTCAGTTGCTATTTGTACAGTTTAATAGGGAAAAGTCTAATGGAAAACACAGCTACAATGAGTACTTAAGAGCGAAGCAATTACAGTATCATATATTGTAGTAGTGAAATCAGATGAAGTTTAAGTAATTTAAGTTAGTAAGAATATCGATATTTGTAAAATTAACGAACGAAATGTAAATATCGATAATCGATTATCGATAGCGTGGAGAAGAAGGCAATTCTGTAGGTGACTGAAGATTTTGGACGTTTCGTGGCCTTTTATATTCAAATTCTTTAAGGTCTTTATCAACACTGATATTTCAGGCTCATTCTTAACACTATTCATTTAAATAAACAAAAGTACATAATTCATAACACTGACGCTGAAGCGAGCAGACGCATTGTGAAATAAAGTTCGAAGAAAAGGTAACATTAAATATAAATGCTGAAGACTATTTTATTTTTACCCCCGTCCACAATATATTTTACTGCTATACCTACACTTTCTTCAGTTAGTGTACTTACCAAATTAAAATAGTGTATAACAACGGCTATAATTTTGTGTGCTTCATGTCAAACTACGCTACGTTTTTCACAACTTTTTTCCCCACTCCACTCTTGCTGTTGTTTTTTCTGCTGCTTCTTCTTCTTCTGCCCTCCATCTTTGGCAGCATTTTGTGTAATGAATTGTTGTGACAGAATAATGTGGCCATTGTTGTTATTGTTGTATATATGTATATTCTTTCTTTTTTATGGCTCTGTGAGGCAATTTAATAAAATATGCAATCGCCTTGCGGACCGTGTGGCATCAACTGTTGAGCCGTGTGGCAACGTTTCGGTAACCCTCAAGGGCCACTCACCCCGCCCCCGCCCCCACCAAGGGCCAAAGGGGAGCTGTAGCCAAACAACGGCGTCTGCCAATTAAAAGCGAATGGCGTCATGGCAACCTGGCAACAACTAAAATGGCAAATGGGAAAACACCAACCAACACACACACACACACACACACACAAATGTTTATTAGCCGCAAAACGCTGCTCATTAAAAAGTTCGTCACGGCTGGCAACGCTGCCAACTGAAGGCAACTCTCTTGGTTCTATTGGACACTGGGCTTGGGCTCTATGACTGACACGGGACTAACGCTGTCTGATTAAAAAGTTTGCACTTTTTTTTTTATATTTTTTTTTGCTTTGCGTGCGCGAAGCAAACGCAGCTTTAACCTGCTTAGTCAGCTGTCCGGGTCTAAGCTACGTACGTACGTGTTTGCTGTCCCGGCTGTCAGTAGGCCTAATTACGCGCTTCGCTTTGCTCATTATCAGCATTATCATTAACTTCATTAGCCATGTTTTGTGTGCATAAAAAATAGCAACAGATATTGTTGCAGCAATGCTAGACTTTGAAATGTTCTAGGCAAATGTTGGACTGCTTAGTAGTAGAGTTTAAGTGACAGATGGCGCTTTACAAGTTGTGTTAAGATGGCGGCTTACAAGTTGTGTAAAGCGCCATCTATGGTTAAAAGTTGATACTTTGCTAACGTCACTGCCGCCATAGTCAAGATTAAAATCGTTTAACGGAATGAAAATAGTAAATTTTTTATAATTCAAGAGAATTTGACTCTTTTTCAATGAACCTTTATTACTTTTTCTCTACTATTCTCTACTATTTAGCTATCATACCTATCCATTCAATTCTTTCCTTCATTTATTTGGTATTGGATCAATCTATCAATTATCATATATAATAACATGACTTTTGAACCGTTTAGCTCATCTAACCCTTTAGCTACTTTATATGTATTGCAGGGTATAATGATATGCCAGAAATTGTCCCTTTTTTCGTCAACGTTTTGTGCAGGTTCTGGCCTGCAGCCTTTTTTGCAGTTGCTTTGATCTTTTTTGTGTCCTATCCTGATTGTCTGACTCTATGTGTGTGTGTGTGTGAGTGTCCTTTTTTGTTGGCATGTTCCTTGACTGGACTCTGCATGGAACTGTTAGTTTTGTTGCTCAACTTGTTGTTGTTGTCCAAGACACTTTGCACGCTCCAATGCTCTTTATGGCATTTTATGGCATTTTATAGCATTTTATGGCTTTATTTCCATGCACACGCATACATAATATAAAGTACAAATATGTATAAAGAAAAATCGAAATGGGAAACGAAAACGTAATCCGAATCCAAATCAAAATCAATGAGCATATTAATATACAAAGCGTGAGCACTCGACACACTCAATGGCAGATTGTATAGTTATGTATACAGTTGGAGTGTGTGTGTGTGTGTTGGTGTGTGTGGGTGTGTGCTATTTATATGTATGTAGTCAGTTTAGATTGCCGCACTCTGGACACTAATCAATGCGCCTTTTGTACGAGTCAAGTGCGTATCCTTCCGCTTGTTTATATTGTCTGTATGTCCGACTGTATGTCTGTCTGTCCGACTGTCCGTCTGTCTGTCTGTCTGTCTGTCCGTCTGTCTGGCATCAGCTGAAACTGTAATCATTGTATAGCTGACACTTCCTGTGAGCACATATTTACACACACACTCGCACACACACTCAGCTGAAAGGGGAGGCAGCTGTGGCTGCTGTTGTCTGTCGCCTGGTTGCATCGTTCCATTTGAATAATATATGTGTGTGTGTGTGTGTGGTTGTGTGTGTGTGTACATGGCTGTCAGGCATTCGCTGCACATCTGTGGCACGAGCGACAAGGCAAGGGGAGAGCATAAGTTAAACACTGCTGACACACGTTTCATTTATTATGAAATATGCAAACGCCCAGACTTGAGCTCAACACATTCTCAATTTAATAATAATGACATCGTCATCGTCATCGTCATCTTGATCGCCATTCTCATTGTCAATGTCATTGCACACACACACACACACACGCTCAGCGCATCATCAATACCAATTGGCTGGTGTGTGGCAGCTGCCGCTGCTTTAAGTTGCATAATTTCCATAATTAACACACAGCACAGACACGTAACAGAGATTTCTTTGAAATGTTGTATAAATCAGGCTAATGGAAATCGCATGTAATCATCGCTACTCTTTACAGTGAATTAACAGTGTAAGTACTCTTAACAGCTTGCATGCATTGCTTGGTTTCTATTTCTATGAACAGGAGTGTGCTGGTTTAGTGATTAGTTTAGTAAGGAGTAATACAAGAGATTATGATAAACGGTTAAATAGCAGCTGTAAACTGTTCACTTTGCCAGCTATTTTAGCTATTTTCTCGCCAGATCTATAGTTTCTTTTAAAAGCTAAGCAAATTTCTAGCGGAATTTATGGCTATATTAAAAGAAGAAATGGCATTCCTTTAGCTTTTATAAAACTAAATAAGCAAATCAACTTTTTTATAGCACTTTATAAATAGAAAAAAAGCTGTTGGTCAACCAGTGTTGGCAAAGTATTTTATAGCCAGTTGCATTGACAGCATCCAGGGCTGCATACAGTACGTTACACTGTATGAGTGGTCAGAGTGTTTTAGAGAGTGCTAGAATGACATTAGCTATATAACTACAGTTACAGCTGCAAAGCAGACAGACCGACAGTTGGACAGACAGACAGACAGACATTCACACAAACAGTTGGATGGACAGCTTGGCTGATACACTCTGACGGCAACGCTTGCCGCGTTGACAAATCATTTCAATGCGACTGTCGACAGCTGCTGCAGACTGACAAAAGCTGACAAAAGCGGAGAGAGAGTGAGAGCGGACATGTGTAGAGCAAGCAAAATGATGATTGACGCTCTGACTGTCTCCGCTTCACACTCCGCTCTTCGCTCTCTACTGTCTGCTGTCTGCTGTCTGCTGTGTCTGCACAAATTAGAAACATGGCAACATGGCAACTTGTCAGCATGACAGTCAGCATAACATCATTTTAGTTTATTAACAATTTTAATCACACAAAAGTTGTTTACTTCGATAGCAATTTTAGTAATGTTTCATTTTTTATTATTTATACTATTTTGATTATTTATTTAGTAGTAGAATTTGGCTCAACTTGTGGCAGTCAGTTGGCTTATGAATTTTTTAGCACACCAACTGACAGATATGCAAATTGCCAACACTACAACCAGCACTAACAACTAAACTACAGCCACACTACACTGGCAAAAAATGCAAGTAAATTAACCTATTTCATAATATTTATTTAGTGATTTAGCACCAAAGTGGTATTTATTTAGACTTTATGTTTGCTTTTAGTAAAAATAAAAATAAATTTTAAACGTTAATCAAAATATGTATTTAAAATTAAATTATTGATGTTATATATTATATTATTAAAAATTTAATTTAAATTAAACTTTTAAAGCAGCATGCTTTATTAAAAGTCAAAATTATTAAAATTAAATAAGTGATTTTATATATTTTATTATTAAAAATTTAATTTGCTTTAAGCTTCAACTTCAGTATGCTTTATTAAAAGTCTGTGCTGTGGCGTAGCTTAGGATACATTCATGGCATACATTTCAATTAAAATGTAATTTAAATATATTCCAATATGATTATTAAAATTTGAGTTCTTTTTACCAAATTTAAGCAGAGTATATTCATTTAATATTAATTTGTATTTATTTAATATTATTTTAAATTATTTAAAATATTTTAAAATAGTTTTTCTTTCAGTGTAGTAACACCCGAGTGCATGCAGAAAAGTTGTTGCTTATTGAAAAAGTTTTGAACATTTGTCGTAATATTATGCAGGTCGCCGGCGCTGCTTGAACCCTTTTGCTGTACCTCGGGTAGTGCCATAAAAAAAAGAAGAAGAGAAAACTGTAGAGAAGAGGAATTGAGTGTGAACTTTGCTTTTGTCTTGCTGCTGCCACTCAACGCCTCTCAACGCACCTAACATTCGAGTACCTTTATTTTGCATTTATTGTGCGCCCAGAGAACAAAGCAAACCCGGGACCCAGGGAACCCTAACGGAAGGATTCTGAGAGGGGAAGGGGGGGGGAGGAGTGTGGATGAGAGATATAGTAGAAGCGAGGAGCAGCTGCGGAGCTTGAACCCGAACCCAGACGGGGGTCGTAGCGGCAGTTGAACGCGTTGATTGATTGTGTCAGAAGGTGGGCAACAATAGTAGCAGAGACGAATGAGGGCAGAGAGGGGGAGAGGGGGATGTTGCATGCAAATCGGCAGCGGGGGCAATGACAATGTAAATTGCTGGCTTCTCGAGTGGCTGCCAGCGCGTTTGTGCTTGTTGTTGTTTGTCAAGCAAATGAAATGAACCGAACCGAACTGAACCGAACCGAACCGAACCGAGAGCCCAAACTTGCCTTTAAAAAATTTAAATGTCTGTTGACACTGGTGTGTGTGTGTGTGTGTAGGGCAAACAGATGGCTGGGCAACGTGCTGGGCATATTAAAGCGCCGTTGCCGCATTAAATTACTGCCACAAAATTGCTCGATTAGTCGCCATAGACCAGTGGCAACAAGTATTCAATGCCGACTACAAATTGTTGCGCATACGCCACGTTGTGCCACCAGACAGACTAAGCTGTAAAAGTTGTGATGCTGCTTTTACAGCTTTTTGTGTGGGTCATAAACCGTATTTATATATATCCAAGTATATAAAATATCTTTATAGTAAACGACGACGCTTTTTGAGGTTAAAAATAAATCAGCGTTGAGTGCGGCGGCGACCCACATGGCGTATGCGTAATATGCGTAAATTTATACCTGACTGTGTGTGTTTGTGTGTGAATATTGTTGTGCTTTTTAGCCATTTGTAAAAAAATTGCTCAACAAAGCGTTATTAAATGCGACATTTAATTAATTGCCGTGGCCCGGCTGCAAATTAATTATGTAATCTTAGCACCTCAGGCAAAATGAGTGCTTTAATCAAATTTAAAAAGGCACATACAAATAGCACACACACACACACAGTCATATATGCCCACAGCCATACACACACACACACACTCGCACACACGCACACTCATGTGCAGAAATAAATTGAATTGCATACATTGAGGCGCCGTCAAAGCTCTTGACAGCTGGCCACAAAAGCCAAGGCAGCCGCACACACACACACACGAGGGTAACTCATTTACTATGCCGCATTAATAACAAATAATAATGCTATAAATAACAATAAACAAATATTCATTAAAAGCTTAATTAGAGCACAGATTTTGAGCTGGTCGTAGATTTCATTGGCTTTAGTTAGACATAGAGAAATAATAATAACAAATTAACTAATTAAATGTTTAAAAAATTTCAATAAATTTATGTCAATATAAATTAATGTAATATACATAAATTTGTTTACTTTAAACTTCATTTATGCTATAAATAAATGTTTAATTACACTTGAAAAGTCTGCTAAAGTTGACCTCGCGTCAAACTGCAGACACTGCTCATTGGTGTGTGTGTGTGAATGTGTGTGTGTGGCTGATGTCTATATTTGTATGTGTGTGTGTGTGTGAAGTGGCAGCTAGAGTGTGCTGCCATAATAAGCAACAAAGGCAACCAAAAAGCAATGTTTATTTTGATTTACAAACTGAGGCAGCGATTGAGGCACAATGAGGCGCCGGCGAAGGCGAAGGCGAAGGCGTCGACACAAGCTCAACTTTTCACTTGACTACAAAAAAAAAGTAGAAGTAGAAGAAGAAGAGGAGACAGTGAAAGAGGAAGCAGAGAAAGCAGAAGCTGAAGCAACAGCAGAAAAATAAATATATATATTTACGCCGAGTATTGTGCCAGTGCAAGTACAAATACAAATACAAAACCCAAACAACAACAACACAAGCAACTCTTACGCATACAGGCAAACAAAACACACACACACACACACACGCACACACACACATGTAGTCGTCAGCAGTGTATAGACGGACACGGGTTGCTGTTGAGCAGCAAGTCCTGGGCTTAGTGCTTAAGCCTGCTGCGACAGGACATTTAATCTGCTTGTATTAAGAGTGGTGTGAGGCACAGACAGAGCTAGCTATACAGAGACAGAGCGAGATAGCAGATAGAGAGATGGAGAGCGTGAGCAGGGGAACAGCAATAGAAGTTAAGTTCAAGATTTGCAGAACGAGCAACAGACCGAAACGAGCTCAGAAAGCGAGAAGCCAGAGCTACAAGTGCCAAGAGCAAGGCTAAGCAAGTAAAAGAGAGACGAGTGTGCTGCTACTTGAGAAGAAGAAGAAGCTGCGGTCTGTCTGTGTGTGTGTGTGTGTGGCAAAAGGGTAATGCCAAAAGCTGTTGCTCTGATTTTTATTGTAATTCTACGAATTGTTATTTTATTTTAACAAGCCCAAAATCGAATCTCAGCCAGGCACAACAAGAGTGTGTGTACACTCAGTGTGTGTGTGTGTATTGTCTGTCTGTCTGTGTGCAAGTTGAGTTAACTTGAGAAATGTCATGGGGCCAATATCGAATGTGTCGTCGCCTTGGCAAAGTGTCGTCGTCTATCTGAGGTCTCATACAAATTGGCATCTCACAATGGGCAAAAACAGATGCGGGCTTTACCACAGCTGAATGAAACGAATACAACAAAAACAACGACTAATGAATACGTATGGTAAAACGAATACATTTCGAGTACTCGTAGCTGGCACTCGTGTAAAAATACCTCAAGTGGCAAGGCAATTCATTAGGCATGTGTAATGGTAAACCAGAATAAAACTGAGCTAATTTCACTGAGAAGATGTGTGTGTAAGCACTGACTGATAAAGCAGCGAATGAAGCACAGGAGAAGAATTAAAATTAAGCTGCGATTTATATATAATTTTGTTGAGAGTTGTGCGTAATTAGCTCAAACCAATACTAGTTTATAAATATAAATATAGAAGCAAACTAATTAAAAGTGCAGTTATGTATTTAGCTGGAAAGAAAAACTACAAAGCAGGCTAAAAATAAGAAAATAATTCTACGAAAAACCATAAACAAAGGCTGTTATACAAGTGCAGAAAATGCCAGTTGCACAATTAAAACAGTTTAGTTTGCAATGCTAAATATAGCAGAGCTCCCAAACTAAACTTTTTGACATGCAAACTAGTGGGAGGAAAACTAAAACCTAATTTATGAGAATGAAAAGTGTGGACTGAAATTAATATTATTATAATAGGCATTTCAGTTATTATGCAAGTTATAAATAAACTAACAATTTTTTGTGTGAGTTAAAAGCAAAAGACTTAACTAGCTTTAGTAGATGGGCTACATACATTTGTATATATTATTTATTTATTTAATGATATAAAGTCAACTTAAAACAGTCTACAGAGAGCTTAAAAAATATACTTAAATTATTTTTAAATATTAGAAGTACAATTAAGTTAAAGCTAATAACAATAATAATGAAAAGCTGATCATAAATAACGTAAATTATTATTATTTTAGATTAATAAACGTTGCTAAATTAGACGCAAAAAAGTAGGCAACACTTTTTTCCACTCTTTGTTCAACTTTTGAGTTTATAAATTTAGCTGATATTTTCATGATTATTGAACGACTAAAAATTTCGAAAAATACTGCAAATGATTAGAATCTCTTAAACTACTTTTCACAGTGTACACTTTACTGAAAAACAATTTTTAATTGGCTTTGATTTTGCATCGATTTTAGCTACACAAGTTCTTGCTTACATAAGTTTCTCATTAGGTGAGTGAGCAAACAGAACAAAAGGCAATAGAAATTGCCTAAAACAATTCAAAATTTTCCATATCTGTTCTTCACTTGCCACACTTTCCTATCTCTATTACTACAGCCATTTCCTTTGGCCGCAGACAAAAGCGTTTTTGCTACGAGTAAAAATTGCAGTTGAGAGCAAATATTGAACTTTTTAGTGTGCAAACAACTGCAGATACCCTGTAATAAAAGACTTGTTTGACTAGCTCAACTAAAGGTAGACTATTGTGTGCTCAAGTGTGAGAAAGTTTTGCAGTTTCTCCTTTCTGCATTCAATTGTCTGCCGGCAGCGCAGAGTGCAGAGGAATGCCCAAAAGCGGAAATAGGGCAACATGGCTGAGAAACCGAAAGTGTGAACAATACAAAGCGCAGAATAAACGAAACTAATTTCCGGCTATCGAGGCAGACACACACACACACCACACACACACACACACACACACGGAGAGAAGAAGTGAGCATCAAAGCGGAAATCGAATTAAGGCAAAAAGGATAAAAGCTGGCGTGACTCTAATTAATGGCGAGCTGAGCTGAGGTGTGGGTAAAAGTTATAATGGAATAATAAATAAAATATGTGAGAATGTGAGTTAGTGGCTGCCACATGCTGCACACACTGCAAATGCCCCAAATGACAGCAGCAAAGTGCGAAGCTAACGACATGGCCGAAACATTTCAAAAGCTGTGGCAAGCTGTTGGGGGAACAGCAGCAGCAGCAGCAGCTGTTGGCCATGTAATATGCATGTTGTTGCCACTGCAGCAGATGCTGCTGTTACTGTTGTTTTAGCTGTTGTTTAAGAGCAGCTGTTGCCCGTGCAGCTGCATTTGCATTTGCGCCACGTTTTTATGCATTTTTCAAAGGATAAACATGTTGCCAGAGCTCGAGCCAGAGCCAGAGCCAGAGCGAGGTGCTGCACATTGGTAAATGCACCGTGAGCTGTTTGGCCATGAAAAATGCATTTCAATAATTTTGTTGTTGTTGTTGCTGCTGCTGCTGCTGCGTTTGCTTTCAAACAAACACTAATTAATGGCCAACTTTTATGTATGGCATTGAAACAGTCAGGTAACAGCTCAGAGCCAGGGATAAGTGCTGGTTGCTACGTTATGGCATTTAAAATGGAAAAATTCCACTCTCCACACACATTAATTAAATATACATATTTTTTGCAAGTGTACAGTCGCCTCTCTTGACGTAATTCCTCGAATTTTAATTGCAGTAAATCAAATTTAAAAGAAACCTTTGATTTAAAACCAATTTCATTAAAAAAAACACCAGTGCACCAAGAGGGTAAAAAAAAACACCACTTTTAATGCAGTGTGGCAACCCTGACTCGAGTCCAGTTAAACCAAACACAGCAGCCATAAACTGGAAGTGAATGTGTCGTTTTCTTGCACCTCCGCTCCGCTCTGCTCCCTATGCTTCGCCCAAAGAAAATATCCTCCACGCTGTACAGAGCTTCACTCGCTTAATTTCCGGTGTGTTGTTCCAGTCAGTGTACTAATTAAAAGTTTGGCATACGTAAAATATGCAGCAAAAAGGGTAACCAGACAGAAATCCCAGTTAGTTTGCTGTAAAATCCGTGTGCCCTTGACACTGTCTATTTGCCATTTTCCTGTCTGCCCTTGTGCCAACATCACGGTCATGTACAACCGTATGTACCTTTATGTTTGCAGATAGTATACAGTTTGCAAGCCAAAATCAATGCGCAAACATTGCAGTTTAGTTAAAACCGCTGCAATTACCCTTTGGCCTTTATCTTGTGAACAGATACAGTATCGGAACAATCACAGTGGCGTACTACAAATATGTATAAAAATACATAGTATAATCAATTACAATATCAAACACAACCTTTACATTTGATCTGTAGTACAACACAACTGCCGCTAGCTGGCGCCACTAACTTGTTGCGGCTCTTATTAACACTAAACAGTGTTGTGGCGATCGGTTATCGCTGCATCGATAATTAAAACGGTTCCTGCTGTGATATTTATTGCAATTGAAAACGTATTTAATGTTCTTCATTTTGCTAGCTTTTATATTTATTTTTAGTTTACCCTTCTCCGACATACACTCACTTTGTGAACCCAACAGACATCAAAAATAGCGAGTTAGCAAAATATGCAGCGTTTGTGGTTACACCTGAGCACACGAAAACATTCATACATATATGAACAGAGTTATATACTATATGCACCTGAATGCTAAATATACACACCTACATAACTGCAGGCATATCGTATGTTTAGTTAGACTGTCATAGTTCAACATGTTGCAGCTGTTGCAACCGCAAAAATCTCGCTATGCCACAAACATGTGTAGCCGCATACAGATTTATATATGTATATGTGTGTGTGGGTGTGCAAAAAGAGTGAAATTTTGAAATATGAAAATCATATATTCACATGAGTGTTGCTTGCTGTGACTGTGGGTGTTGGCGTGCGCGTGGGCGTGCCATGCTGTGAGGTTAGTCAAAGCCGATTAACGAAAATTGAATTTTCCATTTGCAACTGATTGCACTCGATGTGGAGTGGGGCAACGGATACTTAATGCCCAACAACAGAAAGAAGCAACTAATTTATGCAGGTTGATTGAATTTATTAGTTAATGTTCTTAGCATTAGTTAATATCGTATTAGACTTTAAAATATGTCGAGTTTGCCAATTTGAGCCGATAAAGGGCGTTGCCAGACTGAAAAAGACGAGGGATATTTTGCAGGGAAATATCAGTCAGCAGTGGGCGACTGAAAATAGCCGAGGGGATTTTAAGAGAAATTTCTGTTGGCAGAGGTAGAAATTTGAATTTAAATACTATCAAAGGAATTTTGTTATTGCAACAAATGAAAGACCAATGCGAATATATTGCGAATAATTCAAAGAATGTATATCAAATTGTGCGTTCTTGGAATTTCTTTGTCATAAAGTTAATTAATTGTATTAGTTGTGCTGCCATAGGAATGACTTTTGTGGCTGGTTGCAGTCCAAGCTAAATTTAAAATAAAATATGAACTAATGTTCAGTGTTGCAAAATGACTCTGCACATGTCATACTAAATACTTCTGGGAAAGTGATTGTAGTATATTAAGCAAACATTAGCAGCTTTTAAATTATTGAGTTCTACGAATTTTGAATATGCTGACAGACTCATTAAATTGATCAGCTTTTTAGCTAGTTTAACATTCGTGGAATTTCAACGTCACAAAGTTAATTTATTGTATTAGTTGTGATGGCATTGGAGTGGCTTTTGTGGCTGGGTTCAAGGGTAAAGTTGAAAGAATATGGAAACTATAAATCCTTTTTTGCAAAACAACTTGGGGAAGGCTGCTCCCCAGTGAGAGATGGAATGCTGAGCTCTTGATGGCTGCCTGATGCCCTCTGTGTGTCCACTAAGTCAAATTGCGCTGCAGTTGTCATATTTCTCACTGGGTATTTCTTGTTATTTGAGGTTTTTTGGCTTTTAGTTTCTTGTGCAAAAACTTTTGTGGCAAGGAATTTTCTAAAGACAACTTTCTGTTTGGGCCACGAGTTGCCTTGTCTTGGCTTGTCTTGTCTGGCAAAGTGGCGACGACGACGACGACGACTCCAACCTGAGAGAAAGTTTCACAAGAAATTTGTCAATTTGTGTTATCCTCTTAGTGTGGGGGGCAGGGGGAGAGTGAGGTGGGTGTGTGGGGGTGTTGGTAATGTCCGTTTGTCTTATGCTGGGGCGACGTGGCTGTTAAACAGACTTAAATCGGTATAAAAATCAAAATGAATGCAAACGAGCATAAAAAAGCTTTTTAAATTTTCACCCACACACACACATACATACCCGTAATTGTAAGCTGCATGTGTGTGTGTGTCTTGCTTCCTTTTGACTTGTCTAAATAAGTATATCACAAATATTTCCTGCATGCGTACACAAAATTATATTTCTTTAGCTTATTTTCATATGCTTCTTAGAAATCAAATTATAGCTGTCCATGTGTGTGTGTGTGTGTGTATGGGTGGGTTTATTATGAAAATGCCACGAATTACTCGCGTATAAAAGTCATCATTAATTTCTTTCAGTTGCCGCTTGCTTTTTTTGTGCTTGACAATCATTCTGGAATTTATGCGCTCATTCATGCCAGCTTTACATACACACACACACACACACACACACACACATAGAGTGGGGTGTGTGTGGGTGTTATTAGGAGTAGCTCACACAGTTTTCACTGTTTGCTTTTTACGAGTTCATCAAAGTTGTGGCCGATTTTTAAAGACGCTGCCATGTGACAAGGATAAACAAGGTCATAAAATGTGCGTGAGGACTTGAGCGGCGGGCATAAACTGCGCCAAAGATTGCGGGCACAGATTCAAATTCATCAGCCAGAGGAGGAGCAGCAACAGCTGCACTTTGTTCCCAAGCAGCCCAAGCCCCAATAATGCCTGGCAGCTCCTCGCCTTTATTATGCATACGCCCCGTAGTGCATATTTGTTGCGTGATAAAATCAGTTAATAGTCGCATGAATAAAACATGCTGCACACACACACCACCACACACACACACACTTTCTATATGTGTTGTCTATGCAGGTGCGAAACGGAAGTACGTATACCCGGTTTCGGATAGCCGGAAACCCTCAATGCTTCCGGCTGATTGTTAAAGCCATATTGCACAGTGTTTTAGCTAATAAAAATTAAACTAAATGTCTTTGGCTGGCATTTTTCTTCTACTGTTTACTGTTCTTTATTTTGGCTATTGTGGCGGCGGAAACTAATTTACTTGTCAGTTTTAATTATGTTATACTATTAAGCGAAGCGTAAACCACATGTGTGTGTGGGTGAGTGTGCGTGGGTGGGTGTATAGCCAGTGGCATATTATTAGTCCATATAAATTCATGTCAGTCGTGTTTCGCTTTAATTAACTTTCATGTTTGTATTAGCCGTTTGGTCTATACGAGTCTAAAATGACTTTACCCAAGCCTATTTATGCCTCTCTCTGTGTGTGTGTGTGTGGCATGACCATTATGCCACATGCGGTCCATTGTCAGAGTTCTAGTCAAAGTACACAGTGCAAAATGGTAGTGGTAATTTTATTTTCATTCTCTTTAAAGTTTCTTTTTAAGTTAATAAGTTCTTCATGCTTGCAGTACTCTCTACAAAACACTGTCGCCCTCTACCGAATTTGAATCAAAGCGCAGTTGTTACTCCGTAATATATGAAATTGAATTTCGCGCTAAACTAACGATCGGTGGCCGCAGTGGCGTGATTGGCGCCGAAGGCAAACAAGCAATGTTAAGGCCTTTGCACCATAGATGGCGCTTTAAAGAACTTTTTGAGCGCCAGCTGTGTAGTAAATTTCTTTTCGCTCTCATTTCGTGTGTTTCATTTAACTGCAAGTAAGAAATGGTGTGAATTTGAAACATTTTTAAATTAAATATACAAATATCTATAATATATATAATATATGTATATATATATAAATATATTGAATCGAAAAGGAATTTTCATGTACACCATTTTTTTTTTGTGTAGTTGTACCACATGTAGATTTTCTCTGCTGTCTCTGCACCAAAAGCTAATTGGTCAACCCAAAAGCAAAGCCTCAGCCTAAGTAAGAAACTAGGGCAGCACTCTAAGTAGTAGTTACCTCCATCTTCTCTTGTTTTTCCTGGAATTACTATGAAATTTGAGTTTGCTCAACTGACAAATCTGTGGATTTTGCCAAGTGGCAAGTCGTTCGAAGAGTGACTTGAGTTATTTTGCATATACTCGTATGAAGAAGATTTTGAGGTATTAATTATGAGTAATCTTGGTCATAATTGAAGCGCAAACAGTGCGTAGCTTTTATCCAATTAGTTGATTTGCCACTTGACGCACTTTTCATTTAATATTTGACTTTGAAAGTGGATCTCTATACAAATAAGATGGTAAGTCTAATTCCTACTGAGCATCCAATTAGGGTCACACTCCAGTTGAGCTCACTCGACTGTCACCCACTCAATTTACTAAAATATTTGCCCAAATTCTTACATAAATAACTGTGCCAAGTGCATAAATCCCATCTCAATTGTAGTTCTTGCTGCTTGCTTACTTTTAAGAGGATTAAAATATGTTTTCATTAAGCACAAGAGTTGAGTTAAGAAACGTTTTGAAATGTCAAACTGTGTGTATGTGCTTCCATTTTATTTACTGGACACAAAACTTTTGCCCTGAGGCCACGGTAAATCTCCCAGCTTAGGGCTGGGGTTGAGGACAGTTTCATGTGCTTGTGTCTCAATTTGCAATTAAATTGTGCAAATGATGAACAAGCCTGACAAACGAGAGTGTAAAGCACATAAAACTGTTGTAAAATTTCAGGCATGACTTGCGTTTTTCCCCCACTCCCACTCCCATTGTTGTTGTTGTTGCCCAAGCGGAAACGGAAATGATTTGTTGTTGTTGCGTTGCCTCTGTAAATACGCATAAAATTTACTCAATTTACGGCTGGTTTTGATTTCTCTTTGAAGCGCATAAAAAATTCATAAAAATCCAGCAGCACCGATTGTGTGCTAAAAACCCCAAAGAGCCCACTTAAAGGTCTAAACAAAATGTATAAAATATTATTTGAAGCTCGATAGCACTGCAAATGGCACTACAAATGCTATTGTTACTTTGTTGCCAATTTCAATTGTGCAAACAAACACTCAGTCGAGTGCCTATAAACAATTGCATATCAGCGTGTGTGTGTGTGCACTTATTTTCCATTTCCATTGGAAAATTGATGTGAATAAACAAGTGCAACTACTTATGAGTGCTTTGCGCTGGAGTGCAGAAAGTCATTCAATATAATAGTACAAACAAAAGCAAACATATTCCTACCATATTATTCTCATTATATTTATATTTATTTGTTATTTTGCAGCAGTCTGATTGCTTTTCTTTTGCTCGAATAAAATAAATATATTAAAACGTAAAATGAGCTTACTTTAAATATAAACTTGTAGCAATTCTCTCTGTATATCCCACTTATTATAATTCTTTTCTAGAGAACTTCATCTTGTTTGTTTGCTCATCTTTTGCCTTGACTGATGGTGCATACTTAGTTTGCCAACGCTATTTATAGTTAAACAAAATCTGCTGCATCATGGCAGCCTCTGCAGTCACTAGTTACTGCTGACACTTGAGATATGACTCCCTGTTTAGCCTTGATAATATTTTCAGCTTAACCTTGGCAGCTGCAACTATTAGAAGCAATGTGAATATTTTATTCTAATAGCCTAAAGCATTATTTATGCTGACAAAATGAGAATGACAGCAGAGACAATCAAGTCAAGAGGTGTACTATGGATTAGTGCTGGGAATAGCTTAATCATTATACTAAATAATAACACAAAATAAATACAATAATGCTCATAGAATACTAAACAGCATAACTAAGTAATATAGTTTCAATTTACATGCTAAAATCGATTGCATATAAAGCTAAAATATAACTATAATTATTTACAAAAAATATATATAAATATCTTATAATTACATAAAAATATTTGAGATAAAAAAACGAATATTAAATTGTAAATTTAAAATCGTTTGACATTTAAATTTAGCGCGCCAAAGTTACGATCGGCAGACGAGTCACAAAAATACTTTCAACAATAGATGGCGCTTTAAGTAACTTTTTCTGCTTTATCTACTGCAATTACTTTTGCGTTTAGTAAATTAATAATTCTAATTCCATTTTCTAAATTAACTAGAAAAGAACTAGAAGAGAAGTCTCTAGGTAATACATTAAATTATATGGCGCTGCCTGAAATGAAATAAAACACAATTTACAGCCGGCATAAAATATGTGCCCTATAATTAAGCAGGGCTAAAAGTCTATCGATAAATTATCGATTGCTGTAAATGTTCGCTTCGCCTAGGCGTATTTATTAGCCGCATAAAAATGGACAAACTAATTAAATACGAATTGATGCTCAAGTCCACGTGGCCGAGGCGACGTCTGCCCCCAAGTCAGAGTCTGGGTCCGAGTTAGCGCCAGGTCATAGGTCACCTGAGCTGCTTAATGTGCAAATAAAATGGCGTTAATGTTGTTGCTGTGCATACTAATTGCAGCAGACGGCAACAAGGACAGCGATTCATGCCACACTTCACGCTCCTTGGCACAATTGCCCGTTACGGTTCAGCGAGAGAAGTGGCCGAGAGTTAGAGCGGGGGGGAGGGGGAAGCAACAAGCATGAAAGTCATATCAGCTGCCACTTGCTTCGTCCTGCCCAACTGCTTACGATCTCCCCCTACTCTTGGGGAATTTGTGACATTGACTGAGAGACCCACATTCGGTGGCAACCGGCTGGCTGTCCTTGCAACCGTTGCCGTTGCCGTTGCCCGTGCCCCTTGAAGCAAACAAACTGTTGCTTCTCAGCTGTTTGGCATCCGCAGTGCCCCAATGCGTGCCCCTATCTATCCGGAGTCTGCGCAGTGCGTGCCTTTAGTACGACCGTAGTCCGTAGCCGGGCCTGGGATGTTGCCGCACTGCCCCTGTGCGCAACAGTTTGGGGTAATTTCTATGCTCAATGCGAGGGATATTTCGAGGGACATTTCGTAGCTGTTGCTTCGACTCGAAGACCGACACCGACACCGCTACCATAACCGTAACCGTAGCCGAGTCCGAGTGCGAATCCTGACTCCGCTGCGGACGATTGCAATGTCTCAGTCTGTTTGGGGACTTCACTGCGTGCGAACGTGCGAGAATCAAGCGGCGGCAACTGCGAACCTCTCCTAAGTGATATCCACGTCGACGTCGACATACACACAGGTACATATACCTGTACCTCGCTGCCTATAACAGGTGTATATGTGTGCAACACACATGTGATATGGGTGTGCGTGTGTGTGTGCCTATAAAAGCGCGTTTAATTAATGTAAAAGTGTCGCTGTGCTCTGCTGAGTTGTTACTGCTGCTTTGTGGGGCCTTATAATGGAATGGATACTCTGCCACTCAGACTCCCAGTCTTAGTCAGTGGGGAGGGAGGGGGAAACACTTGATAACCTGCTGGCAGGCGGAAAAACTCATAAGCGTTAATGTGCCATTAATTTTTCATGCGTCTCGATTATTAAGTGCTAAAAATGTGAATTGATTCTCGAGCGCGCGTCTCAAGTGCAACCTAAAACAATAAATTAATTAAAGTAAAAGAAAGTTCAAATTATAAAATAAATTAATACAACTCTAGACACTATTTGAACTGCTTAAAATTAATTGTCTATTGTTTACATTTTTTTGCAGTGCATTTATTAAAAAAGAATACAAGTGAACTACGCTGTCATAAATACTGAAGGTGAGAAGACTTTAGAATAATGGCTTAAAGTAAAATAAATAAATAGAAAAACTAATAAAAATAATAATAAATATTTATAAAATAAAAAATAGGTTTATTTGGCTGACACTAAAAATTTATTTCAATTGCCCCAAAGCATATTTACTAAAGCATAAATACACTTACTATAGAGCTTATGGCCTTAGCTGCCTTTCAATTAATCCGTTTACTAAAACGGAATTTAATTGCAGCAAATAAATTGTTTATTTATTTTACAATGCACTTAAAAGATATCTATGGCTTATGAAATGCATAAAATATTTTTAAGCATTTATTTTATTTTACTGAAACTAGGCTTAGTTTTTACTGCAAGTGACCCCACTTAAACCCACTCGAACTAATCGCAATTGCAGCTGATGGAAAATTGCAAAAAATGTATCCGAAAGGTTTCGATAATTTCTGGAATTTTATATTTGAATTGCAAAAATGTGAACGAACACAATTGAAATCAATATTCATTAGGCTGTTTCAATGGAATTTGCAGTTGATTTGCAAATGATTTTGCCAAAGTGAAATTGAAGGCAATGCTAAGGGTTGTGCGACGACCACTTCATCAATATATTGACAAGAGGAAAACAAATTGTGAGGGAAATTGCTTACAGCCTCCTGTGCACAGTTATCTCCCTTTTTGACCGAAAAGAAAAAGATATGAAAATGAAAAAGAAATTTCACATTTCTATGCAATTTATTATGCATCAGCTTAAGTGTCTGACTGTTGTTGGCTGCAACAGTTGCTGGTGTTGCTGTTGGAAAAACTTATGCAAATTTGTGCTGGTAATTTCGTGGCATCAGAAGTTGTGGAGCAACTCGCTGAAATGGCAGTAAAAACTTAAGCATGTTGCCAATTCTAAGCGATTTTAAATAACTGTTGGGATGTTGCTGCTGCTGCTTATGTTTTATTTTTAGCCAAACAAAGCGTGAGCCGTGCGCCTTGGTATGGCATAATTTGTAATTCCCTTTGCCAGCCAACAAAGGGCGCAGCGTAATGCCCTTCGCCAAGGGGGTAAATGTAGCGTGAAGGGGGGGGCAAGGGGGCTCGCAATTTAAAATAATTTCCATTTGCTGCTCTAAATGGCATTAAGCATTAAGTCATTTCGCAAGGGTATGTGGGAAAACTTACAGCCAAGTTTTGACTGAGTGTGTTTGGCCTTTTGTTATCGAGTGTGATGACTTTGCCGTTTTTGTGGCTGGTGTGTGTGTGTGTGTGTGCTGCATATTTATGCATATAATTGAGTTCCAACAACACATGACAAAAACTTTGTTGCGGTTTCAAGTGCGAGAGTGCTTTAGTCAGGATTAAGTACAGGCAATTGTATCAAACGAAATTTGAAGTGTCTTTAGTCTGACCTTGAGTGGGCTCTTTCGGCAGTTTGCACAAATAATATTTCCATCTGCGAATGTGTCTGCCACACGCCACAGGGGCAACATGCGTTTCACGTGCCTTTGACACTTCTCTGTCCAAGTTGGCAAACAATTTGGGCTAATTAGTTGCTGTTTGCCACAGTCAGTGGCATGTACAATTAAGCAGTGCAACAATTTGCATTCAATCACAATGTAATATCTAATATACATTCTGATAATTATGATGTGGCTTCTGTGTGGGTTTGTTGAACTGCAAATATTTGCAGATGAGTTGTCGGAATTTAGTCAAATTCGCACTGATTTCATATCTGATTTCCAGCTAAAACTGTAGCCATTAAAAGTTGGCATTTGTGAGTGTGTAAGGCACATTAATTACAGCATAAAGTACAAAGTTGTGGACATGTATGTAAGAAGTAAGCTTGTTAAAAGTACTAGCTGAAGAGATAGCAGAAGTTGTGTGTTTGTCTTGCTATAAAAATATGTGTGTAATTCTTGTTAAATCAACAAGAAGTTCTTGAGAGCGGGCTGAAAATGTTATTAAAGTACCTTATGAATAATTTATTTAGTAGAATTTTAGACTAGCGTAAAGTAATGGAGAGTTAAAGTCAAGTTGAAGATGTTGACTCCACATAAAAAAATGTAGCATACTTTTATGGGCAGCAGTCTAGTTGATTTCCTTTTAGTGTATTTAAACCGTCTGCATTATGTGAAATACTAAAATTCTCTTAAAATTCAATGCCTCAATTTCCATTAAGCGTATTTTCACATAAATTCTTCTTCTCTAGCTAAAGCAAACCTCATTTGAGAACACCTGCAGCCAGGCCTAAGACAGCTCAGCTAAGCAAGATATACGCAGATTGAATATGATGTGTTTAGGGCCTATTGCCAGCTGTTGTAATTAATATCATTTACGCCATATGTTTATGCAAATTGAGATTCATGTGGCGTCTGCACTAATCAGCAATTAAATTAAATTTTATACGAGTCAGCGTCACAATAAAAATGCCTGCAGGCATAGACTGAAGGCTGTTAAAGCTCTTAAATACTCGAGAGCTCGCGTTACTCAGTGGAGAATTGTTTCAGCAGCTCTGGTTAAACAAACGTATTAAGTTATTGAGCCACTGAGCCGTACAAGGCTGGACGCCTGACGCATATTGCCAAGCAATTAAGCCGCATAGCCAAACAGATTGTGGCCACGCAAGCGGAAAAGTAACAAGCGCCAACTTGAAGCCCTTAATTTGGGCCAAAAAGGAGACGAGCTGGTCAAGAGAGAGTTGCTACCTACTACGGTTAGTTGTTAAGTTTTGTTGTATGCTGCATGCTGTATGTGGCATGTGGCATAATTAGCTTTCGCTTTCGCTTAAAGCTGAAATGCTTGTCTTTGTTGTGCTGCTAATTTAATTTTCATTCAAGTGAAATTTACAGCCCTCGGCGGCCTATAATTATGGCACGATTGTTGCCGGCTGCATTGCAGTTAGAAGCAATTCAATTACCGCAGCTCATCTGCAATACTTGAGTGAATGCTTTAGCTGCTTTTGTTTAGCCCACACTCACACACACACACACAGCAACAGATAAACCGAGAGACAGCGCAAAGGGCACGAAGGCATGAAGGCATGAAGGCATAAAGGCAAATCCATTCAATTTTCAAGTGCATACTACGGGGGATAACTAAACAAATTACGCAAAAGATTTAATTAAGCAGCCGTAACAGTGCCAGCAACAGACAAGCCACAGTCACCGACCCCACACACACACACACAGCAGGCTCCCAATGCGAGCTGTGGCACGTTTCACCTGGCGTATGCGTAATATGCAAATGTACTCTCGCGCTTTCACGCTTTCCACCCGCTTTGACTTGACTTGTGGTCTCTCTGCGAGCGCTCACTGTCTGTGTGTGTGTCCCGTAACATCTTAACTATCATGAGTCTAACTGCCAAATGTCTAAATCTCTAAATGCCAGAGTAAAATGCCAAATGTTTGTACGCACAACCCTTGTCAATGCTATCAGAGAGACTTACTCGAACGACATTAGTATATGTCTGTTATTATAGTCTGACCCACTAGGCAGCTGCTTGACAAGAATTGACAATCAGCAACTCGAGCGAACCGCTTTGAGCACATAATTAACAATGCAATAGCCCATTGCCCATTGCGAGCGTAATGCCCGACGACAGAGGCAGAGGCAGAGGTCAGGGCACAAAATCAAAGTTCTGCTACAACTATTTTCGTATGCGAATGTCTGTGTGTGTGTGTGTGGATGGGTGTGTGTGCATTTGTTATGCTTATGACTGATTATTGTGGCTGTTAAGCGCACATGAAAGTCATATATATGTGAATGGAGGGACAAGCGAGGGTGACTTAAAGCATAAGCTATTGTTTGCACTGAATAAACTGTTGTCGTTTTATATAATTTAATATGATTTTAATATCGTTTATTACTCCACTTAATGAAATTGTCGTTGAGTTGTCAACCCCAAAGGTTTAGCTTTAATTTCATTTTGAATATATCAATTCATTTGCGTGCATCGCTTTCAACTTAATTAGTTTAAAAAATTTACAATAGATGGCGCCACATGGACATTTGGCGCTGCCAGCTTAGCTTTCAACACGATCCTGTGTACAGTATTCATTAAGCGTAGCAGGTAACTTGCAATGTTCTGCAAAATAACCATAGATGGCGCCAGATGGGTATTTGACGTTGGTATATTTCCATTCAACACGATCACAAGCACGCTCTGTGCTTAGTTGTCAGAGCAGTTAACTACCAAATGTCAACAGAATACCCATAGATGGCGCTACATAGAACCTTACGTATTGGCAGCTTACAATTTAATTCATTATTATTCGAATTTTAAAAACTTCTACAAAAATGATCGTTAAGTTGTCAAACTTTAAGGTTTTGATTTAATTTGATTCTAATATATTAATTTAAATGCGCGTTTTACTTGAACATAGTTTAACAAAAGTACCATAGATGGCGCCACTTGCACATTTGGCATTGCCAGTTTACCATTCAACACGATCCTGTGTTCAGTTGTCTACTAAGCAGTCAGCATAGCAGATAACTTACAAGGTTCAACGAAATAACGATAGGTGGCGCTACATAAAACCTTAGGCATTGCCAATTTACTAGTCAACATCGATAATACATTTTCATTTGCTATTTTCATTTCACTATTATTAGAATTTTATAACCTTCTCCTTCAACAATGATTATACGCATTTTTTGTGTTATACTTTACAGCTTAATTTACTTAATACAATATTATAAATTCCAAGTGCATATAATAAAATTCTAGCTAGAAATTTTAAAGTATTTTCTGAGTTATGACAACCATTTGCAGTGCTTTGTTTATGGCTGCCTCTCGTTTATATATGTATGTGTATGTATGTGCTACCTGTGTCGATGTGTATGTGTGTGATTGTGAGCATGTGTGGGGGAGGGGAGGGACAGACAAAAGCTGACTGCGAGGGCCGTTTATCAGTCGCTGCTTTTGTCCTTTTTGCCAGGCACAACAATAAATGAGGCGAAAGCAAACGAAACATGTGCCAGACGGACTCGCACTGCCACAGCTCTGCTTGTTGTTCTTACATTTGAGGCATGTGTGTGTGTGTGTGGCAGTGTGTGTGTGTGGCTAAAAGCCCATACCATCATTTCTCTTCTCTTTTTTTAATTGAGACATCGGTGTGTGTTTGTCTGTCTCAACGTCAGCCAACGTTTATTTTGGCCTCTGTCAAGGCTGGCTACAGTGTGTGTGTGTGTGTGTGTGAGTGCTGTGTGTGCTGTGTGCTGTGTGTGTGTTTGTCTTCAGTTAGCGCTAAGCAACTGTTGTTGTTGTTGTTGTTGTTGTTGTTGCCTTATCCTTGTGCCTAGCTTCGTTTGGCTTTGGGCTAAAAATATTAAACTCACAAAGCTTGTTGAATGTCGCCTTAGATACACACACACACACACACACCACACTGTTTACCATATGTGTGTGTGTATATATATATATGCCAAATTGTCAAACATAAGCACAGGCAACAACAACAACAATAACAACAACAATGACATCGCACATGATAAAAACGAAAATAATTTTCGCGCTTTGTGCCTTTTACACGTTTCGTTTCGTTTCGTTCCTTCCTTTCCTGTTGTGTGTGTTTTGTTACCGTTATTCGCTTTCATCATTTAATTTCGCCAGCCTTTGTCAGCTCGCAAATCAATAAAAGTGACCCATAGCCCCACCACACACAGTACACTCTGCCAATGCTGAGTGCTCTCAGCTCTGGATTGAGTACTCCCCTCGACTACGTGTTCTCATTTCGAGCTGTTTTTGCGATTTGTTACGTGGTCGCATTTGTAAAATTCAAATGCGAATAAAAGCGCGAAAAAAGTAAAAAAGTAATCCCAAATTTACGCTAATTTTACCATTGATATTTATTGGGAATTCATTCATCATTATCAACAGCAAGAACATCATTATTGTCAGCACCACCATCATCAACTTGAGCCTATGTAAATATTTGCTTACATCTTCGTTTTTTACTGTCTGTCTGTCTCTGCACTGATTAAAGAGCCAGCGTCTTCATGCCATAAGTGCGATAATTTTTCACTTTTGCAGCAGCCATAAAAAATGTACTCGCATTTCACAGTTTATCTATCAGTTTCAACAGCATGAATTCTAATTTACTGCCCCCGCATTATATATTATGTATTTCGGTTGCAAATTTAATGGATTCTTTTCTAGCTTAATTTATAGTTTCAGCTAATTCGCAGTAAATATTTAGCATAACTTTTTTGACCTTTTCAAAAATGACCTTGCGAAGGTTTGTTTAGTGAATGTTACTTAAATGTCACAGCAAATGAGTGGATGACAGTCGGGCATGATTCATTCTAGTAGATGTAAATATTTGCATAATTATAAATTGGCATATACATATTTCAAAGGAAATATGTCAATATATTTAGTATTTTAATTTTCATTGCATAGTTTCGGGGGCGTAGAAAATTGAACTACTATACACTATGGGTTATTTTACTACAAAATACGGCATTAATGTATGCAAATTATAGATATTTTTATGTAATTAAGAATAGATGAAACTGTTACATTTCAAGCCGCAAATGTTAACTTAACAGTCTTATGTAATTAAGAAGAGATGAAACTGTTACCTTTCAAGCCGCAAATGTTAGCTTAACAGTCTACTGTTAACAGCTATGGTAGTTAATGTTAAGTTGAATTTTTATAGCATCCTCAAAAGTATGCTATGCGAAATTTTAAGGCTCATAAATATATTTTGTATATATAAAAAATTGCCAATTCTTGATGCTAATGAAATCTGTACATAGATTTGCACTTTCTAATTAAATTACTCCCTCATCTTCTCATATGTCTACAGCATATTAAAATAATGAGAGAAGCGGAAAAAGAACGTAGCGCTTTTCCCTGTAACTGTCAATTTGTAGGCATGTAATAAATCAATCATCTTTTTAAATTTCAATTCTAAATATAAATGTGTATAAAATTTGGCAAAATGGGGCAAAAGCCAGGGATTTTGGGGGATAATTCTCGCTGGCTTTTTATGTATGAAATCCCAATTGATTTTGAGGCTTACCCAAGGGCTGAACTATACTTTGTTCAAGTTGTAATCGGATGTGCATGCGATTTGTATCCAGTGAGTAAACATTTGAAGTTCAACTTGAGCTGCCTCAACATAAATATTTAAGCCATTTTCTGCTTATCTTCATTGGGTCTGGCTTAAAGCTGCAAACAAACTGGAGCCCAATATCTATGTTTGTCCGACTACCTCGTTTTCCCTCTATATCTTTATCAATGCTATTAGGCACTCGGAAGTGTACAAGCACAAGTTTTCTGTGTGTGCGTGTGTGTGTGTGTGTGTTGTGTTTGAGTTCATATTTTATTCAACGCAGAAACGGAATGCAATGGCAAAAGGAAGCGCCAAAAATATTTGTGCTAAATACTCGTAGTTTTACTTTAGTTTTCATCCTCCCAAATTGATGTGGCCTTACGACTTCTTACCTCTGCCATGGCCTTGCCTTCACTTGTCTCTCAAGTCAATTTGTGGGCTCAGACAGTGAGACAGACTGCTGCCATTTCCTGTGCATTGAATAATTCAGGTGAGCGACAGGTGAGTCAGTCAGTCTGCAGTCGGCAAACTTTGCCTTGTAACTTGCAGTTAAATTCAATTTGGCAATTGATGCATTATATGTATAAAATGTTTAAAAAGTATCTTTACTTTTAAAGCAATTAATAAAGAGATTAAGCCCTCTTAAGCGCATTTTCATTTATATAAAATTATTAAATGCACACACATTCACACACACACAGACACAGCATGAAGCTCTGAGCTCATTTAACTTTTTTAATTGTGCAGTTTTGTGTGAAGCTGGCGAAAGAACACCATGAAAACGAAAATAAATTTAACATAAAAGTCAGAGCGGCAATAAGCGCATTAATTGCCGGTGCAAAATAAGTAAAATCGTTGCTAAGAAATACAGTGACAACTCAGCTATACCCTGTAAAGGCAAGGTAGTATTTTCAATTGAACTGTACCAGTTGTAACAGAAACTTATAACTCAAAATGACCGCTTTAAATGTTAACTGTTTGCTTGACAGTACAGCATACCTTTTAACAGAGAGCAGAGCTTCCTACAGGCAGTGTTATTATTGTACAGCATTATCGTTACGTGTTTATTAACAGGATTTATTTAAATAAGTTTTGTTTATTTATTAATAAATGTTAGCCTTTTCTATTAGATTGTTTTTATTAAACCAGTAATTTGCAGTTCTGTTACTTAGCAGCAGCAAGCCAAACTTATCAGCAGCCAGCAAGACTTAACAGCGCTGTTACCAGCACAACGTCTATGACTCTGCCTTGCATTCTTTGCCATGTTATTAACAGTAACAGAAACGGAGAGCTTATTGAAATGTTAGCAGTTAATTTTAAAAAGTAAAGTAACAGAATTATTTAAACTATATTTTATAATACATTTTATATATACATTTTATATATAAATACAGAAATATTTACAATTCATAGTACATATTCTATACATTTTATATATAAATACAGAAACTCTATGACTCTGCTTTGCGTTCTTTGCCATGTTATTAACAGTAACAGCAACGAAGAGCTTATTTTATTAACAGCAACTGAAATGTTAGCAGTTAATTTTGAAAAGTAAATTTACAGAATTATTTAAAATACATTTTATACTACATTTTACATATATAATATTATATTATATTGCTAATATTTACTAATATTGAATATTAAAATACAGAATATAATATTGTATAATATTCATCTAATTTTATACTATTATTACATATTAAACTCATCTTCAGTTCATTTAAACTTATCACATTTCACACACACTCTCAAGTTGTGAGCACACCCTGTTGTTGTCAAGCGCCAACAGGGTGCTTAAAATGGCTTTTGAGTGGCAGCGACGCCACTGAGGGGGCGCTGCCAGCGTCGCTTCAGCGGCGCAACGGTGCGTATGCGGCATGTGAAGTGACCGCAATTAAAATGAAATTTTCTCTCACTCACCCGCTGTTCTCTCTTACTTTTCCTCTGTTTACAGCTTGAGCCTGAAGTGCGCTCGTATAACAGTACTCGGTGCGAGTGCTCAACGCTTAAACATTAACGGCAACATTAACAGCAACGGGAGCGGTTAAGGTAGCGGTAACGGTAACGGTAACGGTAACTGGATATCGGAAGCGGAAACGATTGCGTGCTAGACTAGAGGCAGAGTTGGCTGACTGGACGCAACGCAGGCAACAAGACGGCAACAACGGCGGCCAGAATTTTTTCACGTTTGGATAGTGTCGAGGAGGTGCAACGCGGTCGCAGTGGCAGCGCCGTTGGAATAACGCCCGGCGGTGGTGCAGTGGCAGCGGCAGCGGTGGCAGCGGGTTCACCAGCCAGAGCTGGCCAGCAGCAGCAGGTGGCTCAGGCCGGCGGTGGTGTCTACGGCAGTGGTCTTAGTGGTGGTGTGGGCGTGGGCGTGGGCGTAGGTGTGGGTGTGGGCAGCATAGGACTGGGGCCGGGCAATGCGGCAGTGGTGGGAGCGCGTAATCGTAGCGCCAGCACAATACTCGAGCTAAGTCACAGCACTCTGGGCAGCAGCTCCTCCTCCTCCGCATCGAGTCACATACGCAAGTATTCCAGCGGTGGAGCAGCAGGACTCGTCGCTGGCGATGTGAATGGTTACGGCGATAACGTGGCGACTGTCAAATGCGATACATACAACGGCGTGGGTGTGGGTGTGAGCGTCGGTAGAACCTCGCTCACAACAGCCAGCAGCTTGACCACAAGTCTGCGCGAACGTTTATCCATTAGTGGTGTCTCTGGCACTGCGGCGGCGGCGGCAGCGGCGGCAGGTGAAGGTAATTTACAGGCGAGTGGTGCCGGTGGTGGCAGTGGCTCAGCCCCAACGATAGGTGGCAGCAGCAGCAGCAGCAGCAACAGTAACGTGCCACATTGCAAGCGCCAGGGCAGCTTCTCGAATGTATTCTCAAAGCTAATCGATGGTATGCCCGCTGGCACAATGTTCGCCAAGTTCAAAAGCGCCAATGTGGCTGCGTCCACATCCATGCAAAATGTGGCCGATGGCAATCCCATTACGCAATACTTTGAGATTGGCAAGCCGGTCGCCTGTGCCGGACCAGAGCTCGTCTGGCGCATACACGATGGCTATCGCAAGAGTGACAACAAGGTAGCAATAACAACTACTATTACAATAAATATGCCCCCAAGTGGTGTGCGTGTGTGTGTGCGAGTATATGCTGACATTTCCATCTCTCCCCCTCTGCAGGAATGTTCCGTGTTCATATTCGAGAAGAAGGTGGCGGAGAAACTGCACAAGCCACGCCGCAAGGAGACCATTACGGAGCTACTGAAGGGCTCGGTAAAGACACTGGAACGCTTTCGTCATCCCAGGGTGAGTGACTACAGTTATAGTCGAGTGTTTGTGAAGTGATTTACTTTTACCTGCAGTAGAGATATGCAGCTCGATTAGGTTCATGGCAACTAGAAATTTATCATAGCATAATGTCAGTATTTATTTATATAATCAGCCTGCAATTATTGTATTATATTTTAATATATTATTTAAAATGATACATCGATTAATTGACAATCAGCATAACATATTTACACACACGTAAAACTTCTTATTCGCATGGCAATAAGAAGCACACATACACACACATAAAGCATATCATCTGCAGCAACAACATGTAAAAACACACTCACACATACGCACACATATAGCTTATAACAACTGACGTAGCGCCATCCACTTCACACCTGCTCTGTATGACGACAGCGAACCAACTGAGTCGCAGAACACAGTAGCTTACTCACTCCCACACCGTCGCTCGCTACTGCTGTTCGCTCTCTCACCCATCAACACTGAACGCCTCTGCACTGTAGAGTCTGCAGTGATAAGAGCGATCGAACTGTGCAATGCAACGCGCTCTCTTAGTGCCACGCTCTATGTTCCTCTCTCCTTGTGTGTACGCGTGGGTGTGTGAATAATAGAGCGCGCATCGAACTAAGTCAATGCGGTAAGTGTTGGTGGCTGAGTGGAGGAGGCGGAGAAGGAGAGGGAGTGTAACTCGGCTAGCACTACTGCCCTGCTGTTACTCCCCACTGTTCAACACTGTTCAGTGCATTCGCTGACATCGTGAGAAGCAAATGTAAAGTGTGTGGAGCAAGTGCGGCAATTAGTATGCTTTATATGCGTTTGTGTGTGTGTGTGTTATTGAGGTAATTGACAATTAAACAGTAAGACATAATATTCTATTTATATGATTAATCAATCAATCAATCAATTTAAACTAAATTAAATAAAGTAATTTTAAATACTTTTTCATCTGATTCAAATGCCAGATATTTAGTTTTAATTTCCAGTAAATTTCCATCTATTTGATCTATGCGAGCCTCAATTGTACTGCATAGTAGTGTTTTAATTACTTGCTAATCCCATTTTTTGCTTGTGCTTTTTTTCAGATACTACAAATCTATCACACTGTGGAGGAGAGTGCGGATACGCTGGCCTTTGCCGCGGAGCCCATATTCGCCAGCCTTTCAAATGTGCTGGCCTTTCATGTGAGTTTTTCCCTTTTGTTTTCGGTTGAGTTCCGTTCGGTATTGGGTATTGGGCATTGGGTTCTTTCTGTCGGTTGAGCACAGTTTAGTTCCGTTTCTCACTCATTCTCTGAGGCCCAGTGAGACCCACTCTCTCGTGCTGCTGGGAACGTGGCAGATATAAAGGACATGCAATTTTGGTTTTTCGTTGTCTCGCACTGCTCCATTGTGAGTTTGTTTGGGGGCTTAGGCCTTATGCCTTTATCTTTGCCAGCTGTTTCAATCAATTGTTGTTGCTGTTACCATTGTTGTTGTTGTTGTTGCTGTTGTTGTTGTGCTTTTTGCGTGCCGTTAAAGTTTCGCATAACACGGCAGCCAGTCAACTGCATAGTTTGGCACTCGGTTCAAGTGGCAGTCAAAGCAAATTTGGGGTATGCATAGCATACATACTCACACATAAACACACACCCGCACACACACATACACACAGGCACAACTAAATCGAATTACACTGCGTGCTGGCAAAAGTTTGCGCTGTGGAGATTGAGTCAATAAAGTGCTTCGGTTTAGTTGCACAGCTGAGAAATTGATACACACACTCCTCCACACACACACACACACACACACACGCACGCAACGACATATACCTGCACTTAGACTCACATAACTGTAGTTTCTAGCAGCTGCTTTGTTTTTTGCCTCTTCGCTCTGTCAGACAATATTTTACTTTATTGAGCTTCACAAAAGGTAAAAACTACAACAACAACAACAGCATCGAGTATAACAACAGCAACTCTATGAAAACTAACACACTCTCAACAAAAAGTCGATTCGAGTTAAATTACATTGAAAATTGCATAGCTAGAAACCAAATTGTATGCCAAAACAAGCAACAACAAATTGAAAGAAATGTGAAGAGAGAAACTTGTACACAATTTCTGATACTCTGCAATTGATGCTGAAGTTCAGGCATTGCCCGTGCCGTCGCTGCTTTGAGTACACTACTACTACTATACTATGTTATTGTGATATACAATGCTAAAGCAGAATTGTGCGTGTGTGTGTGCAACTAAACTTCTGCCGACGCGACGTCTCTGCCGCTGCTGAGAGAACATATGCACTTATTACTAATGAGTAACTGCCGTTCCGCGAGAGAGCGTGGGAGTTTGAGTTTGAGTGGGAGAGCGAGCTTATGTTTGCATAGGCTGCAGCTGCATGCTGTGTGCGTGTGCTTCCTTTTTGAGTTAAACGGCTCTCGCAAAGAATAGAAACATAGTGTGAAACATAGCGGGCGATCAGCTGACTTAACTGACTGACTAGTTAAGAGCGAGAGAGCGTCCGTTAGTAAGAGAGTGAGCTTTTGATTGGATAGGCTGCAGCTGTATGCTGTATGTGTGTGCTTCCTTTTTGAGTTAAATGGCTCTCGCAAAGAATAGAAACACAGTGTGAGAAGAAGCAGGCGATCAGCTGACTTTTAAACACTTTTTTCGCTACCTTTACATTAGTTCATTTTTGGCTGTGAATGTGAAAAGTACTCCATCTATGTTTAATTGTTTTAATATGAGTGAAATTTCCATCTACTGTTATTCCGAATTGTAGGCTGCGTTTCCTTAGCCTATATACCTCAAGCAAACAATAAAAAGTGAGCAAATAATCTAGTTAGCTTTTCGTTCAGCCTTCGACGTGGTCATGCAGGCCGAGTATTCATGCTCGTCTTGTCTATTGTTCTCAAAATAAAAAAAAGACTTTATAACCTCATGACATAGTTATTTTATGCTCGCACCGAGACTGTATGTTAAAAGAAACGAAAAGCAAAATGTGAGAAAAATTGAAAAAGCAATTGCCATAAAATGCAAACAGAGTGGAGAGAGAGTTAAGAGAGAGAGAGAGTGGGAGGGGGGAGTTGGGATGACTACGTGTGCTTCTACAATGTCTTGATCCTACGTCTTGCAGGAGTCGAAAACCTACGAGAATGCCAACGTGACGCTAGCAGCTGGCGGGGCGGGGGGCGTGGCTGCGGGACAGCAAACGCCAGTGGCACAGCCGGGGGGCGTACAGTCGCAGAGGCCGGCGCATGCAAAGGAATACAACTTCTTGGATATGGAGCTTAAATATGGATTCTTGCAGGTAAAGTAAACACACTCCTTTCGTCCGAGTGTGTGTGTGTGTGTTCGTGTGTGTGAGAGTGTTTTATGGGTGTTTGGATTGTTACACTTTTTCAGCTAACGGAGGCTTTGTCCTATTTGCACTATTCCGGTCACGTAATTCATCGAAATGTGTGTCCATCCTCTATACTAATAACCAAGCGTGGCATTTGGAAACTGGCCGGCATGGAATATGTGGGTGAGTCTCAGACAGATGGACGTATTATAATGGAAATGAATTGCGTGACACTTTCGTATTCATATTTGACTTTTGACTCTTGCAGAAAGAATGAATGAGACTGATTTGAATAGCTCAATTCCATGTCCACCATGGAGCAATCGAGTATCCAAAATGGCTCAGCCCAATCTGGACTTTATGGGTAAGCCAACAGACTAGAGTATGGCCAAGAGTATTCACCTGATTCGTTTCACTCCTTTCAGCACCCGAGATACAGAGCAGCTCCAAATGCAGCCTGCTGAGCGATATGTTCTCCCTGGGCATGGTCATCTGTGCGGTCTACAACAATGGACGACCACTCATCCAGGCCAGCAATTCCACGTCCAACTATGCCAAGCAGGTGGAAACGGTAAGCAAGTGGGGCTAACTTTCTTGCCCCAGAGCCAATTGCCATTTGGCTAAATTAATTTGTCGGAGTCGGAGCTGGAGCCGGCGGCATGATCCCTCGTCAAGTGGCCCATTGGGGTGTGGGTGGGGGCTGGAAAAGGAAAAGTTTTGTGAACGCTTGTTTGCCGGCTGTAATTAGATTCAACGCTTTGTCAAATGCAAATGTAATCAAAAGTCCACTTGAAACTCGAATTATTCAGCCAGGTGCTGAAGCAGAAGCTACTATGGCTAAGACCAAGCTGAAGAAGCGACTCCTACTACTCCTACTACTCCTCCTGCTGCTGCTGCTTGGGGCAACGTCATTAAAAGTTTTACAGTGGACCTCGTCAAGTGTCGCTTTTTTGTCTAAGGCATTCCATTTCTTTGCTCAAACTTGTCATGTACATCTCATTCATAGCAGTCTGCTTCTTCTTCTTTCCACTCTCCCCCTCCCTCCTCCAGCTGGATGACCATGTGCACAAATTGATGCCACGCTTGCCGATTGCACTGCAGGAGGCCACATCACGCATGGCTAGCCGGGATGCGACAGCGCGACCCACCGCACAATTGCTGCAGTTGATCAAGTATTTCATGTGAGTAGAGTTTATGAATTACCCCCCCCCCCCCCCCCATTCACCTCCTCCCAACGGACACCTGTTGCCCCCCTTGCCTTGGCAATTTAATTAACTTTGAAGCAAACGCAAAGCAAGCAATTTGCGCAGTTTTAGCAAAAGTTTTTTGTTTGAGTTTTAAATGAAATTGACACCTGTTAAGACCAGGTACACACTTACAACCACACACACTCACACACACCCACACACACCCACACCCACACACACAAACAGACAGTCATATATATAAAGCACGCAATCTCTAAGCCAATTTGTACATGTAGCTAAAATTCAATTGAAGCGAGGGCACAAAACAAACACACACACACACAGCACACACACACAGCACACACTCGCATACTCGCACACCTTAATTACGTCTGTTTGGTAAATGAAAACGGTAATCAGGCTTGAAAGACACAATGCCAGGCAGGCTCTTGAGCTGATTGTGAGTAGTGTGGCAAGCGTAGCCTTGTCTTCGCTTTTACCTTTGCCAATGGGCGAGGGGAGCAGCCCCCCCTTTGAATTTATGACGACGGCAGCTGCTAGGCAAAAAGCTGACAGCGGAAAGAGTGTGAGAAAACAGAGAGAGAGAGAGAGAGTGTGGGAGTAAGAGTAGGAGACTGAGACTGAGACTGAGCCAGGCAGTTAGCCTGAGTGCAGGTGAGTGGGTGGGAGTGGGAGTGGGAGTCTGTGCTGTGCCTCTGTTGCCGGTAGTTAAAGATGTGCAGGAAACAACCCACAATCTGTCTAGGCAAACATTTAGCACAGTCTGACTAGAGCTGCCAGAAAGTAGTGAAGAGTGTACATTTAATTTAAATTTTATAAAGAAAATTGTTTAATAAAGTTGAATAAATTTAAAAATATTAAAAAATTTAAAATAAAATTTAACTATGAAGAAAATTGTTTACTTTTTGTCAACTGTTACTTCAGGGACTCAATGACAGGTAAAGACATACACATATTAAATAGAATGCCGCTAGCAGCTGGAACCCCCTAGTATCACCATAAATGTGGTAGCATATTTGCGACCTTAGGGTAAGCCTAGGGCCTATTAGGCATCATCTGGCGAAAAACTTAGGTCGCTATGTCTTTCCTTTTGGTTTGTGTGATGTTGATCAGTCAGTCAGTCAGGAAAAAGAACTTTATAGTATGTATACATTAGGTAAAATGTAGAACAAAATATAATGTAGAATGTGTGATGTTCATCAGTCAGTCAGGGCAAAGAGCTTTATATATGTACATAAAGTTCAATTTAGTATACAATAATATACTTAAACACTAGAGTCCCAGGGTTATTTAACATATGTGAACTAGATTTTATTTTTTCTCTTCTTTTATTTACAACTATTATACAAAAAAAAAGTCAATTTTATATAGATTTTCTTTAGCAAATGTATTTTAATATAAAGAGTACTTCCTCTTCGCCACATCAGTAGCTTAAACTTACAGAATGAAAAGCCCGCTGCCTGAATAAAGTATTCTACTCTGTATTAAATGGATTGCAAAATAGAAATTTTCTTTTATAATAATGTAAATAATATATTTATACATACATTTATATTTATTTATGTATTATGTTTATATATTTATTTCTTTATATTTATATTTCTTCTCTTCCTTTTAATTTGATGAGTTCTATTTTCACTCTGCCAATCGAAAGCACTGTGCAATGAGTTGTGTGTTTTAGACAAACTCAGCAATGATGATGGGGTTGGATGGGGTTGGACGAGTAGCTGGTTGCTTAGCAAAAACGCGCTGACAGCAACTTCCTTGGAGACATACGCCCCCACTGTTGTATCTGTTCACAGTTCCCAGTTGCCAGTTCTGCTTGCCCCCTCTGCCCCTACCACTGCCCCTAGCAGCGAGTTGGGCAGAGTCAGCTAGTCCGTTAGTCAGTAGTCAGTAGTCGTCTGCCAGCACTTTGAAGTTCATTTAAATGTTATCAGCGTTTTACGAGTTTTCTTTTTCCAACTTCTTAGCTGCGTATGCAAATAGCTCAAGTGGGCCAACGGTAATTTTATACAGATTTAATACACGGCTCTGCTTGCAGTCGCTCGTCTCTCCTCGCCCACTCTCGGCATCCTTCTGTTGGGACAGTCTTGTCATATGACGTCTGGCTGGCTCTTTATGCTGATTATGTTGCCCAGAGCTAATCGACTGCGGTTTCAATTGGCAACTGCAATCAGTAGTCGCTCACCTTGCCACTTGTGGCGCACTCCGTGTGCAGCATGGCGTATACGCAATGTGATTTAATGCCACACTTATTGTTAAACCAAGCAGCCTGTGCTTGCCAATGTTTCTCGTTTATTGTTTCATTCTGGCTCTCACTACAAGCAATGCACATAACTTGACTGCTTTTCGCTTTTATGGCAGTTTTTCAATTACCAACGAGCTGGGAAAATGCGAGAACTTTCCAGGCACACACACACACACAGATAACCGAGAAGGAAGCAGCGACGTTTGCTGTCCGAAATAAATGAAATAAATGCGTAGCACTGAAAAGTAAACACATTTTGGCAATTAAATTTCACCACCAATTACATTTACATAACAATAAAAACGCATTTAAATACAATTTTCGCACACACACAGTGGCAAAGGCAAAGCGTTTTCCCCAGCTAAATTTTCTCGCCTGCATAATCCGCTGTTAATTATATTTAATTCACAAACTACTACTGCGGGTGTAAATAATGCAGTTTGTTTAGAGATTATTCACACACAGCCATTCGGATATATATTTTCATAATTAAACCAACATAATAGAGAGCACTTTATGTGGAGTTTAGGCCAATTAGCAGTTTAGTTCAAATTAAATACAAATTACTCATGCTGATTAAACAGTTCAAGTGGAAATGTGCACTTTGTTGCTGTGCAAAAAGTGTAGCAAATTTGTAATTACTATGTCGATTGCTTATCTGAGCTATGATAAACAAATTAATTAACTTTTCTTTGTGGATGATTATACTAAAGCAACATTTGGACTAATAGCCATGACATAATATATACATATGTATTAATTAAATTCACAAATTTATAGCTTATTTTGTAAACATTATAAGGAATAAATATTATAAAGAATCTAATCTATATACCAGGCCAATAATCGATAGATTAATAGACTACATATTAGGCTTATACTGAATCTAAACTGTTTGAAATATAGAGAGTTTTATTTATAATTTTCTTAGCAATTTTCTGATTGAACTGGAATCTTCCTATCCCAATTTAAACTGTAATAAGCATATCAAATAATTTTCATTTTCTTAGATTTTTCTTTTATCGAAAATCAGCTTAAATATCTACATATATATAGTTCATTTAATTTTTCTATATATGTATGTAACTGAATCTAAACTATTTTATATATAGAGAGTTTTATTTATAATGATTTTCTTAACAATTTTCTTATTAAACTAGAGTCTATTCAACCCCCATCCAATCTGTAATATGCATAGCAAATAGTTTTCATTTCGTTGGATTTTTCTTTTATCGAAAATCAACTTTAAAATCTACACTTATTTTATATTATTATTATATAAACTTTTTAATAATTTCATCAATATATCTTTTTATTCTTTATTTATAATATTTTGCTCAACAATTTTCTAATTAAACTAGAGTCAATTTAATCCCCATCTAATCTGTAATATGCATAGCAAAAGGTTTTCATTTTCTTGGATTTTTCTTTGATCGAAAATTAACTTTAATATCTACATTTATTTTATATTATTATCATATAATTTTTCTAATAATTTCTTCAATATTTCTTTCTATTCATTCACATAAATATTTTATATATAGAAAATTTTATTCATAATAATTTTCTTAACAATTTTCTTACTACTAGAATCTATTTAATCCCCATCTAATCTGTAATATGCATAGCAAATAGTTTTCATTTTGTTGGATTTTTCTTTTATCGAAAATCAACTTTAAATATCAATCAAAATCTACATTTATTTTATATAATTATCATATAGTTTTTCTAATAATTTCACCAATATTTCCTTCTATTCATTCACAGCGATCCGGCTATCAATGCGCTGAAATTCCTGGATGTGGTCAACATGAAGGACACGCAGCAGAAGTCACAGTTCTATAAGACCACCTTGATAGAGGCCATGCCGCTGATACCGCGCGTAAGTAGTCACACACACACACCCACACACACACGTGTCTGCACCGGAAACGGAAGTGGATGTGGCGCGGCATTCATTTACTGTTGCTGCTACTTTTTGCTCTTATAAACGCATTCATTCGCGCGTTAAACAATTTGTATTTCACTGCGAGTATAACAACTACTTATACCGCCTTGTTCTATTGTTTTTTTGTGGCCTGTGGTGACACGGAAGTGCTGCTTGAATGAATGAGAGAGAGAGAGTCTAACTATTGTTTTGTTTGCTTGCAGAAACTTTGGTGGCAAAACCTTTGGCCCATGCTCAAATCGGAGATCAACAATGGCGAGGTGCTTGCCGCTGTCCTGCAGCCCGTTATGCTCTTTGTGCAGGAGGCCACGCACCAGGAGTACGATGCCCTTATGTCAGCCACAATGAAGTGAGTGCTTCATTCAGTCATTCACTCAGTCATTCATTTGCTCATTATGCGGACAGACTGACAGACCAACTTGAGCGTATAGATAGTTCTTAGAGCACACACACACACTCACACACACACACACTATCTAACCGTAAACTAAGCCTGACCCATTGTTATTGTTGTGTGTGGGTTTGTGGCAGTGGCAAACAATGACTGGCCCCAGCGACTTTAGCTGCACAATTGAAAAACTTTTGTGACACTTTTTATTTAATTTTCATGGCGTTTTATTGCACACACACAGATACACACACACAGAGAGACAGACAGCTGGGAGACGTCTCTCGTAGTGTAATTTATAGACCACAAGCAGAAGTTAAAGTTAAAGTTTGTTGCCATGTGTGCTCACCTTTTGTGGCCTCAATGCCGCCCAGGCAGGCATACATAAATTAGTAGACCACAAGCCAGGCGGTGAGGGGAGGGGGTGGGGGTAGGGTGTGTTGGGGGTGCTAGAGCCATTCATAAAATATGCAAAAGCGCAGCAAATAAATGATTGAAAGTCAGGCGAAAAGCTTTTGCACTCCTCCTCCCATTCAATAGAGTTGCTTTAAAGGTATTTCTAAAAAAAGAAAAACCAATACATATGCAGAAAGGTTTGCTTAAATTTTTAAGTATATCGCTTGAATTATCGAACAGCCCTCGCTCTGGCTGTGGCAACTTGAGAAGTAAACTTTGCGCACTGTGAGACTGTAAGACGCTTATTGACACTGCCACAAAAAGTTGCAAGTAACTTTTCACACACACACACACACACACACACACACACACACACTCGCATGTGTGTGCCAGACTAGACTGGTCAAGCAATTGGCGTTTATTCTTATTTAAACAGACGGCAAAGTTTATGATTAAAATACTATTCGATATTGTCTGTCTCCCCGATAGAATCGTCTATAACACACCCAAGTCCATACAGGCGAGCGTCACGATACTGGAGAATCTGCATTTGATAATTGAGAAAACGAAACCGGAGGACGTCACCACAGACATAATGCCAATGTTATTCTTCTCGTTCGACGGCTCCACCATCCAAGTGCAGGTAAGTGTCTCCGTCTGTGTGTTTTTCAATTAGCCTGACTTGGCATAGATATGCAAATGAGAGTTGGCCAGGCCAAGAGGAAAAGGGGTAGCATGACAATAAGTACGAGCACTTGACAACTTAACGGAGTACAGTTGGCATTCGTGTAATTACGGCAAGCATTTCTTAATTAACTGTGGCACAAAGATGTCCTTTCGGTTGCCACTTGGAATTTATTGCCTCTCTCTCTCTGTCCTCGTAATTTTATCCTTGGCCTTGTCGCTCAATCGGGAAACAGTTTTTTGGTTACTCCTGAAACTCGAGTAGTAGAACTTACCATGGCAACCGATAGGCTCTCGCTGAGGCCGTCTAAAATTGAGTATAATCCAATTGTTATTTTTAAATTACATTAACGAAATATAATATCGAAACTTGTGTTAATTATCTCATCTTCAGAGTGCCGCTGTTGTGGCTGTGGCCAATGTGTTTGATAGCATCGATGAGCTGTCCATACGCCGCATGGTTTTGCCAAAGGTCAAAATGGTGTTCGAGAAGAACATAACGGACCCGAAGATAGTACAGAATGTGCTCATGTGCATTGAGCGTGTCATGGACCGCATGGAGCGTGCTCAGGTGCGTTTAATTAACACCCATTGATTAAGGTAACACTCACTAACACCCACACCCACTGATACCATCTCGGCCAGGTCATGGAGGAGGTGCTGCCCTTGCTGGCCAATGTGCGTATACCCGACCCGGATATTACCATGCGTACTGTGCGTAAGTAGAGCAAACGGAAACGGAAATAGCTATAGAATAAAGGAAATGTAATTCCAGTAGCTTAGCAACATGTAAACTAATTAAACTGTTAAACTGGACTTAAACTCTTTCCCTATTGACTGTTAAGTTTTAGCATTCTTTTCTTGTTTTTTTTATATTTTAATTCCTTTTTTAATTCATTAATTCCTTTTTGAATTGCTTTTACACAATTTCACTTACCGATCAAAACTTTTCAGTGTTGGTAAAGCTATCAAAGCAGTTATCGCTAACGCAACTGGTTTGTGGCGCCAGCTAGCGGCAATTGAGTTGTACTAAACTACTCAAAGGCAGTGCTGCCCACTTGCTTTAGTGCAGTTTCAGATCAAAGAGTTTCATTTACCGATCACAACTTTTCAGTGTTGGTAAAGCTTTTAAAGTAGTTATCGCCAGCGCAACTGGTTTGTGGCGCCAGCTAGCGGCAATTGAGTTGTACTACACTACTTGAACGCAGTGCTGCCCACCTGCTTTAGTGCAGTTTCAGATCAAAGAGCTGCCGGCAATGTTTTGCCTTTATTTTTAAAGAATTTGCCAACTTTTATTACAGATTTTGCCAATCGTAATTTATAATCAATTATTTATATAAATTTATTTCCAATTGTCTTCATTTACCATTCCATTTCAAGTGATTTGCTTTAACATTTACTCTACTCGCATCTCACAGGCATTTACCACAAGCTGTTTGCGGACAAATCCTATGGCTTAACTGTGGAAACGATGGCCACCAATGTGCTGCCCCTGCTCATACCGCACACTGTCAATCCGTCTCTCAATTTCGAGCAGTATTGCTATCTGCTCGAGGTGCGTATCGAAACCGAGTTGAATGTTAATCAAAGTGCTTATTAATAATGTGCTCATGTTGATGTCATTGCCATTGCAGGTGCTGCAGCAGATGCTGGAGGCGATTGATCGGCAGCAGCGTAATAAATTGAAGCTGGACAATCTGTCGATGGCCTCACCGGAACGACATCGTACGCTGCGCCATCAATTCTCCACGGATAATATGAATGCACCGCCATTCAATATACCCAATTTGCGCATTGATCAGCGCAAGACATCCAGTGCCGAGGATATGGCACGCAAGAACTCTGGTGGTGAGTATACGAGATGACCCACCCCCCCTCCCACCCGTTTGGCTTCATCCGTCTGAAGAGACATGAGCCAGAGCGTTTTCGGGGTAGTGAATAATGAGCTTAGTCGATTTGCCGCGAGTGCTCTGCGTAATTGAACATTTTCATTTGAGTTTCCATTTGATAAGCGTCGAACGTGACAGTTTAGCACGTGGACTGCCTAATCAGCTCTTGTCCAGGAGCTAAATAATTTGTCAAACCGCACTACGCTGGTATTTAACGGTGTTATGCAAATTAAACCTGAAATTAAAATGAAAATGAAAAGGAAAATCAAAGCGATTGGCCTGAAGCGCTAATCGAAAGTTGGCTGAGGCGGAGGCGTAGGGTGCATACTGTATGTAGTACCTGTGGCACCTAATGAACTTGCAGCGTTAATGATGATTTATTACGATGTCCTTAATCGCTTGTAAAACACTGTGACATGACAGCAAAACTTTTAATTTAACGCGAATGCATCAGTCTTGCTGCAAGTCAAAGGGCATGCCACACGCACTCCCCACTCCCCACTTGCCACTGACTGTTGCAATGCCAGATATGTGTTGGTTGTGCGTGTGTGTGTGTGTGCTTGGCTTTCTCTGTGGTAAATTGCCTGCACCAACTGCAAAGGTCGCTGGGCGTAAGAGCCACGACCGCCTCACTGTGGTTTTTGTGGCACTCGGTAAACAAACACACACATGCAAAACGCTGTTGATATTTGAGCCTAGGCCTGTCCGACTGTCCCCCGGAGGTCTCTGCAGTTCAGCCGCTATCATAACATGTTAAATATTTGCATATCGTTGATGATATTTCGTTGGCTTTATTTTGTCTCAGTGTCAAAGTTAAAGTTAGGGAAGGGTAAGATAAAAGGCTACAAAACTAAGGCAGACACGAGTGAAACTGAGTAGTAAAGTGAATTAAATGAAAGCTAAGTAATAGAAGTGTAATTTAAGCACAATTTATGATATGCATCTGATATAAAAATTGGTAATTAATGAGCGCTGTTTGCAACTATATTTGAGAATTGAAATGTAGCAAAGTTAAAGATACGGAAGAGTAAGAAATAAGCTTGAAAAACTAAGGCAGTGGAGACTGAAATTAAATATTAAATGATGTGAATTGAATGTAAAGTAATAAAAGTGTAATTAAAATGCAGTTTATGATATAAATATGATGTAAAAATTAATAATTAAGTAGCTCTGTTTGCAACTATATTTGCCTATTGAAATTCAGCAAAGTTAAAGTATCAGAAGAGTAAGAAATAAGGCTATAAAAGTAAAGCAGCCAAGGGTACCATTAAATATCAGATTAAATTAAAATGAAAGCTAAGTAATTGAAGTGTAATTAAAGTGCAGTTCATGATATGGAAGTGATATAGAATTAATAATAAATTAGCTCTGTTTGCCACACTATTCTCAAGGCAATTCAGTAAAAATGTATAGCATACTTTTGAGCTGCCACATAAATGCAACCAGATAAACTTGCCGAGTCTACAGCCATTTTACAGAGTGCAGCACCCTTGCATTTCAAATGCAATAAACAGTTTAAGAATTGAGCAATCGATAGCAGTCGATGCAAGCAGTCAATGGTAATTAAATTTGTAGTGCAAGCCCCGACAGAAGTCATTGAAACGGCAGCTGGAATTGCAAATGTCACAGTTGAAGCAACTGTAGCAACTGTAGCAACATTCAAGTTAATAACTTTTGACGCAAATTGCCACAAAATGTGCCAGGTGCAACAGTTGCTGCCACAGGTATGCATGCGAGTGCGAGTGCGATTGCTGTGGCATTGAGTCATATGCAGCCAGCCACAGCTGCAACCGCAGATTGTGCGCCATGATGTCCTTGACAGTGACAGCCAGGCAAACACGTATGTCAGCCACACACACACTCACACCCACACCGCCACACACGCATACACACATTGACTGTGTGTGGCTAAATTGTGTGTTGTTTTGGCTTTCGGGTTGGTGTCGCAGAGTACATTATTAGAGCTAATTAGTTGGCCAATGTTTATGAACATCGCTCATTGTGTGTGTGTGTGTGTGTGTTAATTATGACTGTGGTGTATTCATGTGTTTCTCCATGTTGTTTTTTTTGCTGTCCATAGGCTCTGGCATGCTGGGCGGCTGGTGGTTCGGCTGCTCGCCATCGTCACCGGATAGCAATTTCCTGCGAGTCGGCAATGTGTTCCCGAATCGCCGACTGTCGGACAACACGCTGATGACACCAAAGATACGCATTGCACCATCGTGCGCCTCCTCACCGGGCGGCACCCCGGGCAGTGGACTGCCCACGCGACGCCACTCGAGCATCGGACCACAGGAGCGACGCGGCTCCACCATCAATTTGTCACCGCCAACTGTAAGTTGTTTTGTCTGGCCCCCACCGCGACTCTCTCTATTCTCTATTCTCTGTTTTTATTTCTGTTTTTGGTTTCGTTTGTTGTTTATTTTGCGAGCGCCATTTTACGTTTTGTTTATTTGATTTGTGACGGTTGCTTCATTAGCCATTCAGTTGGGCATTTGGTGGCCGCCAATCGAAGCAAAGGCTTTTTAGACCCTGTACTTTAAAAAAGTACAAAAGGGTCTATTAGGTTTGTGCAAGTCCGAAGTGTATGTAACAGGCAGAAGGAGGCGTGGCAGACCCCACAAAGTATATATATTCTTGATCAGGACGACGAGCTGAGTTGATATAGCCATGTCCGTCTGTCTGTCTGTCTGTCCGTCTGTCTGTCCGTCCGTCTGTCTGTCCGTATGAACACCTAGATCTCGGAAACTGTAAGAGCTAGAGACATCATATTTGGCAGTTAGATGCCCCTATAGTGTAGGCAGTTCAAGTTTGTGTTAGATTTTTGATACCTGCCCCCCTCCCCCAAAAACCGCTAAAAACCACCACAGCCACAATTTTAAAGATACAAACTTGTGGTTCGGCATACAATAATCTTATGATAACCTTTATCTGTGTTGTGAATTGTGGCTCAATCGGATAATTAACACCGGAGATATTCGAGATTGAAGTTTCCGGGCTAGGCAAGGGGGTGCATAACATAAGTGTGTATGTACATAAGTGTGTATTCCTGGTTGCGTCTGACTTTCCGATTTTCGTATGTGTGTGTGCATTGTTAGCTTTAGCTGCTGCAAAGGAAAGTACAAGGTCTCCTACTGTCGGTTGCATCCGACTGTAGCTTTCCGAGTTTTTTTCATCTGAATATATATTGTATATATATATATATTTTGTTAAATTCAATTTCAATGTGCGCTTCGCTTACTGTTTACTCAATTATTAGTGGAATTTTTTAGTTGATATATGAATATACGAATATATATACTATATATTTAACTTTAGCGCCTAGTGAGTAGCCTTTAGCGTATTCACAGACAGACCACAAATGCCAACAGCTACTACTACTACTACTACTACAACAGAAAGCTGCCAAACATTGTGTACCACAACATGAACAGTATATCGATTCAATTTAATTTAAAGTTTTCAAATTTTAATGATTATTTTACGTTTAGTTTCAATTGCTTATGATCAGCTCATTTCCCGCTATGAACGATAAGAAAAGAAAACGAAAATCGAAACGATACGATACGAAAACGCTCTAATACACGCTCTTTTATCTTATCTTCACTTTCCCGCCCGTCCATTCGTTCAACACCCCAAAAATCAAAATCAAAAATAACAACAACAAAACACATAAAATACAATAAAAAATATATAAATATAAACAATATTGTCGCCGTCGTCGTTGTGTCTCAACAACTCTCTTTCGCTTTCTTATATACTATATATATCTATATATATATACACACACACACATTCACACCACTTATATATATATAGTACGGCGCTCGCGGTAGCTCTGGATCGAGTCTATCGGTGCCCTCCACCTCAGCCTATGTTGTAAGTCTAAAAAACAAAACAAAAAACAATTTATAACGAAAACAATTACAAATATTGCCAGCACAATAGGGCAACAACAACAAGCACAGCACACACACTCACACACACACTGCTGTGTGTGCTTGGGTTTGCCACCACTAGATGTACAGAGAGAGAGGAACGAATATTGAGCTTGTCTTGTGGTGTTTGTTATCTGTTGTTGTTGTTGTTGTTGTTACTTCAATGTTGCACAACGTCAGCCTCAAAACTACACACACACACACACACACACAACTGTATACAGCAGCTGCTAGCAAGTGACTTTTAGCTAGCGCTAAAAAGTATGCAACGGTTTTTTGTATGGCAGCTGGCATTGCTGTTGGTTCGAACTTTTTTTTGGCTGATGAATCTCTAACTCTATTTCACATAACTCTCTCTATTTCTCTATAAATATATATATCTACATATCTCTCTATATCTCTGTTTGGAGCAAGCGAGTTTTGCATATGAATTTAAAGTTGAATTTGACTTTGTTGTCTACTGTTCGCTGTACTCTGTACTCTGTACTTACCTTGACTTGACGTATGGTAAAAATAAATTACAAAAATAAGAAACTTTCTACACGGTTGTTGTCGTTGAACATTTTACTTGATTTTTGTCTCCTCTTCCTTTACAAAGAAAACTTTAGCTAATTTGCAACTCACTTCATTTCGAATTTGTGTACAGTTTTCCTTTGTTGATTATTATTTTTGTGACAGTTCTTCAAGTGCTGCTGCTGTCAGTCTGCCCCCCACCCTCTCGACTGGCAGAGCTTATGCTAATGCAGTGTACTATATGGGAAACATTTCTGTTATTCTATGGTTTGATTGGTGTAAATGTTATATTTGAAATTCCACATTTTACATTTCGATTCTACTTTCTGATTTTTTTGTATCTGTTGTGGTGAATTTACTTTAACTGTATTTGTACATACGTATATATAGTGCTTAAGAGGTGTATTGCCTGCAATGGGCATGGGAATGGGAATGTGAATGTGTATGCTAAGAGGAGTCTCGCTGTAAGTAAAGCTCTCAGTGGTATTGAAGCATTCAATTTGGATGATGGATATTTCTTGTTGAACGAACGACGTTGCCTTTTCTTTAAGTGTATAACAACAACTTTGTCCCAACTTTGGCCGAAACGGTGACCCAACATACTACCACAACTACAACTATGTAAAACGTATCTACACACACACACACACACACTCTCGCTAATGAATCAAGAACGTATTCGTATTCATTCAATGTCCCGATCGTACTCAGTTGTTGTTTTTATACTTTATTTCTATTTGTTTACACAAACTCTGACCGAAATATAAACACACACACACACACACACACACACGCATACATATAAACGTTGAGTGTATTTCTAATATTTGTGCTTTTCTTATACTCTTGAGTCTCTCTCTCTATTTCTCCTCCTTCTGCTACTCGATAAGCGCGCATCTCACGCTGTGGATTCCCCATACTCATACACACACTCACACACACCTACATGTGCCATACATACATACATTCGTACTATGCATATATGCTGTATTTATATCATGTGTGTATTTCGTTTTTCCATTTCATGTACGAAAAATAACAAAAAAATGTGCGAAAATCAAAAACAAAACTAAAAAAAAAATCCGTTAACCGAATAAATGAATAAAATTTGCAGCTTGCACGGAGCATGATCGTGAGTACACGTTTCATTATTTCGGATTTTTCAATTTAATTTCATTTGAAATTCGCTCTCTGCCATCAACTATTCACTTTCACATTCACACAGTCACACACGCACACCCGTACACACACACACACACTCAGTCAGACATTTGTATGCTGATGTTTAATTTTTATGTTAATGTAATTTGCTTTCTGCTTCTGTTCTCCTTCTGTTCTCACTGTTCCAATTTGGAGTACTCGTTTAACTCATATCCGTATATACCGTATACTATTCACTTATTATTCATAATGTACTCGTATTTTGTATTCGTATTTACAATTCGATTGAGCATTTGACTTGACACGAGTTCCTTCCATTTGATTCGTTCGTTTGTTTGTCAGTTTGTCAGTTTGTCAGTTGGTTTGTTGCTTTGTTTGTTGCATTATCGGATTGAGTACAGTCATTATGGAATCAGCTCAGCTCAGCTGCTTTGTAGGAACACTCGACTCGACACACTCTGTACATAGTATGTAATTAAGCACAATGAATATCTCAACACAAATGCAAAGAGATTGCACACTATACTCGTACTATACTAAACTATACTACTAATCGAGCGCCCATGGTGACTAGCTTTGACTAATCTTCCAAAGAAATCTCCTTTATTGTACTCCCAAAAACAGGGTGGCTCCATGCCCAACACATCGAGCAGTGTACCGTTTCTGCTGTCGTCCAGCATGCAGTCGATAAGGTCGCGTCGCACATCGACGGTGCTGTCATCGGGTCCCCTGGGCTCCGGTTCGGGCATACTGCAGCAGTTGGGATCCGGCATGGTAAGACAATTAACTTCCGTATCCGGCACGGTTAGTCCGGTGCCGCTATTGCGGGTGAATGGTACGCGCAACAGCAACAACAACAGCGTCCGAAAGTGTCCGTCACTCAATATAACATTCAGTCAATAATATAATCTGAACGAAATCGGCGAGGCGCAAGCTCCAGCTGATTCCAACAGTTACAGTTACAATTACAATACCAATACCAACAGCTACAACTATAACAACTATAACTACAACAATGTGCGCTACAGGGCGCAGCTGCGGAACATGAATCTGAATCTCAAGCCGCCAAGATACTGAGCGAATTGGTTGTAAGAAGAAGAACAAGAAAATGACAAGAAGAAGAACACAATGATAATCAAAATCAAAATCGAATCGAACGAATATCAAAATGAAATCTGACTAAACTTGTATGCAAAAGGGGCAGAGGGTAAAATGTTGCAAATGCATATACCATCTTTATATATATATATATATATATTATATATCTGTATGTATATGTTATGTACTTATAACATACCAATAGCATAGTACTACGTTAATTGACAACTAACCAGATACACACACATTCGATACATTCGACAGAGATGTGCGACAAGTGTTGTATTGCAATTTTTCTTAATTAATTATAATACGCATTCGTAATATGTACAATAAATGTTAATGTCGCATTGCAAACATATCTGATAAATCTCTTGATGACAAATTATTTAACACATCGTACATACAAATTACTATATAATTAGCGTAATGGAACCTATTGAATTTACTTACTATTATGATTGTTATATTATTATGTAATTGGTAGAGTAATACATACATATATCAAATTGAGCATCATTATTATAAGCATTATGGTTGTCATTGTCATTGGCATTATTATTGTCAATCTCATTGTCATTAGCATTATTATTGCTCATATCATTATCATTATCGTTGTTATTTTCATTAGCAACATTATTGTCCACATCATTATCGTTGCCATTGTCATTAGCATTATTATTGTTCATATCATTATCGTTGTCATTTGCATTAGTATTATTATTGTCCATGCCAATATCGTTGTCATTGTCATTAGCATTATTATTGTCAATCTCATTGGCATTAGCATTATAATTGTTCATATCATTATCGTTGTCATTTTCATTAGCATTATTATTGTCCATACCAATATCGTTGTCATTTTCATTAGCATTATTATTGTCCATTTCATTTGAATTCTCATTACTATCAGTGCCAGTGTTTTTGCTATCGCTATTATTATTATAATCATTGTCATTCTCATTCTCCATTATCTTGACATTTTAATTATCATTGTCATTATCATTATCATTACCGTTACTATTACTATCATTGTCCATGTCATCTTTTCGTTTTTATACACAGTCATTTTCATTGTTATTGTTATCGCTATCATTATTAATTGTATATCATTATAGTTGTCATTATCGATAGCATTTTCATGATCATTGTCGTTGTCATTGTCATTGTCATTATCATTAGCATTTACATCCGTAACTGTGCCCACTCATTAGTTTTTGCTGCGTAATATCCATTTGTGTTTTGCCACTCTTAAACGTAATCTGAATATGCAAATTGCAAAAATAATAACAAACTCGTTAAAAATGCAAACAAAAATTGCAATGAAAGCAAGGCAAACACACTCTCACACACACACGCACACAACCAAACACCCGACACTCTCACACACACATCGAAATTTGAATAAATATTATTCGAGATGTGAATGAAAATGAATGCCAATTGGTTGGGCAACTCATTAAAACTGTGAGGGTGTATTATTGATTTCAATTAGATATTACAATTGAGAGTCCCCCATCCCTCCACACGTGTTGATATTAATTAATATGTTTAATTTCGAATCCCAGCTAGTCGATGTTAAGCAGTACTAAGTATGAAAATAGTATTTAATTAAGCACATGCACTAGATATTTTGTTGGACACTAGCTAGACACTAGATACTACTAAGTGTATAAGCTGAACGTTGTGACAATCGCTGCATTTGATTCCCAGAAAGCGGTATTAACTCTTAGGTGGATTGGTGTACATCATGAATATGATAATGAGTGTAAATATGTGTAAATATGTTTAAACAAATCATTGAATCTTCCGCTGTTCGGTTTGAGCTTCAAGTTTTGCATTCTGCATGAGTTTTGCTTGCCTTTCAATTGTTTTCTATGCCTTTAATAAAGAGACGAAACTGTTATGATTTATCATGGAATATGTAAAAGAAGAAGAACGATTTTATGAGTGATAACGATTGCTTATCAAATCGACTGCACCCACAATCATACTAAATGCATGCTCACATACTCTGTATATACTCTATATTGTGCTTTGATCTGAGTTCCGAGAGATCCATACTTGTATATATGATTGTAATTTGTATTGTTATTGACAACTTACTTGACTTGCCATTTTACTTTCTGCCCATCTGATTGCACAAGAATATATATATATATATGAATATATAACTGGAAATACAACTACTGCAAAGAAGAAGAGATAAATGAAACAACAACTGATAATGAAGTGCTAAGAGATAGTAGAGCTCTATACTATATCATAAATACTCCTGTACATAATGATAGTACACGAAACTCACTAAATACTCGTATTTGAATGACTGACACTGAAGACGACAGGCCCTGATCCGTTGATCCGAGGCGCTGTTTGAGTAACTACTAAAGCTAAAGCTAAATCTAAATCTAAACTTAACTTACTATATAAACAGACTACTGATGTTGATATGCATTTGTATTTCTACCTAACTCAATTTACAATTAAGTCATTGCGAATTTATTGTACCCGTAATTGCTTTTTTATGTATCGTACCTATATATTATATTATACACATTATATACTACTACTATATATACTTAGTGTTAGTTCTACGATGTTGCTTTGGCTGCCTTTGTGCTTGTTCTTTGTGTGTTGTGAAGCCCCTCAGAAATATACTTGTTACACTCACTCACTGTACTGAACCCGAATCCAAGCTCCCTTTGTTCGTGTGTTTGCATAGCCATTTGAAATGTTTCCATTTATGTTATTATTTGCCACACACACAACCACCTCACACACCCACACACACACTCACACGGACATCCAGTGCTACTGTAAGTTATATTTAAATACTTGGAAATGTGCCTTAAGAGTTCAAAGTTTTCGCATTCGGTGAGAACGATATATGAAAATATTTACTAAATATACAAAATGAAGATGCATTGATTATACATTGAGAAGTGTGACTACTTTTACTATGTATATTTATGGATAAATGTTAAGTATGCTATAAGTCTACCCCGACACTCCCACACACACACACACCCCCACACACACACAGTACACAATTGTCTGTACCCAATTAACAATTGTACCTTAGTAGTAGTTTTGTAGACACACACACACACACACACAGATACACGCTGACACGCATATGTATCAGCTACAGATACCGTAGCTATCGATGTGTAGTTTCCGCAGCAGATCCAGATCCAGATCCAGATTACCATCCATCTCACCCAAAGGAACCTCGCGATCCTCGATTTGTAGTCGTACTAATATGATGTGTGCATGACTTTGTACCTAGTAACATAACCCGTTGACTCCTCCCCACCAATATCAATATCAATATAGTATATATATATCAATCGATTTATCAAGTGCCAAATATCCCGATTATTCCGTTAGTCGTTGTCCTTTTATTATGCTAAATACTCGTATTATATCATGTGTATTACCCCAGTATACCACCCTACCACTTATTATAACTCTCTTTCTCTACTTAACTTTGGCCTCCTCCGTTGTGTGATCCATAATATATATATATGTATATGTACTATATATTTTGTACTCGTATACTCGTAATACTCGTTATATTACCGTGTGAGCATACCACCATAGTCGAGCCGTATCCCATCAGGCTATAGTATCCCGTAATCTGTAGTTACATAATCTATAGCTTATATCGTGTCGAATCCAAACAAATTTATGGCCTAATTATTTTGCAACAACTCTATTACAGTATCAACTATTCTCCGGACGTAACTAAAACATATAGTATACTCAAGACCTAACCAAATGAAAGCATATAATATATATTTTTAAATGCAATTTCGGTCCATTTATGAAACACCAGTAATCAACTTATATTAGCGCTATATGTAATACAAATATTTACACAAAGAAATTAATGAACACACATTGTAAACGTCAGGCAAAAAACATACAAAATACAAACTAAAAAAAAAACTAATTAAAAATATATATATTTCCATTCTGAATGTTATTAGACAGCAAGTATTATGTCAACTGAGCAAATTAATTACAGAAATACCATATTGAAACGATTTATATGTAATTAGAGAACCTATAAAGTGTCAAACACAGTCAGACACACACGCACACGCCACACACCTCAATCCAATCACAACAAACATGCAGAATGCAATCAAGTACAGACACAAGGATATTTGTCTATATAAAATATTATATTAATTGCTAGCAACGTGAAACTATTACGATATCACAATGATATTTTTTGACTTATTTAGACATATACATACACACAATACACACACACACACATGCATATCCAATTGTAGTGTTTAACCTCATGTCGGGGCAGCGGAATACCGTTGATGTGCGACTTGCGGAGGCTTAAGCAGAGCCATAGCAGATCGCATAGTGAAACATACATATTATATTTATATACCTAGCGAAATACATAGACAAGTATATAAAGAGAAACATGTACCTAGCGTGTACCTAGAGCAGCAGCAGCAAATACAAATAATTTGGCCCGAAAGCTTTACACGAAAAGCAATCAAAGAGAGTAAAATAAAATGTTATTTAAAGAGCACAATATTTTTGAAGGCAAAAGAAAGAAAAAGTAGACTACTACATACACTCACTAGCACAACTGTCTAACCTACACACAGCTGTGTGTTTAGAAAACTACTACTAAGGTGATTACACACACTCAGTATCCACAAAAGAAAGTCACAGAAAAGTTTAAAGTCAATTTTATAGTTGGAGTCCTCTACGATCGTTGAACTACTTTGAACTTTACAAAGAAGCCAAAGGATGATGGAAAGAAAACGAAATCGAAAACTAAAACAACTATTAACAGCAATTTAAACAATTATTATTGTTGTAGTAGTTTTAGCTTAGTATTGATATAACTCTAATTATGAATTTATATGTATATTCAGCAAAAGACGAACCTTTACTATTGTATGAACTACTAGAACTATACCGTAGCTACTCGTATAATCTCTGCTCGGAGAACACTACGAACGGGACAATCAAAATTCAACTGACGCTCTTACTTTACGTAATTGAGTTCAACTAAACCGCAAAGACGAATTTACGTTTAAGTTAAAGTTCTTTTATGTTGCATTGATTATGATTCATGACTTTTGGTATAGGTTAGTTCCAAAATCCAGCAAAAACAATCAAATTGCAGCATATCTGAGTTCCTCACCTGAGTTGATACTATTATTTTGGGTCTATAGTCAGGCATATCGATTTTCTAGTGTATAAATATTAGATTAAATTAATTTATAATTAATATTTATGTGAAACACAACATAAAACTAAAGGGGAAAACCAAAAGCTCAAACTGGACTGAACATTTAAGAGTTATATTACATTAAATTTAATTGTATTATCGTAAACATAATTTAAACAAACCAATGGATATAATGTTAAATGTATGTTAATCTGATTGTATGTATGTATGATCGATCATTCCGGTTTTTTGTATGTGTAAAGTCCCACAGAAAAGTGAAACTTAAAACAAACCAAAAGGCGTATCAAATCAACTCTGTCTCTTGTGATCTATTGTGATGCTTTGAGAGTCCAAGCAGCACTCAACTCTTTACATATATGCCTGTTAACGTTTTAAACATAACTCTACTCTATTCTATAATACTACTATAATGTTATCTTTACTCTAGTCTATACACTATATGAGGCAATACAATTTGGGAGAATTTGCTTGGGTAACGAGAAACATATTGAAAACAATCATGCACAATAAATGATATATCAGAGAAGCCAAATTTAAATTACCTGTACTTACAAATTATATTATACTACTATTTCATATACACTACTTCAAGTAATTGTGTGAAACCAATGGAGAATTCATTCGTAAGCCCCTTGTTTTAGATTTTAAATGTGCTAACAATTGTTTATATACTACTATACATGGTAAAGTACTTTATTATCTAATCTAATTATCTAATTATGAAAACAAATAATACGTACAATGGACAAGACACTCAGAGATGCAGGCAGTCTATACACCTAAGTAGGATTGAGATTGAGCAACTTTAACAGTTTAAGGATTCTGACAATGTACGCGTACAATTTAACTTGGCAAACAATTAAATTTAAATGTTTAATAAATATGTGTGGAAATGAATATCTTTTATTACTTATTACCTATATCTACATCTACTTTAGTCATCTAAAAGTAAGGGATTTAAGCTGAGTCTATCTGGATCCACCCCATTGTCGAGTTCCGTTCGATTCAATAAAGTGATGGACATGCGCTGGGCCATAATATCCGCTTCTTCGCTGTTTGCCTCGCCAATGAGCAGCTGACTCTCACGGGAAAGAAATGCTTCGCTGGCTGCACTTAGTTTCTTCTGCGGTTGCCCGGTCAAAGCGTTCTCTAGAAATCCATACACCTCACTAAAATGGGTATAGGTATATTAAAATTCAGTTCAGAAAGTTATTGAAACTAACCTCATGTCGACGCCACCCAGCGAGGCTGGATCTGGCTGTGGCTCATTGCGCACTATGGCATTCATGATGGCAGCTGCTTCGTATTCACAGCATCCTGATAGCCGCGAAGTTTTCAATAGCTCCAGCCACTCATTTATGTTCCTAAAGCTCACTGAATTACAGGTGTCATTCACACGGATCTGGGCGTTTTCATAGCTGTTGCATACATAATCTACATTTGGAAAAGCAAAGCCATTTAATAAAAAATTATGAAGTTCATTTCTGAGCGCTTACCAATAATTTTCTCTGAATGGTGACGGCGTGCATGAGCTGTCTCTGCAAGCGTACGGTCAGTGCAGCCATTGGTTTTGAGGTAGTCCAGGACCACACGTTTCATATGTGGCGACAGACCTGGTGGCGCTTTCTTTTTGCTTTGATTTTCTTCATCTGATTTAGTAGTTATATTTTCTTCCATCTGAAAACAAATTGCGGTTGTTGACGAACAGCTGTTCCGACCAGAGCTGCCAACTCTTTTATGGTATTGCCGCTGCAGCCCTGGCAACAACACTGCCAAACAATTATAAAATTTGCAATTTAAATATATAATGCTTTTGTTAAATATACACATTGCAAAAATATATACATATATGTATATATTATAAAATATATTTATACTTATATATGACAAATCATTTTTTATGTTGAGCTATACAAAATTATATATGTATATACTCATTTGCACAGTCGTATTTGCATATAACTGTGCATAAATATTTCTAGATATATATATTTATATTAATTCCAATGAATTTCAGAAATAAACATAAAATTTAGCAACTTCAGTCCACTAATTCATTCGTATGTTGCATAGTGTAATTTGCGGAGTAGAATCAGTGTTAGAATACGAGCGAGAGTGAACGGACGCGTGAGCGCACTGCCTAAACACTGCCAAAGTATCTCCTTTTGTTTCAAAAGAAATATTATCAGAAAAACAATTTATAGTTAAATAATAATTAAACTATAAGGTGCAAGGAATATTCAATAATTTGCTTTTGAAAAAATAAGGATCTCTTTACAATTGCGTCCCACAAATATCCAAACAAAGGAAAGTCACTGACTGGGGAACAGTAAGAGTGACTCACCCACTGCCATTGGCACTATCACTGCCTGTTGCTCTACGTCCGCATTGCGTTCCAACAACAAACGAATCGAAACGAAACATTCTCATCACAATTGCAATCGCCGTTGTCCTCGACCCCCGCACAACCACATAAGGAAATACTAGAATAAAACACACAGTCATCATGGAGCGAGAGCTTGGCATGAGTCAAATTCATCGCGATCATATCAATAAAAATATCGACCGGCTGATCAGATGCACTAATTATAAAGACTTGGTGAAAGAAACCCTGCATAGTGGTCTCATAAGCGTCCGTATGCTGGAGATAATCGAAGATGTCAGTGAGGTGCGTCATAATATGTCGGACGAGGACATAGAGCATCTGCGCCATGCCAGATACTTTAAAAAGATTACACACCGCGGACCCACTGCCTTTACTGACTTAAAGGCTATACTGGGCAGACTTGACTCCGTGGACGCTTTGCGCATTCTGGCCTCTGTGGATGATGACAACGGTGAAGCGTCTTTTGTATCTCTCCGTGGCAATAGTATCAATAACAGGAGCAGCAACAGCAACGACAAGACCACCACCAACAACAACAACTCCTTGGACAGTGTAGATACTCGAGTGCCTGATGAGGTTGCGGGTGTCAGCACAGTAAGTATTCCTATGATATTAATTGATGGGAGTTGAAACTATATTTGTTTACATTGCAGATGCAGCAGGACGATGACGATGACACGCTGAAACCATTCGAGGGTGTGGTATCAGGCCAAACTCGTGTGGTCAAACTATCAACGAAAATACATATCGATGAACTCATTGGCAGTTATCCCATGAAGTCCAAGAACAATCGAGGAGTGCTTCTCATAGTGAACGAGATTACATTTCCAGACAAGACTAAAACACGAAATGGCGCCGAGGGAGATGGGGATTCATTGATTCACATATTTCAGCAAATTGGTTTCAAGATATATTCGTTCACAAATCTTCACCAAGATAAGTTCTACAAAACGCTGAATACCCTAACAAGTTCGCAGGAGATTCGCCAAACCGAATGCTTTGTCTTGGCCCTCATGACGCACGGCGAGCGTATCGAAGAAGTGGACAGTGTGCAGTTCAGTGACGGATCCTACGATAAAGTCAGGAACATTATCAATCACTTCCAATCCGATGTCTGTCCCAATTTGGTGAATAAACCCAAGGTGCTAATATTTCCATTCTGTCGTGGCGACAGACCAGACTCAGGCAAAGCTGTAGTACAGATGCCGTCTCTCATGAGTATACAGACCGATAGTGCTACATACAATAATGTGCCTACACTTTCCGATGTCATAGTTTGCTATGCTAGTACGCCTGGACATGAGACACATCGGGATCCTAAAGAAGGTAGTTGGTATATACAAAAGTTCTGCGATGCAATGGCTGAGCATGCACACAACCAATCCCTGGAGGACATACTGAAAAAGACACAGGACTTGGTGGGCAAAATGCGCACTAAAGCGGGTAATCTTCAGACGGGATCCTATGACAATCATGGCTTCAATAAAAAACTATACTTCAATCCTGGATGCCCTGCAGACTGAGCACTGCATTAAGAGATCATTCCTCTTCTTCAGACTGACTTTGCATTTATACACTATTCACCTCAACTTACGTATCTCTCTCTATTTTATACCTATATCTATGTCTACATCTATGTTTATGTGAATTTGTATAATGTTTTTATGTGGTGTCTACGTCTGCCAGTATAAAATACTCACGTATTTGATTATTTTTGATAAATAATAATTATTTTGTACTTTTTGTAAGTATAAACTGAATCAATTTATTGCTTTTATTGAATGGGTAACTTATTTAAATTGTGAGTGTTGATATCATCATTTTGAAGATATGAATGAATGCTTTTGTCATTCTAAGCTAAGTGGACGATGGGTCTAATGGGTCTAATGACAATCATGGCTACAATAAACATCTGTTCCTCACTCCAGGATTCTATGTAGATTGAGAACTGCGTTCCATCATCTTCTGACTGACGTCATTCATATACTATTCACCACAACGTATCTCTTTATATTCTATATCTATATATAACAGTAACAGTTATAGTAAATATTCCAGTGAACTCACATACATTATAACTAACAATAATAAATATATTTAAAAATGGATTTCTCTAAGAAGAAAAGGAATTGCAAAAGAAAAGAAACTATTTATTTTAATAATATTGCATATGTATATAATTCTATATTTATATTGATGAATTTATATATATTTATACTGTGAATGAACAAAACTTTAAATTTAGTACCTTTAGTTGCAGTGTGCTTTCTAATCGGCTCGTTTATAGCGGAGTGTAGATTGTCGACAGCAATCAGTCTTAGAATACGAGCGAAAGTGAACGGACGCGTGAAAAACCGAGGAGGTGTCTCCTTCAAAAGAAATTGTATATATGTAAATTCATAATTAATAATTGAGTAATCAAACCATAAAGCGACACAAATATTTCACAATAAGGATTCCTTTTGCAGTTACTTCGCACAAATTTACAAACAAAGGAAAGCCACTGGTGGGTGACTCACCCACTGCCAGTGGCACTATCACCGTCTATTGTTCTACGTCCGCTATGCGGATATTCTTATCGCATCTCCCACACAACGATATAAGGAAATACTCGAATAAAATACACAATCATCATGGAGCAAGAGTTTGGCATGCGTCAAGTCCATCGCGATCATATCAAGAGGAATATCCACCCACTGATTAAAAGCACCAATTACAAAGCCTTGGTTAAGGAAAGTCTGAACAGTGGTCTCATAAGCACCCTTATGCTGGAGATAATCGAAGATGTGCGAGATGAAATATCAGACATAGAATATGAGCGCCACATAAGATATTTTGAAAAGATTCAATACCGCGGACCCACTGCCTTTGGTGATCTCAAGACTATACTGGACAGACTCAGTTTCATTGAGGCTGTGGGCATTCTGGACTCTGTGGACGATGAGAGGGACAATAACACGAACCAATCCTCGAACAATGTAGATACTCGTGTGCCTGATGAGAGCTTGGGTGTCAGGATGGTAAGTGCTCCTACGATAATTGATCCCAGTCGAATCTAATTGTGTATCAAGTGCAGATGCTGCAAGATGATGACGATGACACATTGAAACCGTTCGAGGGTGTGGTGCCAGGCCAATGTCGAAGGGTCACATTATCGGTAGAAATTCATACCGATGGCTTCATTCGCACATATCCCATGAAGTCCAAGGACAATCGAGGAGTGCTTCTCTTAGTGAACGAAATTAATTTGAGAAACCACAATAGTCCACGCAATGGCGCCAATGTAGACGGCGACTCATTGATTCACATATTTCAGCAAATGGGTTTCAAGATATATCTGTTCACAGACCTTTATCAACATAAGTTCTACAAAAAGCTTAAAGACGTAACCCAATCGCAGGAATTACAACAAACTGAATGCTTTGTCATGGTGCTAATGTCGCACGGCGATCGTTCTGCTGAAGTGGATTATGTGGAGTTCAGTGACGGTTCTTACGATAAAGTGAGGAACATTATCAATCACTTTCAAGCTGATGTCTGTCCCTATTTAGTCAATAAGCCCAAGGTGTTGATGTTTCCGTTCTGTCGTGGCAAGGCACTCGATAAAGGAAAAGATCTGCCACAGATGCCGGACATAGAGACCGATGATACTATAATGTTTAGGGAGTTACACCGGAAAAACGATACCGATACCTCCAATACGGTGTCAACACTATCCGATCTGATAGTTTGCTATGCTAGTACGCCGGGACATGAAGTACATCGAGATCCTAAAGAAGGCAGTTGGTATATTCAGACATTCTGCGATGTAATGGCTGAGCATGCACACAACCAATCCCTGGAGGACATACTGAAAAAGACACAGGACTTGGTGGGCGAGAGGCGCACAACTAAGGGTACTCTTCAGACTGGGTCCTATGAAAGTTACGGTTTCAATAAGAAACTATTCTTCAATCCCGGATTCCATGAAGATTCTTCATCTTCATCTGAATGACTTGGCATTTCACCTCCACCTATTCTATAGTTACATCTGTGTCTACATCAATATGTTGGTGAGAGAATTGTATAATGTTTACTTGTAGTGTCTTCGCGTTAATATAAAATACTAATGGGTTAGATTATTTTGTATAATACAAACAATACTTTGTATTTTTTATAAGTATAAACTAAATCTACTTAAATCGTTTATGTAATTTACTCTATTCATCTTCTTCAGCTTCGTCCAAGTGCGACAGTTGCAAAGTTCCCGCTGCACGACTTTGAGAGCTGGTGGTTTGGGGTTTCTTAGATTTCTTGGATGCCTTTTGGCCGATCACATACTCAGGCATCACTAGCTTGGAGCCACGCAGCTGTGGTTTGTCGAGTTCAACATCTTCCACTTCGTTTTGCTTGAGTTGCTTGAGATTGCGATTTAATTTGCTCTTCTTTTTAAACTCTATTTTATTTGTTGCTCCGTCATCAGTGTTCATGTCATCGGCATCGTCTGCTTCAGCTTCTGCATCACGCTGAGCATCCATTTGCCTAAGGAAGGACAGAGCGGCTGCTGAATTTGTTTGATCGGATATATCGACATCGGATAGCGAATATTTCTTCCACTTGTGTGGATTAAGCTGATAGTCTGGTGATTTTCTAGGTTTTAGACAGCGTCCAATGGGCAATTCAGGTTTCTTGAATATGCTCTCCTTGCCGCGCAATCGTCGCAACTTCACATCCTCGGGTTCATTGCTCACATCAATGCTGCGTCCATGGCGATAGTTCATCACCTGGCGGTGTTCATCTCTGCTTGCATTTCCACGCTCCAGGGCGCCCAATGTGTATGGCTTTTTCCGGCTCTGATCGAGACCCGTGCCCTTTAGTTCTTTGCTGGCATCATCGAGGCTTGCGAACAGTGCATCGCGTTTTGCACTAAATTCTTGCATTTTGTTTATTTTTCAATAATTTTTGTGTAATTCTAACTTAGGCCTGCCAACTGTTTGCATCTGAACAGCTGTTTGCGCGGATACGAATTTGCGAATTTACCAACACTGTTATACTCATGTTGGCACATTTTTAAAGTGAGCGCCACGCTGAAATAAATACAATTTCCGTTTTAATACATTTATTAATTGGCAAATTTATTGACAAAATACTAATTTAATAAAAATATCACTGCTAGTAGTCTGCCGCATGCGTATTAAATTTAATTTTCATACTGCAAACTTATCGATTAATGCAGAAAAGCATCCCTGGTCCCGGTGTGCAACGAGTGACGAAAAAGTGTGCGTGCTCTGCGAAAAATAAATAAATTATACAGTTTAAAGGTGCATATATAAATTAATAGTTGTAAAAATATATATTTGATGTATGGTGGTGGGCAAACGCTGTCGAATCTGCGGATCGAGACTATGTAAATCAATAGTTAACTGTGACCCAATCGCAAGAATACTGGCTCCATGTGGTTGGTGCAGGTCGTCATTTCGACAACAGTAAATTCGACATACGTCAGTTAAAGTATTTGATCATTTGATGGATGTGTATTAAAATACACCCAACAGTTCATGTAAAACTGTTTTTAACACAAGTTTAGTACATTTTGCCGATTGGAATTGTTTGACAGAGTGCTCAAACACCAGCCCTGATGCAGCCCTGGGACAGTGTTGTGAAAGGCTCGCAGACAGCTGCTTGACAGCTGACTTCTATTTAGAAACTAGCATTTCATGAAGACACAGCAAAACGTGAACAAAGCTCGTACAAACAAAATCAGTTTTAAAAAATTTTCACTTTTTTAGTGAGCGAATGTGCGCAATTAGTATTCGTATATAAACTGTGATCACTTGTGATATTTAGAATGACCTTGCACACGGCACTGGCATTCATATTTACTATATTAGCTTCTGTTAGCATAGTAGCTGCTATAATTTTGTTGGGTAAGCTGCTGCGGCTGAAATTGAAGTTGAAATTGAAGCGCAAGGTGGCGCATGACTCGCATTTGAATCAATACTCTATATGGTATATATGGGTATTAAGACGATGTGTAATAGTTGGTTTTTTGCTTTTTGCAGGCTGGTTTTTGATTTGGAAGGCCTTTCTATCAAAATTTCGACTGGTTCGCGAGCTGCTGGGTCAAGAGGAACCGGAAGAGCAGCCATTAATGCCTGGAGAGCAAAACCAGAATCGAGCACGCAAAGCGCGACGTGACTAAGCAGCTTAGCTTAAGCATACACTAGCCTACAACACACACAGAACTACACTACATATAATATTTACATATATACATCAGACTTCTGCCAAGATGAACATTCGCTGCGCTAAACCCGAAGACCTCATGACCATGCAGCACTGCAATCTGCTGTGTTTGCCGGAGAACTATCAAATGAAATATTACTTTTACCACGGCCTGACCTGGCCCCAACTTAGCTATGTGGCCGAGGATGACAAGGGTGGCATTGTGGGCTATGTGCTGGCTAAAATGGAGGAGCCCGAGCCGGGAGAGGAGAGCAAACACGGACACATTACCTCGTTGGCTGTGAAGCGTTCCTATCGCCGCCTCGGTCTCGCCCAAAAGCTGATGAATCAAGCCTCTCAAGCCATGGTCGAGTGCTTCAATGCGCAATACGTGTCCCTGCATGTACGCAAGAGCAATCGAGCTGCCCTCAATCTGTACACGAACTCGCTCAAGTTCAAGATCATCGAGGTGGAGCCCAAGTACTATGCGGATGGCGAAGATGCCTATGCCATGCGACGTGATCTGCGAGAATTTGCCGACGATGACAAGGCAAAGGCTAAGGATGGTGGCGACGATGAGACCGTAGGCAACGACAAGCACACGCACAAGGGCAGTTCCGGCGCACACAATCACAGCGGTCATGATGGTCATTGCTGTTAACGACAGTCAACAACATAAAGCCCAATAAACACGATACTAAGAGATGAAACTAAACTTAATAAAAATACAATAAACAGTGCATACTGGAGGCATTTTCTAGTTTTGCATTTTTATGCGTTAGATTTTGTATTTATGTAATTCGTACATAAAGCGTATAATTATATTAAAACGAAAATGACAAACATATTTTTTTATTGCAAATACAAATATCTTCTGGGACTTCCCCGGCCAAGCAATAGTTTTCAAACCGCAAAATGCAGTCAAGTGAAAGCATTTCTTCGGAATGTCGACACATTTCTATGAAAACTTTTGGGTTTGGTTTATTTGTGCGCTAAAAGTCGCGCTGCAGAGGTTTATGGCAACTACACGGTCATCTGTTCCCAGTCACAAGTGTTCCCAGTTGTTCGCTTCCAGCCGAAACATCGCAGAATTTCCCCATATAAAGGGATATTATCTCGAAAGAGTTAGATTTGGAGCGCAGACGCGGAGCTGAGCTGCCGCAACAGCTGTTTTTGGAGCTTCCACGTGCAAAAAGCAAAACAATTGAGCGAAATTCCTTGCGACTGCGAGAGTTGTGCTCCCGCAATCACAGCTGTGCCGTTGATGCTGTCTCTGCCGCTTGGGTTAGGCCTCAGCGGCTCCCAATTGCATGGCGTTTAGTTCGTGAGGCGCTGGCTGAGCAGTAACGTCACGGTCACGGGTAACAGTTGGCGGTAAACACTCTACCAGAATCGCAATAGTTTAACTAAAATGTGCGCATAAATAGCAATAAAATTGATTTTATAAAGTATATTAAATGTACGTTGAAACGAAAAGTTAATTTTTTAACACCAATTGTCAACACTATTGCGTATAGAAAAAGTGCTGCCCAGCCCTGCGAATGTTGCGTGTGAGCTGTGACTGCGGGCGCGCGTAAAAATTAATTGTCGAATGAAAACAAACAGCGAAATAACTTAATACATATGCGTATTATAAAATCTGCTTAAATTTATCAACTAACTGCCGTTAGTCTAACTGCAGCTTTAGGCGGCGAGACAAAAGGACTCAAAGCAGCAGCAGCTGTTATTGTTGTTGCTAAAACGGGGTCAAAAGTTCGTGTTTAAGTGATGCCACCGCGCCCCCCATACGGTCTGCCTAATTTCGCCGCATACAACTAACTAACACTAGTAATACTTGTTAAAAGCTCTCAAGTGCAACTGTGTGTCTCTCTGTGCGTGTGTGTGTCAGTGTGTGTAAGAGTGTGTGATGCAGAAGACGCTGCCCAGACAAAAGCGTTAGACAAGTGCGCCCAAATAGCCTACGGAAACGAATGCACACACATGCTCCAAGTATTTCTCTCAGTGTGTGCAAGTGCGTGTGTGTGTGAGTGCAAGTGTAAATATACAAACGCAAAGACAAACTAGGCCAATTCGCGCGAGAGAGACAACAACGAAAGCAAAACATAAAGCAGAGTGCAACTAAAAAGGAAGCGCAGAAAATAAATAAAGAAAAAATAAAAAAAATATGAAATAACTAAAAAGTTCTGGCACATTTGTCAATGACGACAACCAGCGGGGCCAACGACTCGCGTGACTGGGAGCTGCTATAACAATAACTGAACTAAAATTCCCCGCACAACACACACACACACATGCCATAGTGTGTGTGTGACTAGCAGTAGTCGTAGGTAAGTCAAAGCAACGGTGAGTGTAATGACATTTGTCAACGGCATAAAGCTAAGGCGCCGTTCCCTACCCCTACCCCTCGCCCACTAACCGTCTTCATCATCATTATGCCGCTCATCATCATTATGGTCCTTTTCACTGTCAACAGGACTTGCGTCTCATGTGTCAGCAGCAGCGACGGCGCAACCGGAGCCATCGCATCATTTTTAAGCAAACATTTGCCTGACTTTCCCCCTCGCCTCTTGTCCCTTGCCTCTTGCCTCTTGTTTCTTCTTCTTCTCGAGTGTTTACTACTACTTTTGGCACTACGTGTTGGCTCAGAGGATGTCAACAACTTTTGCTTGCCAAGCTCTGGCGGAGATTCCCTTTCGTCACATGAATGCATGTAGAAGGCGTGCCTGTTTCTGTCAGCCTGATGAAATTTACAGACAGACTGTCAAAACGGCTTCTTCTGCGTCTTCTTCTTCTTGCTTTTTGTTTTGTGGAAAATGGCCGAGCATGCGGTTTCCGTATCCGTTTCCGCTGCTGCTCAAAACGACATGATTGATGCCCACCGCACGCTCACCACTAATTAAAGTTATTTAGCTATAGCTATAGCTATACTATATAGTATACTACAGTCCCTATATAGACGCCATTGTCGTCCTGGCGCAGAGCAATTTTTCATTCTTCATTTTGTCTCGTCTTCGCTTTGAGTGTTTATGGCTTCAATTCAATTAAACAACTGGGTCAGAGCTGCGGCCGCATTGCCAACTGGACAATGGCACAGCGGGGCGATGGTAAGTGGCGAATGGCAAATGGCTTCAGCAACTGCTCCATCTTCATCTCCATTTCCAACAACATCTCCATCTCCATTTCTAAGCGAAAATCAAGTTGCAGCGTAATTAATTTTCAGCATAGGCCATCAGAGAGAATACAGAGAATGCTGCTCACTTTCATTGAATATTTCAAATATGCGCGAGCTGCAATCAATTTCAAAATGAAATGCCAAAGCAGCGGAAAAGCAGTGGAAAACTAATGCATGGAAATTCACTTAAAACTGTGCAAAGAAAAATTCCTGATGAATGCTTGAAAATAAATGAGAATGCAGCTCAAAGTGATTAACTATAAGCGCTGACATGTGGTAATGGCATAGCGATATAGAGCTGTTGGTATTGCATGAAATTTATGCTTAAACTAGTCAACATAGCACGGGGTTTGAGTATAGCAAAACTATCGAATTTGTGCAATAAAAAATGTATAGGTATATGAGCTTAATGACATGGGATAATGAGATATATAGAAACTCAGGCAGCGTGTTTTTGTAGTGTATGAAATTTATGTCTAAACTAGTCAACACAGCACGGGGTTAAGGTATATAAATAATATTGAATTTGTGCAATAAAAAATGTATAGGAATATAAGCATACTTCATGGAATTATCTTAACTTTACTCAACTCTTTTCTCAACTCAGAAAAACTATCGAATTTGTGGCATTAAAAATTTAGCACACTTTTTGGAATTACCTCAACTTTTCTCAACTCTTGTGGTTCGCATTCAAATTCTTTGAAATACTTTTGCCTATTTTCAAATATTTCTGTTTAATTTAAACTATTTAAACGAGCTTAGTTTGTTTAATTATAAATAAGAGTAAAATATTTAAAGAACTTTTAAACAAGGTAAGCTAAAAACTCTATACAAACTGTGCTTAAGAAATTCCTCAGAATATACATATAGAGTAAATAAACAAGGAAACAAAAAAACTAACAGCTGAAATACTATATTTAAAAAAAAAGAAATGGAGAAACTTATGTAAATATTAAGTAGCAATCTTTCTGCAACATAAATATTGATTTTATTCAATTTAAAATCTATAGGAATATAAACTTACTTTATTGAAATATCTTACCCTTTCTCAACTTTTGTGGTTTGCATAGAAATTCTTTGACATACTCTTGTATATTTCCAAATACTTCTTTTTAATCGAAACTATTTTTTTGTTATTTAAACGAGCTTCTAAATAAGAGTGAAATATTTGAAGAACTTTATAACAAGCTAAACTAAAAACTGGCAACATATAGACAAAATAAACATGGAAGCAAAAAAACTAACAGCTGAAATATATTTAAAAAAATAGAAATGGAGAAACTTATGTAGCATAAATATCAAGTAGCAATCTTTCTGCAACATAAATACTGCCCCAAGATAATAGCCATTCGCCTTGTGGTGAAAGCAACAGTCGATACGGAATGGCCAAGGTCTAGTAGTATTTATTTTTGTTTATTCATTTATGAATTTGGAATTTCTGCTGTGTCTGTGTCTCTGGGTAAAAAAACATGAAATGTCCATTAAACATGACTTTTTTATTGTCTAACTGTAGGTTGTTTATGGGGGCGATTAGTTTCGGGTTCTGATTTAGGCCATTCCCTACCCTCCTCCATCCCTGGACAACGATTTAGGCCGTATGTTGAAAAGAAAGTGCTTATTCATTAAATTGGGCGGAGCGTAAAGTTTTCGATAAGTTTCGCTTTTTCGGCAACATAATTTTGAGCAGGACCTTAGGTAGACTCTAAGAGGTATTTATCTCTCATCGATTTAAATGTCAGCCGGAATTTGTCCTGCGGGAATCGAAGTGTGAAACTTTTGTGCGAAAAACTTTTGCCACCAGCCGTGGCAAGTTGATCAATGAAATTAAAAAGATTTATGATTTCGAGTCGTGCAAGTTTTGAAATGAATGAATCCAAAAATCCTTAACACACGCTGGTTTCCCTGCTGCTCCTGCTGCTCCTCTTCCTACTGTTCCTAAAGAGATACAAACAATCAACGCCGTCGCAGTGGGATCCAAAGTTTTCAAGTGTCATCCCCATTACTTTGAATTGCAGTCATTTGGGTTAATGCGCGGACCCAGGTTCGCTATTGAATGCCTGGCCCCATTCGGTCATTCGACCATTCGACCATTGACCAATAAAAGGGGCAAACCAAAATAAAAATAAAACTTATAATAATCAGCAAACAAAAGCGACGTTACTTTCTATTAAAATCGAAAGAGGTTTCATTTTGCAGTGAGACCCAAAAAAAGTCAAGTAAAATACAAATTATGTTAATTTAAAGTGAAAAGCATGAAACACCAAAAAAATACAGAGAAATATCCTTAAACGCACACATACCCGTAGTAAGCCTGCCTGTCGACAGGGGGCGCCACACAAAAGGCGCTACGAAATTCTGGACTTGAGTTTCTGTTCCCAACAAAGGCCGACCGCACACTCTAACGCAAGTTAACCGAATTTTCAAGTAGTCTGGACAGGCCATCGCCCCTCCCCCCATCCCCTGCCCTTTTTAGGCTCCTCCCGGTTCCGCAGTGGTCCCACTTCCTGCTCTGCTCTGTGGCTGTGACTTACGGTCTGTTTGCACAAAGCCTCGACGGGTTCAAGTGGTGCGATGGGGCTCACTTCTTCTCATTCATTGGCACAATTAAAGCTCAGCTCAGGCGGGCTAATTTTTGATGCAGCCCACCACCAATAACGCCATGAATTTGTTTGCATTTGTCTTTTGTTGGAAAATTAAATATGATCCAAGCAAAATGACGCCCAATTCGAGTGCCAAGAAAAAGGTGTTGCCCGGGGCGTGGGTCAGAAAACTGCTGCTGCCAGATGTTACTTCAATACACACACTTACAATACAGTTGCACGTGAAGAGAGTGAGTGTGTGTGTGGGGAGGGGAGGTGCGACAGCTAGACACACACTTACAGCAACGAGGCAAAAGTGTGACAAAAAATGGGCGTAAAAAATAAACAAGTCGCTTGTCGGTTGCTGAGCGCTAAACAAGCAACGCTTTGCTTATCGTTTGCCGTTACAGTTACCGTTAGCCAGCAGTGCACTGTGAGAAAATATGGAGTATATATTTAAGATAACTTTACCCTTTACAGTCATAAAGTAGAGCATTTCAACTGAGCTTAATAATTAATTTTTTATCGAATCTTCTTCATTATTTTGTTTTTCGAATCTTCGCTCTTAAGGACTAACGAAAGGTAGGCAAATCTTTATCTAAATTCAACTTAAATGAATGAAATTGAAATATTTATTAATCATTATAAAAGAAACTTAATATAACAACTAATATTAGGGCTCAAAGTACTTGCTACTGTGCCATGTATTTTATTAAAAGCACTGCTATTCATTGTGTAATAAACCGTACTAACTAATGCTGGGCGAGGAGGTCTCTATGCGGTAGTCGTGTAGAGCTAGTCAACTAAGCTAAAGTCTATCAGGTTGGGCCTGAAGCTAAGCTCACACTTTGACTATTTTATCAATAACAAAACCTATATTCTATATAGTCTTCTATAGTCTTTATGGATATATCCATGGTGACTCTGTGATAGATCTTAGTGACTTCGATTGCTATTTTACTTTTTTGATTGAAATTTTACTTCTACTTTCACACTGTTTATTTATCTTACATTTATCTACTAAAATGTCAACTGTTGCACACTACAATTTCTCGCAGTGTATGTAGCCTGTCTAGGCCCACAGGCAATGCATATGGATGGGCCATCACATGACCCGCATATCATCAACCGGTTGGCGTTTGCCTTTTGGCACTGCTCTCAAACAACAACGAGAAGTAGAAGAAGAACAGCAACAACCAGAGAAAGGAGAAGAAGAAGCAGAAGAACAACAACAACACAAACACGCCTTGGCAAATTTAAACAACGTAAATGGAAATGGCGTTGAGGAAGCAGCACGAAGAGAAAAAAATGTCACGCATACGCCGCGTTGAACCTTTTTCTATGCGTGTTTTTTCTCGCTGTTCACTGCTCTTTTTTTCATTTTTTTGGTATTTGCTAGTCAGCTGCCTCAACGCGTTTGCTTTAAAAAAGAAAATGGGAAAAAAAGTGGAGAAAAGCGAACGAATCAACGAACCAAGCGAAGGAAACACTTTGCCATTTCCTAGACTGGAAAACTATTTGTGGAGGCGGCTGCTGTCAAAGGTTGTGTGTGGCAGGGAGTGTGGGTAGACCAAATCAAATGCCCAATTTGCAATATTGCGCATACGCCGCGTGTGTGGCGAATTGAGAAAGCAAAGTAAAAGGCGTGGAGAATGAAGCGACGTGTGCGAAATGTAAAAGAGAGACTTTGTTTTTTATAAAGTAATTGCATTTAAATGGCATGACACACACACATTGATATAGCAGCAATGCCTCAATTTGTTTTTCACACACACCCACACACACCCACACACACACATTGTGGACAGTGGGCAAATAATTTCAATTAGCGGGCGCCAAACATTTGCGTTTGCCGCGTGTCGAGGCAGTTAATTAAAATTTAGTTTTCATTCTGGTAGCAGAGACAAAATTTAGCAAAAACCAAATTACCATGTGGATTATGTGTGTGTGCGAGTGTGTTGATTTACGAGCCTTTGGCAAATGCGCTGTCAATGCGGCTAAAACGCTACCAACTCTATTGACGGCTATTTGATTATGGCTAAACATTGGCCAAAAGCTGCATTAGTTGTGGGAGTGTGTGTGCCAGTGTGTGTTTGTGTGGGTGTGTGTGGGTGTGTGGTTACACTGTGGCTCTGGCAAAATATTTTCATTAATTAAAAGAAGACACTGGCCCACAGCGGGATAAGCCAAAAGCCCAGCAGCCGCATGGACCAAAGTCAAATGTCAACAAGACCGCAATTAAATGGCCAAGTATATATCACATACACATACACATACATATATATATTATCTGCTAGCATTTCTTTTATTATATTTTTTCAACATTTCCTCTGTCTGTGTGTGTGTGTGTGTGTGTGCTTTATGCTAATGCGGCCTGGTGACTGCCATAAAATGTGCTAATACACAGGAAGGGGGGCGGGGGGCAGGGGAGCCGGCATTTGTAACTTTGCATTTAAAAAAGCATTATGTTAAAATCTGCCTACGGTCAGAGCCAGGAGCAGCAGCAGCAGTAGGAGCAGTCAGTGGGGAGCTGCTGCGCCACGATGCGCAATTAGATTTCCGCTAAAGCGGATTTCGTGATATCGCGTGACTTGGCGGGGCCTCACAATTCAGAGAGCGCGGCAGCAGCAGCGTTGGATTATATTTAAAAATCAGAGCGCAAAATTGTACAAAATGACAACAGCAGCAGCAGCAGCAGTAGTAGAGGGACATTCACAGTGAGTTTTCCATAGTGAAAAGCGTCAGGGAAGCGTAAAATGAAAACAAGTTGCTGGGCGCGCATATAGGGCGATGAGGCCAAAACCAGAATGGCAACAACAATTACAGCAACAGCGACAATAGGAAACGACGACATGAATAACAAGAGCAGCAACAGCAGCAACAGCAGCAGCAGCAACAGCAGTTGATGAGATGGGCCGCATCGAATGATAAGAGGCGCAAATATCAAGGATATTAAAAAAGTCAAGCTGAGTGCGGCGTGTGAATAGCTGAAGTAGTAGGTGGGGGAGGGAGTCAGTAGTCAGTCGTGTAGAGGGGGAAGGTAGGCTAGCTGGAAGGGGGGAAAGTACTCGCACTTTATCTTAGTTGTGAGTCGGATGCCTGCTCAAGGCGCGATAGCATCGACAGGGGTACCACAGCATCTAGCACATTTCCCACACTTGTGCTAACTGACTGCTATGGCACTGTGGCAAGCAACACTTGGCAACACAATGCCCCGAAAATACAATACGCAAAACAAGGAAACAAAACAACGTGAAGCTGTCGAAGCGAGCGCACAATGAGCGTGAATTAATGGCCAGATTTTAGATGTATCTCAAAATAAGTGCACCCCCACCCACACCCACACCCCCACCCACAACAAAACAACGACAATAACAACAACTTAACAACTACAACAACAATAGAGCACACTTAAGTCTGCCTGCTGCTTGCGTCCCTCTAAATGGGTCAAGCAGCTCCTAAGCTGGCATAAAGTATGCCTAATCTGCTTCCTCTGCTGATGTATCTCTGCGATGAGCTCACCGAGGGACGGAGTAAGAAGGCATTTGACTTGTTTATTGCACTATTGGCTTAATTATTCCAATATCGGCAACAATTACAACAAATTAACTGCAATGCAAATGTTGAAATTTTACTACAGTTACGACTGCTCAATTACGCTTTATTATCAGCCATAATTACGAGCATTTCGGCTTTGTTTTACAGTTGATTTAATAAATCAAGTTAATTGCGTTATGACAGTCGTAAAAGGTAAAGTCTTTTTATATTTAAACAAGAGTTTTACTGACAGATTTATTTTAATTAAATTAGTTTATGAATTTCAACGTTTTTTTTCTTTACTTTTTGACTTTTGTCTGTTTGATAGGGAACTTGAAGTGCTATAGCACGTGGCTTTTGTCTAGCACTCCATAATGCAGATCTGCAAGTGCAGCATGTTGGCATAAAAGGTAAACAATGCAGTTGCATCGGTTTTGGAGTGAAAAGTGCGCAAAAATGAATGAAAAAGAGCCAAATCGAATAAGAAAAACGCAAATAAATTGTGTTAACTACTTAATACTTAATTTAAGACTTTATACTTAATACGTATTCACGGGAATTAACAGCTTCTTAACGCGGAAAATTTGCAAATTCGTGGTCGGTACTTGTTATGGTGCCTAAGTTCGATGCAACTTCCTTTGGTTTTTCTTATCGCGTAGTTCAAAAAGCCATGAAAAAGGTTTAAGAAGTAGCCTAAATTCCGTCGATAAGTCAATTTTCGGTCATTTATAAAGTAAGCGATATTATGTAAAGAAACGGGCGCATAAACGGCATTGAGAAAGCGGCGATTTTTTTTGTTTTTGTTTGTGTTCTTTTTGTGTGTGTGTGTGAAAATTTAGTTCAAGCTTGTTCGATAGATGCGACCTGGTTTGATAGATGCGGTGCGAGCAAGTTGCATCGATCGTTTAGAGTGTTTTGAGTGTTATTTGAAAAGTAAGCGCGAAATTGATGTAATCAGCTAAATAGTGAAGTGTAGTGATTATGTAGTTATTAATGAATACCAATATTATACGGTGAAACATACAAATGCCGATAGATCCAAGCAGAGAAATATTTGCGTAAGTGATTTTAATATATGTATGGCTGGAAATAGATATTCAGGCCTGTTCCCATTTACGAAATCTATCATTCGATTTACTTTTTGAAAAAAATGGGGTTCCAAATTTCAATTCATCGTTTTCGATTAGCTTCATATTTGGTCCATTTCGAAATAGACTAGTTTCGTGTGTAAGTACAATAAACATTTTCATTTCTTGAAAACGATACATCAAATTTAGGAAGCCCATTTTTTTCAAAAAGTAAATCGAATGATCGAATTCGTAAATGGGAACAGGCCTGATTAATACGCAATAGTAGTATGAAGTATGTAGTATAAAAATGTGGCAACTGCGACAATAATTGACATAAAGCTAACCTGCTAACATCTGTGGGTAAAATCAAGCATTATTATTATTTATGCCAAGGGATTTTAATCAACTGTGATGCAATTTAAATTTGTAATGTGCTCAGCGTATGGAAGTGATAAGGAAACTTAATGGCAAAGTTATGAGCAGCGTCTGCAACGTGTTGGCGACAATGTCCAGTGAAATATGCTGGAAATTCAAGTGGGGAATACTGTGAGTGAAAAATTGAGGAAAATTGAGGAAAAATGTGAAAATGTGGAGCTTGGCCATGGTCGAGCGAGCGGGTCAAATGTCAACGTAATTTATGCAGGTGCTGTGGGTTAGTCTGTCTGGGTTTTGTTTTTGCCACACTTCCTCTTCCTCTTCACCGATGTGTGTCCCTCCATGAATAACCCGTTTAAGTGTCTGCTCGTCGTGTTAACCCTATAGTACACCTTAATGTGTATATTTTTTAAAATATGATTTTATTTGTAATATTTTGTAATTCCGTTGGGCAAAGTTTAGTAACTGCATTTTATTAGCGAAAATTTCATTTGCATTTTATTTGCCCCTCGAGCAAGTTGACACACTCCATTGTAATAAATTGACAACACACACATACTGTTGTGTGTGTGTGTGTGTGTGTAACAGTCGTAAAAAATAAACAGCCAAAACTACAGGCAAAACACAACAAAACGCGCCCCCGAAATACACACACACACACACACACACTGCAAACAGAAATTAATGCAATTTCAGTTAGTTGTTGTTGTTGTTGCTGTTTTTTGGTTGTTTGTTATTTTTTTATAACTTTTTTAATGCACTTGTGTGGCTGTGATTTAATCATATACTCACACACACACACACACACACACACTCACAGACAGACAGACAGACAGACTGAACGGTTGACATCGTTGTCACTTGGAACTGCGCAGTTTTCAAAACTTTGACGGACATAACGTCAAAGTTGCGCTCCTCCCTCCCCCTCCCCCCACTACCCACCCATGCCTCACCCTGCTTGCCGCGAAGGGCGCAAATTGGCCATGTTTGAGCATTGTAGTGGCCGTCTGTGGGCGTGGCGTGGTCGTTGGGGGCGTGCAACACAAATTCGTTTAGTGTAACTTTTTGCTGCATGCCCCGCCTCTTAAAATGCCATAAAGTGCGGCAAATGTTTGCACGAAAATTAAACAGTTGCTCTACTAGTTATTGCTGTGGAAGTTGCTGTTGTTGGAATTGCTCTTGTTGCTGGCTTTTAAGTACTTTTTTAAGCCATTTATAATTGAACACTTAATTGAACTCATTGTCAGCAGCAGCAGCAGCAGCGGCAGCATTGTGCCACTTGAAGTTGCAGCACGACGAAGTGGAGACATTAAGACTAAAGGCCAGCAAATTGGCATGGGGATTACGCGCTATAAATTCCGCTTATAAGTTGCCAGCTGATATCGCTCAAGTGTGGAACTGAAGTTGGTTTAGGATAAGGTTGAGTTATGGTATGGAAAGTTGGCTGAGGTGTGGGGTTAGGTTGAGGTTAGCTTAGGTTGGTTTAGGCTAGAATTGGTTGGGTTAGCTGAGCTTGACTTGGAGTAGATTATGGTGGGTTAGCTTGGGTTAGCTGGGAGTAAGTTATGTTGGGTTAGTTTGAATGAAGTTGTGCTATAGATATGCAAGATAATTTCACCTTAATTAGTGTATGATTGACATCAATATAAGTTGGCGTATAAGCAACTGAAACGGACAGGAGAGTGAATAGAAACAGACAGTTTAGACTGACTTACATACATATAACTTACATATTATTGAATTGTGTTCAAAGGTTAAAAACCTCAAATGCTCAGCAGTCACATCTATACGCTATGCACATCTGTCCTTACTTTCAGCAGCAAAGACTCCCTCCTCTATCACATTTTATGCCCTCCTTTATTCACTTTCATCCACAGCCAAACGCATTCATGGCAAATTGTTTAGCTTAATCAGGTCTTTATCTATTCATTGAATCGATTTGCCTATAAATAATGAAATTAACTAAAATGCTCAGCTGAACCCAGGTATTTCCTTTTGATTACTGCAATGGGTGCAGCTGGAATACCTTCGACAGCTGTGGCTTCCCACTTAACCTTTGACCATATCAACAATTTATGGCTGAAAGTCTGCGTTTTCTGTTTGGTGGCAGAATTTTATGCCGTGGGTCATTAATTTGAGCGCTTAAATTAGCAGCTGGTGTGAATTATATGCCAAAAGTTTGCTCGATAAAATGCCTGCGAGTTGAACCCCGACCCCGACCCCGTGGCCCTGCCTTAAAGTCGACACACGCAGCCATGCAGTGCCCCTCTGTCTGGCCCCCCCTTACTGTACACATGGCCGTAAAACGAAGTCGTATATGTGAGACGTGGTTGCTGTTGTATGTACCTTTTTTTATTGACGTAATTCTGTGCGAAAACTAGCAGGAAGAGGGAGGGGGTCGGTGGGTGTGGCAGTCCTCGGTGGCCTTATCAAAATTCTATGCGAAATTTGAATTGACTTTTAACGACTTCTCTTGTACATATTTACATTTAATTTGTATACAATTTTTGTTTCTCGTTTTGTTATTTTTTTATTGCGACTTGTTTCGTTTTTTTGCCCATTGAGGGGGTTTGCCATTTTTTAATGTTCAAGATTGTGGCTTAATTTGGGGTATTTTTTTTTCTTTCGCCAGCGTAAAGTCATTAAAACTTTCGACTATTTTAAGCGTTGTGCACAGAAATGACATTTTATTTTATTTTGTTTGAGTTTATGAGTGGATACCCCGGCAAAATGGTAGAGGACCGACCGCTCAGTGCCCCTCGAGCTGATGCTCCACTCGAGCTTAAGCTTCACTTGATAAGCCACTGCACAGTTGCGTGGACAGTTCAGTTGTCCAGGGGCAGCAGAAGGAGTTGCAAACATAAAGCAAAACTTTGAGTAACAGTTCAAATTAATTGGGTCAAGGGGCAGGGACAGCGCAACTCTTTTCTAGGCAAGGGTGAGGGCGGCTTGCTTTTGCTTTTGACACATAATGAGTTATTTTTTCGCCCGATAAACTTGTGTGGCACTTTGGCTATCCGCCGCAGAGGCAAGGTACTAAATGAATTACGTAATCAAAAGGCGTAGGATCCAGAGCATGCTGCCAAGATCAAAGGCTTGGCTGGGTAAGCTTTCGGCCAAATTATGGCCGCAGGACGTGGTCAGGAACAAAACACCAAATTAAAACACGACCAAAATAAAATGTAAGTAACTGAGAATGAGAATGAGACTGAGAATGAGAATGAAACACGCTTAAGACAGGACAACAAACCCAACTAATTACGCGCTAATTAATAATTCAAATAATGTGCCGTTGTCCCCAAAGCAAACCCACCCACCCATCCACCCACCATGGCGTATACGTAATATTTTGCGGCCTTTCGGTTGTAGTATATCTTGATTAGATGTAGTAGAGAGAGAGCGAACGCACAGTCGAGTCACTGACATCTTTTTGGGTTAATATTTTTTCATTCCGAAACGAAATGATGATCTATGTAACAATGAGCATTAGTCAAAGACGGGGAGAACTTTTGATTTTCCAGCTTCTTGAAATATGCAATTTATCATTGAAAAACTTTTGCTTTGGATCTCTCGCTTTTTGCTAATGAATGTGAATGCAAAATGTTAATGACAGCGCAACAAAAACAACTCGCAAGCTGAAACTTTTCACTCTTGTAATTAATTGTAGTTGTGTGTGCCCCAAGCAAACAGTAGCTGTTACATTTAACAGTTACAGCTAACCGTTACAGTCACAGTTACAGTTACTACAACTGGCTGCAGGTTCATCAATCAGCTTCAGCTAACGTTCATTAGCTTCAAGATTTAATATGCGCGCTGAGTGCAGGTTTATGATATACTACTGCATATATATGAGAAGAGAGAGAGCAGAGAGAAGGAGCAGAGAATGAGAGAAGAGCGAGACTGGCAACAGTGCAGCGTCGTTGACTCTCGGGCAACACTGCGTATGAGTTATATATTAATTATTTAAGCGCTCGTTATTTTCTGCATTGCGCTGCTCACTTGCTGCTGGTGTTGGCGTTGTCTGTTGCCAGTTGCTGCTGCTGCTGCTTGTTGGCTCAGTATTACTGACTGACTCTGTCTATATGTCTGTCTGTCCTTCGCTCGGTCTGTTTGTGGCACTGACTGCAGTGCATTTGTCTGGCGTCTGTCAGCCCGGATTGAGGCCATTTGTTTGTTATAATACCCTGTATCACATGAAACATGCAGGCATTCAGCTCATAACTAATTTAGTTCACAATCCAATTGTTAAGGCTACAAGCTAGCTTAAGTACACTTTGCTCTTGCTTCTCTGGAATGTAGAGTACTGAATTTGTAGCTCAGTGTTGCTGGAACTACTAATGGAGTTGATGCACTGCATTTCGCAATTGTTTTCTCGAAACTTTTGCACTCTTATTATAAGCTAACTTTTGTTGAACATTTTCAATAATGTTGGTTAAAAGTTTTAGTTAATTTTTTGCAATTTAATTACTGTATTATTTTGCATATTTAAGTGAAGCTTAAGCTAGTTTCCCTTGGGTTCTTTTTGTTGGGTATTTGCAGCTATTCAAATTTATTTTCAAATTTCATCGGTGTTTCTTTTACAGTGTTGTATAGCGACCCAACGACTCAGACCCAACGACTCGATTGAAATATCGATAGATTACATTGATATCGATAGACATATTTGACCCTAACAGCATTCTGTTAATCTCAACTGTTAGTTTCTCACACAGAGGGTATCTGTTAGCTCATCAGCTGCCAAGTGCACGCAAAATGGTTTTTCATTTGCTCTGTTGGCCATTGGCCTGCTTTTTAAGATCATAAAAAGCCACACACACACACACACACATGTGTGTTAATGTGTGTGCATGTGTGGTTGGTGTGCGTGTGTGTGTATCAGTCTCTTGGCGGTGTGAAATTGTTTACATTTTTGCCTCTGACCAGGCTGAGTTGGGTTTTGCGCTCGGCACATAAATGGAAACACATAGTTATGATGTTTTTTTTTTATATGGCCACAAATGTAACAAATCCTGGCCCCACTCCCCCACCCCTCTACAATCAGCAGCTCTTCGCTTGCAGTTTGGACGGCCGCCAACTACAAAGAAACATGAGAAGAAGCTGAAGCAGCGGCAGGGTTGCCTCTGTACCATATCGTAAAAAAAGGAGCTCAACATGAATAAAAGAAAAAAGAGCGGAGCACATAAACTCACTAGTCCGACATGGCCCATGCTTACCGGTATACAAGTATTCGAATTGGTTCCATATTGTCTTTGTACCGTGTCCGTCCGTCCTTCTGTCTGTTAATACTGTGCATGTTGTTGCTACAAATGCTCCCCAGTGCATCGTTAAGGGCTCTAAACTGTTACTGTTACTGTTACTCTCTGCGTGAAATATGTTTTAATTGTGTGCGCATTTTAAATGCAAGTCCAATAACAAATCAACGTAAATGCTGCACCCTACGGCAAGGGCAGACTATCTTATTAGTGGAATGTACTAAACGATACTCAGTCATTTAACAGCTGAATGTGATAGCAGAGTTATTTATACAGATACAGATAACAGATTCTGTAACTCTACAGTATTTTTAGTATTTCAGTACGACCAACTGAGTGTCCTATTTAGCGCTTTTTTTATGTTTTGGTCTGCTGAACGATCTGGCAACGCTTAACTTTCTTCGATGGGCTTATTTAGCTGCTCTCCGTACAGGCGTTGCTAGAAAAGTGATCCAGCCATCCATCTTTTCATTTATGGATGTATAGATGGGTGGATTGATGGATGGATTGATAGAAGAATTGATGGATGTATTGATGGATGGATCGATGGATGGATGGGTGGATCGATAGATGGATGGATCGATAGATGGATGGGTGACTGGATGGATGGATGGATAGATGAGAGAGTGGATTGATTGATGGATAGAGGAATGGATGGATTGATGGATAGATGGATGGATTGATAGATGAATGTATCGATGGATGGATTGATGGATGGAGGAATGGGTGGATGGATGGATGGATTGATGGATGGATGGATGGATGGATGGATGGATGGATTGATGGATTGATGGATGGAAGGATGGGTGGATGAATGGATGGATGGATAGATGGATAGATGGATGGATGGATGGGTGGATCGATGGATCGATAAATGGATGGGTGGTTGGATGGATGGATGGATAGATAAGAGAGTGGATGGATTGATGGATGGAGGAATTGATGGGTTGGTGGATGGATGGATGGATGGACAGATTGATGGATGGATGGGTGGATAGATGGATGAATGGATGTATGGATGGATGAATGGATGGATAGATGGGTGGATAGATAGATGGATGGATGGATGGGTGGATGAATGGATAGATGTACAGCTGCATTTATTTCCTTTTCTGGAAACCTTGTTAGCATCGGTATTATTGCTATTACTTAGTGTTGAGTTTATATAGATTTTTCAACTGTTCACCTCTTGCACCAAAACTCCCTTCAATCCGCCTGGTAGGGTATGCCATGAAAATTCAACTCAAATCTAAGCAATGCGGCGCATAAAGTGAGCATTATGCTGTCGAGTAACTGCGCAAACATTTGCGTTTAGCTGCTCTTCAGGAGAATTAAAACTCCAGCAGGTAGTATTTACACCTGTTTCTCTGCAGTTCCTCCTCTCTCTCCTCCCTCTCCTCGGCGTTTCGCTTTGTGTTTGTCTACCAAATCTCGGGGGAACTTAAAGAGTGCTCTTCTTAAATGCAAAGACGCAAATAAAAACTTAATGCAATGCGTGTGGGACGGGGTGGCTGCAGGGGTGGGCGTGGCAGGCAGTCATTCGCCTAATAAATGCGCAACAAAAAGAATCGGGAAAAGCAAAAGGAAAACAGCGAAAAGAAATGCGCTGTGAAAATGATGAAGGCGCATTGACAGCAACAGGCGTAAAATCTGAATAAATAATACAAGAAAGTGGTGGAAACAGGGGAAGAGGGGGGAAGAGGAGAGAGCCAAGTTAAACGAGGAAAAAAGAAAAGGTATTGAAATGCTGATGAAGTTTGCTTTACGCTGATTTGGTTTTGGATTCAGTTTTAGCTTCATTTTAAAGCCTTGTTGCCCATCTCTGCCTCTGCTCTGGCCGCAATCAACAAATGAAAGCGGACAGAGAGACAGACGGACGGACGGACGGACGGAAAGAAATGTAAAATGCAAAGAATCAACCGCTTAATTGTTGTTTTGGCAACAGGCAAAGAGAAAATAGCAAATGAAAGCAGCTGAGCATAAAAATAAACCATGGCAGAAAATAAAATAAAATAAAAATGTGCAGTGCAAATAAGTGAATCTAATGAAGAGCATCTGGGGCAGGGGCAGGGGCAGGGGGAGTGGGCAACCTGGGTATTTAGGGACTGGCATTGGCAACAGCTTGAGCTCATTAACATGCCCAACTTGTGTGTGTGTGTGTGTGTGTCTGTGTGTGTGTGTGTGTGTGTGTGTGTGTGCGGCTCTTTGATGGGGCCTAGAGCAGCGTCTTGTTTGCCTGACAGTGGCAACAAATCAAGCAGAGATCGGGACACGTGTTGCTTTGATATTTGATGAGCAAAGTTTGAATCAAACAGTGCACACTCACAAGCACTCACACTACTATTCATCTACACTCACTCTGACTCTCCCCCACCCCAAAGTCAAACAGAAACAAAGTTTTCCCCAGCTCCGCATTCATATTGAGTTGTGTGTGGCAAGTGTGTGTGTGTGTGTGGGTGTGGGGTATCTTTGTGTGTGGCAATTATAGTAATTGCTTAAAGTGGCGCTTCGTGGAGTCCGTGGCAGAATTTATGGCCTGCGCGCCTTCGCTTCATTAGCATAAAAATCCGCTTACTTTACTCATAATGTGCATATTTTAAAATCTATATGCATGAATGTCTGGATTTATTTCTCTCGGTGTACTCTGGGCTTTGCTTTGTTTGTTCGTCTGTTTGTCGTGCACTTTTTATCATCTTGGCTTGTTGATTCAAATGAAATATATTGTTATGGCAAACACGCAGGACACAGCGCCAGGACACACTGCACAGGATACCCAAGGGGCGTCTCTGCTTGGCAGCTTTATTAATTTATATTGTTGACTTTTATCAGCAGCAACAGCAGTAGGAACAGCAGCAGTAGGAACAGTGGTGTGCGGGCATGTCAATGTCAACGCATTGCCCCATTTCGGTGCTGTCTAAACAAGTTCCTTCCCGCCTGTTCCGGCTCACCTGGCGTCTTATCAGCAACACGTGTAATGAATGCCTAAACTGTCATTATCACCTTCTGGCGCGTGTTATGTTTCTCGGTTGTCATGTCAGCAAATATTGTGAAAAGATATCCGCGCCTACATCCCAGCAAAGAGATTTACGGGAGCGAGTACCACCTGAAGGAGGAGCCAGACCTAAGGGCAGTGCGGCGGCCTCAGTCTGCCAAAATGTGACACATATCAGCATTTATATTGCCTGAGCTCCTTATGTATGTAGAGGGGGCAGAGCAGAGTAGGGGCAAGTGTGTCCTTGTGTGTGTGTGTTACATTTCCCTCATTTCCCACTACAGCAGGATTAAGAAGCTAATTTCAAAGTGTGAGAGCGGCCAAAGGAGCTGTAAAAAGTGAGGGGAGAGTTGGGAAATATAATATTTATGAATATGTTGAGCAAAAACAGCAGAGAGAACTTTTCTCTATCTCCAGATACTTGCTGTATCTATAACAATGTAAATAGCACAGATTAGTGAAGGACACAATCGAAATCGATAGCACAAGTCGAACAGATTTGAAAGGGGTAATGATATAGTTAAAGAGTTAGCAAAATGGGGATTTATATTATAGTTAGGTTAGGTTAGGTTGAGCGGTAGCTGAGGAATGGACCTCAGCTCACTTAGGCCAAAAGAGGCCCATACTTCGATTTAAGACCAGCCTGAGGCTTTTATGAACCGTCTCAGATTCCTTAGCTTTATTGGAGCAAGGTCTGTCTGGTCTGTTAGATGGAAGGCTCCCAGGTAAAAGAACCTTGTTCTACATAGGGCAGGACAGGAACAGCGGAGGTGATGGACTGTTTCCTCTTCTTCTATTATATTATAGTTAAAGAGAAAGCAAAATTGGGCTTTATATTATACATTTCCTTAATGTCAACTTAAAGAGGGATTAAATTATATTACAAGATAAAATTTAAGGAATATTTTAAATAATAATAATCCACACTCATGAAAACACTTTTAAAATTTTAAAAATATTCTTAATTAATTATTTGAATCCATTCTTAATAAATATTCACCTTTTGCTTAATATGAAAATTGAAGGAATATTTAAAAAAACACTTTTAAAAATTTTAAAAATATTTTAAATTAATTACTTGATTTCCATTCTTAATAAATATTTACCTTTTGCTTGATATGAATTTCCTGTGCAGAATTTATTATTATTTTAAATGCCATCACTCAATTCAACTCAATAAAAATGTGAGAGGCATATCATTGAAATTCCTAAAAAAGAAATGCATTTCGCTTTTGGCGGAATTTCATCACAGTGATTTACTGCTGTGCGACTATTATTTGCGAGCAGTGCGTCAGGTGTTAGCTGCTGCTGCTGTTGTTTGGCTCGTTTAGTGGCATTACTCATACGCCCCATGGCGCGGCAAAGGAAGCCCATGAAAAGGCGCACGCTTGCAAATTTTCGCGTTGTTGTTTATATTTATGCAGAGGCAGAGGCTGAGGCACAGACGCGGCCATAACAATGAGAAGAAGAGCAATAAGTAGAGCAAGACGAGGAAGTGGCAGAGGAGGAAGTAGAAGCAGAAGCAGAGCAAGACAAACACCTCACACAGCATTCAGCATTGTTGTTAGCCTGTCGTCTACGACAGCGCAATAAGTCATAAAAAGAAAAAGTTGTAAAGGGCTCTTAACTTTCACTTTCATCTTTGCCATGTTGCTGTTGCTGTTGCTTTTGCTTTTGCCATAGTCCAAACGACTTGACTCACTGACTGAGTGAATGAGCGAATGAATGAGTGAGTGAACTGAGAGAGCGAGTGAATGAGTGACTGAGTGAATGAATGAATGAGTGAATGAGTGTGGACTGACGAACTGTCCTCATTCTGCACTTTGGCCGGCGCTTAACTTTTATGTTGGGCAACCCAAAGACCAGTTGCGAGCTACCAAGTTTTTTGAGGCAGCCGCATGAATAGCCAAGTGCGATTACAATGCCAAGGCAATGCCAGAAGTGGAGAGGAGGCGGTGGGTCCACGGGCGGTACCATAAATAAGAAAGCAAATGTAAGTGATGGACTTTATTTTAATATTGGCCATGAACGCGAACGCCAATGCGGTCCGCCATTGGCATTCACATTTTGTTTAATATTAAGAAATTTCCTTTTGCTTAGCATTTATAAGTATGTATATATTTTGTTGGTTTCCCTCTGCTCCCTCGTTCTTTGCTGCTTTGTTTCTGGTTCTGCTCTGTTCTGTTCTGTAGGCTTTTCCGCTTAAGTGAAATGAAATGACTGGACGCTTTATGAGATATAGTAGTATCTGCTTGGCGCTAATGAAAATATGTTTCGAATGTAAATTGGGACATTCGCTAAGGCTTTCGAGTTCGGTTTTACGACCAGCTTGGACCTAGGAATTCAGAGCTTGGCCATGATTTCCGGCGCCTAATGAATTTGTCAAATGCTGCTGACCCACATCCTGGCCAGAAAGGAGTCTAGACAACAACAATGCTGGGCCGCCTTATCATTACGAGCTCTGTGTGTATAGTATTCTTGTGCTGGACATGCGGTACCCTTTTCAATTTACTGATATGTACAACTAAATGTGTCCCACTGTGATAATCACCAGGCACATTGTGACATCATCCCCTTGTTAACTTTATATAGTATCTCTTAGTGGCTATGCCCTACCCAATGGATGTGACATGGGGTGTATTACGTTTACCTATCTCGAGTTGAGCTCTAACTAGGTGCTAGTATATGAACAGTCAGTCGTTGCTCTATGTCATTCCCTGTGCTTATGAACTGCAGTGGTTGATACAGTCTGTGTGTGTGCGTGTGTTTTTTTGGGCTCCTTATCGCCCGCCAAGTTGCGCGATTCGCTATAAATCTCTTGGCTGATTTATGTCGCTGCACGACATTGGCCTCAAAATTTATCGCAGCAGCTCGATGAAAGCAGCCAGACCCAAGTCAGAGCCATGGTCGAACGCCACTGTCAGAGCGGAGTCGAGTCCTGGTTCTGACCGCGTTTTCGATCCAAACTGGGCCGCAGGGCTGACAACCTTTTTCAACGTGTCGAGCCGTCTTCAAGGCAAACAACAGGCAAGCGTGTGACTGTATGTCCTGCCCATGTCCTGCTCTGGCAGTGTCCCCAGCTCAATGTCTGTGGCTGTCTGTCTGTCCGTCTGTCTGAGCTTAATTATCATGGCCGCGAGTTGGCGCCTCGGTTGCGCCTCGATGGCATTCTGTGTGACTTCTGTCGGAAATTAATTTCCTCGCACTCGCAGTCACACTCAGCTGGAGCAGGGAGAGGACACATTCGGATGTACCAGGATATGCGTGCAGTTGACTCAGTGCGAGTGTGTGTGGAGTGTGAGTGTGAGCAAATGCTCTCTGCCACGGCCTTCGTGTAGTTGCGTTTAATATTGTATGAATAACGGAAATTTGCGGCTTTCCGGCGTTTTAAATAGCCATTAAAGTGCTGCAGGCAATTGCACATACATTCCAATGCACACACACTCACACACGCGCACACGCACACTCACAAAGCGCACAGTGAGACAAAAGGCAAATGCAATGCGGCTGCGGTTAGCTGCCATTTGCAAATTGTGAAAATTTAATAAGAGTACTTTTTTTCCCTTTTTTTTTAACTCATTCAAAAAAGTATGCACAGAATTTAAGGCGCAACATTATTCTTCTTAGAGCTGGCGCGTAAAAGTAGGCAACAGAATTTGACACGCTTAGAAAGAGGCGCCCCAAAAGCAGGCTACACAATTTTGACACACAACTGAAAAATGAGTTGAGTAGCGAGGAAATTTATCAGGCTGACTGTGACTGTGCTTAGGCTAGGTATTATGGCAAATGCTGTCAGCAAGCGTACGGCGAATAATATAAATTTATGCTGATATTTCTTAATTTTTTTGCTAACAATAAATTATGGCTGGTAAAGTCATTTAAATTTTATCCCAAAGCTAAGCCGAACATCTGTTAAGTCGAAAGATTTCTTGCCTAAATAGTTGCTTAATTGAGAAAACAGTAAATGCTTTTTTTTACTTTCTATTCAGATATTTAGCTACAGACTGTTACAATTCATCGCTTGTTTCATAAAAATTGATTATCAGCAATTTGCGAAAGGAAACGATGACGATGGTGACGTTGTTTATGTTACTGATACTCAAATACAAATCGCTTAACAGCAATTCATAAATGCAGCATAAGAGCAGCTTAATTCGAGCCACTTATGGCCGCAAATTAAAGTTAATTCAGCCGATAGATGGATCTATATATTGTGCTCTAGGCCTATGACTGTGACTCGTATATAACAAGCGACAGCTGTGTGCTGCTTATTGCCAATTATTGTACATAAATTGCGCATTTATGAGCAGCTACACTCGTGTGTGTATGCGTGTGTGTGTGTGTTTACCTTTTTTGCTACTTCACAAATGTGCTCTTATTTTGCGTCTAATGTGGTCCATTAAGAGCCGTCGTGCTCACAATTGTTGCACTGACTTCCAAGTTGTGACTTCTGCTGCTGATTGCCCTCAGACGACTTAGTAGACTGTGCAAATATTTGCCCCCAGACTTAGCCATTGCCACTTGTCGTTGTGAGTCGTTTCGGGCACTCAACTTGGCCAAATATAGTAATTAAGAGCAGAGAAATACCCTTTTTACATATGATTAAACAATATATATTTCCTGGCAAATGAGTTCTGAGTAGACCAGCAAAAACATGTGCTAAATTATAATAATTTATAGCGGCTGTAACCCGTGCATACCCTACCTTTCGTTCTCCCTGCAGGGTAACTACTCCTAGTGGCGTTAGCTTAATTGCATTGCTGAGCGGCTTTGTGTCGGCTTAAAGTCAGCCAGCCAGCGCTGATTTGTTTAGCCAGCAATCCGCACACACACTCTTGCTGTAAGGCGATGGGTGGAGCAGAGTAAATCAATGGACAATATGCGATTGGTTGGTTGGTTGCTAGAAACTCTAGTGGAGTCAAAGTAAATCGTATGCATGGACATTGGCACTTTCAGGGCAACATTTTTCACATTAACTGGGCGTGCTTGTCGGTAATTTTGTATGCACAGTCAGTTGGCAGAACAACAAATCACTATCGATGGCACAGCAGGAACTAAAATCCAGTTAGTTGCTGTCCTCCCCCTCCCACCATCACACCATCCCACCATTGGCAACAGATAAATAAACAGTCGCGCTTTGACTGCATTGATAGATCGACAGACGATTGCAGTTCTGCTGGCGTGAAATTGCATGGCAAAAAATGCGAAGTGCGAAGCGTGGAGAGGGGAGAAATGAGATCAAGTGATGTGTAGAGTAACGACTGCAAGGACACCACGATAATAACAAACAATCACTTGGCATTTACTTTTGATTTCACTTAATTAATCGCTGTTTACTTAGACTAAAAACATCGCTGCATTGACATTCTAGTCAACTCTATCAAATTTTAACCCTGTCAAGCAGTTTGCTACAGCTGTCAGTTCTATTTCGCTCAGCATTCAGTACGGGTTACTTCTTCAAATAGTAAAATTAATACTATAATAATACTGAAATATACTTGTGTTGTCGACTCGTTTGTCCTGATGCAGTACAAGCGAGTGGACAACACAACGTCATCATCATCATCTGTTTCGTCAAGTCTGTTGAAACAAAGGACACAGGTTAGAGGTACTTTATAGCTTTCTTAAATATAGATGTGGGTCTCTATTTATCAGTTTACCTTTGCTGTTTAGGCGTGGCTGTGCTGATCTCATGTCTTTCACCATGGACGGGCTGAGCCACATGGCTGGATGGAAAATGTGGAAAAGAAAATGTTCAATTCCTCCCTGGACATCATTAGACGTGAATCTGAATGTCAAATTGTGCTAATAAAATATATAAAAAACAAATTTCTAGTTTCTTTTAATCTCGTTTTTTAATTTATTTCATACAAAATATAAAATATTTATTAATATTAAATAATATTTATTTTAATTACTTATTTTAATATTATATTATTCTCGGTTAGATTTTTATTCTTTGCGATCTCTGACAGTGTAATATTCGTCAAGGTACCTTCTAGCAGCGGTGGCAGAGCTGGAGACACGAGATTCCATCTTGCGTCGATGGTACAAGGCGCACAAATGTGCCAGTTGCTCTTTTAGTAGACTACTCCGACTTCTGGAGTAGCGAGGAGTGTAACAACCTTGGTGTAACTCTGTCGATGACCATATGCAGACACTTGACGCGCCATGTAAAAGTCGGCAACCGAATTCTGCATAGCGCAGCAGGTCTTCATATGGGGACCCACAGACTTAGACCAAGACCACGACACTATTCGCTACCCCAGCTGCAAATCTTCAGCATGTTATCTACTAAAGGAGCAAATGACAATTCGTACATCAGTCCCATTGATGCTTGAAGTTACCCTTCCGAAAAGTAACACGAAATACTGCCAGCAGCTCAAATTTGCCTCCATCTATTCCAATTAGACTCCACTCGAGCGCCGCTGAGTGCCCCTCCTTGCCCTTGACCACCGCCTTGCAGATTTCTTGCAGCAAACTTTGGGCTTGTAGGCGATTGTACTGATGACCTGGCTCCACTTTGTTCGGGTCAGGGCTGTTCGCAGTAGTTGGAATAGCCCATTGTATTAGGCGGCGGCGATTCAGTTTTCGGGTTACTTCTTCATATGGTAAGATTTCTGCTACTGTAGTAGTAGTAGTAGTAGTAGTAGTAGTAGTAGTAGTAGTAGTAGTAGTAGTAGTAGTAGTAGTAGTAGTAGTAGTAGTAGTAGTAGTAGTAGTAGTAGTAGTAGTAGTAGTAGTAGTAGTAGTAGTAGTAGTAGTAGTAGTAGTAGTAGTAGTAGTAGTAGTTTTAGTAGTAGTTTTAGTAGTAGTAGTTTTAGTAGTAGTAGTTGTTCTCTATAGGGCGGCGATATAATATTCATTCATTTTTCGGTGGCAGGGTGGAAAAGATGAAAACGAAAATGTATAACTCCTCTCTACGCTCCATTAGACGTGGATCTGGATTGGATTGTGGCGATGTATTCATTCATTTTTCGGGTTACTTCTTCATATGGTTACATCTTCTATTTCTGCTGCCGATTTGCTGCTACTGCACCAGTAAAGCAAGTCGGCGGCACAAAGGGTTCTTCATTAAAATATAGGCTATCATCGTCATCATCGGCCTCGTTAAAACTAAAGACTAAAGAAATACACTAGGTTCATTAGGTTGCCACAATAACAATTTATGAATGCTTACCTTTGTTGCTTAGGCGTGACTGTACCGATCTGATGGCTCTCAACATGGATGGGCTGACTGGGTGACAGGGTGGAAAAGATGAAAACGAAAATGTACAACTCCTCTCTATGCTCCATTAGACGTGGATCTGGATTGTCAGATTCTGTGAATCACATATAGTATTCAATAAATTTCTTGTCTTGAGTGGGCTACATATACTTGATTTATACGTTCGCGATTGTTGTTGTTCATGTTATTGGGTGCAGTGGGTGTGTGAAGTGGGATTGCTGTGAATAAAAGAAGAAATCAACAAGAGTTTTTCCCATATCTTACAGCGTTTTTTACTTTATTCCTTGCCAGAAATTCGTATTCCATGGTTGCAAAACTTTGCAACTAGTTTGCGGCAAGGCAAGAGGCGGGGGAAAGGCATGGCATGGCATGTGCAGGATATTTCTTACAATTTCTGAAATTTGATTTTTGCTGTTTGTTGTTGAATCTGAGCTGATTATAGGAGAGGGAGAGAGACTTTTACATTCCGCATTCCACTTGGCACTCACTGCCACACACATACCTATGTACTTTCCCCCTTCGTTCCAAGTTGCATTATGCGCTTTGTTGGTCAACAACAATTTCGAGTTGCTGAAAGTTCCGGTTTCCATATGAATTATGCATTATTGTACAGACGAATCCAAACTACATTTATCCGAGAAAAGTAGAAAAAACTTTGTTTAATAAATGCGGAAAAATTACTATTAAATTTAATGTAAAAATATATTTAAAATGCTTATAAATTACTGTTAGACGGTGCGGGCTCCACAAACCGAAATGAACTGACTAGTCACTGCTATAGTCTCTAATACTATACCGAACATATTTAGAATGTGTGGCATGGCCTACTAAATATTTGATGGTCAAGTCAATTGATTTGAACACTAATTGCTTTGAGCACTGAAAACAATTTAATCAAATTTCAAAGGCCGAATTGAGTGGGACAATGTAGCAAAGGTCTTGGAGCTAGTCGTGCATCTGTTGGCCAAGGCCAATTGCTGGCATTCCAAGTGCTAACCACAACCGCAAATTCACTTGTCGTTTGATAGAATACACTAGACGAATCTCTATGCTGCTTCCTGGTCCTGGTCCTACTACTGGCTGTACCGCGACCCATTTCGCACACAATGAAATATTAATAAATTCCATTACCAAGGAAAACACACTCGACTGCACAACAAAACATCAATGGCAACAAGCGTTGGGGATTTGCCATTCGAATGGCGAATGGCATGAAAAGATGTTGTGGTGGCATCCTCTCATCTAACAATTACTAAAACGCTACGATTCCAATTCCGCCTTCGATTCCCTGTCGGAGTTTCGGTCTGAATTTGATTTTGATGTTCAGTGGTAACATTTTTCTTTTGCCACGCCGACGATTTTCAATTGTGAGGCTGCATTTTTTTCCACTTTTCTTTTTTCCCCATTCATTCGGGAAATATACTTGTACATATAAGTAGTTCAGTTCGATAGACGAGAAGTGCTTAAAAGCAGAGCAGAACCGCTTTAAAAGCTTTGATTTGAAGGCATTTGATGAGCCCAAGATTTGCACAATTTAATTCTCATTATAAGCCACGTGAGTTTCGGCAAAAGTGAGGTTAAATCAGACAGCTTTGTGAATTTTTGTAAACTTAAGTGATAACTGAACAGAATTTATATTATTTTGCTTACAAAAATGTTATGCCAAAGCCAAAGATTTGCACAATTTAAGTTTCATTATAAGCCACGTGAGTTTCAGCAAAAGTGAGGTTAAATCAGACTCTTACGCGAGCTTTGTGAATTTTTGTAAATTCTAAGTGCAAACTGAACAGAGTTTGTATTGTTTTACACTGAGTTTTAATTGCGTAAAGTACTTATAAGAATGGTTTGCTTAAGATGTTGTATATTTTAAAGGTATACGATTTATTCACTTGCACGAAATTTTATCTTATTTGCTGGTCAGCCATGTTCAGGCTTCGTTTACTTTCTGACAGAATTGCAGTAAGTTGGCTGCGCTGGTTAGATATCGAGGATGTAACCCTGGTTGGGTACACTAGTTTGATATCAATGATGCAGCCCTGGTCATTTTGCAAATAAAATATCGCAAGCACAGCTGTGGTTCCTACCGTAGAGGTGGAGAACTATCGATAGTGGGCGCCATCGATAGTGTCGATAGTGCCATCGATAGTTCTCCACCTCTATCCTATCGATGAATTGAATTGTTATCGGTTAACTTAAAGAAGAAATTGTGCTTTACTTTACATTACATTAATATTTAGGTGATTATTGAAGAGTAAATACTAATGAGTAATACTTAAACTCATTTATATGCAGATGCTGAGTTTGTATGTGAGTAGTACTGCAGTTAAACAAAAATTAAATTGGTAATTCGCGTTAAATGGCCCGCTTATCGGCCATGGCTCGAAAGGCACGCTCTCTTCGCTTAGCCAATGGCAGGCAATAGAAATAATATTTGATTTCGCAAATGAGACTCGCTGCTCGATACGGTGCCATTGTTTAATTCTCGCTGTTTACGCAGTTTTGGGCAAATGCGCTTGTTAACAAGGCTAACACGAGCGGGTAAGGCGGATGAGCCCAGTCGAGCAACCGTGACAATGGCTAGAACAACAGTTAAAGCTGCAGCAGCAGTTGCAATTAAATGCTAATGGCGTGTGAAAGGCAATTTTGAAAAGTACACAGAAAGAAAGGAAGTGAGGGAGACTGAGGACTGTAAAGCGCACAGCTAATTTGTAGAGTGCCCGAAGGCGGCAATGCAGACAATGCCAATGCCAGTCCAGAGCCAAAGCCAATTCGAATTGAAGCTGCAGCTGAAGTGGCTTTGGCCAAAAGTCATAGCTGATAATTTGGCCAACTTCTATTGTGGACAGCAAACTTCAGTTTGTGCTGCCTATTCATTGATTGTGGGTCTGGGCTTTTGTCTTTTGGTCTAGCCACTGGCATTTATTTAATTGCTCTAAGCAAAGGCAAAAGTTGCGCGCATATTTGAGTTGGCCGCAATGAAACCTTTTATTATAATTTAGGCAAGGCACGCGGCAGGACAACTACAACTAAACAGGGAGGAGGAAACCCAGTAACCCGAAAGCAGTGTGTGTGTGTGTGTGGGAGGGTGCTGTGCGTGCCAGTGTTCATTGATGTTGACCCAAACTAAAACCGCAAATAACACAAACAACAACAACAACGAGAACAACAACAACAACCCGGTTACGATTGCACAACACGACAACATGACAAAGGCAACTGAATCACTGAGGCGTTCTATGGCCAGAGGGGGGCGTGGCCCCTTTGACAACAACAAGAACAGTTAGCATTCAAATTATGTCGAAAATCCAAAGCCACAAACAATTAAACAAAATTGCAAATTAGACGTTATTTAGTCCGAGAAATCGCGACTGTTTGACTGTTCGACTGTGAGTGCGTCACGTGGCCACGCCCCATTTGCGGTTGCTGCATGGTGAAATGCGAAAAGGAAGGAAGTGTAGGAAATTGCCTATTTGCAATTGTAATTTATTCATTTGGTTTAATATGCCGTGAAGCGTTGGGCTCAAATTGTCCCTAACAATAATACTGCCCACAATCTCTTACTCAGATAATTTGTGTGTTTACTTTCTATATCATTTTGGCTGCAATCGTTTGACTAATGACTCGATGTCAAGGTCAGCCAGATCATCGTCAGAGGACTCTAACTCTAGATTTCAATTGCCGAGTCGCGCCTAATTTAACCAAATTAACATAAACTTTGACGAGGGCAGAAAACTTTTGCGACTGACTGTTGCCAAGAGTTACCAAATCGCCCTAGAGCCAAATCTAACACTCAAGTTGTAGCGATTACAGCTCAAGCTCAAGGAGTTCATCAAATTTGAATATGTATGAGTGTAGAGACTTAAAGTTCTGCCCAAATTTAAATGCAAATAAATCTCAATAACAATAAAATTAACTGAAGGAAGTATAACTGAGCTGTACATTTCTTTATACTGGTACTTCCTTTTGCCTCGACTTATTGTTGTTGCTAATTGCCTAAAATGATAGTTAGTTGTAGAAAAATGTGCAGTAAATTGCAATCTTTTGTTTCCCTAATAGCAATGCCAGTGCGATCTCTTTACCTTTGCCTGCCGTAGCTACCTTTTGCCCCATTCAGTTGTGCCACTATTCACTACACTCTCAGTTGGGGCAAGGCAATTCAAATGGCAATCTGTGGCCAGTTGACTGGCTTTTGTTGCAAGTTGTTGCTGTGGCGTCTACTCGACTTCTACTTACTCGTCGTACTTGCCTTTGCCTCTGTCTGTTTGCTAATCCTGTGCCCACTAAATGGACTATAGATTGCACTTTTATGTCAAAGCATTCAAGCAAATCGTTGGCCATTTAAAACGGCTTAAAGCCAGCACACACACACCGACTCACACACACTCACACACCCTCTTATAGTTGACTATTAAAGACAACAAAGTGGCTCTGGTTGATTGGCAAAGCCAAGCTCTGGGCACAATAAATGAGAGTCCATTTGCGTATGCCCAGGCGGAAGATCAGACGAGACGAGACAAGAGACACAGGACAGACGACTGGCAAATAGAGTAAAGCAAATTGTTTTGGCTGTCAAATTACGTAAACATTGTCATAAATGAAAAATTCATTCAGCAGTTCTTGCCACACTGGCAAATTTGTCAATCTCGTCGAGACTTTTTTCTGCTCTTGCTGTTGCTGTTTGTGGCTTGACTTAGTCGCCGTTGGGCCTCACATGAGGCTGCGGTATTTGGCTTTGTTTTAGGCTCTGCCCTTCATTTTTTCGCTGTTTTGTTTACATTGCCGAGAACGCAGCGAATTGCCAGTTTTTTCCTCTTTTTTTGCTTGTCTGCGCCTCTGTCTTGGGCGCGACATATTAATTATTCATTTCGATTTTTGGTTTGGCCCACAGCGTGTTGCCAAAAAGAGTGTGCGATCTGGTGGTTAGGGAGTCGGAGTCGGAGTTGGAGTGAAAGTGGGTGGGGGAGGGAGGTCGGCAATCCGGCTAAGGGAGCTGCTTGTGATTTATAAACACGCGCGCCACTTTCGGTGATTTACTGCAAATTGCTTTATAATGTTATATAAATTTCGGTTGTTGCTGATGTTTGCTATACATGTACAGTAAGCTCGCCTGCTTTTGAGTAATTACGAAATAAAGGAATATGAGGAAAGAGCAAACGAGTGCAAACAGTTGAATCACAAATACATTTTAAACTCTGATGGATTAAGCATACGCAGCGTTGACACCGACACGACCTTCCTATCAACAGGCTCTTTGTGCCTGTCAGTTGTGATTAAATAACGCGTTAATCCGTTAATTTTTGTGTACCTTACCATACCATCCATTATATTTATTAATTCTTTGGAATATCAATTGTTGCTGTCATGACATTGCCCGTATTTTGTTTAATGGCGCTTAAAACCATCCATTCTCTCTCACTTGACTTGTTTTCCCCCGGGTTGTTAATCAAATAATCGCGCAGGCTTTCAATTGCTTTTCATATTAAATTGCATAATTCGTTAATCATTTAATTACAATTGGCACGGACGGGGATTAAGACGGTGCATAAGAATGTTAATTTCATTTAAAATAATATTTTAATATCATTTGCAGAGCTGCTAATAGAGCCCTGATGGTGCTTTGATTATTTAGCTGAGAGCAAATGCTTTTCCATTACAAATGCACATGAGTTTTATGTAAATTATTCACTGACTGATTTTCTAGCATTTTATTATTATTATTTTCGGTTTCCATTTGCCTGGGGCGGGGTCTGGCTCTGGCTCTGGCTCTGGCTCTCTCTATATGTGTATGTCTGGTTCTTTTTATTGTATAAATTTTTCGTAGCTGAAAATTAGAAATGTTCCACCGCGTTCAACTTCACTGGCAGTGCGTGGCAAATTGCTTTCCGAAGTCTAAAGTCTGGCCCACACACACACACACGCATGCACACATACATGGAAACGAATTGCTAACAATAATAAAATGCCTTTTTTGGCCTTTTTTTTTACTACGCCGTTTCCGTTTCCTAACAATAAGTACAGCATATAACAAGGGGGGGATTGGTGGGGGGTAATGGTGGGGCCATGTAATTTGCATGAACAGACGACGGCACATAATATTCATGCATTAGAATTATGCCCATTCCCATTCTCATTCCCAAAAGCCAAATGGCAAATAATGGCAGACAGTGCCGGAAAAAATTTACTAGATAAATGCAAAACCTAAAAATAAAATAAAAATAGGAATAGAAATGGGAATGGGATATATGTAAGAGAGAATGTTGTGCATGGCATATGCGCAATAAATACAGCGAAATCTCATTATTATTATGACCGACCGAGTCGATCATCCGTAATATTTACACTCTGCACTCGCGGCAATTACGTTAATTACAGTTTAAACTCTGGCAAATTGAAAATCAACAAACTGTTTGCCAAATTAAATTTACAGTTTGGCTAAAAATCGTGTAATAGAAATATAGAAATAAAAATCAAGTGGCCCGTGGACTAGAGCTATTGGCCATTGGCAATATCATTATGCAGTCAGCGTACGCCATTATCGTTTTGCTCTCATTTCCGGTGCGCCCGCGCTGCGCCATTTTCTTTTCACTTTTGCCATTCCACAGGAAACGTGGCTGAAGCGTGCCAATGAGTGCATTTGACTCGTGAGGCAGATGCTGCTGCTACTGTTCCACTACCTCGACTAGGTTTAAGTATTTTTGTCACAGCAATAACTTTCATGTCAGTCGACTGAGAGAACTCAACTGTTTTACTCACTCTCCTCTCTCTATTTCTCTATTTTCAGCTATAAAACAACAGCGGGCAATAGCAAAGGCAAACAGCGAACTAAACTTGCCCAGAGCCAGAACAGAGTTGCTTTTTGTGCCTTGTCGTCTGGCAATTGGCCAACTTAATAGAACAGACGGGACACCGCCGTTGATAATGACGTTGTTGCAGCTGCTGCTGCTGATGTTGATGATGACGCTGCTAACTTGGTTATTGCTGCCAGCGTAGTAGAATAATATCAGACACAGACAACGGACAACCAGAGAGCCCACAACAAAAGTGCTTTAAGTTCCACGCTACGCTCGAGAAGCATAACCAGGAGAAGGACCACGACTAGTACCAGTACCACGACCAAGACTAGGCTTGCTGCATTTCCGGTTGTTGTTCCTGTTGCCTTGGTAGCAGCAGCAAGCAGCAGGCACCATGCCACTCCATATGGCACGCGGCTGCAGCTGTGTGGCATGGTTGCTGCTCTTTGTGGTGGTGCTCGTGATGAGCGGTGAGTACCCAACTTGATGTATTCATATTCATGCCTTCGCTCGGCCTCTGCAGCCGAGTCGAGTCGCTAGTTAAGTTTCCCCTTTATTGTTGCCATAGTTAATTGTTGGCATTTGTTTGACGTTGGCAACTGGCAACTGGGCAGGATTTGGTTTCAATTAACAATTAGCCTGCACAAAAGTTTTGCTAAAGTCCGTGGAGAACTAAAGTTGCCGCAAAAGTTAAACTGTGCCATAATTCATTAAATGCAATCATATTGCGCATACGCCCTGAGGGTCGCAAGCATAATCAACTACTACTACAAAGTCAGCAAAGGATTGGGCTTCAGCTAAAATATTTACAAACAAAAACAGAAATGCTGTTGCAGTAATCACAAAGAGAGCAGCACTTTACTCTATTGTATAAATATAAACTAGAAATTAAATTCAAATTTCTATTGAAAAAATAAAAGACAATTTGTATAGATGAAAACAAATATTGATGGAGGGAATTTCTTGTGAAAATAAAATGTATACTCTATTAAAATGCTGGCTGTAAGTAAAGCAATTAAAAGTGCCTTTTCTGCTGAAAGTGTTGTAAAGTAAATTGATTGAAACTAATAGCCCCAAGGGCAGGTGTGTAGTTTACATGACAAGCAAATAGAAAACAACATTTCTATGATAGAAAAAGTGAGAAAAGTAAGTGCAATTGAATTCAGCTTAGCTCGTGATTCGAACATGATTAAGGCGGCAAGTAAATTGTGATGCAATAAATATAATTACGTATAATCATAATGGGAGAAGCAGAAAGAAGGAAAGATTTAATTAACAATTTGCTGGGAGGGAAACAAAGCAACGCTGGGCTCATTTGGCATGCATTTTGATTTATGTGCAATGTGTGGTAAATTTATTGCAGCAGCAGCAGCAAATAACTCTGAAAGGGTCAATGGAACAACAATTCAAAAAATGCTCGAATTAATTGCATTTACGAAACGCTGAAAAAATGTCCGGAGCATATTTCAAAATTCAATTAAAATAAAAACGTGGCGTGGCGTAGCTGAATGAAACAGAAATTGAAGCACAAAAGGGACTGACGACTGCGACACTATACAATTTCCGTTCCGTTCAAGGGCGTGTGCCAGGTGGGCGTAAATATAATTAAAGAGCGACGACAAAAACAAACAACAACAAATGCCAACAGTTTCCGCTCAGTGTCGACAATTTTATTTATTTTTTTAACATTTTCCTTTTTATTTGCTGTTATTTACTCACTTGTCGGACAACCAGCACTAGCAGCTCTAAAATAAATAAATTTATTTAGAAAAGTGTTTGAACTGTTGCCCTGAGGTCGATTGACTGACAATGGGCAAACAAATGGCAATTTAATTAGCGCGTTCATCAGTTTAAAACACACACTGCTAATCGCGATTGCAGCCCATCGATACTCGCTGGGCTGGGCAATCAATCAATCAGACGGTCAATGTATCAATCAATCAATCGACAAATTCACTGAGTGAATTTCTGTGTGTTTTGCGGCAAGTGAAAAGCGCAAAGCGAAATTTTAAACAAACATAATGGACTTTCGAATGCTCTGCAAATTCCGTTTGAGTCAAAAGGGTTTGAAATAAAACTAAAAATAAAAAATAACTAGTAGGCAATAAATATTTGAGTTTAATGGAAGAGAAATGTCAAATACATCGATATAAATTTTGGCTGCAGCTGATGAATCTCTCTTGAACTTCAATATGCCTTTACACAGAGAGTATTCTAAAAATACTCTTTGTGAAAAATATTATTAGCATTGCTTTTGGGGTTTGGCCTTTTGCTATTATTGTATTGTAATTTGAATATTGATTATGATTGATTTAGTTTGTAGCTGCCACAACTACAGTACATCATTTATATCCTTTGACTACGCAAATAGGCAATTACGACTGGGCGAGTTGCGTATATCAAATGATACAAAGTCAAATTTACGAGCAGAGCTCTACGCTCAATAAATGCAATTTTAATATTAATATTTTCAAGTTTCGCCAGTTGAAGTGCACTGGGCACACATATAGCACTCGTATCTGCTTTATTTGTCCACATCGCAGAGAGTAGTCAAATAAATAAATGCAAGCGAATGAAATTCAGCGAATAGCGTAAAGCAAACGTGCCAGCAAACGCTGGGCAACAAGCCAACAGTCGGGCACAGCTGACATGGCAGCGAGAGAGAGAGAGGCTGAGTGCTTGACGAAGCGCGTGGTTCGTTCGTTGGTCAAATATTTGCAACAAAACTTTCTGGCCTGGCCAAGTCGTTGACCAAAGTCAAACAGCAAAAAGATGGCAAATAAAATGTAGCTAAAGTGCACAGTGAATTCACCTAAAAGATACCCTGTAATGCGAGTAAAACTGTCAATCTAATAGCTGGAATTTACAGCTCTTTGGGTACTGTCTAGTCGAGCATACCCTCTAGCAGTTGTCGCTGCCAAGCTGAGTACTTGGCCACGTAGGCAATTGAGTATGAATGTGGAATGTGTCGAAAGCATTTTTTCCCTCCTTTTTTTTGTGATATTTGCCAAACAAAACGCCGGCATGCAGCAGCTTGAATAAAAATACCTAGACAAAGCTCTGTTCCAGGTGTATGTGTGTGGTGTGTGGGTGTGTGGGTGAGTGGGTGTGCCTCCACTCCTTGGCAAGCAAAACAAGTGGAAAATGAATTCGATACATTATCATGACGTCAAGTCGTGCGTGGCTGGTGACTGCCCTCCAGATAGTCAGTATACCTAGTCTTCGTATTCGTATCCGTATCAGTACACTGAAAGAAATGAAGGTACTTTAAAATATATCTAAAGATATACTATATCTAAAAGTGGTTAATATATATAGGTTTCTCCTGTGAGCGCCATCACTAGTTATGGCGGCCTGATCCTACTGTCTGATTCTACTTTTGCCTCCAATTAGATTTCGTCTAATAGAAAACAGTGCAACATTCTTTAAAATTGCCAGAGTGTGACTGTAGAATGACTAACTTAGTATGATGGAATGAAAGAATTTACTGGAAAATCTTTTTCATTTTAAACCAAAAGTCTTAAGGATCTTAAACATGAAGTAAAAACTTAAAACTTAGACCTCAATTTCTTACTGTGTAGCCCCGTGGTAGAGCAGGGGATTCGGGGTCAAAGTGCTTGCCAAAAAGTATAAATTACGTGTAATGCGGCGCTGCTATCGATGGCAAGCCATTTCTTATGCGAAACACCTGCAGCAGGCACTTGGGCATGTGGAGACTGACGGGTGGACGGGGGGACAGGCGGACAGACAGACATTTGCTATGGCAAATGTGCGCATAAATGAATTACCAATGAACCGCATACGATGCTCTCGATACTCTTGATGCTCTCGATACTCTCGATACTCTTGATACGCTTGCCACGCCTCTTGCCCCATCCTGGTCCATGTCTTCACGCCGGATACGTGCCACGTATCATTTTCAATTTGGAACTTCAGTCGGGCGCTAATTTGTGGGCGTTGCTGCTGCTGCTGCTGCTGACTTCTGGCTGGTCTCACATAGACGAAGTGTTTAACCATTTGACAGATGCGCTGCTAAAGTACCTAAAGACCCGGTGTAGAAGCTCAAGGAATGGCAGGAAGGCGAAACGCTATTCGACAGCCTACATAAAAGCGCAATTTGTGCCATTATGCGTCGAGTTCCATTTGATTACAACACGATGACATGAAGGATACGCACACACACACACACACACATACGTCTGGCATTACATACGTGTTGGGGCTGTGGGGCTGTGGGTGTGGCTTGGCAGGTCGGGTAAAAGCAATTTCACTAAATCTGCAATTGTTATGTTGCCTGCTAAACAACTCACTCAGCCTCCAGCTCCCGCTCTGTACTCCTGCTCAGTCTCCACGTCGTCCTGCCTCCTTTTGGGCCGCCATAAAAGCCAAACGCTCTCACACGTCAAATATTTATATTGCATTGCTCTGTTGTTGCCCCATTGGTGCTGCTGCTGTTGTTGCTTTGCAATATGATTTGGGTATTGATTAAGCGCCACCAGGGAGAAGTTGCTTCTGTTCCGACAACTTCTCTATATGTCCTGCCTCAATTACAGCAGCGCTTTATGTCTCCATGCAGTACCATGTCTCAGTGTCTGTCTGTCTGCCTGTCTGCCTTTCGTTTTAGTACGTTTTTATGCTACATTGCAAAAAACAAAAGGGGAGTCTGCCATAAATCATGGCAACGATTTGATGGCGTCTATTAGACAGTTTATGGGCCTAGTTAAAATGTTTATAGAGCAAAGTTTACGTTGAGCAGCAATTAAACATAATGGTCCTGTTGATCAGCCATTCCAGCCAAGAGTCTGCCCCATGCATAAGGCATAAAAACCAGCTCAAGATGAAAGTAACAAAGTGAAAATTTGCTGCTCATTTGGTAGACAAGCAAAAATTATAAAATTTATTTAGTTGTCATTTGGGTAGGACGACGTTTAAAAATAGATTTTATTTTAATGCAGTCAAGGTAGTAAATTATTTTAAATAGACTAATATTTGTGCTACGTTTTGCCATTATAAGAAGATCTTGATTAGTTTTCGACAGCGTTTTTTACTCTATACTTAAACTTGTCGTTTTTCAACATGCAGCCCGAAAGTATGCAATAGTTTTTTACTTATATGTGTGAGAGTGTCATGTGTTAGAGCAACGAGCTTTGGCTCATTGTTGTTTCTACTTGCTAAGAAACTCTGAGTAGTGCAGCAGAAATTCATTTAATGTTAATTATGAACAATTTGAATTTGCTTGACTTTTTCTCTGTCTTTAAAAACTCAATTTATTTTCATTAGTTTCAAGATATTTCTGGCAGTGTAGATGCCGCCCAATTGATGAGCAGTGATTACACATTTTTCTGTTTATTGGTGTGCCGTTTAATACCAGACTACGTGAGGCAAACACACAGACCGACACACGAACACCTACACCTACACACACCCAGGCACACACAAATTTGGCTGGGGATGCTCTGTGTAATGTCAGCTCTTACTGCTGTTGCTGCTGCTAACTGTGAATTCCCTGGAGTGCACTTTACGCGCTGCCTCATGAGTGGCGCATGAAGCATAACACAAACAGCAGAAACAAGTAAAAGCTGTTGAAAGTACATTCATTGAACTCTTGCAGCGGAATTTGAGCTATTGAGCAATTGAGCCATTGTCGATAGTCGATTTGTCGATTGTCGATGGTCGATTGTGAGCACTGTGGACTGTGAGTGTGTGTGTGTGTGTGTGTGTAGTAAATTGTGGCTCGAAGCGTCTGCTAACCATCTCATCCGGCTCATGGCTCATCTACTATTAAATACAGCATGTAGTAGAGCAACGTTTACCGTATAAAACAAACAATTTCCGCAGCAGCAGCATTTATGGCAGCGACTACGCATTGATCCTACGGAAATTTATTGATGAATTTCATTTCATTTCAATTCAATTCATTTTGTTCGACTTGGCTGCCTGCGCACCTCTTGAAATTGCTTTATTTTCAGCTGCTGCTGCTGCTGCTGCTGCTGCATGTGCTTTTTTTTCCTATTCCCTCCCTACTGTAAAGCTGATATACAATTCCCAACTTTACCTTGTGTTTGTTTGCTTGTTTTTTTCTCCATTCAGCTGGCAGAACCACAGCAGGCTGTAACAGCATTAGGGAGAGCCAGACATTTATATAGCTCACCGACTCGCTCCTCCTCCTCCTCCTCGAAACGTTGCTGGCATCTAAAGTGGTTGCGATTAGTTTGCTAATGTTGTAATTTCATCATTTGGGCCAGCGTAGTGGCGACGCACAGTCTGCTATCCACACTTTAGTTACCCAGTTACCCAGTTCCCCTCCATCATCAGGTACTTGAGGGAGCCTGGAGACCGCAATTTGCTCCGGCCAATACTTCAGTCCCCCTGTTGGCAGGCATTTGGGCTAAGCCACTGACCACCTCCCACCACCCATCTAACATCTACTCAACGAGTCGATTCGTTGGAATCATCAACTCATCGAATCAACGAATCATCGAACGCACCGGCTCAGGTTTTGTTGCGTTTCACTCTCTGCACTCAACTTTTGTCGATTCATTGATGTGAGTGGCTTTTTATTTGCGAGAAAATGGCAAATATTTTCTCTACTTTTTCACTTACTGTTCGCTTTTTTTCGATACTCATTTTTTGTGCGTTCCACTCGGGGTTTTTCTTCTGGCCGAGTTTTGTGTACGAGTATTGAGAAAGGAAATGAACTCATAAAAAGTAATTTGGCCATAATGCTTTTGGCCGAGTTAGTTACTTGATTTGCAGTTTGCGAATAAAGTTTCGCTTTATTAATTTCGATGTTGTTTGTTGCTTTTATTGTTGTGTTGGCCACTTAAAAACTTGCCTGCTTTCAAGTTGGCAATAAAGCCGAGAAAGTTTGCGCAAAATATGAAATAAAATATCATTAATATATTTGCGGTTTGTTTTTATGATTATTTCTAATGCCGTGACGAACTGCAGTTCAACGGGTATATGCAGTGTGCATAATGTAATAAATTTTATTTGCGAACCCTTGAAATAAATGAAATTGCTTTTGACTTTGTTCGAGTTGGGTGTTTTATTAATTGAAATTCAGGCGACACGTGTTAGACTAAACCACAAATTTACAGTTAGCTGCAGGGCTAATACACACACACACACACACACACTGCCTGCGGCTCTCTCGATTGAGTTTCTCCATTTTGTTTCTTATTTCAAAATTCAATTAGTTGGCAACGTTTGCACATGAGACTGCGTGTGGGGGCTTCGTTAAGAGATAAGATCACATTTCATTTCATTTTGACAAGTATTGGTAGTTACTCAGTTTACACTTCCACACACACACGCACACACCCACACACACGCACACTCAAAGGCTGCGAATTGATGGGGAAAACTTGGCTGAAAAGTTGATTGTTTTTCTTAGCCGACTTCTGCCTGAGCTTGAGCTCGAGCAGTGCTCTCGTCAGTAGATTGTAAAAATAATTAAATTTATTTACGTTTGCCTTATTTAATTGCCACAGCAGCTGCGACAGCGACAGCGACAACGCTATCAAAATGGCTGCCAAAGTAGAGGAAGCCAGCAATTGCCTGCAGCGCCCACTCAGTACCCCCTACCCCCCTCCCCCCTCACGAAATGAGTGCGCAAAGTGAAAACAAATAAATGAATAACAAATACTACAAATATAAATAAATAAATAAGCAAATGCAAACTGAACTAGAGCTTTCCATTCGAAATGAAAAGCATTTTAGCCATGGCCATTGTAAACTCGCCCAACTGCCAACTGGACATGCTAGTAGTTGTTGTTGCTGCTGCTGCTGCTGTTGCTGCTTCGTTAGTGTTATTTATTTATGGCAAGTCCTTTGCTCGTATTGATATCGCAAAGACAGCACAGTTCGCTGCACTCCCTAAGACCTGCTGCATTACGATTCAAATGGCCAGCAAAGTCAAGGTTTTGAGCAGAGAAAAGAGAGAGCTAAGAGAGGCAGAGATAGAGAAAGAGAGACAGCCAAAACTAAAGAGTGAACTCTGCTCAAATTTCGCCAACTCATAGCTTGACACTTGGTTTACTTCCACTCAATTGATAGCAGTGGCTATATCAATAATAATGTTATTATTACTATATTTGTATTTTGCAATTTCACTTTATTCATTTCCTAATCCATATGTTTTTATAGTAATTGTTTTTGTTTGCATACATAAAACACACGTGCAGCTTGCCACTCAAATGCTCATATTAATATTTCTGTTTATGCAACATGCATGCGTTTCCTAGAGTGGACTTTGTTGTTGTTTTCGATCATTTGATCTCAGTCGGCAAATGTTGTTATTGTAGCACGAAAATAAATTCGATTCTTTTGTTTTTATCATTTGGCACAATTGGTAAAAGTCTCTCCTCCGCCTCCTTCCCCTCCTCTGGCTCCAACTCTGGCCGATGTCTGACTGTTTTTCATGCGCATTCAATGAACCATAAATTTCAAAGTGCCGTATTGCCAGACACGACGGCGTCATGCCGCAACAACACTAACTGAAATGGCAAGAGTACAACAACAACCACAAGAACAGGAGTTCTCTTTAAATTTAGTCAAAGAGTTGGCCAAAAAAAAAAGAAAAACTTAAAGCTTGTCTCAGGGCCAGAACTCTGGTCGCTCACCTCTTCAGGCAATTGTGTTGGGATTGACTCAATGCCTGACAGCAATATACACTAGTTCTAATTGTGCTGCACCCACACACACACACCCTTCAGTTGTACATGTGTGTGTGTGTGTGTGTGTGTAAAGCGTCTCTCATAGGCAACACTTTGCAGGCGTAATAAAAAGAAATGCCACAAAAAGCGAACACAACAGCAAAAACTAACTGGATATAGTCATTGTTTTTCCATACACAACGGGAAAGTGGGTGGGAGGCAGGCAGGAAAAGCATTTTAGTCGATGATATGTCCCTACTTCTCTTATCTAGCAAACAATTTTATGCTTCCGCCTGAGCGACAAACAATGGAGCGTAAATATCCAAAAAGCGAGGCAACAGCCACAATAAGAAATACTGTAAAATATACTATGGTGATTCAACGAATATTAAATACACTAAGCAACATGGGAAATGAGCTAATAACATGCTTAAATTTACTGTTTTAATTTAGTTAAGTTTCACTTAAATTGCTATCGATATGAGAACAGCAGATGGCGCAAAATAAGCTAGCGCCATCTATGGTTTAAAGTCGAATAACATCGCTTGTTGCAGGCGCCAAAGGCTACTGCGACCACCGATCGTAACTATTGAGCGAGGTTCAATTTCGTATATGAATAATTGCTGAGGAAATAAAAACAACAGACGGCGCACAATCAGCTAACGCCATCTATGGTAAAAAGTCGATTAACAACAACGTTTACTGCTGGCGCCTAAAGCCACTGCGGTCGCCGATCGTAACTATTGAGTGAAGATATATTTATATGAATGAATATGAATGAATGTATTTGAATGAAGTAACGGGATATAAAGTGGAAGAGTGAATTTGATCAAATGGTAGCGTTTACTCCAAAAGGCTTTCCATGAATTCCATGCAGATAGATCACTCACTCATTTCTGCAAGTGTATATGATACTGTCAAGAGCTCAAATGAATGCTTGAACGAATGAGTGCATGACTGACAGACTGCATCAACGTATGACTGAACGAATGAATATGAGTAAGTGAGCCCTGATGCATGTCCGGTGCAAACAAGCAGCCAAAGAGCCTATATAGTTAAGGGCATTGTGAGAGACAGCAGAGAAGAGAGAATTATAAAGGGAAGCAACAACACAAAGAGCATAATAACAACAACAGCTACAGCAACAACAATCATACATAACAACAACAGCAACAACAACAAAATGAGGCAGAGTATGAGTACAAACGAGTAGTTGATAAGATTTGTCTACAACATTTATTGTCCTTTGGTTTTCCACTTTGCTTGGCTCGTTTCTGTTTGGTAAACTGCTTTTTGCACAATTGTCATCATGACCCTTACACACACACACACACACGCACACACACACACGCGCTGTGTAGGTGTTAGCCAGAGCTGTTTTGCATACTTTGCGGCCTTGTGGCTTTGACCAAATATTTGTCCTTTTTTTCTGCTTTCAAGAAATAAGCGATAAATAAATACAATTTGCTTGGCCTTTTTATTTGCATTTCAGATTAAGTAGATAGAACACGCCACCGCAAGCCGCTCCAATCTCCCCCTCCCCCTCCACTGGCATATTGAAAATGAAAACCAAATGAAAAACTAGTGAGAAAATTATGCGAGCGGGACGTTCTTTATGCTCATGTCGAATTTTTAAAGCGTAGAGTCGACTTGCTTTCAAGTGAGCTGGAGAGGGGAGAGGAGACAGTGGGGGGCGAGTGAATTGGACTGCCTCACTGAGAGTAAGTGCGTGCTGTGTAATTCGCTTTGACAGCAGACATGTGTTCAGGGCTTTGTCTTTGTGCGTGCCAACTGGAAAACCCAAATCCAGCTAAGCGCAATGAAAACGCTACAGCAATAGGAATGGCAACAGCTAGAGCTACAGTGGTAACAGCATAAAAAGCACAACGATGCGACAATGATGAGCACTTACTCCGGCTGTCAGTGCCCAAGCTGGCTGTCTGTGCTGCCAGACTTTTAATTAATTCCAATGCGCGTCGACTGCATTTGCTTTGTGACTTGCCAAGTGACTCTACACACTCACACTCTCCCCCCTCTGTCTCTTCACTCGTGTGAGTTGTAAATTTAGCAGGCATCACTCCATGCAAACTTGCAGCAAGTGTTGGCAACTTCTTTTTGCCATTTTTATGGCACATAATTTGATTTCGCAGAGTCGTGACTTGTGGAAGGGAAACGGCATCATTAAAATTAAATTCCTTCTCTATAAATTAACGTAATTCATGGTGCTAAAAGAGTATTAAAAGTTCTCTAATATGCAGTCGGCTATTGCGCTTGATTTCATTAGCAAACTTGAGAGCTGTGTACCTGTGCCACATTATTAGAGTGCAAGTTGCAACTAGTGGCATCAAGTTTTAGTCGTATACTGTATTTAGGCGAACATGATGCCATGTCGAGCATATTGTTAGCTTTCTGCCATCAACTTTGCTGCTTATTTACATATTTATAACTTGCAACAGCGAGTGGCAGGCTGTGGCAGGGTCTGTGGCAGGCGGCATTTACCTTTTGTTCTTCACTCAGTTTTGGCTTCTTCCATAATATGCATTCTGCCGATTTCCAAGCCATGTATCGCACTCAGTCGACCAGCTGGTGGGAAAAGTTTCTAGCTCTAGCTGCTGCTGCAGTCAAGTGTAATGCAAATCGTATGCATTGTGGCAGCAAGTTGAACTTTTGCCCCCCACTGCCTGCTGTTTGACTTGTGAAAGCTGGCATATTGTCTTACCTGTCTTGTACTTCTTTGACTTTTGTTTCGTTTCGTTTTGTTTTGTTTCACTTCATTTTATTGCTGGCAACATATTTTGCCTGCTCAAAACTTGTGCTCGACTCTTTTGGTCTTTAACTTACAGTTGAATTGCGGCATCAATTGCAGTAGGGAGAGTGGGGAGTGGGCAGCACTTTAAATGCCGGCCCGGGTCTCATGTGGCGTATGCGCAATATGTTGCCCATACAAACTGCTTGCTGGCAATTCATTGTCGCTTTAACTGCTGCAGTAACGATGGCAGCGGCAACAATAGCCCAGAGCCTCCCCCCTGCATATAGAAAGGCTACATTAAAGACGAGCTCAGCTATGGCTATATGGCTATAAACACGCGCGTGTGTGTGTGTGTGTGTGTGTGTGTGTGTGTGTGTGTAGGGGTGTACAAAGGGGAACGTAGAACGTATGACGAATGAGGGAGTATCGCGGGCGCGTTGGCAATGCCAATACAGGTGCGCACAATGCAAACGAGTGACATGCAAATGCTTTCAACAACAATTGCAATTCATGCAACCCCCTCCGCATACACACACCCACACACACATGCACCGACATGCTCATCATGGCTGGTTCCGCCTCACATTTCGTTTTTCATTTCTGAACGTCGATATTCGTGCTTTCGCTTTACCGAATTTTTTCTTCACTTTTCTCGCTGTATTCTCCTCTTTTTGCCATTGCGGTCTGTCTTCTTTTTTGATGCCAGTGTGCAGCATTTAGCATGTTCACACAAACACGCACACACTCACACACACACACACACCAGCACCTGTGACTGACCAAAGATTCCTTTAAATTGCGACGAAAGCTGCTATTTCTGTTTTTAACCAGTTACCTATACCCTGTAGTAAGTGCTGCAGTGGGTAGCTTGAATAGAGAGTATTTTACTCTAATTATACAGTTTAATTATAGTTAAATTGACTAGAGCCACTACTAGTAGTTTGTTTAAAAAATATTTTTTAATTTTATTTAGAAACTATTTAGTTGCTTAGTATAACTAATTACTTTTCTAATTATTCAGAATCTAAGTGTAGTTAATTTGACTAGAAATTAGAGCTACTACTAGTAGTTTGTTGAAGAAATATTTTTCTGATTATTTAAAAACTATTTAATTGCTTAGTTTGACTACTTAGCTTGACTAGAGTTTCAAAATACTGTTTATTTTATTAGAGTTAAGTTTTTCTTCGGGTTCTAGTAATATTTAGTTAAACCTTATTTAACTAACTTTTAACATTATCATTTAATTTAATTTAAAAGTTCTTCTATTTACAATACTCAATTTAATTAAATTTTAAAATATTTTCTTTAACATTATCATTCAATTTAATTTAAAGTTGCTTCTATTTATATATTGATTTACATTAAATTTTAAATTAAATTGTATATCTCTGTCGAGGCCTTTCTTTCACATTATAGTATAAATAAATGAAAATAAAGAAAAGTACATATGCTGAGTCGATGCTAGCACTCCCTTTTTTATTTATGTAATTTTCCTATATTTGTATAATAATTAATTATGTTTATAAATAAAATAAGTAATTATAAAACTAAAATTCAAAAGTCAGCAGCAATTCTGAGTTTCAGCGTTGCCAGATTGCACTCAGTAATGCCAAGTTTTTATTGCAGTCTGGCAACCTTTTTGTTACTCTTTCCATGCATATTCAGAAATATTTGTTAAACAGCTAATACAATCTAATACTTTAGACTTTTATCAGAATTATTCAGTCATCCGTTTAGCACAAAGTAACAAAGTGACATTAGCTTCAGCTTTTCATTATTATCCAATAAACTGGAATGTAAAATACTTTGACTTTCATTCTTGCTCTTACTCCGAGTCTGAGTCTGAGTCTAAGTCTGAGTCTGATTCTGTAATCCTTCTGCGAGGTATCTGTGGGTGCTGTAAGCTTTTGCTTTACTTAAATTCTTGCTGGTTAGCAACCTGTTTTTGTTTACGAGAACCTTGGCAATAGCAGCTCATGTTGATGCTGATGCTGATGTGGCATTTTGTTGATGTTGCTGCTGCTGCTGATACTATTGTTGCTGTTGCTGCTGCTGCTGTTGCTTGCACTCACTTATGCATTCACACTCAAATATGCAATGCGCCACAAAATTGCAATTTCCACTAAGATTGATGAAAAGCGCCAACGTCGACAGCCACGCCTCATCCACACACACACATTCACACACTCGCACACACACACACACACACACACACAGCATCAGTTGCTTGCAAATCATGTCATCAATTGAATTTCAAGCGATTATTTTTGCACGTTTCACACAAATCATAGCAAAAATATGCAGCTCACTGAGCGAGAGCTCATGGCAGACATGAGTGTGTGTGAGTGTGAGTGTGTGTGTGTGAGTGTGTGTGTGTGTGTGTGTGTGTGTGCAAACTCATGACATAGCGACGGCGTTCACAATACGTTTCGATTACGCATTCAAATCAAATTGATGACGCGCCTGTTGTTGCCCCACGAGCAGTGAAAAATATGAGACTCACACCACACCCCCTATTCCCCCCCACTCACACCACTCCTAAACCCCCTCTATGCCACAGGCCGCACCACAAGCTGCCTTTGGCACTGACTTTACTGCATGTAATTCCGCAGAGTGCATTCAGGCAAAATCTACGGCCGAGGTAGCGCTCAGAGATCAACCGATGGAGTGAGTGAGGCATGGATGGAGGAGTGTTGCAAGTTCGAGTTGCTGGCGTTGGAAATTTGTTGCCTGCCTCCTGAGGCAGCTGCATATTTCATAACTTAATTTAATGCAGGGGCAGCGACAGCAGCAGCAGCAGCAGCAGCAGAGGCTGTGGCAAGGGCATATGCCTGCTGCATATTTTGGGGCACTATAAATATTTACAAACATGAATACAGATATACATATACATATATATATATGGTATATACTAGTTGTGCATAAAGTCAGGCATTTATAAGCTGCTTGCAATTTTCTTATATTAATCTGTGAAATACACTTAAATGTATACATACATACATACATACATACTCATCATATACATATATATAAGTAAAGTAAATTGAAGTAAATTTTCTCAAAGCACTCAAACGGAAAATATTTGCTTTCTCAACTGGCTCTCGGAATCTTTAGGGTTTAGGGTTCGAGTGTTTGGGTTTTCCTTTATGCATTTTCCTTTAGCATTGGGCATATTTTTGATACCGTCGAAATGCACAACAACAATTTCGTGTTGCATTATTATGCAATTAAATTACCGTTAGCAACTGCTAAGCCCAAACTCTTTTTGGCCCAGCTTATTGTTTGCATAATTTACCGTATTACATTTGAGCCAAAGTCCTGTTATTTTGTTGCCAATTTGCTGGGCTTAAATTGGAAACTATAAGCATTTGCCTGTGGGCCATAAATTCGTGCAGTTGCAATGGCATTATGCTACACTTTCGGCCATACATAATACCGTATTCAATTACAACTTCATAATGCACAGACAACGCCTTTTGTTAGAGCTTCAATTGACCGACATCTAGAGTGTTTGTGTGTGTGTTTGTGCGAGTGTGTAATCCTTGCAATTATCTCGGTGCTCTCACGTGCCAGGCTCAGGCTCAGGCTCAGCATATGTATCTTGATTAAATGCTCATTATGCAAACGTCGAGGCACCTTCAAGCAACTGCATTTGCATTTCAAAGCATCCGAGCATGGCCCCATTGTTAAATTGTTTAGCCCGAATTCTATGGAGTCAGTTAGTCAGCGGTTAATTTGTGAGTTAGTTTCAGCTTAATTGGTTCAGCTTATTGTTAACTTAGCTGCCCTTAAGTGAAGCTGCTGAAACGCTGTAACTAAATATGTACTACACAAATTGTAGCCAGGGGATGATAGAGTAGCGTGTCGAAATTTCAATTTGGTTTAATGTAACTAATAATAATAGTGATTAAAATTTAATGAGCTGAAATAATGCTGTCCATTTGGCTACGATTAAATGTCATTATCTATTATTAGCAATATTTATCCCAAGATGAGCATAATCTTAATTCAATTTCATATTTCTCGCTCGGCTGCATTTAGTTGACATTAAATAAAATATTTATGTAAATAAATAAGTACATAAAAGTAGCTAATTTGGGGTGTATATTTGTCTATGATATAGCCAAGATTTTCGTTAATTTGTGACCTTAAGGAATCATCTGGCTATGCCTCAGCTTTTGGGCTTTGCAATGTTGATCAGTCATAGAGTCAGTCAAACTAGTGTGTAGTTTATATATAGATGAACTTGTTGTAATGGTTATAGACTACTATAATTTATCACTTATATATATTATAATTTATCAAGTAGAATCAGAAATATGTACAATTATTTATTTAGCAAAATTTATTGTAGATTTACACATTCTAAACATATTTTTTTAATCTCTCTGAGCAGCAATAAAACTCATTGCATTTAAATAACCTGCATCAAATGCTTTTACTCAAATACAGATAAAAACCCTAATCGTATTTTGGAATAACGATTTTCACTGCAAAATAAATAAATTTCCTTTGTTTTGATTGATACAATTGAAGTGAACTATACAATTTGAATTTCATTTGCTGTCGGCTTAAATAAATACTGTAGACATTGTCAAATCTAATTGGAATTATTTTGGCAGAACTATTTCGGCAGCAGTCTATTGTCTTTTTCCTTTTAAAGCACATTCTCTTATTTTGCAGCCTTTAAGCTGTAAAAGTCTCTTAACACTGGCTAATATCATAACGGTATACTTAAGATTTCCATTTCCATAAAGTGTGCAGCTAATTACGTGCAAGCTGCTTAAGCACAGGGTTAGAGAGTGTCCTTGGTCTCTCTCTCTCTCTGTGTCTCTATCTCTGCTTCCTCTCTCTCTTTTAAAATGACGGGCAACAAGCAACAAACAGAAGGCAACAACCGTTCTGTCAGTTCCATAATACAATATAATTACTGTAAAAATCAGAGCTGACAAGCGCAAAATGCCATAAGGGTGCTCGCAGTCGCCTTACACAGAATGCTGCAGGAACCTAGGAGTGGAGGAGGGGGGACTGGGCTGAGGGGGAGGGGGTGAACCGACCCCAGCAATAGTGCGTAAATCTTGACGTCTTTAAGCAGAACCCAAGCCCCAATTGACAATGACATTTCGTTGTCATTATTGCGTTCCTGACGACGATAGGGGAAAGCCATAAACAGACTAAGCAAAGCGCAGAATGACTGACTAATGCATACCCTAGAAAGTTAACTACTCTGCTAAAAATATAACCCAAAAAGTGTTCAATTTAAGCCCATGCAAGTTAAAGTACTTGAATGTGGAGTAAAGCATAGCATATATTTCTCAGTGTAATATTTTACAGTGTGTATTGATCTCTATTAAATACTGTAACTGTGTTATTAATCGCATCGTTAGTCAACGGCAACTGCAACTAAATGTGAGAAATGACTTTGATTGATTGTCGAACTTTAAACAGAGATCGAACTGGTCCAACTGGCAGTTAGTTCTGCTGTCAAACACAAATACCCTGCCCCAGCAGCTGACTGATGGCATTCCCAGGGCTTAACATACCCCATTTGGCAGACATTTAAACTGCCAGGATATGTGTATGTGTGTGTGAAAGTTAGCAAGAACAAGAAGAAGGTTGATTCGCTGTGTGCAGGCAATTACAGAAATTAGCTTTCGTTTTTAATTTATTAGCGCCATTGTGCGTGCTTCTAATGGCGACAAGCGACAAACCAACAAGCGACACAAGCGACTCTGACACTCTGACAGCCCAGCCCAGCCAAGCCAAGCCAAATGCCAAATGGTAAATGGCAAACGGCAAATGGCTCCCAACTCTAACTGTAATACTTGGCAGTTAACAGTTGTAACCCCCCACCCCTCCCCTGGCCTGAAGAAAAGTGTGGGTATTCCCCTACTCTAGGAGCAGCTGGCCATTTAGACTGCATCGCATTTGCTATGCTCTAACTGAGGCTCATGCATTTTAGACGTACTATATGTAGTTTAGAGCCAGCCAAATGAAGTGTGCACATGTTAAAACATTCATGATGACACACACACACACACTTACACACATGCAGCTGCCAACTACATATACAGTTTTTGTGCACTCCACAAAAAGCAACCACTGCCAAAAGATTTATTTACTTAACCTGCGAATAATTGAAACAAATATATGCACCTACGCCCACAGTGTGCCACGCCCAGCAGCAGCTGAAGCAGCCACATGCTTCACCAGCGAGTGCGGCTTACTCTGGGCATGGGCCATGACAGTGTTGTCAGGTTATTTATTAATGGGTCGCGGTGCAAAACAATTAATAAAGCGCGCTTAGTGAGGCGAATGGGCCAACGTTACTCAACACACGCTCAACAGCAGAGTGTGTGGGCTTACTTCATCATGTGTGCGGTGTTCTTTTATACCCTAGCCCAGGGTACTTTCATTTAGGCGGCAAATTAAACTAAAAGGAGAGTGAGCTCAAAGCAAATGTGGAAGTTATTTTGTGGCATAAATAGTAGAAGAGATTTTATATGGAGTATATAAATAACACTCAGTGATATTTTTGTTTGTTATTATCGATAGATGTATATCGATATATTTGTACTTACACCCACATTCAAATTCATACGGCCATGCTTGGCTACAATCGGCGTTTGGCAGAATCCGTTTCACACTTCTATGCGAATATGTATTATGTTCGCTCTTATACTCGATGCAACTCGATGCTCAATGCAACTTGCTTTGTTTACCTTTACTGGGTGCAACAGCAACAAATTCCTAGGGCTATCGAACATGTTTGACTCATCTAACTTCATCGAACATCGAGCAGGTTCTATCGAGCATCGAGCGCATTTATGCACATATTTGCGTTCGCAGCCAACTTCACGCGCATTTATGCATATATTTGCGTTCGCAACCAACTTCACGTGCGCGCCAACTTCGAAAATTCCAATACAGTTTATAATAGACAATTTGTCGTCATAGAAATAAACGTTATATATATATATTGTTTATTATATTGTTTAAGTATAGTTAAATTTAGTTAGTTATACTTACAACTGGTGTTTTTTTCTTGCCATTGGTTCGTTTTTATTACATTTTTGGTGCGCCTTTTAGTTTTCAAGTGATGTGCAATGCCACTTTAATTAGTGGGCTGGGCTGCTGGCATTGAGTGTGGGCAAAAGGTGTGGAATATTCAACGTAGTATAAACATATAATAAATTTGTTAATATAAACAGTGTGTAGGGTATAGCAGTTGGCTGTGTTTTGTGTATATTGCTCTCTTTACTTTGAGCAGACCACAGTTGATGTTGCTGTTGATGTTGATGTAGTGGCACTAGATGTTGCTGATGTTGTGGCAACCATTTATTAAAGGCGCTTTGCCAGGTGTTTAGACGTTGTTTTTGCTCGCTCGTTGCATTTGCTGTTAACCATAAACTGCGCATTAGTGTGATTGCATAACATTCACATAGATACAGACACACACAGAGAGAGAGAGAGAGAGAGAGAGAGAGAGAGAGTGAAACACGTAGAGATATATGTACATAGATTCACATTTAGCTCGTAAGCAAGCGAAAAACCCTTAAACCAAATGCGAACCAAAACCGAAATCCATATATATGTGCTGTGTGTGTGCGGGTGTGTGTGGCTACGTGCTACATCCTGCACATCCTGCACAGCTCGTACATTGCAGTTCCTAAAAAGTTTGTGCAACAACAGCAGCAGCAGCAGCAGCAGCAGTAGAAGCACCCACAAATTCAGCAGCTACCGGCTCTCCGTCGTTGATAATTTAAGTCGGAAATTTTCCGGAAGCCGCTCGCACGTAATGCTTAAAACAAGACATATTTGCGAACACACACATGCCCACCCACAAACAAACAAACACACACATACATACTCACACACACAATTGCAATTACTACAAATGAAAGAGCAAGAAAAACTGCAACTGTAATCAAAGCCAAAAATAAAAAAAAGTTGCAACAGAACTATGAGAATGCAATTATGCCAAAGACAATAAGAACTGTTGTTTGTCGAGGGATGGGGGGGGGGGAGGGGGGAAATAAAAATGCACAGTTTTATGGCACACACACAGTCAGTCGTAGAAGTTTACAGACTGTGGCGCAACTTTTGCTGCTGCCTGTCAAACAAAACCCAAAATGAAATCATTGTCAATTCATAAAAGTGTGCAGAAAATTGTACAAATTGCATTTACATATGCTGCAGCAACAGTGTGCCAGCTTGACACGCACACACAGACACACACACAGGCACACACACTGGCACACTCATGGCCATTACGTTAGCCATAATGTTTCATTTGTAGCGGCGCCGCTTGACATACATACAGAAGAGTCAGGGCAGAGGGGGGGTGGGGTCCCCACATCGTTTATTTTAAGATGACAGTTGCAGAGCTGTTGCTGCTACTGCTGCTGCTACTGCTGCTGCGGTCAAGTGTGTGTGCAAACAGATTGCGGTCACTGTGCGTAGCTGGGAGTTTTTGCTCTGCCAGTCTGACCCTGTTTTCCTTTTTGCGTTTGCCTAATTGACATTTATTAATTGGTAAACAATAATTTCAGAGCTCGGCCTGTCGAAGTGCCGCTTGATTTATTTACGTTTATTGCAGCGATCAGCGCAGTCTTCACTCTCTTATGGTAGTATAGTATGCAGGCAGCGATTAAAAGCCGTCATCAGCCAGGAAGGAAGCAGTGCCAGCAGCTGTGCTCTCTGCCTCGCTTCGTTTCGGCTGCCCATTAAGAGCTGTCAAATTTTAATGTTTTACATGGCAGGCTCAAAGTGCCAGCCCAAGCTATAGTAACAACAACAGCCAGAGGAACAGCCAGAACCCGCAGCAGCAGTAACAACATAATCAGCTTCTGCTGCGGCTGCTCATGGCACCTGTCAGGCAGCAGGACAGACAGCACTCTATCTATCTCTGGCCGCGGCCCATAAACATTAAAAGCGCATAGTTTACATGTCAGAGGGAAGGGTGGGAAGGGTGGAAGTGGGTGGTGGTGGGGGTGCTTTAAAATAGCAGCAGCTGTAGCTGTAGTCAGTAGTCAGGCCTTCGAGCTGTCGGACCGGATACGGGGCGTATGTGTAACGGAATCCCAACACGCGATAAATTCATTAAAGAGCTCGCATAGCAACTGAAATCTGGTTGACGTGTCTCGCGGGCAACGTAAAATACCAGAGTGCTCACACACACAGTACATGGGAGTGTGTGTGTGTGTGTGTGCACACTTTCGGGCACGTTTATAGATTAACACATTTTTACTACTGAATGTACTAATAAGGCAAGAATTTCCACTCTGAGTTGCCCCCCGGAGATATGTATATACCCACAACAGCGCAGAGTGTCAGCACCAGCAGCCAGTAACTGCTATCTTTCACACACACAGACACACACGCTGCCAAAAAGCTTTCAGTGTGTGTGTATTTTGAAAATTTATAACGCCAGCTACAATAAGCAGAGACAGAGGCAGAGGCAGAGGCAGCGGCACAACTGAGCACGCCAGCTGTACGAAAAATGTTAACAAGAGCAAACAATGCGAAAATATTTCATACACTGCACAGGTAGCAAGCCATAGCATCCCCCACCCACCTTCCTCTCACCTGGTCTTACTACTATCTGTTCCCAGTACCCAGGTAGCCAGTTAAATGGCAATGCTTGAGGGAATTCTGCCGGGTTGCCTTGCCTCGACTCGACTGTTGCGCTGCTTCTGATTTCAAGTCTGGCAATCGAGCGCTGGGAATGTGCACACACTCACACACACAGGCACACACAGCCACACACACATACAGACAGGTACGTGCCTGGCACATGCTGAGTGGATCGCGACGGCAGCTGTTGGCCTTCAACGCGGCGTCCAGCACTTGGCAACGCCTCGTATCAGATTCGACAGTCAGGCAACGTCAGTAGGATATGTTATAAATACACACACACACACACACACATGAACATATCACGTCGAGTTGTAATTACCACTGCATTGTGCACATTTATTTTGTATGCTCGCTCCGCTCCTGTTTCTGGCCATGATTAAATTACTGTTTAAATATTATCTGCGCTTGTTTCCACTAACTTGCTCCGCTGGCTTTCGCTTCTTTAAGTTATCGCTGAGAAAAGTTTTTGGCACCTGTACATGCGGTAAATACACTTGCAGTGCATTGCCACACATACATGCCACACGTGTGGCAAGTTGTGCATCAGATTTCACGCTGAATTCGAAATGCCATAAATAAAGCCGCAACAAAGTTTCTACAATATATAATATTGTATCTGGCTTACAAACTTCCACTAGCATAAACATTGTTTTGATTTAGTATAACGAGTATAATTCATACCTATATAAGCTGCTTTCTATAACTGGTAGTTGCCAAGTATCTAAAGAAATATTTGTAGTGTTTTTTCAAGTTCGATTGCAATTGAATTTGTGAAGTATCTAATCAAATATTTGTAGAGTTCTTTCAAGTTTATCTCATTTATTTATTATGTTAAAATATTCTAAAAAATTCGTGTTATACTTTACAATAACTAATTGCTTGAAGTTAAAATAAATATATATTATATACCAATATTTGTAGTGTTTATTTCAAGTTCGATTGCAATTGAATTTGCCAAGTATCTTCACAAATATTTGTAGTGTTTTTCAAGTTTATCTCATTTATTTATTATGTTAAAATATTCTAGTAAACTCGCGCTAAACTTTACTATAACTAATTGCTTAAAATTAAAATCATAGTCATAATAATGATGGTATTACTTCTTAAATCTTTTGCCATACCATCTATAATTCTTCGGTTTGCCGTAAAGTATTGAATACATTGATATATCGACTATATCTTTGGCAGCTACATCGGGTTGTTCCAGAATTTCTTCACTCAGTTTGCCGATTTTTAGTCTTAGCTTAATGGGTAGCTTGCGTTGGCATTCGTCTTGGCGAAGTTCATATCGGATTTCATCAATGATATCATCAATAAGCTGCTCACTTAAGCGATCGCAATCCGCCAGGGTCAACTTGCTCAGTCTGGGGCATGCAACTATAAGTTGCAGCACATCAGTATTGGATACAGCATGGTTGATGTGAATGTCTCTCAAGTATCGTAGTTTATGTAGTGGCTTTAAGTCAATGTCATGATTACAATTGAATTTCGGCAACTGTAGCTCACACAGCGATTTCAGTTGTCCAATGTTCTGAATGATTTCATCTTGCTGCTTGAGAAGGTACTGAAAGTTCATCTCGAAACAGCGCAATGTATTCGATGCGTACACCTCCAGCCACATGATCAGTCGAGCTACCCTCTGTTGGTCTTTCAGTTCAATATGTTTCGGGGCGAGTATTACCTTCCTTAAGCTTGGCATTTGGAGTACATACTTTAAGTCGGGTTTTATATTAACTATGTTAATTTTAATACACTTTAGGCTAAGACAGTGCTTGGCCAACTGTCGAAAGCTTTCGGATACATTTGTCGTGTCTGCAAAACTTAAACACTTGAGATACTTCAGCTCTTTAAACAATGCGGATAAAAATAAATTATTAGGTTTATCGCAGATATGAAATATAAATTCCTTGGTAGCATGTGGCAAATTCCTCAGTTCTTTGCTAACTATACCAGACTTATTTGCGCCAACATTCAACGAGGTGATCCTCAAGTCCTTTAGTGCCTTCAGGCAGTCTTCCTCAATATCCCGTTTGCCGTATAGCATAAATTGTTTCAGTCGATACAAATTAGCCAATAGAGTATACTTGTGCCAACCTGGCAGATCGTCAAGGCGTATTGATTCCAAGTTTACGCAAAAAACGATTATTATACAGTATAAATACCGGCGTAATCCGACCGTAGGTAGACAGCCGCTGATTTGTTTTAAATGTTGGCCGAAAATGATGAAGAATCTCAGCAGAATTTTTCCGTTCATTGAATCGATATAGCCCAAATGTATCTTTTTGTTCACTTCGTCGCTTTTCCTATGACAAACGATGCGAAAACGGTCACTATAAAATTGATTGTGTATGGGAACCCAGGCAAAAATGTACGACAAGCGATCGTCGTTTAGCATCAAAATATTACGTGGATGATTGTCTGCTCTCAGCTGTTGCCTATCTAATTCACGTTTAGGGCAGCTGAAGATCTTAAAGCAATGGTTGTTCACGCAGTGTTCCCTGTTTTCCAAAGCTCTGAAATGCAGAAGATTTAGTATCATATTCCCTTGAGAAACTATATAGTATAATATGGAAGCAGAACTTACTTGGCAGCACTTTCAACATCGTGAAAGACTAGGTATCCCAACTTTGTTGGCTCATCAAACTGTAAACTGCGAACACGACCATACTTTTCAAAATAGGACTCCAGCTCAGGGACCTGCAGCTGAAATCAAATCATAGTATTTATTATAAGTATTATATGCAAACACGAATAATTTCTTACCTCTTGTGTCATTTTCCATATAAGCAACTCATTGCTACAATCTTCAGCATCATTTTCCATATTAACGAATGTTTAAATAAATCACAATGTCTATATAACTGCTCCGACATGTGCTAACAGCGCGAGTGTTTGACTTGGAATGCCGGCTGCTGAGGGTTGTAGCGTTGAGGCTGCTCAGCTGCTCAGCTGCTTTCTATTTTGGTTTTTCCTATATATTGGAATATGTATTGATTTTTCACCCTCTAATCCTGGTATGGGTTTGCCACCCTCTTATCGCAGGTATGGTTTTTCCACCTCTATTTTCAACCCTCTGATCGCTCACGAATTTCCTTACACTACCTGCTTCTTTTTCGACAGCGCACAGTGGTGCCAGATACTGATAGTTAAGTCAAATATTAGAAAGTGGTATATATTGATTCGATAGGAAGTAATTGAGTAGAGAAACATTTAAAATATTCTTAGATTGTGACTATTCCACAATGGGTTCTATAATGTACATAATATATTTGAGTAGCAAGTATTATTTATTAATACAATAAGGTTAAAGGCACCACTGTGCAACTTCGGTTAAAGTATTCCATACACACCAACACATGCGCACAAGCAAGACTCGTAACACAGGCCCGAAGAGAACAATACGATCAGTGTTGCCAACTCGTCGGGTCCTAAAAACGCCAAATTCGATTTCGAAAAAGTCTAAAAATAGCCACAAAATTTGTATTGGTTTATTTCGATTGCTCAACTGCAGTAGAGTATACTGCAGTAGAGTATACTGCAGTAGAGTATACTGCAGTGGTGACGTCTATACATGTGAGAAAATGTTCTGTGTGTGTCAAAGCAGCGCTGCTCAACAAAGCGCACATGTGATAGGAATAACGAGTTTTGGACACCACTGCTCTACTGTTTAAATACAACTTTTAACATATGTATACAAATTTAATTACCTTCGAAATAATTAAATTGTTGTTAATAGCTCTTACTCACTATTAAAAGATTAACTTGTAAAAAATGCTTATAAATTATTTGCAAGCATTCAATTTAACGAAATGTGCAAATCATTTCACCACTAAAGCGAGCAAAAAATGTAAATAAAATGCACATATAGTAGGACATGTGAAACAAAAGAAGTAAAAAACATGACGAAACTATAAATTGAAATGGAGGGCAATAAAACGTGGTGAGGATGGAGGGTAGGAGTGGGGGGAGTATTTACGGAGTATTAATGAAATCATGCACGCATAAAAATCTCAATTTAATTCAATCGATTTATATTCGTGGCTCTGGATTTTGGTCGATTCGTGGAATACAAATTGCAAATTGCATGCCTTGACTAGAGTCGAGTTAACGGCCAACAAATGAGGATGGAACGCATGCTGGGTGAGACTGAGATGGGGAATTCTTTCGCTCTCTTTTCACTCTGATGGATTTGCTCAATTCAAAACGTGACTGTCGCAATGATTGCAGACGTCTTCGACATGAAGAGGCAGCCATAACTAAGTGCCACTATGCTAGTGAAATAAGTGGCAGCTGTCTGAGTTGATGGACTGATAGATAGCCGGGAATAGAGATGGTGATAGAGTAGCACTCCGCTCTCTCTCTCTCTCTCGCTTTCTCGTACTCCCAATAGTTGGCACTTTTAAGTCATTTGCTCGATGCGAACTCAATGCGAATGGGCACTCAGTCAAACTACAAACAAGCAGCTGACGTTGCCTTAACTCCTCCGACTAAAGCGCAGTAGTATTTCCACAGGCAGCACGCGTACGGCAAACACTTTACGCTGTGCATTCAGAGAAGGACGAGAGCAAAGCTGGAAAAAAACGAAGGGAAAATCCACCGCTGCAACATGCATATGCAAAAGGACATGGCACACACACTCACACACACACACACACACAGCCACAGAATGTGACAGGGTTCTGTGAATTCGTGACAGGAAAAGTGAGGCTTTGGCTAAACCGTTACACGCCTCGTTGCCAAATAAAAGCAGAACCAGTGGCTGATTTTTAAAATATTTGTTTTTTCTGTGATATTTTTGAATGGGTTTTCAAACTCCATTTGTAGCTGCTGTCAAATTGTTGACGCGTATAGTGCGACATGTGCGAAACATTTATTCTAGTATGTAGCTAGCTCTTGGCATCGATTTGGCTGCAATGCGAGCGTGGGCTGTTCCGACTTAGCCGTAAGTCCTTTCGGCCATATTGTAAATTATTTAAAAAATGATTTATTGTAAGTTTGTTTACACTTTTGTTGCTGCCAACTGCGGTTGCATTTGCCAGCAGCTGTGCGGCTCGTCGTTGTGAATATTTCATGGGTAGAAAAAAAGCAGAGCACAAATCTATTGTGTTTTCATTTGAATTTAATATTTTATATTGCCTGAGCCGACCGCAGCAGCTGCAGCTAGAAGTAGCACAATATGTTGAGCTCTTAGATACCCTGTTAAATCTGAGAGAATTTTAGATATGCCACACATTTTACAGGGTATTTTTGGAGCGTGTATAAATGATTTTGTTAGCGCCATTGGCAATCGCAATTGAGTTTGCCTTTTGCGGTTTTGCAGCAACTGTAAATCTGTTGTGTGTTCAAGTGTGTGTTGTGACATGTCACTTGCATGGGCTGCAATTAAAAGTTTAACTGCAAATGCAAATGCCTACATTGCGGTTTTACAGAACATCAAAACAAAGCACACGAGTTGTAGCTATTACATTTCCTATGATTGATTTAATTTAATGAATAATGCAATAATATTTGACACCTGGCAATCAAATGCTTAGGCATTCGTCTGGTATTCTTCTGAGAATTCCCTTCGATATGCCATAGACATCAATTGTGTGCCGTGACAGTGGGACATTGTTGCTGTCCTAGTCGTAAATTTATGACCCAATGTGCTGTAAATTCGCATTGCCACAACTATAAATTCAAATGTTGCAGAGGTCAAATGGCCAGGCCTAGATTTAAAAGTACACAATTAAAATTCGGCATCGACACAAAGTGTGGACCCTTTTCCAAGCCATTGAGTAGATTTAAGCCAGTCCGGAAAATGGGGAAAATTACAGACAAAGAGAGGAAGTAGGAGCTAGGGCATTGTACTGGCAATAGATTACAACTTGTGATTGGAAAATCTACGATGATCATTAATAAAAACAAGACGACATTGTCGAGTATGCCAAAACAATAACAAAAGAGAGCAGGCAGACAGTTCTAATCAGACACTTGACAATGCCAGAAACATTTCTGATTATGCTCCACACGAGAGTCGAGACAGAGCCCGAGTCTGGAGTCTTTGCCTCAGCTCTGGTTTATATGTTGTGCTTGGCTCCACTGGCAGGCAGGCAGGCATGAGCTCATGCATTATGCGCACCACTTTAGTCCTTGTAAATATTATTTTAATATCTTGTCGAGCAGCAGGAGCAGCAGCAACCAATTTTCAGTTTTCCCACACACTGAATTTTCTTTGACTTGGCTGTGGTTGTTGTCGGCTCTTGGCTGTTTTCTTGCTGTTTTGATTCGGGGCCCAAAACTTTGTGCAACAAACAATGCTTCATTATAAGCTCCAGCGCCGAGGCCAGAGGTGATAAGCCATGCCAGAGCCAGAGCCAGAGCCAGAGCAAGCCAAGCCAAGCCAGTCAGAATCAGGCAGCCAACTTCTTGTATAAACTTCACTTTATGCTTTTGGCTTACACTCAACTCTCTCACACACGCACACACACTCGTGGCATTTGCTTGTACTTTGTATGAAATTTTAGGAATATTTCATATATGAGTTATGAGTGGAAGTGTGTGTGTGTGTGTAGTGTGTGTGTAGTGTGTGTTTCTCTTCTGTTATGTTCTGTGTTCTGCCTGTCGTGTCGTATCGTATCGTATCGCTTGTTTTGTCAGTCGAAGTGGCTATGCAAAGGCAAACAAACAAAAGCCAAACCAAAAACCAAAAGCAAAACAACAGCAACAACAACAAGACGAGCAGCCAACGAACATTGACAACGACACTGCACAAAAATGTTGTCAATCAACGCAACGTAGATAACAAGTTACACAAAGTGAAAGACTAAAGACAAAAGACTAGTTACAGAATGTGCACTCAACCCAAAGCATATAAAATACCATAAGCAATGCTCAACTCTCGACAAACTACAACTATTTAAGTCTCTAGTACTTTGGCATAAATATTAAATTTACACTTTAGCAGTAAGTCAACAGAATTTCCAGTTGACCATGCACCACAGGCATGGCTCTGGCCACTGGCATTGTCTCAAGTTGAAGGATACCCTGGGCATTTTTGAGGTAGAAAAATATGCAGAGAAATTGTTGTAGTAAATTTACATTTTTATTAGTTAAATTAATACTTTTGCATTGATTTTAAATTTGAATTAAAAGCGCGTTTTAATTAGTTTAGAGTAACTCTATAAACGATAGTTTCGATAGCTGGTGAACGAGCTGAAGGAACTTGTGATTACACACTTTATATTGAATAACTTATACTTTACACTATATCAGTGGTGCCCAAACTCACACAATCAAACAGTCTGATTGTGTGCGTAGCAGCGCAGCACGCGCTGTGAAAAAAAAAATAGCCGAACGCGAGCGTTCGTAAAATCGTAAAATCAACGAAGCGTGACGCTCGTATGTGTGCGAACAGAGGCTGTGCGTGAGGAAACTGCGCTGCCAAGCAAAGCGCCCATGGGATAGCAAATATGAGTTTTGGGCACCACTGCACTATATACACTACTTATACTATAGCTGAGACTATAGCTTATGGCATAGCTTATACTATAATTTATATAATAACTTATACTGTAGCTTATACTGTAGCTTATATCATAGCTTATACAATAGCTTATACTATAGCTTATACTGTAGCTTATACTATAGCTTATACCACAGCTTACACTATAGCTTACACTATAGCTTATACTGTAGCTTATACTGTAGCTTATGCTATAGCTTATACCCAAGCTTATACTGTAATTTATACTATAACTTATACTATAGGTTATTCTGTGACTTATGTCATAGCTTACAATGTAGCTTATACTGAGCTTATACTATAGCTTATACCATAGCTTATACTATAGCTTTTACTATAGCTTATACTATAGCTTATACCATAGCTTACACTATAGCTTATACGCAAGCTTACACTATAGCTTATACCATAGCTTATACTATAGCTTATACCAAAGCTCATAGCTTATACCATAGCTCATAGCTTATAATATAGCTTATATTATAGCTTATACTATACTCTAACTTAAACCATAGCTTATACTCTAACTTAAACCATAGCTTATAGTCTAACTCATACCATAGCTTATAGCTTATTATATAACGTATAACTACTGAAATTATAATATTGTAAAGTACAGTACAACTTCGACAGTCCGGACATGCGCCAGTCCGGACACTCAGTAATTCGGACACTTCTACATTTCGGACAAAATAATATTTTTACCTCTACAATCCGGACAATTTTTCTTATGGAAGAAAAAAAATAAATTTCGGGGGTTTCCCGTTTTTACTTTGTTTGTTTTATTATTCTAACCTTTGTGTACGTTTGGCACTATCATTACTTCAGTTTCGGTGCATTATTGCAACATATTTTATCAGAAAATGCTGATGACGTCGATGTGGTTAAAACTTTAAAAATGTTTAGCCTTAAAGATGCGGTTAATTTCTTGGAATTAGCATGGCAAAGCATTAGCAAAAAAAATATTCAAAAAAGCTGGTCTGCATTGTGGCCAAGAACTGCATCTTGTTGGGATGATGAAGATTTGATACCTCTTCAGAATCTGCGTAAAGAACTGCTGACTGATAGCATCGCTGATGGCATAAAATCCATTCAAAATTTGATTCTAGCTTTAAAAATTCAGTAATGACCTAACTGAAAAAGATGTCAATGATTGGGCAACTGGTGAAAATGAATTTTCAATGGAGTTTTCGGATGACGAAATAATAGAACATGCTAAACAAAAAGAATCGCCAGTGCAGCTTACAGACTCTGAAGACGACATTGTGGAAATGGCTACTAAGGCAAATATATCTACTGCAGATGCGAAGAAAGCATTTTCAGTTTGTATTCAGTGGGCTGAGGAGAACAATATTAATATGCAGGATATTCTTTTGTTGAAGAGGATTGAGCAAAAAGCTCAAATCATTCATCTAAACAAAGTTAGTCAACACAAAATAACTTCTTTTTTCAAAAAAGCATAATATGTATATATTTCATATAATAATTAAATGTATTTTAATAAATCATATCACATATGTATGGATTTACTTCACTTAGATTGTTTTAAAAATTTTCACTACTATAGTCCGGACAACTCGATAATCCGGACTTGCCCAAAACTATATGTGTCCGGACTGTCGAAGTTGTACTGTATAAGTTCTGACCAAATAACTTTCAAATTATGTTCTTTTTTTACTTTAATTTATTTAATATGTACACACTTTGTTATTGTAAGTACCCTGATCCTTTGACTTGATATCAGCGTAGAGCATAATTTCAGTAATTTCTGATTGAAGAGGCTTAATGAAGAGCATTAAAAATAATCAACTGCGCAGCAAACAAATATGACAGCAGTATTTCCTTACACCCACACACACTCGCACACACGCACACTCGCACACACATAATAAAGTAGCCGCATTTCAATTTTCAACATGTGCCATGTAATTTGCCTGGATAATTTATATGCATGCCGTGCGTATAGAAGAAGATGCTCCCACTACAGTAACAGCTTCCGTTTCTGGCTCTGATTCAGCTGGCTATGGCTTCGGGTTCGGGTTTGTGTTTGTGTTCGTATACGCGCTGAGGCTCGAGTGCGAAATGAAATAAATTTTGCAGCATCATTTAAGCTTAATTAAGACGCCAGCCGCAAGCGAGGCACCACAATAAGGACAACAAAGCCGCTCGCGCTCAATGCTGCACTGCCTCGCAGCACATAAATAAATGAGTAACTGAGTGGTTGAGTGGTTAAGTGGTTGCCAGAAGCAGCAGCAGCAGCAGAAGCGGTGGCAACAGTAGCACGGCGACAGGCGCTAAGGTGCCACATGCATATTCAAGTGGAGCTGTCGTCAGCGTATGGTCCAGTTGTAGTCGATGTAGGTGGATTCACTCAATCCACTTATGCGCTTTGACAGCTCATCGAGACGAGCTCTGTGGGCGCTCTGTTCATTTGATTTCCAGCCAACTCATGCTGCCACACATAAAACTGCTTAGACAATGTCAAAAGGCATCATTATTCATGCTGGCGTGCACAGGCGTTCCTCCAACTGGAGCTGGAGCAGCACATGTCCATGGTGTCCCAGTCCACCACGTGCAATCTGAATTTGTGCTCGTCATGTTGCATTAACAGGAAATTAATGGCAGCGCAGTGTTTGGGGCAGCCACGCCCACGCCGACGCCCTCGCCCAGCTCAATTTCTGGCGCCGCATGTTGATTTTTAATTACTCACACCCACACACACACACACACACACGCACACACACATAAAGAGGCAATGAAGTTTGCCAAAATTTACTACAAATACAATTTGCGAATGCCATAAAACACAATTAAATATGTCTCCTGTCTCCTGTCTGTGGCGAGTCCTCGAGTCCTGGCCATAAGCTGGCAATTAGCAGGCGCAGAATTCATTGAGCCACGGGTTCAAAGTGTTGCACATTACGCATCATTTGAGATGGAACAACATCAAATTTCAGCAGCTGCCACAAAAAAAAATCAAATAAAGTTAACAGAGTGCAAAATACATATTGCAAACAGACGCAAAGATACCTCTTAATGGGTAGTGAATCGAATATGTTAAGATGTAATATGTAGAGAAGATATTAATAGTAAATAGACGTAAAAAACCTCTTAATGTGTAGTATATTAATTAAGATATAATATATAAATATACATAAACATATATATTAAGATATAATATATAGCAAACAGACGCAAAGATACCTCTTAATGGATAGGGATACCAATATATTAAGATATAATATACAGCTAAGATATTAATATATAGTAAATATACGTAAAAAACCTCTTAATGTATTAATTAAGAATTATATCTATATATAAATATACTACATATATATTAAGATATAATATATAGAAAGCAGACGCAAAGATACCTCTTAATGGGTAGGGATTCGAATATATTTAGATGTAATATATAGCTAAGATATTAATATACAGAAAACAGACGCAAAGATGCCTCTTATTATTACTTTATTATTATTTATAAGAGATACATAAACCAATGCGACCCGAAAGATCTAAGATACCTCTTAATGGCTAGTGATGCGAATATAGTAAGATAACTCTTAATATCAAAGCATATTCCCAACAAATTCGGGTTTTACTAAGGTAGTTTTCGGTAAATTTAAGTCAATTCACATAGAATTTCTTTCTGTTTCCACTACCAATCCTTTATCACATTCAAAACACCCCTTCTCTCCACTCTCACACTTACAGGGTATCAAAAATATGCCAAAACAAAAGCGTGAAAATTGCAAAAGTTTTCTTAATTGCTCCACGCTGCTGCCGTTGCCCACACTCCCACACACCCACACCACTCCACTCACTCCACACTACCAACAGCAATGCCAGCAGCACCCCTAACCCCCTCTGCCCCCTCCGTACCATGCTGAACGCTGTCGTCGCAAATTAAACGCAAGTATGCAAAGTCATTGTATGAAAAGGAGAACTGTCAGACTGACTGCCTTGCACTGCCTTTCCCCACCATTCTCCGCCCGCTCAGCCCACTCGGTGGGCGTGATCTGCCTGTGTAATGATTAAGCAAACACTCAATCACCCACACACACACACGCCCACACTCGCATGTATCTGTGTGTGCTTTTAAATTGCGGCAATTGAATTTTTTGCCAGTGCTTAATGCCCATGAGCTTAAGGCTTGAGCTTAAAGAGAGAGAGAGCTTCATTCTTTTGCCCAAAAATCCTTTGCATACTTTTGTGCGTTGCTCCAGCTGCGCCAATTGCATTCAAACTGCATGCAATATTTACACTCGAAATGTTGTGTGTGTGTGTGCAGCAGACATTAAGTGTTTTCCTTTTATGGTTTAAACTTATTTAAGTCGCTTCATTGCATGTAATTCTTAATTTAATTTGTATTTTGGAGCAGCCATTGCTGCGCTCAAGTCATGTGTGGAAACGTGCGTCATATGGCGGCAACCTTTTGTTTAATGAAGCCAAAGTTGAGGGGCAGTAGTCACACACACACACACACACCATACACCACTATCTAGCTGAAGAGGCGTGCATGTGGAAAAACAGTTTTCGAATGAATGCAAGTTTTAATCCTTGAAATATGATTTGAGTGCAAATATTTTGCATAACCATGAGCTCAACTCACACACATACATATATAGAGGTGCAGTCCTTTGCGGTTTGTCTATGTGGGTGTAGATTTATGTGTGTGTTTGTGTTTGGCGTTCGTGATGTAAGCAGTGACACAATTTTGCTTCTTCCTTTTGCCCATGTGTGCGTGTGTGTGTGCGTGTGTGTGTGCGAGTGTGTGTGCGTGTGTGTGAATACTTGTACTTGCCAACCGCAAACACTTCACTCGCTTGAAGGCTGCTCGTCGTGCCAGTACCTAGGCCAGGCCAACAGTCCAGCAGTTGCCATTACCCCCTTTACCCTGCCGTTTCACATTCCATTCCATTCCCCCTCTTCCATTTACCGTTCTCTACGCGTTCATTTTTGCAGCTGTCTGCGGTTTTGAAATGCAGCTTCACTTGCCCCGCTGCCTTTTGCTATTGTGGTTCAGTGGTTCATTTCTAAATTGAAACTAAAGAGTTGCCCGTTGCCCGTTGCCAGAGTTGCCAATGGCAACGCTTGTGTGCATCGGCCACTTGCGTTCCATCCACAGCCAAGAGCCAAGAGCAGTTGATGGATGTAAAAAGTTGAATTCTCTCATCATATTGTGTCTTTGCCACGGTTAACAAAAGTCAGGCGACAGCCTCAGATGCAGGCATGGAATGCTGTTCCCAACACTTCAAAAGGCTACTTTGCTTCTCTTTTGTGATCAACCTGTTAGTAATAGTTTTTAGAAAATATAAAAAACCAACCCGCAGTGGGTTAGGAATTCACAGTGCTTTTAGAAATTCTATACAATGCAGAGCTTAACAAATCGGAGTATTTGATTGGCATATGCCGAATTGTTGCTCTTTGACTTTTTCCGTTTTGAACCAAGCCTTTTCTTTATTATATATTGTATATATATACACACATTTAAAATAATAATTCTATGCATTTTTAATCGTATTTTGTACGATATTTTGTGAGACTTATGGGATTTATCATAAACTGATCTCACTACTACGTTGGTTGTTGTCCTGGCTAACAACAGCTGTGGGAACAGAGTTCGAACTAACAAACTGTTCATTACTATTTCAATGACATGTGCTCTTGCTAAGCGCAGAGTGTTTGAGAACAGACTTTGGGAACAGCAAAAACTGTCCAGTGGTAGATTCACATGTTGCTCAATGGGAACAGACAACTGGCTCTAGTTTCAAGAAATGGCATTACTGTTCTCTCTTCTTTATGTACATACTTCATTCATCTGGCAAAAGTAAACCCAAAGACACGTGCTCTCGCTTAGCGCTAAGCTCTGCGTGTTTGAGTACAGACTGTGGGAACAGCTTAAACTGTTCTCAACTCGTTTAACGAGCTCTAGTCTTTAGTAATTGCAATACTGTTCTCATCTCTTTATGTACTTTATTTATCTGGCAAAAGTAAGCCCACACTCCCATCGTGTATAATATGTAAAATGAATTTCTGTTAAATTAATATTAATATTAAAAATTCGCTGCTCTTTGTGAGGATTCTAGGAAATGGTTTTTTGACTGGAATTTGCAGTAAAAAAGTCGTTTCAACTACATTCAACTGAGTTCCGGGAAATGTTTTGCATTTTCAACGAGAATGTGTATTATTATTAATATTTTTGGAAACTCTTTGTAAATGAAAAATATTTCAATTTGGTAACTTTTTCTTTTGCCTTACGACAACTCGTTGCAGATATGACAAATGGCGGTGTACACGGACCCATCGAGGGCTATAACTCGTTAGACGATATGACAACAACACCATCGGCAATGGCAGCAGCCACCATACCCACCGCCGCCTACACGCATCCCAAATGGATGGAGCCATACTTTGATCCCTCAACGCCGCGCAATGTCACCGCCCTCATGGGCAAATCCGCGTATCTCAGTTGCCGTGTGCGCAATTTGGCCAACAAAACGGTGAGTGAATGCGACAGGTGAATGGGATGGTAAAGGGGAATGGGAGGGGTGGGAAACTTTTCACTTTGTTTCGTGACGATCCGCTTAGCCTTTAAAGTGTTCGACATTACCTTGCAACTGTGGCCCTCTTCCCGGCATCTTTAGCAGCAGCAGCAGGTTGTGCTACTCATGCTGTTGTTGACTTTGTTGATTTGGCAACCTGGTGGGGCAGTCTCACAGTCGCGCTGCCAAAATGTAATTCCCCTAGCATGACTGAAAAATTTTTAATTAGTTACACGCCCCCCACACCCACACCCACACCCGCCCCCGAGCATGTGAACTGGCGCACTTCTTTTCGTTCGGTTTGGTTTCATTATACATTATTTGGCATTGTCTTCGAGGCATGGTGCTAAGGACCTTTTCTTGGGTGAGCGCTGCCCCGAGTCCTAAGTCGGCATTAAGTTGTTTTCCTTTCACAAATTTAGCAATTTTTGTATTCTGCTTCTTCTGTTCTGTGTAAGCGTGACTGTTATTGCAATTGTTTTCCTTTGTTTATCTGTTTTAATTGCGCCCCCTGCCGCACGGAATGAGTACTACGCCATGGGCAGCCTGCCTGCTGTTTCCATGAAAACTCTTGCCTCTCGCTGTGAGCATTAAATATGATTGATTTATGCTAACAGATACCCTGCAAAACCCACATTTAAAGCTGCAATTTAAGCTTTTACTTTAACAGAATTGAAGCCCTTTTCCTTTATTATTAACTCTTATTAAATTGCTGTGAATACGCGAAGACTTTCAGCAGCATTTTCACTTTGGCTTTTCATTTGCAACATGTAATTTATATCAAGGCAGTTGGCAGACTGTTAAGCCTTTTCGGCGTATTCTGCTCTCACAAAAGATACTTTGATTTGGTCGCTAAATGTAGAATACTTATAAATTTATTTGGTTTTAAATTTTGAATTGTTAGGAGTTTTAGATTATATATAAAATAAAGACATTTCTACACTATAATTTCAATTATATTTGCTTTGCTCGCTCTGTTAAATATGTTATTAAATTTTTGAATAAATGTATATATAGTAGAATACTTATAAATTTATGTTCATTTAAATATGTTTTATTAGATGTCTTTGACTATATTAATTCTATAAAATGAAATGATATTCAACGCTTTATTTTTGGAAAGACATTTCTACATTATAATTTTAATTATATTTGCTTTTGCTCTCTCTGTTAAAAATGTTATTAAATCTTTAAATATATTGAAATACTTTAATTTATTTTCATTTAAATTTGTTTTAATAGTATCTTTGACTATGTTTATTATATAAAATGAAATGATATTTAACGTTTTTATTTTGGAAAGACATTTCTACATTATAGTTTCAATTATATTTGCTTTGCTCGCTCTGTTAAAAATGTTATTAAATTTTTAAATATATTGTACATACTACTTTAATTTATTTTTTTTTAAATTTGTTTTAATAGTATCTTTGACTATATTTATTATTTAAAATAAACTCATATTTTAAACTTTACTTTACTCAATAGAACTTGACAGTCATTTCTACGTTATAATTTCAATTATATCTGCTGAAAATGTTATTAAATTTTAAAATATATTGCCATACATATTTAATGAAAAGTCAATTTCAATTCATGCCATTCATTTCCATAGATTTTCTGTGTAATTTTTCATTTCAATGGCTAGAGTATTAATCCTTTTGCCATGCCAGGGAAAATTATAACTTTTTTATTGTTATTTTTTATGGCAGAATGAAATGTTGAACTGTCAGTGCTGGCGTCTGGGTTTGACAATTTTTATCGGGGCGGGCTGGGAACTTTTTTAATATGCGTGACAGACAAGTTTATGAATAATTAGGCAAAGAAAGTGTTACACAGCACGATTAATCACAGCGAGCGAGCGAGCTCTCCCTAGGAGCAGAGCAGCACGTGCTCCGCTGTCCTGGGGCAGACACACGCACACACACACACACAATTGTAGCTGCAACTTCGAAGTTGAAGTTGAAGTCAGTGGCAGGATTCGAACGCTCATTAACAAACAATGCGAGGCACGCGGCGCAGAGGACAAACAAACAGCGTTTCAAATGCCAAAAACCAGCAAAGTTTCAGCACGCGTCGAGTCAAGCAACCAAAGCACTTGACACAAATGGGAAACAAGGGAGGAGCAAAGGGAGCAGCAAAGGACGTAGGAACAGTATTTGCAGCTTGCAGTTTGCGGCAACTTTTAATTTCTTGCCAACACACAGAGAAGCGACGAGTGGCACACAACTCGCAATGCTGCTGCCACATGTCAGCGCACAGCGTTCAAGTGTATGACTGGCAGAGGGGAGAGGGGAGGGCGGGACCCTTGTACACTTTCAATTGCATTTAAGCGCGAAATTATTTAAACAATTTCAGGAAAATTGCACTTGCCGCACGCGTCAACAGCACTTGGGGGCAGAGTCCGAGTCGAGGCAGACCGACCGAAACGAACTCAGCAGGACATGCACACACTCACAAGTGTGTGTGTGAGGGTGTGTGTACTGCTAATATGCCAGGCTTGGGGGAAGACAGAATGTAGGGAGAGCCTGCAGGATACAGACCTGCTTTAAACTATTGGGTGTGGGTGTGGGTGTTGCTGTTGTTGTGGCTGCCACAGCATGCACTTGTTAATTACACTTTAATTTGTTGCGTAAAATGTTTGTTTAATGGCAGCCCCTGTCGACATGTTTTTCACACTTTTATACACTCATTGCGGTCCACATGCGGTGCACAAAAGTGCCAAAAACTTGGCCTGTGCCCCATGTGGCATGCGGCTTCCCCCCCATTGTTTAGTATGCATGCAACAACAGTGCGTATAATTAAACGCACGCACACTGCTGCTGCCACGCCCTGTTACACTACGCCTACTATTCCATAGTAAATTAGAAGCGGGACTAGGCAAGTTTGTAAAATTTGCAACGAGTGTCAAGTGCGATAATTTTGCATTTGCATTTGACTTAATAAGTTCTGCATATCAAGTGGCAGACAGATGGGAGGAAGAGCTGAGGCGGAGGCAGAGGCAGAGGCAGCTGCAGTGTTTACTATACTGCTTACAAAGTTGAGTTTCACTGCTGCAACTACTTAAAAAGTTTGTTTATAATTAAGCAGTAGCTGAAAACAACTCACAACACAGCCAACCACTGATCCACAGCAGCACCACAGCTTACAGCTCATGTGTGCTGCATCACGTTGCGCATACGTCACGTCTGCCATTACTCTTTAACAATGCGAGTTGATTAATCGCCGCAAAAAGGGACGCACAAAACACTAGCACATCTCATTCGATTTTGATGGCACTGCGACGGCCATTCGTATTTCAATTGCTGCATTTTTAATGCCACGTCCTTTGCCATAAACAGTGAGATTTTTGAGGGCAGTGATACCCTGTCACCTCACAGGCTAGTAAAGGGGTAGATGCATTTACCTAGCTTCATTTATTTCATTATTTAACTATTGAAAATGCTGTGTGGCTATAAGCTACAGTAAACTGAATAGTTAAGTCACATTTAAGACACATTAATCACAGCAATTGATACTCTCTTATATCCACTCTCATTGAGCATACAATCTAGCAACATTTGATTGACATTCTGTGGTATTTGCAGGTATCGTGGATACGGCATCGAGACATCCATATATTGACTGTCGGCTCGTATACATACACATCCGATCAGCGGTTTCAGGCCACACATCATCAGGACACCGATGACTGGACGCTGCAGATAAAGTGGGCCCAGAAGCGCGATGCGGGCATGTACGAATGCCAGATATCCACACAGCCAGTGCGCAGTTATTTCGTACGCCTAAATGTTGTCGGTGAGTATGAGTGTAGATGTGAGTGTGTGTATGAGTGTGAGTGAGTGCTTGAGTGCGCTGTGCGTACCGTTTGAGTTGGAGCAAGGACAACGGCTTTAGCATTTTGCCTTAGCTTTGACTTGAGCTTCATAAAAAATCAAGCATTTGTCGCAAATAACAAAAGGCGAAGGCAAAGGACACTCGCCAGGACTCACGCACACAAGCAAAAAAGTTGTTGAGCAAATAAATTACACACAGCAAACGAGTGAGCAACACGCACAGGAGGAGGACGATGAGGATGAGGAGTTGCGGAGAGCTGACTTTTTATACGACAATAATTTCATTTTATCTCGTAGTTTATTATTCTACAGTGTCAACCAGCAGCAGGCCAAGCAACCAACCAACCAACATCTCCTACAGCCTACAGTCTCGGCCCGTCAGCTTTGTCTGCTCTGCTTGTCTGCTCTCGTTTTAACAGCGTTTTTCTAGCTCTTCCCTTACTGATATTTTCCATCTTCTCTTTTCCCTTCTATGCTTTCTTTTGGGCACTCGTCTGTGTGCGTACTTTTTTTGTGGATGTTGGATGTTGGTGTTCCCCTGTTGACAGTGCCAACGGCGACTATACTTGGCGGACCTGACCTTCACGTTGATAAAGGCAGCACCATAAATCTCACTTGCACTGTAAAGTTCAGCCCCGAACCGCCGGCCTACATCTTCTGGTATCATCACGAAGAGGTAATTAAACTTTATTGTTACATTTGTGCTTCAATTTCAGCTTTTTCTCTTTCATTCCCTCCTTTTTTTTGGGGCCAATTTGACAGCACTAAGCATTTAATAGGTTGTTGAACTAATTTTACTACACGTGATGCTTAAATTTGGTGCTGAGGAGAAAAGTGTAGAAAAGTGGAGTTGGTACTTTAAATAAAATAAAAATCTGTGCAAGATGATACATTTTAGCTAAATTTGCACTTTTAGTTGACATTTTTAGGCATTTATTGCAGGACTTTAAATAACAGGTAGAACAAGTTTAGGTTCTTTCTTAAATATGCAAAATAATTCCTCTTTGTATTATAGAAAATAGAACAGATTCAAAATAGTTTTAAATTTAAACTCTCTTTAGTCAAAATGACAGCGAAGAACATTTAAGACAGAGATAAAAGAGCTAAAAAGTTGTTAGCGCCCTCTATTGCTCATAGCTTATTTTGTTACTAGTTTGCTTGTAGCACCAAATGCCACTGCAGCCACCTTGAGAAAATGTTCCGACTGTGTGAAATAGTGAGTCTGATTGCACTAAAGCCTTTATTCCCAAAATTAAAGATTTAAAGAGGAATTAAAGATTTCAAATTATGCAATTCACAAACAGCAGAAAACTCTATTTAAATTTGTATTAAAAATATATATAGTTTATATTTCAAATTTTGTCCAACAAAATATGATTAAATGAAAGAATCATTCACAGTTCAAATAGAAAATATATTCCCCGCTCATCAATAAATTATAGAAATATGACTCAAAAGCAATCAGCATACTCCACACTCTCTGCTGCAGCTCCTGCTGACAAAGGAGTTTATGAACAACTTCTCTGATTGCAATCGCATGTGGCATTTTTAATTCCAACTGGCATGGAATGGCCCAACTCCAGTTGCCATTGAAGTGTGACTGACTATTGCGTGGGCAACGGCAGTTAAAGGGGGCGGGGCATTCCGCCTGAGCTTTGCACTCTGAGCCGTTGACGTAATTTAAAATGTCAGCTGTTCAGCTGTTGGCATTTCAATGAGTAAATCAACGCAGTCGCATGTCACCTCAGCAGGGAAGTGGTTCAGTGGCACGCGAGTGCATAAAGCTGACAATGGATGGGATACTAGTGTATACATTAAGCTAGACAGGTGGGAGGACTATTTGGTCATTGTAATGGCATTCATTATATGGCTTAGCCTGTTGTTGGCCCTGCCAATTAGTTGTGTAGTTTTTAGCGATTAAAGTAAGCTGCATAAACAGCTTGGCTAATTGCAAGGCATTAAAAGTGCTTAAATCCCACAGGGGGCACAAACTGGGAGACAAACAGAGAGCAGCAGCAGAGACACTACTGGCCATGGCAACAACAGTTACAGGCTAATTGCAATACAAATGCCAAGGAGAGCAGCAAAAAAGTGGCCAAGAGGAAAGCTGCGAAATAAGGGAAGAGGCAACGTGTAAAAAGTGCACAAATCCTGCTGCCAACTGCTGCTGCCACTGCAACTGCTGCTGCTGCTGCTGCTGCTGCTGCTGCTGCTGCTGCCACTGCTGCAGTTGCTCACTTCTTGTTGCCACTTGTATTCCTGGAATTTTCTAATTAAAATCCTTGCTGCACCGCCAGGCACTACGCTCCACACTCCACGCGCCACAATTGTGTGCCTTTTTGGGCTGGTGGCCTTCCATCTGCATACCTGTACTCTTGTGTCAGTGTGTGTGAGTGTGTGCAGCCACAACCTGAGCACAAGTTGGCAACCTTGCCCGTGCTGCACACACACGGATTATTTACGATCCATGCAAATTTGCTGTTAATTAGTTTAATGGATGGATAAACTTAGTTGATGCACTGCTGTTGCCGAGCGCTTAAAAGTATGCAACACTTTTTATTTCGCTGCTGCCTCTGGCTCACTTCCGCTTGCTAATTGTAATTAACGTGTTACATATTTCCTCTTACGTGCTCAACACTCAGCACACACATGCTGTGCTTCTGCTCTTCCTCTCTCTGCTTTGCTCCGGTTCTTTCTCTTTTGGCGGGCATTTCCGTTTCGACGTGTGGCATATGTTGGCCTATGGCGAGGGTAGCTTATTAAATAATTAAGCCCCATTGAGTGGCAATTAGTTGATTGCAAGACCCAAGCCTTAATTACGACGATTACAATGCTCAGTATATCAATTCAAAGTCAAAGCAGATTAGAGATACACTAATTTGAATACAGTTTACATTTGTGACAGTCAAAGGGCTGAAATTTCTATTGCATACTTTTGGGGTGCGTTGAGTATTTAGCTTTTTCTTTTTTTTTTTTTTTTATTTATTTTCGCCGGAATCATTCAGTGTCATCTGAATTTAACCGGACGTGTATATGTGGGAAGGAGATTATGAATTATTTCTGCACAAGCATAGATTAAATTAGGTTCTTTGTCTGTTCTGTACATAAAAATAATTATGAATGACATTTTGGAGTTGGGAATAACAAAAACAGAAAATGTAGTGGATCTTAGAATTTAATCTCAAATAAATATGCGCATGATATTGCGTCCAGACAGTTTCTTATTACATAGCGGGCACTTCTTGTTGACCCTTATGGCATTTAGGATGCAAGCTTTGCAGAAAACATGACCACACTTGGTTGTTGAGGGCTCACGGTTATTAGCTTCTTCCAGGCACACCGGGCATTTGTATGACGAAGATTTTTTCGTTTTTGGCGAGACTTCTTCGTCTTGAGATGAGGATTCATTGGCATCATTCTTGTTCGCCGGCTGATCGGATTCATCAAGATCGATGTACGTGGTACGCGGTGGGAGACGTGAAACTACTGGAGTGCATAAATTAATGATGACAGATGGTTCCATCAATCTAGCCGACCTGGGAGGACGATCAAAATCCATATTGGTCAGATCAATCAATTCAATGCCATTGGGAGTAGCCACGGTCGGCTGGTTCTGTGGCCCAGAAGTAAGAGCATCGACGGCAGGTGATTGAGCAGCAGCTGATAGACGAGCTGTTTGGCGTCTTGGTGTATAATCACCCAATCCTACACCGATGCCACTCAATTCCCTCTCTGCATTAGCAATAAAACCAGAGATGTCATCAATTTCTATACAAAGGTGCGATGTCCAAGGGGCCGGCGAATGGTAAACATCAGCTCTTGTATCGTTGATTAAAGTTGCCTCTTCAGTAGCTCCTCCTGTTGCATTAGTCACATTAGAGACATTTACGCGAAGACGGGAACGGGAGCGGGAGCGGGAGCGGTCCCTCGGGCTCAAACTCGAGCGGTTGTTGTTGTTGTTGTTGCTGATGCTCGAGTTCTCTGCATCAAAGAAGATGGCAGAATCATCCGAAGATGTCGAAGACATGTCTTACGGTTCGGCGGTAGGAATGGATTCGCTTTTTGATATATTTTTGATTAAAAAACACAAAATCTCGTCACATCCTTCTCGACTATGCCAATAAACTGAAAGAGCAAAAGCTCCTATGTAAAATATCTCGAACTAACTCCACTGTTTAAGCTAAGCAATAACTTTTCGTACACACCTCTGCTAAAGTTAGTACAGCGTGCTTAGAAGTTAGTCATGAGTTTCGCCGAGTGGACTTAGCCCAGCTATTAGCTACCTGTCAAAGCAGGCTTTAGTCCATGCCGCGCCATGGCAACTGTATACGACACTCATGTTGCATTGTTACCCCACACTTGCCCCTCGTACAGTCCTGGCCATACTTTTATATACATTTTATGGATCGTTTTTGTTTATGACCAGATGTGTGTGCTCAGCCGATGATTGTGCTGCAAGTGCCACATAAATCGGATAACTGTGCATTTTCAATGCGAGATTCGAGGGTTTTTTATTTCCATTTGCCATTCGCCATTTGCCAGACAATAAAAACTGCAGCTGCAATTGTCAATGGACGGGGAAAATTGCAAATTTTTGATGCAGCCCAGGCGAAAAATGTTTTTTGCATGGCAAAATGCAGCAGATTCACAGAATGTCTGTTTGCCAGTTTGCCAGTTTGTCAGTTTGCCAGTTGAGAGTTGTCAGTTTACCAATTGCCAGTTGTCAGTCTGGCTGTCTGACAGTTGTCTGTCTCTCAGTGTATGATAGTCTGTAGGCCATTGCTTTCATTAACCAATTTGCAACGGCAACAAAAACAGAAACAAGCAGCCAAAAATTATAATACAAATACGAAATTTATGCTGATAGCAACCGACTGAATGAGCCATAATGCCAAACAGACTTTCGTTAGTTGGGCTTAGTCCCGATACCCCTAATACCCCTAGTACTGCTACCCCCACTCCTACCTCTTTGTCCGTCATGTCACTCAGTCCTCCTCCTGCTGTTGATAGGCAAAAGTTTTTACTTGCCATGGCAAAAGTTGTAATGCCAAAGTTTGGGTATTGTCATTGTTTTTTATACTCCTAGTATCTACATTATCATACAACTTCCCCACACCCCGCCCCTGGCTCCGACATTTGTGTATTGTCATCATTATCAGCGACGCCAACTTTTCTTTCATTTTTCATATTATTGCAAATGCCGTCGATTAGCTGAGATTAGACAGCAAATTATGCGCTAGCTTCAATACCATTTCCCCCCCTATCACGCTAAAGGGGGAGAAGGTATTGGAGGGATGGTGGGAGGGGGGATTAGTCAGCTGCTCATTTCCGTTTCTGCTGTTGCTTCATTTTGTCGTCGACATTGCTGTCAGCAGCATGATGTGTTAATGTCAGCCAGTCGTGTCCTCTGCCCTTCGTCCTCTCCCCCCTGCCCCCAGCCCTTTGACCTGTAGTCAATGTGAACTCTGAACTTTCGCTGTGTATGGCATATTGGCAAATTATTCTGATATTTGTTTTTGTCAGCGCTTCTGGGCATCTGCTCTATCTGCTATCTGTGTGCGAGACTCAATATGCATTCGGATTGAGCATTGAGCATAGAGAACAGCAGACATTAATCGATAATGAAGTTGACTTTGATCATAATGAAACATCTCCCAACTGATTAACATAATTTTTACGTTTACTAACTAACCAAATTCCTTTCCCCCCCTTCCTATCTCTCTGTTGTCACTTGGGGAGTTGTTGTAGCACTTTGATGTCAGCGCTGTTAAGTCAACTTTAATCATGCGCCCAGCCATCAAATTCCAATTAAAATCGCAATTTTAAACACATTTTTCAGTGGAGTGAGGGGGTTGGGGCCAGGGGAGTACTGAAAAGTAAACAAGACGCGTTGACATGTCGCTGATTTGTAATGTCAGTCAAACGCAGCTGTTACACATACTCGTATTCGTATACCCCCCGCTCCGCACTGCCCCCCTTTGATCTACACCTTATGCCGTTTTGCGCTTGTCACACGCATTTGAAAATTACGAAAAAATAATGCTGAAAATACGAGTTGGCGTTAAAAAAAAGGCACAAAAACAAAGGCGAACAGCATTCGCTTATTATTATTTGCCAACAGCAGAGAAAGAGAGTATCAACAACGAAAAAACATTTGCCTCATTGTTCTTACATTATACACACATACCCAATGGGAGTGGAAAAGGGTATGGGTGCAGTAGGGGGTCTGTAGTCGCTATGGATTGAATGTAATGCCTTCCACTTACTTATACCCCGCATTTTGCGTAATGTTCTTCCATTTGCAGGTCATTAATTATGATTCATCAAGAGGCGGCGTGTCGGTAATTACCGAAAAGGGCGATGTGACAACCTCGTTTCTCCTCATACAGAATGCAGATCTGGCCGATTCGGGCAAATACTCCTGTGCTCCCTCCAACGCAGATGTTGCCAGTGTGCGTGTGCATGTCCTAAATGGTAAGTACCTAGTAACAACACTCACATACACACACAACCATACACACAATACCAGCCAGACACACGTAGTGTAATGCAGCGAATGCGCTCTCTGTCTGTGTGTGTGTTTCTCTCAGTCTCTCCCTGTGTCTCTCTCTTAGTGCTGCTAAAAAGTGTTGCATGCTACTAGGCGCCTCTTGCAGTGCACAGCATGAACTAGTTGTTTAGTTGTCGGACAATTGGCAGCGACTAGCAGATACCCTGCAAATGCTGTAATATGTATAGTAATCCATTTTATCAGTATCAGGAAGTGACTTACGACGATACTTGTAATGCTGGCTGAGATTCGACGAATAGACAAACCTCAATGTTCTCTAGGGTTCTTTATTTATTTACTTAATATTAACTAAACGCTGTCGAGGCTCACTGACCACAGCTAATCGTATGGCTATCTATTATTGTATTATTATTATAATTAAGTCTCGCTACTATTTCTCGGCATTTACTTATAGAATAATATTTCATGCCAAATATTTATTAGACTTATCATCAAATGACAAGAAAATAGAGATTAATGGCAGCGAGTATTTACATTCAGTCGCTGGTCATCGATATAGAACAGTATAATATACTCGACTAACTCAAATGCCAATCGAAAGCCTTAACAATGATACATATAGTACTAAATATATACAGAAATTGTTATTACTAGTATTTGGCAGCCTAGCATTAATTCTATTCATACAGTCGTGCATCTCGATGTAATATAGAGTCAATCGAAAGCCTTAACAGTGGCTCATTACAGAATTCATCTTCGACAGTCCATTGAGTTACCTTAACAATGGCTTATATACAGAATTTAGGTTTAACAGCTCACTGGCAAGTTACTAACAGTGTTTGCCATAACAACTGTCAGCCAGCAGCTAACATAAATTCTATTCACACAGACGCTGTTCATCGCGATACATACTGTAATACAGAGCTACTCCAATACTTCCTCCTAACTAAAGCCTTAACAGTATATCGAATTCTGTTATTAACAGAGCTAACCCAATCAGATGTCAGCTATGCCATGCCAGCAACTACACTTACCTTTGAGTGATTCTCCTACAATTTCTAAAGCAACCTGCCACACACGCATGCCTCTTGCTTCACAGGGTATTAATGTGGCACCAAATGACAATTGCAAAAGCGTTACATTAACTGCCAAAGTGGCATGCCAGCGCTGCCTGCAATGCGACTCATGTTGCGTGCCCCTGTTGCTGCTGCTCCTCCTATGGCTGTTGCTGTTACTGATGTTTTTGGCATTTTAGCAAATTTGTGTGCGATTTCCAATGGCGCTCAGTAGGTGTGTGTCTGTAGGTGTGTGTGGGACAGTGTTTAAGTACCCGGGGTCTATTTGCAATTTCGAAAATATAGGTGTGACAGCGTCGCTGGGTCGGGTCGTTAGGTCGCTTTATGAGGTCGAATAGCGCGAACGGTGTTGCATGTTCTTGTCATGTGATTTACATTTGCTGCCCCGGGCAGCACTTGACCATTTGGTGAGAGACACAACTGGCTGACAAATCAGCTTTAGGCCAGTCGTTATACCCGCTGACTGGCTGACTGAATGACTGACTGAAATTGATATGCTGCGGAAGTGCCACAAAAGGAGGGCGGGCATCCGCTTGCAATTTGCTCGAGTTCCGGCTGCTTGTTGTTGCCGTTTAAACATTTCGCCTGGAATAAATAAATTGTGCTGGACATTTGTTCAATTCGCTTGATTTCCTCATGGACTCATGGTCACAAAAGCACAAAACAAGAAGAAGAAGGAGTGGAAGAAACAGAAGCAGAAGCATAAGACGAAGTGCAGCACGTAAATGTTGGCAGATCTGGCGCTGTCGGGGATTGGGGAATTAGCGAAATGTTTGCTGCTGCTCTGCTCTGCTCTGCTCTGGCTGTGTCGCTTGATGTTGCCCCAGGCGCCAGTTGTTGCTCCATGTTTTGCCACAAATGAAACACATAATCGCATCAATTATGAGCAAATTAATTAGCACACTGCGGTTAATTGCAGTCAAATGAGCCAAGAGCCAGGCCAAGTGAGCCGAGCGGAGCGGAGCCAAGTGAGAGCCAACTGAGCCAAGTGAGTGGCAGCCAGATTCCGTGTTGCTCCTTGGAGTTGAGGGACATGGGACATGGCTTGATGCGGATGCTGGTGACGTTAACAAATTGCAATCGGTTAGCTGGGATGCGGATGAGGAGCACTGTGGAAGGAATTGTTGCAATTTGCCAGCATAATCGGTGTCGATCGGCGTGGATTTGACACAGTTAAAATAAATTACGTAATTGTGAAAGGGAAACACAAGCAACAACAACAACAGCAGCAACAGTGGCAACAATAAGAGTCAACCGCACAACAATACAATGCCAGAGACAGAGTGCACACACCGGAGGAGAGTGGAGAGTGTAGAGCGGAGATGGAGGAGTGATGGCTGACTGAGCCTGTATGGCATGCAATTTAAGCCCGGCCCACAGCTGGCAATGGATTGGGCCCGAGGTTAGAGCTCGGCTGGCACGTTTTTCAATCATGCTAACGGCACCATGGTGACCAATGCCAAAGCCCCCCACCCCCACCCCCCTGTAGTGTACCCCTTTTGCTGCCCTTTGGCCGCAAATGGACCACAAATGGCAACGTGCGGAAATCCATTGCTGTTGCTATTGTAAACGTTTGCCTGTCCATTATGCATGAATGCATAGAAATACGTAATGCTACACACACCAATGCACATCAATACACACACACACATTCGCACACACACACATTCGCACACACAGGTGCCGATGGCCGGCAACTGAATAATGAAGTTTCAGGACAATGCAAACGAGCCTCAGGCCGCAAAGACCACACACAAAAAGAGGCGAAAACCCAAAATACAAAAACAAAATACAAAATTGTCTACATTTATTCCATATACTCTTCCCCCTCCCCCACTCACAATACTCTCTGCCGTTGCAACAGAAAGTTTATTACTCTGATTGCTTGCGTTTGAGTAACACGTAAATCTTTTGCTTCAAACACTTTATGCAAATGCAGCTTGAAAGTAATTTCGTTATTTAAATGAAATATTTCGATTGTAGTTGAACAAATAAACAAATAAAAGATATAGGGAAAATGTGTGCTATACTATATAGTGAGGGAAATATACAGCTATATTATGTAGTTTTTATTATATTTATTTATGTCTGTATTTTTGAATGAAATTTGTTGTCCAGTTTATGATTTCATATACATTTTTGACCTCGTTTATTAGTTTCTGCTAAGACATCATTTTTAAAAATATATAAAAAGAAATAAAGTACATAAATTATGTATTTTCCTACATACATTTGAGTAGATTGAATGCACTTTTAAATTTCAAATAAATATAATATTTTTGCTATATTTTTTTATGTTTATATTATTAAATGAAAATTGTAGCCAAGTTTATGATTTCATTTACATTTTTTAACTCGTTTATTAGTATGTTATTTGACATATCTGCTAACACATCATTTTTGAAATATATAAAAAGAAATAAAGTTTATAAATTATGTATTTTCCTGCATAAATTTTAGTTGCTTGAGTTTTCTTTTTTAATTTCAAATAAATATAATTAAAATGCCTTTCTTTTTAACTACAATTTTTGCTCTTTTCAAAATATTTAATTATTTTTTTATACATTTTTTAATGAAATAAAGTATAATATATTTAAAAGCAACTATCAGTTTCTCCTTTTAAATGTTTAACTTTATCTAGCTTAAAGTTTATTTAAAACTTTTTAAATTTTGCCTACACTCGACGTTTAACACATTCCCGCCGCAATGGCCAAATAAATAAACAGATTTTTCAAATATGCAAATATTGTTACAATGTGTGTCAAACGTGCAATGTTGTTTCTATTGTTGTTGTTGTTGCTGTCTGCGGTTGCTGCTGTCAGTGTGTTGTAGCTGTTGCTGCTGCTGCTGCTGCTGTGTGCTGCTGATTGACATGCGCTCAACCAATGGCATTCCAGGGATATTTTGATGACTAACAACAGTGAAATCAGGTCCATGCGGTGGGGCATAGTATGCGGGTGTGTGCGGGTGTGTAATGATATGAGTATTCGTGGGTGTGCGGGTGTGTGGGTGTGTGTGCGAAGGCTTTTGGGCAACAATGTGGCCGCGATTGCTGACAAACACTAGAATTCACGCGTTAATAGCATCGGCAACAACAAGAAGAGCACAAGTTGTGACAGGCAAACAAAACGGGCAACGTTCGCTTTGACCGTAGATGCAACATGGACATGGGAGGGCCGACTTGTTGGCATGACTGACACACACACATGCCGGTCATGTCACTACGCATTTGGCATAGCAAACTGCAGCCGAGAGACAGGACATAGCATTTGGCCTTTTTGATGTGGGGGCATGCCACACGCTTATTGGCAGAAATTATGCGTAATACTCTGATGGAGAGCCTACTACAAAAGCCGAGCCAACATCCATTGTCTGTCAGCAGCCAGACAGACAGTTAACCCAACCATAACCTAGCCTGGCCTACTCCCCCCTTATTCCCTTTCTATGACAGACCTTTTGCTGTCCAAGGCCCCAGGCCCAAGGCTGTTTCATTTGCAGTCAATCTGCGTATGAGGCCAGTGGTAGTATGAGCATTTGCAGAGCCTCTGCTGCATGGCAATGTGGCAACTACACTGTGCAACACTTGCTGGCAATTTAAGTTGCTCATATTGTGTTGCAGTTTATGGGAATGAAATGAAATGAATGAAACGGGCAACAACAAGGCTAGGAAATCCATTTAAAGTACTTTGTAATTATGCTCTATGTCATCAAATACTATATTTTTAACTGTTGTATTTATTTATTTATAATAGGCTTAGGCAACAGTCTGTGTTGCATTTAAGCGTTGGGCATTTTATTACAAACAAATATGAATATGTCTGATATTCTTTAAGCTTCCGGCGTATTTGACTAGTATTTTAAAAATATACAAAAATTAAATACAATTTCAATGCATACATTCAGACTTGAATTGAAAATGAGCGAACTAAAATATAGTTATTCATATATGTATATCGAAATATAGTTTTATATTTCAGACTTTAAGAATTATTCATTCAATTCACAGAGTCTTAAGACCATCTAAAGTTTGTAATTTTAGACTTTAAGCCATTCGATAGCATCTCTTCAATTTGCTGAGCATAATGAATATTTGCAGCCACTTGCTTGCCCCACTCCCTCTCCCTCAGTGCCCTGCCACAGCTCCATTCAATTAATGTCGCTGATATTTTAGTAGCTGAACGCATGTGGCAGCTGCTGCTGCTGCTGCTGCTGCTGCTGCGGTTATTTGTGACCTTTCAGCAATAAACTGGGAGTGGCATAGCTGTGGGGGAGAGATCCTTGGCCACTTTCATATTGATATTTGTGTGACAGGACACAAAAAGCTTTCGCCAGGGCGTAGTTTACACTTGAGAAATCAAACGAAAGCCCTGACCATATATACCATATAAAATATACCATATAACATATCACAAGGCGATGGCAATGGCAATCACAGCGTCCAGGACAAATGGACAAATGTGCTGCCAGCTGCTGCTGCTGCTGCTGCTGCTGTCGTTAGCTGGCAACAAAGTTCAACTTTCGATTTATTTTCGCCCAGTTTGAAATTCCTTGGCGCTTTTGTTATCTCTCTTCTCCTCCCTTGTCCTGGGCTTACTCCCTACTTCAGCTGCAGCACCTGCAATAATGCCAAAAGGCTCGCAACGCTTTCCGGTTCGCTCATCAAATGCCAACAAGCGGAGAGACTTTGATACTGATACAGAAGCCTTGACCTGAAACCCGTAAACCCAAGCTAAAGTAAAAGTTCGAGCGGCCTACTATCAGGCACAGTGTGTACTATGTATGTGGGACACTCTGAGCAGTTGGTCCAGTTGCACGTATCGAAGACAGTGGTGCCCCCTACTGCCACACAAATCCTTTGGCCAAGTTCAGTGTGTGTGGGGATTAGCTTTGTATTTTGTCACAGGAAATTACATTTCGCCTTAAGGAAAAAATTTCGTTTCATTGTTTGCACGTGTGTGTGTGTGGTGTGTGTGTGGGTGTGTGCAATGACTGTAACGGCGCCTGCTCCAAAATGAGGTGCATGTCCTGGGCGACGCTTAAGGATTGCGACTACGACTACGACTACGACTATGTTGTCCTTCTATCTAATCGTGTGTACGTGTACAAATGTCTCCGTGTGAGCTCAGGCTACACTTCGCTTTCATCTAACTGTTACTGCCCCTCATCCCACCCACTCACAGTTATCCCACCTGGCTGGATGCCTGGCAAACTTTCCATCCATTCCATTGCTGCCTGCAGCAGACGTAACTTTAGCTCCATTAGTATTTACACTACAGTTTCGACTACTGCAAACACACACATACTATATATATACACACACTACACACACTATACACTTCCTACTTGCATGAGTTTGTGTCTTGGTTCTCATGGGCCAAATAACGGCATGCTCCTGCCGAGATTGTGGCAAGGACTTCAAGCCAAATTTGTTATGTGAGAGTGTGCGAGTGTGTGTGTGTGTGTGGGTGTGTATTTAAATGACAATGATGCCCATGTGTTGATAGGCACCGACTAATACACTGCCCGAAATGCAGACAGCATCAATTTCAGATAACCAGAGCCGAATTATCAAGGGATTTTAATTGGTTATTGAGTTGCTTTGAAATTCCAATTGCATTTTGCATATGAACTTAAAGCAGTTGGAATACTGCAGACATTTGCCTTAAGCTTCAGTTAATGAAATTTAAGATTTTGAATTAAAACTGTATAATGTATTTAATATAGAAATTTAATGTATAATTGAGTCTGCTCAGCTGCAGTCGACAGCTAATAATTTGAAAATTATAATCGACAAATTTACTGAAATAATATCTTAATCATTACTAAATAATTTCATTATTAACCTTCAGTTAATGAAATTTAATAAACTTAACTACATTTGTATAATATATTTAATATAGAAATACTATAATGTTTAATTGAGTCTGCTCTGCTGCAGTTGAGAGCTAATTATTGGGGATGACATTAGCCTAAATAACTTTAGAATTACTAACGAAAAATTTGCTGAAACTTTATCTTAATCATTTCTAAATAATTTCATTATTAAATTTTATAAATTGAACTAAATTTGTATAATACATTTAATATAGAAATATAATGTATAATTGAGTCTGCTTAGCTGCAGTCGAGAGCTAATTTCTGGTCAAGACATCAGCCTAAACAATTGAGAATTGTAATCGACAAATTTGCTGAAATAATATCTTAATCATTACTAAATAATTTCATTATTAAGGTTCAATTAATGAAATTTAATAAATTGAACTGAATTTGTATAACATATTTAATATAGAAATACTGTAAGGTATAGTTGAGTCTACATATATAATTTGAGACTTACTGACAACCAATTTGCTGAAATTCTATTTTAGTCATTTCTAAGTAATTTCATTACTAATGTTGAAAGTCAATAACCCAATTTGATAATTTAATTAGTATTTTCTTTAATATAAATAGAAACTTAAATTGATTTTTAATGCAACTTCTTTGTTTTAGTTTTCACTAAATCAAACGCAATTTCATCTATAAGAAAAGCCAATTTTTCTTGAGTGTATTCACCGCAACTAAAGCTGAGACTGAGGCTGAAAACTTTCGCCATAACTTATGATAACATTTCCGTGAGCGCCTATGCCTCAGTCTCCACCCCCACCCCCACCCCCTTTTCGCTGTTGTTTCCTCTCCCGCTGTTCATACAGAGTCAATCCTTGGAGATTGCCGTCTAACATAATTTGAGCCTTGTACAACATAGCCGGCTGAAAGCCGCATGAAGTCGTACCAACTCCTTCGCTACATGGCTACACACACACACACTCACTCACACACACAGTCGCAAATCCGCAGCTAATAATATACGGCTTTTGTTTATTAGATTCATACATTTTCTAGGCAAGTTGTGACATGCGTGTGTGTACGTGAGTGTATTGGTGTGGCACTCATTATGTTTGCTTTTATGGTCGCACTGTATGCTCCACTGAAGGCAGCCCCACCCCCCCTAGTCCCCCCAGTCCGCCCTCTAAGCCAGCCGCCTCAATACAAGCTCAATGACTCGCCCCGCTCTCAACCCCCGCGTTGCTATTGGGCTGTAGATTCTGCCTGAAGTGATTTTAATAAAATTGCCAAAGCGTGTAGGTAAAAACAACTTGGCTTATGGCAGGAGCGGGGGGTGGGGCGGCTGCGAGGTTGTCATGTAAATCCTGACCAGAAATCGCTGCCGTTGGCACATTTTTTTTGGGCCTGTGACGAAATCGAGCACAAATTGCATGATTTACGTAATGGAATAAATAAAATAAATTGCTTAATTTACTGATAAATTACTTTGGCACACACACACACGTACAAAAACGTACGACAAAACGTATGTGTGTGTGTGTGAGTGTGTGTGTGTATGAGTCAAGCTGCTTTGGTCTACTTATTAAACGCATACCGTTACAGTTACAGTAGTTGAGTTCTAGGTGTGTGTGTGTGTGCGTGTGTGTGTTGTGGTTGGCTCTTTTACTTTGGCACTTTTTGTGAGATTAATTTCGTATACGAGCTGAGAGGGAGCGTCGCTGCCAAATGGTCACTGCAGTTACCCAGCTGCCCAGCTGTAGGGCAGGCCAACAACCACAGGCAGGACACACACACACCACTCCCCCCACTCTCGCTTGCCCTGGTAAGAAGTGTGTAAACTATGGCTACTTAAACTACAAACATACAACAGTTACAGGGCCTGGCACAAGCACACACCTGGTCCAGGTACAGGTCCAGCTAAACCCTTAGCCAAGGGCCAATCGGAGTGCTGCCATTTGTAGCTGGTGCCTTGCCCCTTTTACTGCTGATTCGCATATTTACGAAAGATTTATGCCAAAAGCTAATTTCATGGAAAAACGTATTGTGCTTGCCTCAGTGAGAATGTGTGTGTGTGTGTGAGTGTGTGTGTGAGTGTGTTTGTGCTGAGGTCAAACAAAAGCTGTGTGCTTCTATTCGAATGAAAATGCTTGGTCCGGTACAAAGCTAATTATTTATGTTAATCGCTCTCTAAAGACGCTCGATATATCAAATTTGCACAGATTTATTATGTGAAATGTACTAGCACTATGTATATACAAGATAGATATGCCTTGCGTATAAATATTTATAAATTTACGCTCGGCTGCCTAATTAGTTGTAATCCCTTTTATGCTACCTTTGAGTTTATGAAAATGGATTGTAATACATAATGCAAGGACATCATTTACCACAGACACCACAACACTACTCGTAAATGTATGTGCAATAAATCATAGAGTGCCACAAACTGCTTCAATAGTATCCTATTTCCATCCTTCTGAATCCACTAATCCATGAGCAAATGCTGTGATTGGACACGTTTTTGCAGCTGACTGGGCCAAACAAGCTAATCGAAAGCCATTCGCCAGTTATACAGGTCACTGGACAGCTGCATAAGCTCCTGCAACAACAGCCAATAGCAACAACAATAGCAACAACAATAACAACAACATTGACAAGTAACTAGAAAAATGTATGGGTTTCCTGTGACGAAGTTTAGTTACTCTTTACAGTCATCATGTTGTTGATAATAGCTCTCCTTTAGTCATCATTTAACACTCAGCACGAAAGTAGGCAATGATTTTTTTCATTCACAAGCAGCGTAGTTTAATTGCCTATTGCTAAATTCAAAGCAAGAAATTAGCACTCAAATTGCTTAGATTTAAAATAAATTATTAATTTTATTTAATATTAATGCTCTATGTTATAGTTCAGTTTAAACAGTTACAGTTTGCTTAGGCAACAGCATGTTAAATTAAGCCTTTTCTGACTGGCGCCATCTATCGACAAATTATGCTTTAAGCAAGTGGTGCTTAGCCCCGCACAGCTTAGCTTTTGTCATTGAGCATTGAGCAGTATCGTAACTGAGCTGCGGCTCTCTCAGTGACAATTCTCTTTTCAGCGACACAAGAACAACACTTGCATTGAATATTTTGTTGTTACATCATTCTTGATAGAATTTCTTATCTTTGCTTATGTAATTCGTGTTAATTATTAGTTAAATCTGTACAATTTTATCAGACAGTTGGAATACCCTGTCATAGAGTACACTGACAGCAGCACTTTCAATTTGCTCTAACTAATCCCAATGGATATGCGCTGTGCCCGTTTGCGCTCTAGCTCTGCATGTTCTCTCTCTTGCTATGCTCACTCTCTCTGCCACTCCTACTCTTCCTCTTTCCCTTCTCACTTTCCATCGTCTCTCTCCCATTCTATCAATGTCATTGCTGCCAGTTTGAAATTTGAATTGAAATTTACTTTTAATATGCCCCACATTGCCTCTGTTTGTGTGTTTGTTTCTCTGTGAGTGTGTGTGTGTGTGTGTGTGTGTGTGTGTGTTAGTTTGTGTATGAGCTAAGCAGATAACGGTGCACAACACAGTGCCAAACATTTGGATCTGCTGAACTCATTGCAGGGCACAGCCAAAGTGGATATCAAAATTTAATTAAAATTTCATTTTGCAATTTTAGTCTCGTACCAATTCGAGAATTGGCAATATTAGGCGCCGGGCAATGCCGGCCAATAGTACAGTAGCCTGCAATTTGATGCACTCCAATGCCAATTTCAATGGTGCGGGTCAAAACTCAATTATGAGAACTCAAAGCAGCAACAAGAATAAAAGAAAGGAATGTCGAACAGAAAAAAAGAGAAATAAAAAAGAATTCGATTATCTTGGTTCGATTTGTTGGCCAATACGTTAGAGCCAAAGCCCCGCCCCCACTCGCGCATTTTTCAACGAGCATTTTGTCATTTCCAAATTTGTCACTTGACATGCGGCAACAACAACAACAATAAGTATTGTGGCAGGCTGAGGGGGGGAACTGGTGTTGGTTACATGGCATTCGGTGGCATAATGTTGGCTTTGGCATTAATGTCAGTCAATGCCACAGAGTGGGAGTAGAGAAGAGCGACTCGTGGTCGTCTGGGGGATTTTCACGAATGTGATTTGAAAATCAAGTTTTCTTTTTTTTTTCGTCTTCCTGCTAAAGCGCATCAATCATTCAGTCGGGCATCAAGTGAGCTGAAGTGTATAGTAAATGTCACTGGCCATGCCACATGCCACATGCTGTGTTGCCAATCTCACTCTCACTCTCACCTCACACACATAACTCTGCAACCAATACAAGTCCGTCCGTCCGTCCGTCTGGCTATTGGACTTCCGCTTTGCTCAGGCATTTCCGCCTCCTTTGCCCTCCAGCTAGAGGACTCTGACTTCGACTCGACTGACTTCATTTTTTGGGGCACTCGATGTTTATGCGCCGCTTGCTTTTAACGTATTCCAAATGCGAGTAAAGTAAAAGACATATAAGTACCTTTAACTGCAAGTTTAAACATATTTATAATATATATCTGGGCAAACTGTTTAATATATTCGACTAGCTCACTTTGCTGCTGTTAGTGTTGTTAGTATTATTGCAATTACCTCTGGCCCTGGGGTCAAATGTGATATAGCTTGTGTGTGGCACAGTGTATACGACGTTTTATGCCTGCTGCAGAGCTTCTGCTGTGTGCCCTGGCTTTTGTGCAGGTGACTTACCCCAGGTGACATATTCGCATTCGTTTGTTTGGGGCCATTTTGATTATTTCAAACGAAGCGAAAATCCGTTAGTAACTTTGGCATTTTGACAGCCAGCAACTTTGACCCGGCAGGCAGTCCTCCTGGCACTGTCTCTCCACCCCCTCAGTGATTTGTCTATGCCTCTGTGTTTCGCTCTTTGTGTGTGTGTCTGTGTGTGTGTGTGTGTCTATGTGCTAAATGGTAATTTGTTTGCCAGACAGGCTCCTGCTGTGTGTGTAGGTGTTTGCTTTGACTACTGCTGCTGCTCCAAAAATTACATTTCGTTTATTAATTAAACACCAATTTAGCTGGCAATTCAATTATGAGCCACTCTTGTGCCAATATTAATTCACTGCAATTTGCGGCGCTTAAAAACAAACACAAATACAAACACCTTCCCCTAACACATGCCACACATGCCTGCCACATGCAGTGTATTAATATTAACATGGCACAAACAAATTAAATTTATTTAAATTCAATAAATATTCCCACGAATATGACAATTATTTGCTTGTAAATTTGCTAAAATATTTTAGAAAAAATTAAATTAAATATTAAATTTAGGCAACAAATAGAGCTCATAACACGCTTACAATTTGCTTAGAAAAAATGAATAATAATATGCAAAAATAAGCTTAAAGTTGAGACAACAAAATGAAGTTCATAACGTTTACAAATTATAAAAAATATTTCATTTAATATTTGGGTATAAGGTCTTAAGGTCTTATTGCCTACTCCGTCCAATATGCGTTGCTTGTGGAGACCTTCATGACTCCCACAAATGCCCAAAAAATAAAGAGGATCCCAGCAGCAGAAAGTGTGGAAACTGTGGAGGTAACCATACGGCTAACTACAGGGGCTGTCCAGTCTACAAGGAACTGAAAAGTCGAACATACCAAAGAGTGACCACAGCTCGCCCACATTTAACCCCTATGAAATCTACGCGTGATGTCTTCCCCCCTACAGCTGATAAATCTTTATCTAATAATGAGTTCACCAACAAACCCACAAGCTTTGCATCTGCCCTAAAATTGGGTCTGGAAAGTACCGCTCCCACCAAGCTACGTTCGTCAGTTTCGCATCATGGAGAACAGTCTTTGAGTAAAATTGAAACAATGATATACAATCTTCAACAAAGTATGATGGAATTCATGTCATTCATGCAGACTACTCTACAAGATCTTATGAGAAATCAGAACATTTTGATCGAGCTGCTTGTTGCTCAAAAACAGACTAAGTAATCAATGGCTCCACTCCGTATATCACTGTGGAACGCCAACGGCGTCTCACAGCACAAACTTGAGATAACTCAATTCCTTATTAATAATCACATCGATGTAATGCTGCTCGCTGAAACTCATCTTACAAACAAATATAATTTTCAAATTCGAGGCTACTTATTCTACAACACGAATCATCCAGACGGGAAAGCACACGGAGGTACGGGGATTCTGATTAGAAATCGCATCAAGCACAGCTTCCACAATAGCTTCGCCACTAACTACATGCAAGCTACATCTATAAACGTACAAATGGACTACCGATCTTTAACACTCGCCGCCGTATACTGTCCTCCTCGGTTTACAATATCCGAGTCCCAATTCATGGACTATTTCAACTCCCTGAGTGAACAATTTATAGCAGCAGGAGACTATAACGCCAAGCATACACACTGGGGATCTCGACTTGTGACTCCAAAGGGAAGGCAATTGTACAATGCAATAATTAAACCAGGCAACAAACTAGACTATGTGTCACCTGGGACACCCACATACTGGCCATCAGATCCCAGAAAACTGCCAGACTTAATAGACTTTGCAGTCACAAAAAATATTCCACGCAACCTGATAAGCGCCAACTCCTTACCAGACCTATCGTCTGATCACTCGCCTGTACTCCTTCAACTAAATCAACATCCATCTGCGGTCGACAAACCATTCAGACTAACAACGAACAAAACCAACTGGCTTAAATACAAAAAATATGTAAGTTCGCACATTGAGTTGAATCCACGCTTGAACGGCGAAGCTGACATCAACCTTTCCACAAACACTCTTGAATCCGTCTTGGTCGCAGCAGCACGCATGTCAACTCCACAAACTCATAAAGCGTCGTACAACCATAGACACACGAACGTTGAAATTGAGCAGCTTGTTCTAGCAAAGCGACGCTCAAGGCGAGAATGGCAATCCAACAGATCACCATCTGCAAAACAACGCTTAAAAGACGCTACACGTAGGCTCTCAGCTGCATTACGTCATGAAGAAGTAAGGTCCCAAAAACAATACATAGAGCAGTTATCCCCAATGAGCTCCAAATTCCCACTTTGGAGAGCCCACTCATCACTCAGCGCACCAATCGAATCTGCAATGCCAATAAGGACATCCACAGGCAACTGGGCGCGTAGCGACGGAGAAAGAGCCAATAGTTTTGCAGAACATCTTCAAAATGTATTTCAGCCCAATACAACTTCAAATGGGATCTCTCTGCCTGCAACACCAGATACCGACACATCTACGTATGAGCCAATAGTATTTAGGCCACACGAGTTACTCAAAATCATAAACGAACAACTCAACCCAAACAAATCTCCAGGATGCGACCTAATATCACCAAAAATGATTATCGAACTTCCATTCTGTGCCGTTCGAGCGATTTGCCAACTCTTCAATGCAATAACGAGACATGGACACTTCCCAGAGAGATGGAAAAAGTCGATCATTATAATGATACCAAAACCTGGCAAAGACCGCACAATTGCTTCATCATATAGACCAATTAGTCTACTAACGTGTCTGTCAAAACTCTTCGAAAAATGCCTCTTGGCTCACATTACCCCACATCTCAGAACACACAACAAAATACCGACTCATCAATTCGGCTTTCGAGAAAAACATGGAACCATAGAGCAAGTCAACCGCATAACATCCGAAATCCGGAACGCATTCGAACAAAGGGAGTACTGCACTGCGATATTTCTGGACATATCACAAGCCTTCGACAGAGTATGGTTAGAAGGTTTAATGCACAAAATTACAGAAATGCTCCCAACCAACACTCACAAACTTCTGAAGTCATACCTTTACAACAGGAAATTCTCAGTAAGATGTAATGCTGCCATGTCCGACGACTACACCATCAAAGCCGGAGTTCCCCAAGGTAGCGTGCTAGGACCTATACTCTACCTTATCTTCACTGCGGACATCCCAACGAGCAGACATCTGACCACATCCACTTTTGCTGATGACACAGCGATCCTAAGCCGCTCGAGATGCCCCAAGCAAGCAACGGCGCAACTTGCCACACACCTGGTGGCAGTGGAGAAATGGCTATCCGACTGGCGAATCAAAATTAACGAACAAAAATGCAAACACGTAACGTTTACACTCAACATGCAAGTCTGCCCTCCACTTACTCTAAACAACACTGCGGTTCCGATAGCAAATGAAGTAACATATCTTGGCGTTCATCTCGATAGACGTCTTACTTGGCGCAGCCACATTGAAGCCAAAAGAACACACCTCAAGCTCAAAGCCAACACCCTTCACTGGCTTATCAATAGCCGTTCGCCCCTTAGTTTGGATTATAAGGTCCTTCTATACAACACCGTCTTGAAACCAATCTGGATGTACGGCTCTCAGTTGTGGGGGAATGCTAGCAACAGCAGTGTGGATATAATGCAAAGAACTCAATCAAAAATTCTCAGAACCATCACCGGGGCACCGTGGTACGTTCGGAATGATAACATTCACAAGGATCTTCACATACCACTCGTCAGAGAAGAGATAGCAGAAATCACAACAAAGTACCACAACAGGTTATCAGTACATCCAAATCTTCTCGCGAGAGCGCTCACGCAAGTTTCCAGCAGCTCTCGTCTTCGCCGCAACGACTTCCCATCCACTGCTAATTATTAGGTCCACGTAATCTCTATTCAGTTAAAATTAAACTGTTAGATAATGTTTTATTTTAAGATTTGCTACCTTATTGTTAGACTCTTAAAGAGAAGATCCAATAAATAAATCCAAGCTTTAAAAAAAAAAAAAAAAAAATATTTGGGTATATATATGTACATAGTTAAACACTAGACAGTGCTAGATCTGCAGCTTAGTTTTTGTTTTTTTCTATTATTTAACTTTAGTTGGAAAAACTGGCATTTGAATTTTTAATAATATTTTGTTTTATATGACACAAGCCATTAAAAACAATCGATGCAAATATAGCAAATATCTATTTTATTTTCCCCATTTTTTGTATTGTTTTTCATTCATAAAAATAGAAATTTTAAATAATTAATGTGTGAAAAATTGTTTGTATATTTTCCCATATTTTTTATCCATTTTACACTCTGCTTTAAATTTGAAAATATTGTTTTGCTGTAATCAATTTTGACGCCAATTTGTTGGTTGATTTGCAGTCAAACAAAAGCTAGACAAAGCAACGAAATTGAAAGCGAAAAGGGAAAGGCAACGGGAAATGCAAAGAGAACAGGGAAACTGGGGAACTGGGAAGAGGAAAATGTTCAACCATTTGGCCTCTAACCAGCATTGTTGCCACTGCACACTGTCCATTATGAGCTGTTGCCCAACTATGGCAAACAGTTTTCAGCAATTTTCTCTATCGTTGTGCAGAACAGAGAATTTCGAAAAAACAATAACAAAAGCAGAAAGGGATGTGGAAGAAAATGGAAACAGAAAAACAGAAAAACCTGTGCTGGATATTGCAACATTTAAACATGGAAAATCGCGAGAGGAATTTTCGCACTGGGTGTTCGTTTTCGCAGAGTTATTTTCAGAGTGAATAGACGGGTCACAGTTCATTGTTTTTCGTGACGTATTGTTGCACATACAAATATTTATATTTTTGCTTACTAAGCTGAGTATTTGATGGAATATACTTCCCTTTTTTTTGTATTTCTGTTGCCTGCAGCTTGTTGCAATCTCAGCTGGCAGCGAGATGAAAAAGTTCATTGGAGCGTTGCCTGCTCGAGAGTTGCTTAAAAGTTGAAATACGTAGATAAAAAAATATGAAAAAATTCAGCTATATTGCAGCGGAATGCGGGAGATAGTGTAGCAGCAGGGGGAGGGGGAGAATGTTGCCTCAGTCGAGTGAAAAGTGAAAGTAACTTTTAGCGGTCAGTTGGCTAATTGAAGGTTGCTCCACAAAAAATGCAGTTAAAAGTGTAGCGTAGAGGAGTGTGTGGCATGCAGCTTATGCAACATTTAAAGCTACAACAACATGCATTTACTTAAACTTGAAAGCATTTGCTTTTAATTAAAAATTTCCACTTGACGCACTTTGACAACGCCCAGGGAATAACACACAAAAACTAACACACACACATGAGCAGAGACACACACAGACACACATAATCAATTTTGCTATGCAATTTTAATTACAAATTGTGGGCGTGGTGGTCAGCTCACACACACTCGCACACACACACACACACAGCAGAGACACATTCCCATTGGGTATGGCGCGAGGCGTGTGTAAATAGCTGCATAATGGAAATGCTGTCGCGTCCCCTTTGGCTGATGTGGGCTGGGCGTTCGCCACGCCTTGAGGTGCTCAGCGGCGGTGCTCTCTCGACAGTGTCTGCAAAAAGTTAATACACATGACGTGCAACAAATTATATTTATCGCGCATCGGCAAGCATCAAATTATCAGGACGCACCGCTAACCGCAGCAGCAGCAGCAGTAGCAGCAACAGCAACAGCAGCAGTGGCAGTGGCAAGGACCTCGTTGCGGCTGTTGCTGCTGCAAATTGATGCTTAAGGACAATTTTCACTTCATTACACGCTGCTGCCACGGCTGCTACCGCCTCTCTCTTTTTTTTCTCTGCCCCGTTTTGCTACCCTTCGCTTCAACTATTTTTCATGCAATTTTCTTTCGTTTTTTTGCTGCCTGCCCGACGATTAATACTCAAGTGTTGCTTAAGCAGCAAAAACATGCAATAACAACAGCAGTTACAGCAGCAGCAGCAGCAACAGCAGCAACAACTTGCTGCACCGTGAAATTACAAATTGCGCCCCGCGGGCAATAGATGGCGCCACTGCGCGTCGCACACCTTTGCATGCCTAATTTAATAAGAAAAAGTGCCCGCCCGTAGATCATTTAAAAGCTACACACACACACCACATACACACACACCACACACACACACACACATACATAGCTAGCGTGCATAATTAATTGTGATTGATAGAAGAAATTACTTGGCCGGGTTGCTCGACCGGGCCAAAACAGATGGCAGCAGCAAGCCAAAAAGGCAAGATGAAAAAGCATTTCACAAACTGTCCCAAGAGCCAGCACACACCCACACACACACACAGAACATACACACCTGCAGACAGAGCAAATGGAACATCATAAAGAAACTCAATTTGTTGCCGCTTGGGCGATTTGTTTGCCACGCAAAATGAACAAAACGACAAAACAAGCCAAAAAAATATATATTTCCAAGTTGTGTAGGTGTTAGTGTTTCTATACATATGTGTGAATGCATATGCAGCAAAAGTGAAAAGAAAAAGGAAAAAGAAATAACGAAAAGGAGAGCGAAGCGTTGGCCATTTTAATTTATGTCGCTTGGCAGCGCCTTGCTAAGCTGCTTACCTTGGTCGCCAGCAAAACAGCCAAAAGGGACGTCAGGTGGCACAGCTACTGCCACTGGTATAACCTTAAAATATAGCCAAAAGACTAAAAACAATGGCTTAGGGTTATGTGAATGTGAATGTGTGGCTATATATAGTATAATTCGCTGGCAAATTGAAAATAAACGCTGACTAAAAAAAAGAGTGTTGCCACTTTATCCCTCGTTTGTCTCAATGTGTGTCGACTGTTGCATAACGCATTCCAGTTGGCAAATGAAATATAATTCTTCACTTTATGCAACTAACAGTTGCAACTGCAATTCCCAGTGGAAGCAATCGATGAGTAGATTTCCATTGCAGTCTCAATCATTGTAGCTGGCAGCTGATCCACTTGCAAACTCTTTAGCAAATTAACATCAGCTGTGTGTGAGCGTGTTTACCCAATGAACTGCATAATATTTTGCTATTGCTTCCCTATTAACTCAAGAGTTGCAACATCTTTGAGCTGGCATTGACAGAATGTAGACTCTATATTATGGAGTATAGTTGTCCATACTACCTCGTACAGTGTCTGATGAATATAAGTGGTACACAGTTTAAGAAAGGAAAGGCGAAAATTGTAAGTTGATTGAAAAGTACAATATTAAATGATATTTCGTATCGCACTACCTCCTCATCAGACGACAGCGCCAAAGTGCAAGCTTGAAAACAATACTACAGTCGAAATGGCAGACGACAGATGGCCCTTGACAATATGGTAATTTAATTACCATTAAAATAGACATTCGACGTTTAACATTAAATGCTATCTTTGTTATTAATTGAACAGAATTAATTTATAATGAACACAGACGCGCGTAGAGCTTGCCGCTTTTCCAATCCGAGTTCAAGGAAGAAGTGAGACCAGCTTCTCGACAAGCAGATAATGTTGAGAAGTGCTGTTGCATTAGATTTCCGCTAGGTGGATAATTGGACCGCCACAACAAGTTGTCTCCAGCGCCCTCTGTTGTCCTCACAGTGCCATTTTTGTGACTTGTTTGCCTCTGCCGGCGAATGCCACTGCGGCCAACGATCGCAACTTTTGTGCGAAATTAAAATTCGTATAGTACATACATATATGAAGTAACGGTATGAAAACTGCGCATTTAGTTAAAGTTGATAGAGTGAAAATGCCAGCAGACTGTAAACAACACAAATCATAATTAGATTAGCCTGAATAAATTGAGTGCATTGTAATTGCAAACTAGCAATCTGGCAACGCCAAAAGAGTAATTTAAAATGTAAACCAACAGTCGGAAAAAGGTAAAGGCAAAAGAATGAAATAAAATAATATAAAATCAAGTAATATTAAATAAAATTAAATAAAATAAAATAAAGTAAATAAAATTAAGCCAATATTTAAAAGGAAACAATTAAAATGAGTGAAATATATATTGTAAATTAATAGTAAATCTGGTAATACTAAAATAGTAATAAGAATGTACATATATGTAAAACTCTGCTGGCAATTTCCTAAGCGCTGCTTTATCTGAGCTTCTTGAATTGAACTGTAATTTGAGTGCTGGCACAGTTGAGCCAAGTTCTCATCAGTCTCACAGTCAGTGCTATCAACTCTAATCTAACTGCTATATCACTTACAGAATAACATAGCATTTAGCTGCACTGCTGTGCTATCTCCGTTGAGTTTCATACAGTTCGCATACATTTCTGTATTTCATATAGTATGTATTACCACTGTATTTGTTCTATCAACTCTCTGCTCATCTTAGCAAAGTTTTCCATTTCAACTTCAACTCTGCTATGTGAATGTTATTCCTATTGAATTGTTATTTACTTTGGCGAATTGCAGTTGCAACTTCATTGGGCAACTTAACTTCAAGAGAAACTTACGCCAAGAATTCTGCTGTTTATTCGTGCAAATTGCCCCACTGCTTATCGCGCTGCAGCTGCACCTGTTGCCCCAACTGTAAATGCAGGGAATTGTTTATCACATGGTATTTAATGCCGTTAGAAATACTATAAAGTTTACTAATTAAACGTTCAGCTCTCGCTCGCATTATGCTTGTAATGATACGAGAGTTCGTGCTTTTTTATTAACTTTTGCACTTTGCCCCGTTGCTTATATCGTGTTTTTTTTTAAGCATTTCTAATTTAAACTCTGAAACTTAAGCAAACAAATGCGCAAACAAGTCGGAAGCCACGCCCACACCCACACACACTCGATGCTGACTGCTGCAGCTGCCAGTTGGCCAGCGCTTAGTTTACGCTCATTACACGCCACCAATAGCTATACACACACACACACACACACACACTTAATTACAAAACGTTTTTTTGGAGCAAGTTTGCCAGAGGATGCTCAGCGCAGCTGCTGAGTGTGAGTGTGTGTGCGAGTGTGTATAAGATTTGCCTTGTTTTGCCTGTCTTCTGGGTTTTTGTGTATCTGTGTGTGTGTGTGTGTGTGTGTGTATGTTGCAGCTGCCTGTCAATTGCAACAAGCAACGTTGCGTTTTTTGTGCCAATGATGATGGCTGCAACAGCCAACCCCCACTCTTCCCCTCCCCCTCTCTCACACTGGCCTGTAGCCTCTTCTCTGCTCCCCCTCCCCCTTTGCTCTTTTTATACTGTCACAAGCAGCTTAATAGGTTTTTGTTCTGAGCCCCAGACATTTATGCAACCCGCGCGCACAATAAGTCAGAGCTACCCCTGTGTCCCCCCTCTGCCCCTGCCCCCTCTTACTCCCACCAGCATCTTCTTGTAGCTTGTACAGGTTTTTGCTTGGCTCTCTCTCTCGCTGGCTGACGGTTTGAAAATTATTACATCTTATTTACAATGTGCCTGCTCTATGTTCCAGTTGTCGTTGTTGTTGTTGTCGCCTTGCAGGCGTGGCAGCGACATGTACTTGCGCCTGCTGCTTGCAACAAAAGAAATGTTGCAAATTAAGCGCTCGACTGCACGCGCTGCACAACTTTTCAAGTGCAGAACAAAAGCAGCAGCAGCAACAACAGCAATTGCAGTGAAATTAAATAAAAATGCTCATGTTTCTTTATATGCAATACACTCTCTGCCACACACACACACTCGCACACACACTCGTAATTGTATTGCTGCAATTTGTGCGCGCTGCGTACACTGCGTAATATTTTATTATGTTGCCTGCATTTTTAATGCCACAACAAGTGCAAAAAATATGTCATCATTTTACAAGCATTTTAACCATACCCAAAGTATTCCACTTCTGCTTCTTCTTCTGCTTCTTCTTTCGCTCTTGTGGTTCGTGTTGTTGTGCGTTTGCACCGTTATTCAAGTGCGGCAAAGTCATTTTCGAGTCGAGTTGCCTGAAATTGGATTAAACTTGCAGCTGGCTTACAGATTTCTGTGGGGGAAAACTTTTCCTTTTTTTAACAACGTTTCGCTTCAACTTGACTTTAATAAATGTCCAGTTAAGAGGGTGGGGTGGGGTGGGTGGTGGCCAGTGTCGAGTCGAGTCTCATTTCATGCAACCGACAATATCAGTAAAAATGCTGGTAATAATATTTGAGGTGCTCCGCAATGGCGCCAGCTCTAGCATATGTACTACTTGACTGTCCCCCCCCCCACACTCTCCCCTCTAACTGTCTGCCACTTACATGCTGCTCCCCAGAGGGAGGGGGGGGAGGTGGGCACTAGCTGACCCAGAATGCAACTGGCCAAGTTTTGTGTGTAAGCTTGAAGCTGAAACTGCTATGTTTTACTAACCACAAAATGCTGTAACTAAACGCGCACTCACACACACTCATACACACACTCGCACACACACACATATGTAGATAGAGGACAGGAGACAGTACTACTTATAGACCACTTGAGGCAGGTAAACTGTAGCTTGTTCCACACGAACTGTACCATAGTAGAATCACCGACCATGCTCGCTTTAGTCTGTAGGCAACTTTAGAGAACTCACACACCCACACACACCCACAGAGCCACAACATATTGTTATGTCCATGGTAAAGTTCTTGGCCCCAAAAAGTAGACTATAGAAAATTGTCACCATCTCTGGTTGCCATGTTTAGCACATTGACAGGTTTAGTAAACTTTAACTTGAATTTAAAACGCCGCAAGGACTTGCAGCAGCTAAAAAGTTTACAATTTTCAATTTTATGTGCAATTATTCGAGAGCTGAGAACTTTCTCCACTCTGACTTACTAATATTGATCTAATAAATTCCCTTTATTCAGCGGCATTTCTACTGCCTGTCAGAAGCAATTACTTACTTCATTTAATACCTCAATTAAATTGTCTGCATTTCTATTAAATGCACTTAATCCCTGTTAATACTAATAATATTCATTTCACTCACTATTTGTTGTGGGAACTCGAAAAGTTGAACAGTTTAAAATGGTTTGGCTCACTGATTTGTAGGCACAAAAGTGCACTTTTGCCTAATTTGGCAATCATTTGGGCACTCAGCCATTGAATCAGTTCGTCAATCAGCTCAAAACAGAAACCCTAATTCGATTGCCTGACCACCTAATGGGCCAAGCTGAGTTACGCTTATTGCTAATGCCACTGCCAGCTATACTATATGCTCTGTCTGTCTGTCAGTCTCTCCATATCTGCTTGTCTGTCTGTCTGTCTGTTAATGTAATGTTGTCAAGGACTACTGCTGCTGCTGCTGTTTAATCAGCCGTCAAACATCAAAAAAGTAATTCAAAATGCTCAAGCGTACAACATGGCGTATGAGTAGTGTTTGGCGAGTGTGTAAAAGGATTTACTGTTTACTTATTGGGCAAGCCAACGCAACGCAGCGATTCGGAAGCAAAAGCCAGTAGCCAGTAGTCTGCACTGCTTTGATAAAGTCGAATAGATAAATCAGCAAAGGGAAACCTTTCTCTGTCAGCAAAACTAATTGAAAACTGCAACGAAACTCAAACTCAATTACTTTTTGGTGCAGAGCAAAAAAATGAGGTTGAAAAATCTCTGTTTAAGTCAGCTGTCATAACGAATTAATTTGAATATTGTAATAAAATATTTCTGCTCTCGGAATGAATCTGAAATGCCATACAGCCATATGAGATGTAAATTATGATTTTAATTAAATTTATACTGTGTAGTTTTTCTTTCCATATTCCACTTTCCAACTTGAATACTCTGCTCTCTCTGCTGACCCAAGTGCTGGCAGAATATCCATTCGATAACAAAATAAATTGCTTTCAGCAAATGCTTGGAACTTTGATTAATAGCAGCTAGCAGCAACTGGTTTCCCTCTCATTGGCTGCCTCCCCAGGTCCTCCCTAGTTCCTTCTTGTGACCTCTTCCTTAGTCCTTGCTGATGAGCGCACATTTACTTAAATGTGCTGCGTGTGTGTGTGCTGGTGCTGTACGAATTTAATTGAGTGCTAAATGGCACGTAAACTGATAGCTTAACACACACACTCGCACACTCACACACACTTGGACTCACACACAAAGTCAAGAAGTTTCGACGTGGTCAAGGACTTGGTCGAGCATGTGCATCAAATGTGCCTCAATTTCCCTTAGACACAGCAGGCGATACTCAGCTAATTGCGTGGGCGTCTAGTACTAATAATAAAAACTGAAAATTCCAAGCACTATTTCTTTGATAATTGCATAGTTCAACCCTTTAGCTGGTGGAGAGAGTGGCACATGTCCATTCGAAGGGGCAGGGAGTCAAGTCCTTGTAGTGCTTGAATGAGCAGCCAGGCTTTTGGGGCACTGCTAATCCCCAGTGTATGCGAGTGTGTGTGTGTAAAGCTGAACGTCAACACGTGCAAATAAAGTATTAAAATAGCCACACTCGCATACACACACTCACACACACTCGCACACCCACAGATGTCGAGGCGAAGTCAGAGCGTCAAAGGCGCCTTGACCGCAATGACTCAAATGACGAGCATTTCTAGGCTCAGACTCAATCTCAGTGTGGGTTTGACTTGTATAAACACTAAACCACACACACTTGCCACACACTCACGCACACTCGCACGCACACACATGACACCCACACAGCAGCCGCACGTCTCAAGTTTATCAAAGGACAACAAAAAACAGAACGAAATGAAACGCACAGCAGGCATGACTGAGATAGTACTGCCTAAGAAACAACAGTAAGAAGCAGAAACAGCAAGAAGAAGAAGAACCAGAGCAACAAAACACAAACCACACTTAATTCATTCGTGATTTATATGAGTCGCTTTCACAGACTTTAAATGTGGTTCGAGCTTAGTTTCTTCATCGCTCTTGCTCTCTATCTTTATCAGCTCAGGCTTTGAGTGTGGCTGAAAACCCTAACGAAACTAGTTTTGAGGTTAAGTCTGATGCCCCTGCCCCCTGCCTACCCCTACCTACCCCTGCCTACCCCTACCACTGCCTACTGCCTAAGTTTGCATTAGTTTTGGCCATGTTGCTCTCAATTAAAAATTCTTCTTGCATTGCGCTCAAAATTCAATTCAAAATTTTGGGCCAGATTCTTCTTCTGAGTCAAACAAAAACCAAAGTCGAAAGCCAACAAAACCGCTGATAAAATGTGGTGTACACACACACACACACGTACTTGTGCATTGACATATTCGAGTGTGGCGTAATAGCATAGAAACTTGGCTAAGCCTCGGCAAAAGCAAGTTTTCCATTTTTTGGCTCGCAACGCCATTTTGTCACTTTGACAAAATTGTTGCCACCCAGGGGGAGGATAAGGGTTAGCAGGAGAGGGGGAAGGGGGGTAGGGGGTCACAACTTGTCGTTCAAGTGACATTCAATTATTATTTCAGCCCAGGCACAGTGCAAAAAGTTTCTGCAACGAAACGAAATCTTTGCTACAAACGACAAACGACAATATTGTTAGAACGTATTACAGGCGATGGCACAGGACATGGATACACGAGCAGACAGGCTGACAGACGGACAGACGGACAGAGAGACAAACAAACAGACAGGCAGACAGACAGACAGACAACCGAATAGATAGATAGATAGATAGATAAGTAAACCAAGAGATGGAGCGAACGAGAACTCGTAAGCCAAGAGCAAGGCATAATGCGTACTATTTGCGCATTTAATGTAAAACTTTGCAAATAGTTTTGTGCCAAAAATAGTAGAATGAAAACAACATTCAACTGAAATCAGAATAAAAATGAACATAAAAATTAAATGAAAATCAAAACTTTTCAATTGCATTTTAAGCGAACGAGAAACGATAGAGAGACAGAGTTGAGGCTAAACGGATTGAAATGGTTATGCTTATGTGCCTAAGGCTGACAGTTTGCAACAGTTCCAGTTAACTTCCAATGAAACTTAACTCTAGAGATGGCAAATCGATGCAGTAAAAGCTGGATTACAGCAATAGGTATTTAGCAAAGACTAAGCAGTCGATACAGAAGATGGGATAATGGAAATACTGACTAGAATAACTAGACGTAGACAGTCGCATGGTAGTAGTAAATAGTAACTTAATTACTTAAGTTTTACCTATTTCTAGGCCAAAGAGTTGTATAAATCAGCTGACTATATAGTGCTCTTTATATACTTGCAAATAGATAGATAGATGGATGGAATAATGTGAATACTAACTATGCAAACTAGATATAGACAGTCGCATGGTATTAGGTAACTCATCCAATGATAATCGATGAAATATAGTAAATTATTTATTCAAATTTTACATATTTATAGTGTAAATAATTGTATAAATCTACTGACTATATAGTGCTTTTTATATACTTACAAATCTGTTCAACTATATAGAAGTTATTCAGTTCTCATTTCGAAGCAATACCGTATAAAATTTCATTGCATACTTTTGGGGTCCAACAAGAATTCAGTCAGTTGAGCTGGAATAGCGCACTAGATATATTCCTAAATATTCAAATAAAAGCTACAGAGTTTTTTAAGAAGCAAGACGAATTGTCACAGTCCACTGCTTGGAAAGTACAGTGTATACCGGGTATAGTAAACCCATAAATAGTCAGTTGAGTTGGAATTTCATACTAGATATGTTCTTAAATCTTCCAAAAAAAGGTAGCAAGAGTTTTTTAAAAAGAAATACGAATACTCTCAATCCACTGCCTGGACAGTATAGGGTATACAGGATATAGTAAACCCACAGATAGTCAGTTGAGTTGGAATTGCACACCAGATAAGGAGGAAGGAGTTCTTAAAAACGAAAGACAAATACCCTCAGTCCACTTCTTGGACAAGTATAGGGTATAGCGGGTATAGTGAACCCATAGATTACATTACAATACACACACAGTGGTAAAGTACAGTTGACCCATATTACACGCCCACCCATTGATTAAAGATTTAAGCAGTAGCCGAAATAAAATATACTTATGTATATGTATCGTATGTTGAAAGAGCCTTTTGGAAATTAATGGAAGCCGTTGAGGCTTGCAATGGCTGTGCGGCATGCGAGTTGCAAGTGGCAAGTGGCAAGTGTGTGCAGTGGCAAGTAGCACTCATGGCGCTGGCATTCGGTTTATTTTTGGGCAGATCCAGATCCAGCAGGCAGCTTAAAATTAATGACAGCGAAGTAAATGTCAACGCTGAATGAAAAACAAGCGAACACAACGAAATGCCAGGCACAACTTTTACCAACCGCGACGTGTGGCAAAAACAATAACACCACGACGAGCAGGACACGGACACAGACAGGCAGGAGTAGAGGGGAAGGGGGTTGACTACAAGGACGAGGCGACTACGACGATGCATGGCTTCCGGTTTTTGTTCGCGCTCTGGTATTTTGCCGTGCCACGCCCCGCCCCGTTTTTACGGCGACAACAATTGCGTGCGCGAGTGTCGCATATGCACATTTTATTTATAAACTCTTGCCGCAAAGTAGAAAATAATAATAAAAAACTGTCCAGCTGAGCGGAGCGAAACTTGTTCCCAGTTTGGTATTGCATGTGCAGCGATAAAAGCGGTAAAATGCTTATCAAGCTCAAACCGGATGTGCACAGTGTCAAACAGTGGGATCACACACACACAGCAGTCGGGGAGAGGGGAAGGGGAACGAGTTGCAGCAGCTGCAAATAGTTTTTTATGGCAGCGACTGTAATAGTAGTATAAGCGATAGTTTAATGCATAATTGAAAAGCACGCAAAGCTAAACAATGGAGTGGCACTTGAGCAGCTTAACCCATATGTGGCCAATGTGCCAGTTAATCGCACAACAATTTACAAAGCATTTTTCGTAGTAGATTCTTGTGCAGAATTTATGCCACAAACCGAGTCATAAATATGCACTGAAGTCGTGTTTGGAATGCAAGAGACTGCCACAAAATTAAACTGCAGTTTCATTGTGTGTCTCAAATGAATTCAGAGTAGATACGAGTACTTTAGCCAAGTCACTCCCGAGTTTTTATAGTGTTAATGCTGCTGCTGTCGCTTCACTGACCATTTCACTTTTATTTGACTTAATTTACACAAGTCACAACACGAGATTTGAGCTGAGAAATTGCTGTCGAATCGGAATTTAATGGCAGTCAACACAGCTCGCCTTATTCGCTGCCATTTTTTGCCATTTCGCACTTGCCTGCACTTGATAATGGTAATTATACGACAATAAGTGTGCGATCAAGCACGAAACATGGCGCTTTAATGAACTGTGTAATGTTTTTACAATTAGAGAGGAAGTGAAACAAGTCGGCAAATCCAAACAGAGCTGAGAGAGAGAGAGAGTTTGAGCTATGCAAATGCTCGCAAAGTAAATGTGAAAGTAAATGCTAATTGAATGGCCGCTTAGCCAAATTGTGCCACTTTTTGATGCACTTAAGCATCCCACAGACTCGCAGACTCTCAGGCTTGTTGTCAGGCATTAGTCGCACTCATCCGGCGACTGCACAAACAAAACGCGCTCTAAAATGTAAAAATACTGCCAAAGTATGCAAAGCTTCTCATAAAAACACTCGAAAAAACGAACGTGCATTGCCTGTTGGCAGTGACTGTTAGTGCTAGCACGTTTCATGTTTCTGCATCCTGCCGCACCATGTCCTGCCTTGCATGCTGCCTTCCTTTGTCTGGAGCTTGTTACTTGCTTAGCTCCTTCCGCTGCCATGCCTCAGCCCGGTTTCCTCTTCCTGCAAATCCATCAGCGCTAATTTTGCATATTTTACTTGAATCTTATTTTACTTGCTTCTTCTGCTCTTGGTTTTCGGTTCGGTTTTCGCTCAGCCAAATGGCTTACTTGTGTGTGGGAGGGGAAGGGAAAAGAATAACAGACATTTAAGCTAAGCAGAGCCGGCGGCATCTAACGGATTCTGCGGCCTTGTGTCAGGGCCCTGGAAATGATGAATTATGTGCGCCACGTACGTTATTAATAATTCCTGTCCTGTCAACAAATACATTGTTACATTTGCCGCTGCCCACACACACCACACACCACACATACCTACCTTACCGTACGTCCCACATTGCGTATGCGTAATATGTTTATTTTCAACGCTGCGGTCTCAAATTTATTAAGCATCTGCTGTGCCGCAACACACAGCGACAGCAGCCACAGCCGAAAGAACAACAAAGCATAAAACTCTCGTTCAAATTGAAGTCTTCTGTAGCTATCGACTGAGTGGGTGGTGGGGTGAGGAGGGGGTGCCTAGAGATGTGTGTGTGCACGCCACATGAGGCAAATCACGCTGAAACACACGCACATGACAGCCGCCATTTTTAGACAAACGATTTGCTTTAATGGATTTAAAACGCTGCTTCAATCGTTCAACTGAAATAAGCGCATAAATATTATTTTCAAATTTTTTGTTACATTATTTTTATTAAAGACTTTTTCATTGAAGGCGCTGAAACGTTTAAATACGCTTCAGTAGACAGCGGCAATATTTGTAATAAAAAGCCAACACGATCCTCTCACGTAGGCACACACTCTCTACTTGCCAGTGTGTGTGTGTGTAACAGCTGTGACATTGCGCATACGCCGCGTGTTGCGCCAGAGGGAAGCCAGAGCTAAATCGCTCGCTGCCGGCTGCCGGCTAAGAGCTTTCATTATATGTTTGCACATTGTATTGAGTTTCAAGTGCACAAGTTAATTGCTTGAAAAATTGAACTCAATCAATTTACAAGCATACACGCACACACGCACACTCACCACACACAGGCCAGCCAAGGCGTTGAGTCCCAAGGGGCCACACCTCGCCCGCACACGCATCGAGTGGCCACGCCCAAACGCCGCTGCTGTTAGTGTGTGTGCGAGTGTGCTTAACTGCGCTTTAAACTGTCATTAAAGTTATAGTTAAAGTTGATTTTCATATTTAGAAATGTGAATAAATTATAAGCAATTTTATTAAAAATTTCATAGCATACTTTTGAGCTGTTACAAGAACTCAGGTTACCAAAGGGCTATTCACTTGGCACCCATGCACATTTTACTTCCTGATTTTCCCTATTGAAATTGTGTAAATAAAAACCTATACATACATTAATCTACTGCCTAAATTAGCTGACTATTTTGTTGCACTTAACTTTGCATTCAAACAACTGACAGCAAATCATATGTGAAGTTAGTGGGCAAACAGCAGCTGCACCTTAATTAAATATTTATGTGTTGTGCACTCAAGACACGCACACCCACAGACAGAGCAGCATATATTAGAGAGACTGTAACAGGGAGTAAGTGGGTGGGTGGGGGGAGGTGTGTTATAGACTACCAGCTGCACAACAGACAAACAAACACTTCTACTATGTGCTAAGGCCAAACAGAGCGCAACAAATAAAGACACAAAACGACAACAACAACAACTCGAGTTGGCAGCAAACTTCCCCAGTCGAGAGGGCAGGAAGGGGAGGGGGAGTCACATTTATTTAGTGCTTATTGTTCAAGTACAAATTTAACATCTAAGCTAAAGACAATGCAATAAAGTTGAAATTAGTTCGGGCCATAATTTCAGGTGAACATCCGGAGGCAATGCAAACTGGCTCATCCGGCTGCCAGTACAATTGGCTGACAATTGTCATGCTTGTCGGCTTGGTGCTGGCCTACAGCCAGCGGCAGCAGCAGCAACAGTGCGTCACATGGAGCAGCATCAGCAGCAGCAGCTGTGCCACAATCGCGGCCAGTGAAAGTGCCACAACAACAACTCGAGTGCTGGGCGTCAGCTTGTCGCCTGCGGCTAGCAGCAGCCACGCCCACAGATGATCTTGCGGGCGGTCGTACTAAGTACCAAGTTACGCATTAAATGCGCAGGTGTGTGTGTATGTATCGACTAACTAATTGCAGTTGTAACTATAGGTAAGTCAAGACTAGAGATTAAGCCACTCATATGAGTTTAAAACTAGCAAACAGTACGTTAATCCAAACTGTAAACGATAACTGTTATCGTTATGGCTATGGTTATCGATATGTAAGCTCTTGGTTTAACATTTAATGTGTATTTTGTATACTACTCGTAAGCAGCGTGTAAATACTTATTAACGTAATTGCCATAGCAGAAGTAAATACAGAAAAAAAGGAAAATATGAAAAAAAATATGAAATACTGCACTCACTGTTTAAATAAATATATGAATAATCGCATGCAATCCACTATACAACTGTCTGTATTAAATTATTAGGTAAATTACAAATAAAAATAAGTATGCAGCGATGCCATAACAACAATAACACACATATTGAGCTATAAAATATTTAAATTAATTGTCATATCATGCAAATGTTTGCACTGCGCCAATTGCAGCATTATACTTGACTTAATCGTTTATTTATACATCCTTTTTTTACGTGAAACTAAATCAACAAACGCCAGTTATTTTCGCTGACAAAAGCAAGGGAAACATAATGGGATTTAAATCAAAATCAGTTGCCGTTGCTTAGTGTAAAATATTCAAAATATAATCGTGATATAACTGAAATATAGCTTACATTTTTCAAATATTTATTTATGTTTTTAGTCACATTTTTTACAGTTTTTTATGGCCTAATTTAGTTAAATTTAATTACTGTTTCATTATGCCTTATTTATTCTTTATATTTATGACTTTATTTTCACTAATATTTTAGCCCAAGTCCATCAGGCTAATTGTATTTTCCTAATCATATTTCTGCAGTAATTTGCATATGCAATCAATAAAAACGTTTTTAATTTCGTTTGCCCAGTCGACTGGAAATTTAATAAATTAATTTAATTAAACATCACTGAACAATGTCCATTTGAAAATGTGCAAAATGTGAAATTGCCAACTCAATAACAAAAGCAAATATCATGTTGACACGCCGCATAAAATCTTATCGTAATTCATGTTATTATTTCCCCTCCTTCCCAACACAAACGCATAAAAAAACGGTAAAAATAGCTCAATTACTGGCAACAACAGTAATTTCAATTTCAATTGACAATGTAATTAAAAATATGTGGCTGACGCTTCTCGTTGTGATTCCAAATTTGACTAGCATTAAATTCAAATTAAATTTAAGCTAATGGATAAAATATAATTTCTAAACAATGTTATTGCTATAATCATAATAAATATCTATAATAATATTGATTATTACAGAGGGTTTAATGAAGTTTATTGTTAGTCCACTAATTGATATTTTATTATGAACGCCACGTATATCAGAGCTGAAAACAAAGGCAGTAATTTATATAAATTTAAAGTCTTTTTGATTTAATTATTTTTCCCATTTAACTTACAATAAATAGCCTTACAGATTGATTTATTTATTTATTATTAAGCAGCCTTCTTCCAAGCATTTTTGGTTTAATCGTCTTCCCCTTGTCATCCCAGTGTAAAGTGTATAATCATGGAAAGAGTATTTAAGATATTTAGATGGATAAGTCTATGCAATACATACATATGCCAGCCAACTTGTAATTGTAGCTAATGCATTCTATTTGCAACAGAAAAAAACAAAAAAAAATACACATAATAATTAATATATATTGTCGATTTACCGTAGGTCAATAGATATAATAAATTCCTGTTTATAAAAGTTAATTAGTGCAGCGTTCGTAATCTGTATGTATGTGTGGCAAATGTGTGTCTGCGTGTAATTATAAACTAGTTTCATTAAGCTGCATACATACTACAGTAACTACCAATGCAAATACACATAACTGTATATTAGTTTAACTAAAGCAATTGAAATGGTAAAAAGGTAAAAAGAGTAAATCATTAAGTTTACTTTTAAGCTGTTGAATCGAATGCGAACCATACATTATAGTACATACAACTACTATATCTAGATATATGTATTTATAACTGAGCAGTCGAATCAATAAGCATAACATGCAACCATAAACATAGCAGACAAGAAATAGAAAGTAAAGAAAACAACAAAATTCATATGCAAATCAACATGACAATTGTTGCTCTTGACGATACTATAAAGCCAACAACTATGTACATTGCAAAGAGAAAACGATTAAACATTTTTTATTTAACAAAATGTTGTATATTATTGTGTGTAATGGGAAATTGTGCCATGTCTTTGATATGAGAGATCAATTATTTATGCAGTGGCAGAGCAGCTGCTACTGCTTCTGTCACTCCCCTGCCCAATCAGCCCCCTCGTTTACTACTACTATGAAATACACAACGACAACCGAAGAAATGAAAAATAAGCTGCAACGTATGCGTGTGTCACATGTAATCTCTGGATTATAGACAGCAGCAAACAGGCAGCAGCAGCAGCAGTAGCAGTTGGAGCAACTCAGCTCTACGATATATGTATGTATGAACCCCTATCCTCAGCCCCAATCACAATCCCAATTCCAATGCCAATCCCCAGCACCAGCAGCAGCAGCAGTCACTGTTTCAAACCCTTCGGACCCTGACTGAAAACTGGGTCAGCAAATAAATCGAAGGGGCTTAAGCTGGAAACAGTAAGAGAGCACATGAAACAACTTTGGCAAACCGAAATCCTGCATGCTCTTGCACATCAATCGATTAAGTAGAGTGTCTACAGCTCACTGCTACAGTTCATTAAAAAACCTAATGATTTACTACAACATTATAGCACATGAGTTGAAGATAATGAAATGCTGTTTTTAACAATTCGAATGACTTGCTTAAAGCAAGAAATCAAGCAGTAAGTATGACCACTCACATGACTTACATTCGCATGTGTGTATTCCTCAAGAAGGAAATAAAAAAGTAAGTATGACCTCTGACATTTGAGCTGCTAAGTATTATATAAATAAATAAACTGAATTAAAATAGTATATAAATGGGAATTGATATGACTATGTGTTATATTAAATACTTTAATTTATTTCCCCGGTTTATGCTTCAATATAAAATAAAAAATTGCACCAGAAATTCCTATATGAAATATGTTGTATAAGCTTGAGTCAGAGCTCACGCAGTGAATTTTTCAATCAATTCTGTCAGAAAGATTCAATAGTTCTACTCGTAACTAAACTAAATAAAATTTTAAATTGATTTTCAATATATATTTCTCCACTTTACAGCTTCCGTCATAGGCTGTAATTGCAGTGTATAAAAATAATAAAACCACGCTCATGTAATACCATCGACAGCTGCGAACTTTGACTGAACAACAACAAACCGAATGGCCATCGAAATGACCAAATACACGCCTCATTAATTAACACACACACGCCCACACACGCGCGCATACACACACGCATATTACATAAGCCAAAGGATGAGAAAAATGCAGCAGGATTTGCATTTGCACGATTGCAGCTGAATGCAATGAAAATGCAACTGTAATTCTATTAAAATTCACCACAAAGCACCGCTAATCCTCATGCATGTTCGCGTTCAATGGCCACAAAAATGGCCGCAAGCGTATGAAGGATAAACTAGGCAATAGTGTGTGTGAGAGTGCGTATGTGTGTGTTGTTGGCATAAAAATATTTATACGCTCGCTTGAGTCCAAATTGATGTGCGCCGCTGCTTATGCAAATTTGTTGTGGTTGCCTAAGCAACCGCAGCGCCAGCCTGTTTACTCTTATCCTGTTATCCTTGTCCTGTTCACCGTATTGCTATTGGTATTGGTATTGGACATTGGGCCAAGTCATTTGGCCCGATAGATTTTATTTAATGACATCGCATTAGACACATTTGTTGCCCCGCACAGCAGCCACCACAGAGCAATCACAGCATTTTTCTTTTCTTATTGATTTGACAGCAGCAGAGGAATTTTAAACTTAAAGCACCCAGGGGATCGAAGACTAGGTCCCAGTGCACAGATTTGTGTACTACTACCACTGCGATAAAAGACAACGCAATTTACCATATTTCAATTTATATATATGATGCTTTAGACGGCAGCACAGGCTCTTGTGATTTCTAATTTCCGCATCATGTGCTTGAGTGTCACATGACAGTTCCATTTCGCTAAAGAAAGAACTGCAGGCAGTGGGCTAAAGATTAAAACTAAATCAAGTACAGATTGGCTATAAATAAGAAAGGTGAAAGTAAACTAGAATGTATTGTGTTTAAAGAACTAAAAAGAAAGACTAGAGGTTAGTGATTGTCCTTTATTTATACCAATTTCTTGGCCATCATATCATTCAGTTTATATAACAGACTATGGAATATTGGTATTGATATCACGCTAAAAGGTTTTCATAAAAATGTATATATTACTCTTAATTTTATTTCAAATATTCGTCTATATTACAATACTTTTCTAATATTAAATTTCCATTGCTAAGCAAACATAGAAGAGAATAATAGAGTAAAAGGACGAAAGTCCTTCAGACAGCCGAGTTAAAAGGCCTTTTTTGTTTATAGAACTTATAACTTAGCCGTATCCTGTTTGATCCTGACGATCCTGGTGTCAACGAACGCGGCTTGTTAAGGACTACAAACTATCCAAAGGACATCGTCCTAGCTCTTTAAATGGCCAGGATACGGCAGTGTGTTTTTAAGGTCAAATTTGCGACCCTAACCCTGTACATTTTTTGAAGTCAAAAATGCTGAATCATGGAATGTTCTGAATTGTTCTGGATTGTTCTGAAACTACAACAACAACAACAACAACAACAACTACAACTACAACAACAACTACAACAACAACAACAACTACAACAACAACTACAACAACAACACTGATTGGTGTTCATGACTCAGCTATTTTTGACTTCATTAAATTTACAGGGGTAGGCTCGCATTTTTTGTCCTAAAAACACAAAAACAGCCGTATCCTGGTCATTTAAGGAGCTAGGATGATGTCCTTTTGCACACAGGGGCAGCTTGTATCCTAGAACCATAAACTGCGATCAAACTGCGAAGGTCCTTCAGACAGCCGAGTTAAAAGGACTTTTGTGTTTAAAGAAAAGTCCTCATAACTCAGCCATGTCCTGTTTGATCCTGACGATCCTGGTGTCAACGAACGCGCCACGATAAGGACTACAAACAGTCCAAAGGACACGCAAATCGTCTCTCAAATAACGGAGTTAGCAAGGATTTTCGAAATCTAACTAAAATTTTCTTCAGTTTTGTGGATGCGTTTTCGGGAGTACATGGTATATAGTACAGAACATGAACAGAAATGCGTAGCAGGTAACTCAGAAATTTCTGAGCGCAACAAAAAGTATGCAACACAATTTGCAGCTTGTGTGTGATCGCTATAGCTGGTCGTACGCTATAGCTTTTATTTATTATGAATATTGGTTCCTTTTAACAATTTTACTATAAACAATTAGTATAGACATATTATATTCACAATTCAGCAAATTTTATTGCGAATTCAATTACATTACTCTTCCTAACTTTACAATTCTATGTATTGAATGCTTAGTGGTATAATGTTTAACTAGAGCTAGTGTCTATGATACCTACAGCATATAGTTCGCGATGTCTGTTTCTGATTAGGTCTAATCCAAATTAAATACGCCACTTGGGACCTGTGCTTCAAATCTCTACTATTTTTAGTAGATTTATCTCTCTAGTTGCTTATCTAAATATTGATTATTTTCTCATAAATTCAGTCCAAACTTTACAACAATTGTTTCATTTTATATGCTGTAAATTTGTAATATCTCTTATTGTTGAACATACAACATAAATAGTGCTATAAAAATGCTCTAAAAATACTCATTTATATAATAGCAAATTCTGTACTTTTATATACCACTAAAAACTGAATGCACTGGCTGATAAAATGGTTGCAGGCGATAATAAACGCATTCTGTGGCCAATATTATCTTTTATGCGTTTTTACAACAGATTTGTATTTAGTTTCTGTGCCCATTATAGTGGGCGTGGCTGCTGCAGTAGCTAATGGCAATGTGGAAAAGGCCGCATGAAATGCCAGTTGAATTATAGACCATTTGAATGAAATTATTTTAATTGCGTAAATCACTTTACAGCCAACCAAAATGCAACAATGCTGCGGCAAATACAGGCATACACCAGTGGGTGTTCGTGTGTGTGTGTAGAGGGTGTGTGTGTTTGCTTGTGTGCGGTTCACTTATTGGCCCAATATAATTTCATGTGTCCAAAAACGTCGAAGAGACGCACAGAGCGAAGGCAAGGGAGTGAAATGAAATGGAATGGCATGGAGTCGGCACAAGTGATGCTTGGGACAGTATTGCAGTCCAACTAACGAACAACAACAACAACAACGGCAACAACAACGCCACTCGAAAATTTAAACAAATATTTCAGCTGGCATATTTGCACTCCATTCCAGCGTAATTGTTTTCCCTAGGTCCACAGTGCAAATAAATTCTGGCAACAATTGCAGGGAAACGGAACAGCAGAAGCCCAAAAAAAAGCAGCACAACTAGCAAAATACTACTCGCTGAAGAGGACTACTTAATACCCTAGAATTTGCTATGGAGCAGAAAAATAAATTTGTATTCAGTTAGGCTGTAGGCAGAGATGCGATATGTGTTTGATTTGCATTAAATTGAAATAATGTACAACAAAAGAAAACATAGAATTTAAATTGAGTTTAAGAAAATTATCCGCATCCTTTCATCAGTCTCATCAGCAGGATTGATGGAAGAACTTCGAGTTGAGTAGGGCGTACAATGGTCTTACAATTTAACAGGCCACAGTACATATTACCACATATCAAATGACAATGCATTTCCTTCTGCCAGTTACACACAGCTGCCAACTGCACAGTCTTGACGTTATACTTAACCCCAGATTGCAATTGTCATTTTATTTCATTTTAATATAATTTGCAATGAAATAACAAACCATAACCATAGCTCATCATAGCACATCACAATTTTGTGTGGTTATTATTTTGGTGATCTTTTCCATAGTAATTTAATTGGGTTTTTTGCCAGTTTGGAAGAAGGTTGGCAAATAGTAAAAACCTAGAATCTGTATATAAATGTATATGCATACTTCCAGTTTTATTTCACAAATCGAACCTTTTTCATTTAATTTTTAATGTTCCTTTCGACTAACTATACATGATATTAAATAAAGAACTAATACATTATACTACTTAACACAGTGTTTACCCACAGTTCTATTCAGCCAACAGTCATACACAATTTGAGCATACCCACTCAATTGGTTGTACAGGGTATACACGGCCCATTGGGAGCTTACACAACTGGCTTATTGTAATTGCGACCATAATTTGTTCAAATTATCGACAATATTATAAATTCATTGCATTTTAGTTTAGTTTTGTGACCAGAGACACGTTGTTATGCCAGGGACATGCGTCACACCATGCGTGATATCACGGAGGAACACACACTCCCACACCCTCGCACACACATAGCTGCAGTAGAGGACCATATTTACAACAATTTGCTGATAAATTCAAAGTATTTATTATTTATTAACTATTTGCAGTATGTTGTTCGTTTTTTTTTAGACCCTGTACTTCAAACAAGTACATAGGGGTCTATTAAGTCTTTGCAACTCAGAAATGCAAAAGGAGGCAAAATAAACTGTTATTAAAAAGACGAAGGTCCTTTAGACAGTCGAATTAAAAGAACTTTTTTGTGTATAGAAAACTCGTTAAAACTCAGCAATATCCTGTTTGATCCTGGCTGATCCTGGTGTCAACGAACGCGCCTTGCTAATGACTACAAACTGTCTAAAGGACATCCAAATCGTCCTTCAAATAACGGAGTTATTAAGAATTTTCGAATTTAACCACATATCCCTTCATTTTTTTGCATGCGTTTTTATTGCATACTTTTAGGGGGCAGAATAAGCATTAATATTGCATGCAGCTAAACAAACAAGGGGAATCTAATGCAAAGCAGAGTTCTTGCACAACTTTTCTAAATTCCATTTGCTAAACGCTTTGCCTCTCCTCATTAACTCTCTGCTCCGCCCTTTTCTTTCCCTCCTTTCGCTCTAATCCTGCAGCTGCTTAGCCCTTTGAGGCGTGACACTAGAAAACTTTGCTTTGGTTGCAAACTTTCCTCAGAATACCTAAAGCAAGTAGTAAAGATTGACAACATTATTTATAGTACGATATGTCACAAGTTGAATACTCTGCTTGTATGTGGGAGGAAATACATCAGAAATCGGTTATTGTATAGATTAGGTAATTATCTATTTTTATATATAGTGAACTAATTAAAAAACTCCCACTCAGTTGCCAATACCCTACGCAATGTAGGGCATCTCAAGAGAAGAGAATGCTTATAGCAAACACTTTGACAGCAGCAACTCAAGTTGACCTCTCACACGCTCACATGCTCCCATGCCCTCCCCCCGTCGACCCCCTGACCCGGCGAGGGCATGGTTCGATTGCTCTGATCCAAGCCGTAAGTATTTGACTTGGGTTTGTTTGGCTCTCAAGTGGTTATTGTTGTCACTGAAGCATAATGCATGACCCGGCGATATAAAGATATGAGTTGTGCCACGCCATGCGATGCGATACGATGTGATTCGAGGCCAGGCAGCATGATAAATGATATGGCTTAGACGCGTTTCACGTGCCTCCAAATACAGCTGAATGTCCTGGCCCATAAACTATATCCACACACATGTACACACATACACATACACTTTTATATGTAGTTGTGTGTACTTAGAGCGTATTTGCCCGCTGACAACAGCTATCAGCTGAACTTAGCGTTAAGTGATTTCAATCTACTGTCAAAATCTAAGCGGACTCAAGTACCTTGTGGCCGATGGCGATTGAAATTATGTATATACTTTATATGTAAACAATTAATTAGTTATCACACACACACACGCTTATAACACTTGGCTTTTTGTTGACTTTATTATCTTGGATTATTCGGCGTCTGTATGTTCCATTGGATTACCTATCTAGTTAATTGAAGATAAGAACTTTTATGTTTCCATTTCATTTATTATTAATCAGTTTCGCGCTATTTAAAAATTGTCTTTGATTAAGACCAATTATAAAAATTGACAAGTGAGGAAATTTTCACACCGCAACTCTTATACGTCAGAATGGATATTTCGTCCTTCTTTCATGTCAAGACATTCTGTTATATAGTGCACTTTGAAACTCAGCTACACTTAACAGCAATGAATCCTGCTGGTTTGAACGAAACCAGGAGGGTTGCAACTTTGCTAAGTTAACAGCAAATTTGAACGAAACCAGGGAGTTTATAACTTTGCTGAGCTAACAGCAGACTTCGGCGAGGTTTGAAACTTTGCTATGCTAAGAGCACAATTGAAAGAAACATGGAGGTTCGAAACTATGTTACTAGCTATGTTAACAGCAGAATTCAACGAAACATGGAGATTTGAAACTTTGCTAATCGCCACTTCTACTTTAGACCGAATATAAATCTTATACGGTGTAGTGTAGTTTTACTAATCGTTAAGATTAGCACTCCTACGGAGTGCATTCGTTAAGTACTTCACTAGTTCATACAGAAACCATAAGTCGGTTGAGTTTGTTTATCTAATACACCTACCGGCACTGTTCTACACTCGACTACCGATATTTATCGGATAATCAAACGCCCGTTAGACTTAAAATACAATAAGCAACATTTAACAGAGTAATGATAAAATAAAATATGCAAGTTACACCACCTTATTTTAAGTAATTTAACTAAAACAATTTTCATGCTTTGCTTTAAATTTCAAATTTAACCTGTGTTTGCGTTTGGCTGCTCTTGTCTGCAGCACTGCCAGCTGTTGCATCAGATCCGTTAGCATTTGCTGAGCGATATTGGCCTTTCGCACGAGCTTGTCCAACGCCAATGCACCCATGTCCTCCAGGTCCACAAGTTTAGGGCGTGGCTGCAGGCCGCTGCACCCGTGGCAGGCCTTGGGCGCCTCACTGGAGGTAGTTCTAGTTCTGTCCGGTTCACCTGGGCTGCTATCCGCCTGCGACATTTTTGCACTAGTTTCCATTGATAAGAGTTTAAACTTACGCTAGCTGCTGCTCCACTGAATACACAACTCGGACTGATAGCATTAGCGTCGCCGCCGCTGAGCTTTAAGAGCCAACAGGCAAACGATTAAAAAACGTTTACCAAACGTTGTCAACTGCAGCGCTGCTCTGCCGGGGTTCCTCCTCCCCCCTTCCTATCATATCTTATTTGCTTGGGCAAGCAGCCGCTGGCGTTGAGTTGAGTTGAGTTTATTTACCAAACGTTTAGACGAGGCTGATTCACAACAGCGAAATTAAATTATATTATTAAAAATGATAAAGAATTAAATTATAATATTAAAAATGCTGTGCATAATTTTTTAGTAATTATTTTTATACTTTTAATGGTTTTTGTTGCTGTTTTTACATTAATAGTTTTTATTTGTTGTAGTTTTGTTTTTGTGCTAATTATATTGATAAACATAAGAGTTTTGTTTGTTATTCATAATTTACTCGTATGTTTTCATTTTTACTTTCCTCTTATTGCATTTTGATTGTATTTATTTGGTTTTCATTTAATTGCCATCTTTTGATTTGTTGACTATGTGAATCGCATTTTGTTTTATCATTGTTTCGTTTTTCAACGTTGTGTTGTCTTAATAAATTCGTAAAATTCGATGTTAAATTTAATAAACCATTTCTTACACAAGTGTCGTATAAATAAATGCATATAAAAAACGGATTAAAGTGCTGCAGCGCTTCTCCCTTACTCTCCTACAATAAAAAATAATGGTAAAAAGTGCTGCATATAAATTGTTAAATATTAGTATATATACTATATTCTGGTGTAATTCCGCTTTTGACGCTGCAGCAAATGAAACTGGAAAATGCAGACTTTGATTTTTGTTTTGGTGTACATATATAAATGCCCTCGACTGTGAGCTATTGCTATACATGTAGTCTCTATGCTATTTGGTTTGTTTTTCCTTTTTTGTTATTCGCTTATTGTTGAGTCCGCTTGAGGGCTGCGTTTATTGTATATTTTGTTAATACGAATTTTGGCACATGGTTTCCGAAAAGGGTTCCTCTCTCTCTACCTCTGCAGTGTCTGTTCAAGTTCAAGTTCAAGTTGTTGGCTAATTTAAAATACGGCTAATTATCGTATTATGTGAATTAGAATTACTCTGGCTATCGACTAACTGTAATTTGTAATTTGTAGCTGCTTCGGCCTGTGTGTGTGAGTGTGTGTGGAAATTTGATTACGACTTGCTAAGTATTTGATTGCTATTAAAAACATTTACCTACACGTTGACGAACGACAGTTTATTGTAATGGAAACGCGTTGATTCATATCATATATGAATACTCTCCCTCCATCCGTCTGGCTGATTATTCAGTGTATACAGTGGCTATATCAAATACATTTAGTTAACATTTTTGCTTTACTCATATCATATATCATATCATCATACTGCTGTGTGTTCTCTATGCATATTTTACTTGGTTTTTCAGTCAATTTATGTATGTTCGTTATGTACAAACTGTACCTCGTTTTTATCTCTGTTATTAACTAAGAACTAAGAACGCTGCGTGTTGTTGTATATTTTGATATAGTATTCGTAAGTATGCGTGTGTATGGGTGTGTGTATGTACATATTTTACTGGTAACTACGTAGTATATAGACTATATTGTAGACATACATATAAATTTGTACACAGCATATGTCTAGACTCTAGAGTTTAAATTCCTCGTTTTACAAATGGAAATGCAATGAAACTTACAAGAGTACAATTACGATTACCGGTCAGTAGATACCCTATAAAAGAACGAACTGATAACCCAAAGAGCAAACGAAATACTTACAACCTGTCGCACTACACTTAGTACAAAATACAGTTCGGATTATAAGTATCGATACGAGTGAGACGCGACTTTAGTATGCAATTAGTAATCGAGTTAGTAGTTCGAGTTACATTAGTCATAGAGCACTTAACGCTAGATTAGTTTAGTTAGTATGTAGTACAGTATATAATATATAATATAAAGAATGCATATGTATATACAACACTTTGGAAGTTCGATAACTGACCTGGGTTCTGGGTACATGCCGTACAACATGCACAAATCATTATAACCTATATATATATATGTTATAGTATGTATTATATGAGCTTTAGATTAGTATCTCGGGGAAATGGAAGTTAATAAATGGGAAGTGTGTGTGTATATAGCTTTTGTTATCTTGGGATGGTTGTGCAGTTAATTTTGATACTGATTGTCCAAAAGTTTTGCATTGTGTCATATAGATTGAGTGGATTAGTTTTTTACTCGGGGTCAAGACGGAGGCAGTGTGGAGTTACTGGGCATATACGGGGGTGGTGGTGGGGGGAGTGGAGTTTAGTTTGTGTGTTTATACTAAAAACGGCTCAGCTGTTGTACTAAAACTTCTCTCTGACTTTTAGGTAAACTGTGGCCCAATAGTAGCTGACCTGATCTCATCCTAGTGACTGCTCTGATCACGCTTCGATCAGATCTTACCAATGTCTCACACGGATATCGAATAATCCGATTTCTCGCTAAGCAATTTCTGGCCTGGAGCGGGTGAATGTTGTTGTGGGCGTTGTTGTTGCAACGCCTGCTGCTGTTGCGGCTGTGGCGACTTTGAGTGTGCACGTTGTTTGTGTGGTGGTTGCTGCTGCTGCCGTTGCTGCTGCTGCTGCTGCTGGTGTTGCTGCTGCTGCTGTTGCTGCTGATGCTCCTGCTGCAACTGTGATGTGGTGGAATTGGGACGCGACCACAATGAGGAGCGCTGGCCCAGCTTCAGTTTCTTGATGGTATCCACATCGCATTCGACCTCGGCCAGCTCTATGTGCTCGCCGGCATCACGCTCGCCATGGTGGAAGGCACCAGCGGTGCACTCGGCCTGCAGCTGCAGCGGATGCAGCGTGCGCAGGATGCCAGCTCTGCATGGTGTAGGGAAGAAGAGCATCCAGAGTTGGTTTTGGTTGGATTCGGGTCATAGCAACCACACTCAAACAATCAGTTAAAGTAAGAGACTTAGTTGTGTGTAGTTGTTGTTGTTGTGTTTTGTGGTGGTTGTTGTTGTTGGTGGTGTGGTGATGTGGTAACTGCTGCTGCTGCTGCTGCCAGTTGCTGCTGCTAATGGGCACCCTCAGGTCCACACACCTCACCGTACGCCAAGTCTCATGTGTGATCTATGGGATCCATGTAGGTGCACGATATCTCGCTGGAATTGTAGCCAAAGCTGATGCCATCAGCACCACCACCGCCAGCATATTCACTCCCCCCATTGGCCGTATCCTATTTGGGCAGCGGCAGCGTTGGTGCCGTAAAGAACTTGGACGACAACAGAGCCGTCGATGGATTCAACAGGGCTGTGCCAGTGGCCTGATGATGATTTGTGGTGTGGTGTGGCTCATGCGCGGGCATTATTGTGGACTTGTGTGGTATGGGGCGAAACTGTGAGGAGGGTGGCATGCAGGTGACGGGCACAACAGATGCTAGGGTACTAACGCCCCCACCGCCATCCAGGCATCCCAACATCTCCTGCCCATTACTGTGGGCAGTGGCATGGGCATGCATGGGCTGGATCAGCAGTGGTTGCTGTTGCTTCAAACTATTGCTACAACTGTTGGCATTCTGACTCGATTTACTATTCAACTGTTGTTGTTGTTGTTGTTGCTGCTGTTGTTGCTGTTGTTTGTGATACTGTTTCTGTTGTTGTGTGTTGATCGAGGGTGACTTGACCAGTGTGGGTATGTGGCATTGTATGGAGTCTTGTGATTTGAATGTGCTCGATATGGACTTCAGATTGCCATTGCCATTGCCGTTGGCATTGCGTGGCGATAGAATTTTGTTGGATGTGCCAGTGTTGGTGTTCGAATTGGTGTTGGTGTTGGTGTTTGTCGTGTTGTTGTTGCTTTTGTTGCTATTGTGATGACGCGGTGTTGTATTGGTGGAAAACTGATATTGCTGATGATGATACCTGGAGCGACCGCGTCGTGGCAATGATTTTTGTTCGGACATTGGTGACAGATCGGAGGATGTGCTTGATTGTGCTCCATGGTAGATGATGCCTGCGTCGCATAGAGCAAATTCAGTTTTCATTTTCATATTCAAGTTGTTGTTGTAGTTGGTTTAGATTATTGTTATTTTTTGGAAAGAAAGAAAGAAAGAGAATACGGGCAAATAGAGATTTTCGGCATGTGGAACGGGGGATAAACGGAGACACACAAACTTACAACTAACTTAGGCTTAACTACTTAGTTACTTAGTCTTATTAGTGCTTTTAAAGAGTTGTGCTTAGTGTTATGCAGTTGGGCTACTACAGATATGTTATCGATATGTTGTGATTGGGAAAGTGTCGTATTAGTCTAGAGTCTGAGTCTGCAAAGTAGAATAGCGCAAAAGAGAAGAAGAGAGCGAGCAGATTACTCCATTTGATATCCTTAGAGCACTACGATTGCTGGACGCCAGTGGGAATAGGCAGAGGTCAATCGGGCGACTGATAACTGATAACTGATTGACTTTTATGATACAGTAGATATCTATGTACATTCACTGTACATATGTATTGACTGTACAGTAGATATCTATGTGTATTTACTGTATTCACTTCCAATTACAGCCCAATGGATTGACCTCTTTAGGGGCACAGGATCGCGATACTATTATACTAATCAGATTACAACTTACTGTGCTTGATCTTGCCCTCATGCTGATTGGAAGACTCAGTGCGACTGGACGTCAGCTGATCCTGATCCGACTCGGACTCCTCGCTTTCGGGTTCGGTTTTACGTGAGTGACGACGTCGATTCTTGGACTGCACATAGAACAAAGCATGACATTAGTTTCAATCAATCCCCCATGGCAGACTAGCGACTACAAAAGCGCCTTGGGATGGTAAAACGCTTCGAACGGAAAACAAAAAACAACAATGGATCAAACTGAAGATTGACATTTGTGACACGAGGCAGAGCGCTTCGCTCCATGCCCAAACATTAGACATTACGGCATTGCACTTAAGGAGAACTTATAGATGGAAATCAAGAGACGAGCAGTGAAACAACGTAAAAAGCACGTAGTAAGTGGTAAGTAGTCTATGGAGAAGTACACACTAATTGTGGGACCCCCTTGCCCCTTGCCCCTTGCCCACAGAGTAGTTACAGAGGGATAAAGACAGAGGAGAGAGAGCTAAAATCAAAGAAATGAATAAACAAACGCACGATATTATGAAACGGTGAGGTCTGATAATAATTATGAATTGTCTTTTGTGGACGTTGGTTGTGGTGGTGGTGGTGATGGGTGGTGGTTGGTTTTAATACCGCAGCTGGTGGTGGCGACGAGCAGCCCTCGGCCAGTGCTCTCTCATGGTACATGAACGAGTGGAGTAGCGTATTGGCTGGACCGCCATGGTGCGGCTGTGACATGTTGCCAGCCTCCGACAATTGGAAGGTGGCATATGGCGAAATGTCCTCCGAGGTTTCTGTGGAATAGCCTCAGGCTTAGACTTGACTCTCAGATCGAGTGACTACTCTGACAACTTACCCGGAATTTTGTCATTGTTCTGCATGGAAACCTTGTGAATGGTGGCATAATACCGCTCACGCTGTGCCGCCTCAGAGTTGGCACGATTCTCAAGCGATTCCTTTTGTATGTGATTGCTTTGTTCTGCAAGCAAATAAAGAACCAATCAGTAAACAATACACACAACTGCACTGCGAGCAACCCACTGTGTCTGTAGCATATGATAATCAGGGCTATGGTACAGATCATCCCCGAGACGGCGGCAATGCTCGGTATCAGCAGATTGATGTTGCCATAGAAGACGCTCGGACCACGCTGGCCACGCTGCACGATCTCTGGTGGCGGTGGATCGCCATCCTTGGTGAGTGTCACAAAGCTGAACTCCGCCTGCGATTGCCCTGCCACGTTGTGTGCCTCCATGCGGAGCTGATACAGCGTCGATGACTGCAGATTCGAGATGACTACACGACGCTGTGGCTTCAGTGCATTGGAAACTGCAAGAGATTAATTCTAATGAGTATCAATTAGAAATACGAACAGCACTTCAACTCACCCAGTATCCACTCCTTGTCTGGATCATCGGTCACTGCTCGATACTGCAGCACAAAGTACATCAGGGGGCAGCCATTGTCCGGCCAAGAGTGCAGACGTATCATCACCGATGTGGAGTTGGGAGCCAGCAAACTGGTCGTGGCCGGCAGACCCGGTGCTTGGCCCTGGGTGCGCACATGCAGCATGATGCTAGCTGGAGAGCTGCCCACCTTGTTGTGGGCATTCAAATGGATCTGATAGGTGCTGCCACATACCAAGCCCTTTAGCTCATGACTGGATGCATGCCGGGACAGCTGCATCTCATCCGTGTTGCCCGTGGCTCGGCGGTAGAACAGGGTATAGCCCGTTATGGGTGCATTGCCAGTGAAGCCGCATTTCCAGTGCATCAGAATACTGCTAGAGGTGGCGCTGGTCACATACAGTACTGGAGCAGAGGGTGGCACCTGTACGAGCAGCATGTGGGTCAGACGATCCGTGCCAATGCCATTGTCCACCTGGCAACTGTAGTTGCCACTGTCGGCCAGCTGCAAGCTGGAGATGATTAGATCGCCCGTGTCCAGCAGCTGCGAATTATGCAGTCCGCCCTGACGCAGTGCCACATCCGCCTTGAACCACTCCCGCTTAGGTTTGCCCACAGCGGAGCAGGGCAGGGTGACAGTAGAGCGCCATGGACGCACCACAGGACCACCGAAGGATATAATTCTGGCTGGTACGCGGTTCGTGGTGATCTGTGAGGAAACCCGCGAGCTTTTACCCTCGCCAACGCGTGTCGATGCCGTCACCCAGAACTGATACTCCATGTGGGGATGCAGATTCTTGGCCTCATAGTAGGCCTGTTGAGACGGCAGGCTTCGCTTCTCATTGTTCAGCTCCTCGCGACCATTGACAACGCGCGTGTAGAGACTGTACTTGGTGATGACTCCGTTGGGCTCAACTGGCGGCAACCAAGATACGTAGAGCGACTGTGGAGAGCTGACCACCACCTTGATGTCAGACGGCGCCTCGGGCACATCCTCCTCGGTGTGGCAATGCAATGGCTTCGACAGAGCTCCATCGCCCATACGTGTGTGTGCCAACACCTGTATGCTGTAATTGGTGTACTTGCGCAGTCCAGTGAGCACAGTGGTCAGAGCGGAGGTCTTACGTGACTCCACCTCATCCTTGTTGGGAACTATGTCATCAATAATGGGCTCAAAGACCAGCTTATAACCCTGCAGCATGCCGTTGGTATGGTAAATCGGCGGTGGCTGCCAGGACACCTGCAGCGATTGGGAGGTCAAGGCGGCACAGCGCACATCCTCTGGCGGACGACTTGGCACTACAACAAAATATACATCGTAAATCAGAGTTAAACAAGGGAAACCTGTTTACTCACCGTCTTCCATGGTCTGTGCTGCAGTTGGCTCAGACAATGGACCAGGACCCACTTGATTGAATGCCTGCACCACAATGCTATAGCGGGAATATTTCGCCAGTCCACTGAGCAGCAGCTCGCCATTGCCGCCCTCGCCATCGCCCGAAACGGAGGTGAAATTGAAGGCAGTGTTGCCGGAATTGGCCAGCTTATAGCCCACATTGTAGCCCTGTATGTCGCCGTGTCGCAGCTCCGGCAGTGGTGCCACCCAGCTGATCAGGAGCTCTGTGGAGGAGAGCGGACGGGCGGACAGACTGAGCGGTGGTCCAGCGGGTCGTTGAGGTTCCGTGCGCACAATGAGTTCCTGACTGGGTGCACTGCGTCCGGCATTGCCCTCGGCTATGACTCTGAAAGAGTAACGCGTGGCAGGCTTGAGATTCTCAATCAAAACATTAAAACTGGGCGGATCCTTGACTTCCAGATGTTGCCACTGGTCGATAAAGAGCACGGCTGCAAGTAAATTAAGGCAATGAAATAAATATTTGAAGTAAATGTTGCTATGACTTACGATCTGTCTCGCGATACTCCACAATGTACTTGGACACATCGCCCGAACTGAGGGTCTTGGGCTGCCACTTGAGGTTGACCGAACGGCTGCTAATCATGGCCGCCTCGAGCACACTGGGTGGTTGTGGTGGCTCCTGTACCTGTAGCTGCACCAGCTGCTGATCATTGCCATAGAGATTGGTGGCACGACAGAAATAGGGTCCGCTATCGGTGGCATCCACAGTGCGTATTTGCAGCTCAGCTGAAACGCCATCAGGAGTCGCCTCCTGCTTCACCGATATTCTAGGGAGGATTCAAAATGAATTGCCAGTTCATTAGCGTTTGACTTGATGCCACTTACTTGTAATTAGTCGATGGATTCAGTGTGTTCTTGCCTGAACGCATCCACACAATATTAATCGGCTTGTCGCCGCTCACAGTGCACTGCAGCAGGGCCGTGTCGCCCTTCTTCACGGTAACCGAGCGCGAGGTGGAGGAGAAGTACGGGGAGGCTGCAATTGCAACATTACAATAATTCACATTTTAATTATGTCAGCAGCAATTCCGTCCCGTGAGACGTCAGCATTGCAATTAACCAAATTGCCATGTTTCGTGCCATTTGGCAGCACTCTCCTCATGCCTCATGCCACACGCCGCAGATACTTACAGTTCACTTTCAGCTGTATGACCTTTCCAATGCCCGTGCCAATGCCATTGTTAGCCTGGCACAAGTAGAAGCCCTCCCGATCCTCCTTCACATGCTGCAGCAACATGGAACCATTGCCCAGCAATTTGGTAAACGGACGTTCTCGCACCTCCTCATATTCGCCAGATTTGCTTCCTGTAAAAGTTGTATTATAATATTTCATTTACTCAATAAATACTATATAGTAATTCGAACACTCACCCGTTGCCTTCTTCCACACTATGCTGGGCGTGGGCACGCCCTGGGCCTGGCAGTGCAGCATTATGTGGCGATTGCGTTCCACATTCGCATCCACTGGCTCCACAATCCAGCGAGGTGGTACTATGGGGCGTATAAGTAATATGTAGAGTCAATTTGATATCGGGGCAAATAATGCAAACGAAAAACTTCTAAGACATACATAAGGTTATGATGAGATAGAGAGAAAGATGGAAAAGTGAAAATCTCTGGCAAAGTAAAAACGGCAGAATATATAGAATATTTTGGTGTCTATTCAACTTTTTGAGAGTAGTGGAAAGAGGTAGCAGTGGTAGCATATAGAGAGAAACTTTTACTAATTTTACAATTGGGAAGTTCTTTAGAAATAGTAGTAGTAGATAACAAAACTGAATTCTTATGCAACTTATTCATAATCGAAAGAAATGAAAATGTCGATGCTTATGGTCTCTTGAGAACGTTCAATGCGATAAATTTGATTTGGTTTGGTTTGTTGTTGTGCAAGGATTTTTATAGTCATATTTAAATTAGTTATTTTAGTATTGATCTCTGCCCCACGCTCTGCGCCTCGCTGTTTCTTTTTTCTTTGTTTTCTTCTTTGGTTTTTGCGGTTTTACAAAAATGTTTCGCTCTTTGGCGCATAAATTAAACAAAAGCATGCCAAAAGCGTATTGGAAAATGTTTGCATGGAAACTATATAAAAAGCGCAACATAAAATACATAAATGTTTCATATGTACGAGTGAATTGCCTTTTATTGTTAGCAGCTGAAAATAATACAATAAAATCGTGAAATTATATTAAAAAACAAGCCGAAAAAGGCTTTCAATAATTAGTTCGAATATCGAATGAGTCACGCCCACTTTGCCGTGGGCGGTGCAGCGCATAATTGCATTTCAATAATTTATAAGGCCAATAATTGTTTGCCTTTAATTTGCAGCCTTTTGTCGAGTGTCAGGCAATAATTTAACAACAAAAAATGCATATTATTTTATATTAAAAGAGAAACGCAGCATTTAATTAAAAAGCATTTGTGGTTTTGCATGGATTGGATCTGTATATGGTATGTCTATAAAGCGGGTTTGGGTATACGACAGCGCGTTGCTTAATAGCGACTAGTTGGAAAAATCTTTGCACACAACAGCAGCCTGGGTAATTGGGCGTTAAAAACACAAATGAAATCAAAATAATCTTCACGTGAGTTCTTCAAAAAGAGTCAACACTGTATTTCGCCAGGTTCAATTGAAATCGAATCAATTAAACCCAATGGCATAATTGTATGTCTATCAAGAGCATGCCTCTACAATTATTACATATTTTAGCTTGAACTTGGCGAAATTGTAGTGCAAACAATTTCCAAAAAAAACCTACGTGTGTTTAAAGCATAATAACTTAAGGGAGCCAAGAGAGTGAGCAAAGGCAAATCATAAATAAATTAAATTAAAATTCATTTTACAAGCATTAAGCGCATGCAGATGGCAGCTGGTACTCGAAAAAAAGCAAGCTAAAGCAATTTATGTACAATTGCATGCAAAAACAAAAAGCAAAGGCAACATGCAACAACAAGAGTGCTGCTGCCACAACATGCCATACCTACTCACACACACACGCATACACACAAATACATATATATTCAAGTGTATGTATGTGCGTGCCATAATCATTCCAACTACATTAGCAAATACTGCGAAGCTTTAAATTTGATATATTGTTAGTAATTTGGATTTCGTTTGCAGTTGGCTTGCTGCAAAAAACAGCTGCGCATAAAAAATACCAGCCACACACACACATACGCAGGATTAAGCTCACACACACGCATAGAGTATAGCAGAGTTTAAGCAATTAGAACCCAAAACCAAATTGAAGCACAAGCAGCACATCTTCGCTCTAAACTTATGGCTCTCTTACTGCAGTTTCATTTTTATTTTATACAAGTATTCGTTTTATTAATTAAGCACAGCACATTTACAGCCAAGGCTGAGCTTATTTTTTATGTTTATTTTCTTTTTTTAAGACAGCTGAGGGGGCGGGCAAACAGCAGCCGTTGTGCGCTAAGTTTTGAAAGCTGCAAGTCAAAAAGAATTGGCAAAAACAAAATGAGGGCAAAATATTTATGCATTGTTAAAAGCAAACAAAAAATATTGTAGCGAAAGCAAATAGGCAAATTAATCTTAAGCCAGCTTATGTTTTCTTATCTCAGCATTAATTAAAATTATATCTTATAGTTGTTTGCTTTGTTTGTTTCTATGCTGCGCATTCTGGGCATAAGTATGTCTTTTGTTATTATGAAATATTTTCATTAGGGACAAACAAACACAACTGCATATCGATCGCTGTAATTTTGGGCATTTAGATAAAGAGTTTGGTCTGTAAATTATCAACATTTTATAGCTTTGAGTTGCATACTGAAGGAATTGAACTTAATTTTCTTTGCACCCCAAAAGTATGCTATAGAAATTTAGCTCAAACAAATTTGCCAATAGGAGGGAAAAGATTATTATAAATTTATATAAATATTAACTATATTAACAAGATCAACTTGCAACGCTTAGCTATGCCAATTGATTAACAGATTCTATATAAAATCTCTGTTTAGCATATTTCAACGCTCAGACATCAGAATGCGCATTTCAACCACGGCTAGCCGTAGTTCATTCACAACTTAGACATAAAAAGCAGCTTAAATCATATAGGCAACTAATTGGTAAATAACTTAATAATTCTTATATTTAAAAATACTTAAATATGTGTAGAATTTAGCAATTTGAGTTACAAAGCGTTTAAAAAGCAGTGCAGTTGTTAAGGTTACCTGGTGAAACTCTTGTCAAAAAAACCCACAGCGTGCCAAAGCGACTTAAGGGTGAAGGGGGATTCTTATGTAGTATGTAGGTAATTTCAGGTTTATTTTTATTTAAAGCGAGGCATTTTACTCTTTTTAGATTGTGTTTTTAGTATTTAGTTCTCTTTTCAGTTTCTTTTCAGTGAAAGCGACAAAATCAAAGCATCATTTTGCTAGGAAAAGAAGTTTTTAGGCAACGTTCAGTTACGAGGGGGGCGGCTTGTAAACACACAGACTTTACAAGCATCAAAAATAGTTTAGTTTAGTTCTTAGAAGTACATAGATATTATATAAAGAAAAAATGATAAACTGAAAACCATTAAGAAGCGCTTTTCTTGTATACATCAGCGAGAAAGCAAAAAGTATTATTGAGGGGCAATCGTGAAAGTTTTTAGTTAGTACAATCTGTTCAGTTTCCAGTGTAGAGTGACAAGTGACAGGTGTGAGTGTGTGTGTTGTGGGTGTGAGTGTGTGTGTGTATTGTAACCTAGTACGCTACCTTTGACCTGCAATAGAGCGGTATATTTGATCTCGGCTGCCGGATTCTTGGCCACGCAAGTGTATTCGCCGGAATGCGTGGCCGACAGCGAGGGAATGCTGAGCAAGGAGCTGTACTGATCTAGCATGGTGACATTGGCACCCAGCAGCTCGGGCAGCGGCTCACCATCCTTCAGCCAGATGAGCTTCAATGGTGCATCACCCCTGGAGACCCCGCAGACGGTGCGCGTACGCATACCCTCGGAGAGGCCATCCTGAAAGACGAACGGTTCTATGATCGGCGGTACTGCAAGTAATAAAAAGGCAACCACAGATTGTTAATAATTGCAATTGAATGCCCTCCATGAAGTTGTCAGAGATGAGGTGATGTGGTCCCACGTTGAGCTGCTGTTTGCGCGAGGCTAATTGGAATTTCGATTAGTTCGATTAGTTCGATTAGTTCTCCCACTTCATACATACATAGAGCAATACATATGTACAACTAAACCTTCGCAGTTTTGTTAAAAGAGATATTATCAAAGGCTACAAAATAGAAGTTTACTTAATGGTACAAACATTCCAAAAGTCAAAGTTAAGTTAAGTGATTGTGAGAGGTAACTAAATGCCGTTATGTTAACATATTATATATATAGTACAGGTAAACAAGGTAAATTGCATTGGCCAACTAGACATTTGTCCAGTTCCTCAGTGAACTCAGTGCATACGAAATGAAGACAAAACATAACTTACTACTACGTTCAACTAAATTTGATTACGAATACTTGAATTAGACAGGAATTGTGACAGGAACTGTCGCTGCTCATTGCATTTGTTTACCATTGACCAAGAGCGCCTGGGAGTTCTCCACCTCCGCCGCCGAGTTGCGCACCACACAGGAGTAGTTGCCGGTGTGATCGCTGCCGAGATTGTCAATGACCAGTATGCTATTGTATTGGTCCACCTGCTTCACGGACATGTGCTGCGTGGGATCGATGGGTCGGCTGTCCTTGCGCCAATTGATGGTCAGCGGCAGATCACCCTTGACCACGGAGCAGGTGAGTGAGGCGCGATCGCCCATGTTCAGTTGCAGTATCGATGTTTGAAACGGACTCAAACGCGGTGGCACTGCAAGTGGGGGTGCAAGAGAATGAGTAAACCGGATCCAACAGAGCTATACAGTATTGTTGAGCCAGCAATCAGAGTGTGGCGACGCTTAGATTCCATTCCAGCAAAAGGGTTACAAATTATGAAAATTTAATCAACGTCGCGCTTCATTAGCACGCGAATTCATTAAATGAAATGAGTGAAAATTAAAATGTAAAAAAAGGGTCGCTTGTACTCCTACACTCCCCTCCCCTCCACTCCACTCTACAATTGCTTCTCTTCTTTTTAATTTACAAACTTTTAAGCTTAGATTATTGCGCATATTTAATTACAGCCAAAGCAAATGCCGAGCGAGCACAAACCGAATTAGAAGCAAAAGCAAGAGCAAAAAGCGAAAACGAAGGGCAAAGCAAATAAAGAAAAAATAAAGTAAAGTAAAAGCAAAACTTGAAGCGCCATACGAGACGCTCTACGGCTATGTACTTAGTTTGCTGTTAATAATTAAAATGCAATTTTCACTTGGCTTCATTCGATGTTGCTGCTGCTCCCCCTGTCATCGTCAAGTGGCACTCGCACAGCTGTGAAGGAAACTGGCCAAATGGCCAAACGGTTGGGTGTGGGGTGGAGAAATGTATACTAACCTATGACCGTCACCTCGCCACTGCGACGAGCACTGTGACCCTGTTTGTTGCGAGCCCAGCACGTGTAGACACCGGAATCCGTGTGCTTCTGAACCGGACTGATGGTCAGCGAGCCATCCGGTTGCACACGCTGCCGTATATCATCGGGCAATTCGCGTCCGCCGCGCTCCCAGTGTATCTCCTCGATGGGATAGCCGGCCACTGGGCATTTCAGATTCAATGTCTCGCCCGACACAGCTGTCACCTTCGGTATGAGCCGTATGTAGGGCAGGCCTGTTCAAAAGAAGCAAACAAAAAGGAAATGCTTAACAGATTTGCGCACACGTTGCTCATTTAATAATGCAGCTAAAGTAGAAGTAAAACAGCAGCAGCAACAGCAACAGCAACAGCAAAGGACCTCGCCTGTCAGGCCAGCAGGAAGCAGTGCACAATGTAATATGCATATCCTGGCAGAATGGCAGCCTGGCAGCCCGGCAGCCCGGCAGCCTGTCGGCCTCAAGCCAACGCCGAAACAGTTTACATGGCGCCCCTGCAAAATGCAGAAGGAAGGAAATAATGCAGCAAATGCCGCTTGGTAACCTCTACACTCCTCTTGTTGTTGCTCCTGCTGTTGGTACTTTGGGTTATGCCTCTGCAATTCTGCAGAGTATGCATAATTTTCGAGCATGTCATACGTGAGCGCTTTGGTGTCGCGCTGCCCGTCTCTACATTTATTTGTGTGTGTGTGGTTGTAGGTGTGTGTGTGTGTGTGTGTGTGGGTGTGTGTGTGACTCTCTGTGTCTGGGGAGGGCAACATTTTTGTAATCACCGCCATTACCAAGTCGCGTAATCAGCGAGAATGCAAAGGCTTTAAGCAAAAAGAATGCTGCGGGTAGTTACTTTTATAATTTTTAGCTTAAACAGCGTTTCTGCTGGCTTTGGCTAACCCCAGGGTACACTGAAAGAGTCAGCAAGTGTGTGGCTAGTTTATGACTTTAATAAATGCTGTAGAATTATTATGAAATGTACTACTTTATTGTTGGTATTTTGAATTGCTATTCAAGGGTTTTTATACTATGTTTTTCTTCTATTAATATCTGCTGTATTAGATCAAGACCATTGTGACTACTTATAGCCTAATAATATATTTAAAATATGTAATAACTAGTAGCCTAATAAACTTACTCCTATATTATATTTGTTGGTATATTGAAACTCCTTTCTAAACATTTTCCCCTATATTTTCATCTATATTTCTATTTGATTTCATAGCTTAAGCCCATGGTAGCTATAGCTCCAACAAAAATCTTGTTAATTAATTTTAAATATTTATTATTATTAAATTGAATTATTCAATATTATCATATAATATTAGAATTTTGAATGACTATTTAAACTTTCAACAAAAATCTAGTTAATGAATTTTTAAATATTTATTATTATTTAATTTAATTTTTTTGTATTATTAAATTCGAGTTTTGAATATCTATTTAAACTCTAAAATCTAGATAATGAATTTTCAAATAATTATTATTATTTAATTGAATTTTGCTTGCCCTATTTAAACTTTCCATATATTCCCCTCTGTATCCCAGCTTATACTAAATACTTTGCGATTCAGAGTTAGTATGATTTGCTCTTGAATTATTTGTTAACTTTCAGTGCAAACTTGGTGCACAAACATGGCGCAGAATTCCTCAGCGTTATCCTTTTTTTCAGCTCAGTCTCTGCCACGGCTGTCATTTTGTTTGTGTTGCCTTGCGCCTGGCAACGCCATTTTGTTTGCCCAGCGACACAAAAATATTTGATTTCTTGCAAAAACAAGGTGGAAGAGGCACACGAATGAAACCCTGCAGCGAGCAGGGCTCTGGTGTGTGAGTGTGTGTGTGTGTTCCTTGAACAACACTTTAGAGCTGCAAAGCAAACTGCAGGCAAAGCCAAGGATAGTGGCAGGGCAAGGAAACCGAGAGCAGTGAGAAGTGGGTAGAAGAACATCACAAACGTGATGTAAAACAAAATCAAGCAAAAGTAGGCAACACGAAATTGCCAAAAAAAAAAAAACAAAAACGAGATATAAAAAGACAAAACAGAAATCTCACAGTACTGAAAAACGTTTAAGTGCATGTCTAAAGTAGCTCACACACACACACACACACACACACATGCATCCACACTATGCTCTGTGCATGTAGTCGTCTCTGAATGGGGCACATACCATAAATATTCAAGCGGGCCGCATGCTCCACACGACCCGCACGATTCTCGGCTATGCAGGAGTACTCTCCGCCATCCTCGACCATGACGTGGCTTATGTTAACATGACTAATTACATCTCCATGCACGGTGATATATTGTCCGATCATAAATCTGTGAAAAAAAGCAGAGTGGAAAACATGCATTAATATGGCGGCAAAACATTTGTATGGCACACGCGTCGTATGCGCAATGCGATATGCATTTTAGAATTGTTTTTCGCATACTTAAACGCCCGAGCCAGTGGCATTAACGAGCAACTACATCTAGATATACATATATATAAATAGGTATGCGAGTGTGTGTGTTTACACACTCAACAAGGCGCATCTCATATGCAGGCTGACCCAAATCCTTTTGGCTGTGGGCTTCATTTGTTTTCGACACAACACGGCGTATACGTAACATTGCATTATTCAGGCCGTAATGAAGGCTGTCAGTCCATGCTGTTTTTCCACAGAGATAAAGAGAGAAGAGCTGTCAAGCTTAGCATAGTTTCCACATGCCGCTTTCAATGTCATGTGCCACGCCCAAAAGCAACAGCAACAGCAAAGGGCGCCCATCAGATACATAGATATGAGCGTATGTAGTACACTTAATACGCCCGTTACGTTCCGCTTCTATGGCAAATAATGAAAAAGTAGGGAAAGCGACAGTCGGACGCAAAGCTACAGTCGGACGCAACCGACAGTAGGTGACCCTGTACTTTGATTTGCCATGGGAGTCCATAATAGTCCATAATAGTCCGTAGAGTCCATAATAGCAGCAGCATATATGTACATACTCACATACACATACACATGCACTTATACACACACACATACACTTATTCATACAAATATACACTAAAATACAAACAATCAGCAATACTCATACAGAAATTCAAACTCACAATCAAAAATTACGCATACGCCCTAGTAGCCGCGTACAGTGTGGCTTCCCCCCTCCCCTACCCAAATGCCTAGTACTGAAAATTGTTTGTCGAATATCTCCAGTGTTTCTTATCCGATTGGGCTGCAACTTGCACCAAACATGCAAAGCATCTAAAGCTTTAATCCTGCGAAAAATGAATCCAGTGACTCTAAAACTGTATATACTAAGAACATTTTTGTAAATTTGAGGGGGAGGGGGATGACTTTTCAAACATTTGAAACAAACTTGACCTGCTTATGTAATACACAAACCTAACAAAAAAAAAATGAAGTCTCTAGCTCTAATAGTTTCCGAGATCTAGGTGTTCATACAGACGGACGGACAGACGGACAGACGGACAGACGGACAGACAGACGGACAGACAGACAAGGCTATATCGACTCAGCTCGTCGTCCTGATCAAGAATATATATACTTTATGGGGTCTGCCACGCCTCCTTCTGCCTGTTACACACAAATGTCATTTTCACAAACTTAATAGACCCTTTTGTACTTTTTTAAAGTACAGGGTCTAAAAAGGATTTTATGAGCGCTCAACTTGGCATTAAGTCTGTTTGTTCTGCTCAGCTCAGTCTCAGTTTCCATCTCCATCTTCATCTCTTTGGCTCTGTCTGTTCGGCATCTTATTGGCATAGACATTAATTACAGCAAACATTGTTACGCATACGCCATGTGGCCTACACTTAACCCCCCCAATACACACACACACATGAATGCCGTATAGTAAGTAGCAAGTGCCATATAGTATCGCACACACACACACACACACTCACAAGGAGCAGCTTTGCGGTGGCAGAGCAACCGGCTCATTAGTTTGTGGGCGAGGCAGTGGCAACTTTTCAATTGGCATTAGGAGTCGAGTCGAGTCGAGCCGAGTCGAGAGCACACAGCAGGCAAAGTAATTACAATTTTAATTAAGTTTTGCAGCTGTCTTCTTGGCAATGCTTATGAATGCATTTGCTCGTAAGTGCACTCGGCTCTCGGCCTGGACACTGATTTCCCCAGAAAGTGGCAAAGTCAACCCAAAAACTTGGCGGTTGCCACGGCACTTTATGAAGTGCCCAAAAGCCGCGCGACGCTTGTTAAAACAACAACTGTAGTTAAATGAAAATGAAGCTGCTCAACACACACCCACACACACACACAGATAGAGCTAGGTATGTTCACATATAGTATAATATGAGTATGAGCACTTGCAGTGGCAGATACTCAGCGCCACGGACATGGATGCTAACTGCCACACTTGAGCGCATTGAAACAATGCCAGGACAAAATTGCAACAAAGTTGCACACATCCGCACACGCCAGACTAGCGGGAGACCAGAGTCAGAGCCAGAGCCAGAGCAGGAGTCGCTCAGCCACATCCTTGCAGCAGCTTAAACGGCAATGCGAAAGTTTCAATGCAAGTGGGCGAGTGTGTGTGTGTGTGTGCGAATGTGTGTGGGGGGAAAGGGAGGCTGGGCTTTGGCATAAAACGCTTTGGTTGCAACAATATAAACCTAATAGTTTGGCGCGGCTTTTGTGTGCTGTTTTAGCTGATTGTTGTATAAGTTGTGTGTGTGTGGGTGTGTGTGGGTGTGGGTGTGCTGGTTGGTGTGGCTGTTTGGTCTTTGCGGGTGGCTTAATTTCAACAAAATAAAAAATTGAAAATAGAAAGTTTAGCTACAACTTAAACCAGAGTGTGAACAGCAAAAAGTTTCTCGGTAAACTTGCAAAAATTATGAATTTCAATTTGTGTGAATTGAGTTCGCACAGTGTTTAAGCCGACACGGATTACAGTGGGATGCTAATTACATTTTGTTGGCAAAATTGCATTATGTAAATTGGAATCAGTACTATGAAGGGAAAACATTTTACTTATAAGTGAACACAAGCTTAAATATGTTGAATAAATAAAAGAGGTTTAACTAAGTCAAAAGCTAGCATAAGTATAAATACCTTGGAAAATGCTGAGCATAAAAACGAATCACCTAAAAGCAGCAGCAGAGGTATTGGCAGAATTGTGAGCTAAGAACTCCACCGTCACACACACACACATGTTCCATTCGCTTGCCAGGGCAATCGCGAGTTAACTGAACGCAGCAGAAAAGTCTGCTCTAAGAACTGCACTGTCAAACACACACAAACACACACTAATTTTGCGTATGCTTGCCAAGGCAACCGAAAGTTAACTGAACGCAGCAACAGAGCAGCGAAGAGAGAATAGACACGCACGTATGTATGTATGTATGTATGTGTGTACATCCACTGCACTTGCAAAAAGAGCGCTCGAACAAGTGTTAGATCGAGAGAACAGCTGTGAGAATAGCGCCCACGAAATCTGCGTCTGTGTGTAGTAGTAAGTAAGGTAGTAAGCGCCACAGCGCATGCGACACACACTTCCATCATATGCAAGAGCGTCTCTCTATCAAACACTTGCTCTCTCACAGCTCATGCATGTCTGACCATCTCTGGGTCCAACACTCGCTCTCTTCTTTGTGCATGGCTTGCGCTTTGGCGGGCGCTGTTCTTACACACACACACGCGCACGAACATCTTTCAGTCTAACATTCGGAGTCTCGCAGTCTGCAGTCTGCGTCTCTGCAAGCGGTGAACATGTACTCGTATGTTTGATCTCTGCTGCCTTGCCAATTCGGCAGACTGTGTGTTGTGTGTGTGTTACATTTCGCTTATTACCGCAGTCTTCTAAATTCTGTGAACACCTCCGCTGTTGCTGTTATTAACAGCCTGTTAACACTTGATGTACTGGCAAAGTACGAGCACGCGGTCAGCTACTGTCTAAGTCGGCATTTACACGATGAAGTATTTGCGTCATAAAGCACAAAGTTTGTAGGCAAAGGGTGTAGAGGGGTAAGACGGGAAGCATTGCCTCCCTACATCTCTTGCCTACAAACCAATGCTTCACGAGGCAAATGCTGCATCGTGTAAATGCCGACGGAGACACCGACTGTAGTCTTTGACTTCTTCTGAAATACTAAATTTTAACTGCAAGCCACACACACTCACACCTATAGCTGCACCATAAGCCTAACAATCTCTCAGTCTAACTGTAGCTCAGTCTCACTCAGTAAGTGCTGCAGGTTGTGCACGACTCTCAGTTACAGTTTTGAATACATTGGTGGTCTAGTGCAGTAGAAATCAAACTGTGACTTGACTCTCGCTCACAGTTTTGTAAACAGTGGTTTAATTGATATCAAACTGTGCCAAACTGTGTCAAACAGTGGTCGAGGTCAATTGGAATCAAACTGCGTCTTACTTGACTCTCGCTTACAGTTTTCTGTATACTGGTCTAGTACAATTGGAATCAAACTGTGACAAACTTGACTCTCGCTCACAGTTTTGTAAACAGTGGTTCAGTACAATAGGAATCAAACTGTCGCTCACAGTTTTATAAACTGTGGTGTAGTACATTTGGAATCAAACTGTGCGCATGCAGTGCGGATCAAACCGCAGCTTCAGTTACAAAATGAATTAAATGCTCAAGATATACAGAAGATAATAAATTAATGAAGTCAAATTAATTAAAATAAATGAATTAAACTAAACTGACTTTACGTATATAAATAACTTTTGCGGGCTAACGGGGTTGCCAACTTTCGCTGTTCCAATTTGTCATTTCGCGTATGGTATAATAGAAGTGAGCTCTTTAAACCAATTCTATTGAAACTCTTGTAATTACCCAGCTAACTTTTGGCGAAAATCCGCTGCTTACTATAGCAGAGTTCCACCCACAACTTTCCATTACATATGCAAGGGCTGCGCGGCACTTAACGGTGAGTGTATAACGTTGTATTATTTAAACCAAAATTACACACACTTGGTGTGTAACACGTATAGAGCCTGCAGTTGTAGACAAACGCATCAAGCGCGCACACACACACACACATACAGCAACTAAAGGAAAGGAAAGGCAAGGCAAGGAACTGGTTCCCAGGAAAGTGGCTGTGGCAGTGACTGCCTTGTTGCCACATGCCACAGACAAACTTTTGCAAATGGCGGAAAATGAGCGTTTGAGTGTTGCGTTACCTCGTGCGCGCAATCATTTAATTTCCGCCCCAAGGCGTCAGCAGCAAGCAGCAGTAGCAGCATCTACAGCCAGAGTGTCTGACAGTCTGACAGTCTGTCGGCTGTAGCAGCTCTCTCTGCTATTTGCCAGTCTCTCCTCCGTCTGTCTGCTGTCTGTGTGTTTGGCTGTCCGTCCGTCTGCCTGCCTGCCTGCCTGCGTGTGTATTAAATAAATACACTTACCAAGTTGATATACCTTTAAACCGAATAATGTAAACCACTTAAAACTCGGCAATAACAACACACAAGCAGACGATGCTGCCAACGAAATTTATGCAACATTACTGAGCTAGAGTCTAGAGTCGGAGCCAGGGCCACAGCCTGGCAGGCAAATTAGACTGCTCGACACTGCGGGATAATGCCTAACGGCATTATGTGTCAAAATTGTGTTGCTCAAATAACTTTTAAATTAAAGCCACGGGCCATCAGTCCCATCAGCACAAATATCTGCAAGTTCTCAGCTGAAATCTCTTCACTGGCCACATCAGAATACTTGTAATCAATTTGTGCCTTGTGGTCAGTCAAACTCTCAGCCGAACCCTTGGACAACATCTACTCGAGTAAAGCAAATTTATGAAGAACTTGTGAAGAACTCTTTAAGTGAACAGTTTCAGGCATTTCACAATTTTCAATGCACTTGAGAGCAGATGCTGAACAAGTTCATGTAGATCAATCTACTCAAGTCTAACCAGCAATATCTTATGATTAGAATCAAGCTTAGAATTAAGCAAATATTAATGTTAATAAACACACACAGTTTCCCACTAGCTAACTACAAATTATTATGCTGCATGTGGCACAAGTTTTAATTAAAATGCTGCAATGAACCATCGAGATAATTAGAGACCAAAGATTGTAGCAGAGATATTTTATTGGACTACAAACAAAGCAAACTAATGGACAGCCAAAGTCAATGTTAATAAAAAAAAGAAAGAGGAACTGGAGCTATTTTTTAATCAACAACAGAAGTCAACAGTCCAGGGGCAACTTTGACTTGCAAATCATTACAGACGTAACTCAAACAATTAGTGGCAGCTGCCAACAGACTGCAAATGAATTGCAGATTCGCCGGCGAGGAGGAGGAGTAAGGGAATGGAGGGGAAGCAAAATCAAAGAGTGAAAAGCTGTAAAAATCAAATGAAATGCCAGCGACAATGTCAGAGCAGCAGCAGCTACCAATTGAATACATGACTTTTAGCCAGAGTAGTAGTTGTAGTTGAGGTTGCCAATCAATCGATGTGCTATTGCATTTTATTTGTTTTTGTTGGGGCCAAACAAGTCAGATACCGACTGTGGCACAGCTCGACTGTCAAATGCAAATGTCAATGTCATTAAAGAGCCACTGCGATTTAATAAGCCAGACTACTATATACTATACTATATAGTATAATGCTACCAGTTGCCACTGGCCATTTCCCAATTGCCAGTTGGCCAGGCTTAAATAACACACACACACACACACAAAAGTAATTAAATGCGTGAAGCAACAACACACACACTTGCCAAGCCTTAATTAACAAATAGAAAGGCAAAGTCAAAACCTTGGCTAGACACGGGCATGGGAGTGGGTGCACCTCGTCTGCAGCGACGCTAGCTACTCCTACTCCAACTCCAACTGCTGCTCGCCTGGGGCGAGAGAGTGAATGAACGCTGAAGCAGGCCAGAGCCGAGCCGACTGCATCCGACGAGCCCCGCCCGAAACCGCCCACTCGGTAGGCGGTAGGCGCAGCAGCCACTTTCTATACGTGCAATGTTTTGAAATCCAAATGCTGAAAAAAAAGTGAAGCAGAAAAAAATATATTGCACAACGAGCGCAATAAATGCAGCCTCAGTCGTAGGGCCTCCCGCAGCGTTGCCAGCCATTGCCAGGCATCCGCCCAGCCAGCCAGTTGGTAAAGGCAGCACAGAGGCATCCGCCCCCCTTTTCAACAAGTTCAATTACCTTCCGTTTGATGGCAGCGGAAATCCGTCCAATGTCCATGAAATTTGCGGCGTCGGATTGCCGGCTGCGGAGCATTTGAGACTCACAGCTGGTCCTGGCTGCAGAGTTTGCTCAATGAAGCTGTACAGCAGTACGGGTGGCGCATCTGTGGGGACAACATGGTTGCGGATAGGATATGCATATAAATATTTTAGCTGCAATTACTTTGTTGGTGGTTATACACATTCTTTTTCTGCGGCTACTTACCGCCCAGCTGGAGCTCGGCAGTGGCCTGAAATGTATCGCCCTCGGGCCGTCGCACCACACACTGATACATGCCGCGATTCTCACGGCTAACACGCGGCACCACCAGCGTATCCTCGATGCGACCGGATGAGGGCAACTGCCGTCCGTCCTTGTACCACAGTATGTTCTGCATACCTACGGGGCTGCCATTGCTGGTCACCAGGCATCGAAACTCGGCCGTGCCACCCATGTGCACACTGAGCACATTCGGTGAGATCTCCACTTGTATGGGCGTGGCCACAGTTAGGCGCAGTTCGGCACTGGCCTCGCCACCCACATTGCTGGCTGTGCACTTATAGATACCCGAATCCTCGCCGGTCACGGCCTCAATGGCCAGTATGGGTCCAAGCAGACGCACTCGTGGCCCGCTTAAAACGGGCAACGGTCCGGCGCCGTTCTGAGTGTACCAGCTACAAAGAGAGTGTGGATAAAAATCGAAGCGATTAGCATATACTCGTCGAATGTGTGTGTATCGATGCAGACAGAGCAGCTAGACAGTAGATTGTATAACAGGCTTTAACGCTTGCTACACAAATAGTATAAACGTTTCCTTATATGCACTTCAATCTTGCTTAATCCTTTTGGTTTATGCTGTGTAGCTATGAAGCGGAGTTCTGCTAAGTTCAAGGCCTGCTCATCTCAATTTAAGCGAACCTATATTCCCCATTCCCCATTCCTATCTCTGCTGGCTTTATCTACTCTCGCTTTGTTTAATGCTGCATTAATCCCCATGGCTGGCTCATTTGCCAATGTCTCCGTTTGCTGTCTGCCAGTTGTATTAATTATGAAATGGCAACTGTATTTTTTCATGCTGCTCAGCAATCTATCCATCTATCCATCTATTCGTCTCATCGTCTCTGCGTCTGTTGTCTGGCTGTGCTCTCATGGATTCCTTTGTTTCGCGTTCGCAGTCTGGCATTGTGAGCATTGTGAGTATCTGCAGCATCAAGTTTTTTATTACTTGCCTGCTGCTGCCTGCTTATCAAAGCGTAATTATGTGTGCACGTATGTTGCCACACCTCCACTGAGGAGGGGCAGCTGCTCCTCACTCTGCAGCTTAGCAGCGACACACATCATTACCTATGCTTTTGTCTTTAATTCCACTGTGCTCCCTCTCTCTCTCTGTACATACAGCATTATCTAATGACAAAGTTCAGATGGGGAAACTTTAAGCCTGCTCTCTCTATTGCTAGTTCATATTTCAATTAGCGTTCCATAGTTGCCAACTCTCTCGACACATTTTACACACAATTAATGGCCGAGACACAGCGGTCGCCAGCAACTCTAAACGCTGCCTCATACTATACAACACAAGTATATAGTATGAGTGTGAATGTGTGTGTGCGTGTTCCAATTAACTCACACAACAGCAACAGAGCTCACAGCTCACAGCTTCTTCCCCTAGTCAGCGTCAAAAGTTTCGCATGTAATGTGTCCATGTGGCTGACTGACACTGCCATCGATTTTATGCAACGTCCTCCTCCTCCCATCTGTACCCACCTGTATTCGGGCGAAGGACAACCCTGGGCCACGCACAACAGCACCGCTCCCTCGTCCTGTGACACCTGCACATGCGATGTGTGCTCCACGACACTCGGTGAAATGATGCCGCGATGCGCTGTATGTGAGTACAAATTGACATTGGTTACAACTTTACTCTTAGACGTCGATGTGGTATGTATGTGTGATTCGGTTACTTACAATTAATGCGCAATCGTGTGGGCGAGCTGACAACAACTTGACGGGTCAGGCGATGCATGCTGCGGCAGCGGAAGGACTGCGACTCATCACTCTCCTGCAGATTGTGTATCAGCAGCTCACCGGTGGGCAGCAAATGGAATTTGCCATCTATCAAAGAAAGAGAATCATAAAGTTAGTGGAAAGTGCAATATGTATTAGCTAAAAGGCAAATTATTGTAGTTGCTCTATTGATAAAAGAGCTAAGGCAAAGGGATCGGAGCCTGTAAGCCTTTGCTTATATTAAAGAGATAAATCTGCAATGACAGGACTACATGCACTGGACCTATTAGCATATATATGGTCTTTCCAACTGTGTGAGCAAATAAATTACTTGTAAATCCAAACATTTTCGTCAAATGAGAATGTACAGTTCAGTTTAGCATGACCTAAATAGAGGAGCCTGATACAAGTTGAGCTCTCACAAACAAACGACTAAATTGAAAATGTTATAGTAAAGTTAAGGCTAGTTTAACTACCTTATACTGCGTGACTTGTCGCGCAGCTGGGACAGAGTTTAAGCTTTCTGTTTTCCATTTAAGCTGTTTAAATAATTCCTAAAAGGAAAACTTAAGTAATAACAGATGAATCTGTAAAAGGCCAAAGGCTTTGCTGCTTATTGTAGCTCAGTGTAGTAGCACCTTAGCTGAGCGCAGGGTTAAGGCAAGTAAAAAGTGCTTCTCAAATTGCCAAAGGACAATGTTAATTATGCATCAAAGCACAGGGCACACCCACACACGCACACACACACGCACACACACACACCCCACATGTGATGGCAGTTAAGCAGGCAAACATGTGAGGCAAATACTGCAAACAAACAATGCACTTTGTTGGCTTGGTAAGCCGCTACAGGGACAAGGATGCAGACTGGGGCCAGGCCGCGTCGAGGCTGTGACTAGGGCTCCAGCTTGAGCTTGAGCTCCTGGCGATGCCACGTCAGCAGCAGACAAGGAGACAGCCCGACAGGCAGACAGTTAGCCAGATAGACACTGCAAGCATGCAGCACACACCCCAAACAGAATACTGGAGTGGAGTGCTCTGTCGTTACTTACCGCCTTGCAGCGAGGGATAGATGTAGATAGCGGGTTCATGAACCCACGAGACCACTCGTACCAATTCCTTGACAAACGTAGGCACCACACAGCGCAGAATGGCGGTGCAGCCGCGAGAGGCGGATAATACCTCCACATCCACTTTGTAGGCCTGCGCCACAACTGCCATGAAAACGAAAATGTGCAAAAATATTAAAAATATATATACTACTAAACGAGTCTAGCACATTATGGTAACTCACCTGCCCGCACCTGCACATCACGCGATACAATGCGACCCACAGAGTTGCTGGCAATGCAGCGATAGATCGTATTGTGTATATCCTGGTGATAGGCAGCCGCTGCGAATGGCATCAGCACCAGAGTGCCATTCCTCAGCACACGCCGCACCCCGTGTATTTCCGTAACCGCCGTGCCATCCGCATGCACCCAATCGATCGTCGGCTGTGGACTGCCCGAGGCGGAGCAATCCAGCCAGCCGCCAGACGAATTGGAGAACTCAACGCGGCCCGGCGGCTCCATGACAAAGCCGGGACCACGCAAGTGTGTTTCGAAAGGTTCGCTAATTGTTGCATCTGTAAGAGAGGAGAAATCGTATTAATATTAAACATATTTAAATGCATACTTCAACTTTAAATACTACTAATAGATAGGCTGGAATGACTTCGGTTTACTACCACATTTACTAATTACTTTTTACCCGCCATAAAGAGTTTTCATTCGGCTCTTCATTGTGAAATCACAGCCATGATTAAGCGAGCATAAAACATATACAAGCACATCTTAAGAGCCCATTAAAATCCGTACAGCTGCAAATGTGAAATCTGTTTTAAATATGCATATTATTCTGCTTTTCAGGCAGCCATTAGTCAGATATGCTATGTGTGCTATATGTGCATGTGTATTGAGCTATCGCCCCCCTTTAATAGGCACTTAAATTTGCTTTTTTATATACGAGTATGTATGCATTTCAGCCACGAGGAATTCCATTTAAATCCATTTCACTGTGCTTTTCTGCTTTCGTCCCGCTTGGCAAACAGATTTTGCCTTATCTTAAATTAGAATAACATTTTTGTCTTCAGCTTGGGTTTCATTTTTTGCTATCCATGTACAGATAGATACAGATACATATATACGAAATGTATGTTGTGTGTATATATTTCTCGAATTGACATTTCGCTTCAAGTTCCACATGAATGCGCCTCGCCTCGGCTGTCTGTGCCACCCAAGCGGCTGTCCCTGCGGCGCTGTGCAAATCCTTGCAACTCGTTCAGGCCTGGCACCAGGAGCCTCTTACCCTGCCCTCCTTAGCCTCCTGTGTACCGCTCCGTCAACTCATTGTGTCTGCAATTAGAGTTGTTTTTGTTCTTTTTTCTTTTGTATATACTATATATATATTTTTTTTTTTTATTTTGTTTTTTGTTTTTGTTGCTGCTGTTGTTGTGCCTGGCCAGGCGCTTTTTGTTTTATGCTTGGCATCATGGATTTTTATGTTACTTCTTTCTGGTTTCGTTTCGTTTCGTTTCGCTTCTGTTCTTTTCTCTTTGCCATGTCTACGTTTCATTTCGCTTTTCCCCGCTGATTTTATGCCTCTGCCAGGCCATAAAATTATTGCAAGTATGTCTTGAGTACGCTTGGCACTCGGTTCATTTTTTTCGGGCAGAAAGGGTATGTTTTATGAGCATGTGCCTCAAAGCGCACTCACGTGTGTGCGGGTGTGTGTGCAAGTGTGTTTGTGTGTGTGCATACATCCACTTGTAGGTTTTTTATTCTTTCCTGTGAAAACAAAAAGCCTACGCTGGGAGCGCTACTGTGCGTGTGTTCCTGTTGTTCCTTCTGTCGTGTGTGTGTGTTTTTGGTCCCAGATCTTATGCTGCCTCAATTCCATCAGCATCATCATTAACATCATCATCACGCTGTCCCTTGGACACCTTGATTTGGGCTTGATACCTGCGGCTCAAAAGGCGGCTTTAACATTCCTTTCGCTATGCGGATTTCATGCCCAAGCTTCGACTAAGGCACTTTAATACTTCACGAAATTACTAAGCTAATATTTTCTTCTAATATTTTCCAGCTGAACTGAACTTTGGCTGTGCTATGGCAAAAAGCAATCAGTGCCTTTAAAACTGTCAGCAGTTAGCAAGTTGTCAAACTGTGTGGCAGTTCGTTGCACTTCCTAGCAAATGCATTCTCAGTGGTGTTATCCTTCAGCAGCTCTGCTTGATCCAGCCAACGCTTTGGTTCACATTTCCGTTTGCTTTTCTTTCATATGGAATATGTGTTTCTCATCCACTTGGCAATGGGACTTTGGGCCGTGACTTGAGGGGTTGCTTTGCCGAGGCGTCTCAGACATTCATTCTCCTTTCTATTTTTTTGTATTTGGAGTATGCCCTTTTGGCACTTTTAAAAATTATTTCTTTGCCTTTAGGCGGGTGTGTGTGTGTGTGCGAGTACGTGTGGTTTGTAGTGGAGTTGTCTGACTTAGTACGTGTGTACGGAGTGTAGTTCTGTATTTATGATGTTGCAGACATAATATCTATAATGGCCTGGCCATAAAAGGTGGCCTAAAGTGTGGGCGGCATTTCGTTATGCACATAAAAACTTCCAGCACACTTTTAGTTTTCAACTCGCATTAAAGCTGAAGGGTAAAGACTTTAAGAGTCATCGCCGGAAATACTCGGATAAAATGCTGGCATTCTGGATACGCCTCCGCCGGAAATGGTGGGCCGTACTTGAAGCGCAATCAGGCCAAAATACAGGAAATTCAATTTTTATGCGCAAAAACAAGCAAAGGAAACGCCAAGGCACACAAACAGAAAGATACACCAACACACACACACGCACATAGACCTAGCCTGTAGAGTTTCGTATGCCAAGTCAATATTGTCTGGGCCAGGACTTGAAAGACCTTAAAGCTTTCACAGACCAACGCGCATTGGGCAACGGCAGCAACAACAAAAGCAGTTATAATAATTGTAAATAACTTGATTTTTTTCCCATTTTTTTCTTTCGACTAAGCAAAAGATGTTTTCCAGCTGGCCCTAAGCCCAGTGCACACAGACCGAACCGCCAAAAGCGAAACAAAAAGGCCGAGCCCAAAACGCCAGATGAAAATGTTTGTTGCGCAAATTGTTTTTCGGAAAAAATAAAATAAGTCACAATAAAAAGTGTGGATAGATTGACGAGAAAAGGAAAAGTGAAAAGTAAAATATTGAAGGCGAAGTTAATGTACGCTAACAAATGGAAGAGAAAATGGCTTTCGATTTAGAAAATGAAAAAAGGTGACTGAAAAGAAAATTAAATAGATAAATATACATAATACTTTTTCACTACTAAAGCTCAATATTATATTACTCATCCCAGCAAGCATTTGGAAGAGCGTTTTTACATTAATCACCTTGAGGAGTCTTTTTCGAGTCACCTTACTGATTAAAAAAAACTCGGAAAGCTACAGTCGGACGCAACCGACAGTAGGTGACCCTGTACTTTGATTTGCCCTGGGCGTCGATAATACCAGCTGCATATATGCACGCAAATACAAACAATAACCAATACTCATACAGAAATTCATGCTCACAATCAAAAATCACGCATACGCCCTAGTGGCCGCATAAGCTGTGGCTTCCCCCCTCCCCAAGCCAACTGCCTAGTACTGAAAATCTCAATATCTCCGGTGTTTATTATCCGATTGGGCTGCAACTCGCACCAAACATGCAAAGCACCTAAAGCTTTAATCCTGCAAAAAATGAATCCAGTGACTCTAAAACTGTATATACTAAGGACATTTTTGCAAATTTGAGGGGGAGGGGGATGAGATATCAAATGAAAAACATAAACTTGGCCTGCCTATGTAATACACGAACCAAACAAAAAAAATTACGTCTCTAGCTCTTATAGTTTCCGAGATCTCGGTGTTCATACAGACGGACAGACAGACAGACAGACGGACAGACAGACAGACAGACAGACAGACAGACGGACATGGCCAGATCGACTCAGCTCGTCGTACTGATCAAGAATATATATACTTTATGGGGTCTGCCACGCCTCCTTCTGCCTGTTACACACAAATGTCATTTGCACAAACTTAATAGACCCTTTTGTACTTTTTTAAAGTACAGGGTCTAAAATGATTGGTGATCAAAAGGAGACTCGAAAATGACTCGCGCATATGTTGAAAATATGATTCATTGAAATAACTCTAACAAAACGTACAGCAATCGAAAATAGATCGAAATTCGATTGAATTATGACTCGAATATGAGTCGCTTATTATCAAAAAAAGGAGTAAATTAAGACCCTTCTGGAAGTGTCGCGGCTAGCATACCATTTTCTCCCGCCGAGGGGATCATTTCTGATCAGAAAACGAGCGCATTTATGCTCACTTTAATCAGAAAGGAGACTCAAAAAAGAGTCTGTTGATTAGAAATTTCAAAAATGCTTGCTGGGATATCTCTAATCAGAGTAACCACAAACATATGTAAACTAAAACCAATTAATATCTACTTTCAATGAGCTCTATTTCCATCTTATTTCCATCAATGTCACAGCCAGCTGACCCTCGGTCTTCATCTGGTGCCACTCCTGGACGCCCTGGTCATTAATCGTGCAACAAATTAATGCGATTGTCACAAAGGATTTAAAACATAATCAATCAAGGAGCGCAACAGACCCTTTTGATGCCCAGGAATATCTCATAATTCTGTTGTCACAACTGTTGAAGCAGCGAGCCTTGCTTGGGTTAATCTAATCTCTGTTGTTGTTGTTTTCGTTTTGGTACTGATTTCATGGATCGCATTAGATTTTATGCTTATTTTTTATCCGCATGAAAATGAAATAACAATGTAGGAGAAAAGTGTGTGCGCCCTTTAGACATTGAGTAACAATTTCATTTGCATATTTTTCATTTGGCTAGGGTGCGAAAAGTTATATGTATCCCCCCACCCGGAGTAAGTGTGTATATGTATGCATGGAATATGAAATATCTGTATGGTATTTTAGTTGTTTTTTTGCAGCTCAAAATATATATGTATATGGGGGTATGCGTGTGTATGTGTGTCAGTTGTTATTGGCATTGCCATCATAAAATGCAAACAGGCAGCAATGAAAATTGGAAAATATCAAATTTCCAAAAGGCTCTCAGCCATATTCCGTGTGAAGAGGTCGATGGGTCTACCAATTCGATCGACTTCGACTACGGCTCCGACTCCGACTCTGACTGTGTTTCTGACACATTTCATTAGTCTGTCATGCACACACACACTCGCACACACACACTCGCACACACTCACTGGCACACTCACGACATTGCCACTCATAGGGCAACATTTTGTGGCATAAATTGACGCTTGGGTTTTTATCATAAGGCAATTTCGTATTATGTATACGAATTCAGCGCATTTGCTGGTTTAGTTTCTGTTGTTATGGCCGTCATTTTTATGGCCTCGGCTATATCATAAAGCGACCAAATCATTTGCACTTAGTTCGCACTGAGCCATAAATTATGTTAACACCTCTCTGGCATCGTTTGTATTCATATATGTGTGTGCGTATGCATATGTATGCTCATTCTGGCATAAAATCTCTGGCTGTGATATGTTTCGCCAAGATTGTTGTGCGAAGAGAATTTATGGCCCAAAACTCGCGTGGCCAAAATAATGATTTCGATTTGCCACAATTTCTCCGTGAATTTATGTATATTATTTATGCACATTATAGAATGTGTGTTGAGGATGAGAAAGTTGTGCGAATTAAATATCTAAAAGACACACATGATAAATTATCAGGTTCTACATGCCACAGCAGAGACTCCGACAAATCCTCAAAAATCCCCATAAGCTTTAGCGTCTTTTGGCATAATAAGTTTTGTTTTGGGAAATATGCCGACAGCTGTTCACACACACACACACACAGGGCACACAAGACACAACAATCTAAGCATACTTTGTGGCGCGTGCCAGGCAAAGCCGGCAGCTAGGCTTAAGAGTCTGTTCTGGTAAGAAGAGAATGTAAAAAAAGAGAGAGAGGGAGTTAAGTTGGCACCTACCAAACCTGAGCAGCAAAAGAATCACAAAAAGGCGGCTACTAATCCACATGCTTTCCGGTTTTCTGTTTTGATTTTGATTTACTTCACGTCTTGTTTGATTTTCTTATTTGTTTCCTGTTTGTTTTGACTGGGATTTCGACTGGGATTTTGGCGAGGAGGACTGCCTCTTGCCTCTTGGTTTATGCAAAAATGTAGTTGAGCAATTTGAAGACAATTTCGGTTACACTCTCTCAATCGACGTCACATTGCTTTCCGCTTCGTTTTGGCACACAGAATTTTGCAATTAATTTCGAACAACGATTTATGATTCATAAACATTTATTGTGTTTCAGCATGTTTGATGCAATGGCTTGGCCAGATGATTATTACTTTTTTTCTTCACTTTCTATAGCCGGCACAAGCACACACATTCACGCGCACACACTCACTCGCACACACCGGGCACCAGACTTCCGTTGGGGCAACTGCTCGCTGGCAAGGATTCGACTTGACTGCGATGTCTGTTTTCCGTTTGACTATGGCGACTATGGCGACTCTAGCGATGCTGTGTAGCTCTTCCTTCTGTCGAACGTTCTCTTTGCTCTGGGCGCTCTCTTAGCTGGCGCCTACTATTCACCACACGTCATGCCACTGACCACTTGAACTCGCACTCGAACCGCTCGCACAGCCACAGACTTGCACCTCACTCACTGTACACACAGTTGCCGCATTTCATCAACCGCCAGAGCCGTGCGTATCCTACGAGCCTCGAAAAGCAACTGAACTGAGCTGAGCTGAGCTGAGTGGAGCATCACTCGGCTCTCGGCTGTGGTGTTTCCGTTTAGTGGCGTTACTCGGACACTCGACGCATGCGCACCGCATTTTGTTGTCTGTGGTTAGGTACGACACAGTGGGGCGAGAGCCGGGAGGGGGCACGGGAGGAGGTCAAACAGCTGTGCTCTGTGTTTACACTGGGCGGTCAGGCAGGCAGGCAGGCAGCAATAGCAACAGCAACAGCATCAGCAGCTCAAAGCATTGGGAGAAGGTCTTACGCCACGGGTGAGCGCCTCGTTTAATGTTTCAATTATTTTGGGAGGCTTTTTATGTTGTCATTTGACGACATATATTCCGGAGCATAATCGAATGCGTGCGTGACAAATAGTTTTGCTTGGATAGAAATCTCTTGAAGCTACTGCCAGCATTTGCTTACACTCAACTGACTTTAAGCCATTCAGAAGAAGAAGTCTATGGAAATTAATAAACAAAATCTAACGAAATATGGCCGAAATGTATGCACAGATTATTTTGCGTAGGCTGGCATAAATTTTAAATAAATTTGTGTGCCGAGTGTGAAGTGAAAGTATATTTGCATAATTTACTTGGCATTACGCAAACAATTTCACACTTAAAGCAATGCGGCCCCATGCCCCCCTCTGGCCCACAAATGCGGCTAATGAGCGCCAGGGGAAATTATGCCTTCTGTGTGTGAGAAAAAGCCATACCAAATTGTTGCCAAGTGTTGTTTGTTTGTTGCCAAAAAATGATAATTACTTAGCCTAAAAGCGCCAGCATATAATTTGCTTTGGTTTTGCTGGCCAATTTGGGCGCGTGAATGCGTAAAAAGCATCACAATCTCAGTCCGCATGACAATATCTATGGGAAGGGGCAAAAAACAAGCAAACTGAAAAAGTAAGCCGCAACAAGGACCGACTGCCGTTGACATACATTAGGTGCGCCAAGGACAACAACGCAACATCAGCCGCAACAGCAACAATAAAACATAAGCCAAAACGTGTTTGTTTGCCAAATTTATAGCTGGACCCGTTCGCATTTCCCACAGCGACCAACGCACCACTATACCCAACAAATGATTGTGTGTGTGCCCGTGTGTGGCTTTATATGGGTGTGTGTGTGTGTGTGTGGCTGTCAGTGAGTGCGTGTCGGTGTTGTTACTAATGACAACGAAGCCGCGTCGCGCATCAACGAACGACACCAAAAAGTCATTGACTCATTGAGTTCTCCTTGTGGGGGTGTGTGTGGGTGTGTGTGTGTGTGGGTGGCGATAACAAACGTTAGACGCCTCCCAGTGCCACGCCCGCTATTGCAGCCCACTTACCGCAGCAACACTCGTTGGCTCAAGCAGCGTGAGCTTGTTTGTTTCCTGGCTGGTTGGCTGGTTGGTTGGTTCACTGGTTTGCTCCATGGCTGCGTGCCTGCACGTAGACAACATCATCAACAGCAACAGCAACAACAAGAACAACTTTTTCAGCAGCAACAATAGACACTGGCTCTGGCTCTGGCTCTGTGATGATGTAGTTGTTGCTACACTTACTCCATCATCATTAGACATTGTCAGGTGGCACTACATTGCCCTGCCACTTTGGGGATAGCATGGATGCAACTGTGCAACGTGCAACGTGCCAAAAACCCAAAGACCAGCCCGCCCAACGAGCTGACAATCGAAAACAAAAACAAAAACAGAAACATCCTCTCCAAAAGGCGGCCACGGACATGCTCCGTCCTCCGTCCTCTGACCGAATGACCAACGATACTGTGGGTCAACTCGTACAAAATGTCAATCAAATTTCAACTTTTACCTCGACAATTAGAACGTACTCGCTTATATAACCTGGATAGTAAAGTCACACGTTAGTGTAGGTCAAATATCAATTATCAATTTACTTACTCTGCATGCAGTTTACTTTAATCAAACCGCAAGGGCCAATTAATATACACAAACACTCTCATTCCCTGTTCTTCATGTATGTATGTATGTATAGTATATACAACATATTTCCTTTTGTTAAGTGGTTTACCTAGTAAAGTTGATCGTACAATAAGCGTGTGTATGTATGTACACTAGTCGGCATAAGTATTTTGACGAAACCTCTTTTTGACTATTGAACTTAGCAGTACTTGAAATCGCCAAATAACGGTGCGAAAATGAGGCGCAAAACAAAGAATATATTTTTATCTATGTACATGCCAAATTTTATTTCGTTTACATTTTGCATTCTCTTTGTGCTGATAAGAATGCATGCAGACTACGGTTTTTTGCGTGGCATAAGTATTTTGACAGCATCTGTATGGAAATATTTTCACTTTTTTGTGTACGCGAGAATCAAACAACTTTTGTTTTTAACTTTGATCAATATTTAACGTTGTTATTAAAATAGAAGGTAATTAACATTTATTGAATGACATGGGTAAAATGGCTGAGCTAAGTTTGGTTACCAGATCTTCAATGGTAGCAAAGTTTAAAGCAGGAATGGCAGTCAAAAACATTGCCAATGAGTTTTATGTGTCGCGTCAAACTGTGCACTACCAAATTAAAAAGTTTAAAAAGCATAATGACATGCGTAATTTAACACGATCAGGTGCTAAGCGCAAAACTGAGCCCAGTGTCGACCGAGTCCTTGTACGGGAATTAAAAAAAAATGTTTTTCCGAAGCCTCAATCTGCTGCAGATCAATTTAATGTGACAGCCAAGACCCCAATTAGTGAGCGCACAGTCCGTCGACGATTAAAATGTGTAATTTTAAGACTTATAAAGCCAAGGACGTTCATTTATAGCTAAAGCAAACAAGCTTAAAAGAGTGGCTTTCGCAAAGGAACATCTCCATAAGCCAAAGGAGTTTTGATGAAGCGTTCTATGGACAGATGAAAGCTCCTTTGAGTACAATTCATCAAAAAACTAATTTTTTGTAAGATCGCCAATAATTCTATGCAAAATACCCATGGTGGTGGCTCTGTGATGTTCTGGGGATGTGTGGCGTATAATGAACGGGGTGACTTCGTTCCTGTCAATGGTTCTATGAACCATGGCCAATATTTATCGGTTTTAAATGATAATGCCTTTACTCCTGCAGGCAGGCTTATTGGACAATCCTTTATCCTGCAACAGGATAACGCCCCATGCCACAAAGCCAAGATGATAACCACATTTCTGAAGGATAGTGGTGTTACCACTTTGGACTGGCTACCTCAAAGTCCAGATTTAAATATAATTTAAAACGTCTGGTCTCTTATGAAACGGAAAAGAACAGTATCGCTGAAAAAAATCAGAGAGGAGACAATTTATGAGATCACTTCCCTTTGGAAAGGGATATCTCCAGAGATCATCCAAAATTTAATCGATTCAGTACCGCGACGCCTGCAAAAAGTTATTGAAACCAAAGAAAATTATATATTTTACTAAATTCTTTTGTTTTCCCCTTATTTTTTTAAGTTTAAGCTTTGTTATTTATATTAAAAAGTACTTGTCAAAATACTTATGCCACCACATAAAAATTACTTTAGTTTATATTTTTTCAAGTTCATATGACAAAATGTTTATTTCATTATTTTTAAGTTTGTATAAGTGCTAAGTAAAATAGAAAAAAAAAATCATTGAGTTATATTAAACCGTTGTAAAGTTACATACAAAATTGCACCATTTGCTTTTCGTCAAAATAATTATGCCGACTAGTGTATGTATACCAATTGAGTTGGGGGCATACATACATACATATGTATGAATGTATATTTCCAAATAATACAGTCCTGCAGCGTTCTTCTGTTTTGTTAGTCTGCGACACAAAGTCCACCACTTTTTGCTTATGAGAAATATTTAAAAATTGCCTTAATTTCCTTGCTTTATGACCATTTTAATTTCACAGTTGGCAAATTGTTTGCCGCGCGTTCCTATTGTGATGAGTACGCATTATCACACACACTCAAACATGTACATATGTATGTACATATGTATGTTCACATTTGCCCGTAACGTTTCTCTCTTTTTCCTTTCCACGATTTGAAGTCCAGCACTTTATGTTTAATACATATATTACATTTTGAATAATAAAACATAAAGCCCAATTTTATCTTTAAATTTCTTTCACTTTGATAATTTTACTAATTTCACAACGTTTTTTTCTTCACATTGACCGCCAATTTTCTTCACATAATTAGCGTTGCCACCTAGGTGTAATCTCTTCATTGTGCCCATGGTGCCTTTACTTACAAGGTGACGACAGAATTTCGCTATGAAATTATAACACAATACAAATTATAACTAATTATTTTATAATACCAAGTTAAATAATGTTTATAAAACTAATGTGACATTAAAAATAAGAGATTAGAAAATTGTACGCTATCTAAAAATAAAGTCCGTCGCAGGCGCGAAGCTTTGGTGAGTTCGTCACCTTATAATAAATTCGCCATGATTGTGCCTCTTCAAAATGCGGCGTTACCACCTCGCTGGAAATACTTTGTTGTGTGTGACAGCCCTAGTAATTTTCAAAAACTTTATTTGTTTTGGTTAATGATCCGAAACAACATTTAATTCCACAATAATGAAAACTGATCTACATTTTAATTGCTTAATAAACACACGAACTGTAATTCGAATTGATTGCAAATATCTGGCAATAGTCAAAGCGCCGTTAGTTGTCAATCAGCTGTTGCAGCATCAGAATGTATCTGCGTTCCTTTTGCTTTGTGTTCACTTTACTAGTATCTTCCGTTGCAGCCAAAGACATGGTAAAAACATATTCAAAAGAGTTTCAGTTAATTTTTAATGCAACGTTTCATTTGAAATAGGTTTGGATCACTGGAAAACTTAAAGTCATCTTGAAATCCGTTGAAACCGAAAGTGATCACGATTTTGTTGAATATTTTCAACCGGATCCGAATCATGCGACGCTGCATACATTTCGTGTGGTAAAACTGGCTCCGTCCTTCAAGCTCAGCATCGTAATGAAATCTACCAAGTCCAAGCGAATAATGTATAGATTAACAGATTTGGATGGCTGTCAGTTTGTTAACAATCCGTTAATGAGCAAAGCCCTGGCTGCTACCTACCACTCTTTGGTGGTGAATAACAGCTTCTTCAAGTGCCCCATTCACCCCAAGGTATACTATCTGAAGAATGTCGCCAAAACCTTGCCTGTGACAAGTATTCATCCTCCTGGCAATTATCAACTGACCGTTCAGGTGCAAATGACGCAGAGTCCGGCGCCTTTTGTGATGCAGGTTGTATGGAAGTACACAGTAATACATCTCAAATAAACCGAGAAGTCCACGTGCTTTAATTCTTTACTGTTGTGTAATAATTACTGTATGATGTTCAGTGTGATAATGGGATTAATGATCTATGACAAAAGTACGCTTCAGCTTTTATAATAATCATATTATTCTATCCGATACAAATAATTAAAACCCATTATCGTGGAAACTAAACCGAAGTGCTTCATTTCAGATTGGCTTTAAATTGTGAACAGAACAGGTCATAATGTACCTGCTACTGATCGGCTTGTTGTGCACACTACTTCTTCATCCCGTTACGCCAAATGGTACGGTAAGTGACACATTATCAATTAATGCATTTAAAACTATTCTAAATGTTCAAGTATTCCTACAGATTTCCGTGCGTGGCAATTTGAAGGTTACTATGGAGTACGTGCAAACAAATTGCGATCATGAGTTTGTGGAGTATTTTCACCAGGTGCCCGGTCAGTTAATGTTGCATACATTTCGTGTGGTTAAAGTAGCTCGAAAGTTTTCGCTTAATCTCGTCATGCGTGCTATAGCATCGCAGCGAATAATGATGAAGATAGATGATCTGGAAGGATGTATGTTTCTGAACAATCCCACGCTGAGCAAAGTATTGGCTCATACTTATAGTGAAATTGTGGCCAATAACACCGTCTTCACCTGTCCTATAGCAGCAAAAGTATATTTTCTGAAGAACATGCGAATGGCCAAGATAATACCAAAATTTCATCCCATTGGCCATTATCAGGTCAATGTGCGTGTCAAAATGTCTGAGAGCTCAGCTCCGTACGTAATGGAGGTGATATGGAAATACAATGTGGAGCATGTTAAGAGAGTGAAATGAATGTACATTATAATTTGCAATGTATCTCACAAACTGTAGCAATCATTTCATGTAAAGTAAATCTAACTTGAAAGTGAGAACATAATGTATTAAGTATAGTAATTTACATAATTTTTGTAGTTAATATTGATAGCTGACTCCACTGTGCACAGTACATTTTGCGCTATTATTTTTTTATGCTAATGCCACATCCGCTGCTGGACTACGGATAGCAAATGATGCTGTGTCGCTGCTTGTTTACTCGATTCTATAAATCTACATAACAATTATGATGCTGGTTAGTATTAAAAACAATAAAGCCATGCAAAACAGTAACAACAACAACAACGACTAGGACTAGGACTATGTATGTATGTGTGTGCTCGTATATCTTTATGGCTAGGACTGTGTCCGTCATATTTCTAACAATGCGTTGGCAACTAGACAAAAAAAGGGACTTATCTATATAGCACGTTGTTGCAATAGCTACAGCTGTTGTTGTTGTTGTTGTAGATGATGCTGCTGGTGCTGGTGCTGTTTGGCGTGGCATTTATGCGCCTGTTTGCTCAGCGTTTTGTATGTAGGTCAACATTTGCACGCTGTGTGACTGACGTCAACATGGATGGGCCTGCACAGTCCGTTTCCGTTTCCCGTGTTTGTTGCTGCTGCTGCTGCACCTCATGTTGCTGTTGTTGCAGGCTTGTCGTTCTGATTATTGCTGCTGTTATGACAAATGCCCTGGCTGCCGAGGGCCGCTATGTTTAAACGCCTAGCAGTTGACCAGAGTATGCATGCTATATACAATGTCGTGTATATACATATGAATATATGAGTGCATGCGTGGGTGTGTCGGTGTGTGTGTACGTGTGTGTGTGCCTCATCTGCAGCACTATTGATTTTCATTTTTGTGCGTTTTACAAGCGTTTTGTTGCATTTATTTGCGCTGTCATTGACAGCAGTTGCCCCCTCGCACACACATGTCGCTTTTTTGGGCGTTGTCCGCTGCTTTTAATTGGTATACATGCTTTTTCGCACATCAACACGATGACCATACTATGTATGTGTGTATATACACTCAAGCATACGTGTCGCATTACTCTTTAAAATTGCACTCGCAATGGCTCTTCATGTGGCTGCTGGCGGTGCACTTGAAAATTGCAATCGTCAACGCAATTTCAAATGTGAAAATGTAAAAAATTTCGCTTTTTTATACATTGCGTAGGCAACTCTCCTTTGACGACACTTTTTTATAATTGTAGCCTTCAGGCTGCAGGCAGCGAGAGAGCTCAGAGAGCCCAGCAATTTGCAACGAGTGTTTCATTTTTTTTTCTTAATGCAACTTTATTCCCGTTGATTGTTTATTGATTTTCGCATGCCACATGCATTTAGCATATTTTTAATGACTTTTCACCAGGTTGTTACTTCATTAAAACGAATGCCATCCAAATGTTGCATATTTATGTTTTTTATTTACTTTGCTTTTTGTTTTTTATTCGACTCAAGTGGGTCGCCGGCACTTGAGCTGGGGCTAAAGAGATTTCAATAAACTGATAGGCAGCAGCTTCTTTTGTATAGAGCTGGTATAAAAGAAATCACATACATCATTACAATATTTATTTGCACACACAACACACTCACAACACACACTCTTAACCTCCCCCACAACACGTCACCCACTGGCAAAGACAAAAGAAACAGCACATACATCGTGTTGTGAGTTGTAAGTCTTGTGTTCCCGGGCAGGAAGCGCATTTGCATGTAACACGTGAGCTCACAAAGGATATATGACATTGTTTGGGGGCCCGTAGGTGACTCTGGTGACTGCTGACTGCTGACTGCCTCCCTGGCACACAAAATTAAAGCGAGAGTGTAAGTGCATGCCAGCCTAGGGTTGTTGCTGTTTGAGACAACATAAAGAACACCCCCGCCCTCCTCCCGCCCAAACCCTAACTCCAAATGCAACCCCAATCCTTAGCCATACACACTCACACACACACACTCACACACACTCAGATGACAGCTTACAAATAGCCTGGGCAAAACAACGGAACTGCTTGAGCACCGAGCACCGAGCACCGAGTTGATATGCCACTGCACGCCTCAGCGCACCAAACAAATTATGCCAAATGCATTTGCAGTTGACTAAAATTCGAGTTGCTGTGCATTAAATGATTAAAAATATGCTTTACAGCTGCCGCTAGTCTCTAGTTCAATCCATAAAATCTCATTTCGAGCATGAAAACAACTACTATCAATCATAAGCAATGCCAGTTGCTGGAACTCTAAAGTAGACGACTAAAAGATACGCATTAATATGTAAAGAAAAGCGGCAACTATGCTTATATTAAGTAATCGATCTGGCGGATTCTAGAAGACCATAAAATGATCGAATATATACATATAGTTGAGGTGATAAAGAAGCCAGATATTTTTGAAATACTAAATTGTTGAAATTAGAAAAAACTTAATGATAAGAGTAAAATTAACTAACAGAGAGTAGACAGAGTTCGAGTATCTTAATTAAGTATGCTTACATTAAGTAATAGATCTGGCGGATTCTAGAAGATCATATGATGATCAAATATATACATATAGTTGAGGTATAACGAAGTTGTGATAGAGAAGCCAGATATTTGCTAAACTTTGTTTGAAATACTAAATTGTTGAAATTAGAAAAAACTTAATAATAAGAGCTGAATTCTTCTGACAAGTCTACTTCCATCTATTCTACAGTGTTGCCAGCAATAAATTATGGTAAAGCTGATAAAGTATATAGTATACAGTATCATAATAGAATATAGCCAACTATTATTAAATTTGAACCGCAATGAGTACACCAGACTAGCTGCAAAATAGCTAAAACGACAGCACTGGCTAACACAATACGAAGCTTAGTTCTTCTTTTTTTAGGCAAAATACCTAATCCAAATTCGAACCATTCTTATGCAAATTTATATTTATTTATATTTCTTGTATTATTTTTGTATAATAATTAATTGCGTACCTAAATGTATTAATTCACTTTAATTTTATATATTTTGTTTGATTTAATATGCTCTAGTTATTTAAGAAAACGAATCAATTACATTTACCCAAAAAACTCTCAGCACTTTAAAAACTTTAAACTTGTCTGGGTGCAACTCCATGGCTTATAGAGGGTATTCAAACAAATTGAACTGCCATCGTTTATTTGTATCAAATGGAAATGGCATTTCTAAACAATTTGCCAAGTAGTTGTTGAGCATATAAACTTAAGAGCACTGAATGCCCCCAAAAGTTGTTGAAACAAAGTTTTCCGGTTCTGGCATTGTTCGATTTTACTTTCATACGTACTGGGCGCAACGGAAATTGTGACGAAAATGCCAACATAAATACACACATATATACACTCAGACACACAGACGGATAGACAGTCAGACAAATATACATATCTATATACAACTTGGGATAGACAAATAACGATTACTTAGTTTCCGCTCTTAGCCAAGAGGCAATTTCTGACCATATGCACACAATCGAAAAAGTTTTTAAAGCCAAGTTTATTTGATGTCAAACTTTTTAGTAACTTTTCGCAACTATATTATAAGTAAATTGAATTCCAATGCGTTCTTTAAATGCGATAAACTAGCCATAAATAGTAGCTCATCAATCGCATTAGGATCAATCATATTATGGCATTAGCTGGCTTTTGGCATTTAGTGTGTATTTTAGTGGGATTATTGCCAACTACATTAATCAAATGTTTTACAAAAATCATGTACAGTTGGAGATTTATTTTTTATATATTTTTTTGGAACGTCATCTCTGAGAATCTTAATGGTATTGCAAGTAATCTGTTACTGTCCATCGCTGTAGCTAAACATTTTGATCAGCACAAAAGCCGCTTAACACGCACTTTTCATTCAGACACACACTCACACACACACAGCGTTAATAATATAGAAGCATAATAAACAACATGAAGAGCAGAGAGAAAATGCTGTTTTTTTGCCCCATCATGTTGTCTGCAGGCTCTGGGAATACGAGTATATATAAGTAATAATCGAGCATTAAGTACCATTTTCAATTACTGTCCTGATGCTGCTGCTGCTGCTGCTGCTGCTACTGTTGCCTGCCACTCAAAACGTCGCTAACCACATAAAAAACTAATCAACTTATTTATGAACATTTGTGGCGAACAAAGGGAACGTGCAGAATTGCGTATTCCGGCGAGCCGAAAGTAAATAACAGAGAAATACTCCAGCAAATACACTCGACAACGGGACAGCGACTTGAAGATATCCAGTTGAGAGTATAAACTGCCACATTAGCAGTGAAAAGTGTACAACGGAAAAGGGAAATGGGGAAATGGGGAAATGCCAAAATGAAAAACTGTATTATAGAAAGTACATACAGAAAATGCTGTGCTCTGGCAGTTTATAATTTTTCAGTTAACTGAAATTACACTTTGAGCCACATATGAGACGCTGCAGACGTGTACTGTTATATTTCACGCATACACGCACACAGTCGTAAAATACATAAAACATAATGTAAGGGTATGTATAGTATATAGTATGTATATACTTCAACATTACACTGATAGAAAAGCTACGCAAGTTGGGCAATCTCATTCCAATCTTGAAACAAATATTTAGTATTTAGTGTTTAGTATTTAATGTTTAGTAATTAATTCTTAGTGTTTGGTATTTCATTTTTTTTTTTTTTAATTTATTGTATATCTTCTGTGCCTATATACTATATTACACTGATGAAAAACCTACGAAATTTGGCTAATTTTAATTTCATTCCAATCATGAAACAAATATTTAGTATTCAGTTTTTAGAATTTAGTTTTTAGTATTTAGTGCTTAGTAATTAATTCTTAGAAGATGGTACACTCAAAAAAAAAACGAGCTAAAATTTAGATTTTTGGTCATAAAATCGAGACCATTTGGTGACGAAAGTAGGGCAATCTCTATGCAATCTTGATTTTAGATTTCCAAGCTCAAATCAAAATTTTTTTTAATTAAGCCTGGAAAATCTATATTTAAGATTTATTGGTTCTATTTCAAGATTTTATAGAGATTACTTCAAGTATGAACCAGCTTAAAATAAAATGCTAAAAAATCTAAAATCACGCCCATAATCTTAAATTTAGATTTACAAAAATCTTAAATCATGATTTTTTCCTCTTATTAGATTAACCTCCAAATTACATATGATGCACCATTTTTAATATTTTTATAATTTTTTCTTTATATTTTAAAAATTTTTCACATTTATTAAATTTGATTATATCTTTAATTTCACATACCAAATTTACTTGTCCGGTTCGCGGACAATTTATTTCTAAATTTCTTATATATCTTCTGTATATATAGTATACTATGTGTATATAAAATTTATTTTCTTTCAGTGCACTATCTACATTTGTGACAAAGTCTTGGGCGCCCGTAATGCGCCATTGTTTTGGTGCGGTGCTAGCAACCTCTTGACCACAATTTCCGCCACTTACACATTACTACGTATCGAGCGGAGCAGAGTCCCCGATGTGGACATGGACCATGTGCGAGCACATAAATGCCCAGAGCAGCACAGTTTATCAGATGCGATGCGTGTGGGGCATATTAAAATGGCATTGGGATTGCGAACCGTCGAGTCGAGTCGACGACGTTTTTATGGCTATAGCAAAAGCCTTTTATGCCTTCGGTCGGAGGCAAATTTGATGCTTTTATTAAGGCAACTCGTCGAAAAACTCGACCTATCGATAGACAGTGCAACTAAGGGGGTGAGCGTGTTAGAGGGTGGGTGTTCCATCGGCACGTTAATTAGTCATAATTACCCGCACAGCTTTTGGGCTTTGTTAGCTGCCTTTTGTGCGCCGTCACGCCTCTGATTTATTAGCAAGCAAACGGGTCTTAAAGCCTTACAGCTTTAACTTGAACAAAATGTGCCATACACACAGTCACACACACACACACACCCTGACATACTGACAGCTCTCATGCGTGTGCTTAATGATTTGGAATTGATTAGGAGTAGCCCGCAAAAGAAAAATGTGCAAGCATATGAAGACAACAACAACGGGACGAATGAATTGGGAAAAATGCGTAACATAATGTGGGCTACAAACAAATAAAAATAAATAAAATATCAAAAGCGAACTCACATGAAATTTTTATGCCAAGACGACGGGAAAGTTTATTGAAACTTCTTGGCAAGCCGCAGCAGCAGGCGTGTCTGCTTATGGAAAAGGCTTCTCCTCTGTTTGTGATGGTCTCCCTTCCTTCCACCCCCAGACTGCCTCTTCAAGATAATAAGCTTCAGCAACAACAACTTGAACAGATAAACAACAGCCGACGCGTCGACTGATGGCGTTGAAATGCTGGCATCTTGGCGGTTTCCACGTCTTACCACTCCTCAGGCACAGCCACATCCACAGTCTCTGCCCCAGTCTCAGTCTGCTCAGCGCAACTGCCAAATAAACTTCCAAAATGTTGGCGCATCGTCGCCTTATTTCAATTGCGCTCAGTTACTGACAGACAGTTACACATACGATGTGATATATACATATAGTATAATGGGATAGTTAGCAATGCGACAGCTTCGATTCGCTTTTCATTATCAATATTAATTACATATTCCAGCGAGGAGTGTAATATGAGATGAGTAAACCTGTGAAATATAATAATGAAATTAAAATTATTCATTGTATAATAGAAAAGTTTAAGTTATTTAAATGTAAATTATATACCTAAACTATAATTGACTCAAACTTAAGATTAATTCTGTCAGATAATGTCTTGTATAAGCTGGAAGTACTCCCCTTAATTGTGTATATTTATTTATTATTTGGTTTATGTCAACTAAAATATGGAAAAGTTTTGTTTATCATTTATTTTATGTATTTACTACAATTTATTTTATTTATATATATATAAATTATTTAAATATATGCTATTTATTTACTCTTATTATGTGCTGAATTAATTTTTAAATTATATCAAGACTAGTTCAACTGGCAATCCAGAAAGGACAGACTATTTAAAAACAATGCATTAAAATTTAAAATAAAAATAATAATAATAAAAACAAAATTATTTAGAGTAACAATACACCTATATTTTAATTGGAAAGTTGTATAGCGTTTTGATGGCAATTTAATGCTTGGACATACGTTCAGTACGCTCAGCTTTTTAAGCTCAATATAAGTTAGAGCGACATATAAAATCATATTGAGTAAAAATACTTAGAAATGTAATAAACATCTTAAGCTTAAGCTATTTCAATTAATTCGAAATTGAATAAAAATTCATATTTCATTCTCATTTATCATTTTCATTATTAACGAACTCATTATTTCTGAAACGGCTGCCGCTTATAAGGTCGCATTTTGGCAATTCCCGCAATCTTTTTGTTTACAACACATATCACTTGTCGTCAAGCACCACCCACTCGTCACATTCCCCCCACTCCTGCCCACTCTTTATTTTATTGCCAACATTTTCTGGTGCCTGTGTTTGCCATTTTGTTAACATTGATGCTTTCATTGCTATTGTTGTTGCTATTGCTAACGTTATCGCTAATGCTGTTGTTGTTGTTGATGCTGCTGCTGCTGCTGCTGCTGCGTTTGTTTGCTGTTATTGCTGATGAGAATATATTCAATTTATTATATTCTATATAGAGACACTTATTTTCTGTTGACATAATGGCACGCTTGATGCTGGGGCTCCAAATATTATATGAGTATGTAGAAAATGCGGCGAAGCTGAAGAAAGCAACATGCACATGTGTGTGTGTGGGTGTGTGTGTGTGTGGGTGTGCACTGCTTATATTATGTCTGTGTGTGTAATGAATCTATTATTAAATTGTGTTGCTTATGACAACAACAACAAAACAAGAACAACAACAATAATGTTGGCATTGACAGCGCAAACAAACACCAAGAGCATAACAACTTCAACACCCGCTCTGCACATTTTGGCCACGTTGCCTGCGTCAAGTATCAATCAAAACCAGACTCTGCTACACTCTCTCCCGCTCCACTCTGCCCTCTTCCTCTTGCCCTGCTGTTCACTCAGAAATTTATGAAGGTTCTTAATGCCAAAGGCCATGAATGTTGTCGCCTGGGTCGCAGAATATCAGCAACAACAGCAGCTAAGTTGAGCGTTATTTCTTCAGCGTTTTCCCTTTTTCCTTTTTCCGACCCAAAACGCTTTTATTGTTGTTGTTTAGAGAATCTGTTTCTGCTTAATTTCGCCAGCATCCATATGGTATATTAAGGTCTCTAACTTGGCGAAAGCGCCTGTCTGTCAGTCCGGCTGAAGTTGAAGCTTAGCCCTGATAATCACGGCTGCCTTTCAGAGCACTCATTAGCAAAACGTTCAAAACTCTTTGGCCAACTTTTGACTTCATTATGTTCCGTTGGCACAGTACTTGGCTCTTCTGTCGTCTGCGTCGCGTTGTCGCCGCAAAATTGTGCAACGTTTCCGTTGCTGCTTTTGGCGCACATCCGTTGCCGCCATCCTGGTCATGATGCTCCCGCTCCTGCTGCTCCTGCTGCTCTGTGGTTATTCGCCATTTCATTTTATTCTGCACATTTTATTATGACTGCCGCTTGTGAGAGGCAACTCATACATTTTTTATTATTATGTCTGCTTATCAGCATGTGGCAAATATACTCCAGGACCACCGCCTGTGCCAGAGTCCCACTCTAGTAGTAGTAGTATTTGATGTTGAGCTGCTGCTGAACGAAGCCAAGCCAAGCCAAGCCAAGCGTTGAAATGCGCGTTTAGAGCCGCTCGTTTGGGCGCGTCTCTTCACAGTTCGCTGATTGTTTGAATGATGACAACGTCGGCTGAGAGGGGCAAAGGCCATAAAGCTGCGCTTTGATCCTAACTGGCATTGAATTGTCACGCCCAGTTTGTTAGCTGCTAAATTACAGCTGCAATATGTGAATTATACGCATACACATTTTAAATACATGTTATAGGAATTAAGTATTTTATGACAACTTTGGCATATTTATTCGCTGAATTTAATAACCTTTAAAAGAGAGATTTTAAACCCATATTCAGCAAATAAATAAACTCTAAACTCACAAGTCTACTTCTTCAACTAAAACACATATGTGAAAAAATGTTGCATACTTTTGTGCGGCGAATTTAAATGGCCATGACAAGTAGGAACTCTCTTCTATGTTCTACGACAGTCCAAAAACAAACTAATAATTCTACGCAACTTCATTGAATGTTCGAATAAGAATCTAAGCTAAACTACTGTTTATATTCTGACTTTACTTTACCAATATTATCTCGCCTAAGCCATACATTAAGAGCTGAATAAAAACTTCACTGAACACACACCACAATGCAGCAATTTGTAGTAATTTTCAAATTGTGGCCGCTGTTAATTTATCTGCAGCATTTTCCCGTGCGCTATTGTTGGAAAAATTGTTCAATATTTTTGCAACTTTCCGAGGTTTTAATATCCGGTCAGCCTAAGAGTATGTATGTATATGCAGCACAATTGCAGCGTGAAAGCCAACGGCCATTGACTGCAAATGCGGCCGCCAACACGGCCGGTCACCATTGTCATTCTGCTGGGGCAATGTCAGAAGCGCAGGCCGCAAAACAAACTGCCAGTGCGGCGCCAGCAGCAGCAGCAGCAGAAGCAACGCCAGCAACAGAAACAAAAACCGCAAAAAACACACACACACACACACACACTCTTAAAGGGCACACAGACACGCAGCTGGCGAGTGTGAGTGGCCAAACAGCAAATAACAAAAAGCACACGGCAAAACACTCAACCGACAACAACAACAACAACTATAGCTGTAAGCAGAGTAGAAACAGCAGCCGTCAGCCGGCAACGGGCAAAGTAATTTTAATTAAAACTTATGGCAACGTCTGCGAGTGAGTAAAACACGGCGAAACGAGTTGATAAAAGCGCGCACACACACACATAGAAATACAGCCGCACTAAAGCGCACAAATACAGAAAGATTCACACACACACACACACACATATGCGAATGGCAGCTCAAGGCCTGGCTGCCTTAAACGAGGTAATTAAAAAAGCGTAAGCACCTCCATAGCTAACCAACTACACGGATTCTACAGATCCCCGAGACTTGCAAGCCATACCCAAACCCAACTCCCTTTTACTCCCTTTCTCCAGCCCTACCCTCCTTCCCCCATCAACTCATCAAGCCCTGCACAACCATCGAGCACTGTCTCTGGCTTTCTGTGTAATTTCCATTTTATTTTATGAGCGCGTTTTTGTTTGCTGCACTTTGTTTTCTTTCGTTTTTTTCGTTTTCGCTATTTACCTTTGTTGTGTTTGTTGTATTTTGTTTTATTCTTCTCTCCGCTGTTTGTTTGCCTTTAAGCCGGGCTACGTAATCTGATATTACGTATACGACGTGCGCGCCAGATACTATAGAAATAATAGAAATGCAACGTTCAACGTTTTTAAGCTTGCCCAGCCAATAATAAAAGCAGAATTTATTTTTTAGTGGCACGTTGGCTTCATTTCATCAGATAGTTAAACTGTCAGCCGTAGCAGGTGCACAGAGCACTAATTTATCGCAGTGTATTTATCTGCATATAAGCACAGCTTGCAGCGGTCATAAAATAATGTTATGTTGCTGAATTTATGCAGTCAATAAGAGGGAGTTGATTAAAAGTGCAAAGAGTTGGTATCGGGTTAGAGACAATAGACGATACTATCGACAGTAGGATAATAGAGAATTGCTACATGGATTGTAAATTTGTAACTGCTTCTTGTAGCAGTTATCAGGCCAAGAGCATCATGCATGCCTCAATACCACATGCACTTAATGCAGCTACTCTCCACAATGAACTTATCTACATCTTTTGTGTGGTTCTCTGCTCTCATCAGAAGCACTTGTCAGCCTGTATTGCAGCTATTATCATGTCAACCTGGTCGGCCTATTTTGTGCCAGTTTTAGTTTTTGTTTTGCACTGTGCGTTATGCACATTATATACTTACGTTTGCTGCAGTTAAATATCAGTTGAAATTGAGAGACCCTCCCACTCTCACTCCTCTCACTCTTGACTCCCATTCACACACACCCAACTGGCACTCGCACGAGTGCACAAGGCAAAATGAAGCCAAAAGCTGTTCAAGCCGGCTGCTTGATTAACCATTCATTGCAGTTTTATAGTGCCTCAATGACTGAAACTGAAGCTGAAATTGAAGCTTGAGCTGGGCACTGGCTGCTCCCGCCTGACTGACTTGCCAGAGGCCCCCCTCCTCCACACCCGCCTCACTGCTCCGCTTTGTGTGTGTACTCTGTGTCCTGTGTACTGTGTGTGTACTCGGGATTCTGACATTAACTCCAACTCCAATTTCAAATGGAACTGTGCAATTTACACTCAAGTAGCAGGCAGCATTGGAGCATTTGTATAAGCTGCATTCTCTGCTCTTTGCATTTTGCATTTCCCAGCTGCCAAGTGGCAATTCGTGCAGAAATTATGTTTAACTTTAGTTTTAGCAGTAAGGCTAAAAAACAAAAGTAAGATTTTCACAGTGCTGAATGCTCTATGTAAATATATAAAGCTATGGCAAACAGGCCGATACAAGAGTTCAGTTCCTTAACTACCTAAAGAACTAAATACTTATTACAAGTATTGCTTTGATTACTTTGCTGTTGATTATTTAATTGCACTAAAATTGGATGTGTACAATAATATAATTACATATATTTAACTTTAATTTAACTAACTTTAAGACATTTTAATATCGATGCATAATATATAATAAAGCACAGGTATTCGATACCAAAACTCTGGTTTAATTTTAAAACTATTTTTAATATTTGCTACTTATGGCCAATATTTTTATGAAAATACATTAAATTGTGCTTCAAACTGTGAATTATTATTCTAGGCATAATAAGCACTGAAATATAGTCTTTCGAAGTTAAGTCATACGAAGTAATCAATTTTGGCTATTTTGGACATAACTATCGTTTCGTTTCCTACACAAAAAAATAAAGAATATTTATACAATATATATTAAAGAATTTGAAGAAATTAAACTGATTTTCTTAAACTTTTTTCATTAATAATATTATTAATTTTAATTGAAAATCAATTCATAATATAGTTGAGGCTTCCGCTCTGTTGTGTGGAAGAATTTAAAGCTGTCTATAAGAAAATTGTTAAACAAAATATATATCATATGATTAGCTTACTCAATTTAGTTTGATTCAACTTTTAATTTCTCTCTCCTCTCCTCTCTTTCAGTTGACTTTAAATAAATAAAAACCCTTTAATAAATCTACTTATTTCTCCAGCTTCATTCACTACAAAGGAACCTTTTAATTTCCCAACAATAATTTAGCCTCAGTCTAATTTATTACGTCAACTTTAAACCAGGCTTTTCTCCACAAAAAACTCTAGCTAAGTTATGTGCCCTGATAACAATTTAATTAACATTTAATTTGCATCAACTCTGCTGTCTGCAGTCTCTGCATATGGCTTAAAGGCCTTGCGGGCTACGCACAAGCTGGGCTAAGAAACTTTTGTACTGTTGACAATTACAGCTTGGGTTTGCCGCTCCACCAAGTTGAGATTCATGAGTGCTATACGTGCATTAGGACATTGCATTTGCAGTTGGCCAAAAAGTGAGCATTGCTTGTGTATGCAGCACAGCAGCACAGCAGCTCAGGCAGTCATGGCAGAAGGCAGTCAAGGCAGCCAAATCCGTGCCAAGCAACTTCGGTGTGAATCCTTGCACGTAACGGAAGCAATGATCTGGCAAATTTTAGTTCTAGCTGCAAAAAGTTTTTGCTCTAACACTAAATAGCGTTAGCAGCAACAGCCAAAGAGTCAGTTGGAGTTGATGAGCGGTGGGCGGTGGGCGGTGGTCGGGGGCGGGCGTTGATTGTGGGGGATTGTGGAGTCCTTGGGGAACTGCCACTGTTGTTGACGTGCTTAGGTGTTGGCTTATGATTGCGCTTGCGGCAACAGCAGCAGCTGCTTCCACTTCTGCTTCATGGGGTCTTCCACATGCCGCAGGATGCAGCGACAAAAACTGCAAGTAAGTTGCTTAAATTGCAGCAAATTTGAGCTGCTACACTGAGCACACTTAGCCCTGGGGCACTAAGTATTTACGTGCATACGCTCATACGTTCATTTGCTCATACATATGCTCACACACTTGAGAGCGCAAACAAGCCACGCAGCTGACGATCTGATAATATAAATAATTGACATTCTCCAAGCACACGACATGTTTGCACGTCAACTTTAATTTCAGCTACAGTTGCGGGCTTTATATCTCGCTGTCATTAGTTAAACTATGTTGCCTTAAAATGTTCAAGATTAGCAGTAAAGACAGTTTAGCTTTGCGTGGGGAATCAGCTGTTTAATTTTTCTTTGTTTGTTTTTATAGTACTTTACTTCATATTCCTTATATTTTTAAACTGCTATAAAGCTGGTGTACTCAACAAAGATGTTCTCTTTTGGGGGACCTTATATTTCAGTATGCATGTAAACATAAAATGTTGGCATCTCTACCTAGTGCTTGACTCTTTGAGAGCCGAGAGAGCGAGTTAGTCCCTATTTACACGATGAAGTTTTCTCATGAAGTTTTTTTCGATTCCGTTTTGAAACATCTTCGAAAATCACGTCGCATTTACACGGTGAAGTTTCCTCATGAAGTTTTTCTTTTGTTTACATATGTTTCGCAGTATATTTATTATCGATATACATATATTTAATATTCTTTGTTATCGATTCCTCTGTTGGCGAAAAAGATTGGTTGTCAATACATTTATTTGTGTAAAATAAAATATTATGGATATGTTGGACAATTTAATAACTGCAACGGCTCTAATGGTCGATGTCGCAGATTTTGATTGCCCAGAAGATATGGATATCGTTTTAAATTTACTAGATTTCTTTTCTTATTTCCATACAAATTTGTTTACCGCCAAATTTTACTACTCCGATATGTGGTTATCGATAGCTAATTTGCTTACATGCAACCCTGTGCTAATGCGTGTGCAACTCTGTGTTTGCAAACAATCGGAATAGCGCAAAGCAAAATAGACGAAAAGTCGTGCAGCTTGATGGGTCATGCAGTTTTATCATGATGTCGAACCCCTCTACACCCCTTGCCAACAAACAGAAACATCATGAAATAACATCATGAAGAAACTTCATCGTGTAAATAGGGACTTAATCAAATAAGGCTTACGCCACTACTGAATACGTCGCCTTATATGTAAATAACTTCACCTTGCTTAACCACTCAGGAACAGCGTTGCCAGATAGTTATACAATATAAACATATACATACGTTAGGGTTCAAGTATAACTGCTATATTCATTAGCTAACATTTTACTATTTAAAGAGTTTTGCATTCATATATGTATTGAATTAAAAAATAATACTAAAATTAGCTATAACTACATGAATTATTGTTGTATAGTATTAAGTATCAACCTAAGTCAATAGCCCTTACACATAGTAATTTTCCTGTTAGTCAATTACACTCATGTATAATAAAATAATATAAACTGATTGATTAAAAGAATGAACTTCATATAAAACGATCTTTTACAGTACTCAGCAGTCTGTTTATCTTCTGTTTGCAGTGCCCAGTGAAGGCCACTATATTCCATTTTATTCTCTTGCTTCCACCTTCATTTATTTGCTCAACTGTTCATACTCTCTCATCTAGAATCTCTCGCGCACTTACTACTATATTTGTTATTTAGAAGGAATGGATTATAAGGAAATGGAATAGAAGAGAAGTAATTGAAAATACTGCGAACTGAAAGGAACAACTAATCAAATGAGCAAAATCTCTAAAACACTTCTCGAAACTAATTGCATTATTTGCGGCAGGTAAACTATTTAGCAGACATAGCCCAAGGCCAGTTCCCTTTAACTACGCGTAACTTTTATAGTAAATAAATAATGTAGGGCAATAATTTCTTGCAGTGCACACAAATCTGCAGCACATAAAGCAGACAGAGTGACAGGCAGACAGATACTATAACCTCTGGCATGGCCGCAACTTCTAGTTACATTCTACTACCTGAGGTGTAGTATGTGTGTGTGTAATTTTGCAAGATTTTATATTCATGGCATAATCCTTGAGTATAAAATAGCAAAAGTTTTTGTATGCGAGAGGCGGAGTTGCAATTGTGTGGGCAGGAGGGGGAAGGGGGTGACAGTGCACGCAGGATGCAATTTTCAATTTGTTGGTAATTTTATTTTATATTCCACAATCTAAGTCAAGTCAAGTTTACCGAAAAACGTTTTACCGTGCAAATGATTTTCACTTTAGCCTGGCCTGGTTCAGCTTCAGCTTCAGCTACAGCTACAGCTCCAGCTCCAGCATCTAGCAACCAGCAACTTTTCGCCAGAACAAGTTGTAACTGTAGGCAGTGAGTAGTGTGTAGCAGTAGTAGTAGTAGTAGTAGTAGTAGGAGAGGATGGGAGCGAAAGCAAAGGACAAAGTTTTCATCTTCGTTGCTGCGACATTCGCCTCATTGTCATTTGCCAGTCACTCAGGCAGGTGAAGTTGGACTGATGCTGAATTCATTTCTACAGCAGGTACGACATACACTCTGAGCGGGCAAATGAGTTTTTTATGTAAGAGCAACTTTCGAGTGGGCGGAGAGAGGGGCAAATAACAACACAATTAGACCGGCGACGTATTTGAGTTTTTGTTAAATGTTAAAAATTTTCCAACGCATTACAGCTCTGAGTTGAGCAGGCACACACACACACACACAACTTTAGCCAGGCCACAAGCATACTCATGTCTCCGGGCTTGCCAATTATATATACACACACACATACACCTACCACATTGCCAACTGTATTTTGACTTGGCCCACAGTCATTTAGCCAGAGAGCGCCCACATCTCCACACCGTTGCTGCTTTATTTAATCAGTTGTAAGATTTGAGTTTCATGCGGAAATATTTAATTTGGATTTTAAATGCGTGCCACGGCGTAATCGCAATGTGAGGCGACAGCGAGTGCGACCCTCGAGGCACAAGCTCGCCCCGGAAAAATGAGACAAATGTGTCGCAGAGCAACAGCAGCGGAAATGCCAAGAGAAACTTTTTATGGCTGTGTGCCTGCGGCAGGAGTATCCTGTTCGTAGGTAGTCCTGTGGCCTGTCGTCTTAACTTCAGGTGTGACTGACTGCAAAAGCCAACAAAGTTCTGAGTGCTAGCCTCACAATTGCGACAGCTCAGATTTTGTCTTGGTTGGTTTCTTATCTGGTCAACGAATGCATCATTAATTGTTCTTGAAATAAGTTAACAAAATTACTGAGATTTATTTAAAATTATATGAGTCAAATTATATAGTCAAACTGATAAACACAATATATATAAATTTACCAAAATTCTTTCTAAAGCTTCCTCTTTCTTAGTTAAACCAAACCCCACTTAGCTGACTCAAAGTTCTCTTAGCTGCCTCAATAAAATTGTACATCTAACCTACTTTCACTGACATAATCTTCTTCATTTAGCAGATTTTCTTATGGCTAGTGTCTCGCTTGGCTTATATTAGCTTTCCATTCATGAAATTACTTTCATTAAACTCTGTTAGCGAATGTGCTACAAGTGCTTGTGGTTGCAGTAGACCAAGTCTCTCGCTCCTCAACTCTCCAACACTATTCTCCTTTGTGCATGGAACATCATGTCACATGTCACATGTCTCTCGTTATAGCCAAAGCTAACCCATTTAGTTGCATTCACGAATAGTATGTATGTTTGAGTAGCTCAAAAACCCATTCAACTCCTAAACATGTTGTCCTATATAACGCGAGTGCTGCTGCTGTTACGTTTACACAACATACATTTAATTTGCTACATAATTACGTAATTAATATAACATGCAATGTGTACGTGTGTGTACACATACCCTTACATACTTATATAGGTAAACACAGGCAGAGAGCGCAAGAGCTGTGGGTTGTGTGGGGCGTATGCGCAATATTGACAGCGACAAAGATTTACAGAGCCAAGCTGAACTTTGACTTGCACACACGCACGGCAACAGTAATAGCATGTATAGATAATAATATTCTGCTAAATTATAGCGAATTTTGGTTGCACTAACTAAATATCTCAGTTTTTATAAGAGAAGTCGTTTATCAGACGATTCTAATTGTTACTTTTCAAAAGTTACCCCAAAAGTATGCAGCAGTTTTTCAACTGCAGATTTTTGTTAAGAATTCGCAGCATACTTTACGGCATGCACATAAATATTAGAGCTGACTCTATAAAATGTCAGAATTTAAAGAGTTCTTAGACTCTTTCTGCATCTATATTCATATATCTAGCTTAGTTTAACGTAGGTATTCTGGCAGAGCTGCTGAGTTTGAAAACTATTAAGTTTAGTGTTAATATGATCGTTATAAACATTTGAAATAATGATGATAAATAATTATAAAATGTGTTATTTATAGAGAGTAACTTAATAATATTAAAATTAGGCTTTTGATTTATAGAAACAACCTGAAAGAATATATAAATATATTCAATAACTATCTCTATCAATTATATTTCTGTTGGCCTTCAAACAGTTACACATTTCATGACGGTATTTTATTACCCTTCGCTAGGGCATAACAATCATTAAGAGCTTGCAGGCAATGCTTACATTTGATTACAATGTCATTGAGTAATTAATGTGTCCTTGTCAATAAAAATGCCAGCAGGCATACGCATGGCTGCCAGTCAGTTGCTAGAGCAGCAGCAGCAGCAACAACAGGCAGCAACAACAAGAGGCAGCAGCAACAACTATAGAGCTGAACAAGAACAAGTGTATACACATGAAACTAAAATCCTTTTGTTTGCCTTGCTTAATTAATCTCATCAGTTATCCCAGCTGGTCGTCCGTTTGACCGGATGTAACTGAATCTTGTTGTTCAGGTGTCAGCCAATGCCCAGGGGCAATGTGAGCTTCCTGCAACAGCTGCTGCTGCTGCTGCTGCTGCTCGTTCGCCTGTGGAAATTGTATTTCTAATTAATGAGCATAAAAAGCAATTTTCCAAAAATATATTGCGCATACGTTTCCGTCCATAGTGGGAGAGTTAACAAAAAGCTTCAACTGTTTCGGCTGCTTAAAAACCCAGAGCAATGCAATCAAAATAATTGCTATAGTTCTGCGGCGGCTGTCGTAAAAGCAATTCAAATTATAATTAAGACCCAAACGCCCATAGCAAAAGCAATTAAAAATCACAACAGCAACAATAAGAACAACAACAATTTCGATAGTCCATCGAAAATAGTTTTGCCAATGCGGCGACAGGATATTAGCCGAAAGTTGAGTCAAATTGACTTTGTCTGCCAGTCGAGTAGCACCTTGTGTGTCTGGCTAATGGCAAATACACGAGAATGGTCAGTTAATTAGTTTGCCAGATAACCAAAAACTAACCATGATTAGCATAGATGAAATGGATGAAATCTATTGTATATGAATCAAAGTAAATCTCACAGTTGAGAAATTGGTATATAAATTAAAGATAAACTTGAGCTTGATTGATAGCAATATGTATACATCAATCATATTATATTTCTATGAAACTCAAGTCTCTTTAAGAACCTGTACTTAGACTATGTCCTCGAAATTGATGTTGCCTGTGATTATATATTATATTTGAGCATCTCTTTTAAGTAAAAACTAGCCATGATTAGCGTAGTTGAAATGGATGAATTGTCTTGTCTTATGAATCAAAGTAAAACTCACAGTTGAGAATTGAAATATTGAATATATAAATTAAAGATAAACTTGAGCTTGATTGATAGCAATATGTATACATCAATCATATTATATTTCTATGAAACTCAAGTCTCTTTAAGAAACTGTACTTAGACTATTTCCTCGAAATTGATGTTGCCTGTGATTATCTATTATATTTGAGCATCTCTTTGAAGTAAAAACTAACCATGATTAGCATAGTTGAAATGGAAGAAATGTCTTGTCTTATGAATCAAAGTAAAACTCACTGTTGAGAATTGAAATTTGTTTATAAACTAAACATAAATTAAAGATAAACTTGAGCTGGGATTATCTATAATATTTGAGCATCTCTTTTAAGTAAAAACTAACCATGATTAGCATAGTTGAAATGGATGAATTGTCTTGTCTGATGAATCAAAGTAAAACTCACAGTTGCGAATTGAAATATGGAGTACATAAATTAATGATAAACTTGAGCTTGATTGATAGCAATATGTATACATCAATCATATTATATTTCTATGAAACTCAAGTCTCTATAAGAACCTGTACTTAGACTATGTCCTCGAAATTGATATTGCCTGTGATTATCTATTATATTTGAGCATCTCTTTTAAGTAAAAACTAGCCATGATTAGCATAGTTGAAATGGATGAATTGTCTTGTTTATGAATCAAAGTAAAACTCACAGTTGAGAATTGAAATTGGTATATAAATTAAAGATAAACTTGAGCTTGATTGATAGCAATATGTATACATCAATCATATTAAATTTCTATGAAACTCAAGGCTCTTTAAGAACCTGTACTTAGATTATTTCCTCGAAATTGATGTTCCTGGGATTATCTATTATATTTGGGCATCTCTTTTATCTGATTTTCCATTTAAGCTGCCTGCCTTTGACCCTACTCCTGTAAGAAAAACGGAATAACATCCGTTTTGCGGTCTGCTCATACTTCAAAAGCGACTGTCAATTACACGCAATTAAATCGGATTTATGTGTATTTGACTTTTCATTTCCGTTACGTGCGCTAATATTCCGCATCGATTCCAAACACAAAATATGCCCAGACAAAACGGAAATTAATTTCATTTGAAATTATTGTTATAAAATACTAGCCGATTTATTTGTGCAAAATTCTCGGTATATACAGAGAGTTCATTGAACTGGGTCACTGTTGATAAGCATATTATTATAATAAGAGCACAATAATGAACAGGCGTCCAAAGCTTGAGACCACACACACACACACAGGGAGAGTAAAGCTGCCCACTGAAAGAGACTAGAGTAAAAGTTTTTGATATGTTTTGCAAACAAAATGCCAATGGCCAATTGACAGCAGGCAGGCAGGCTGGCTGGCAGTAGCTGGACATTGGCAAGATAAACCAACAGATTGAAGTACAAACAGAGTGGAGGCTAAAAGCTGAAGCTGAGCTGATGGCTGGCATCAGATCGAGAGGGAGACACTCCCTCCACTTGGGGGACTCTGGGCCAAAACAAAAACTAATACAATAATATGTAGCACAACTAACAAAGCCACCCACAGCTGTGATCCATCTCCACTCCCTCAATCTCTCTGCACCTTCCTCTTCCTCTCCACTTCTTCAGCTGCGCACAAGTTCCGCTGTTGAGCATACATTAAGGCGTGTTGAAGCGCATTGAATTGTGTATTGGGATTTGTTTACAATGGCTGCAGAAACTTTTTACTCCAAATGCGACTCTCAACTTTCTTGAGCAATTGTCCTGCAGCAGCAGCAGCAGCAATTGCACTACTTCTGCAATGCTTTTGGCATTTATTAGAAGCACAACTCCACCCAGCTGCCACCACATCCAATTCCTTTTGCCATTGCGGTCGCCATTGGCTTTTCCTTACTTCCCCTGCGGCCATGACATAACTTTGCGCTTTGCGGCCAACTTCAGTGGTTCGCTTTTTAATTTATTTAAAATATACTGTTCAAGTGGTATACTTAGGTTACCGCCATGAATATGCATAAGAAATGTACTGTAGTTGCTGCAGCAGTAGGTAATGACTGTGGCTTAAATATGATAATTGTTTTAATAGACTAGCTTATACAGATGTACATTTTTGGGATAGAGAAAGTCCCTTTTTGTTCCATAATGTCTGGAAATAAAAATATACTCCAAATGCTCCATGTAAATATGACGATTGAACACAATTATCCACACTTTAATAGTGGATTAATTTTGAAATTATAAATTTGATGGACATTATGAGTTTTAAAGTTCAGTTTCCAGTCACTTGACCTATAAAAACGTATAGTTAAATAGTTATAATTATAGTTAGGGTTGATATTGGTCTTTTTTAAGAAGTTGTCTTATTAGATAGAGGTAAGAAGAGCAATCAGTTATAAGCCAAGTACAGCTTCCATTAAGGTTGGTTTGGTTCCTACCTTAGCCTGAATAATAATTAAGTAAATCGCGTATAAAATATATATATATATATATATATATCTAATAATAATATATATCTGCTTCACAATAATTTATGAATAAAACTTACTACTTGTAGTGTCAGAAAAAATTGTTTAATTAATTTATAAAAATAATCTAATAAATAAAAGATATTATTTCAGATTTACAAATTTATAGCTTTACAGAAAAGTTCTAAACATTAAAATACACACGTGAACTTATCTATAATGTAAATAAATAAATAGTACTCGAAATATGTTTCAGGCACTTTAATTGAATATTTATTTATTGATATTTAAAATACAATTATTTTTTAAGTGCTTCGCATTGCATTCATTATGAATTCTACTTGAAAGCAAATAAAATTAATATTCCAAATAACGTGCTAATAAATAATGCCTAGAGCATTGTTGATATTTAATCAATGAAATATTTATTTGATAGGTTTGCTTTATAGTAGTTCTTTCACAAACAAAAAACGATTGCAACTATTGACATAGAGCCGTGGGTTATATGCGGGCACATACATATGTACCTGGTATATACATCACACTTTTAGGACTCTTTACATACGCTAAAAATCAATTTGAAACTCATCAAAAATATAAAAATAAAACCACCATAAAACGAACCGCAAAAAATATGCCACTCGCCAAAAGATAAAAAACAAGTTGGCTTTCCGTTGTCCCGGGCAACTTTATATGCAAATAACTGCAATACGCATACGAATATATATTCTATTTGAGTGTGTGTGTGTGTGTGTTCACGTTACATTTTAAATGAATTGTTCGCGCATTTGTTTGCCGAGAACACAGCAAATTAAATAAATAAATTTTATTTGCTAAAAAAAAGAGGTATTAAAACGATATGTGGAGCGTTATTACATGCATACACGGTTACTATGCAGCTGCCGCAAAATGCAATTTTAGCTATAATTTTTAGACCCTGTACTTTCGATAAGCACAAAGGGGTCTGTGAAGTATGTGAAACTGTGAAACGTAGATGTGTATGAATGTGTGTGTATGACTATGTAAGCATATGTGTTCTCTCTGCTGATGTTATCGACAGCTGAGGGGTCTCCTACTGTCGACTGCGTCCGACTGTAGTCTTCCCGACTGTACTATTCTCATATTAATATATGGAATGTTTGCTAGTTTTTTGTGTTTAATTTTGCCTCAATAAAAATGTCAACGACAGCAGAAAATACAACGCTTAAATTAGACATAAGCCTGCATATGGAATGAGTGTGGGTGTGTGTGTGTGTGTGTGTGTGTGTGATGTGTGTGTATGCATTCATTTAATTTGGTTTTGGGCAAACTGGACTGTTTTAATATTTTATAATTTTTATGTAATGCGCTGACTGTACACAATAATTCAAATTTTAATTTCATTTCGCTTTTTTGTTTGCCATTTGCCATTTTTTATTTGTAGCTTATCTTTTTTATATTAATTACACCCCAACTAGTCGCTTTGTAAAGTTTCTGTGGTTCTCCCCCCACACTTGGCCATGGCTTTTAATTATGCTGGCAACCCCTGGCCACATAACATCAATGCCAGTATACACAAGTAGTTAGCCCACCCACACCCACACACCCACAACTACAGCCCACTGTAGAATGTAGCTCATGAACTGTGGCTCATTGTTTCAACTTTCAAGTTGGCGACAATAAACGTTGAAACTTTTAGTTTTATTGCCAAAGTTTCGACGAGATTTTCGGGCAAAAAAAAGAAGTCTATGTATAATAATAACCGCAAGGCAGAACTTTTGGGGCTCTGGCCACAAAGCATTGCTACCCAAATAAAAAACAGAACAGAAACTTGCCTCAACAACACTTTCCCTTTGCAAATCGACAACTGACTGACTGCCTGACTGGCTGACTGAATGACTGACTGACTGACTGCCTCACTGACAAAATGTTGTTTGCACATAAAACTGTTGAGCACAAAAAAGAAATAAATGCAAAGCGGCTCTAATCAAGCACAGCCCCCGACCCGGCCACGCTTCGGTGAAAAACAACCCAATGCTCCTCAATACGTCTTCACTCACCCTGTGGCATGCCACCCAGAGTGAAGCCATAGTCAAGACGCAGCTCACGTTAAACGGCGCTCGAGTCAAACTGTGCAAACCTGCACGTACCTGCACTTGATCTATGCGGATATTAAGATATTGAATTGCCTTTAGGTTCGTGCAGCTCAGACTAAGTCGCCTCTTTTTTGTTTGCCACTGTTGCAACATTCCAATGTGCACAGCTTTAAGGTATGAAAATATGTCCAGTTCACCCTGGCAATTGAACGTTAATAGCTAAATAATACACTGCCCAAAAGATGCCCTCAATTATGCTTAAAATTCCAGGCATAACCACAAGCTGGGTTAGCCCGTCTGACCTGGTCAGATTGTTAGACATAAACGTGTTCATGTGGCCCACCATTTAAATCTATTAAATATGCAGCGCACGTTCCGGGCTGAGGATGAGGCCCAATCCCCATGCTAAGCATCTGGCTAGAAGCAACTACTATATTAGGGAGAGAATGTGTGTGTGAATCTGTCCTCTGACGAGCCGGCAAATATGTCTAGGATTCACTCGCAAAGCACTAAAAATGCAGCCTCTGCTATTTTCAAACACATCAAGTCGTTAAGATTGACAAATGCCATAGATAGCCCAGTGGCATGACGTGGGTTATCTATTAGAGTTTAGACTGAGGAGCGTTCACATGTGAGCTGAATACTTGTGTGTATGTTCAAGTGTGGAGCATAAAGAAATGTGATTAAGATGGTTGAATGTTTTAAGAAATTATACAAATTCGTAGCCAAAGTAGTGATCAAATATTTCAATAGTTTATAATTGTTTTCACACCCTGTGGTACAAATATTAGTAATAAGTACAAAGGGTCTATTAAGAATGTGCAACTCAGAAATGTATGTAACAGGCAGAAGGAGGCGTGGCAGATCCCACAAAGTATATATATTCTTGATCAGTACTACGAGCTGAGTCGATATAGCCATGTCTGTCCGTCTGTCCCTCTGTCTGTCCGTCTGTATAAGCACCTAGATCTCGTAAACTGTAAGAGCTAGAGACTTTATATGTGGCAGTTATATGCCCTTTTAGTATAAGCAGATCAAGTTAATGTTAGATTTTTGATATCTCAAATACCATATATACCTATTAGAGGTGGAGAGCTATCCATAGCACTATCGACACTATCGATGGTTGGCCAGAATCGACTCGCCATCGATAGCGGCGCGCACTCTCGATAGTGGTCGATCGCTATCGTCGATAATTTGGTTTTTACATCTCTGCATTAAAATAGTGAAAGAAAAGAAAGAAAGAATGTAAATTTAAATTAATAAGGAATATTTCAAAGGAATATTTCAAAAACAAATTTAATAGAATTTTTTAAATTAATTACTGGACTATCGACAACTATCGACGATAGATTTTTCTTACTATCGTCGATAGTCGATAGTTAATGGAAACTATCAAGCACTATCGATGGCGCAGACTATCGATAGTTCTCCACCTCTAATACCTATATCAAAGTCTCTCCAACACAAATGTATTATTAATTAAACAAATGCACAAGTCGTATGGCTTTCTATGGCAAACTCATGCACTTAAAGTGCGCGGAGTATTACTTAAATGTCTGGGAGGATTGCTTGGACTAGGGATACGCAGACGCAGCTGTGCTATACTTTATTGGATTTTATACGACGATGGCGGGAAATTAATGTCGTTGCGCGTATTTAATAAAATCGCAAAGACGCCGAATAACAATAAGAGGCACCACCACTGGCAACGAATGTTGTTTATGGCTGTAAATATTTCTAATTGGCACAAGTAATGTGGCAGTTGTTGGAGCGTTGGCCAAGAATGCCGAATGCCGAATGCCACATACTGAAACATGCCCCAAATGCTCGACGTTGCGACGTTGTTCGTGCAACATTTGGCTGCTGGAGCAGTACATAATTTGCAAGGCGAGAGAGTAAAGTGGTCACCACATATAGTAGTAAGTGCGTGACCATAAGTCGTATCTTTTTATGGTTCGACTGCAGTTAATTGCACAACTTGACAATGTCGCCAGTTGCGAGTTGCAAGAGGACTATTAAAACGCGCTAGTTATTTCAATTAGCTTAAGCAATGCCGCAGCCTGGTTTATAGTATAAATTTCAATTTATATCCGCATTTACATAATTTGCCTGGTAAAAAAGGAAAACACACACAACTTAAACCCCAAAAATGCAAATGCAGACTGGAGTTGAACGTTGAGATTGGGAGAGGTAGTGGAAGCTGGAGGCTTTGTGGGCTGGCTGAGGCCGGGGCTAAGCTGCATGCTATTTGCTAAGCACTTGTTGCTTAACTTGCAGGAATTCTGCTGTTTCACATGCGAGCTGTTAGCTGTTGTTGCTACCCTTTTCAAAGTTTTCGACATGAAATTCACTTAGACTGTCGTGGCTGTCGCATGCTGCCAGAGGCATCTGCATATTTGTAGCAGCAGCAGGATGCCAAGGACATTGCAGGCATGTAGCTGTAGCTGTAGCTGTAGCGTCTTGCATGCAAATACAATTTGACTGCCTTGTTAGAGCACCCTGACTGGGTATATCCCTGGCAAAACAATAAGACGTTCGTTCGTTCGCTCGTTCCTTCTGCCACCAAAAAGACCAAAGTCATCTTTACATCTCACCCAGCTCACCCCTCACCCCGCCAGCTTGATGCTGTCACATGGACAGCCATTTGGTCTGAGCTTAAGCCGCGTTGTGGGTTGCGGCTGTGGCTCTGGCTATGGCTCTGCCTGTCGCGTGGCAGCTCTAATAAATGCCACAGCAACTCAGCTGACAGCCACTTTCCAGCTCCCCTTCCCCTCTTCTCATCTTCTGCCCACATTCCGTCTTCCATCTATCGCCGTCTAATGTTATTTGCGTGCGGTTCTTTTTACGACACACTGGGGTGTCATAAGTGTGTAAAATTCATGTCCTTAATGCACAACATTTGTAATATGTGCTGGCCAGCATTGTATAACATTTTCAATTTTTAAGCAAACGCTAAGGAAATATCCTCATCAAAACGCCATATCATTCTGCAGTGGAAAATAAACAGCATTACAAGCAAACTAAACGCTTAAAGGGTAAAGTGTAACGAAGTGTATAATACGTTGAAATGTCATGATCATCGATAATATTTCATAATATTCAAGCAGCAATGAGTTGTAATATTTATACATTGATTTGAATTATAATCGCAACTGAAAGTATGCTACACTTTTTATTGTAATAAAAGCTGCCGCTTAAAAGTATGCTACAAATTTAAGAGAAAGTAAATCGACTTCTTTATTGCATTTACTAATATTAAATACATATCATTTTCCACATTTTTAACACATTTCCATTACATAAGTATATTTTATAATATATTAATTTCATACTCTTTATTTTTCCGCACGCCTGATGGATTTCTATTCCGTCAAGCACTCGAAATTTTCGAAAAACCCGCAAACCCATTGAAATTCAGGTCTTGCATGGCAATTTGGAAATGATAAATCAATTATGGCACTCGCAATAATCAAATGCAAATAAAATGTGCCCCGCAGCAAACCAAATTGAAATGGCATAGGAGTAAGAGCATTGACATACTGAGGGCCTTCCGTATAATCTCACTATGAGATGAAGCTACCATGAGAGCTGAACGATGATGATGATGATGACGATGATAACTGGAGTTGGGTGAGTGAATGTGGACTGTTGGTAGATGGAGCTTTAGCTCAAGTGCTATGCTTTGTTAAAAGCTGACCTCGTCAATGAAAATTGGGCGCCAGTCAGGCAGAGAGCAGGCTCAGTAATGCCAGTAGTAAAAGCAGAGAGGGGGTTGGGGGGGAGGCAGGCCACACAACGTGTGCAGATTTTGACACACATTTGTAAATTGCTGCGGTACTGCTAGTGTACATACGGGTGTGCACATACATCTGTATGTTTGTGTGTGTGTGGGGTGCTTGTGCGGTTGCTGAAGTGAGAAATGCCAAAGCAAAAGCCACCCTAACCACTTTGTAAGTGTCAAAAACATAGCAGCAACGAAAATTGGATTGCAGTAGCAGCAACAACAGGCGGAAACGGAAGCGCCACACACACACACGCACACACACAGATAGGCGAGGCTGCGTTATGAGCAATGGCAAAGCTCTGGGCTTTGCTTGTTGTTGTTATTGCGGCCATTATGTTGGCTAATACAATACATACAAATAAGCAGATGCACATTGCACTCGTGGGTGGCTGTGGAGAGACTCAACACGAGTCAAAAGCACTCATTCGCAATGTGGTCTCTGGTCATTCATACGCAGCGTGGACCAACCACCCAACCACCCAACCACCCATCCACCCACAGCTATATATCGCATATCGTATATGTATACAATTGCATGCAATCAGCGCCGACAATGTTTGAGGACAATTGGGCGTTGGCTGCTGCTGCTGCGAACTGACCTGCCCTGGACACGAGTCGAGTATGGGAGACTGAGCCCTGGCACAACATGAACTGCACACAGTTCGATTTATATTTGGCCATCGATTTTATAGTGAGGGGCACTTTGAGTTGTGTTGCATATAAATCGCTTTTAATTTGCTGCCACAAATTATTGCATAATTGCTATTGCATTTGTAAACAATTTGTGCACAATAGCGAGCGCATCAAGAGTTGATTGAACTGCAGCCCGAACACCATTCAAGCTTAGCTGGTGTGTGTTAGTTGCCATTTTTCATATGCTCTTTGCAATATATTTTATGGCCAATATAAATGGGAGGCAACCATAACTTCTTGGCCAAGTTGACGTTGGCAAATGTTGGCGTAGGGACCACAGTCTACCCTCGAGGCGCGACTGGCTAAAGCCCCCCAAGTGTAAAAGAAAAACACAGAGAAAAACAGAAGCCAACTCAGGGCAAAAGAAATTATGCTTGAAATTGCTCCAGCAGAGTTCAAAGTTCAGTTCAGCAAAAGGGTCTTACAATTCCTCGAATTGAGGGAGTCGCTATTGTAATTTAAGCAAATGACTAGTAGGCAATGGACTGACTGACTACTACCAAGCAATTGTCAAAATGTGTCGCATTTTTGCTTTGCTTGTTCAGCTGCAGTGTGCCACAAAGGCTTTTGACACTTGTGTGTCCACTCCAAAAACTCTTACTGGGCTCCCTCTATACAGGAGTAAGTGTGTAGTTATTTTTAAGTTTTTATTATAATTTTAAGTTAATTTTTTCTGCATGTTTTGCACAAATATTTCGGGGTTGTTGCTTATTTTACTTTACATTATTATTTTATTTTTAATAGACAGATAATCAGATTATCATTATGATACATTCAAATATATATTATTTAACTAAAATATATTTTAATGTTACCTAATATAATATATACCTAATATTTAATATAAAATAATACCTAATATTTAATATCTTTGTTGAATGCATTTAGTTTATATAACCTAAACAAATTAGGAAAAATATCTGCTGAGCTGCCACAGGGACTGTCAAAGGCTTTCTATATAAGGTTATTATTAATAAATAGTTTGACTGATGCAATCACCATTTGTTGTGCAACAAAAACCTGTTATAAAATCTAATATCATTATAAACGTTTATTTTTTTCTTTATCTATACATTTTTTATTCAACTGTTCTCTTTTTGTGGCAACACTGCTGCCCACATGCATTCGCTTGACTGCTTTCAACTGCAGCAAGCACAGTGCCACACACACACACACATATATATGGTAGTGGGGCATGCCACAATGTATGTACGTGTAGTAAATGGTATGTGGCAAAAATGTGACTCTCGTATGCATTACTAACCAAACATAAACAGCTTAAAACCAAGTACTCCATAATATATAGTAGTATTATAACACAAAATATTGTTCAAGGAGAAAACTCTGTGGCAAACAATTTTATGAAAACTTTATGATAAATTGATTTATGCTACTCGCATGTCAATTATTTCGAGAGATATTTGTAAATATTTAGCATACCTTATAGCAGATGCTGCACTCAAATATTTACAGTTGGCATGATAATAATTCAGCGTTCGCTGCACATATTTGCATTAAAGTTTAATTTATAGAGCATTTTTATTTGATGCAAAGCTGCCTTTATCCGCTTTTGTTGCAAGTTTAATCAATTTTTCAAACATTTTCAATATAATCCTTGGCCAAATCCCCGACGTCAAAGTTTTGTTTTCAGTATATAATCCCCTTGCTTTAACCTGTCTGTTGTGCGCCTTGCATTATGTTGGGTACTTTTTTTTAACTTTATAACTAAGCAACGAGCCGAGCATTTCATATTTTTAATTATTTTCTCTTTAGACCGAGTAAAATAAAATAAAAATCGTAAAGAAAGGAATGCCGAAAACTTTGCGCGCACTTGATAAAAAAAAGAGTAAAACATTTTATGAACGTGCACCACAAAAACTAATAACACTTTACTCTCTGGGCCTCTTGGCCCATTCTCCCCCGGACTCTACTTTTTGAGCTTGTGCTGAGAGTGCTTGTCCCTGGCCTGCGCTTGAAACTCAAGCCCAGACTTGAGGTTGAGCCAAGCACCAACTGCTGCTGAGCTACTGACCAGTTGCCTTTGGCTGTAAGTATTTGGTGCTATTTAGTCCCTTTGATAGAAATATAAAATAAAGTGTAGTTCAACGTTATAGGAGGTAAGAAAAATAAAACTAGGCAACGGCCGAGTTGCTGAAGTGCATAATACATAACTACAGCTCTAAAAATGAAAAGTTTTCTTAATTTTTTGGAATTGGGAAATTAAACTAAGGAAATAAATATTATAGGGATTCCTGAAACTGATTTTGATTTGATTTTGATTTGCTTTTAGATAATCAAAATCAGTTGACGGAATGACCTTTTTTGCGCACTGATTTGATTTTGATTTGCTTCTGATTTTCAGAATATCTGGCAACCTTGCCAAACAGTGGCTCCGTCCACTTCAAGACACTGGTCCTCTTTCTCTTCAAATCTTAAAACATATTTAAAACCTAAAATAATTTAGTAATTTATTATAAAGTTGCAGAATGCTTACAAAGTATTCCATTTTCAAATAGCTGTAATAAACACCAAGTGTTGCCACTAGTTTTCTACATAATAAACGGTCACACAAAGGTGAACGGTCTCACAGCAAGATAATCAAAATCAAAATCAGCTTCGGAGCTGGTTATGCTATAACTTTTAGTGTGACCGTCATTTCCGTACTTTCTTTGGTCACACACAAAATTTTGTATGGAACAGCTGCGAACAGCTGATTGTCATAATCAAAATCAAATCAAAATCAGTTTCAGGAATCCCTATATTATTGATGATTTCAAGTTCCAGTTCTATGACTAAAAATGCACCCAACTGAGTCTTAAATGTTAATAGCTTTCTGTTAATAATCATAATTATACCATATATCGGTAGATTGCATTTATGTGATAATAGTAATCGTAAAGATTTTGTAAACTAGTCAAAAAAATTACCAAAAATATAAAAATTAAAAAAAATGAAGAAGAAAAAATATTAAATTATATTATAAATATATGTATTTAAAGAAATCAACTCTGTTGCCTAGTGTAATTATGAAAAAAATTAGTCAAGGCGTTTATTTCAAGCCAACTGCTGTTCGTCTTAGCTTGTACTATTTTATTGCTAATTGACTTAATTAGCATTAATTAGAGTCAAATAAAAAGTATACTCTTAATTGAAAGAAATTAACGAGCTGTTGCAGTGCAGAAAATGCAAATGAAATTGTAGTGAAAATTAAGTTAATGCTTTTAATGCGATCAACATGAAATTTTCTGCTTCGCTTGCTGCTGCTGGTAGAGTTGCGTAGCTGAAATTTAATCCAATTTCTAAATATTTGCCAAAATGTCATGTAGCATGTTAGTGCTGTTGCCCCAACCCCAATCTCCAGTCTGTCCATTGCGTCTGCCCTAACTGTTGTTGCATTTCCATTTCCTGTACACATTGCAATTGCAAAACTGCATTCGCACACATTAGCATTTGCATTCGGTATGCAGCCCCATCCCACACGAGTGTGAGTGTGTGTGTATTTGATTGCTGCTGATTGTGACATTACACTTGACATTTACGGCGCCAACTGCCAACAGCCTCAGCATCAGCTACTCTCTTTGACTCCCCGCTCTCTTAGCTGCTGTAGAGGCCGCCATTTTGGTCAACACATGAAGAGCGCATGCTCACCACGACAAGAGAGCGTGGGAGCATAAGCTGGAGAGTAGCAATAGTAGCAACAGCATGAGCACACACACACACACATACAGTGTCTGCTATACCGCAATGTGCGTACTGTACGCCCGCTCAGCCCACTGCGTCCATTTGCCGCTAAGTGGCACATTTTTATGAGTCTCGACGGGTTTTTTGTACCAAGTTGATAATTTTCACTGCTTATGTTGATGTTGTTGTTGCTGTTGTTACTGCTGTTGTTGTTGCTGTGGCTGTTATCATTTTGCATGTGCTGCGCATTTAATCAATTTAATGCAAAAATCTCCCTGGCGATTTCGCCTTAGCCGCCCAGTGCGCCTTCGCTGAAAGATTGTTATTTATCGCATTGCCTTTTATTTAATTATGCCAACGTTGGATAATTTGCTGATTTATGCCTTGCCAACTGATTATCGTATTCTGTATTCTGTTTTAATTGTCATTCCCCAAAGTAGAGCAGAAAAGTGTTTGAATGTGAGAAGAAACTGAGAGTAGGTGAGTCAAAAGATGACTATTAATAATAAGCAGTCAGAAGCTACCGGGCCGAGTGTAGCCAATTTGCTGATTTCGTCAACGTGGGAGCGCAAAAAAACCTGGCTGTTGACACACTTATCAACACACATGCATACATACATGTGGTACATTCACATATGTACAAGGCATCGTTGCACTATGGGGGAAATTGACACTGTTTCTAGGCTTCAGTAAGAACATGTAAATGAGGCACATATAATTGATTGACTCCGCTGTACTTATTTTACATCTAATATAAGATAATAATATCTCTTTTTTCACAGTTTAAATGCACGCACTTATTTCAAAGTACTTAAATTAGTTTTCATTGTAAAAGTTGTATTCAAATTGTTTTATTCTTTTTAACAATCATACCAAATATAGCTGTCTAATTCAAAGCAAAGCTTTTACCTTAACAGCAGTACCTCAGTTGGTTGTATTAACAGCTGTTAACTTAACAGTAGCTCTGTTCAAATTTGTGTTATGTTATTAGATAAACCTTTTTTTTGCATTTTTATATGAAAACAAGCTAAACTGTGGTTTTAGTCGATTGTTTATTGGGGAGGGGGTGGATTTGCAACCATAATGGAAACTTACTGTCCATAATGGAAACTTACGGCCCATAAGGAATCATATCACTAATATAATTAGGTCGCTAAGCCTTACCGTTTGGGCTGTGCGATGTTGATCAGTCAGTCAGTCAGGACAAACTTTAGAGCTGTACATGAATTGACCACTTTTTTCTTAGTAACCCAAAAGTATGAAACAGAACTGATTTAACTTTCTTTTTCTAACTTTTATAAAATGAGTTTTGGCCAGAAAAAGTGAGATTTAGACCATAGTACGTCGCCTGGAACGTGTTCATTTGCAAATTTATTTGTGTGTCGGTAAGTGGCAGTTTGATGCGCAATGTGCTCTTCAAATGCCGCCCCATGCACATGAAGGGGACTCAGCTCAGTGAGAGTGTGCGAGTGTGTGTGTGTGTGTGTCGGCCAACTGGCGTTGTTGTTAATATTAAAGCACATCAGCAACGCCAGCAAGAAGTCATTGACTCGGTGAATTATGCTTACAGCCAGCCCTAGCTAGCTAGCATTGTAGTTGTAGTAGACCACACACACACACACACACACACACACACTTACACTCATACATGCAGCAGGAACAGCCAGCATCAGAGGAAAAGCAGCGCAGCATAGCGCAATTCGTGCCTAAAATTATTATGCTAACATTTTGTCCGTGCGGCGGTCTACGTTTGAGCTCCACATGCATACGTCACTCTACTGTGTGTGTGTGCGAGTGTGTGTGTATGGGTGTGTGTTGTCGCATAGCGGAAAGCCGCTTTTAGTGTAAGTAGCACCATGTCAGGAACTGCTACTACGTCAAAGTTAAAGAGGTTAAATAGAATGTGAAACAAGCTGGAATTGTGCCAGTCAAGTGTTTACGACTTCTACATACCCTACGAAATAGTTAATTGCTTTATTAATACACTTTAATCGCCAGGCTTATAATTAATGCTTATAATTGAAATCCTTAATCACCGATGCAGACAATTTAAGTAATTAATTGCAATGCTTTTGTGTACTATGTATACAGTATGTTAATTTACGACCCTCAGCTGTGACTGGGCCAACAACTGCATCAATTGGCAAATAAATTACGAGTAATCCTTCAGTGCTGTATTATGCAATGTTTATTTTTTGTGGATATAAAAAATATTTATATAATTGATATAAAATATAACAAAACATATGGCTGGATTTTCAGCTGCACGGGCAGAGTAAGCTATAACAGATCTATACGGTTTGCCTGAATCAGCTGCTGAGAGCATGGGAATGAGGGATGGTAAGGCATATACGCATGTATGTATGTATGTATGATAGTTCATCTACCAGAGAGGCTGTATAAAAGAATACAGATGCAACAAGAGAGAGATATTGAGAGAGGCCAGCTGTATGTATGGATGTATGTATGTATGTATGCATGAATGTGTGTTAGTTCCCCTACCTGAACCTGGGTGAGGTTGTATTAAAAAAGACACACACACAATGGTACAGTTGCAGCATGCGTTCAGCTCAAGAGAGTGAGAGTGATATTGAAAGAGGCCAGCCGTATGTATGTATGCAAGTATGACAGTTCATCTAGCTGAGAGAGGCTGTATAAAAGAATACAGCTGCAGAAAGAGAGTGATATTGAAAGGGGCCTGCTGGATGTTCGGTAGGCAGGTAGAGAGAGGTTGAGTGTGCGACTCAGTGTATCCCTTCCGTTGCTGCTAGGCAACTAATGACAACAGCTGCACGATTTGGCCTTGGTCTTACAAAGAGAATAAATAAAGCGGGACGTAGTTGATCAAGCATAGTAGCTGGATGAGCTTGCATAAGCTAGAAACCGGAGCGGAACGCGAGATCAGTTTAAGTCAAAGTAGAAAACTATTTACATATAAGACTGTGAAGTGTTAAACTGAGTAAGTGTCATACCCGAATTGTGATGATAAATCATATAACAAAAAACAAAAGTGTCAAACAGTGATTTCGTGCTTTAAAATTGAAACTATAAATTTGTTGCGCGGACCCTATAAATCGCTGAACTTCGCTTAGTTAAACTATCAGTCTAAAAAAAGGTAAGTTACATTGTATATTAAATTTCAACGTTAACAAGTTGTTAAAAAACCTGTTTACCAAAATAGTACAGAAGCATTGAAAGACATTATTTTAGTTTAATATCAATAACATATAGGTTAAAAGAAACTGAAAATCGCTGAAAGGTTCTTTAGCGGAATTTTTTATATCTTACATTATTGTATTGATCCATGCTCAGAAATTTTCAACCGGGTGTGTTAGTGCGTGTAAAGAACGGACTTGCACAATCTTGATAGACCCTTTTGTACTCTTTTAAAGTACAGGGTCTACAAATTGATCAGACTTTGGTTTTTTACTGTAAGTTATTAATGTACAAATACTAATTGATATTTTCTTCATTTTAGGAATATTTGTTATCCTTTATCTTCGCACTTCGACTTAAATATGGCAAGCAATATAGCATCGAGGAAACTGACCTTTCTTAACGTGTCACCAAAGGTAAGAATTTATTGAGTTATTCGTGAATTATATTTAACAAAGACTCTTTTTTAATTGTAGCTGTCTGTCCTTGAGGTGAGCCTATACTTTGAGCGGATGTATGGGCCGGTGGAGGTTGTGCACTTCACCAGGAAGAGACCGAAGACTGGATTCATTATATTTGCTGATGAGGTCACGGCCCGCAAGTATGTTCTACATCTAGGAAGTTTCTTTCATGAGTATAACACTAAATCTTTTCCATTGCAGAGTAAATCGAAAAAAGAAACACTATGTGAATAATCACATTCTGCGCTTTGCGAGCAATAAAAGTGTTAGTCAGGAACCTCTTCCTCGTGGTCCCACAATTTTGGACCTAAACGAATACTGTTTGGAGCAGATAGTGCGATTCCTGCCTCGCTGTGATCGGATAAATTTTGCCCTCACCTGTCCATACTTTCAACACGTGTATCTACAACTCTCATCAAGGTTGGACAAGACTGTCAATTTGGACGACTTCAGTGGATACGTTGGATTGGAAAAATTCCATCAGCTTCAGTTTCTTAAACTTTCCGGTCAGCATGTGAAGCAATTATCCGGCCGTGAAATATACAGCAGCAAAGTCTACGATTATATAGAAAAGTACTGCAGCAATTTGGAAGCGCTAAGCCTTGATAGGCCTCCAGTTATGCAAAGTTTTTTTGCAAGGGTAAATAAACTGAAAAGCCTTAGCTTGAGGCGCACTTTCCCCCAGAACAATGAGCTTATCGCGTTGGAGAATTTGCCACTCAAAATGCTGGATATAAGTGATAACAATTCTTTGGATGGCACGAATATGGATCGCTTACCGGCTTCTATTGAGTGCCTAAAACTGAACGAATGCCAAAGTCTAATGCCGGAGCATGTATCTAATATGTTCAAAAAGCTAAAAGATTTAAAGATATTGCACTTCCAGTGTGCGCACTCAGCTGCGAATTCTTTCGAACAGCTGTTTGCGTACTGTAAGTCCCTAGAGACTATTATAGTTTGCGACACGCAAATAGTCTCTATGTTTGAGCATGTCGCCAAAATGCCAAGTCTTAAGAAGTTAGTGATAAATACTTGCAAAGAAGTACCTTTTTTACCAATGACGAAAATAGCACCTTTCCCATGGCTGGCTCGGTATCGTTCAGATACATTAGAGTATTTAAAATTGGAAAACCACCATATTATCGATGATGTAGTCCTTAGCTATATTATCAAACTGACAGGGTTACGTGTGCTTCTATTACCAAAGACTAAAATCGATATACGACCGCTACACGCGTTAAAAAAATTGGAAATTATTCGAATTAAAGATGACTTTAAAATAAGTGATATTGATCTCCTTAATTTGCTCAAGGCATGCCCCAGCTTACACACCATGATCCTGCGGTGTAACAAAATTTCCGACCGGTTCATTCATGAAATAATAGAACTGTTTCGTCATAATAAGCAGCGAAAGCTTCCCATCAAGATATACATTTCTGACATCGATCCCATGCGTTTCGATCTCAACCATCCAGATGTGGCTGCCAAGGACATAGTCGATGTGTCATTAAATTGTAAATTTATAAAAGAAGAGAGTGATCCGGAGCTAGAATTTTAAATGTTAACCTAGTTACTAATATGCTAATAATTAAGTAAATTATTATTCTAATATTTAAGGTGTAAATTGACACGATGACACGACCATCACTATTGCTATGTCAAGAGAAAAGCTCATCACTAATAAGAGTGTTGTAAAAGACTAGAAGTTAATTCGGCAGTGGCAAATAAAAGAGAAAAGATTGTTACTAAATTTATATTTATTTATTAAATGAATTTTAAAAATCAATAATTAGACTTATTCTTTTATAAAGTTATTCTGAATTAAGACATTTTGTTTTTAGACCCTGTACTTTAAAAAAGTACAAAAGGGTCTATTAAGTTTGTGCAAATGACATTTGTGTGTAATAGGCAGAAGGAGGCGTGGCAGACCCCATAAAGTATATATATTCTTGATCAGGACGACGATCTGAGTCGATATAGCCATGTCCGTCTGTCTGTCCGTCTGCATGTCCGTCCGTCTGTAGGAACACCGAGATCTCGGAAACTACAAAAGCTAGAGACGTAATTTTTGTGTGGTTAGTGTATTACATAGGCATGCCAAGTTTGTTTTTAATTTAATATCTCATCCCCCTCCCTCTCAAATTTACAAAAATGCTCTTCGCATGTACAGTTTTAGAGTCACTGGATTTCTTCTCTGCGGGAATAAAGCTTTAGATGCTTTGAATGTTTCGTGCGATTGGCAGCCCAATCGTATAATAAACACCGGAGATATTGGACAAACAATTTTCTATACTAGGCAGTTGGTTGGGGGAGGGGGAAAGTCACAGTGTACGCGGCCACTAGGGCGTATGCGTGATTTTTGATTGTGAGTATGAATTTCTGTATGAGTATTGGTTATTGTTTGTATTTGAGCGTATATTTGTATGTGTAAGTGTATGTGTGTATGTATAAGTGTATGTGTATGTGTATGTGAGTATGTACATATACATATATGGTGCTGCTGTTATCGACTCCCAAGGCAAATCGAAGCACAGGGTCTCCTACTGTCGGTTGCGTCCGACTTTAGCTTTCCCTACTTTTTCAGTTAGTATTTTTTTTAGATCCTGTTCTTTAATAAAGTACAATAGATTGAGACGAAGGAGGCGTGGCAGACCCCACAAGGTACTATATATAATTTCATTACTATAATGAATGTGATGCGGAAATATTTGAAAACTTATGATTTACTTATAATTTTAGAAAATGTATATCTTTTATAGTTGCATTTTTGTTATCAGTCGGTCAATATAAATGTAAGCTA